>OY757038.1:7745665-10245665 GCA_963582015.1 Xanthorhoe designata
AAGTAGCTTATTTTTAATCCAGGGTATAAGCAATCCTGGTACCAAATTTCATTAAAATCCATCCAGCTGTTTGAGCGTGAAAGAATAACAAACATACTTACATACTCAAAAGCACACAAACTTTCACCTTTATAATATTAGTGTGATTCCTAAATTTGCCTGTTTGCCGAAAAATATGCGTAGGTACAAGCGGATTTTTACACAAATGCGACCCTCCAACAATATTTTAAGGCAAGTTTGCAAAGTTTCCGACGAGTCCCCTTCAATTATACGATACTTGAACTTGCCTTGAATGCTGTGTTACGGTAAATTAACTTAATTAATATATTCGAGAATTCCAGCCATTAAACTGTAATGCGATGCTATGATGAGCCAGTGTTGGGTAATCATCAGTCTTCAGATTTCTGATCTCGGTAAGGAAATATTTTGACTGGTTTTATAATAGGGAAGACAACTTTGGCACTGAGCCACATACCTTTATACCAGAACGATTAATCATTTATCTGTATAGGATGTATATATATCATTTATATGTCATTATATCTCATTAATATTTATCAAAGGATGACCGAAAAAACCGGGGCAAATAAGTAGTAGGTATTAGTTTTATTTCGGTTCTTAACCGTGGTACGGTTATGTAGTCCGGCCAGCCGGACTATGGAAAATTTGTTTTTTCGATAGTACGGTGACAATACTGTTTGGTCGATTGTACATCTGTAAACTGTACCTTGGTCCGGTTGTAATTCAATGCCTCTATCTATGACTAACTATGAATTAAGGAGGCATTCCTCGTAGCGCACCAAGATGAACCGGACCCAGATGAACCGCACCTAAGTACTTCCATATAGCGCACCCGTTTTGGTGCGTTTCATTCAGTAGGTATACTACACTTTCCGTTGTGAGCTCAAATGAAAGACCTTCATGAGATCTACTTTTTTGATGACAGCTGTCAAACTTCAAACGCCCATATCTCGAAAACTACTCGTCCTAGACTTTCCGTTGTGAGCTCAAATGAAAGACCTTCATGAGATCTACTTTTTTGATGACAGCTGTCAAACTTCAAACGCCCATATCTCGAAAACTACTCGTCCTAGACTTTCCGTTGTGAGCTCAAATGAAAGACCTTCATGAGATCTACTTTTTCGATGACAGCTGTCAAACTTCAAACGCCCATATCTCGAAAACTACTCGTCCTAGACTTTCCGTTGTGAGCTCAAATGAAAGACCTTCATGAGATCTACTTTTTTGATGACAGCTGTCAAACTTCAAACGCCCATATCTCGAAAACTACTCGTCCTAGACTTTCCGTTGTGAGCTCAAATGAAAGACCTTCATGAGATCTACTTTTTTGATGACAGCTGTCAAACTTCAAACGCCCATATCTCGAAAACTACTCGTCCTAGACTTTCCGTTGTGAGCTCAAATGAAAGACCTTCATGAGATCTACTTTTTCGATGACAGCTGTCAAACTTCAAACGCCCATATCTCGAAAACTACTCGTCCTAGACTTTCCGTTGTGAGCTCAAATGAAAGACCTTCATGAGATCTACTTTTTTGATGACAGCTGTCAAACTTCAAACGCCCATATCTCGAAAACTACTCGTCCTAGACTTTCCGTTGTGAGCTCAAATGAAAGACCTTCATGAGATCTACTTTTTTGATGACAGCTGTCAAACTTCAAACGCCCATATCCCATATGTAGGACGAGTATCGTGAGTATTACTCACATAATATGTATAAGAAAAAAAACTAGAAGTATTTAATAACGTTTATAAGTCATTCTGTTTAATATCTATTTAATATTCGCAAGTTTTTCCAAGGCATGCCCTAACACGATTTCATGGTTAAGGAATTGCAGTTGTGCGTATCGCATTTTTTTTTATGTTTTATTTATCTTTTTTTATGTTTATATATTTTCTGTATATTTTTTATTTAAATTTACATTTAAGATTTTTATATGCGGCACATCTCCATAAAGTAATCTCATTTTTTTATCTACTATTTCCTTGTCTACATATTGTGACACACAAGAAAGAAAGAAAAATCATTTATTCTTGTAGGACCTCAAGGATCACTTAAGTTTCGTTTTACATGGTAGGTGATTCTAATGCCTGTTCATTGCACACAAGCAAAAAGATTACATACTGCATGTACTCGTATTACAATGAGATTACTATTTTCCATGGTTCGGTTAACCGGACAGCTGAAAAAAAATTTTTTTCCTTGGACCGGTCAACCGAACTATCGAAAAAACAAATTTTCCATAGTCCGGCTAGCCGGACCACACAACCGTACCACGGTTAAGAACCGGTTTTATTTTAAGTAGGTTTTTAAGTACACACTTAAAAAACGTAAAATTTACATATTAGGGACTGTTGCCGTAAGTAGGTATATAAGTAGCTTATTACTGTTGCATTGAGAGACGCTTACAAGGAGAGCATGTGTAAATGCACTTACCTATATAGTTCAGAATGAAAGTTTTATGAACATTTTACTGCTTAGGAACTTTGACCACGAGACTGACATTGTTGCAAATAATGAAATCATAATGACTTGGTCGCTATGGACATGTCTTTGGTAGTCCAAAAAATACCTGTGAAAATTTGAGAACTGACATTATTGTAAGTACGAAAAAAATCTTGCCTCTGGGACACTCAATCAATAACAACAGATAGATTGACACCTCATTCAACAAAAACGGATGACTACATAGACTGCTAAACACATTGGTAAGTCCTTCCTGCCCTGAATATACAGCGCTTCTGTATATTCCTTTCTCAATCACACAAAAACAGAGAAGAATATATACAAAATACATGTGAGTAACAGAGACAAAGCGTTATATCTTTTGTCTCTCATCGCGTGCCGCTTTTTTGTATAACCGGCAACTTGATGCTCCGGATTTTGTACTACGAAACTATGGATTCACTGCATTTCTTGTCCCTCTCGGCGGCACGCTCGCTGTTCGTCCAGGTACTATACTAGGTCCATATTCCTGCTTTTTCACTTTTTTGTGGTTGGGTATAAATTGCAGCGTTAGATAAGCAAAAACTTTCACACCATTAATAATGATTGAAAATATATTCAGAGCTTAACGGACTTACCTACCTAAAAGCATAAACAAAATATAAGTGATCATTTGTGAAAGCAAGTCACCTTTTTATGTCATGTTATAGAAACCATTAAAAGTACCTAGGTAGGTATATATGCAAATAAAACATAGAAAAGAGTATAGAAAAAAATAAATAATAAAATCTTCAGAATTATAAACTATTAATACTACTTATTGTTCCTATTTGTTTTTGCCCAAGCTTTTAGATGATGACTTTTTTCTAAACTATTCTACGATGATGTTCACAGTCAATTCAGTCGGTAGGCTAGATAATATACCTAACCTATACATCACAGCGTCTCTTTTCTATGCAAGTTTCTTCTCTATCCTGCGAACATATTAAAAACCTATTTCCATATGTAGATGAGTTTTATAAACGCGAAAGTCGTGTGTATTTTCCTCTGCTGCGTGGTGTTTTATCATGGGACTCGGTAACTTGCATGAACTAAAAATTCCATAGGTACATTAACGGCTAGTCTCAATAACCTAGGTATCTATCTTGGGTTTTGTTTACTGCGGGTAGATATTTGACATAATATCTTCCATACAAAAAACGTCAAATAGTTACTGACAGTAAGCAAAACCAAAGATAGATAGGTTATTGAGATTGGCTATTAGAATACTTGACATGTGAGCGAGGATAGATTACTATACTACACAAAACCACCGGTAACCCTACTGTAGACGATCGAATGAAATTGCTCCCGGACATTGTCCGAGCGTGTAATCTGGCTACATTTAATGTACATTTTCCGTCTTAGTTAACTGAGAATTCCCTGTTTAAAATTACCCCTGACATCGCCTGAGCTTCGTTGTATTCACAGCGTAAGAAAATGATAGCTGGAAAATTATTCAATGAAAAGTTGCTAAACTGATAGTTCTCTAATTTTATCTTAGATGATCGTTATTAAAAATCTACGTAAACATTACATGATCCAGGTTATGACAATTCATTAAAATGATGTTTAAGTCACTACTTTAGAAATATTTACAAATCAAGATAACCTAAAACATTTGACATGAGGCTACATCTACCCCCTAACCAAGTTACATTTACAATCGCTTTAGAATAGAAACGAACGAAAATGTATAGGAATCGACATTTCTTGATGAAAACTCGAAAGATCAGAAATGTCAAATCAAAGGAATAGCGATGATAGAAATAGAATAAGTAGATACGAAGCGTTTGTAACTTGGCCCTGAGTTGTGTCTCAGGCATCGATTTATTGACAGCTCTCGTTACAAAATGAGTAATGGATTCAAATCCAAACAGAAATCTGGCAGGCAGCCCGAATCTTTCAAATAGTTATGTTGCTGTTAAAAATATAATACAGAACGAAAAAAAAAAATGTAATTTCGTTCACGTAATGAGTGAGTGGTTAACTCTGGTGACTAAGTTTTTAAGCCACCTGAGGGCATCAGTCATGGCTTAAAGACTGAAATGCCGCGACCAACAATTTAAAGTGCCCTCCGAAGCACAGATGCGCAAAGTCGCTAAATGCCACTTGCGGTCACCCATCCAAATTGTCATGACCATCAATGTATTTGGACATACTTACCTCTGACTACATGGTTAGACATTTTTAAAAGATCTAAAAATGCCTCAAAGATCTGCATATCGCATCTTGGGAATACCAGTCGTAATCACATTTAATTTTTATTACTCATTGATGTGTTCCAGTTATTCTTTCTAGCTGTGTCCAAGTTTCGAAGCTAATAGTGACATATGGCACGACATTTACAGCACCACAAACTGGCCACCGTTTATTTCACTAGTATCCGAGTACTCTGTAATTAAATATAATTGCGAGCGAATCTGATCTTCGTGAACTTAATATCCAAAATTCTGTTTGCAGGAAAGGGTTGGTTAAAGTACATCAATGTTAGGTATCCATCTCATAATCTTGAATTCAGATTTTTAGCATCACTTAATTGATGTATAACAACCTAGATAACAACAATAATACTGGGCCAACTAGCCACAGATACTTGATCAATGACCTTTGTTTTATTTTTACAAAACAGAAATTCAAAAATAGGACAGAATATAAAAGTTATACTTGAGAAAAAACGCGCTCATTCTTTTTTAAAACTGTTACCATAGACAAATTAAACGTTTACAGAAGACTTTTCCTAAAGCATCTATCTGTTCAAAGCAAAGCAACTTTGAATCAGGAACTCAAATAAAGCGGGAAAGATTAAACAAGTCTGTTTATGAAGTTATTTTGAAAAGCTTGCTTTAACAATCTTCTCCGTTTTGTAGTCTCCGTTTTGTCTTTCATCTAAGACTACTATTCAAAACATGATAAGGAATAAATATTTAATACTTCCTTACTTCCAAAACATGATTTAAAAAAAAAATTAGTGACCGTAGTCCTGAAAAACTGTCACAAAAGTAAAATAAAATTAGAAAATATATAGGTATTTATGTAAGTGTGTGTAAGCATTTAAAATAAAATAGGTACCTACGTAATATAATAAAAAAGGAGCAGTTTTACAAGTTAAAAAAATACAATATTCTTAGATACATTTTTTAACGCTTGTGTAAGTACATTAGGTACATACTAAAAGTTTTAATCTAAAAGTGACGATGCGAATTATCTAAAAAAATACCTATCTGTATTTAGGTAGGTACTTACACATTCATTTGTATCTAATATGCTAAGTTCAAATTAATCTATTCATAGCCTGCCTAAAATACGTCAAAACCATTCTTCTACGGATGCAAAAAGGTAGATCTAAGAGAAACCCTTTTATAATTATGTTTTTAATTACGTGTACCTACGATAGGTACACATATTAGGTTTAAAAGTAGGGTGTTCTAAAATTTAAATCTTATATCTGCTATCCCAAAAGTTTAGGTAACTTCATTATATTTAAACGGGTATTATATATAATACTCAAACCTAATTTTTTTAATTTGATGAACTTTTTTTTAAATTAACTTCTTTTATTCAACTGCTGAGCATTGGCGCATTAGTTTTACTATGCGGCACTAAAATTGTCTTGGTATCTAGTTCACAATTATTTCAAACATATTTTGCCCGCGGCTTCGCTCGCGTGGTACTAACCCGGAAAAAAAGTAGCCTATGTGTTATTCCAGGTCATAAACTATGTATATTTCAGTTCAGAAGTTTATTCGTGAGTAACAAACATCCATCTAACATCCATACAATCTTTTGCGTTTATAATATTAGTAAGATAGTATAAAAAAATTAAGACCAAAACTTTTAATTGGTAATTATAATTTGTGCCTACTTGCATATGTGAATTTAAGTTATAAATAACTTTAATGTTCCCGCTAATTTCTACTTTGTTAAGCATAGCATCCTTACGCACCCTTTACAATTAGATTTGTTTGAAAAGGGATGAAATACAAAGGTTTTTACGTTTAAAAGTTTACACAAAAGAGATTCTTTGGAAAATTCTAACATTTGACAGATCAGCAGCTTCTGAATGACAGGATAAGGGTTGGGCTTTATTTGCTTAAAAAACTCGTTATTCAAAACTAAAACTTGTTGACTTTTATTACTAAACTGAGTATCATAACTGATGTCCAGTCTCAATATCCTATCTATTTGCATGTGATTTTGCTTACTGGTTAGTTATATTTGACGTTTTTAGTATGGAAGTAATGTTAAATATCTTACAATATTATAATTTATTTACAGAAACTAAACTACTACATATTTACATAACTTTACAAAATATAATTAGAACCAGTTCCTTAGGTGGCTCACCTAAGGATCGTTACAAACGATCTATAGGAAGCTCAACTGATCCAAACCTAAATAGTAATAAGAAATATCTTACTATTTAAGTGTGTGCCATAACGCCGAGGAATGAGCGGGAGAGCGAATAATGTTTTTACTCGTGAGTGAGAAGCGCAGAACGATAGACACGCAACATAATTTATAGCGAAAAAACAGTTTTTATTTAATTACAAGTTAATTAAACAAGTAATCGAAAAATTAAAAAACCAGAACTAAATGAATACTTCTAGGCTATTTGTCAAAACATAAAACCAACAAAAATAGCGTTCTGTTCCTGAGATAAATAGCAAACTGTGTGAAAAACATGTATTTTTCAAAAAAATATATGATCGAGAAAACTTTTACCAATCGTGTTTCTAAAAAACCACAACGCAAGATAAAAGTTCAAAGTTTAATTTCTCCAAACATTATAAGGTGGTATCTTTCACGGATTTTGAGATCTAATACGATTCAAACCACATATTTGCTACCTACGGCCTCTTAAATAGTTAGCAAAACCACAGATAGATAAGATACTTTACCATATTCGGTTTCGTAATAATTAGTTCGGTTCGGATAGGTGTGCATTTACAATAAAGATGAGCCTTCCATACTCACCTGTCAAATTTATCAAGATATTGGAGAATTATTTTCTCAGTATCATGTTATTTAAAGGAGATGGAAACAGATTGAGGAAGGAATGAGCCTATAAGTCTATTATGAATAAGGGGAATACAACGCCCTGAAAATATTGACAGGTTATCAAAATCGAATATGTACCTAATAATTTATAAAAACTGTTTTTACCTACTTTTTCTTGTTTGTGTTGCAAGTAAATTACTTACTTAGTTAGATTTCTTCAAACACAGACCAAATTACTCACAGTATTAAAACAGAACTAATCTAATGTTATTTAAACTATTATTTTATTTGTAATAAATTTAGCGCCCACCGCCATTTGATTTTCAAAAATTGTTTAGGTAATGAAAGAGCTAACTGAGTTAACCAGTTTACAAATGAATGTATTGTATACATAAAATAACTTTCCCATGTGGGTAGGCAGAGACCACGGATCGCCACTTGCTCCGATCCTGACACCCCTCTTTCGCTTCATTCACTCTCATTACATTCTTCATACACGCTCGGTTTAGGGTAGTTTTGTCAAGGCCCTTCACCAAAATGTCAGCAGTTTGGTCCAAATATGTTCGTCTAGGTCTTCCTCTTCCAGCTGCTGCTCCAGACACACTCGCCTTAAACACCTGTTTGGATAAACGACTTTCATTCATCATCTCTACATGCCCAAACCATCTTAACATGCTCTTCTCAATTCTCATCACTAAATCTTCTATCAATCTACACTGTTTCCTTATCACATTGTTTCTCACTCTATCTTTTAAAGTTCGTTTGTTCGTTCGTATGAGCAAGTGGCCAACTCTGGTGACGGTATTTTTTCAAAGTTATCCCACACATACAACGCATGGCTCTCATTTCTACGGAATTCACTCTACTGTGTTTTTCCTGCCATACCCAACTTTCACTTTCATACATCAAAGTCGGCACTAACACTCCTCTATGATTTGCTAGTCGTGCCTTTTCTGACACTTTCCGGCTGCTCATAAAATCGTGTAGTGTCCCATTCACTCTGCTTCCAGTATTCACTCTCCTTTCAATATCCGCCTCGTGCTTTCCATCTATCATATATTATAATGTATCCATTAAGTATTGTATGTATCCATCATGACTTGTACGATTTGATATTATATTGTTATAAGTTATGCATAGCAGTAAGTTTTTTAAAAATGTTAAAATAAATAAATATAATGCCTATGTTTATGCCTACTCTACAATAGATGCATGTTGTGACCACAATACCTCTTCAGATCTGACGTTGAAAATGGAACCACGCAGGCCAGGCAAGCCACAGGATTTAATAGGCAATTACAATCAACGTTCGTCGTGTTGGCTTAGTGAATTTTGGTCCGAAGGTTTGTATGTTTGTTTGTTTGTTTGTTTGTTTGTAGCTTAGTCAAACACTACTATAATATTCTTGTTGTATGCTACGAGTAGCATGTGGACTAAATATTTTCTTTGATTGCCGATGATAATTCACCAGTCAGTAGAATGATTGTTCGAATCAGCGTCGTTTAATCTAATGTATATAGGATACTGGTATCTTCCGACATCGCCCCAGTAAGAAAAACCAGAGAATTTTTTCCTAAAATTTTATAAGCAAATAAAGTTAGAAAAAGTTGTTGTAGGGGCACAACAAAAAACGTAAGACATCGGTGGACCAGTTCTAAAGATTTTTGTATAAAAATGCAATTTGTGAGCATCTTATGAATTTTTCACTGTGTAATTTATGAGTTTTGACATTTGTTTTTTTGCACGACTTTCCTTAAAACTCGACAACGTTTGAAAGTCTCACATTATTTGGTTCAGTTGAGATCAACTATCCTATAGCATTATTACCATAGTTCAAATAGTTGCAGGAGGTTAATGCTAGTTCACTAACTTTGAAGTTATCTCAAGCAGGTAAGCGCTGGGCGTGCCCCACTTTAAGTACCTACCAAATAGTGTAATGTCGACCTACAATCTAGAAATATTAAAATTTTATCTACAATTTGGGTGACTGTCCAAAGCGAAAATACTTGTTTGATTAGTTTACTGTAAACTACTCGTAAATCATATTTTTTATTTAGTTTCATGCGCATATTGGGAGCAAAAAATAGACCAAGATATAAGCTCGAGATAAACATTTGCAGATCAATACAAACATTTTTCCTGCGACGGAAATCGAACCCCGATCTTACAAGAATTTATCCCACGACGGAAAACGAACCAGCAACCTTCTAGCTCTAATTCAGACATTTGCTTACTGGGCCAATGACTACTACCGCATTTTCCACCTACTGAACAAACTACGAGTATTCTCTCATGATTTTAAGGAACTGTATTAACCATTCAAAAGTTACGGGCGGGTTGCGGGTAAAAAAAAAACAGTTTAAAAAAACCTACTGTAGGTATGTGTATATCGAGGAATGCGCGAATAAAATGCTACTTACTTTACATCGTCAAACACTCGATAAATCAACAAAACAACTATTACTTTCTTGCCATACTAAATTTCATGAAAATCCTAAGAGCCGTTTCCGAGATTCACATTATATAATATATAGGATAGGTTTATACAAGAATTGCTCGTATAATTTTAAAATTTATAAGATCATCTCTCAACGTAAAATAAGCCGTAAGAAAGTGTACTTTGAGGTTAAAATCTGTGATCAAAAACAGTCCCGAGTCGATAGAGCGAAGAAACCACTGCTTGCCTTTGGTACAAACCTCCTTCATACCAGCAACAAGTGTCGTATAAAACCGGCATTGTTAACGGAAGCCAAGATTTTAGGATTAAGCTGTTATGTCTCGCAACATTTTCATGATACTAAATGGATTGCCTTTTATGAGTTTTTACACCCTATTTCAGTGTTGTAGCTTAAAGTTTATATTTTTTGTGAATCATACTCTATTTCGTTATTTTTTAACCAACTTCAAAAAAAGAGGAAGTTCTATGTTCTAATGTATGTATTTTTTTTCAATGAAAGAGAATGAGGTTTTCGTGTACCTACTTTGCCTCGGTAGAACCTTTCTGTTTGACCTCAGAATAATCATCATCAGTCTACCATCCCCTCATAAATAAAAAAAAGTATAAATTACCTATTATGAAAAAAAATTTTGGGTATAGGTACTGCATAAGCATAAGCACGGTAGGTATGTTCGTGACGTACAAGGTTTTTCATAGTTTTTGTACTTAACATATATGTTAATCTATTATTTTATGATGTTTATCTCACAATCCGAATGAAACATCAGGCTCATAAATTTGAAATAAAAAATTCATAACCTTAAGCTTTTATATTTTTTTTCTACTGTCAACAAACGAAAAATAGACAAGACTTTATCCATCATAGTACCTACTTTTAAACCACTTAAAAGATTTACTAAAACTGAATCTATCGGACCGATTTCAAATCCATTATTCCATTCCGATCACGTTCTTCAAAACAAAAATGTTTCTCCATTCGCGTACAGTCACTTCGTGAAACTCCTGAAAACGACTGTTGCTTGTACAATATTAATGGAAAAGGCGTGTTAGCGAACGAATAAAGATTAACAAACGTTTTTTAGTGCATTAGTGGTTTCTGTACCATTTTTATCGGGCTGTAGGTATTGTAGTGCCTACTAAATAAATTTTTCTCCCCAAATTAATTTGGAGCTTATTTGGTAACAGACTTAAAAAAAAAGTAAGTTCTAGGTTCCACTGTATGTTTCTTTATTGTTTTTTGACTCAAAACAATTATTTCAGGACGTTTTAGAAAACCTTGTGACGGCCATTGATCGATGTCCAAAGTTTCAAATTATTATGAACTTTATTCTAACCACAGATATAGAATACTATACTAGAACAGACTCTTTTCATCCACCGTTCACCGCGGAGTTAATCCGAAATTAAGGATAAAAGGTTTCACTTCAGTGTACATTTAGCGTCCAGTTCGTAAATGTTCAGAGTATATTATGTACAACAGTTTCCCGTGTTATGAATTTCAGGGGAGCCTGAACGAGCGTTTAGTACCGCATAGTTCCGCTTTTAAAAGAACGTGGAAGTTATTTCCTTTTACAGAGGAAAATACCAGTGTTTATGATAAAGTATATTTTAGTAAGTTTGAATGTATAATGTATTTCAGCATTTAAATATATTAAATTATTATAATGTTAGAGAATTTAAACACGCATCGTTCGTTGTAAATCTTGCTTAAATATTTTAAATCATCAAAGTTGAGGTTTTACGTTAGATGATTTATAGTGTACCTATAGTGATTTATAAGAGGTAATCTTTGTCTACACTTGACTGTAGTGCCTAGGACCGAAATACTGTTTTTGGCAAATTTCTCTATTCACTATTTAACTTCAAATGATATTTGGATGATTGTGAATGTTTCAAAAATAGCCTAATTGACAAAACAAAAAAACATTTAAAAATGTTATTTCCAAAAAAATAATTATTTACTTTTTCTCAAACATGATTTTTAAAAATGAGAACAATAAGGAAATTAATGTCCAAATCCTTGTATCTAACCTCACAACATTAAACATAACAGCGCAGCGGTTACTTCTCCTATATTTCCTTTTTTTCCTTATTGTAAGGGGAAGTTTGAAACAGGCACCTGTGACAGAAAAGGTGAGGAGTGCCATTAGATTGTATAAAAGAGGATATGAATGTAAGAGGAGTAAGTTCAGAGTTGACAAGTGATAGAGGAGAGTGGAAGAGAAAAACATGTTGTGCCGACCCCACTTAGCGTGGGAGAATGATGCTTCTTCCTATATTTAGGTATACATTTCTTCCTAATGTAAATACGCCTACAAAGTTTTGCAAACCGTCAATCAACACCAACACGTTTGAACGGCTATTAGCTAGGTAATTCAGCGTGAATTGTTACAACTACCTATCTGTCTATTTTGGGTAAACTGACTCATCGGGATTTTGATGTTGTATCCGGTTGGAACAAGGCTAGCTCGTTGCTGGCCGAGGCGGTACTAATTAGTTTGTAAGTAGATACTACTTATTAGTTTCACTAACAATTAGATTCACGACTTGGGCGTTAAAGTGCTGTCACTTTAAAAAAAATGTGTGTTAAAATATGTGAAATCATTGAACAACTAAAAACAATCAAATCAAACTAACTGTTCAAACTGATTGTTTTTGTTCACTGAATGAGAACTAACCTGTTTTTCTATGAAAGATACCAGTTTTTTTCTTTTAAATCATGTTTGGAGTCATACACATTCAAACCCTATTGGGATGTTCATTCACATTATTATTTGGCATAAGCACGCTGTCAAGTCATGAATCAAACTATATATTGGTCAGACTATAAAAACTAAGTTTGCCATCTCATGTATGTATGTTCGTATGAGCTTTGGAGAGACCGACTAAACGTAGTGCTTATATGCTCTTTGAGACCGACTGTTGTACTAACAAATACACGCGTTAAAGGCTCTTGAACAAAAACACAGTAGAAAGTCGAATCGTGCTACGACGACGCGGCATCTTTTCATGATGTGACGTCATATCGTAGAAATCTACAACGATCAAAGTAAAAATTTACGACACGACATCGTGCCACGACGCATAACACAAAGTCGTATCTTGTTTTTGTGTGTAAGATCCCGAAGTTTGTTATTTTCTTTTTTGGTTTGCAAGGTAAGTAATGGATAAAAATCCAGATCACAGAACCGCTAATCTCATTGAAGACAATAAGATACCTTCTAATCTGGGTTGGGTATATCTGAGGCATCACCAAACTTAGTAGTGTTTTTCTTGTAGCTCAGGAATAATTCATCTTATATGTTGAGCTACCTAAATATAAATCGTTTACAACGATCCTAAGATGACTGACTGTTAAAATTGTTCTGTATAGTTGCGTTAGTATGTAGTAGGTACCTAACTATGTATTTGTAGTGTCAATGCAAACTTAGCGCTAACCCGTAGATCTCAATATAGTTACTCGGACTCATTGAGGCACTGATCAATAAAGACCTAACTACACAATGAAGCTCCTTCACTCGACTCGTCCACCAACTCGAATACCACACATACACTTAATATAATACTTAATACACTTCATATATTTTATGAATAATGAATAAATAAAAATACACACACACATATCGTACACGCCACAGAGATTCTATATCTCTATCTAATCAGCCGGTAGCACTGCTGGGTAAAGGCCTCTTCTCTACCACGTCACTCTTGGCGCGCGGGTTGTGCTTATTGACTTTAAATAAAATTTGTAATTGTAATTATTTAGTAAATTTGGTTAAGGCGTTGTCCACTCTTGTGTGAAACAGCCTTTATCCTGTAAAACAGCTTCTATTTTAAGCCTTGTCATCATAATACGAGGATTAAATTACGTAGTGAACGATGAGCTACGAAATCCCAGATTTAAAACGTTGAATAACTGAACCGTGTGCCCGTCAGAGTTAAGCCGCTGTGTCCCAAGAAGCGATGACAGTTTAAATCTACCTTAATATGATGCTTGGTCTTTAAATTACAGAAACAATTAGATATATCTGTTTTATAATTTTCCAGAATTTAGGTCATTTATAAAAAAAACCTGTCGGCAGAACTTGAGCCTCAAAGTCTATGTATTAAATAAACAATAAACAAAACCCGCTAAATGCGCTCAATGTTAGGTTCCGTAGTTGCCCTATTTGCGAAGGTATTGATCATCATTAAGATTCAAAATTTAAATGATGTTTTACAGTTTATAATTTAATCTGGGGTAATTGGTTTTAGAAAACCCGTTGGAAAATAATTTTTAAAGAATTATTTAACAGCACCACGCACTAAAGAGTCGTTGAGAAAAAGTTTTGGTCGCCATGTTGATCGCCACTTGACACGACTACATTTTGGTAAAGATTTTACATAATTTTGATTCATCTTGAAGACTTCACCAGAGGGCTTGAATTCTGGACTTATTGACAATGTTACAGTAATATGACGATCGCCGCTTCTCGGAAACTAGTTTTATACCATTTGGCCACATATCTAGGGCTTTCCGCGTATCCTCTGCGCTGTAACAGCGCCAGAGGATACGCGGAAAGCGTATCGTAATAAAAGTTTAGTGAGCTCGAACTGTCAACAGTTGACAGTTCGTTCGAGCTCACTAAACTTTTATTCATATAGTTACCAACATTCTGAACCAATAATAAAAGGATTCTGAACATACGCATACATACAGAAGTTATTTGTACTTTCATATCGAAAATTGCAGGTTTTACTTTGAGGCTTCATAGATGGTGGTTGGATCTATTTTTATTGGTTTAGGGAAAACTGGGACATTGATATTGACAGGTATTGTCGATTAAAATACTAGGAATAGTAAAAAAGTCATAATATGAAAAATGATACTGTGAAGGTATTTTTGTAAGTAAAGTAGCTTTATACTTATACATTTTTTAATTCTGGTTCCTATAAAAAAAAAATGGAAATCGGAAAGTCTAATCTGAAACTACATTTATTTCTTTAATATTTCACTTAAATGTGTCATTTAATAAAAATCATATAATTCAAAGTAATTTTCTGAGGATTTATAAAGTTCGTTAACTTACAATAAAACTCTACAAGCGAAAGTTTTTCTTATTGTATACAACATGTGGTTCTAAAATATATTTATTATCATCAGAATTGCAGATATAGAGTCTGCGTACAAAATAGTAAAACTATGCAACCACAAAGGCATGAGAAATTCTCTAAAGTAACTCCTATGTAAAAGTGTATAACTACGGAGTTTCATAATGTCTCTAGAAAATAAACAAGCAGACTGCACAAAGGCTTACGGTCAGGGTTATTAAGTAGGGACACTGGGACTTGCTTGCGGCAGATCTATCAGACACAATGTTTTTTATCTACAACTTCTTAATAATATATTGCAGCTTAGAAAATTAACCTGATCTGAAACTTCACTGACACAATTTAAATTACTTCGCAGATCACACTTAAACGTTTCCTCTCTTATACATACTAAATCTTAAAGAAAAACAAGAACAATTACTATGAAAATCAACAATTTTCATCAAAGAACAACCTAGTGAAAAAATACCAACCCACACAGGAAGATAATCGACAAAATGACTCTGGCATCCCGCCAAAAACTGCCTCCAAATAGGTTCACATCGAGGGAAAATAGGAGCTTATGACGCATAAATATCTAAACATCACCAATAGGCGTATATGACACGTCGTACATCTCGAAATGTAGTGAACACGCGCCATTCAGATCACACAAAACGACACATCGAGTTCTTGGCACCCGCCCGTCCTCGGCTTCCATTCGCGTGGAAGTTTTCGAATCAAGCGTGAAATTAAAAAAGTTCTATATTCCGTGTTTGTATTACTTATGCACCTATGAATCTATGAGTGGTGAGAGTGGCAATGCGCGGTGTCTACTTTCCACGCTTCACTGGTCGCTTGTTAGTGCTTTTCAGTGAAAAGTTACCTTTGAATCCGGGCGCTCCGGATGGTAAGCGCACTCGCAAAACTAGACTGAACTGACATCCGATTAGATTATAATAAGTTAATAAAAAGTTTTGCACCCCCTTTTCATAATTCAAATTCAATAATAATTTATTCAGTAAAACCTCTAGGATCAAATTAAATCCTATCACCTCTCGTCCTTTCTCCGAAACATTGTTTTGCACAAAGCTTTATTCCAAACTCTGAAGAGAGTTACAACCGAATATGAGTTGATTGTAAAGTTCAGTCAATACTTTCTTTGAAGAATTTACATCGATTTGCAAATGAGATTCGAAACTGGAAGTTGTTTTTGACGCGTGCAAAATTTTTCGTTGCGCTCCATGTAATTTATATACTCGTAAACTTTGGACAGATATTTACGTTCAGAGTTCTATCTATTTTACCATGTTCTTAATCTACAGAAGGGAAACTAAAACTATAAATCAGCCGTTTTTTTATCAGCAAACTAGCGAGATTGTCGCGATTCTATTGGAAGGAAGTGGGCTCGAAAGAGGTCATCTAATAATAATTCGCATCTTTTGTACTCGTGCAAGGCACGACTTCCGCCTTGGGGTAGGTACTTCCCGTTTCTCTTCAGAACAGTAGGTACCTGTATACGGGCATTGTTATAATATCAAAGTTATAATCATACAAAACCAGGCCCCTCTGTGAGTTTTATACGAGCAAAATGCTTAAGAACCTTAATGTTTGCCGTTTACAAAGCCTTAGAGACGTCCCAATCATTATTTGTCCCTTGGTAACAATTTAGCAAGATTTTAATAGCACTTATTTTAGCTTTTTTGGGTGATTAAAAAACCCATTACACTTACTATATTATAAATCTTTATGTTAATGACGACCTCTGTGGCACAGTGGGTGAAAGCTCGCCTGAGACGCAGAGGTTGCAGCTTCGATCCCTGCTGCGGGACAAATATTTGCATAATCTGCAAATATTTGTCTTGAGACTAGGTGTTTTTTATGTATAGTATGCATTTACAAAAAAAATGTGTCTCCATAATGGTTACCATACACAAGCAATAAATTGCTTAGCTTGGGACTAGATGACGCTGCGCTGTGTGGAATGTCCAAGGATATTTATTTACTTAATGAGCTTGTTAGATTGATAATATATTCCACCGAACGGTTTGAACGGACTTTGATAGGTCATGTAATAGATTTAAATACTACTGAAAATACCAAAGGCGTAACCTCAAATAATGTTTTACTTATTTGAACGTTTTAAAAGGAAATATAATAATCTCGTTCTAGAAGTTCATGAGGGAAAAGTTTTAGAGATGATTATTATATTCTTTATAAGACTTACATCGCCTTTGTGGTACTTTATAGCCCTTTAGTGTGCCCTGTGTTAGATACTTCTGACGTATCGTTTTAAGTGATATTTGAGCCTTAAAAGGCTTAAAAGGCTCTGGTATAAATACCAGAAAGCGCTGAAAGTTACCACGCAGGTACTTCTTTACTTTACTTGTTTACAAAAGCACTACAGATAGAATTTCAAAGACTTTAAGTAAATTAAACAAGTTTCTTATACAGGCTTATTACGACGTTGTTGTGCTCGCCTGGGATGGAAAAGTAAACTTTTCTGCGTTATAAACTAGATAGATGTGATAGGTGTAGAATCATAGAGAATCATAGAGGAATCATAGAGAATCATACTCTATTTTATTGAATTCTGCTCTTCAAATGATGAAAATAGTAATCCAAATATTTGCAGACTCGTAACTATCTCATTCGACACAGAAAATTTGCTGATTATATTAATTGTCAAGACTTTCATTCGATTTATTTAGATCCACGTGTAAACAGTTGCTTAAAATTATTGAAGGTACGCGTAATTATTGCTCTTGTACCTACTATTACATGCTCTTTGCTTGTACCTACAAGAAAATGGCATAATGTAGGTAAATGACACTAACAAAGTCCAATATCACTAAACGTTCGTTTTTACTAGACCCGTAGATTACGTAATATGCAATAATGATATTTATTGATCTTTGACTATGACTTTATAACCTTTAGGTTAATCTAATGTTAAACAGCGGACAGTGGATTATCCTTTAATGGTTTAAGAACAAACAGGCCATTATCCGTTATCAATAAGATGAGTTGCTACCACAATAGCTGAGCCCTTTGGTCATAACCCACCCTACCTGTTACTATCCTCTTGTGTTATTATATCAAGCTACCTTGTCTGTTTTCCTTGAAGTGTAGTATTTTAATTAATATTTTTAAATTCCTGCAACATATTTTTATGGGCTAATGTTTTAGTTGTTCATTATGTTTTATTTTGAAACAAATTGTTTTAATTGAAATATTCCTTTCCTGGTTTCAAGTAGTATATCTGATTGCCCATTTAGTTATTAAAAGTAGGTACATTTATGTTTAAGAGGCAAGATAAAAATAAAATAAAGATGAATTATATTAATTTATAAAAAAAAAATCATATTTATGGTAAATATTCATCAGTAATTTATAAATATTAAAACCCACCTTTACAAAGCTTAATTTAAATTACTTCCCATTATACTAGGTAGGTAGGTAGTACCTAGCAACAACAAAAGAGAATCCTCTTAAGCGAAAGCAAAAATGTCGAACTCTCGAAACATTCCTATAACTTTGTAAGTATTTCATATTTCGTGTTGTACAAACGTAGCGACCTGATGGTATCCGATTTAGAAAACCCTTTATTTAAAAATAATATTATTAAAGGAAAATCTCACGTAAACTACGTGAGATTTAAAACATGATCAAGTGCTCGGTAGCTGGTTATAAATTGAACAAATACGTTAAAATATTTGCTACCTCAAGTAATATGATACTTGAAGAGTTCGGTGGTTTTATTAAAATAGTTTGTTTATTATTTATTAGTTAACTAACTAATAATCCGCCAAAAACGAATACAATTAACAAATAAGTTATATTAGGTCCTGTTAATTGTAGATAGTAAAGATGTCAAAGTTTTTTTCAAAAAGGTTAATGGCATTCGCAGCATTGATGGTAATTTAATTAGTTCGTCAGTGATTATTCTAATTTATTTAGTCTTTTTTCAACTTTCGCGATCAGAACACATGATTAAACTTACAGTAGTCTGCCCGCGACCACGGCTGGTGCAATCCAGTCGAAACGTCGGGATAAAATTAAAATTAAATAAAGGTAAATAGCGATAAATACCCGTAAATGTATGTTTAATCTAATTTATTTCTTTTGATTTACTAAACATAGGAAAATATATTAATGCCATAAGCTGGTACTCATAATGTTTTAGGTAATCTGTAATATGTTTTAACGACTGTATTGTCAAGGTGCGTTAGACAGATTCTTTGAAGAAGTCTAAGGGGGTAGTCAGAGGTATGTCTAAATACATTTTCTTACATGCCTACATTTTGCAGAAGTGAACATTATATACGTGACAAGTTGCAAGTCCATCGACGCTGCTAGAACGCTAACTGATTTCCTTACGATGTAGTTGTTAGTGTAAGTCTGTACTTAACTATTAAGTACTACCAATACAGCGGTTTTATAATTATTTATCTTTTTAAAATACATAGACTCTCAAGAAAGAAAGGTGACCCTTAGGTACTTATTATTATACACGGCCCGTAAGGGTAAGAGCTACTCATCACATAAAAACCTAGCCACCCGTTTAAATTACATTTTAAACTCTACTCAAAGGATTAATTACGAACAACCCGAGGGGGTATTACATAGGTATATACAATTGTAAGTAGAATTTGGGCCAGATAATGCGAAACCCCATATTTGCAATAGACGTACAATATCGCTTCTAAGTCGGGTCTTTCCCAGATAAATCAAAGAACAAATCTGAGAAGATATGGAATAAGAATGAAGCATTATTTATATAAATAATGGTTCTAGCATGAAATGTCAGGAAATGGGTAAATATGACTACGCCTGCTCTGTTTTTAAGTTACGATTGACGAATAGACATCTTAAAAATATATTAATAAAATTCTCATTTAAAATGTCTATACCAAAGCTGTAATTAATCCTAAATGGTTTCATTCGATCTATAAGAAAATGTATAACGGCATAAACCTTTTTAAAAGGACCATTATTAGACGTGGGATTCTGTTCATTTGTCGTAAGCTTCTTATTGCTTTGAAATTTGATCATCATATCTTACCAAGTCGTTTCTTTTAGCTAATGCCTTGCTATAAAAGATCCATTAGCTGTTGTCCCTAAGGGTCCACCTACAGGCACATAACAATAACATGCCATAAACGACATTAAGACTTGACATAACATTATTACCTGCCTATGGCGAAAGAAATGGGTATTATTATTTATGTATGAGTGACTTTGTCTGTAATTTTTGCGGTTAGAATACAATACCGTCGTATTTATGAGATATCAATGTCTAAGATAGGTTTGCTTGAAGACATTTGAAACACTTTATTACTTAGTAGTACCAAATTGTTGGAAAGCGTGTAAGAATAGCTGTGATATACTTAACTTGCGACCCACCCCGTCTTTGCATAGATGTTTTCTCTACTTTAACATGAATGTATATATTTAAAACCTTCTCTTGAATCATTCTGTCTATTGATGAAAACTGTAGTAAAATAAGTTAAAAATAATGTAAGCGTACAGACGGCGAAAGCGACTTTGTTTTATTCTTTGTAGAGATAGTCTAAATATTTTATAGAAAAGTATTTTGGACTGGAAAATGTCCGTCAAGTTTGCTAGTATAAAATAGTTTTAGGTAAGTTCTCTATGACGTCACAGTGGAGAAACATCGTTAGACATTACACCGCGATAACCCGCCATAACTAAATCATGTGCACATGTTTTGCTGAGAGTGTAGCCGTGGCGAGCGAAAATCTCATAAATCCATGCTGAAAGCAGAGACCACGTTCTTACAGAAAGACTATTACCGGCAGAGTAAATGCGCTATCATAAGCATCGTGGAGATCATACAAAGTTTTAAGGGCTGGAAGACAAAGTTTAAATTCATTTACTTACCTACTTACTATCTTTCGTTCGCTCGTTCGTATGAGCAAGTGGCCAACTCTGGTAACGGAGTTTTTAGACCGCCTAAACTTATCTTTGACTGACTTTTATAATCCCAACCATACCTACCAAATATAAACATATTCAGATTATTGGTATTAATTAATATAATAGTGCTTTTTTCTACTAGTTTGTAAGTTGAATCAAGTTAAAAGTATTTTTTAAAAATATAGTTAAGTACATTTTTTATGAGTATGTAACTCCTATATACCTTGCGTTTAAGCCAAAGCTTGTAATAAAGGCGGCAAAAACAGGTTATCTGCCTAGGTTACCCGTTTTCTCTGTAAATTCCCCAGAATGAGTACTTCAGTTATTATTGGAATCTCCTCGTTCCTCTCAGCACGTAGATTGAACAGCTCACAATAGAATCGCTATTGTAGAACTTCTTATTTTGGTTACGTTGAGTCGAGCTATATTCACCATGTAATTGGGAACCATTTTATGAAAGAAACATTAAAAATACGAATGTGTTTTTATACTATTCTCATTGAGCGTCAGGAAGTGTCTGGACCAAATTTTATTTTGCTTTTCTAGCGGAAAATAAGTGTTAACTAAACACACACACAAAGTATAATATGGTGGCGATTCTGTTGCAACACTATTTTCCTAATCCGATTCCTAAATTCCTAAATCCGAAAGCTCTTATTTAATAAAAGCTTTCGATTTTAGTCCTAATTTAGCTAGTCAGAGTTGCAACAGAATCGCCACCTATGGCTAGTTTAATGAGTTCTTACACTCAAAGCATGACTGTGTGATATAGACATACCAGCAAGCTGCTTGTCTATCATCAATAAGTAAATAATTTAAAAAATCTAGACTAGATGACACTGTGTGGAATGTCCAAAGATATTTATTTATTTTATTTAATCTTTTGTATTTATTTACTGGTATATACCAATTCTTCGTTATCCTAACGTTTCTGTATTTAATGGGGCACTGAAGCTCTATTCAAGCAAACTCTGTTTGGAATGCAGATTATCCTGATTAGAGCAATGGCCTCTACAGGAGCATTATTAGATCGTGGGATCAGCAAAGGTCATCGTCGTATCAAATAATTGTCGAAGTTGCACGTTTTCTTACTCAAAAGTGTTCTTGAGTATTGGGAAAAGTAGACTGGAAAGAAGATTAAGGTCCAGATTTCTCATTAAACAGCTACACAATGCAAGGCCTTATCTATTGTAGACTGTTCTTATTGAAGGTTCTCAATTTGAAAGTACCAAAATAGTAAATGTTGTGTTCAGATTTTTCTCATTACACAGTCAGGCAGATCTGGGTTCAAGTTTGATGCTGTAGAATAGAGTAGAATGGATATGTTTCGATTCTTTCTCTCAAAACTTTCTTATAAAAAATCGATATTTATTCTGCATTATAGTTATTAAAGAACCTTAGAGCTTCAGAAATCAGGATTTCTCGGAAGGTTTTTGATATGAATTACCTGAACATGAGCTCTAACTTTTGATGGTCCATCGGATTATATGATATTGGTTTAGCCAATTCTACTCACACCTTTAGGGCGTTGTGCACTACTCCAATGTTTTTACTGTCCCTATGACAGTTACATTTCCGATATAATAGGCTAGATACAAGGCTTCAAGGCTATCAGGCTATCCAAATATATGAGACAGATCGATAAAACAGTAAAATTCCGTCTAGTGCACAAACGCCTTTAGTTACCAACATCAGAAACAGACTTGGGTAATAATATTTTTGCAGATTAATTTCACAAGGAAAAACGCACCCTTAATTTCCGGGATCGTTTTCTGTTGTTGTTTAACAAATCTTTTCGATTACAGTCAACATGTTAATTTGTTAAATTAAAGATAGATCTCAGAATCTTTTTACTTTCATTACAATGTTTTTTGACAAATTTTCAGCACCAGGAGGTGTCGTGAAATTTTGTTTAAATAAAATAGGATAAAGGGAAAGAGCCTGTAAAATTATTGAAAGGCCTGTAAAAAATTAGGCCCAGGACCTAAACAATATTCCCATCTCAATCGGTCTTATCCACAGAAAATACATCGCTTAGTCAGCTCCTCACGTGATGTTGTACCTACCATAAATAAAAACACTATTGTTGCATATTTATGTTGAAACTACCGATTCGGAAAATGTAGGGTGATTGAAATTTCCCCATCCATCCGTCGGCGGGCCATGTGCCTGATTTGTCTGACACAATTTGCTGCTGGAATTGTCACGAGAAATATTTAGCTAAAAAGCACAGAGGCCCTAGCCATGTTACATTTCGACAATCGCTTTCGATTAGAAACTAAAAAAAATTTAAGGTATTAACATTCGATGACGAAAACTCGAGCGATCAGAAATGTCAAATCAAAGGTGTAGCGATGATAGAAATCGAATCGCTTCATAGCGAATGCCGGTTGGCTAGGCCCTCAGGAGTGCGATGGCAATTTCGGTTTTTAATATCCATTATAGTTCTGAGTGGTCACAACAACGGGTGACCGCAAGTGGCATTAACATCTGAGTGCTTCCGTGCTTCAGAGGGCACGTTGAATTGTCGGTCCCGGCATTTAAAAAGCCGTTAAGCCATGACGGAGGTCTTTAAGCGCCCTTAAAAAATTCGTCACCACAGTTGGCTAATTTCCCATACGAACTTACTTTACTTAATATCCATTAAGAACTTACTGGAATTTTTGAATAAAAATAAAATATGTGGGGATTGAAAGAAAAGGCCGTTATCTTGATTAAATAAATAAAAATATTTGTCGTAAAACACAAACAATTGTTTACGCTCGCCAACGCTTAGCTTTAATTTCGTTAATTGCAACGGTGTTCCCGGAGGAAGTGACCGATTTATAACTGTTAAACACTTTACTCTATTTCTCTTAAAAAGTTCTAAATGTCACTTTTCACAATAAACTCAGTTTATTACACTACAGATTGTTTGGAAATGTTATGAGAAAGATCTCCTTGAAGTGTTGTAAATTTATTTGTCTGTTTTGATTATGTGTCTTCAGCCTAAACATGTGCTTTTGAAAATTCGTAGTTGTGTGCGTCATTCAAATGTTTTTCAATTTCACGATCACATAGATCTTAAAACTATAGAGGTAGCATAATACGAGTATGAGTAGTGTTGTGTTAAATGCGTAGTTTCGTCTACATTCTATTGGGCTTTTACTTGACGTTATATTAGTTAGTTTTCAACTATGTTCATAGTAAATTAGGAATAGTTTTCCATTTACAGGTACAGAAATTACATATTATACAACTTGGTACAACTT
Organism: Xanthorhoe designata; assembly: GCA_963582015.1. Classification (NCBI taxonomy): domain Eukaryota; kingdom Metazoa; phylum Arthropoda; class Insecta; order Lepidoptera; family Geometridae; genus Xanthorhoe; species Xanthorhoe designata. The sequence goes on from OY757038.1 coordinate 7,769,891, forward strand.
GTGTGGGTAATATCATAAATCATATCGGTGTTACTGGTTTTAATATTAAAAAGGGATACTTTAACATCTTCTTTGTTTTTTCTGTTGTACGACGAACACGACCGTAATTTTCAACCGCAAGTGAAAACATATATTTTTCATTAGCAATAAAAATTTCAAAGAACCGCATCGTAAAATAATTTATCGTGCACATGTACAGAGCGATCTATTTTTGACTAAACAGCGTAGCAATTGGGAATATTGCCTAATAAAGGTAGCAGTTAGGCGATTTAAAAGATCAGTCTCTCTGGAATTCTACGGACTAGTTCTAATGAGGCTATATGAGTAGATTCACTATTCTGGGTATAAAATTATTGGTGTAATAATATACTTATTGAATAAAAAATCTACGACTTCGATACGGCTCGAATAAAAATATATTATTGGGATAAAAACTTTTTATATTGTTGGTCACGGTGAGCCCTGATGCCATAATGGAGTCGTTCAGGATGCCTGAAAATTTAATCACCAGAGTTATGTACTAGCTCATATGAACAAAAATCTAAAATAAAATCCATTGGTAGGTACGCCTGTATTGTAATTAATGAGGTATACCTAGAAATCATCAGTGCCTTGCCTTGTCAAGGTGATATCATGATTTCAGATGCCAGCGTTCATTCACCGTATTTTAGTGTCAAAATCCCCTATCATGTAACTTGGTACGTGCACCTATCAGCCAAAAAAAATCCTATCTAATCACGACGCGATGTCACGTTGGTTTAGGGATTCTATCATGACTAAATTCATGAATATTAAGGTTTTTGTAGGTAAATCTAGCCCAGAAATTTCGTGTCACTCAATTCTAACACAACGTCGAACCTATTGAGTAACATATCTACAAGAATACAAGATCATAGGCTCAACTTATCACTGTCGTATCGTCTGCCTTACCAATATGCAAATAATACTAGGAGTAGATTAGGTTTTGCTGTGCTACCACAGTGTACTATAGCTTATATTATATACTCGTAAAATGTACTTAAATTCTTTGGTATTGCACGGGGTTGGAAATCAAGTAGGAAGGAGACCAAGCTCAAATTTAATGCGCACTGTCAGGCTCTTTGATGGCCTTTTAGGTCTCCGTCTTTAGAGTTGGCCACGAACTGAACTTTTTATCAGTCGCTCGCTCGCTGTCGTGCGCGCCGCACGATGATGGTTAGATCGCCCAAATGTGTTATTACCCGAGAGAGTAGTGAGGCTACGAACAGTGATCCACAATGCAAGGGATGCAAAGTGGTTGTGAACGAATTGCTAACTTTTGTATGTCATAAAGTGGACACGTTGCCGGAACCAGCAATCATACAAATATGCATGAGTGCCTACGCGTACGAGGAAATAGAAGAAGCAAGGTCAATAGCGCTAAAACTACTTGCGCCTACGAAAAAGTTTTTAAGGCGAAAGGAAGGAAGTGAACAAAAAAGCGTACAGGATATCATCAAGCTTATTAAAGAGTTTCAACCTGACGGTCTACCTACTTTTGTAGCGATGGATCTAAACAAGTTACCAGCTGTATCATTCGACTACATCGATGTGGCTGCTTTTCTAAAAGAAATGGCGGTTCTAAGACGAGACGTGGCTATTATTAAGGCCAAGAAAGACGAGAGTGACAAAGCTAACGCGGCATCGGATATTGACTGTCTAAAGACTGAGCTTGAAGAGGTTAAGAGGATGTTGAGGGACTTAAGATTGTGTAAAGAGCAGAGCAGCGGCACATTGACACCTAAATCATCGGAGGCGCAACAGCAACGGGAAGGAATCACTGTCTCTTGCGCGCCCGCGACTTTGCACCTAGCGCATGGGTGTGAGGAAGACAGCAAACATAAAGGCAAAAAAATCAAGCGTAAAAATATGCCTACCGACGCAGGCGCATCGATAAGCGGCACACATAGACGCTCACGGACTAGGTCAAGGTCGCCCGTACCCCGGCCGTTGGACGATATTCACACGCCACTGTACAGGGATATAACTGCATGCAATACTTCTATACAGGCAAAAGATAAACCTACAGTGCGCGACTCGGAGAATAATGAAAGCTTTATCTTGGTGGAGCGTAAAAAGAAGAAAAGACTAAGTAATTTCAATGGCGCGGGCCAGGAATCTCATAAACTAAAGGTTGCTGAGTTAACATCAGCAGTGTATGTTTCGAGATTAAATAAGTCCACATCTATTGAAGACATTCGTGATTATATCCAAGAAAAGGGGCACAAATGTAAATCTGTAGAATCATTGACACAGAAGCATGAAACCGATTTTAACTCATTTAAAGTGAGTGTACCTAGGCACAATATAGACGTTTTTTTAAACGAGAATTTTTGGCCTAAAGGTGTTAAATTCCGGCTGTACCGTGAATACACAACGAAATTAAGGACGAATTATACCAACTAAGATGTATAGTACACCATCAAATAATATATCAATAGTTTCGTTCAACTGTAAGAACATAAAAAGATCTGTCCAGAGCATTCGTGACCTGTCTAGAACGGCTGATATCATCGTGTTACAGGAAACTTGGCTCTTTCCTCACGACCTTAGTTTTGTGCATCAAATTAATAGTGAATTCGGATGTGTAGCTAAGTCCTCTGTGGACACATCGAGAGGTATGCTCAGAGGAAGGCCGTATGGTGGCTTGGCTATATTGTGGAATAAAGCCAAGTTTCCTAATGTTTCCCCAGTTGAGTGTACCTGTGACCGAATAATGGCTGTAAAAATATCAACTGGATCTGGATGCTTTCTAGTGGTGAATGTTTACATGCCTGTGAACGATGAACAAAATATTGCAGAATTTACGGAATGTTTAGGTCTGGTTAGTGCTTTAGTAGATGAAAGTGATGTACAAGTGGCGTATGTGATAGGTGATTATAACGCTCACCCATCCAAGTTATTCGGATTGGAGCTTCAGAAACTCTGTGAGGATCTATTGTGGGAGTGCGCGGACATCAACCTACTTGGTCGGGACTCAGATACGTATACGTTTATCAGCGACGCTCATGGTAGTGTGAGCTGGCTGGATCACTGCCTAACAACGAAAGCTGCCTGGGATACAGTGGTATCGGCCAACGTTATCTATGAGGTCACGTGTTCAGACCATTTTCCGTTACGCATTGTATGCGACATAGCAGGCGCAGCGGTAGGTTCAGCCAGCTCGGACAACCATGATCCACTGAAAAATATTAAGTGGGGGGAAAGAGACAGCGATCAAATACGGTTGTATAGTAAATATTGTTTTGAAAACCTGGGAGCTTGTGATTTTAATTTTAAATGCGACTGTGATAATACTATTTTATGTACTCATTTTAGCGAGTATTTTATGCATATTGATAATTATTATAAGAATATCGTTAGTGCACTACAGACTGCAGCGGTAAAAAGTTCTCGTCACAAACGAAGGGTTAAACGTAAGGTGATTGGGTGGAACTACCACGTTAGGGACAGCCATCAGGCCGCTAGACTGCACTTTGGCTGCTGGATGCTGGCCGGTAAACCGTCAGAAGGAGAATTATTTAATAACATGCGTAGTAGTCGCTCTGTATTTAAAAATAAAGTAAAATGGTGCCAAAAAAATGAAGAGACTATTAAAATGAATATACTAGCTACGCATAGGACAGACAAAAATTTTACTAAATTTTGGAACGCAACTAAGAAACTCGCATCTAAACAGAACTTGCCGATCTCAATGGACGGTTTACAAGAGCCGGCACTAATAGCTGAAATGTTTTCGAAACGATTTACAATTAATCCGCGGCCTGTAGAGAGTGTGACTATGCCTGCTAGGCCCATCATGGGTGAATACCAAGAATTAATAATAACTAGAGAAGAGTTGTGGTTGGTTGTTAAAAACATGAAGCGGGGTAAATCACCGGGGCATGATGGTCTTAGTATAGAGCACATCCTCTGGGCTAGTGAGAACCTATTTGAACATCTGTGTAACTTTTATAATTTATGTATTAGATATTCCTATCTGCCAAGCGACCTTATGAGGACATTAGTTGTTCCGATTGTTAAGAATAAAACAGGTGATCTAAGTGCATCAACCAACTATCGCCCTATATCTTTGGGAACAGTTATAGGCAAAGTGCTGGAGCGGCTTCTCTATCCACATCTGCATAAAAACATTAGCATTGACGACGCGCAGTTTGGTTTCCGTGCTGGTGTCTCAACAGATTCGGCAATAATGAGCCTTAAAAGTGCTGTGCATTATTACACTTCACAGAACACTTCAGTATATGCTTGTTTTTTGGACCTGAGCCGTGCTTTTGACCTGGTGAATTATGATATTCTCTGGGCAAAATTATCGGCAGCGCAGGTACCGAACAGTGTAGTGAGCCTGCTGAGATACTGGTATGGAAATCAAATTAATTACGTAAAATGGGGCGACGCGACTTCTAGTGACTATGTGCTAGAATGCGGTGTTCGTCAAGGAGGATTGACCTCTCCTGACCTTTTTAACCTGTACATAAATGACCTGATCGAGGAGCTGAGGAGGGCCAGAATCGGTTGTCAACTAGGTAATGTTAGCGTAAACAACCTAAGCTATGCTGACGATATGGTTCTCTTGAGCCCCTCGATTAAGGGCTTATGCAAGCTGCTTCTAATCTGTGAGAAATATGCGATTTCCCATGGGTTAAAATATAACGTAGCTAAGACAGAAATGATGGTATTCAGGTCAGGCAGAGGTCCGGAGAATGTGCCTGATGTTAGAATAAACGGTACGGTTATAAAAAGGGTCTGTCAGTTTAAGTATTTGGGACACTTGCTTACTGAGACACTAAAAGATGACTGCGATATAGAGAGAGAAAGGAGGGCGCTCGCTGTCAGGGGGAACATGCTCGCACGCCGCTTTGCGAACTGCAGCGCTGTTGTAAAAAACACATTATTTAAAGCTTATTGTCTAGGCATGTACACCTGTCAATTGTGGTCCAATTACTCAAGGAAATCCATCAACGTCATAAGAGTGCAGTATAATAATGCATACCGGACTCTTATGAGACTACCGAGATACTGCAGTGCGTCGAGCATGTTCGCTGAGGCGGGGGTGCCAGACTTTTTTGCAATCATAAGAACTCGAATAGCGGCCTTTTGGGAGCGTCTAGGACGCTCCAGCAATGCCATCCTGAGGGCTGTTTTTGGCTATCTACCCAATCCGATCTTCAAGCATTGGATTTCTGTTCACTTGGACAGGAACAAGAAATAACATTTAGGACGTAATTACGACGTAGTATGGTATTACTTTACCACCACTTGTATTGTGCAATTTTTATGGGTAGGTAGTATATAATTTTTTGTAATTTTCTGATATGGGCCCAATGTATTAGTATGTACATTTCATTGCCTGAAATAAACAAATTTTATTTTATTTATTATTATTTATTTTATTGCTCAGAGTATAGGTACCTACAAACTACATAAGTAGTTCAACCTGGATTGCATATTTGCCAAAGATAAATCTATATAGGTATGATGATATTATTATGCTAAGTCTACTGCCAGTGGTACATTTAATTTCATGTTCAAGGTAAATATTTACATTACCAAAACACAATTTTTGTAAACTGGCACAAATCTTCAAACAGAAAATTTGGAGAAAATAAAAACATTCAGGGAAGAACAATATGGCGCTGAGATTCATCAGCTCATTCAATTTTGCTCTAAAATTATTGATTTGTTTACATAGATTTTGTTAAATATAAAACAGTAAAATGACACACGCAAAACAAACAAAACAAATTCCAATTTATCTTTTGATAACTCCGCAAAATAAACAACATTTTGTTCAAATACTGATGTAAAACCAAGCCATTAGCAAAGCGCGTAACAATCACTTTTCAAAGCAGTGCGGTGGCAAATCTTAAAAGTTTATCTTGGCAGACTGCAAACAAATGATTGGAACGAGCAAAAAGTTTTGTTGTTCGTTCTTTCTGTAGGTACCCGATAAAAGGTTATGAAAATACTGTGATGAATCAAAAAAAAAAAGAAAATGGTGTTAAACACGCTCTAAAACATCGTGATTGCTCAATATTGAAAGCTGGATACATAATAAATTATGGTAAATTCTTCAGAATTTAGTTACATCTCAGCCAAGGCCTATAAACGAATAATAAATGCTTCTAATACAATCTTCTTACGTCTTAAATCTGATTACATTACATGATTTTCGTAAAAACCCTTCTACGTTGAGTGCTCATGGACAATTTTATTCCTATAAATTTTGGGTCGAGCTTGATTTTTATCTTCAGATGAACGGATAAAATTGCGGTGATATTATCATGAATCCCGATAACCCTTTATGGCTAATGGGGTATTTCGGGCGAAATCTTTTGGTGTCGGCGAATCAGCATTAGCGAATGGTACCCAATACTCTCTAAACGCTGAAAACATCCTATACCATGTGTGTTTGTGGCATCGATGGATTTTTCATTTTGGATTATTTATGTACAAATATTTATAATGGTAAAGCCCAACAGCGTACTTTTCGACCCTCTCTTGACACAGTATGAGCTAAGAGGATAGCCTAACGGCCAGTCTCAATAACCTATCTATCTTTGGTTTTGCTTACTGCGGGTAGATATTTGACATTTCTTCCATACAAAAAACGTCAAAAAGCTACTGACAGTAAGCAAAACAAAAGATAGATAGGTTATTGAGATTGGCTGTAAGTGCAACAAACTAACTCTATCTGAACTTTATTCTGGACACGACAGCGCTCTTTGAGTTTAGGCATTTCGGTTCTTGATGGTACAGTAGTAATCTAGTATTTAGCCCAGATATTGATTTGAATGTTTGTGATACAGGTATGTGGTTATTTGATGATGTTTGGCATCAATAACAGAATTGGTTAAATTGTATTTAGATACAACCTCGTGTTCTCCAACGGTATTGTTCAAACTGATACAACAGTTTGGAATGGGTCATTGTTGAAATATGGAAAAGCTATCTGTTCATTTTTAACTTATAAACAAGGTTTCAAATAGATACCTTATTTATGTTTTGCAGTGACACTGTTATGTGGTCTCTAATAAAAATTTAATAAAGAAAGTGTGTCCAGTTTAAACAAAATAAAATAATTATTAAAAATATATATGCATTATATTTATATATAATTACTATAATAAGGTTTTAAATCAGGCGACGTAATTTTCTTGAAAGTTTTTGAACGATAATAATTGTAGGATTACATCTCACTGCTATCATAATAAGTTTAATTTGTATCAACGCGAAAGTCATGAATATCCTAGTATCCCAGAGGTATGCAGAAAGTATCTTGCATAAAGTAATTGAGATTACCACATCAGTCTTGTAAGATAGTTTGCAAAATTTGTTTGAACTAATTACGTAACTCAAGTTATTAATTATACTTAAGAATTCGGTGACGTGGCTCGGCAAAGTCAATCCGCCGCGCGTTCCAAAGAGCGTGTAATAGTAAGAGACGGAAGTGCCATACAAACAAAACGAACACTAGACGATGTATTAATCACCCAGTGAACAATAAGACCAACGTAACAAAACCAAACCACGACCACAGAACATATTGACCACGACATACTGCCAACATTTTTTTTTTTTTTAATAACCTATAATGTGTCCCACTGCTGGGCAAAGGTCTCCCCCATCTCTTTCCACTTCTTTCGATCACCAGCCGCCTCCCACCACTCCTCATGGAAGGCATCTATGTCGTCACGCCAGCGTCTTTTAAAAATGTTATATTCTCTATGTTGGCAATATCTAGGGATGTACCTAGTGACTATCGAAAATTTATCGATATCGATACCTATCAGCAGTAGCTAGGATTTTTGGATTCCATTAAATTATTAGTAGGTTTTTTTTTCATAAATAAAAGAATTAATAATTAATTTAAGTAAGTATACATTTATTTGAACATCTACATAGGGTGTTTTGGGGGCGATAAATCGATCTTGCTAGGATTAATTTTTAGAAAATGACGTTTATATCCGTGTTTTCATGTAATGTTTGCCATCCAGGTACTTTCTTAAAGTGACGATGATCATCAAGCTTTTGTTTATGCTTCGTCATGCTGCTTCGATTTTCTGGTAGGTTGTCTGCAACAAATATTGTTGTATTATTATACAATAAAACAATATAAAATATATTATACCTAAACATAATGGTAATAGTGCCACTTGCGATCACCCATCCAAGTAGTGACATCCATGTTTACCTACTCCTAAAAATGTACATGATTCAATTAAAAACCTAATAGGTATAAAATAAAATCTAAGTTACATATAAATTATGGTAATCCAAACAAAATAAAACTTTATAAACATAGCAAACAAACAAATTAATCATTCCAGTTTCGTAAAACAAACTATCGATATCGATAAATCTAGGTTGATAGTCAAGCACTATAATTGTTTACCTACATACGGTATGAGAAAATTTTCTTGCAAAAACTTTTACGAATTGTATCATTATTTTACCAAATTTTGGAAATAAATGGCATAAAATTGCTTACCGATCTACATATACTTAGAGGAAATTGAGCCATAAAAATGCGTTTTTGCACTCCTTCGCGGCATGTTTTTGCAAATTGATTTTACTCATATTACTTAAACACACTATTACACTACAGAAAACTATTGAATAACAATGTTTTACACGTATCTTTATTTATGATTTCACGCCTTAGATTAAATTTTCTGTAACAAATAAATAATTGTCAAATTGTCAACAAACTAAAATTCGAAAGACTTCGTGAATTGACATGACACCACAGACAGTGGACAGACCAAAGAGAATGTAGAATGTAGCCCATAGAGAAAATACATCTTCCTTGATGTAGCCACAGACTAATGATGGATGATGGTGTACTTCTTCTTCTTCTTCGTTCTTACGCTCGTTCGTTCATTCTTACTATAATCCGTCTATGTCGGAGTGTCCTATTTTAGTATAGCTCTACAGAGTTGTCAGTGCTCTTCGTTATTCGAACGGGTTGAAGCCTCGTCAGAGTATATATTATGTTCTGTGGTTGTAGCAGCCATTAAAACTCCGGGGCGTTTCATATATCGTCTGTTTGAATAGTACATTCGCCAGACTGGTTGTCATAGCTATTTTGCAAGAAATTTGGTTGTCTCCCGTAGTCCCAAAAATTATGACTGAAAATTGTTTTTATTCTTCACACAGTGTTGTTTTTCTGTTACTAGACCATATAAGCTATGTTTCTAACAGAAGGAAACTTAAAATATTCTAGTGTTTAATACTAAATAAATATAAAGAAAACATGTCTTCTATGATGTAAAAATATGCAAAATGCGATTCGGTTTAATTTCACTTTAGCTAAGTATTTTGAAAAAAGCTTTTGGCAGAGACCTAGATAAATGCTATCCTAATACGAATAATACCATACTATGCTGAAGATATGCACAAATTTCAAATGGTTATGGTATTACGTTTGTATGGGGCACTCGTACAGCTCCGAAGCCTTAACAGTGCACCTACTGTGTACCTACTGTGTAGTTTGAAATGTGTCGCGTGTTAAACCAGAGCTGTCTCAACTTGGAACTGCTCGGTTTGCTATGTTCCACAAAGGAGACTCAAGAAACACTGTTAAATTTCAGTTTGCCACTTACAAACTAAACGGCCGCAAAGGACCATTAACAAAACGGTTAATAAATTAACATGAACCATCACAAACACGTGACATCTATAAGTACAGTAACTAATCATGCAGAAAGGGGGTTGCGAACGTGCGTAGCATGTGTGGCCTGTATGTACTGGGGCGTAATTTGACAAAGGCCTGGCAATACCCCAGCAGCCATCAACCCTCTCGTTACTATCCATTAATATCTCCCCATCTCCACGTTATGGGGTCGGTGCTCAAATTCGTCAACAAGTGAACTGGTTATCAGATTTAACACGTTCTCTTTGACAGACGATAAAGAGAGGCTGATGCCGAGATTGCCCTGCATTTGTCGCGACGGACCCCGAGAAGAATTCTGTTTGAGTGTGTAAAAAGTACACAATATTCAAGTACCGCTAGTGGTGGCGGTGGCGAGCAGATCTGCCGCGGCGACGTTCGCAGCCCCTGGCACTCAGGGTCGGAGACAGTCGCATGCGAAGCGGGAGGGGCGACGGTGGGGCAACATGAACGGGGCTCACTGAGAGGATGGTGCGGCGGCACGGAGAACGTGTAGTACTTGGCCGTTTGGTTGTGCGCTCGGAGCACCGAGCTGTGGGTCAGCGTCACCACCACCACGAGGACCGACGCCAGCGCCAGCGCGAAGAAGGACGCGGCGACGGCGGCCACCACGCGGCGGCGACGCGCCTCCTTGCCGGCGTCCTCCGGGGGCAGCTCGGGCTCCGGCGGCGCAGCGGGCTGCGGCTCCGGCGAGCGGCTTCGCACGCTGGGCCCGCGGCTCTGCGGCAGCTCTAGTGTGTGGCGGCGTGAGCGGCGCGCCCGTTCGCACTCGGCCGCCGAGGAGTGGTGCCGGCGCAGGCGGTGCGGTGCGCCGGGCGCCACACGGCACGACGCCGAGCGCAGCGCGCGCGTCGGCAGCATGAGGTCATCACTGGTGGTGCGAGGCACGCGTGCCGAGTGCACGGACCGGAACGAGTGCTCGCGCCCCGACGTGCTCGGGAACGGCAGGTCCACGGACGCGCGGGACGAGTGACGAGAGAACCTCTCGCGATCGCGATGGTCTACGCGCACCGACATCGTGCGGGCGGAGCGCGCGGCGGCGGCCGCCCGAGTGACGGATCCCTCCCCGCGAGTCCGCCAGCGAGCCGCGCGCCGTGTTTACACTCGTCCCCGATCGCACAAAGAACGCTTACAAATATATTCCTCCACATCGCACGGCAAGGTAGCGGGATGTCTCGCGTTTTCGATGTCCCGGTGCCGTCGTAGTCGGGTCCATATTTGCGCTATTACGGGTGTTTGGGTTTCCCTTTTAACGCCTAACTTGGAGTAAATGTTTATTCAATCGTTTCGAATAGCTGGATTTCCGATTTCGTAGACGGAAAAGAAATCCCATTACCTATGCATGCATTATTGTACAGAATGTTTTGGGTTAGGTTAACCCTTAGATAACAAAATATTGATAGGATTCCTTGCCAAATATTAAAGAAATTAAGTGACTCAAAGAAAGACGCTATTAATTACTAAAAAAATTGTAATGATACTTTGTTACAATCTGACTCAAGCAAAATAAAAGTAGAGAAAACGAAATTTTCATCCGAAAATTATATAACAAAACACTTAATATCAATGGTTGTCCCATTGGCATAGGCTGGGCGCTAAATAGAGCGAGCCGCTTTTGTTGTGGACTCCACGTTGTCAAGTTAAATTGTCTCGGCGGGAAACGAAACAGATAGTAGAGAAGTTGTCGCGAGGCTGCTACATCGACACTATTCAATAGGCAGAACTGGAGAATGCCTAGGCTGTGTGCCCCTACAAAATGGAATTGTGCTCGTCATAGCGCCACCGTTTTGTCACAATATTATAGACATCTGATTTCATTTTAGACATACCTACATTATGATCCCTAATATAAAAAAAACATTTTGTACACCACTTTTAATTTCATAACACTAACAACAAATGAACAAAGACAAAATTTAAAACGACAACGGTTTATTTAAAGCAAAAGTAAAAGTTACTATTAAACCTGATGCTAAATGAATATACTTACACTATAAAAGAAAATGCAATATTAATGGGCTTTCAGAACCAGTTGCGTGAGAAAAATAAAATTGCTGCATATCAATCTGTTGAGCAAAGAATACAAAAAGCATTTACAGTAAGCACTACATTACAAACAATAGTGAACAACGCAAGTTTTCGCAGTACCCGCGTCGCGATTGAAACGCGACTGACGTGACAATAGCACAGACACAATGATGACTCTATCGGACATCCCTAAGATAAGATACGTTGCTTCACTCAGCACCTTTGACGGGTGAGATGTGACACATTTTCTTAGAAATTTTTTCCAATAGTATTTTCTTTTGGTAATGTACTTTTGGAAGATATTGAAATGGTCATGTCATCGAGGGGTTTTGTGTTTTGTGTTTTGTGTTGAATGGGGAAACTTCCGTAGAAAATGTTTAGGGTAAATGACAGCGAGTAAAACTGAAGTGACCAAAGACGATTAATATCTAGAAGACAGACAAAGGCCATACACAAAATCGTAACCCGATCCCGCAGTACCAGATAGCCTGAAAACTTTAAAACATCAATTTTATCCAAGAAATTTCAATACTTAGTAGTAGGTAGCAACAATATTCAATATTTAAACATGTTTAACTAGAAAGTAATTGAAATTTCTTGGATAAAATTGATGTTTTAGAGTTTTCAGGCTATTTTTTAGGGTTACGATTTTGTGTATGGCCTTTGTCTGTCTTCTAGATATTAATCGTCTTTGGAAGTGACTTTATGAAATGAAGCGCATCAAGAAAGAAAAAACTCACCTTGAAAGCTTTAAAGAAGGTTTAAAAATATTTTAAATATAAAACATTTTCATAAAACATTCTCCGTTACAATCTAGCGCAAATAAAAAGCAATAAATACGATTTCAGAACCAATTTCAGCCGCAATGTAAAGAAGCTCAGCTCAGAATCAAATTTGTCTTACAACATATTCGTTGACTTGGCCTTTAATTTTTCACCAGCCACTGTTGACACTGCGGCACTTATTGGAATCCTTAGACATGAATTATTCATAATCTTGCCCAGTAGGGCCTATAAAGTATCTTGTAACCGGCAAAGGTCAGAAATCTACACTAAAACAAACCTTGCTGTGCAGGTATCGGAAATGTGCGAAGTTAACTCAATCTGCAGACTAATATACATTGTTACTTAGTTTTATCACTAGTGTTGTTTAATTTAATAGATAATTTATGGTGAGAAATAAATAATTTCTATTCATTCATTCAAACTCGACTCAAAAGCGATCCAATAAAAACCTACTTGTGTAAATAACTAAATCATCGAGTAAAATCAGAGTATACGTAATCAATGGAAGTTGTTGATTTTCTCATAAGTATCAGATAATCATACTATTTCGAATAATGAACTCCAATATTGATATAGATAGAATTATTCATCAAAGTAGCAGGCATCGTAAGTGGGCACTCATTGGAAATGACTCCGATGGCTTCTGGCGTGGGCGTTTCATCGGCGAGTAGTAATGCTCAGAACAGCATTAAAGAGTAGGTACACGTGAAGAACACTGTAAAGTAATGCCCGTACCGCTTACATTGTGATGATGCCTAGAGGACGACCATCAAACCCGTTGAAAGCCTAGTGCCTAGTACCTACCTAACAATAGATAAAAGCTGGGGTATGTATATGGTTTTTATTAATGCTATTTTAATAGAGAGTTTTCACAACTCTTCCATGTTTTTTTTTATGAGTAAGAAAGGAGTGAGTGCTGAGATGACGTCTGATAGAGGGAAATGGAAGAAGAATACATTATGTGCCGACCCACATAGTGGGATAAGGGCAGGAAGAAGAAGAGTTTACTAAACTTAAAACATACACTATTTTTTAATAACGACAAACAAACGGATTACAGTCATAGATAATATCATAAATGTTTAAAGTTACCAATATCAGAAGCTTTGCTCGACTACAATAGAAGTTATGGAGATTTTACACTAGACCTAGCAAATAATAAACGTTCTACATAAGTACCTCTGGCCTTAGGGGGTAAATTAGCTTTCCAAACTTTGAATACTGGAATTAAAACATTTGGAACAGGTCGTGTGAAATGCAAAGAAAGCTGTATATTACTAAGAAATCTTAAGGCGCTTGGACGCCGGAGCTTGTAGCCATATAACTATCGCTTTGTATACAATCTATTTTTATCATCGCTATTTATCATTTTCGTCCACGTGACTTATTGTCATTGATTGCCAATTCCTCTACATTTTGCTTTGTAGCCTATCTGATTATAGAACAGTAATACTTAAGTTTTGGAATGGAGAGCAAACCAGTTGCTTGGTGAAGGTACAGATGTGTTTTGTTAGAATCTTCAAACAATTTTTTCACCATAAATCTCGCAAACTAGACTAACTCATCCATCATTTAATTCCAAGCATGTCTAATTAATGGTAGATTTTACTTTTAAGGTCAATGAACTTTAAATATTGGCAAATATTTTGCTAACCTCATGTTTGTTCTAGTCTTTACGAAAAAAAGTTAATACAGTCACAATTCCACTTGTTATATACATCTCAAGTATAGATTGTTTTTTCATTTATTTAGTTTAATTAAACTCAAGTAATATTATGTTATACCAGCCTTAGATTACTTACCCCTCTGATATAATTTCTATCAAGTGTACCTAAGTTAAGGTGGCCCTTGCCGGTGCGTCTATCATCGACGCGGGCATAGCTGAAAAGCTGGTTGTTTCATCCAGCGCAATGCTAGAAAAAGAAGCAAAGCGAAAAGAGAGAGAAAGCGCCTCAGCGCTCGGCATTCAGAGGTACTTTCGCCGCTCACTCGCTCACTCGAAATAAAGTGTGCGGAAATTTCATAAAAAGCGTTCCAGGAAATAGGTACGTGTTTTTCAGTAAGCCTTACAAGATTGTAGAATAATTATTTGTCATTTAGAATCCATAACATTTGCAAGGTTTCTATCACAATATTTTCTTTACTTTTACAATTTATGAGTCCATTATGAACGGCCAAAGTTCAGGTAAAATTTATGCTAAAAGCAGGTTTTTGGAAGCTTATACTAAATTTGTTTCTCAAAATTTTGATAGAAACCTAGATATAGTGCACAAGATACCTATTAGTCCAAAAGTTTAAAAGAAAGATCTGTTACAACGGCATAATCACGTACGAGCGTTTGTATGAAAAGTGAGCCGGGTTGGCCGCTCTTAAGTATATAACGTGCACTAAAACCCCATAATAACAAAAAATAAGAAACTTATAAGTATTATGAAGGCCGTTTTTAGCGATCATCGCATTTCGAAAACCCGGCCTAAGATAGCCCCGATTAGTGTTTATACTCTGTTTATCCACATGCCTCAATAAAACAAACTATCATTCAACTTATCAGTAAAGAGCATTAGAGTTGAAATGGTTTCGTTCTAAAAATATTCCTTTCATGACGCTCTTTCGCCTATTGGGTATTTCTGGATCGTCCAGTGGGTGTGAGGATAAAAAGTCTAAATACAATTGAATGTTGCTGAAGATAACATTATAAGAAATGACTTCGATGATTGATTGAATTTGGGAGACTGATAGGAAGACTGTTGGAAGGACATCAATTAAGCAAAGGACACAAATTTGTATGGGTAACCATAAGTGGCATTAACAGCGCTTCTGTGTTTCGGAATGCACGTTGAATTGCCGGTCTCGACTTTTAATGTCGATAAGCCATGACGGGACGGCCTACAAACTCCATCACCAGAGTTGGCGACTAACTCATTTGAACTTGCTTATAGCAAAGACGATTAGTCTTTGCTTATAGTCAAAACAGGGCGTAGGTAGATACATGGGTCAAACTGGCCTGTGCCAGTCTGACCTGTCTGCCCCTATCACAGGTTGGCACAAGCGATGAAAGGCCAATGTCTAGCAGTGAGATGAGACGGGCTGCACGTGTTGATGATGATGATGAGTCGTGTTATATTCATGAGATATTGAGTGGAGTCTGTGCAAACAGAAAGCGATACAAAATATGTTGTCACGTATTTTGATCTCCCAAGCCGACACGACATAGTTATTAGAAGGTAATATTTATACAGTGTGATTAAATCCTTAAATTAGTAGGAAGACACCCACAGACTGTAGTTAATGTTACGTACGTAAACGATATTAAGTTAATGAATCTCTGTGGGCCTCAGAATTTCATAAAGCTTATTTGTGAAAGATTAATCAAAATATCGCGGTTTGCCCTTTGATGTCTTGAAGCTTATGTCCTGTTTTATACAGAATTGTAGATGATGATTTTTTGCAGATTTATTGATGATTTTATTGGTTTAGGTTAATAAAAGCATATAAGTACAGATAGAAAGAACAACCAGTGGAGGAAAACACAAACCAAGGGTTTATTACAACCGAAAATTTGAAGTCAATTAATTAGTATAATAATAAATAATATTTATTCCATCCTATCCCATCCAACTTCTTTATTACTACTTCCTACTTGCTTCGAATATCTAAATGCGAAAGTTTGTATGGATTCGTGGATGTATGGTTGCTCATTTACGCGAAAACTTTCGATTTGGCTGAATCTTGCAATCTACATAGCCTATAACCTGGAATACCACATAGGCTACTGTTTATCCGAGGCATGATGGGAGCGAAGGGCTTAAGCTTGTTTAAGAATTATTATTAAGAAGAAAAGTAAGAAACTGAAAGCCCATACAAGTTATCATATCACCTAAAACTACTACTCCTAGAATGTTAAAGTTTATTAATAAAAAAATTATCACAACTAATCGTATTATGATTTCTTCCAATACAAGTAATATTCTGACATTACATGGTATAGGAACTTGGATATTATTCCTTAAATAAATAAAGCAACAACCGCGGTCGTTCCACTAGTACCTGTAGGTACTATATTTATCCTAAAAGGACGCGCTATTTTAAAGGTTTGATATCCACTACCTGATACTTTCAAGGAAAACCAGCATTGTTTACGGCAAACTTTTATTACGCATTAAATAAATTCTAACACCCAACGGCCGAGAGAAGATGTAGTTCCGGACATTGTAAAAAAAACATCTTTGAGCAAGAGTTTTTAAATTGAAAAAGTATAACTCGAAGAAAAAACCCATTGAAAGAAGTAAGCCAAGTTTGAAATTGAAAAGAGCGAGAATTATGACCGAAACAATATTTTATACAAAAAGTTTCGGTAGTAAGTTGACGAACCTTCATTTGACGAAGTTGTTCATCGCCTCAGCACATTCACTTTGGTTAATCTAGCAAACGAAAGAGTAAATTTAATTATGTGTTGAACACATAACTAAAGTTCTCGAAGTTTCGTTACGGGTCTAAAACTGAAAATTCCTTCAGGAAACTTTACCAATAATGAAATAGCCATAGACTTCAAAATACTGGAAACCCGAGACGGACTTTATCGGACTCGCCAATGGTTTGGGAAAATGTTTGAATTTTTCACAGCCATTTCGAGACTATTAAAAAGCCGGAGGGATGGTCGGAAAGCGCACAAATAAAATGACTTCTCAAAGCATTATGTAGTCTACTATCTATCTGTATCTATACAAATATTATAAAGATGTAAAGTTGGTCTGTTCGTATGTTTGGGGTAATCTCCGAAACTACTCAACCGATTTCAAAAATTATTTGATGTGTAGCATGGACTTTTCGAATGAACATAGCATAGGCTATATTTTATTAAGGTACTTAGGTACCACGCGAGCGAAGCCGCGGGCGAGTAAGCTAGTATACTATATAAATATAAAACAGTTGATTTTTCAATTTTGAAACCTTATCCTCTTGTATTTTGCCATAGAAAAAAGTAAGGTATGTTTATCGAACTAAAACCTGTCCACAGCTCACGTAAGTCTCCAACTTCAGAATGCGGGCGTAGATAATGCTTGTTTACTTTGTTCTCTATTAGGATAAATGTCACTTCTCCCACATAAACCGGTCACTCAGATAGTAAAAGATCCCGTTTACTCTCATTTAACCTTATAGGCGTGCGAGAAGTAATGAATTGAGATTTACGGACTTGCCACTCTAACTTACCTAAACGGTGCTTATGGCTTATATAATATGACCTATTTTTCGTCGGATTTTGCGAACAAGTTTCTGGGTGCCGGAAATCGGCTTGACTGTTTTATGTAGAGAGTATTGGCTGAAAACTAAAAACATAAACAGGCTCACGTTACCTAGACATCCTCACTCATATCTTTAGTCAGTGTAGATGATCTGAAATTATTTGAAAGTAGTCAGAGCAGTGCCCATGTACAAATGTTTGTGGTCCCATCTCACTGAAATGGGCGAAAAAATAATAACAAACAAAAATAATAGATATTGCATTTTAAAGTACCTACAAAAAATTTGATTAATTTTTTTTTTAGTTAATCCATATTTCATTTTATAGTTATTAATAAACCTTGTAATGTACCTACCTACTCCTAGGTTAGTCTTCAACCCAGACCAGACTTTTAAGTGTTTGTTTTGTGTACTCTAAAGAGGATTTAAAAAGCTATTTAAACTCAAATAAGGTTCGAAAAGTATGTCTATCAAAGACTCAAAGGGGATTCTCGAACTGTCTTAAATATTTGACCGATTACGAGCAGCTTAGTATGAATAAAACATTGGTAAAGTTTGTTACCAAGTTCACTGGTGATATTTAAATTTCAATTATGTAAGTTCAATTTTATTCACATCTAAAATGTCTGTGCAAACCCAACATAAAATCGATAAAAAGTTTATAATTTTTTTAAAAATATGTAACCCTCTACGACAGGGTTACGCACTTGATTATTCATCCCCACTTTCAATCCTCATATCTTTTGAATGGCTTGACCGATTTCCTTGTTATTTTAGTTTTGTATACTACACACCATTTAATTTGATACCAAATTTGGGCTTATTGTGAAACATGCGATTACAAATTCATCTCTATTTTAATCTCCCATATTTTTTAAATATCATAACCAATTTTAGAATTTAGGAATAAGTTGCACTGATTTAAAATGAAATGAAATCAAGCGTAAGCCATAGAAATGTAAAGTACTGTGAAAAATGAGGTAAGCCGTCCACTGGACTGAATTTAAAATACAGTATAATAGTCCAAGGTAACTCTTTTGATCAGACCGCCAAGAAAAATGATCTTAGCGGCTTTATAAAGGCTGCCTTGCTTCTGTGAATATTGAATTGATAGCTAATTCATTCCCTTCACTTACTTTCATTATAAATGTAAGTGAAATATCCCCTTTCGGTTGACAGATACATGAAATAACTATTAGTTGTGGTATTCGTGAGGTTATTACATCGATATAGAGTGTCGAAACTTGAGCGACAGTACAAATGAACCGCTTTTGCCTCTATTTACAATTATTATATTATATAAATTAGTGAAAATAAGCAGCAAGTAAGGTGTGTAGTATATTTCACAGAAAAAGTATTTCCTGAAGTATTCCAAAGTTTTTCCTGCACTAAAAAGGTGTATTTTGACTATTTGAGAAAACACAAATAAACACAAAAAAACTAAATAAACTTCTCAATATAAATGTAAACTGGTCTGAACTCCTTCTATCTTTAGACAATTTAAGACAGAAATCAGTTTTTAAGCTTTCTATGTAAATTAGTGTATGATCAGCTATGTTTCTAGTATGTTCTCTGTTTTCAAAGTTATTTCTCTTGAACTCTATCAAATCATAATTTGTGAAGGGAAGCAACAAATTGTATTCATTGGAATCTAATATTTACATTATGTCACTCTCACTCTTTTAAATGTATTTAATACGCCCATTTTATTTTAACATGATTCCGTAGGCCGCCCTAAATCAGCACTCAAGTTTACTGTAGTGTCTTAGGCTTTGATGATATTAATTAGGTTTGCCCAACACCACTTTTTTTAAGCTTTATCGTAATATCCATAAAAAACGCACAGTTGATACATAAGGAACTGACTAAGCCGCAGGTTACTTATCACAATTGTTTCCTTTACCGTTAAAGATCGGGATTTGAACTCTGTAGTAGGTACAATCACATAGAAATTTTATATACCTAATCGCGATCATCTATTATGGAATAGATAAACAATATTTCAGACTTTCTGAACATGAAAAATCATATGATATTTGATAGTGGCCGCAAAGTGAACACGTTCTATGTGTAAAAACTATGGATTATTCTACAAACTCATTTGATATTCAGCACGACGCTCCTCAATTTTATATACGAGCTGTTGAGAGCGTGGAAAGATATACTACTGATCTATGGTGGAATGTTTACTCGAATTTCCTATACTAAGCTTGGCATACATTTTTGTGGATGATTCTATCAGCGGGGTACTAATAGGATTATTGGGAAAAATGGGCTGCTTTGTAACTTTACTTCGCAGCATTATGCTGGTTTAACGCTCATTTACCAGGGATTTTTAAGACTTTGTAAATGACGAAAAGTTTAATAATTTCCAAATTACAGAAATTTTTACGAATACGAGTTTGTAAGAATCAAATTAATCATTTGTTAAGGCACCCAACTGGTTTGGATATTTAGAAAAAATAAACTCGATGAGAAATAGGTCACTATCTTTTTTCTAACTAACGATAAAACAAAAATCCCATCGGTCGAGCTAACGACTTGCACACAATAAATTCACAATACTCGTACCAATTAAACTTGAGCCCGCTATCTATGACATTTAAACAATAAACAAGCTATATCTACAAAGGTTTCTTTGTGTTAAAGAAAAATTCGTAAAGCCTCTCTCCAATTAAATGGAGTGCCAGAAACATTCGTGACAAGCCAACCCGGTCTGTGACCGACAAAACGGTTTGTTGAATGCCGCGAGTGCCTCTTCTGGGTGCGGAGACATGATTAGATGAGGAGTGCACTTATTTATAACTACACACACAACATAATTGTCTTGACACCAATAGTCATACATTTGGCCTGAACCATTACTTTCTGCTCGAACAGAATTACTAACAAAAGCGTACAATTTAAAAAGATTTCTACGTAGTATAAAACGCCACTTTCGCCGTCTGTAAACTTTTCTAAAAAATATTACTAAAAATTTTAAAACGCAATTTTTTAACTTTAAAAAATTGCCTTGCAAAAATAATAGACACCTTAGTCTAAATCTCATTACATGTGTAAAAAAACAAACGATGACCTGTGACCATCGATTGTCTTAAATTCGAGTACTCATAAAAAGGTCCCACTAAACTTGCTACCGATGCGTATTGATTTCCTTTAAAAGCTTTTAGGGTAAATGTTGAACATCGCTTTGGCAGGAATATTGTATGTTCGGTGTTGTACGCTTAAATATGCAGATAAGCACCAAAAGATCATATAGGTTTCCATAATCATCATAATTCTCCTGCCCTTATCCCACGCTAGGTGGGGTCGGCACAACATGTTTTCTTCTTCCACGCACCCCTATCATTCGTCAACTCTGAATCCACTCCTCTCACATTCATATCATCTTTCACACAGTCAAACCACATTTTCTTCGGCCTTCCTCTACTTGCATGTCCATCATCATATAGGTTTCCATAATAAAAAATAATAATAAAGGTAATCTACTTTGTTCTTCAACAGCATTGAGATGTATTATAGAGCCACAATCAGACAAATAAAATGTAAACGCCAAAACTCGGCGCAAACTACGTAGTGCGCAGAGTTTTTCTTTTTTGCGTACAAGCGACATTGAACATTAGAACAAACGACATAACGTCTATATTCAAATGTCAAATGTCATTGTAGAACATTGAATTTGCTCGCACATTTTTTGAGTGTTGTCAGCTATTAGATTGTGACTCTTTAATACATCTCAATGTTCAACAGCGATAACGCCTTACATTTCGTAATTAAATTTGTAGTGTTTCGTTACCAAGACGTCTAAAGGTTTAGTCAGAGTATTTCCAAATACTTATTAAACGAATGCTCACAATTTTCAGAAGTAAAAACTTCAAGTGTATCTAATAATATATTGTTAAAAGATTTAAATATGAAATCTTTCAAACGAAGAATGGATTAGTTTTACATTAGTGTCAAGTAAGGGCGAAACGAGGTCCACATTAAAATTTGCTTATACTATCCGTTTGCTCAGACTAAAGCTGGAGTTCCTATAACTGCGGTGTCGTGAAAAATAAGGTTCAGGTTTATATGGCAGTGTAAGTGTGTTGGTACGATAAGAGTCAGGTTGGCCAAGAGATGCCTCGATTTCGTAGCTCATTCCATTTACTTTCTGATCATTTTTTCTGGTTGAATTTAAACATTTTTTTACTTCAAGACTTTACCATTACAATTAGGACTTGGTGCAGTACAACGTAGCGTCTATTATAATGAAATAACAAAGTTGTGCCTTTCAAAAATCAAGACCTCATCATTCATAATGGACTTAAAGGCTTCCTAAAATTCAGATGGCTGCTAAACCTGTTGCCGTCTGTTGTCATTGACTTAAGAGTGATAATAAAAAATATCATTATCTAAAATAATTTGTTTTCTTGCACAGTCCCTATGCTCGTAGTACTGGAATTTTTTTATTATACTTATAGAAAATTGGACTTAAATAGAGAAGAGCACGCCCTACATATTTGCATTATGCAAATTGCCGGGCAGAGTGAGGAATCCATTAAAAACTTTAATTACATGTACGTTGGCTCTCACTAAAATTGTCTTATTGTTATAATTTGTCGATGGCAAATGAAATTCCAAGTTTGTCCTGAAAATGTTTTGTCTTTTTTTTATGACAATGCGAGGTCACAAGAGGTCACACATTTATGTGCCATAAAAGGTTGGTTTCTTGATGTGTAGGCTGAGGTAGTAAGTTAAATCCTTAAAGCTTTTGCCGCAATTTTTATTATTTTTGTGCTGCATAATTTCATAAATGAATTATTCAATGTTGTCTTCCTCTACATTAAGGATAGTATGCAATCGTGTTGTGAATTTTAAATGGTATTTTGCACACATTCTTTTGAAAACAATAAATAAGGAAATATTTTAAGCTTTGAATACATTTTTTTTGTATCCTAAGAACAGTAGACATAAATATAATAAACCGACCAAGTGCGCGTCGGGCCACGCTCAATGCTAGGGTTTCATAGTAAGTAACTTTACTTACTTAGGTAGTAAAGCAGGTAGGTAACATTTTTAAGCAGACTTTGTACACGTATTTTACCATGCTTTTCATTTAAAATGTAATAGCCTTGGCAAGTATAAAATTGATTGCTCTACCAAAGCTTTCGCAACAGGTTTCGTGAAGCACAGCCATTCATTATTCATGATGTTCGTAGTTTGGCTTTAAACACATATTTAGGAATTACCTGACTACACATTGAGAGATATATAGATAAGTAAACATTTTAATGGCGTGATAAAGAGGAGGCCTATACTCAGCAGTGGGTGGAAATGGGCTGAAATGATGATGATGATAAAACATTTTAAACACTTAAGTTTGCTATGAAATAGTAATTAATAGGTATGTCAAAGCATGGTTATATAGCAAGGATGCGGTGGCGATAATTCAACATACTCGTAGCTCGAAAACGCGCAGCTCTTAGTGCCAGTACCGGTCACCAATCGAGTTTGAAATTGCGCAGAACGATGCCTTTAAAGATTCATATAAACTATGAAGTAGGGTAACCTGTAAAATTATGTTAGATCTCATTAGAAAGGTAGGTACTATTCAAGTCTTCTCACGGATTTCAAGTAGACACCACTTCTGAATGTGCTACTTCTCATTATTTTAATGAATAGAGTTCGCGTCTTAGTAAAGTCCAGAATTTACATCATCATCTCTGTTATTATCTACTGCCGAGATTGCAGGTTAAGAATGCAATTTCAAAATATTAGAAATTCTTAAGTACAAGGTAATATTAAAATCTATTAGGGTCAGAAAACTTTTCAATATACAAATGTGAAAAATCTGTTTTTTTTTTTAAGCTTTAGCGTTAATAAAGGTGGTCACTTAAAGCTATCTGTAGTCCAAGTAGTAATAGAAAAAAGTATGTATAGAAAATTCCAAAAATAAATACACGTGTAAGTATCACCCGAGATGTGTGACCCAGTATCGAGGGACAAGTTTCATTATGGGGACGCGTAAAAATAATACTTTCTTCGGGCCGTGCGAGCGAATAATATTTGAATGCAGTGTTAGATCAAACAACTGCGCATTTTATGTTGATTATTACCACTTTGTTGGAAATATACAAAGGTTTTAGAAACTTTGATAAATACCAGTAGCAGATATATTTCTTATATGCAAAAAAAATATATAGATATGATAGTGATGAAATAAATTTTGAGTCGTGCTGAGATGTAAAATATGTTGAGTGTCATCATCGCGAAGAAAAAAATGTTTTCAACAACTGAAAATATGTACTTTCGTATCTCAGTGATGTGGGTACCATGGTCCTCGTTTTTTATATTCACATCACAGGAAATCCTTACTCCGGTTTCGTAAACCAGAATCTAACTGTCGAAATGTGACGTTTTAGCTACCTTTTGTTAAAGGTATCTTTATTATCCTCAGAGAGCCGTGTTAGCGGTCTTGGGTTCGAATCCCGGCCGTGCATCAATGGTTTTTTCGTTTCGAAAAATGTATATACGCAATAACACGAGCTCTAAACAGCGCAGGAAACATCGTGAGGAAACCCGCGGCTAGTCAGCCCCACACGTATTGACCATTGTCATTCCTGTGGATATGACCAGCTAAGCTGAGAGGATGGTTTAGGTGCTAAGATAGCTTATTCCATCTCAACAATGTCCCAGGCACTAATACAGTGTCCCGTTAAGTGTATGCATAAAATTGCCTCTTTACGCTGTATAAATAATCTAGTATAGATGTAAATATGGCTTGCGAATTATCCCTCAATTTGCGAATATTAATAAAAATACTCAACAGTTTTCATAAACTTATAAACATCTCAAATAAAGTAGATCCCTATCTGAGAAGGTAAAAAGTGTTTTCTACCATTATGTTATATGGAAATAATGAATAATTTATACTAAGCTCAAGTATCGTTCTCATCTATTAATGCGCTGTCATGCCCCTCTCATTATAAACACAGCTCGACTCTTCATTAAATCATACTCAATCATCCATTATCCTAATTAAATTGAAAATCCTATTAGATTAAATAAGTTAATGTCGCATCATGATAATTATGATAAAATATAATAATCTTAAATTTTTGACTGTTTAAATATGCACTTAATAGTTAAGTTTTAGGAAAATAAAAAAAACGGTGAATTAGAACTTTATACTTTTTTCTTTATGAATTCTTAATAAAATAAAAATAAAATAAAATAAATTTGCACAGAACCTGTCAATCATCTAATCTAATATGATCAGATAAAATAAAGAACTTTATTTTATGTCACGTTAGGGCTCGTTTGCGTTAGTGAATTTGTACCTATTAGCATAAGATATCGCATAAATTACAAAAACATTTATTGAAAAGGTTTTTGTGATCAAATTCAATTACCCAGCGTACAACTGAATCATTGTTATTGTGTCTTGTGTGTATACAACCAGTATTAGACCTGTAAGTCAGGATAAAGTATTTTTTTCTCTCGAATGAAACTCCACAAACCAAACGTGGGTACTCTTCAAGCGTCCGACTGGATGTCGCCGCAGTAATGGAGGCACGCGACCCGACTGCCAAACCGGTGCTAATGAGAGGATTCCATCACCATTGGATTAGGACGCCCACGCGATCGCTGTAATGCTTACTAACAATCTGAAAATGTTTACAATGCTTGAAGTCTTTAATAGAAATTAGGCTATAAGTTCTTCCTCGGGGAGACAAGATTCTGTGAGGGTTCTTTGCCTTTTTTAAAGGTATTATTCTTCGGAAATAAACTATAATATATACCTAACCATAAAATACATTCGTAAATAGTTTTATTTTAATTATTATTTATACACATTCATCAATAGTTTTGTGAATGAAATGTTTACCCAGAAGTGGGATGCAAATATCAGATAGAAAAATAATAGACCAAGATAAATTTATGAGATGTGTTGTGACAGTTTGAAAATGTTTACCGTATATCTTTCTTTATCGAAAAACAATTACGAGACGTTCCAAAATAGACGGAGGTACTCGTACAATGAGCCAATTGGATTCGCACCCAGAAATAAATTAATTGAATAAGTTTGTCTCTTTTCACCAAAAACAAAGAGGAAGACTTAGGAGGGACATTTCAGCAAAGGAATTTCAAAGAGCTCAAAATGTGAAATAAAGTATAAAACATGTACTGTTGATACTAAACTTACGGCACGTAGCGCATAGTCCGCATAATTCAGATTCCTAGACTGACACTCCACATCAATCCCACTAATATTATAAAGGTGAAAGTTTGTGTGTGTGTGTGTAAGTATGTAAGTGTGTTTGTTACTCTTTCACGCTCAAACGGCTGAACGGATTTGAATGAAATTTTGTATCAGGATTGCTTATACCCTGGATTAACAAATAGGCTACTTTAAATTCCTGAAAAGTGCAGTGTTCCCGTGGGATAAACCATTATTATTTATCAAAATAGTTTCGATAGTTTGGCCGTGCAAAAGGCAGCTGTCAGACAAAATACCTTCATAGATGGCAGCACAGGCAAAAATATAACTCCTTCACGCTCAAACGGCTGGACGGATTTGAATGAAATTTGGTAGCAGGATTGCTTATACCCTGGATTAAAATATACGCAACTTAAAATTCCTGAAAAGTGCATTGATTCCGTGGGATTATTAATCAAATTCATGAAAATAGTTAATACAAAATAGTTTGGCCGTGAAAAAGTAACTGAAAAAGTAACAAAATAATTTCAATAGATGGCAGCACAGACAAAGTTATTATTCCTTCACGATCAAACGGCTGGATAAATTTGAATTAAATTTGGTAGCAGGATTGTTTATTCCCTGGATAAACAAAAAGGCTACCTTAAATTCCTGAAAATAGAAATGGTTCCGTGAGATTATAAACCAAATTATTCATCAAAATAGTTTGGCCGTGAAAACGTAACTGTTAGTCAAAATAATGTTAATAGATGGCAGCACAGGCAAAGTTATAACTCCTTCACACTCAAACGGCTGGACGGTTTTGAATGAAATTTGGTACCAGGACAGTTGATATCCTGGATTAACACATGTCTTAGGCTACTTTAAATCCCTTAAAAGCGTATTGTTCCCGTGAGATTATCAAAATAGCTAAATTATGCTTCTTGAAACTCAAACGGCTTATCGAATTTCAAATATTGTTTTTTTTTTGTCCCGATAATCTCACGGAATTGGGACTTATGTACGCAGATAAATCCCCGATAAAAAGATTTCTGGCTCAACATAAACCATTTGAACAAAGTTTATAAGACACAAGTCTTCAATTAAAATTCGCTACAGCACCTCATCGTCGCTATTTTATTAAATTTCCCACAGTTTCGGCTCGCTTCGAGTCTAAAATCCTCGCAGCGCTCGCTTTGCTCGCATGTTGCTTTTTCAATCTTTTGCAAGCAAATTGAACTGTGTCAGACCATAGAATAGGAACCAACCAGCGCCATTTCTTTGAGCATCATAAGCAAACATAAGTGTCAGTCATGATGAATGTGTCTTAAAAATTTGAGTCTAAGAAACTCGATGCGCTCGCTTAGTTCGAAGCTCGCTTCGCTCGCACGGTAGCTTCATAAATATTTTGCTAGCAAATTGAACTATGTCAGACCATATAATAGGAACCGACCAACAGTCAGCCTTTTCTATGAGCTCCATAAGCAAAATCAAGTATCACGTCAGGACGCATTTGTTTTTAAAAATTTCCACTCGCTTCGCGAGTTTAAGACGGTCGCTGCGCTCGCTTAGTTCGAAGCTCGCTTCGCTCGCACGGTAGCTTCATAAATATTTTGCTAGCAAATTGAACTATGTCAGACCATATAATAGGAACCGACCAACAGTCAGCCTTTTCTCTGAGCTCCATAAGCAAAATCAAGTGTCACATGACGAATTTGTCTTAAAAATTTCGGCTCGCTACGCTCGCTTGGTTCGAAGCTCGCTTCGCTCGCATGGTAGCTTCTTGAATATTTTGCTGGCAAATTGATCTATGTCAGACCATAGAATAGGGAACGACCAACAGTCAGCCTTTTCTATGAGCACCTTAAGCAAAATCAAGTGTCACATGACAAATTTGTCTTAAAAATTTCGGCTCGCTGCGCTCACTTGGTTCGAAGCTCGCTTCGCTCGCATAGTAGCTTCTTGAATATTTTGCAAGCATAATAAACTGTGTTAGACCATAGAATAGTAACCGACCAGCAGTCATCCTTTTCTATGAGCACCAAAATCAAGTGACACAATGACGCCTTAAACAAGGAGCAAAATTAAAAATTTTATGAAAACTTTTTCGATTCGAGTAATTTTTTGCACTCTCGAGGTGCATTTTTATTCATATCTCTGATGATCCTCATCAGACCAAAAAAAAAAACATCAAAATCGGTTCACCCAGTCGACGAATTGAGAACTTCCTCCTTTTTTGAAGTCGTAAAAAAAATGTTTCAACTTATTCACCGCGGGTAACACCGTGGGACACAGCTAGTTAATTATACTAGTAATAACAATATTGTTCGACACGAAAACAGTCCATTGACGGCCGGATTCAAACTCACGACCTTCGGATCGAAAGTCGAAGTTACTTAATATCCGCTTGGCCAACACGGCTTTTAATTTTTTTTTAAACAATACTTTAGATAATCAACGAGTTTAATTACTGTTTTTTGACCTACGTATTTATGGTGCAATGACTTTATTTTCTCTTTATGCAGTTATAACTAAAGTTGTAGCTACGTAAGTTATACAAGGCAGAATTAAAAATACCTTTTTATAAATTCACAGAACATAATCACAAATATGCACAATAATAAATATTGATTTTAAATACGATTTAGAATACACTTTACCGTGTCAAAATACTATTTCGTAAGTTGAAATTTACAAAAGGATAGGGTAATAGACTTGTTATTAAAGTCCCAAATTGAAGCCAAATTAAATCACCTTTGCAATTTCAATAAATTTAGAAAATGATAAACAAATTACGCTAAAACTCCGTCCTGTCGAGTCGTTTGGAAGTGGTTATCTCATTTTTTGCTGAAAAGGAGGGTTCTGAGAGCCAAGGTGCCGTCAAGTGTGAGTGACGTTATCTGGCGAGGTGACTTGCAGGTTTGCGGTAGTCCCAAATCTGAGAGTCTGTTTTAATTAGCGCGATTTGCATGTGCTTTGTCGAAGTCGCTTATGTTGTTAATAATATTTACAACAAGTTACACGCCCGCGGTTTCGCTCGCGGTATACCTACCTGGATAAGATGTAGCCTATGTAACGTGTTATTCCAGGTCAATAACTATGTTTTTTTCCAAATTTAGAATAGGTTATGTAGGTTATTGGTACTGGCCATAAGTACCTATGTAGCACTAGATAATACTATTCCATTCTAAAAGCAAATGTTCCTGTTTCAATAACACATGTTTGTGAACTTTATATTTATTTATTTTTATTGCGGGTTCGATCCCCACCGAGCGACAAATATGCGTATATTCTACAGATAATATTTTTACCGGGTCTGGGTGTTTTTTTATCTTTTTACAGCCTAGTTATTAAAACAATTAAAATAAACTATAAACCAATTAACTTTTTATCGCACATAGAAATTAACTGTAGGGTGTTTTTTTTATGAAAAATGATTTAATTTATCAGCTGTCATTATAGCAAGGCTTTGAATGAAGAGTGTTTTTTTCTTGTCATTCAATGTCATTGAAAAGAGATGGCAACAGATTTGGCAGATTGAAAGCTCTTGTAAGCTTGTTGCATCCGTTTATATTAATGATATTTCTAATTCTGAAGCGATACGAAGTTTATTGGGTCAGTTGGTGAAAAATATAACCAACGGCTTATTCCACTCAAATTAAGTGTAACGTTGTGAGCTATGTTTTAAAGCGACAATATTTTCTGTAGGTCATGACCTAAATCCCTTCAGGCTATTATTTATGCCTCTAAGCGGCGTGATTGAGTCGTCAGATACGATCTCCAAACATCTTTAGGATTCGCGGTATATCCGTGACGGCTTCGATTGCTATAGAGGTTAATTTAAAAATTATTTGTTAAAAATAAATTTAGATATTTCGACAGTCATTGATTGTTCACTCAGTTATTTTAACATGAATTAATAATTACAATAATATTGATAAAAACGACTGCTGCTATCGTATGTAAATAGGTGACCATAGAAAAAGATAACACAAAAAAACAATGTTATGGCTTAGTGATTTTTGTGTATACAGATGTATTCAATCAATCAATCATTTTATTTATTTCTCTCACAAACAATACATACAGTTTAATAAGTATAAATACAGGAAAATAAAAAAAATGAATTAAAAATAAATAAATGCAGTTAAAAATAATCCAAAAATAAGGTGTCGGTTCTAACTTATTGCAAAGAAATGTTGTGGTGGTGATATAAAGAAAATAACTAAATATTAAATATTAAAAATGTTAGGGGTTTTAATCGGTTTCTAAATTCAATTCCTTTATAAATACTTACTACAGGCTACATGCAAACGAAAAAGTGCCGCTTTTACTCAGCATCTCGGGTACGGCACGGATCGGTCCCGGCTCGTCCTCACCCCGTATTAGTTTAAATCATTTGGTCCAAATGGAACTATGTGTTTGACACGATCCGTTGGTAAATAGGATCAGTTTAATTAACGATTCTATTACACAATGACTGGTGTCTGCTTCGGACGGCTTCCACTGAACTAAGTCTGTTGTTCAAGATCTCTTTATAATTCCACTTCATACTGATTAACTCAGTTGAGAAGAACAATTTGACAAATCACTTTTTAATTATCATTTGGATTATTTCATTTGATAAAACGATCTAATTACATTATCTATCTATCTGTGATGCTTACAGTTGTTAGATTTTTTTTTAATTATATTCATACTTAAAATGTCAAATAAGTCAACAAAATCACAATAGATTGAAACGGGCCATTAATCGCTGAAACATCTAATAATGTTAATCTCTGCAAAATGTGGGTATAAATATATTTCTGGACATACCTCTGACTACCCCCTTGTACATTTTCATTGGATCCCAAGTGCGGTAGACATATTTTTTCATTGCATTTTTAGATCCTTTGAAGATATCTAAGAAAAAATTAAATAGTATTGAAAAAAATGTTGTCGTTGACTTCTCTTATTGAGGCCACCAGTCCGTGCAATACGTTCTATGAAGCTAATAAAAAATGTAATTTCACTTTTGTCCTCAACAACAATGTTGTGTGGCAGAATAAAATCCCTCGAGTAGGTACGATGTATGGGCCGTGATTATACCAATAAGTTTGCTTACCTACCGAACATATTTTTTGCACTCCATTTTGCTATTAGAAAAGTTCTAGAATGTTCTTAAAGTTTAAGCATTGAGAACTTGGCTTATATATTAGTGTAGTTTGCTAGTAAGACAGTTACTGTTGAAATTAATTATGATTAGAAAAATTAGCAAGAATACTTGCATTTTTTTATAAATCAACATATTATTAGTAATAAAATACAAGCTGTAAAACTGCCTCAAACCTATTACAAAAATATAAACCTATTTGCTTTTCGATGATCGAGACACAATATCAAAAACTGGGGATTAACCATTTGTGACACTAAAGATAATGTTAATCTAAGAATATTTTTAAAATCAAAGTTAGTTTCTACACAATGTGTACTGTGTAGTACCTATAGTATTATATTATCTGTGGTAGTGCACACATCGAACATTTTCAAATACATTGTAAAGTTCTCATCGGATGAAGCCATAATATGTTCAAAGTATCTGCTCCGCGCTAACTTGCGATTCTAATAACGAACACACTGGTGGAAGACTATTAACATACGCTTTCGTGCCTCTTCACTCGATGTCTCTCCTCACTCGACAACTCGACAACGCGGCAACGCTAGAGTTGCGATGACCAGTCACTTGTTTAAAGGCCGGATAATTTTTCCCTAGTATTAGATGGTTTCTTTTTAATTCACCAGAGGGATAACATTTCGCATTTATTTTGTAGGCTTTATAGAATTGTTTTTGTAGTATAAACGACATGGCAAAAAAAACTGTTTATATTTTATCTGCTAAATATGTCATAGTTTTTACAGTACTGAAAACTATTAGGAAGGTGCTATTACACCGGGAATATTTTAGTTTCATAGTTTATAACGTAGGTAGGTATGTTGAATATGAAAATATATCAAAATCGAAAAACCATTTAGAACTTTTATTATTAGTAGTTTAATCACAATACTTTCAAAGGATAAAAATACTCGCCAATCACAATCATTAAAATAACCAAGTTTTAAAATAGCATATTAAAAACAGTGCATGAGCTGATCCGGCTAATAATAACCAAGTAACATCTCTAAAGCAACATGATATACATAATATTAGGATACGTGTAGAACTTTGTGTGCGGTATTCGCCTAATAATTAAGGTCTATTCACAGCGGGACTTGAGTTGGAGTCGCCCTCACTCAACTGATGGATGTATGACTTATTAACCGACTTCAAAAAGTAGGAGTTTCTATATTTAACTGTATGTATTTTTTTATAATGTACCTAATTGTGATAATAATATACTCACGCAAAAACAAATAATTTTAACCAAATAATATTGAAATAAATAATTTGTTTCAAAAGTCATAATATTTTCAGGTCATGCTTGGCTCTCTTTTTGTGTCATGTTTATTTATTCTAAAGTCTTTTAAATAAGACACGCAACCGGGTTATTACAAAAACTTTATGTTATGAATTCAACGTTTCAACTAATCCTAAAAAAAAATTGGCGGACCTTGCTGTGGTCCTTGCTGCCCAAAAATCACAATTTACACCTGCTGCACGAAGATTTGCTGAGAAATACTGCATTATAATGTACAGTATGTGATCCAAATGCTTATTTTATAGTGCTGTGCTATGCTGGTAATAAAGATGTAAGATAAAGATTAATTCATATTACAAATAATAGACATAGTAGGTACTTTAAGCCTTTGAGAACTAAATACGTAACTCCGTAACCTACATTATAGACTTGAGTTAGCAACTCCAACTGACGCGATCGTGAATCAATCCAATCGAACTTTCCGTCAGTGCCAACAGCACCGCGTGCAATACTGAATATTTACATCGACACGTGTGACATCCATTCATCAGCTCACCCTTTTGGAGCGTTTACACGATATGCACCGATGAGTTCCAAAACATCCATCACACGGCTGACGGAGAAGAAAATCAGTTGGAAATCTGTTTAGAGATTCTAAAATAATACTTAAATAAAAGGTTAATTCTAGATTTCTGTTTTCGTTGTCTTTAACTTTCCAATAACAATATTTTGTGTAAAAAGAGACAATTATTCACAGGTTTTATTCTAATACTTGCTGATATAGAAGTTAAAGTTAGTATTTCAGATAAATAAGAAATTAAATAATAATAATGATCACGACTCTATGAAATGTCTAGCTCCCTGTATCCCAGGGAGCTAGACATTTCTTTCAGATCTTTATACAATTTTTAGATCCTTTTTGAAGATGTCTAAGAGGTAGTCAGAGGTATGTCCAAATACATTTTGGTACATGCCCTGCCCACGTAAGTAATAGTTTATTTTTTTTAAAGGAAGAGCCTTTGCCCTGCCGTGGGAAAGATGGCTTAAAATAATAATAATTAAATAAACAAGTTGCAAGCCTATTCAAATTATCATTCTCATCTATTGTTTAGAAAGCAACATTAATTTAGTACCTCGTATCTCAGAAGCTTTCCAGTAATATAAACCAAAATCTAATAAACTGATGAGCGATGTACCTAATACGACGTTAAGTACCTACCTACCAAATAAGACGTAACCGCAAATATTATCTAATAAGCGCCCTAAGGCTGTGTTTAAACTGCTCGTCTTGCGTCTATTTACACTATTAGCGGGCGAAAAGCGGTCACTTCTGATATTTCATAATATGAACATAAAATGTTACATATAAAATAGCTACCATAATTTTGTAATTATGACACATATTTCATGTCACAATACACCTTTTTTGACAGTTTTATATAGAATTGGGTTAAATATTTCACCAAATATGAAATGCTAAAATGTCAAGTCAAATTTCAAAAAACATTAAGAATAAGTATGAGCGAATACTGAGAGAATTATTAAAATTTTTTGAGACTTGGGAGTCTGACTGAATACAATATTATTTAAATACTCATCTTTGCGTAAGTATCGTTTTTTTAACAGTTCTTTATGGGAACTGAGTAGAATCACTGCTTGAGACACAATTGAGTCTAAAACTGGACTCTGAATACGAGCCTTATCTTGAGGTAAAGGCAAAACGTAATAGCTTAACATGACTGTAAAATGTTTCTCAACAGTAAACAATCAATATTAAAAATATATATAAGTTTGAGACAAATCAAATACAAATGGCAAAGCCCACTGTTTACTTTTTGTAACTACACTTTTTATCACTCTATATTTATATATTTTTTCATCATATCGTTGACTTGTTGGCTTTAGTTCATCACCACAGAATTCAAAGATCTTAGATCCATCTTCACGACACAATAAACCTACTCACAAAGGTCACCTAAAGAAATATATCTCAAACCCGAGATTTAATCGCATATTGTTCTCCCACAGAAGAAATTCTGAGGTTACGCAATCGCTCCTCAATCTCGGTTTTAAAAATAAAGCTTGATTGAAAAACTTGTTAATAAAGGTCTTTGTCGACTTTATCGTACTAATTGATGAACGTGCTATGATTTGACGGTAGCGCATAGACCTCTCCGTCACCAGGGTTGGCAACTTGCTCATACAAACTTACTTTTACTCTAGCTAGGTTACCTAACGTAGCTAGAGTAAAAGTAAGTTTGTATATTTCTCACCATAATGAGAAATATACAGAAATATTGTTTTTACTGAATTGTTCGCTGATGAAACTCCGGTGACGGAGTTTTTAGGCCGCCTCCGTCATGGCTTAACGACTTTAAAAGCCAGAACCGACAATTTAACTGAATAATGAAAGAAAGAAAGAAAGAAAGAAAAATCATTTATTCTTGTAGGACCTCAAGGATCACTTAAGTATCGTTTTACATGCTAGGTGATTCTAATGCCTGTTCCAACGCGACTCCCTACACCAGGGAAAGAATCAGGCAAGAACCTGGTGGTGTGGGCCTAGCTTTTTTTTAAAAGCGAGCGCTTTTTTTTTTTTTTTAATATGAGACAATCCTCTAGACCGTTTCGTCACCACGCCGTCAGGAGGCAAAGTGCTACGAGTATGTCGTGTTACTTCCGTGCCTGATACTGTCATGGAATATACGTGGTAGTCGACAAAGTCTTTTAAATGTAGAGTTACCTATATAACTGAAATTTAAGAGAGCAAGACGCTTCTCTGCTTTTGTAGCACAAGGCTGGAACAAAACGCTTAGCTATGAGAGTCAATTTTGTTGCAACCTGTAGGTATCAAAGTAGCGTTGGAAAATAACATACTTTGGAGAAACTATCAGTTTTATGAAAATGAAAATGAAATGAAATATGATTACGACTGTATCCCAGGGTATGATTGTTATAAAATACAAGTAAATATTTTGCAATTTGTAGATTTTTGGAAATACGTATTTATACCGACCGACTAGCTCGATAGAAGATAACTGGTATGATGTTCTAAGATTCACTGAAATTTTTCACTAGTTTTGTACGTTTTCTTTATTCATATAAATTAGATACATAATTATTATTCACCAGCGGCTTCACTCGCATACCTGGTACTTACCCGAATAAAAAGTAGCCTGTGTGTTATTTCCATTCAAAGTTATATTTTTCAAATACCTATATTATTACACATTCCAAGTTTAAGCCTAATTTGTACACCTAGTAGTTTCTGCGTAAAAGAGTAATTGTTAAATTTGTTCAGTCAACCTCACTAAAAATATTTATGCAATCAATTTAATTTAAAGAATATTAAAAAACGGTTAACGGTTTTTTTTTACTTCGTATTCAGTCGTGTGAGCTTGTAGCCAGCTCACACAAACTAACTGAATACGAATAGCTCGTTTAAACCAATTTCAAGTCTTATTTTGGCATCAGTACCAAGCGGTTTGTACGTTCTTCGTGCAAATTATCTGACTATGGTAAAATAAAAATAAAACAGACTTTTTTCCGGGATAGTTCTCACTGCTCATACTCGTTTATAAATATCAAATAATGAATAATAAAATAAAATAAAATAAAAAGAGCTTTATTTCCCTTTACACAGTAGAAAAAGTAAAATTAAATTTAAAGTAAAAATGAAAATGAAACTTAAAACTATGGTAAGTATATTATTGTTTGAGTGTGTGTGTGTATGGGCCGCCTGTGGCGGTGAAAGCCTCCTCCAAGTGTCTCCACGTATTTCTATCTCTGGCCATTCTAGGCCAGAGTTTTCCCGCAACCTTTATGAGGTCATCACTCCATCTAGTGGGAGGTCTACCTCTTCTCCTTTTTGCGTCGCGGGGCCACCAATTGGTGGTGATTTGGCACCATCGATTATTTGGACTCTTTGCAGATGTCCCGCCCATCTCCATTTGAGTTCCAGTGTCAGCTGAACGACGTCCTTTGCCTTAGTTATTCCTCTGACTGTTTGGTTCTTTACGTGGTCTCTAAGTTTTACCCCGATGTAGCTTCTTTCCATTGCTCGTTGGCAGACTCTTAGTTTTTCTAACTGTTTTTTAGTTAAAGACCAAGTCTGGCAAGCATAGGTCAGGCATGGGGTCAGGCAAATGTTCATCGCTTTGGTTTTGAGTTCTATCGGAAGATTTCCTTTGAAAATATCTTTCAAAGACCAGTATTTATTCCAAGTATTATTTATTCGTCTATTTATTTCCTTTTCTGTGCATGATTGGAATGAAATAATATGGCCTAAATAGACATATTCTGTAACATATTCCAAAGCACCTGTGTCTATGTAGATCGTTTGTTTAGATGCGTTTGTCATAACTTTGGTCTTATCTTTATTTACCTCTAACCCGATGGCTTTACTCTCAGAGTTTAGAGACTGGATCATGTACTCTAGTTCCTCGGCTTGTTCTGAAAGCAGAACCAGGTCATCTGCAAATCTAAGGTGACTAAGGTAGGTGCCGTCGATCTTGATTCCTTTTTTATCCCAGTCAAGTTTCTTAAATATGCTTTCCAGTACGGCAATAAAAAAGGTCGGGAAAAGAGGATCTCCTTGTTTCGCGCCTCGTCCGATACAGAAGGATGGTCCTGCTGATTCTAGTCTTACCAAGTCTTCAAATAATGAATACGTGTAGGAAAATCCTATAGCTAACATCATTCTCTCCCTTTTCTTAAAAAGCTGTTGACTGCTATATGATGTTAAGTAGGTAAGTAAGTAAGTTCGTATGAGCAAGTGGCCAAATCTGGTGACGGAGTTTTTAGGCCGCCTAAAGGCCTCTGTCATGGCTTAACGACTTTAAAAGCCGGGACCGACAATCCTCCGAAGCACGGAAGCGCTCAGCTGAAAATGCCACTTGCCACCCATCCAAGTGGTGACCGCTACAACGAGAACGTATTAACAAGTTTCGCCAAGATTTATAAGATGTTCGTATTATTACACTCATTTCACTAAGAAAGAAAGAAAAAAATATATTCTTGTAGGACCTCAAGGATCACTTAAGTTTCGTCTTACATGCTAGGTGATTCTAACTATTAAAAGATCTTTGGGAAACTATTGAAACATTCCTCGTAGCGCACCATGAAGCGCACCAAAGTATATACTTTCACATAGCGCACCCGTTAGTCAAAATATGAATTTCGATTCACACATCTTTCTTTATACGGTAACGGTAACAGTTTCACAAGAAATCCTGATCGAAGAAAAGGGTTCAGTAAAACCACTAGAGTTCCGCCGACGTCTCATCAAACATGAGCCAAGCTTTGTAATGTAAAGGTTTGTTTGCCTATCCATCCCTCATACTTGAACGGCATACTAAGCGATTGTTCACTTACGAGCATAAAATCTTGGATTTGTAACATGCCTTTTGAATTCGATGAGTAGAATCAGTAAAATATTGGAAGAGTAAAGTTTCAAGTTACAAAACGACATCACTAAAACTGATCTTTAAATATCTGCTTCTACGAGTAGTATCTTGTTGCTTGCTGGCTGAGATTTTCATTAGACAGGCCTTAAATCGGTCGATGGAAGTGTTACTTCTTTCACTTGACGTACTACCTACATTTTTATGCTTAATACTAAATTTAGATTACAGAATGCTACAATTAAATAGCGGGAATAAAAGTAATGGTGTACCTATCCACATAAAATATGATTAGATAGACTATTTCGATAAATTAAAAACCCGATAAAAGCTAGCGTCAACTTTTATAATTCTGATGTGCCTAAATGTCAAGATTGTGGAGATGAAATCAGATCAGTTTATCAACTCGATTGAAGCAACTTGGATAATCGCGGCATCAGATTTATCCTCCTTTGTTACACAAATGGGGTCATGAAAGATTTAATAAATTGAAAACTTAACACTTTCGCTAAAAGGTCGGCAATATTTTATATTAAATGGATGCTTTATTTCCTAGATGGTTTTATATTAATAGTGAGGTTTCACAATTACTGGTAGTTTGTAAAAAAATAACGATCGTCTGCACTCTGTCCAGTATCAGTGTTAAAGCGATCTTCATCAAATCCACAAACTTCTATTGAAGTTGCTTCTCAATGGCTTCGGTTGTTTATTTGAGAGTAAAAACGTAGCAAAATTTAAAAACAGGAACTATGAGACCGGTAAAACAATATTTGAATTTATAAGTATTTATAATAGAGATACCTAAGTCTAAATTAATACATACTCAAAACTTATTTTGAGCTTAATATAATGCGAAAAAGAGACGAAACAGCGGACGTTCCATTGTAATCCACTAAAATATATCATAGCCCAATCAATTTAGCTTGAAACATAGGGGGGTAACACTGAAAATAGACACGAATGTTAGGAACTTCATTATAAATAAACTCTGTTGCAGTATCCATCAACATTAGTTGAACCCGAAAATTGACACGAAATTTCGTTTTCGTTTATTCCAAGTACGGCCTCAGAGACCCTTTGAGTAAGTTGCAAGACTTGCATGGAAGTCGGCCACCGGCTAGTTTTTAGTGAAACTCATGAACTACATTCCATCTACACGAATGTCTGGTAGCAGATTATCAAAGCCGTACCAAAAACAGGACCGAAGAACGTGTCAAAAGGTACCAAGTAGGTAACTGTGGGATAAAATAAAGGTATGACTTACCCATATCGTCAATCAGCGGTGCCATTCGAAGGGTGACTCCCACCAACAGCAGACAAAGGAAAAGCAGCAGGCAAGCTGTCACCATGATGGTGTAGCGGGCTCTTCGCGGCAACTCGTCCGGGTCCAACACCTGAGGAACGTTGCAATTTAAAACTAAAGTGTAAAAAACATCTACTTACATGACTTGTTTTTTTTAAACTTTCGCGATCAGAACACATTATAAAACAACGGGTATTTAACACGAATTTTATTTACCTTTAATATTCGCCCGACGTTTCGACCGGATTGCACCAGCCGTGATAAATACCCGTTTGCGTTATGTTTTATAATCTACAGGACTAATAGATATTGTGCGAAAATTTAATTGTATGGATTTTTTTATCTCGATCTGGACTCTATGGCTCGAGAGATTGATAGAGTGTTTAGTAGTTTGAAATATAAGATATAAAAAAATCATGTTACTACAGTAATAATAATAACGTTAGGTTCTCTCGCTCGCTCGTGGGTTCTCCGTCATAAACACACGTTCATGACGGAGAACCCACGAGCGCAAGGAACTCATAACCAAGCAGAATGGTCACCGGTTCATTTTGTGAAAAACCCCATAAAAATAACAATTCTAATGACAATAATGATGATAAAACGAAACACCTACCGTAGTCCTGAATTTATTCTCTACATAATTTTATTAACTTCAATCTTCTTATCTCTATAATTTATTTCGACACGAAAAGAGTTACAACGCCTATGTGTAAAACTCTGTGTTACGATAATCTAGAGTAATAGAGTTAAATTTGCATAACAGCCGTAATGTTGTAGAACATTTTGTTTAGTGAGGTAGGAAATAAGTAGACGTAAACAATAACATAACCGTAGTAGGTAAAACTGTGATAAATGAGCACGAACATCCTACAGGTGGTCCATAAATATTCCGTCGGAAAAGGGAAATTGAATACGTAATTTTTTTAGACTTATAACGCCATCTACTCGATAGATTTAGAATTAAGGCTTCAAAGAAGTTCTGGCAGATGGCAGCTATGGATTCGCCTTTACAAGCGCCATCTTTTGGGTGGTTGGTCATTACAGGAGAGCAATATAGGGTAGGAATATAACAGAGTACACGATGTTGCAAATAGATGGCGTGATATATTTTAGAAAGCTAGTTTCATTCAATTAAACGCTTCTCTTCATATTTAGTTATTTCTAGGAAAACCAACAGCAGAAGAATACCTACTAACAGATAACTTAATAATAACAGATAATACGTTTCAACGAGTAATCAATTTACATACCTACCGATTTTATAAACTATCATTTTATTTCATTTTTTTCATTTCATATTAATTTATTCATTGGTTCAAGTTGGTACATAAGGTCTTAAAAATTAGGTTTGGCCGCAACAAGAGCCCCGTTGGGACACTACAATGGCTTAGAAACTTAGAAACCTTTCTATCAATCCATATCAACTGATAAATTTTCTTAAAATTCTTTGCAGTCATTTCAATGTAAGTAAAGGACCATTCTAATCATAATCATTATCTGTGGCCTAATATAAATGAACAAGCTTCTGCCCAGTTTCAGCCAAATCCGTCTAAAAGATATTAAAGATTACAGGTGCCTAGTTGGATTCTTACGTGTATAACTTTAGCCTGCTCGTCGATCGCGGACACGAGCAGCGTGCGATGTTTCCTCGGTTTCGCATGTTCCTGGCTGCGCCTGCGTCTCCGCTTCCTCCGTTTCTCTCTTTCTAACTGCTCTGGACGCTGCTCTTTACTGAAAAACATAAAGAACATGGTTATGGTTAGTCTTTATTGTCTTAGGATAAATGTTAAAAAAATATATTTTTTTAATTAAGCATATACTGGACTGAAATTTGCTAGCCAACCCTTATGCAATATATTTATTCACATATTAAATTACATATAAAATACGTTTCATTAAATAAACATCTCGGTGAAGGTCGTTGTATGACGGGATCCTATACTAATATTCAATCACTATTCTTACTTGCGATGTGCTTGCAGTCGGAGCTTCCTGCGTTTGTGGCGAGCGATCTCATGCTCGCACCAGTGCGAAGGTAGCTCTTCGCCAGGACTGCCTATGATCGACGCTTCCTCTAAAAAGAAATAAAACCTTTTTTAGTAGGTACTTATTTAACATTAAAGAATTTTGGTAATATTTTAAAGAATAGGTAGATACCTTAAATAGAAAAAAAACAAAAGTACTTAAATACAAGCTCTCCATTACCAACAATATTATCCTGCTATCTTATTAATTTTGCAATTTCGTTACCCTCAGTTCAGTTTTGTTACTTGCGATTTGATATAAGTACCTACCTATATTTCTTTACCCTTCATAATTTTATCAGCTCAGAAATGTTGTACCCAATCTAATAACATGGCTTATGGTAACGAGAAACGCTTCATAAACACATCAATTCCGCATAATAGTCTTCTAAAAAGCGAGAACCGTCAAATAAATCTGAGTGTTTTTGGTTGTTGTTGACTGTGTCTCAAATGAACTTGAAAATAAACTGGGGTATGTATGGCATGAAGCAATGGACAAAGTTAGTAAAAGGTAAAGTACCTATAGTGACAAAATGTTTTATAGATATGCGAAAAAGATCTTGGTTTATTTCATGAAGACTGTGTCAAAGTTCGTAAATTAAATATTTTTTGGTGATCTTGCATGCTAGTATTCTCTTTCGCCGAATTTAGAAAAGTTATCTCTTAAGTACAAAAATCTAATAATAACGTCATGAAACAGTCACCGTTTTTTGAAGAACGAGAAAACAATCCTCACCCTCTTTATCATATCGAGTAATCTACAGCCATAGGAATAGGAAGTGTGGAGCGCTAATCTTCTTCCAATGCGATGAGTTATTGTCTTTTTTAAACTTTCGCGATCAGAACACACAAATTCGTGATAAATACCCGTTTGCATATGTTTTATAATGCGATGAGTTATATCATCATAAAAGGATATTATGAAAGAGGGAGGGTTGATAACAGGGAATTGCAGCATAATTGACGGGTAATTTTCTTTAATTGGGCTATTATTAAGTTAAGTGTCATTTAGAGCCGTGTTGACCGAGGAGTGAGTACTTCGACTTTCGTTTAAAAGGTTGTGGGTTGAAATCCTGGCCAAGCATCAATGGATTTTTCGTATCGAAAAATTAAAATGCACTTTAATTTGAGTGTATTCCATAATTTGACCTCTAAATAGTGAAGGAAAACATATCGTGAGGAAACCGGCTAGTCAATCTCATACGTATTAACCATTGTCTTACATGTGGATAGCAAGCTCAGGGGCTGATGTCGGTGCTGAGCAAGCCTATTCCATCTCAAAGTTATCCCAGGCAAAGATGTAAACAACAGTGTAGTCTCACAACATAAAATAAATATTCCTGACATGGTACTTAACACCTACAGCGATGCACTATGCGTTTTACATTTGTTCATTGAGTCAGATTATCGATAGCACGTACCCGACGCCTGCCTTTCTACTTCGAATCAAACCTCATCTAAAGCTATAGGTACTTGACATGGTACGTACCGTCTGGCAGATGCCGCAGTAGCAGCAGTAGTGGGTGCGTGCGCGAGTGCTCGGCGTGCAGCGCGCGTGCCTTCTTCTCCACCAGCGCGACCAGCACCGCCTCCAGCCGCGCCGCGCCACTCTCCTCCGTACACACCGCCACGTCGACCGTCTGGAATATCATTGCAACAACCTTAAGAGTCCGGCGACGTGGCTCGGCAAAATTTAATCCCCCGCGCGTTCAAACATCGACACACGACAAAATCTTGGTCTGCTTGTCATTTTGCATCTGTGTGCGTGAGCGTGCGTGACACACGCACACAGACGCACTATTAGAAAAGGTTAAAAATGTATTAAATGTAAATGCATGGCTATTTTGCAAGGAATTTGCTTGTCTCCCGTAGTCCCAAAAATGATGACTGAAAATTGTTTTTATTCTTCACACAGTGTTGTTTTTCTGTTACTAGACCATATAAGCTATGTTTCTTACAGAAGGAAACTTAAAATATCCTAGTGTTTAGTACTATATAAATATTAAGAAAACATGTCTTCTATGATGTAAAAATATGCAAAATGCGATTCGGTTTAATTTCACTTTAGCTAAGTATTTTGAAAAAAGCTTCTGGCAGAAACCTAGATAAATGCTATCCTAATACGAATAATAGCATACTATGCTAAAGATATGCTCAAATTTCAAATGGTTATGGTATTACGTTTGTATGGGGAACTCGTACAGCGCAGAAGCCTTAAGAACAACCCATTAAAAACTTCACAGAAATAAATATACTTGTAAATTTCTCACAGCGTCATCTAATACCTCAAGTTAGTACCGGACCTCGAATGTAATATGAGTCGATGAAGCTAGTTTGTGCCAAAAAAATAACTGTTCATTTATAAAATGTAATTCTGTACCTACATTTGTAAATGATGGTCTACTATTTGTTCTATTATTTATTCTATGGTTCTACCTAGAAATGGGTTTGGCACTATACTATTTAAAACATAATTTTTAACTTCTAATGTTGGCACAAGCTGGCGTGTTGCACGTGCTACGAAGGAACAAACTCTAATATTGTTTCTAAGTAGTTTTATACATTTTGTGACACATTTCGGTACAAACATATTTTTTCCCTTGGCAAGGGCTTATGTTGTGGCGCGGTCTGTTGTAATGTGGCTGTTCTAGGTAGATAAGATTTTATTACTACTATGTACTTTATTCCCTAGATAATGCCGAGGATGTAATGACGTAAGAATAATGTTTTTATTTTCTAATTTGTGTGCCTGATAATTAGAGTAGTTTATCTCTTAGTGAAATACTAACTTTGGTAAAATATATTTAAGCATGTGCAAATTGTTTAATTTGACGTTACCCTGGTCTTAGACATTGTCAAAGAAACGTAAATTGAAGAAATATAATACTTTTATCCTTGTCAAGCTTAAAATAATAAATAGAAACAGTTAGGCCTGGCACGGCGGCAGA
The DNA here is from genome assembly GCA_963582015.1 of Xanthorhoe designata. Classification (NCBI taxonomy): domain Eukaryota; kingdom Metazoa; phylum Arthropoda; class Insecta; order Lepidoptera; family Geometridae; genus Xanthorhoe; species Xanthorhoe designata. The sequence goes on from OY757038.1 coordinate 7,813,896, forward strand.
TTTGGCTGAGAATCTCAAGTAGGTATGACTCTCGGTAGGGTTTATATATTTGAAACATTTTAGGTTGAGAACCCAGGGTTCGAGGACTAAAATGATTAAAAGCTATTTTTGCAACGAAAAGCGAATAACTAAAAGTTATATTACTAGACTTCAAGAAGTTTCGTAGATTCCTAGCAACGCCAACGTTAACTTAAAGGTTTTAACTTAAACCTTTGAGCACATTTCATTACAATGTAAAAGGACTAAGTTTCGCCATTGTCATAACTAGCGCTGGCTACAAAGAACGTGAGCAGATTTCTAACGGGCGTATGTTTGAACTTATAACAATCTGAGGAAGTTTTCATCTGTCTGAAGCTTGGCATGGATAGGATTTGAATCATGTCAGTGCACAATGAACACAGTAAACATATCTACGTTTCTTTTTCTATTTTCTGGTGAACAATGCTTTTTATTTTGTTTTTAGAGAAGTATACCTACCTACAAATAATTATAAGCAAGTAAATCAATGGAGAGTCGGAAATATTTATGTACTTAAGGACAATGGGCATGATGACAGTAATCTAAGTATAGCCGACCAAGAAATTGGTTTACCACTCTAAGGCTGAATATCATTTGCACGTTCAAAACATCAAGGGCTATTTTCGCACTGCTACGTCAGAATCTGTCATTCCTATAATCCGTTACGGGGCAGTGGTCCAACTGCTCTGTCCAATTAGTTGGACTACGGGCCTTTACTAGGGGCCGTGGTCCAACTATCTTTGCAGTTGGACCACGGCACCATAGTAGAGTTCCCAGGTCCAATTAAAACAATTTCAAATAATACAACTGCAATTATTGTAACCACAGATTAGTTTAACAACGTTTTTAATACAGAACTTAAAGTAATGTCCTTTTCTCTTAAAAAAATAACAAAACAAAACTGGAACAACAAAAATTATGTGTAAAAAAATATGTTTTTAGGGGCTGTTCCTCGTGGCCAAACTATCTCGCCTAACTGATTTAGCTACGAGGAATAACAATTCCTCATGGCCGAACACGTGTCAAAATAGGCAAAGCAAGTACAGTTAACTACAAACAAAAGTAAACCATAAATTAAGCACTCAAGTACAAAAAGGATTTGAATGAGATAAAGATGAAAATATGTGTGTGAATGTGTTTAAAAAACCGACTATGGCTTATCATTATGCTTTTGACACATGTCACAAATTACAGTATTGTCAAAAATTACAGTTAATGTTTAAAATTCTAGAATCGCATTACATAGAGCTCATTGACATTCACTTCTCCGATGACAGCTGTCAAACTTCAAACGGCTCTATCTCAGAAACTACTCGTCCTACACTTTCGGTTGTGAACTCAAATGAAAGACCTTGATGAGATCTACTTTTCTATGACAGCTGTCAAACTTCAAAAGCCACCGCATCGACCCATAACAGATGCAGTACCTTCTAATACAACAAGGAAGCAAAATTTTCGCGTTTAATATTAAATTTTCATAAAAACACTGAAAATAACAAGTCGCGATGACAACTGATGTACTCAGGTCAAAGAGCATGTAACTTGTGGTTGGCTGCAAAGAGCATGTAACTTGGCTGGGCGACGTGCTTCAGGGAGATTGTTCCTAAAGTAATGTATACAGCAAGTCCATTCCTTTATAATGTCAATGGTATAAACCTACTCGTACATTACTCTGGCTATAGTTACCAGACATTACATTAAGTTCTGTATCGAAAACGTTGTAAAACTAATTATTTAATTAAAAAGGTGCTGTGGTTACATTTGCAGTTGTATTATTTGAAATTGTTTTAATTGGACCTGGGAACTCTACTATGGTGCCGTGGTCCAACTGCAAAGATAGTTGGACCACGGCCCCTAGTAAAGGCCCGTAGTCCAACTAATTGGACAGAGCAGTTGGACCACTGCCCCGTAACGCTATAATCCTCAATTACTAAAAAAAATATCATGGATCCTGAAAAATGTAGGTAATTACCTATTTATTTTTATAATAAAAGCAATATTAATGTTTATTTTGATAAAAAATAATAAGAAATTGCGGCATTTCGCCATGTTTTGTTAAACAGCAAAGAGTAAAATCACTTTCTAGTCATTTTGTTTCGTTTGAAAACGTTAAACTTCCTACCTGAGTGTGACGTCACGCCTGAGTAAAAAGGCGAAATGACACTTGCAAGCGTTTTGACGTCAAACACAAAATGTGTTTTTAAAACTCAATTTTGGGCTGATAAATGTTTCTTTTCAATAAAATAAGTAATTTTTATACAAAGGAGACCGATAAGAACTTATATTAGAATGGTTTTTCAAAATTAGTCATCATGCCTAAAAAGGTTATTTTATCTTGAGCATTTTCTTAAAAATAATATCGAATAATAATTCTAACTAGTTTCAATAGCCTTCGAGAAAACTAATAAATATTTATAACCCGTAGATGACTGTAATTACTGGTAGGTTGTAAGCCTGTTTATTTAAAAAAATTTATCAAATGTTTTTAATTTTCATACTTAAAAACTTTCAAACAGACTATTATTTATCTTTCATTCCAAAGCGAACACAGTATGTAAAGATCCAATAGTATTTAAAACTTCAAGTTTTAAATTTAAAGCTTCAAGCTGCAGTAATTCACCTAAACCACTATTTGTTCTCAACCATAGAGTTATAAACTTCACCACAGGGAGATTTCGTTTCAATTATCAAGTACCGGCGCGGGATTAGCTTCACGAAGCAGTTTCTACTCTCTCGTGCCTCATTCAATTTACTGATTGAAAATTCAATGGAAACTTATGGAACTAACTTATGAGCGTGTGAGTACAAAGTATTTATAAGTCCTATTCCGTGTCTTTCAATTACTAATAAGTGGAAGGCAAATCAAACAATTATCCTAATAGGTACTAAAAAAACTATTTAGGCTAAGTCTCTCTCTCTTCCAAGCTAAGTACCTACTGTTATTAAAAGTCCGTGATTGCGCCAGAATGGGCAATAAGAATGTTTTATGTGCTTTTACTACTACGATTCGTCCCCAAACGTCTAAACGGGACGTAAGGCGATTAGCCGCGAATCAGAGAGAATAATGAGAAAGTTTCACTAAAGCCCTAGAAAGTAAGGCGAACTAAGGAATTTTTTATATAGCCCACACCTCACTCAGCCCACGGGCCAAAATGTCCACTATGTAATTTTTTTATGGTTAACTCAGCCCGCGGGCCGTATCGACCACCTCAAGATAAGTGGGTGTTACAGGGGAATTTCGTTGAAATGAATCGTCCTGTCGACGAACAATCCAGTGGAGAACCGGTCGTAGAAGAACGGTTGCGGAATCAAATCGTAAATAACAGTAACGTTCTGAGTAAAACTTTGCAAATTAGTTACATGCAAGACGATTTGAAATCAGTTATGTAGCTTTTTATCGTCGATGGGCTTGCTACATGTCACGTAAGTATAGACTGCTCAAATCTGACAGTGTGTACCACGCTTGGGGAGATTTTTTTTATTTTTAAATTAACATTATTCTTAGTGTTTGTTATTTGATGTGTCCATGTGGTGTACAATAAAGTGTTAATCTATCTATCTGACCCAAAAGATGTTATCGTATAAAAAGCAGTCAGTCGGAATGGAAAAAATGTGGTTTTTACGCTTATGCGTGCATTTTTTCAATTTACTTCATCATTTAGAACCTTACTCAGACTTGTACTGTACATTCATGTATTTTCATGCTGTTAATACTTACATCGGTGGATTCTTGTCGCATCATGTGCGCGCGGCCGACCCGCTTGGTCAATCATCGCCACGACACAGACGCTAGCAAGCGCCGCTTTTCACCTGCAAATGAAAATTAATTCTTATATTAAATACTAACGTATTAATTTTGTAATGCACGAGTTGGTTACAAAATTTTTCAGGTCCAAATAAGTACAACTAGGTACTAAAATGAAAATAATTATTTTTATAAGTAGTTGAAATATAATTTTACCACGTTAGAGGTAACTTTTTTATTTTTCAAGAGATTGGGAAATCCTACTAATATTATAAAGGTGAAAGTTTGTGTGTGTGTGTAGGTAAGTGTGTAAGTATGTAAGTGTGTTTGTTACTCTATCACGCCAGAACTACTGAACGGATTTGGCTGAAACTTGGAATATACATAGTTTATGACTGGGAATAACACATAGGCTACTTCGGATCCCGATATTCCCACGGGAACAGGAACTAACGCGGGTAACACTGCGAGGCGCAGCTAGTAGTTTATAAATAAGTAAGGAATTGAGCTGAAGAATTATGTTATTATATTATGTTATTTTGTTTATACAAAAGGTTTCAAAACACGAATATATACCACATAGTTTTGCTCATTATATTTTTAGGAACCTACCTAGTATGTCAATTACATGGCTATAATGCAGCAGGCATTATACTTAATGCATCAACAAGGTGATCATTTTTGCTTTGACTATTTATCTATTTTTCATTTTCCTTTACCTACCTTCATTTTTTATATGAAAAATATTTGATATCTTCCAACACCATGCCCTGCCAAAACGGCTCTACTAAAGAAGAGTACGGAAAGACTATTCATAAATCATTGTGCTTATATTTATGTGGCTGTCTAGCTTGTGTTGTAACTCCTGTAAACTGGGCGCTCTGTTATGTTCCATAAAATATGAGACTAAGACAAAATGATCACATTGCCAAGCAGTTAGTGTAGCTTGGGTCATGTCAGACTCAGAGACAGTAGACTACCAACTCGTATCTACTGATGTCATAAACAATACTGTAAGTTATCGAGTAATATCTTGAAACCGCTTCGGCCGTCTACGAAACCGGAGCTTCGTAACCAGTTACGAACTTAACATAGTTCGTCCTCGTATGATACCAGTTATGAGAAAACACGTTTTTTTTTACAATTGAGTGACCGGCTATTTTCCTCAATCAATTTCCACTACACTGAACAATAACTAAAAAAGTTAATACTAATCACATTGTAAATTAAAAATTTGACATGAACAATGACGATGAATTTGAACCAGATAAAGGAAAAGTTTTAGAAATACAGGGACACGAGATTTTATTGCGTTATTTGTATTATTTTTATCCTAAGCGAAAAAATTTCGTCAATAAAAATTATGAATTGTGATCGCGAAAGTTTTTGAAAGAATACCTAAAGGAAGAATTAGTGAGCAATTTTTAACGACGCCGACGTCAAAACATAGAGTATGTTGTATTTCTCTGTAACGTAAGTATAAAGTCTAAACTGGTTTTGAAGGTGCGTTAACTATCATTAATTAAATATACAGATATATATCTCAAAATAGTATATTTTATTATAATTCAGTGAGAATAAAACCAACTGACATCAGAAGGCTTTACCGCACGCACCAACAGGCTATAATTATGCGGTTTTATCCAATACGCAAACACAGCATGTGGAGGCACAAGTCATTTGCATGAAAATTACGAAGCCTGCAAACTCTGGAGCAGCCAATATCCTATCTCACTATTACACTTCCTATAGCTAGGTACACTTTCCATTCACGTAATTTAAGGTATTTTTATGTCTCTTGGAAAAACTAGTACCTAAACAGTAATATTGGAACGTATTACAGATTGACACTCAAAAATTGTTCTTAGTTTAGAACGTCTCTCGAGTTTAGATTTAACAATCAAAACTGGAAAATAATTACGTAAATGGCAGATGAAACCACCACACCTAGTCTGAATATAAAAAGCGTTAAATTATGAATGCCTCGTGCATTTGGTGCGGTCAAATAAATAAATAAATAAATAAATATCCTTGGACATTCCACACAGCGTCATCTAGTCCCAAGCTAAGCAAATTAATGCTTGTGTTATGGTAACCAGATGACTGATAAACTTAGATACATTTTTTTTTTGAAAATGAAAACGTTCAAACAATACAAACTAGCATTTAATCAGCAGATGTACCCAACAATTAGCACAAACACGGTTCGAAAGTCAACTGCCTATTGTTGCTTAAATAGGTCATTTCTGACCAGCATAGCTTTGTAGAGAAATTACACTTCTTGTCTGTAGGGGTTCATTAATCAAAATCAAAATCAAAATCAAAATGTATTTATTCAGTACGATCGTTTATAGACCACTTTGACATGTCACGTTCTTAAAACTAGGTGATTCTACTGCCTGTTCCAACGCGACTCCCTACACCAGGGAAAGAATCAGGCAAGAACCTGGTGGTGTGGGCCTAGCTTTTTTTTTCAGCGGTCCAATCTTAATACTAAGTAAATATAAACTGAGTCGGAGCACGTTTAGTCCCAAGCGTTTTTGTCATCAAAGAAATCTGATATTTTATAATATGCTTTTTTTAAAAGATGACGTTTAATAAGGTTTTTAAATTTATTTATTGATAGTTTTAGCAAATCGCTTGGAACTTTGTTATAGAAGCGTACACATTGCCCTTTAAATGATCTTTTAACTTTTTCAAGCCTAATTGTGGGAACAGCGAGTTTATCTTTGTTTCTAGTATTTACATTATGATTATCGCTATTTTTCTTAAATAATTTAATATTTTTCCGTACATACATAATGTTTTCATAGATAAACTGACAAGGCACAGTCATTATAAATATTTCTTTAAACTTATTTCTAAGCGACTCCTTGGGACCCATACAATAAACTGCTCGAACAGCCCTCTTCTGCAACACAAACACGGTGTTAATGTCTGCAGCACACCCCCACAACAGAATGCCGTAAGACATAATGCTGTGAAAGTAGCTGAAGTAGACTAGCCTAGCAGTATCTACGTCCGTGTATAAACGTATTTTTTTTACTGCGTATGCTGCAGAACTAAGTCTCTTCGACAATCCATCTATATGCGGACCCCATTGAAGTTTACTATCTAAGGTTATGCCTAAAAATGTAGTGGTGTCCACGAGATCTATCTGTTCATCTTTTATTGTTATTTTACTCTTAACTTGTTTAACATTTGGTAATATAAATCGTATACATTTTGTCTTTTTTTCATTTAATAATAAATTGTTCACATTAAACCATTCTACAACCGTGGACATAGCATTGTTTACTTCGTCAAAGTTAACCTGTTGTCTTTTCAACTTAAATAAAAGTGAAGTGTCATCTGCAAACAGTACAATCTCATGGTTATTTTTAATTATTTGAGGTAAATCATTTATATAAATTAAAAATAGAAATGGACCTAATATTGATCCCTGTGGCACACCCATTGTTACCAACGACCCTGGAGAACATTTACCATTTACGTCAACTCTCTGTAATCTGTCACTTAAGTAAGAAGTGAGAAGGTTGAGAGCAACACCCCTAACACCGTAGTGGTGTAGTTTCCTAATTAATGTTTCATGATGTACACAATCAAAAGCTTTAGATAAGTCACAAAAAATGCCAAGAGCATCATGGGAACTTTCCCAGAAATTAAAAATATGGGATATAAGCTCGACACCGGCATCGGTGGTTGAACGACCTCTTGTGAAACCAAATTGTTTATTGTCTAATAGATTATTTTGGTCAAAATGACTTTGGAGTTGAATAAGGATTAACTTTTCAAATATTTTACTAAATGTTGGTAAAACTGATATCGGTCTAAAGTTACTGGGATCAGAATGACTACCTGATTTGAAAAGGGGCGATATTTTACTATGTTTCATTAGATCAGGAAACACACCACTCTCAATGCATTGGTTGAATATTAGAGCTAGCTCGGGTGCGATGATGTCAATCAGTGGTTTTACAACGCTAACAGAAATCCCCCAGAGGTCTTTGGTTTTCTTTACATTGATTAATTTGAAGGCTTTTATGATATCTTGTTTATTCACATAATCGAAAAAGAAGCTAATATTACATTTTGGTACATTTTCTTTTAACAAGGATTCTGCGATTATGTGTGATGACTTTAAAGATTTAGTAGTAGAGACTGGAATGTCAGTAAAAAATGTTTCAAATGCTTTGGCCACTTCATCATCTTTGTTAATGATGGCATCACCAATTTTAAGTTTATATGTATTTGAATGATCTCTGACTTTTCCAGTCTCACTATTAATTATGTTCCAAGTTGCCTTTATTTTATCTTGACTGTTTCTAATTTTATTACTTATATACAATGATTTAGCTGTGCGACACACATTTTTAAAAATTTTTGAATATTTCTTAACTTTTTCTTTAAATTGTTCACTAAAATTATATTGTTTTTCATCATAAAGTTCATATAAAGTTTGTCTGCTTCTATGAATTCCTGCTGTTGCCCACTCACAGAATTTTAAACCTTCAGTAACCATAATCGATTTGGATGTGTATATTGAATTAAATTTATTGTTAAACTCATTAAAAAATGTATTATACAAGTAATTTGGGTTATCATTATTATAATGTAAATTTTGAATTGTATTTGTTATTATTGCTTTAAAATTTTCCAATCGATTAATGGTCATTGGTACATAATTAATTTTCCTACTTACATTTTGTCTTGGTGTTGTTTTTATTGTAATTAACTGACCAAGATGGTCAGATTTAATGTGACTTATGATCCTTTTATTTATTAATTGTACATTTGTGAAAATATTATCAATACAAGTAGCAGAAGTAGCTGTAATTCTTGTTGGTTCCATAAAAGAAGGTTCTAGATTAAATGATTTAAATAAGCTTATTAATCTAGTATTTAAAGAGTTACTTTCTAACAAATTTACATTATAATCGCCACACGCTATTATTTGTTTCTTGGATTTACTTATTTTATACAAAATTTCTTCCATAACTTTTTCAAAAATATTAAATGTGGCGGAAGGTGGGCTATAAACGCTTATAACAATGAACTGCTCCAACTCTACGCACGCAATTTCAATGTGTCTTTCTACAGAGTGGTGGATAATGTCTTTGCGTTCTTTAAATTTAATATTTTTGTTTAATAAAATTAGTGAGCCACCTCGATCACAATGAACTCTGCAAAAAGCACTACCAACCTGGTGATCACTGAAATTAAACATAAGCTCGTGGCTTTTCAGCCAATGTTCAGTAATACATATAATGTTTATATTATTCGAGGTCATGTACAATTCCAGCTCTAATTCTTTTCCGCGTAAACCTTCGAAATTCTGATGCACCAAGTTAATACAATTTACATTTGTTTTCATATTTTTTTTATAATTTTGACTCTTTTTATTTGTAATATTATTTGACAATTTAACTATTTTGTTTACAGGTTTTTTAATAGTTTTTTTTATATTACTTGGATTTTGAGTGCTAGAGATACTCTCTGTTGTCTTAAAATTTAATTTAAATGACTTGGACAAAGTTCCAGAGTCATGTTTTGAATGTCAAGATTCTGCTCAATAGAAGCAGATTTATTAGCCAAGTTTTTGGCTGTTATACTAAAATAATAAGATAGCGACACAGCTACCTGTCGTTTGTCAAAATTTGATAGGTAATATCTACCATTTGTCAAATAAAATTGTTTGCTAACAATATTGTTAGAGTCAATAACATGAATTAAGTTATTATTGCATGATACTGTATGCAAAGTCATATTTAACTTATATCTAAAGTCATTTTCTGCTTGTGACAGAGTATTGCTGTAGGGGAATGTAAACATTACAATTTTATTTACTTGTAATGTGCATAAAGTTTCAATATATTTCAAAAGTTCAATTTTGTTTACATTGCCCCTATTTCCCAGCCAGATAACTATATTTGAGTCATGATTATATCGAGATTTTCTTATTAACTGCATGATATCATGCAAGTTTGAACCTGGCAAGCAATTATTAACAACAGCGTGTCCCATTCTTGTATTTAATAGCTGGCCCATATTTTTCCCTATTTCATCGCTATACATAAAAGTTTTTTGTCCATTAGTGTATAATTTAGTTGAACTGGCACTCAGCGAGGAAGTTGACTTGGTAGTAGACACTGGCTCAGGAGTATCAATGCGCTGGCAATCACATAAGTGGTTGGCCAAAAAGGAGTCATAGCGCTCTTTGTTGTTATGGGATAGTTGAAGTAGCTCATCCAAGGCCAGTGAGTACTCCCGTATAGCATCTTGAGACTTCTCATAGCGGGTAGTTATGGATCTCAAAGATGCCTCAACACTCGCTAGTTCATTCTGAAGTTGCTGAATGTCAGATTCATATTTCAATTTGTTATTTTCTAACTGTATTGTATATACTTGTAACTTATCTAATATTTCTATTTTGTGAGTCTTATTTCTAATCTTATGAACTACTTACACATTTTTGGTTTTTTAACATTCTTTTAGTTTTTGTAATATATTTATTGATTTTAACATATTTTTTAAGTTTTTTCTTGCTCAGTGTATTTCTTGTGCATGCTGCAGCAACTCTTACTGAGTCATCATTGCTCAAGTCAATTGTAGTAACAGTCTGAGTAGCACAGCATGCACCAGAAATTTGGCCATGAACCCTACCAGCTGATACTAGCTCTTCGAATAAGTTTTGGGTTTTCAGTGCAGCAGAGCATTGTTCGGCTTCTTCCAGCTGTGTGATTTGTTGATGGGCATCACACAACTCCTTCTCTAAGACAGATGTTCGCTTAAGGGCCTGTTCATACTCAATGCCACACTGGTCGAACCCCTCAATTATTATTTGTAGCCTATCCCGTTCTTCGATAGCACAAGTAAATTGTAAGTGTAACATGGATAACTCACTTTTTAGTTTTTTATTACTTTCTAATGTATCTAATATAATCTTTTCATTGTCTTCTCTCTCTAAGGTCAACTGGTTGCACAGATCCTTTGTTTTCTTTAATTCTTGTAAAGCCTGTTGGAGCTTGCACTCCTCCTGGCGAGACAAGGCCCTGCGAGTCATCATTTTGTTAGGGAACAGAGTATTGTTCGAACAAATACAAAGAATATGTTACAATACAACCAAGGAACTGTCAACACAAGTTGAGGTTATAAGTTTGGAAATTTTGTACTTACGTGATTGTATCAATAGTTTTATGTTCTAGGACTCGTAAACCAATGTCTTTATATCACGTTAGTAGGCAGAAAACACTTCCAAACCGAGAAAACAAAGATTACATTCAAATTGCCTAACCGAAATCGAGCAAGTTTTTAGGTGGCCAAATCACTTGAACAACACAATTTTCACCAGTAATATTATTTGCACAGTTTTATTATGTTATTATTTAGCGATGAAATAGTAATAGGCTTATTTTTAACACGTAAAATTAATTAAAATCTTAATCTAAGAACGGGACGATTTGGAACAGCTGTTGCTCGTAGGGTTGCCTTGCCACTGACACGACACGTTTGTAAAGGTGAAACACGATGGTGAAATAACTGGAATGATTTTGTGAATGACAAGTGAATATTGAGTACCTACTAAGTAGGTATAGACTATATTATACTGATGAGTTTTGTTTTTATTAGGTCTATGATAGGAAATTGCTTTTTACCAGCTACTCAAGGAGTTTTTTACATTTTTGATCGCGTTAACGTAATTACAATTTGTAAAAAAAATATTATATAAGTACGTAATCTTATAAAAAGTAATACAAGTCTATGTTTAGTTAAACTATCAAATATGTAGGTGACAATACTCACACACCTAAAACACTGCACCAAATAAGATTAATCCACAGAGTACCTATTCTATTAATTTTATAACCTCAAAATGTAAAACGATGCAATAAAAGTGGTAAAAGCATTTGCAATCGTAAAAAACTATTCACGTTTTGTCAAATAGTTATCTAGATTTGTGACACTAGAGTGTGTTTCTACCAGCGAGCTTTTACGCCGGCCTACTGTTCCAGATTACAGAAACGGGAAATAAATTTTATGTGGTGTATTTCATTTAATGTTTTATAATTTTGAGCATTTAGTTTAAACTTATTTTACTAGTATTCTTATAACTTTGGTTTAAACACTAAAGTTTGTAATTTAAAACTTTCTCATTTTTTTTGTCAAATAAAAACTCATCACCATCATCTTTCTGCCTCAGTCCAATTACGAGAGGTCGGCAGAACATGGTATTCTTCTCTCATTTCGCTCTATGTCACTATCTTAGCATACACCCCTTTCATACAATGCCTCCTTTTTGCATTTGGTCTACTTCTATCTCAATATCCAAATGATAGATTGGTAATCGAAATAAATAAGTTTTAATGTAACATCCATTAAGTGTAAAGCCAAGACTGAGATTTTCAGGCGGCCTAAAAACACCGACACTATGTAATAGAGTTGACCACTTACGACGGAATTTCTTTATTTCTAATATTTCCATTTAGTAATTTGGTACTCGATGGCCAGGAATGAGCTTATTTATTCAATAAAAGCTTGGATATTGCACAACATAAATCTAGGCAGTTTCACCATACTCGTAAATAAATAAATCCAAATATCTACAATTCCACACGCTCTAAACACAAAAATAAAACAATTTACGATTGTATTTACCAACTCTGTTTTTCTATCCAATTATTCCAAACCCGAGTGCAATAAACTTTTAGATCCCTATTGGTCACCAACGAAAGGCCAAGTGTGAAATGGCAACCATTCAGTTTCAATAACACAAAACGTTATTACGTACTTTTCGTCTCCGGAACGAATGAGACGGGTAAATAGGAAATAGACTAGCATCCAAAATAAGTACCTAAGTAGTAATCCAATAAGTAAGTTTATGATCTAGTTTCATAGCGGGTACAATTTTATCATGAAAATATTAAGTGCTTTACATTTAAATAAATCGCTTTTCATACATTATTTATGACTTATGAGCCATGCATCTTACAGATTGAATGGAAACGGTCTTTCCCAACAACTAAACAACCTCGCAGTTTAATCGGTCTTAATCACAGGAAAACATAGCTAATATTATGTGCAGCTGCTAAAACTGCAAATTACGGGCATCAAATTTTTTTTTTTGTTACTTGAATAAAAGAAGTGTTCCCGTTTGAGCACCTTTTTTTTGAGCACTTATGCATTGAGCACCCAAAAATGACAGAAACAAAATATTTTTCAGCTGCCCTATCCAAATTACTTATCAATCACCCACTAACGCTATGGATAACAGAGAAAATGTATGGAAATTGTAATACAATGACGATAAGATACATGGTCAGAAGTGTAACAAACAAAGGATTAGCGATGATAGAAAGAGAGAGAGAACTTCCTTCAATAACATCACACCAATAAAAACAGTTAAAAAAGTTTTGCAGAAACTTACCAACGTGTAGCCAGCATAAACACTACCACAGATCAACAAGTCGAAATATATGAGTTGATGGCGAAGAGCAAGTCGCCAAGTCTCAATTTTATGGCTCAACAGAACGAATCGAGGGACGTGGACTTGGCAGCTATTTTCATGTGTCTGTCTGTAACCGGTCTTACTCGGGTCTATGTAAAGAGTTGGTTACTCTCCCACTTTTGGTATTTCATTATATGAACATAATTTGTTTCATATCACACGTTTACAATTTCTATGGATATTTGACGAAATATGAAATGCTATTCAAATTAGAGGAATTTTAGCGGAAACATTCAGATTTCTCGTTTTAGTAAGTCAATCTAAATAATTTTTGTTACATACTTATATTATGTAGGTAGGTAAAAGTTAATTAGAAATATTTATGAAACAGCTTCCGAAGAAACACAATTTACAATTTTTATATGATTATTTCACAAAATGTCCGCAAAAGTACTAATTTCATATTCAGTTTTTTTTTTAATTACTGATTATAGAATGTGAATAATATACACTGGTTCTTAGTTAGTTTGATTACCTAATGAGACAAAAAATCGCATCTGAAGTTTTGATGTTTGTTACGGAATGGAGACCACTCATACTTTCTTTGTTATTTTCACAGAAAATTCTTCCCATCGGTATAATATTATGGCCACTCATATTTCACAGCAAAAATGAGTTTCTTTTATGTTCTCAGATAAGCGAGAAACGCAAAAAACTATCGAGTTTATAAGAAAAGTTGCAGATTTTCTGAAGACCAATAATATAGTAGGTAAATATTCTCATGAAAACTGAAAAACCAATTGAAAAGTTTAAAATGGCTTTTATGATCATAATTATTATATTTTTAATCGAATTGGCCCTGGAAGCCTTTGAAATTGTTTGTATTTTTGAAGTCATGGAGTCATATTTACAATGGATTTTCGTTATAGAATATATGCATAAAATGGTGCAAATGGCCAATACATTTGCAAATGGCAAATGTATGTCCTGATTAACCATAGCTTCAAAAGATCTTAACATCAAGATCTAAAGAAATAAGTAGCGTGCTTATGAAAAAAAAACTAAAAACCTACTCATTTTATAACCTGAATGTATACCTGCATATTTGCTTTCCATTTTATTTCATTGATTTCTAAATGGTAAACATAAAGTTCAGCTAATCAATCAAACTATTGTCAGAAATGGTCAAGAATATTTAAGGCTGAAAATAACTTATCTACTTCAAAAGACAACGATGACTGTAACAACTCAGGCTGATACTTGAGTGATTTAACGCTACTTAAGTGTGAGTTATGTCTGAAGCATTGGTTTTGAGAAAGTACTTGATGGAAACTGAGGAAGTTCATACGACAGTGAGACATTTCTGAAGTAGGTAATTGAAATGAATTTATGTTCAAGACATTTTCATGGTATAGCTTGCTTATTCATTTTTTGTAGATCGTCGAAGTTGAGTGATGTTATGCGTGATGACAAACGATATTTTTTTTTAATTTTTCCACATTTTACTGGATGTGCATCGACTGTCCCCAAATAATTTTGAATGCCTAAAACATAACGATCTGTAAAACTGTCTACCAAGCCTTGGAAATGAAATAACACTATTTTTTATGAGGAAAACATCGTGAGGAAACCAGTTAGCTCTCTAATAGCGTCGATGGGCTTGCAACCTGTCACGTATGGAAAGTTAACTTCTGCAAAAAGTGGGCATGTACCAAATATGTATGTATTTGGACATACCTCTGACTACCCCCTTAGACATCTTCGAAAAGATCTTAAAATTGCCTAATGATCTGATAGAAATGTCTACCGCTCCCGGGATACAGTCGTGATCATATTAATTTTTTTTTTTTTTATTTTTTTTTTTTATGAAATTCTAGTAATGTTCCCATTTTTAAGACAAGCGAGGGTAGAAACAGTTGTGTGGAATAGGCTGATGAAATTACAACAAAGACCTTTTCAGAAATGTTCACGAAGTTTCTTTACCACACACAAGGGACTAACATCTGGACATAATCATCGCAAAATAAATCACACGAGCTTCCAGCTGACAAATGTTGTTGAAACAAAGCCAGGCTGGATAATTATGTAGCTAAACTTAATTAGTCTAGTTGGTTTTTATTTTTTAAATTTTAGAGTCTAGAAACTAGACCAGATTATTTGAGGTTAATTGCAGATTCTATTTAGTATCTTGTACTGTGTTATTATCTGCATCCAGTCTTAAATATCTAACGTGACAAATTGTCTAGTTGACAAGAAACATAAAAAAATCTTTATCTTTATACACACAATCTTAGTTATTTGCCTATACGGAAGTCCATCTTCAGATACCTACTGAAAATTTCATAATTTTTCGTATACCTCCGCCAATCTTCGTTTAAACTACTAGTAGTTACATGTTTTTTATTTTCATGTTCAAACGTTTTAATTGATACAGTGAAATAATCCTTAGGTAAAACTATAGGACGTTTGGTTTAGAAATTCCCCAGCCTGTGCCAGGTAAAAGAAACCGTACCTATGTTATCTATGTTTCGACTTTCAAATTGGTCTTCATAGTACAAGTAAATTTTTAAAATAATCTACCCGCTCTTTGAAAATACACTTCAATTCTATACGACCCCAAATTTCCACGTACACCATTTAGGGACTGCTAATACTAAGAAATTAAATGAGGTTTGTTGAACTTTGAGTTTGTTTTACGAACTTATTAGATTGAGTTTCTGAACGTTTTAATGTTGACGAGTGTTTTGGCTCTAGATTAATTGTACGGCTTATTTTAATGTGTAACTAAATGTGTTTAAAAAGAACGTAATTAGATATAAGTAGTAAAATATAAGTTATTGGCCTAGTGCCTAGACTTTTTGTAACATATCCTTGCTTTCAGTTGGTATACAATTGTAACTTGTGCAAAATGTATGCATAAATTGGACATACCCCTGACTAGTCCCCTTAGACCTCTTAAAAAAATCTTAGATGCCAAAAGGATGGAGTCTTGAGTGTTCAATGTCTTAGAGAAATCCTATTATGATTTTTCATAATAAGAATGTTTAAAAACTCAACGTCTTGTGGCTTAATACTGTTCAAATATTGTTATTCCTAAGTATAAATAATCATCGATCGGACACGCTCGCCTCTAATACCATTTAAATTGACATATAATGACCACCGCGTCCGCTTGCTTACAATGTTGTATAAACAGAAAATTTACACTATGCTAATTGCTAGCTACTATCCTGTAATATTGGATGGAGATTGAAATGAATACAGGCGTATAATAAAGTTGTATTACCAAATATAATTATTAATATACCTAAAGAGTTTAAATTTTAATACATTCATTTTAAAATTGCGAATATTTTACAATATATAAAAAAACTGAACAGTGTTTAAAATAACAAAATTATAAACAGTTTTTTAAAAATTAAATATACATTGGTGAAAATGTATGGCAATGTAATTTACTTCTTTGACTACCTATATAACTTATTTTGGCAAATCTTCGCCATAGATTTAGAAAGAAAGGCTATTATTTCTTAGGTTAATCACTTAGCTTCTTAGCTTTTATTACATACTAGCTGTGCCCCGCGGTGTTACCCGCGGTGAATAAGTTAATAGATTTTTTTGTTAAATAAGTTAGAACGTCGTTAGTTATTAAGTTAATAGATTAGAACGTCGACTCGGTGAACCGATTTTGATGATTCTTTTTTTGATCTGATGAGGATCGTCAGAGATATGAATAAAAATGCAGAGCTTGAGAGTATTAAAACTATTTTCTTACGTACTTAATTGAAATTTTTTTCATAAAGTTTTAATTTTGCTCCTTGGTTATGACCAATGCGTCATTGTGTCACTTGATTTTGGTGCTCATGGAACGGGATGACTGCTGGTCGGTTACTATTCTATGGTCTAACACAGTTTATTTTGCTCGCAAAATATTCAAGAAGCTACCATGCGAGCGAAGCGAGCTTCGACCCAAGCGAGCGAAGCGAGCCGAAATTTTTAAGACAAATTCGTTATGTGACACTTGATTTTGCTTATAGTGCTCATAGAAAAGGCTGACTGTTGGTCAGTCCCTATTCTATGGTCTGACATAGATCAATTTGCGAGCAAAATATTCAAGAAACTATCGTGCGAGCGAAGCGAGCTTCAAACTAAGCGAGCGTTTCGAGCCTTTTAAACTCGAGCCGAAATTTTTAAGAAAAATGCGCCGTGTGACACTTGATTTTGCTTATAGTGCTCATAGAAAAGGCTGACTGCTGGTCTGTTCTTATTCTATGGCCTGACATAGTTCAATTTGCTAGCAAAATATTCAAGAAGCTACCGTGCGAGCGTAGCGAGCTTCGAACTAAGCAAGCGCATCGAGTTTCTTAGACTCGAAATTTTTAAGATAAATTCGTCATGACTGACACTTATGTTTGCTCATGGTGCTCAAAGAAAAGGCGCTGGTCGGTTCCTATTCTAAGGTCTGACACAGTTCAATTTGCTTGCAAAAGATTGAAAAAGCTACATGCGAGCAAAGCGAGCGCAGCGAGGCTTTTAGACTCGAAGCGAGCCGAAACTGTGGGAAATTTAATAAAATAGCGATGATGAGGTGCTGTACCGAATTTTAATTGAAGACACAGATATAAACTTTGTCCTAATTGATAATCTCACGGGCACAATACGCTTTTAAGGGATTTAAAGTAGCTTATGACATGTTGTTATCCAGGATATCAACTGACTTGGTACCAAATTTCATTCAAATCCGTCCTGCCGTTTGAACGTGAAGGAGTTATAACATTTCCTGTGCTGCCATCTATTAACAATATTTTGACTAACAGTTACGTTTCACGGCAAAACTATTTTGATTAATAATTTGGTTTATAATCCCACGGAACCATTCCTTTTTTCAGGAATTTAAGGTAGCCTATTTGTTAATCCAGGGTACTCCTACCAAATTTAATTCAAATTCATCCAGCCGTTTGAGCGTGAAGGAATAATAACTTTACCTGTGCTGCCATCTATTGAAATTATTTTGTTACTTTTTCAGTAAGTTTTTCACTGCCAAACTATTTTGTATTTGATTATTAATCCCACAGAATCAATGCACTTTTCAGGAATTTTAAGTAGCGTATATTTTAATCCAGGGAATAAACAATCCTGCTACCAAATTTATTTCAAATTCATCCAGCCGTTTGAGCGTGAAGGAATAATAACTTTGCCTGTGCTGCCATCTATTGAAATTATTTTATTACTTTTTTACGGCCAAACTATTTTGTTGTGTACTTATACTATTTTAATGAATTTGATTAATAATCATACGGAATCAATGCACTTTTTAGGAATTCTAAGTAGCGTATATTTTAATCCAGGGTAAAAGCAATCCTGCTACCAAATTCCATTCAAATCCGTCCAGCCGTTCGAGCGTGAAGGAGTTATATTTTTGCCTGTGCTGCCATCTATGATGTTATTTTGTCTGACAGCTGCCTTTTGCACGGCCAAACTACCGAAACTATTCTAATGAACATTTTGTTTTATAATCCCACGGGAACACTGCACTTTTCAGGAATTTCAAGTAGCCTATTAGTTATTCCAGGGTATAGGCAATCCTGATACAAAATTTCATTCAAATCCGTTCAGCCGTTTGAGCGTGAAAGAGTAACAAACACACTTACACACTTACACACACACAAACTTTCACCTTTATAATATTAGTGGGATAAAACTCTTAGTAGTCTTATGAAGTAATTGCTCATTGACCTCAACTTCAACATCACTAACCTTTCTAATCAAGTACTAGCGGCCTACTCTACTTCGTTCAGCTCAATATGTATTGCTTATTATCTGTGTTCGTTGGTATCACCCGACACCTGATCATTGATTCCAAAGATTGCCACTATCACGTACAAAATGTAGATTTTTTTTCTCCTAATAATATTTTATAAAACAGATTTTTTTTTGCTAGATAATATTTTATAGATAAGTAATAATAACCATTTATTTTCATCTCACAAATTATAGTACAATAGCTACATAGGTTCATGATACAGATAATGTCTAGCTGTATTTCAACTAACTCGAGAGAGTTAGTTACTCGTCCTGTATAAATTATCTTTTGTATAGTATTGATATATTATGTCTTGCCGATGAATGTGTAGTATGATTG
Source organism: Xanthorhoe designata (assembly GCA_963582015.1). Lineage (NCBI taxonomy): Eukaryota > Metazoa > Arthropoda > Insecta > Lepidoptera > Geometridae > Xanthorhoe > Xanthorhoe designata. The sequence continues at coordinate 7,833,246 of OY757038.1, forward strand.
ATAGTTTCCTCATGTTTTACAATGGCTGTCTAGCTCCGACCTAGTAACAAATGCTAAATCTATGAGTAAATATATCACTGACAACCGATACAATGATCAATACAAATAAATAATAACTTACTTACATTTTAATACAATTGAGCTACGAATCTATTAATTTTGGAAAAAGACCTAAGCGAACATACTTTGACCAAATTGATGATAATTTCAAAGGGCCTAGGCAAAAGTAAACCGGCTTATATGACACAAGTACCTACTTGAAAACACATATTTAGAAATACATGGACACGTGGTTTTACCTTATTTATTTACGTAAACGTCTTTAACGCGATAGAAACCCGTGTCCATCTATTTCTAAATATGAATTGTGATCAAGAAAGACTAAACACATTTTATTGTGATATTTGTGAATTCGAATGAACTCGTAATTTCAAAGTGTTGTTTTTGTTAAATTGGAAATCGTTCGTCTTTCATCCTTTCTTACAGCTTTGTCAATATATCTTCAATTCTATATTTCAATGAACCAGTTAAATGAAAAGATTCAAAGGGAGTATTAAGTATGGAGCAACATAAAAAATCATATAGATTATGATTTGTCTCTACCTTTACTCAATACAAAACAAGATCGCGATTTAAAACTTGTTAGGTAAGTTTTAAACTTGTCGTCAAATTTCTGGGTTTCAATGCTCGTCGAAAATTTTGTCCACGACGAGAAGGTTATCGTGTTGCACATGTGAGGCCTACTGGTCAAAGATACTTAGGTGAGGTACTCAATGTTTTACGTTTTTTCTGTACTAGATACCAAGATAGCAAACAGTATTCGGTATTATTTGATGGTAAACGGATACCTTATATAAACTATGAACGTTTGCGACACCAGGGGAGTTACACTCGCGCTGATGATCCTTCTAAAAATATCCAAGGCGTTATTTAAAGGCGGATAGAAAGTAGGAAAAATACCGTAAGGCGAACCCTACTTAGATAATTAGCTATATAATACTTGTTCAACTACGTAGAAAGCTAATTGCCGGAGGGACTGTACCAACTGTAACATAATCTGTGGTACTGTTCTCAAGTAGGGATGTTATGGAGCTCCGTAACTGAAACCAAAACTATCCCATATCCGAAATAAAGTCCGTAACCGTGTCTGATTTAAAAACTTCGCATTGTTTCGGATGGAGTAGTCTAGATGAGACATATTACATGTTTTTCTCCTGCATTGTATATTTTTTATATTGCTTAGCCATAATTAGTTAGTCAACCTGGTATTTAAAATCTTATATAATAAGATATTAAGTAAATTCGTATGAGCTATAGTGTCTGACTCGAGAAAAAAAAAATTAAGCCGCCAAAAAACTATCCGAAATGAACGGTTAATCCGAGAAAATATCGGTAACATAATTATTTAAATATCCGTATCCGCATCCGTATTCTGTTCCGAAATTGATAATTCAGAACACCCCTATTCCAAAGTAACTGGCTTTTAACTAACTTTATCTGTTATTACGCACTAGGCGGAGGAAACGGGTGCTTGAGCGTCGGGATGATTACCTCTTCTTATTAGTTTTATTCGTACTTTATTGAGGAAGGAGTTTACAGGGTAATATGAGCGCGCTGATCACAGAGAATGCTAATGTTGTAGATAATAGATAAATGCTGGGGTTTTAATAGTATTTTGTACGTGTAACTAAATATAATATCAAGGCCTCTTTTCTTTAATGAGTTGAGAGTTGACTGTGCTGTTGATCATAGTAAAAATCTTTTGGTTTATTCACTTTTATTAAATTTTTTAACATTTGGTTGGGTGAGAGTTATCCCATATAATAACCTGCCTACTACATATATTTCTACGAGTATAAAGTAGTAAAATGATGTTTCTTTAGATACTGTATAAAAATATTAGGTATATTATTTTTTTATTGTGTGGTTATATCCTCCTACAAGATCGAAATGTTCCAGACCAGGTTAAACATGGCAAATTAAAAAAAAATTATACTGTCTTTGCTTATTTCATGTGTATTTATTTGCTTCTTCGTTTGAGTATGTTTACTTAATTTGTCTATGTAACCTATGTTTTCTTATGATTTACAAGCTATAGCAATACCTTATGGAATAGGTACTGTTTACTTTCAAAACCGTAAAATAGTTAGTGTGAAAGAGAAACAAACATCTATTTATTCTTACAAATATTAGTTTAAAATATAAGTAGGTTGATAATACATTTATGCCAAGATACTCAGAGACCCAATTTTACTAATTATGAAACTTGAAGTTTCATTAGGAATGGGAAGGAAGTATATCAAAACTTCGCAATCCACGTTTTTGCTTTCGATCATCATAAGCCTAAGCAAAGAAGTTCATTCATGAATCTTTATGTAAAGCTCTCACAAATTTCTTTAATAGCTTCCCAATTCGGAACTTCTGAAAGGTTATTAGAAATTATTAAACTTTTTCTTATGAAACCCTGTTATGAAGACGTTAGTAAATTGCTTTACTTTACGACGAATATTGTGAAAACCCCTTTATAAAATTATAATGAATTTTATAAAATTATTTTACCTCAAAAATATCAGACTAAAACAGATTCATATCAATCGCAATAATCTTTGCGCAAGATTCAAAACTTTTAGTTTTTTTGTCTTTTATTTTCAATTTCTATTTATCCTTTAAAAGTTCAGCAAACATCCGCCGTGATAAAGTTCGTAAAGTTTTTGTTTATTTCATGCCACAAAAGTCGTTAATTGGCGACAAACATAGCTATTACTATGTAAATGTAATAAGTTTTCGAAATGCTCGTATTTTAAGAGAATCGTAAGATGATTCACTCCTACATATAAAAATCAAACCTACTGTCTAGTAAACAAATAATTTGGATAAAAATTGGTTGGCAAACAGTGGCTAACCATCTCACATCTTGGGTACACTTCTGACTAGCAGCATCGACGTCCAATTTAGAGGCTTGTTCTTGTTGGAAATTCTTTTAAAACTATCGGTATCAAATCACTGGCAATAGTTAGCATAACTGTTGTGTATTTTGCTAGAACGTTACATTAAGGAACCAATGTAAATGCTAGTAATTTTTTTTTATTATGTTATTGACCTTATTTTCCCCGCGAACGACTTATCGTTCGCGCGTTAATACATGGGACATAATCACACTATGTGCCTTAGCACATAGTGTGATTATGTCCCATGTATTATACATAGATAACTGTTTTTATATAAATATGAATTTTGATCACGAAAGCAAAAGAACTATAACATTTCAGTATTTGTGTGCAGTTTTGTTTACTGTAATAAGAAATTTGTCAAAACTTTAAACCGTAGTATGAATTTAGGGAAGATCATAAAATAATTAACTTTATGAGCAAATTGACACTGTTAATCCATTAAGGAAGATCATCAGAGGGCTCCTAAAAACTCCGCTACCAGGGCTCATTTAAACTTACTTTACTTTTATTGATATGTCGCTTTGTTACCTTCGTTTGTATCTGCAAATAAATGTATCTTAAGAAAGTATCGTGTTCACGATATCACGCGTCTGAGATTTCCCATGAAGATTTCCGCGCGAATGAAGGCGCTCGTTTCCGTTCAATGGCTGTCTTTTATACTGGTTTTATGATTCACGCTAGAACGCAACCCGTGTGAATGAATTCACACGTTTTTTGTGTCCTCATTATCTTTTCACACGCATTAGATATGCCCTTATACTTATTTAGAGACTGAAGTTCCGATCTCGTATGAAAATCGTTTTTCATTTAACTGCAATCCTGTGATGTGCTCTACATAGGAAAGCCATAGCACCTTTTGCAGATAATTTACGTCGGTTCTCACAATTACTTTGAATTTACAAATTATATTATTTAATTCAAAAGCAGATCGATTTTACAAAATCCTTTTTTTACCGCAACAATCGTAGCCACATAAAAAAAAGTGATAAGTGGAGTGGTTTCCAAGAGTACTGTGCAGAATGATTTAACCAGTATTTATGAATATAAGTATGGTAAAACATTTTCTAATAAGTTTTTTATAAAAAAGTTTATCTACATACTAAAACCCTTCAAAATCATATCAAATACCAATGTGGAATAACACGAATCTCAATAAATGGGAAGGTTCCTTATGATTATGTCAAAACAGTACCCGAAGTCAGACCCCATTATAATGGATAATCTAAAGGGTGACCCAAGGATAATATCCATTTAAGCGTCTGAGATTCTGGTGTAGCACGTCTACGTCGTAGCTTTTCTACGCCGTAGCAGCATAAAATCAATGTTCACTTGAAGAACCTAAGTTAATATTAAAATGTCTTGTGCACTTGATTATTTTTCTCCATAAATAATAAATCAGACTAAAGTATTACCGGTATAACCACAGGTAAGTATAGTTTAGGCATTTATTTTGTTATTCCATTAGAATAACTACGTTATCAACCATCGTATTATAGATTTCAATAAATATTCAATGAACTTGCCTAAGCTGTTCCGATCGATACAAAATTACGTGTTTCAATTTGTTTGTACTGGTTAATTTTAGCTCGTACCTACCCTCTATTAGTATAATAATGAGCCTATCACATTTGAAACAGAAAGTAATGTTGCAATTTATTGGGAGGTTCTTCTATATTATGCCTATTTTATATTGTCTATTATCCATCCATTGGTAGAGGTAGCGGTAGTGGTAGAGTTAGCGGTAAGACCGCCGCTTGTATGTCGTATTAAAGTTATTTTAGTTTTTAGTATTGATGATTTTGTAAATATGGATTACAATAAAGTATTTTCTATCTTCTATCTATCTACGTTTTTTAGGTAGTTTCAATTCGAAGTTTGAGTACAAATGTACATACGTCAAGAGTGACGTTGTATGAGTTTTTACCTACTTTAAGTAAAAATTCAAAAGAGTTACATTGATTTATCAAAAACCAAAATAAGACTGTCTGAAACATATAGGCGAAACCTCGCTTGATAAAACAAGATCCGATGTTTTCACTAAATAATCAAAGCAAGGATTTATTCAAAAATAAACCAGCTATATAGGATACAACATTTATTACACATCTGTTTCGTAATTAATTGGATATCCAATTAACAAGCAAAAACCGTACCTCTCCTCACTCTGGTTAGGAAACAGATGATCACAAGGGACCACACGGAAAGTACTCTTAGGTTTAAAATACGTGGACATTTTAAATTTTATTTAAATTAAACTTTACTTATAAAATCAATGTAAAAGCAGATTAATTAAGTTTCAAGAACAGTCGTCTAGAACTAGGATATGAAGGGTAAGATGACAACCGATCCGATGGATCCGATGACTACTAGGTAAAATGTTATGAATTGATGAAGATGAAGTAGTCATCGTACTCGGTTGTCAGTTGATGAAGAAAATACTATATTTTTATGTTATTTAACTATATAGAAGCATTCCACTACTCAACCCGTCTTTAACTCCGTCACCAGAGGAGGAGTGAGGTGAGCAGGTGGCCAACTACCTGCTCATACGAACGAACCCGTCTTTAAATTCTCCCAGGAACTGCAAACAAAGTATAATTATGATCATACATCCAGGTATAATGAAATATTTTAATCTTAGTAAAAGTATAACATTATCTCACAAAATAATGATTCTCTAATTAATATACATTTTTGTATTAGTTGTATTCAAGAGTCTTAATTTTATCTTAGCTGCCTATTTAAGGTGCCTTAATTAACACCAAGGTGATTATTTGAAATGAAAAAACACAGCATCGGTAAAAGTGCAGTTGTTTTTAATGTTTAACTAAATATTATTTTGGTGACGAAAAAACGACGCTAAAGCTTAAATTCAATTCAGTCTTTAAAAAAGATCTTACTGTCCATCGTCCATTTAAATTCCTTTACTCCTACGTAGTATTACTGTGCTCTAGTTAATCCTTCATTTGCTCCAAAGCATACGTAGCCATGTTCCCGAATCTCAGTCCTCCGTCCACCGGTAGGATGGTTCCGGTGAGCAAGCGGCTCGCTTCGCTCGCCAGAAACACGACTGCGTTAGCAACGTCGCTGCTCTGGCACACTTCGCCCATTGGTACGCGGCTAGCGCAGCCCTCTAGCCACGTCTTGTACTGCTCGGGAGAGTAGTCCATGAGCCGAGGGATCAATGAAGATACTGTGATCCCAGGACTAACGGTGTTGACCCTGACTCCTTTTGGAGCTAATTCCAGTGAAATCAGCAGCGTGAAGTGGTCCAATGCTGCCTTAGCCATGCCATAAGGCAAGCTTCCAACAGTCACCGCAGTAGCGGAAATACTGGAGATGTTCACAATGTTTCCCTTGGAGGCGATCAGCGCTGGTGCGAGGAGACGTGTAAGATTGTACACGCCGCGCACGTTCAGGTTGAACACGGCGTCGAATGTGGCCATATCTGTGCGCTCAAGGCATGTGCGCACTGACATTCCTACGTTATTGATGAGCACGTCCAGTTTGCCGAAGTAGTCAAGAGTCTTTTTCGCAGTGGCCTCGCAGCCGGCATCCGTGGCTAAGTCTGCCACCACAATCAAAGGTCTCTGCCCTTTCTCCGCTTCACAAGCTTCTGCAACTTTTCTTAAATTTTCCTCATTCCTCCCAACCAGGGAAAGTTTCGCGCCATATTTAGCAAACAATATGGCAGTCGCCTCACCAATTCCCGCGCTTGCGCCCGTCACCAGAACCACTTTTTCGGAAAACTCTATTTCCATGATTATCACTTGTTATAGGAAGATAACTAGTTAGTAGGTCAGTAAGAAGTAAAATATGTGTGCCGTAGATATCTCACAATTTAAAGTACAAAATCAAGGTAACCCTTGAACGCGAGCAGCTCTCTGATTTGCTTGGAAAGCACTGACTGAATAGAAAAAATCAACTGACCAAACTCCTCTTATCAAATTGAAGTACTTATTTATCTGAAACAAAGTACACTAACTCATATCACAATGTTAACAAAGCCAGCAGTTCAAAATACTGAGTCGCCATAATGTGTCGCATGATGACTTGATATCACTATTACCTACACTGTTTTTATTACGCGTTATCTGAGTGAAGATTATGGCATGTACTTACCTATTTGTTATAGATAGGTCCCAACATTATTAGATACCTATCTGTATAAAATCAGATGGTTGAAATACAAAAAATAATATGATTTCGAATGAATCCTAAAGGCGCGGTAGACATCTTAAGATCGTTTTAGTCTCTAGGGAGTAGTTAAAGATAATTATATCCAAATATCTATACTTACGCATTCCTATGCGTCTCCCTAGACTCAAAATGTCACGATAAGCTATATACAGATGAAAGGCTTACCTTTAACGGAGTTGTAAAAAAAACTAGCGTTTTAGTTAGGGTTGCTAGCTACGAGTATAGACATAGGTAAGCGGGTCGGTACTTTCGGTTCGGCAGTATTTAGCAGTACCTAACAAAGCCGACCCAAAGCAATTACTGCACTCTTTTTACTGAAAATGTATCTACATATAATCGATTTTACCGCTAGGCTAAGCCGATGAATGCCGGCTCGCTTATATCTAAGTAACCCTTATGCTAAGGTATTATTTTTTTACCAGTCATTTCAATTACTACTTTCCTGAGTGGAACTTTTTGTCACTCTGACTAGGTACTGTTTTTGAGAAGTCTAATTCTGAGAATTCTTATGGATTACCAAATGTTACCAACTACTTTGAGATCTTCAACATAATATTCGAAACGACGACACGCTGTTGAAACTTCTAAGCATTTATTCTACAACTTTCGAAAACCAAAACTGTTTCTGAGTCAGTAAAAAACAGACAGGGTGCTGTAAGATTAACTGGGTCCACATTGGACGAGCCACCGCACTTTGAACGCGCGCGACAGGAGCGCGATCCACAGGAACGTCTGCTGTGGACGTGCCTCGCGCGATCAATCTACAGATATCGAAGCGTATGGATAATCGATGCTCCACGATCCTGGATCGCGGATCGCACGACAGAAACGAATCTTCTTAACTTGGAAAACTTGGATTTTGTTTTAAGAACCCCAGTTTGGTCTTGAATTAAATAAGAAGGTTCTCAGTTAAAACTTTACGTACACGTTCTTTAGCTCCTAAAACACAGATACAAATCGGGAACCAATTGGATACGAGAGAGTGCACAAAGTAAGCGCCCCGGGACGGAAATGGAGGTCAAAGGGACGATTTAATTTGCCGTTTGATGGCGGTTCTGTGCTTCAGAAGTTTCTGTCTGATTCTACAATATACTTTGTAAAGGATATTTAAAGGCAAATCGTTGATTTTCCTCTATTTTACCTTGATTAGCATCACTTTAAGCTCTGTCATTTTTGCAATATTCGCACTTTCTATGTAACAACGGAGTTTTTAGCCGACGAAAGCACGGAGGTGATTCTCGAGTCAACGCGTATATTTTTTTTACAAGATTTATCGAAGCAACTTTTTCAGTGAAATATAATCGCGTATATATTATATATTTTTACAAAAAAGGCATTTCAAACATTCCTACGTTACGCTACCCATCGCTTTTAAAAAATCGAATCGATTTTTTTTGATCTTTTATATATTAAATATTCATATCTATGCTAATTTTGACCAATTTAAGACATGCGCCAAAATGTACTTGGACGTGCCTCTGACTACATTGTCATAAGTACATCTTTAGATGAGAATATTTCCGATGCATTGGGAACACACTCGTGATCGATTCGATGTTTTTCTCATAGGGTGTGTTCGCTACATTGGCTGAGCTACATACGTAGTATCTAGTTGTTAGGCTGGTCGCGTTTCCGGACGCTGGCCGAGTTAGAGCGGATCTCGGTGGAATCCAAGTGCATTGTCGTCTATACCTACGAGTACGTGTGCCGTTATGATGACGCTATTGTGTTCTCACATCGTGTAACCCTTGAACCTTACTAATATTAGATCTGAGTTATGACACGGAGTATTCTGTTCGTATTTTCCACTGAACTGATAAAGCTTAGAATCAGTGATTTTGAGAATAAATTTTATATATCTTAGTAATAATTAATTAAACGCAAGTATCCACACACATTACTGTTGACAATTGTTCACATGTCCAAGTAGCATTCATTGGAGAAGTAATATTCAAAAGTAAAGAGATGATAATTATTGACTAAATACGAATTCAACGACGAATAAAACAGCACGTAAGAGACGTTCCTTGTAAATCCTAGGAAAATTGTTATGAAGTCCAAAACGTGGTTTCTTGTGAGACGTGGCATCTTTTCATGGCTATAAAGATGGAAGAGGCTGCGGATAATGCCAGTTGAGAGGTACGTTTCCCAAGGAGGTTTCTTAAAAAACGTTGACCGCTATTTGAAAACAAAAAATGATCTTGACTATACTTACCCATGTACGTACCCCCAGAACTCGGTAGACAACTTTTCAGGTCTTTGAGCATCTTGAAAAGGTCTACTTATAGGGTAATAGGTGTCCAAATTAATATTTTTTAGCTAGATTTACATTTTATAGAAGTTAGCATTTCACCGTTTTTAGGAAAAAACTGAACCCTTAAAGGATTATACTCGGTTGTCCGTCGGTCTGTCTGTCCGTCTGTCACGACCTTTTTTCTCAGGAACGGATAGAAACAGAGAGTTTAAAATATTTTCTACTACTTATGTGTAAAAATCAAGGTTCTTGGTCAAAGCGATAAAAAGATAGTAGTTTTTTTTACTGAGTAGACCTACGTTCAACCCGTCAAATTGGAAAGTTATTTAAGTTAGCAAGGGAAATAGTAATTTAACGGTCGTCATTTTAGAAATATCATGTTACGAGTAGCTACTCAAGAATCTCTGACGATATTACGAAGAAAGATGTCTTTTGCCGTCCATCGAGCTGAGCTCAAACGAAATTCTTGCATAGATTTTCAGCTTGAAGCCAATTCCGTGTATCCGAGCTTTGTTCAGTGATGAACCACGACAAAGGTTTAATTTTAAATCGCATTAGACGATGATGTTAAGGAGAGTCTAAACGTCGACCTGATGTTTTTAAGCTTAGCCTAGATTTTAGGGCGACCCAGCTGTGTATGGCTCCTATTTTTATAACCTTTATTTTTTCTCATCCATTTATTAGAAGAGAAATATGTATATATAATAGAGAATATATATAGCTGGCGCTCTGACATTTTCAAGATTGATCAAGTTGTTCATAAAGTGAGTGTGATGAAACTTATCAATCTGTTTCTATCGAAAATCTTTCCATGAAGATTTACTGCATTGTTACGTTTCATGACAATTTACCGTTAATTTCGATTTTTATTTATGAAATGAAATGAAATATGTTATTTTTTGATGCATTATATTGTTTATTAAATTTGATTATTACATTATACGTACAAATCATAGTACCTATACTTCAATGAAAACGAAAACTGAAAAAACAAGCAATACTCTTGTTTCTATTGAAAAAAGTTATTAAAAGATTTATTGCATTGTTAGCCAAGCACGTTATGAAAAATGCCTACTGATGTTCAGTGCTCCAAATGTCTCTCGGCTCATCGGTCATCAGGCATAAAACGGCTGATAGGACACCGTGTTTACGGTTGAATTGTGTCTTGTCTTGTAGCCAGTTTTACTTTTTTCATGTGGTGATTTTTTACCCGGCTGGTTGAAGTCACAAGGGTTATGTAGATCAAGAGTTTCTATGTTTACTGCTTTTTAGAAAAGCCGGGTTTTTCGATTTTTAAAATCGTAGGTATTTTTGTGTTTTATTTTTTATACAAAACAATACCGTTTAAATCTCTAAAGTGGTTATTATAAAATATATTTGATAAGCGGTTGATATAATGAAACTAAGGCCTTTACATCTTTACTAGCGTATCTTTATACAGCGTCATGAGGTAATCTTTAGCTACACTTCACGGGACTGCTGTAATGCCTGGCACTGTTTAGATGGAATAGGCTTGCCCAGCACCTAAACCATCTTCTCAGCTTAGCCGGCCATATCCACAGAAAAGACAATGGTCAATACGTTTGGGGCTGACTAGCCGCGGGTTTCCTCACGTGTTCCTTCACCGTTTAGGGCTCGCATCAATGGAAAATTTATATGCACATAAATTTTCCGAAACAAAAAATTCATTAATGCCCGGCCAGGATTCGAACCCACGACCTTCTGAACGAAAGTCGAGGTAGGTACTTAGAACACGGCCAACACGGCTCCTTAATAATATGATGATCTCTCGCGAGAACGAACTATGGCAATGACTCAAATAAATATCAGAAACCCAGTTTCATTCAAAGATACTAGTTTTTCTAGAATAAATTTTACTGAATCCTATCGCCAACTTCCTACATCGGCAATGCACTCGGAAGATCTAAAGTGCCTACCTGCCTTGAAGATAATTTGTAAGGAAATTCATTTGTAAGGCTTTAGAGAGAATACGATGGACTGCGCTGTACAAGTTTTTGGTCACTAAATAAAAAAAGGATGTAAACCAGATTCTTGTGAAAGAAAACAATAAACAAAGTATAATACGAGTAGTTTTCGTTCCTTACAGCGTAACGGCAATTTCACTATTTAGCTCAATAACACATTTCTTGCCTCAGCTGAAACAAAGCTGCAGAAAGAGCGCTAAAGGACAGCCTAAGCATGTATGCGTCGTACGCACTGACCGTTATTGTGTTTTTTTGTTCTTTTCAGCAGAATCATCAGTCAGCTCGTAGTCTATTGTTTCTCCGTCTACCTACTTCATCAATGTCAAAGTTGTTTCGATTACCCAATGTTATCCCAACCAAACAAAATCCTTATTCTTTGAAACAATAATGATGAGGAGCGATCCATCAAAGTTGAGTGAATCTGGAGAAATCATAAGATAAAAGAAAATTGGACCCGCTTAGAGTTTATTTGCCTGCCAAGAGCGTAATAATGGATTTATAACATAAAATGAAAGAAAAATTGGCTAGACGTTCAATATTCAGCGTCGATATTATTTGCTAAAGGTTTTATTTTGAATCCTGTCTATCAAAGTAAGGTAAATGAAATGTAATAAAAAGATTCACGATAAGATGAATGTATGACAAAGACAGATATAAAATATTTTGTATTTAGAATTTTGTTCCGAAGAAAGTGTACGATTAAATAGTACTTAGGTAAGGTCAACTATTTACTAGTGACATATTTTGGTACCTACATATTTTTTTCAGATTGCTTGTACACTTGCAAGAATTACAACTGAAAAGCCCAGCTTTATTATAATAAGACCTTTATCATTCACCTTCCAGTTCATAAAACAATTTTCCCAACAATTTCAATTATGATCCCCAAATACTGTCATATTTGTCTTTATGAGCCGCAAATACGGATTTCAACACACATTTCTGATTACATAATGCGCATCTACAAATGTGTGATGCTCGGAACGGAAATACGAACCATTGAGCCTGTGTATTGCCTGTTACTTTGTACATTCACAGATATTATTATCTCGGTTGGATTAGCTTGGACGAATTCGTACAATCGAGATATTTAAGTATTTACAAATCGTAAGTAGAAAATAAAAGCTCCGAAACGTGCAGGAAATGAGTCGAGAGAATATTGTGGAAAAAACACAGCGATAAAACAAAAGCGGCGAAAAATCTGCTATAGTATTTCTCTATTAATGACCTCAGTGATGTACGTCGTGGGCTTCGGTCGAGCTTCAGCGATACATCCAGTTGTGCGGTGGGTAAGCTCTGCAGTTTGCAATGTGATGGTAGCTTTCACTATTAATTTTATTCCATATCTGTCGTGCCAATATTTTTAAAATGGTTCTAATGGTCTTAAAAGTTCTGAAAGAAAAATCATTTATTCTTGTAGGACCTCAAGGATCACTTAAGTTTCGTTTTACATGCTAGGTGATTCTAATGCCTGTTCCAACGCGACTCCCTACATTCAACGTCCTACCCCTAAGACGATACGTAAAATTCAGTGTTCCATAAAAACTGTAGGTGTACCAACGTAACACATTACAACCGAGCTATTTACACGTAACTTTTAAAAAATTCACACTCCATACTCGTAAAACCAAAGTGTTGTTGAAATTGGATCAGTGCAATTACAAGAGGGAATACTGGAGGCACATAGCGGCCGTGTGTAAATGGCTGTCGCTAATCAACCTAAATTGATTAATGGATTGATTGAACAACAAACTAATTTACAATTAAAACAAAAATATAATGTATCTAAAGATTTAGAAAATAGATTTTGGTTTGGTCTAGCTGTCGATAAAAATATAGGTAATAAGCCTAATAAATCCTCCAAGCGATGATAATGGCGATAATTAAACGTCGTATATTATACGGTTATACCTACTGATAAAATTCTCGTAAAAGTATTTTCATGGGTCCTTACTTCGTAAAATAACTAAATATCTTTATCAGCACACGTGCCTAAGATCAAAGATAGGACAGAATCCTTAAAAACTAGGCTTGTTTTCCAAATACAATTTCAGTAACTATATTATGTTCAGCTACAAATGCTCATACAATAAAATTAAATGTATACCTACTCGTGATAATTACCTACTCAAGATCAGCCATTCTAGTCACTTGATCTCTGCTTGAGCTTTAAATCTAGTCTCAAGTTTAGATTTTAAGCTTTACTCAGACACAGATCAAAAGTCAAGTATCTTACTAAAATAAACTTGAGTTTCGATAGAAAGTTATAAAATTTTGTCAATAAAGAAAATTCCTGCGCAAAGTCCTAATTTTCCATTTTCAAATCATAAAAGAATAAAATCTACGGATTTTTACCCCGGCATAAATCTTAATGTACAATTAATTATTTATTTCGCGGTCACTTAACTATTTACTGATTAGGTACTTTCACAGACCGCTGCTCGATTTGATGAATCAGCATTTGACACCTACAATAAAACTATTTGATCTGAATTAAATTACACTAGCTTTTTTAATCAATTCGCGTAGATATTAAACAAAGTCTCAAAGAAAAACAAGTTTTTTTTCTTCTAGAATTGATAAAAAATCTGTTAAAAGTTCTCCCCTATAGCTAAGAGGTCAGAGCTATCCGTGACAAGTCTGACTGGATATCTTGATAGCCGATGACCTCTTGAAATTGGCTCGTATTTCACACCGGCGCGTCGCTCTACCCATTTCACAATCGATATTCACCAATATGAAGCAAATTTAACCTACTTTATTTTTCAGCCGTCGAGTGGGAATTATCAAAACATTAGCCTCAAATGGTGGATTCAACTTATGCACATGATCAATGGCTTTTGACAGAAAAAGCAATTCAGCTACTTTACTATCAATTCTGTAGACAAAAAGCTTAAAAGTTATCATTGATCACTTCATTGACGCAAAGTTTTGCTGATTGATATTTATTACAGTTATAGGCAGATACGGTTATTCCCGGTGCTAACTCTTGATTACGATTTCAATCGATCATCATTGGAACTGTGTCATTTCGTATGTCAAAATATCGCATAATGAACGTCAATATTTTGATGAGAAATCAGCCACAAGCCACAACACAACCAGTACCCTACCTACCTACAGGTATTGACATTCGATGACAAGTGACGCGATCAGAAATGTAAAATCTGTCAATTTCTATAAATTTTTGTTCGTGTCTATTCTAAGTATATAGTCTAAGAAATCCCGTCATACAATGACCTTCACCGAGATGTTTATTTGATGAAACGTATTTTATATGTAATTTAATATGTAAATAAATATATTGCATATGGGTTGGCTAACAAATTTCAGTCCAGTATATGCTTAATTAAAAAAAAAAAAATTTAACATTTCACCGGTATGATTATTAGACAAATTCTATACCAATCGAAAGTCTGAAGCCCATAGAATATGCAAACGTTGGGTTGCCTATTCTTTTCCGGTCACAACTCATGGGCTTCAGACTTTCGATTGGTATAGAATTTGTCTAATAATTATACCGGTGAAATGTTAAAAAAAAATGTTTTTTTAATTAAGCATATACTGGACTGAAATTTGTTAGCCAACCCATGTGCAATATATTTATTTACATATTAAATTACATATAAAATACGTTTCATTAAATAAACATCTCGGTGAAGGTCGTTGTATGACGGGATCCTATACTAATAGTATAGTTACTATACCTATTCTTTGGGCCATTGTAGAAATACGAATCGTTAATCACCATGATTATTTATGGTCAATTGAATAACAAAAAAATTGTTAAAGAATGTTAATACGATTTTATCCTGTCTCGGTGGCCATTTGTAACAAAGGCCCCATTGTATTGTAGGTATGCAGGAACTCTACATACAACTCTCAATGTGCAATCTTCTTATGTCTTCATGCTAAGACGTTCTATTCAGAAATATAAAGCTTAGTGTATCTCGTTGTATCATACAGGCTTTTAGTGAAGAGAAGATAATTCACGGCGGGATCTACGTGCAAGATTTACGTGTTGTTGATAAACAAAATGTAAAAGCTACTTGGAAAATAAATTCGACTTTATGTCTGGATATTAAGTATCTAGATAAATCAGGTACATTATATGAATGGGTGGAATATTGTGTTTTTAATATGCGATGAAATGGTACGTACATGCAAAATTTGGTGTACTTGTCATGTTTTTTAATATACTATACAGCCAAGGAACAGATTTTAAATAAAACTTTGGAAACCAGTTTAGTCTTATATATAATTTAGGCTAGATATAGCCATGCCTATTGCCTGTAACCAAGTAACATTTCTACAATCACTTTAGAATAGAAACTTTAGCACTAAACATTAAGCTAGGTCCATGGTTAAGTGTTATTTTTGCTATTTAATTTTGGTTTATCTTTATAATAGTGTCGATGGGCCTGCAACCTGGCACGTATGGAAAATTAACTTCTGCAAAAGGTAAGTATATACCAAATATGTGTTGGACATCCCTCTTATTAATCTCTAAGATATCTTCAAAAGATATATGTTTAGAAAGATCTAAAACAAATGTCTACCGCAGAGGGCCTAGCCAGCCTAGCCAAAAATGATTTGATATTTCTGATCGCTCGAGTTTTCGTCATCGAATGTCAATTCCTCTACATTTTTTTTTAGTTTCTAATCGAAAGCGATTGTCGAAATTAACATGGCTAGGGCCTCAGATTGGGAACATGATCTTGATATAAGACATTTTTACTGTTATTTTGGTGTAATATCTAATATTAAAGTGTGGCTTAACCTTTGCAACTTTTGTATTTTATTAACACTGTATAAAGAACTAAGTAAGTTTTAAATAAACCTTTAAAAAGCCTCATCTAGTTTCAAAGAACAAATTCTCTCAATTTAATTACAAAACTCCGAATCAGTGGTCCGATAAATTAATCGTCTCTTCTTTGAACTTTGTTCTGTACCGAGATAATTCTCAAGTAATTTAACGCAAGCAGAAAATATAGGTCTTTTTCTCAACGTTTTTTTATTTTGTCTAACGGAGAATTCGTTTGGTTAGAACTTCCTAAATCAACTTGGCAGTTTAACTGTTTAGGCAGTTACCTAATACTGAAATTTAAATAAATATGACCACGACTGTATCCCAGGGAGCGGTAGACATTTCAAGGGGGTAGTCAGAGATATGTCCAAATACATATTTGGTACATGCCCACATTTTGCAGAAGTTAACATTCCATACGTGACAGTCTAATGGTACATGCTAAGAGTAGACCGTCAGTCGGCCATTCGATGTCTTTTATACTTGTACTCGTATGTAGTTATATTTGAATTTTAGAAATCCACATTTTTCATCCATTTTTGAACAGACAGTAGGCGCCTTAATCTAAAAAGTGAAGTAGGCTCTCACAATACCATAAAGAGTACTTAAAGTCACATTATGATTGCCCTCTTAAAAATGAAATTCCTCAACGAATGAAAGTATGGCTTCTAATAAAACAGCTGTGTAGATTTTAATTTCGTCTCGCTCGAGTTCCAAATTAATGAAAGGACACAAAAAAGTTACGAGAAAGATATAAAATCCACTGAAAGTATGAATTTTAAAGATACCGAAGCACAATGACTCGTAAATTTGATTTTAAAATTCACAACGTTGCAGAGTTATTTTTGCTTTGTTCTCGTATCTCACAAACTGTTTAGGCTCTGTAAATATTATTTTAAAAATTAATTACTCAGTACAGGGTGAGTTTTTTTTGGGCTACTGCAGCCAGTTTGTTGACTTTGTTGATCAGACGATATTGTCACGGTAGCCGGATATCACTGAAAGTGAAGCAAAGAACCGGAAATAACAGCATAATAAAGAGAGTAAGTATATCCAACAACAATAGAGGGTAAAAACGATATAGATTTTTTAGGGTTCTGTAGGTACCTTTGTTTTTTTCCGTCTGTCAATTAGACATTTGACATAATATCAACGTGCGTAGCGTATTTCTTTTACTTTGGTAGCCTACCAATAAAAAATAAAAAATTTAACTGATTTAATGTAGGCAAGATTAAATTTCCCGATGGATAGCGAAGGCTAGGTATAAAATGTCTTATACCTACTGAATATTGGATGCACACAATCGAAGTTCGTAAAGTTACTTATTTATTTATTAGAAAAGCAAGTTCCTAAAATGTTTTAAGAAAATAAGTAGATAAGTACCTATATTGTTTAAATAAAGATTAATAATAAAGATAAGACCGACAATTCTGGCCGTGCATCAATTGGATTATTCGTTTTTAATATGTAATTAATAATACACAATACAATATGCTCACGAGCTATCAAAGTTGAAGGAGAAAAATAAAGTTAAATAAAATAAATATCCTTGGACATTTCACACGGCGTTATCTAGTCCCAAGCTAAGCAACTAAATGCTTGTGTTATGGTAACTAGATGACTTTTATATATACTATTATATAAACATCCAGACCCGGAACAAATATAATATGTAGAACATACAAACATTTGTCCCGTGGCGGGGATCGAACCCGCAACCTCCGCGTCTCAGGCGAGCCTTCGCCCACCGCGCCACAGAGGTCGTCGAGTTAGCTTTCTAATAGCGGCGATGGACAGCAAAATGTGGACAAAAACATGTATTTTTGCGCTGGTGAACATCAAAGAGGCCTTTGCCTTGCAACGGAAAGTGGGTTCAATAATAATATATAACCTTACCTAAAGCTTTTGTAAAATACCCATGAAAAGACTAAGCAACCCCACATACAAATATTAGTCATGCTCATACATATTCCCTACAGCCTCGTGTGAACATTTTGGCCTGAACTGCGCAAACAAGCAAGTTAATCAAGTTTCCTCGTTGAAGTGGGTAAGTAAATAAAGCTGTCTTAATTATTACCCTAAGGTACCTCTGGAGACTTCAGCTGGGTTAAGCTAATTAGCCAGCCATTTAACGGTAATGGAAACCGAAGGTAGCTTACCAGGATAAAATTAAAATTGGTAAATATGGAAGGGAACAATGACCGGAAAAATTAAATCGAATTATGAGCAGAGAATTGCGGTAAAATTATTTTGCTTTAATTATACTCTCTGTAATGAACATCGCTTCAATTTGCCAATCAGAAAAGGCATACATTTTTGAAATGAAATCAGAATTCCGAAACTTAAAATCCACCTTCTACAGAAAATGTTTAATTTAGCAACGTCTCAAGATGGTTGCGAAACAAGTACAATCCTATAAATTCCAAGGAATGTCGCATATCTACAACAGGTTCATAACGACACTGTATTTTTGATCTAGGCTTGAGGAGTACTCTTTGTTCGACAGAATCATCACCATGATTAAACTAGTACTCCGTAAATGCAAATATCACAATAATAATTTATAAACTTTAATTTCACACTGAAGTTAATTCTGTAACAAACTACCCCGCAGAGCATTGTACTGCGTAACTTTGCAACTAAATTAAATAAGCTGAGCTTTCCTGTACGTTTTTAAATTATTATGTTTGTGACACATTACAGTTACATATTTATATTTTTTTATGTTTTTATAGTGTTACACCAACTATAGGTAAATCATTGAGGTTCCTTGAGGAAGCTTGATCAATGCGGGTTCGGATCCCGTCGGAATCGAAAATTTTGATAAGAGTTTTCATTTTCAATAAAGTGACTTTATCATATAGTTCAGATATTTAGAGTATAGTACCAATATCTCTAAATAGCATTTAGAAATAAGCTAGCCGGTTTCCTCACGACGTTTTTCATGACCTAGTAGGTACCTAAATATTAAAAGTTTTGTAAAGTGTTCTTATTTACACCCAGTAGTAAAAATAAGAAAGACAAATAGATGGAGATAATAAATAGTATGTAATAAACCTACTAAACTAGTAAATGTAACCTAGTTAGTAGTATCAACAACAGTTAATGAACTTTGGTCACATAGAGTTTAAACTGTATAAAAATTGTGAAAATAGTGGCATATAGTATAACTATATGCCACTATTTTCACAATAAGTTTACGAGGATCCTTGGGAGGAATATCACAAATGTAGTTCCTACAGTTAGCGACAGAAGTTCATGAACACTTTTTTTTCAGTGGTGGTCTGGACTGTTATGAACTGTGACATAGCTAGCTGTCAACTTTAAAACTGTTATAATAGCTCAATAAGAAACCCCAATTTACCAATTGTTTTTATTAATTAATAATATTTATTTACACCTTATTATCTGTGCTTCTGTTATAACCAATTCACAGTATTAGAACAGCTGAAACTGAGCAAACGACCGCGACCGCACGAGTCTTCGAAACGTCCGTTCTCTCAAAATAGGATTTATATTTTTCTCGTATTGTTCTAAATAACTATTCATGAAAGCTATTCTCGACTGTTTTAGCCTGACTTAACTAAATAAAAGTATAGTGTTTTACTTAGACGCATAACAAGTATGCCTTTGTGTTATTCCAGGTCATAAGCTATGTATTGTATATTCCAAGTTTCAGCCAAATCCATGCAGTAGTTTTTACTTGAAAGAATAACAAACATCCATACATACCTACACCACATTACACATTCAATACAATATGATACTTACATGTGGCATTTTTTTTTTTTAGAAATGACTTTAATCGAGGTGTCATTTTGATAGAATCTCGGGCCACACGGGAAGCACCAGCTTTCAAATAAAAAAAGAATCATCAAAATCGGTTCATCCAGTCGAAAGTTCTGAGGTAACAAACATAAAAAAATAGAATCTACTCATGGCCTAGGTGCAATAGTTAATGGCTGTACTTTATTTATATTCCTATTTTAATTCAAATCGATTCTGTAGTGTGATAGAACCAAAATCAAGCTTAATAGTTTACAAGCTAGAATTACTCACTAGAACAGGATGGGTCAACTGCCAATTATTTCCACAACACAGATTAACGCTGACCTTTCACCGCATAAATTAAAACACACGCCAAATAATATACTTTTGGCACACTTTAAATACATGTGCAAAGCTGCGTTATTATTCACTACTCAGCGAGCACACATGTAGGTACTTGTGGAACTCACGTTATACCTAAGTATACTATTATAATACCAGCTAGTATTTTTGATTCTACTCACTCTTTCGACACTCACTTGTATCTTTTTATGAGAGGCACGTAAGGAGCGAAGATTCGGCGTTTGTATTGTATTAAACAAAAAAGACTGCATTATATACACGAGTTACTACCACAGAGTAGTACAGGTACTAACTATAAGCTTGAATCAAGCATTCAATAGAGTTGTGGTTTATGTTGAACATGCCAGACTACAAACAACGGCTCATAATGACGCGAATCAATCGCGTGTACGTTAAGCTTTTCATTACTTCTCCTACGTCTTGTTGATGTTCGATAGCAATTCTGTTAAATATAGAATGATGAAGTTCACAGTGAAGTTGCGAAGTTTAAATCAATTTAGCTGAGAGAGCCGAGCGGCTGCTGAGCGTACAGACGAGTTCTACCTGTGTCTACTTAGGCTGGGTACTCGCATCAAACTGTTCGTAACTCTACCGTCATGGAAAAGGGCACAACTCAAAAATACACATGAAATCACTTGGTGAGACATTTCTCTGTGATTACAGTAACTGCGATCAATAGGTACTCAGTTCAATTTGAGATTATAGATTCTATTATCATTGTTGACTCAACAAAAGAAATGCTAATAATTGATCAGTTGCTGGTACGACGAGGACGAAGGGTCCAATTCAAATACATTTTACCAATTGCACAATTACTTAGGTAGGTTTTTCAGCCGTGATAAATTACCTCGTATCTGAAAACACATTTGGAATTTGTGTCAAACGTTATTCAGAAGAATAACGATCTTAGCGTTCGGCTGAGCGCTATTCATGAAGATTTGAAAACTCAATAAGACGGAATTATGCCTGAATTTCGTTACAGATTCCAATTAAAATGTACAACGAGAAAGACGTCTTTAACCAAAAATAATACTTGACATATTGGAAATGAGTGGGCTCTAACAAGGCTCTGACTAATTAAACTCGTCAGATTACTTTGTAAACTGTAAAGGACCTCAATTTCTATGTTAAATAATTTATCAAAGGATTTATTGTAATTTTCTAGAACAACTCGTGACTCTCTTGGCGAAGTCTGCTGAAACGCTCTTGATAGATCGTCGAAGTTAAGCAACGTTCTGAGCGGTCACAACTTGGGTGGGCGACCATAAGTGGCATTATCAGCTGAGCGCTTCCGTGCTTCGCAGGGCACGGTAAATTGTCGGTTCCGGCGCCATGAAGTAAGCCTGTAGGCGGCCTAAAAACTCCGCCACCAGAGTTGGCCACTTGCTCATACGAACGAGCGAACGAGGAACTACAGTTTTATGATATCTTCAGATCTGATAATTGAAAATATGGTGGTAATTGGTAGTTAAAGGCGAATATATTTTAGCGAGGACTTAAAAAGCAACTATTTAATACTTAGTTTTAAAAAAATGTTTCAATGTCTGTATCACAAATGCAACTCAACTGAATCGGTTCTAAAAAGTTTAGTAAGTACCTATTTATAAAAAAAACAATAGTTTAAATTGAAAATAGAATATAATGACGAATATAGATCAGGATTTTTAGAATAACATATACTTAAGTACCTAAGTAACCTTAAAACAATCAAACCATGAACGGAAACTAGTAAACCATAATTATGTATTCGTATACCTAATCTTGAAATAATACCATACTTATAATGTTGTTTCAGGATTTTGGGAATAAGCCAACTATAGGTTTCTGTGAAACCCATGTTCAAATCAACTGCAGACCAAGCCTGCATTATAAATCAAGGCGTAGGTAGACGGCTTTACCCTCGTCTGTCTTCACCATAAGACAGTTAGTGCCTTATTCACCGGATAGCCCTTTGCTGAGCTCACATTTATTTATTTCATTGTATTGCGCCTGGGTATTTCTTTGACGGTAGATTTTTACATTTTCTGTGTAGTTATCTCAAAAAACAAATGTAAATATATTATAAACAAATGTAATGAGTACAGTACGTACATACTTACATAAAGTTTTTTATTTAATTATGTGATGTAAGTCCTACTTGATTTAACACTCGCTCCTTTTAAGAAGGTTTCTCAAGCTCTATTGAATCGATAAGTTAAATTATGAATAATATTGTAAATCTTTCCATGAATTTTAGAAAATGTAGACAACAGTAGGAAACACGTAAATAAAACTGTGGTGCAAGTTAAAATCACAAAATGGTTTATTTTTTCATAAACAATGCCATAACATGTTTGTGCTTTATTTAAACGCCATAATTCATATTATTTTACTCCCATGCTTTGTATTTTTATGAAACACATTCTTTCTATTTTAAATTAAGTGTTTTCATTGGCTTACAATAGCACCGCCAGTAATGAGAGGTCGAACGTATGTTCCGTGATTCGTTCAGGTAGGTAAGTATGTTTATTTGAAAAGCCTTTCACAGTGGACGGCACGCCATCCACGCATATTTATATAAGTCCAAGCTCCCTTTGATGTCGCTTTCCATGTAGGAAAACAATTGGTTGTTTAATTTGCCTATATGAGCAAAATGTATATCCCACTAATAAACGCGATAAACGCGAAAGTGGAATGTGTAGATGTAGGTAGGTATGTACCTATGTTGTCAAAACGGATTTGGCTGAAACTTGGAATATAATATTATAGTTTATGACCTTTAATATATAGGTCAAGCCGTGTTGGTCAAGTGGATTAGTACCTCGACTTTCGATCCGAAGGTCGTGGGTTCAAATCCGGCCGTGTATCAAAAAAATTTTCGCATCGAAAAATTTATATGCGCTTTAACACAAGCTTATAACGGTGAAGGAAAACATCGTGAGGAAACAAGTTAGCTCTCTAATAGCGTCGATGGGCTTGCAACCTGTCACGTATGGAAAGTTAACTTCTGCAAAAAGTGGGCATGCACCAAATATGTATGTATTTGGACATACCTCTGACTACCCCCTTTAGACATCTTCAAAAAGATCTAAAAATTGCCTAATGATCTGAAAGAAATGTCTACCGCTCCCGGGATACAGTCGTGATCATATTTCATTTTTTTTCATTTCATTTCATATAATATATAATATACCTATAGATCGTTTGTAACGATCCTAAGGTGGCTCAACTGGTTCTAATTGTAATTTGTACAGTTATGTAAATATGTAGAAGTTTAGTTTCTATAAATAAATTATTTTACTGAATTAAAAAAATTATAATAATGTTTATGACCTGAAATAATAAATAAGCTACTTTTTACTTAGGTAAATATGAGTGAAGATGCGAGCGATTCAAGTAATAAAATACTTACCTACCTACATGAGAGTCTGATAAATAGAGTGATAGGGGAACGTGGAAAAAGTTAAAGATATAGATATAGTAGGTATATTGATAAGGTTTGGGCATGCAGAGAAGGTGAATAAATATAATAATATGTACCTAGTATAAATAGGAGAACTAAAGAGGAAGGCCCACATAAATGCGAAAGTTTGTGAGGATGGATGGATGGATAATTATTTATAACTCTTTCATGCAAGAACTACTGAATGGATGAGAATTAAACACAGGCGAAACCGCAGGCGAATTCTAGTGTAAAATATAATGAGGCGACATTGTGAGTCGGGTTCGCAACAAGCGAAAATCTGGGAAGAGACGTGATTTTATATGCTTAGGTATCAACTTTTATTTACCTACATAAATACTCATTATAACTCTATCACTGTCAGTCAATAAAACATATAAGTAATAGTTTATAAATTGTGTTCCAGTTCTGAAAGAGTAAAATAAGTAGGTATCTACTTGTATGTTCCAATTCAAAATATCATGTCCCTTTTGGAATGCTCTTCAGCCTTTATGTCGTGTCTTCTAACAAATAGCGTATGTGCAAGTACCTAAGCCACGTGCATGTCATAGTTTACTACAAAACGAAGACAAAGTTGCGGTAGGTCTGGCCGTTTTCAGTATAAAACTGTATTGTATTCAGTAGTGGCAAACCCCTTGAGCAATGCTCTCTACCTGACATCTAGTCAAGTATGCACACTTCATAGTTCATGCATGTGGGAAAATTAATATAAAAGTAGCTATATACATTCAACAAGATTCTTTTATTCTGATTATTCGTATTCGTGAACATGAAATGCTAAAATTATGCTGAGTAAGATGCAATTTTTTATAAAAAAAGTTGTTGAAATCACCAAATGGATGCAGTTCTTACGATTTAACGTTTTAAAGTCGTCTGTTTGTTTTTTTAAGTTGTTTTCGTCGGTGTAAGAATGATTCAAATTAATGCTATCAACGAAATTTTCTTTTTCAGCTCTTGTAGAGTTAGAACTTAGTTATCACTTATCACAAAGACCCTACTTATTTAATCTTCAAGCAAAGAGTACATTTATGTAAAGCTAATGTAAAATTATGTTTAAAATGTATGAGCCAAAGAATACTCAGTCAGAGAGAAAGTAGAAAATTAAATTATACCCTGCCCACGTTATTGTAACTTTGAACAAATTTGAATATTAATTATACACATTTCAAATGAAAACTGTGTTATAATTCAATCCACTTTGAATGAATAATGAGAAATGAAAAGTAACATGACTAACTTATGATAAATTTTTTAATATAAAAGTATGCTAGTGTTCGTAGCAGTCGTAGCACGAGGCTACGGCCCCGTAGCACTCGTAGAGCTCTCAGATATATTTAGCATATTTCCATGTTTTTAATTAAAATACTATTCGTCGCACCCACTCATATACCTGTAGGATAAGTAGGATAAGGATAGCTTACAAATATGACTTTCGCGTCCAAGTACCGATTAAACATTCAGAGGCTCATTTCGAAAGCTGTTTTTAGGTCAGTTTCACTTTAACAGAAATTATTTTTGATGTGAATGTGTAAAAAGTTTACACGATACAACATTTTGATTATCAAGTGTTTTTATTATCTTTGATCATAACCATGTCCTTTTATTCCTACAAACATAAAATCACATGGTTACTCATTGATACTTAAACAAAGGGGATCCCTTAAAATGGTTTTAGGTCGGTAACTAAAAAAATAAGTAAATTGAATTGTTTATGTTTAGTACCTATTATAGTTACCTAAAGCTATAAAATTATAACTATACTCACCACACATTTGTTGCATTATTTCTCACTCACCACATTCGTTTTCACAGCAATTTGAATAACTAGTAATTACTTGCCTTTGTATGAATACAATCCCATAAAATGAAAATACCTTAGTACAATAAAACTTTTTCCTTACAGTTCTTTTGTTACTAATGGTCGCATTTTGAATTGTTTGCATAATCACATTTTAACACGTCCACATTTTATTAACTTAAATAATTATTGAAAAAAGTGGAATCATCACTGAAAAGGTGGGTTTTTTTATTGTGGGTGGTGTTTTTTGGGTTTGTTTGTTATGTGGGAGGTTTGGGGGGAAGTTTCGCGGTTATGGGGGTTGCTTACCATGGGGCATTATAGAGCGGTGTGTATTGGGTATCGCGAGCGTCGGCCCACACGAGCAGACTGTTGCTTGGTCGCGGCCGGGCCGGGGCGAAGCGCGCATGCTCAGCAAATCACCCCCCGGGGCTACCAACTTCATGTAACCTCGCTAGATCTAGCACTCCCTTAATTCTAGTTAGGTCACGTTGCAGGTACAGTTTATCCCAAAATAAAAACACCTTAATAAAACTTTCGAGAGTTGTACTTACTGGATTTAGTTAGGTATACTTAACACCATCATAAATTTCGTCACCAGAATGGATCACTGAAATAAATTTAGACCAGTGGACAACAAGCACTTATATTTTCTTCGTGTTACTTGTTGGGAAGGACTCACAGTGGCACTTCTTGGGGTAGCGTCGCAGTGCGAAATGCAACTCTCTTTAATCCAGATAAAGATTCTCAGACGAATAAAAACAATAATTATCGAATACGTCGAAATTATTTTCCATAAGTTATTACAATGTCTTATAATCTAGTACTTGTTAGCTTAATGGTACTTATTTAAGTCTATTTTAAAATGAATTAAATTATTAAAACGTATGTACCTATGTAGCCATTTAAGCCCCCATACCTCATAGACAAATAAATTACTTTGAAGCTCAGCCCAAACAGCAGGCTAATAAATAGTTTGTTGGTATGGCATAATAATAATATATTATGTTCTGAGTTGGTAACACTAAGCCCCCGCGTCGCCCGTAGCTCTTCAACGGATGATGCCGCGAAGCTGCCACGCGCCGTCCGACCATCCTTACCGACACTCCTTTGTCCTCAACCTAATTGTAACGGTGTCTATCTACTGATACAAACTGCAATCTCATATTTATCTACGGATATCAGAAAGTAAAATTATAATAAGATACCTTTTCGTAAATTTTCTACCTAGCTAGGTTGCCTGGAAGAGATCGCTGGAAGAGATCGCTCTTAGCGATAAGGCCGCCCATTGTCCTTTTTATTGTAAATTATGTCTTTTATTTGTTTTCTTTTGTGTACAATAAAGTGTTTCTTCTTCTTCTTCTTCTAGGTTTTACTACAATGTAAACTTATAGACTTCTGTCAAATCAAAAAAGATCTAGTACCTAAGTAATTTTTATCTTTGCTGGCCTCTAGGCATTCGATGTGCTAAGGAATATCAATTGCTAGTGGAAAGAAATTATTTAGTGTGATCTAAGTGCTTTCCTGATCCTTAAATTGTATATAGAACCACCTTCTATTTACTGATACGAGTCACTATTGGCTTTCGGTAACTAAATAAAAACAAGATCAGAAGGTTGATAATAAAGAAAATCATTTTTCATTCTACACTTTTGTAGGTACCTATATTCATTCAAAAACTACAAAGTTTCTCTCAGCTAAAGTTAGTCCGTATAGAAAACAATTTTCAACTTTTACCACCAAAATATTCATGAAATTCGTTCCTCATTTCCATTAAAATCTTTTTAATTTTTCCCGCAGTCATATTGCGGCATAGCGCCCAGTCTCTGGGGTCAGCCCATCCTCCGTCACCCTCCGAGTAGTCGAATATCACGTCATTATCATCATCCAACTCCACGTTAATGTATAACTCCAAATGTGGAGGAAACCATTTCCGCTCATTCAACATCTCAATTTCCGTGATAATTAAAACATTTTTCGAAAGATTACACGGGGGACTAAATAAATATGCAGTATCAGAACAGGCATCAATTTTAAATGCTCTAGGAATCACAGGAGATAGAGCTTTAAAGCCTTTGCCATCTCTACGGTTTACAGAGATGAAGTATAATGAGCGAAGCCAAGACGCATCATCGAGAGTACAGAAAACATCGTAGTGAGAAACAATGCTGTTCCAAACGGACATATCAAAACCCAAAATACTAGAATGCTCTTTAAGATTCCACGTATTCAGCTTAACGCTATAAATGTCCGGTAACTCTATTGTTTTCGGTTCCACTGGCGTGATATCGCTCCCCAAAGACAAAAACTCACATTGAGGCAGCGACTTCGCAACGTTTCTCATGTACGATACCATATAAATAAAATCCTTCATGAATACAAAACTGTCGTCGGAAAACACGACGAGTCCCGTGTGTCTTAGGCCAGTATTCAGAGACCTGACTCAAGCGTCGATCTGTGCTTGAGCGTCGATTTAAGTATCGTTTCTTATTCAAGAACGTTACTTGAGAGTAGTTTTGCTGATCAGAGTTCAGCTGAGTCGAGTTCAGCTGAGTCGCGTTCACCTGAGTAATTCCTTATTCAGAAACCTCAATCAAATGAAATCGATGCTTGAGTTTGACATTTTTCAAAGGAATCTGAGTAAATGCTTGAGAGTGGTCTGGACCACGCTTGAGCATTTACTCAGATAGCATTTTTGTTTTGTTTTCAGTAAAAATGGATAATATATTCGATTCGTTGTATTTTCGAGGTCATCTAAGCATGCTAGAATAACGGACACACGAGACAAGACTTCAAAATATGCATGTGGACCTTGTTTCTGTTTCATACAGACAAATGTTATAAGGACTTGTGAATTTATAGTTAGTATTAGCACAGATAAAAGAATACTATTAGTTTAGTCTTGGTAGGTAGGTACTCATAAGGATTACTTACCTACTTTATTTATGTCGAAAATTCTACCTACGTACATAACCTAAACACATTTGGTTTGGCTGGGGTAAAATAAAAAATATATTGACAAAACTACCATAATGTTTTTATTTAATATTTTACACACACTTATTTAAAACGTATTAAATAAAGTTTATAGGAGTCACGGGAAACAGCTAATCGTTAGATCATGTCCAGGCTAAGCTTGTTGAGAGAGATCCTTCGTGAATCGTGTCTCGTCATCTTCAACGAGTGCTGGTGCTATCTTCCACAACGTTTGTGTCTACAAACACTACATGATGCATCAGACCAGGGCAAGAAGCACTACCGCCGATAACCAAGCAGTATTACCTGTCTTTGGTCAAAGCGTAAAAATAAATTCATTGATTTCACATTTTCATCCCGCGATTTGGCGATTGTTGAAATTTGATTGACTTGCTTGACGACTGACGTATGAATGAATAAATTTGTCAGTTTTCTAAAGTCGTTCCGTTACACGTTATTTATACTTCACTTTCGAGAGTCGCCATTAATTTTTCATCCAGGCATTTTGAATTTCTGCGTATAACGGAATGGAAGTACAAAATAAATTAAAAATGTAAATGAGAACAGACTGAATTCATAAACAAAAAGGAATCGACACTTGAGACTCGATTTAGCTGAGCATTTACTCAAGCAACGTTCTTGAATACAAACGATACTTAAGCAACGAATCAATGCTTAAGCAGAGTTCCGCTGAACCGAGTTCAAATCGACGCTTGAGTCAGGTCTCTGAATACCGGCCTTAGAGTGCTTGAAAAATTCTCGAATATGTTGTTTGCAGTCCACCACCAATGGTGCTTTCTTTCTGCTCCCGAAGGGTTTCTAAAACGTCCGCGTACATCTCGGAATAGAGAACTACTGCAGTTCACACCAAAATATAAAGATTTATCAGAACAATCGTTAGGATCGTAGCCAGGGAATTCATTTGGATGCGTTTGTATTGAATAAGGATAATAAATTTGCCAAACCCGGCAAAAATCTATGCTCCGAATGACACCATTTATCTCCTCATCCAGGTAAGAATGGGAAAAAATTATTAGCACTTCTTCTATTCCTCTTAGGTGAGCCAATGATGAAATGACTAAGTTTAAGCGACTCGATATCTTATCCAACAGTATAACAAGAATAATTGTATCTTCTGAAATAGGTCCAAATGCGTCCATGTTTGTAATCTTTTCTTCTTTATTGTTTAATTGAATGAAATTGGATATTCCCTCAGTATCCAAGTGTAGCTGTTTTTCATAAACAAGGGGAATATTATTTGAAATAATCGCAGCATCAGTATCATCTTTATAGTAATAGCCACCGATTTCCGCGTTGTAGTACAATAATATAACAACAAATATTAACAAAAATAAAAATACACGCCGCAAATAATAAAATGTGAATCGAAAAACTTTAAAAAACATCGTAAACTAGGTATCTGAAAGTAATTTGACGTAGTAGAGTAGGTATACAAAAGTCATTGATTTGTCACAATTCCATTAATTTTATTTCTGGCAAGATTCCTGTTTAAACCATAGATCCTATCAATCTATAATTATAATATAGCGTTCGCAGGTACGTTCTATTCTATGTTTTTTTTAAGCCGTGATGACTGAGTAGTGCCTCGACTTTCGATCCGAAGGTCGTAGGTTCAAATCCGGCCGTGCATCAATGAATATTTCGTTCTGAAAAATTTATAATGCGCATTATCACGAGCTTTAAACGGTGAATGAAAACATCGTAAGAAAACCATCAGTTAAGCTTTCTAGCACGTTGATGGGCTTGCAACTGTCACGTATGAAATGTTAACTTATGCAAAATCTAGGAACCTATATCTTTGACTCTGACTACCCCCATAGACATCTATAAAGAATCTAAAAATGCCCAAATATTTAAAAGAGTATGTCTACCGCACCTTATTCGTATCGTGATAATACTTACTTCATTTTAATATTTTAATTTAAGTATACCTAAATGTACCTGTCCTGTAATGTGTGTGAGTAATGAAAGTAGGTAAATAGGTACTTATGTTTTTCTATTCAATTCTATTCTTTTTTTTTACTTCGTTTTATCGCGCTATAGCGCTAGCGATAGGTCACGAGATATCACAAGATAGGGCTAACAAAATTAAATCCTTTATTAGTGACTAGCTTACTTGCCCGTGGCTTCGCTCACGTGGTACCTACCTTGATAAAATATAGCCTATATTCATTCGGAAAGTCCATGCTACACATCGGTGAAATAATTTTTGAAATCGGATGAGTACCTAGTTTCGGAGACTACCCCAAACATACAAACAAACAAACAAACCAAAATACCTCTCTAGAATATTATATTATTATTATTATAGGTAGTACCTATAGAAGTATAGATATATAGACAAATTGTAAAAAAAAAACTAAATCGACATCAATTTGGTAAAAAAAATGAGAGCAATTTTCTACACCCCAGTGCATTTTTGTTTATAACTCTGAAGCTCCTCCCTCAGTCACTCTTGGAACCAATTCGGGTATATGTAAGTACCTACCTAGGTACTTATACCTACCTATTCTTTAATTTTCAAAATCGGTTCACTATATTGACGGAATAATCGGTAAGTACCTACTTAAATAAAAAATACATAGGTACCTAGGTACCTATAGAGATGAACATAGAACTTCTCCTTTTTTGAAGTGGGTTTAAAAATAGAAAGATAGAATAAACTATTGTGTCTACATTACGTAGTAGGTAGGTAAGTACTAAAGGTACCTACTCGTACCTACATTAACTTAAAACATAGTAAAGCAACACACAAAAAAAAAATTGTCTAAGTACTTACATAAATGATTTATCATATTCATCTTACTTTGCTTAGCTTGGGACTAGATGACGCTGTGTGGAATGTCCAAGGATATTTATTATTATTATTGTTTATTTATTATGATTTACAACCGAAAATTATTCGGATTGATTATCCGAGAGCTACTTGTTTGAGAATCACTGACGTAGTACTTAAATGTTCTTTTCACAGAGTGAAAAACAAGAAAAAAGCTTCGATACGTCTGTTAAAAAAAAACTTTCTGTGTTTCAGATGATTAAGAATTGAGTGTTATAGATAACAGTTCAATATTTATTTCAGCATAAATGTAGGTCTCTGGCGCAGTGGGTGAAAGCCCGCCTGAGACTCAGGGGTTGCAGGTTCGATCCCCGCCGCTGGACAAAATGTTTCTGCAAATCTGCAAATATTTGTCTCGAGTCTGTACCTACTTACCATAACACAAGCATTTAATTGCTTAGCTTGGGACTAGATGACGCTGTGTGAAATGTCCAAGGCTAGGTATTTATTATTATTAGATAGGTACCTACGTAATTAACTGATGAGAGAAGTACATAGATAAACCTAGCATAGTGTAGTGGGATCCGTTATAGCTATCTAGCAAAGACCAATTAGCGGAAAAGTCCGAATGTAGACTAACCTATAAAAATTATATCGAATAGGTATCAAAAAATCACTTAATTCAGCTATTCGTTGGGATACCGGTACGAGTTGACAGCAAAGCCATGGCGCATCGGCAGTCAGCATCGGCAAAGTTACTAGTTATTCGCAAAGTTATCAACAAAATTCGTAATTGCCGCTTTTTTCTTCAGACAGGCAACTACTCAATAATACCAACATTTTACGAAGTACTTTAGATACATATTTTAACGTGGGATCCTTATTTTAATACTATTATTAGAAATAAATTATATTTACTATTTTTATGAATCGATTAACTAAGTTTGTGTTAAAGTATTTGCAAAAAATTGGCTTCATTAAAATATAAGTTTCGAAGTTGGTCTGTATCCGGTCGCTAGATTTGGCCACACGAGGGCGCCACTAGTACGACGTCAGACTTGTATCTATAGTTTCCTTCTGTTTTGAAACCCAAGCTTGGTGATTTAGTTCCTTGGGAATTAGTAAGGAATCTAATTTGAAGTGTTTTATTGTGTGAATCAAGTGTTCTAAATATGGAGAAAAGAGTCGCCTTGGAATTGAGGGGAAGGAATCCCTCTCAGGTAAATAAAATCTATTTTACGATGTATTGGAATGTTTTGTCGATACGTATTTCATCTTGTACTCATGTGTGTTAGGTAAGAAATAGCACTATTTTATCAATACTAGGCTGCAAATTGGTCTATCTTTTAAATATTTGTTACGTGAAGTTGTAAATTTACTTCATACAAGATGTGGCATTACAGCAAAAGAAATTGGCCATTACCGATTGTTACGTTTCATTCATGTGGACACCACAAATAAATTATAGAACTATTTCGGCTTCTATAGCTTTTTCTGCAGTATGTCTCTCTATATTTATTCATAAGCCCCCCGGTAATATGATTACTCAAGTTTAGAAAACGTTTCTACTGTAAATAATCACCTATTGAGGTTAAGTGTCGAAACTTATGGGTGCCAGACGTGAAATTATTTATTTTTCGGCGGATAAAGCATAGAAGGATTCGAGATTTTTACTACAGCTAGATAAAACTTAGATAAATCATCTCGCGTAGGTACGTTCCTACCAAAATCATCAAAAAACTTACGAAAGCGCAAAAATAAAGATCATTGATTTGGCATGTCAATGTCATTGACTAATATCGTAAAATGAAAATTTGCAAATTCACAGGTGTTTTGTGGAATAGAACGAATGTTAGACAGCATTTTGAGTGCTATGGTAGGTACCTATGTAGCACAAATCCATGTCTCGAAATTTACACAAATCTAGAATTCTAGTCTTTGAGGCTTTGACATACAAAACGAGTAGATAAGTAGGTAGAGTACGTAATTTCGCGCCCTTTCACCTACTACTATTTATTTCACCCCTCTTAAAATACTCGTAAACATCCCAACAGCGATTGTTCTAAAGAATAAGGTAGAAGCACTTGTCCTAAATTGAGAAATAATAATCATGAAATTCATACACTTTCGGTTTCAACTGCAGTCGTATTTTGACGCACGCCTTACCAAATCAGCGGCCATTTTTATTGCGTCGCGATGATTCGTGTCATCCGCCATTGCAAAGTTAAAAGAACCATGTTTCTATCCGCAATTTGAACACGAAAACAACATGTTATTCTACAATCGACGTTACTAACACATCCCATTTATGTTACAATGAATATTTCTCCGAAATAAACACTCATTTTACAGATTTTACGAACTACGTATGTGCCTATGACAACTAGGTAACACCATTTTGATTTGACGTTTTGCTTAGATTGCTAATCTTGAGTAAAATACTTGCAAACCAATAACACTACCATTTGATTCTAAACTAATCGTATATAGAAAGTAAAAATGCTATCATGCTAATAAAATTAAAAGATGATTTTAAATGTAAACTTACATTTCCATAGTTACTTATTAAATTATAGGTACCTAGGTACTCTAAGCTCTATTTAGAGGTGGATAGATATCAGACTATCTATCTATCTATCTAGGTAGGTACTAATGCTAGATTGGATAGGTTCCTAAGATTTGAGCTTTAGGTAGGTAGGTACTTACCTTTTTATTAAATCTTATAAACTAATACTTAGATACTTAGGTACAAATAATATCTTTAGCTATAAAATAGCTTTAGTTAAATATCAGAAACTTATCTAGCTACTAATGCTGGATAGGTTTCTAAGATTAATTACTATGAGCTATTGGTAGGTAAGTACCTACCTACTTAAATACTTAATATCTATTGTGTCCTGATTTTCAGGTCAAGGATTTGAACCTAGACAACTGTCGCAGTACCAATATAGTTGGACTTACAGATGAATACACCAACTTGGAAATCTTGAGCCTCAACAATGTTGGTTTGACGACACTGAAAGGGTTCCCAAACCTTCCAAAACTCAGGAAGCTTGAGCTCTCCGACAACAGAATATCCAATGGCCTCAACTTCCTCAGCGGCTGCAAGAAACTAACACATCTGAACCTCTCAGGGAACAAAATCAAAGATTTAGATACACTGAAGCCATTGGAAGCCTTTGAAAATCTCAAGAACTTGGACCTATTCAACAATGAGGTCACATCCATTGAAGATTACAGGAACAAAGTTTTTGGACTGCACTCATCATTACTTTATTTGGATGGGTAAGTTAAATTTCTTTTTTTTTTATTAAAAAAAATTAACTTTGAGTCAAAACAATATGTCAGTCCTATAGGAAAATCTAAAAATTACAGGATTCAATTAATAAGAAGAATCTTGGATTGTGGAGTGTGGACTTATAGAGCATTATTGCAGCATCAGACGTGGGTTGGGTACAGCCAGCATACTCTGAAATAAGCCCACATTGATACAAAATGTATTTATTAGCTCCTGTCTCAGGTCTGCTCCGGGATAAGTTCAGATAAATATAGAAAACTGATTGTTTCAAATATTTTCTGTGATTTCAGTTTCGACAAAAAGGACAGGGAAGCTGATGACAGTGATGGTGAAGAAGATGATGGTGATGAGATGAATGGCAACAATGACAGTGATGGTGATGATGATGCTGATGACGGTGAGTCTCATAATTTTACACATCATTATTTATATTATATAAGTCTCCTATAACATCTACCAGACGTCTAAAAAGCACATTTGTTTCGTCTTCTAAGAGACAAAACATTCTACTTGTTTGGTCTTTCCTGTGGATATGGCTTGCTAAGTTGAGAGGATAGTTTAGGACCTAAACTTTAGGTGCTAGACATGCCTATTCCATCTCATTGTCCCAAGCACTACCTACAGTGTCCTACTAAGCTAAGGCAAAATTTTTTTTCGAGAATAGTGGCAATTCTGAGTATCGCAAAAGCTAAACTAAGCTAACTAAAATTGTTGCCGTCCCTTTCATAGCGATGGGAATAAAAAGGATGGCAATAGTTTTAATTAGGTTAGTTTAGCTTTTGCGACACTCCGAATTGCCCCCATTATCTATGTAACCAGCAATTCAGTAAAAACTGTTTTTCTCTTTAAAATACTTCATGCCGTCCTTCTCACTCCTCAGTTAATAGTAATTCACCATACATTATTTCCTGCCCATAAAAAGTTATGCCATGGGATGTCATTTGGGCAGCCCGAGACCAGTCGCTATTTTATTCCTACAAACTTACAGTTAGGTGTTTGTAATGGAAAAAATGTATTCCAGATCTGGACATAGATTTGGGTCCGCTGGTGATAGATGATAGTTCTGAGCGCTCAACCGAGGGCACCTCTCTACCGATGTTATTGTACACAGTTTACGGTCTGCTATTCCACATGGGGTTGCTATTGAAGAGTAAGCATCGTTACTTTAAGATGCTTCATGTTATGTCAGCTCAATTCTGTTGAGATAAATTGTTTGCCTTTTTGTGTTATTTACCAAATTCATCTGTTAGTGTTATAACTAGTTTACTTACAATGTAAGATCGGAGCTAATGAAGAAATTATAGTCAAATCTATGCGGTTTCGCTTCTATAGGATCACCGGCGGTTTTTGTGTATGTATGTATGTATGTATGGGGACTCCCTTTTCCGCATTTAGACTCAAAGGCGGTCCTTTATGCGTGGGGATGACCTGGCTTACTAGTAGTGAAGCCAGCCTAGCTCCTCCCAGAAGCACAGAAGTTTCCTGGGGTCTTCACAGGCTTCGAGGAGCGACCTCGGATTGTTGAGGATTTGTTGCCGTTGAGCCGCTACGCCCACGCATGCCAGGACTACGTGGGCCGCTGATTCTTCTTCGGTTAGACATCCTCTGCAGAGTGGGCTGTCCGTGATACCGATGTTATACAGATGTTTGTTAAGGGGGCAGTGTCCTGTGAGTGTCCCTATGATTATTTTGAGGTCTTTTCTTTGGAGGTTCATCAGGCGACGTGTCAGTCGTGGTATGGCCGCTGGTATCGCTGCTCTAGACTGTCTGCAGTCCGTCGCCCGTATCCATCGATCGTTATGTAGGTTTTGGGTGTGTTGTCGTGT
The DNA here is from genome assembly GCA_963582015.1 of Xanthorhoe designata. Taxonomy (NCBI): domain Eukaryota; kingdom Metazoa; phylum Arthropoda; class Insecta; order Lepidoptera; family Geometridae; genus Xanthorhoe; species Xanthorhoe designata. The sequence continues at coordinate 7,869,711 of OY757038.1, forward strand.
CCAGGTTCGTAGCTGGGAGAACGGCAGAGGCAGGAATGGGGCCGGGCCTTCCACTTGTGTTTCCGAGCCCCTTCTGGCTAGTTCGTCTGCGGCGTCGTTTCCCAGTGATCCGCTATGTCCCTTGATCCATTGAAGAGTTACTCTGTTCTTTGCGGCAATACTCTCAAGGGCAAGGTGACATTCGTGTATGAGCCTGGAGTTGCACTTTTGGCTCTCCAGTGCTCTTAGGGTTGCTGTGCTATCAGAGAGTATTCGTATTCCGTAGTCTTCTATCCTTCTCCTTTTGATAGCCGTGGCAGCTTCGGTTATGGCCACACATTCGCATTGGAAAATGGAACTGTGTGGGCCCAGTGTCATTGATATGTTGATGTTGAGATCCAGTGAGTGTACTCCGGCTCCTGTTCCCATATTTGTCTTCGATCCGTCAGTGTATATCCGGACTTCATTGTCTCCTGACTGATCGCTGTGGTTTTCATGTGTCTGTATTTTGTAGTGTTTATGGGATATTGATTGTCCGGGGATCTTATCGCACGGGGCGCATATAAGCGGTTCGTGTGATATGGCTCTGTCCAGAATACATGCATGAGAGCTCCTTGTGTTCCCCCATAGGTTCAGATGTTTGAGTCTGATAGCGGCCAATGTCGCTTCCTGTTGTATGTATAGGTCGAGTGGGACAAGGCCTAGAATAATCTCCATGGCCGTTGTCGGTGTTGTCCTCATGCAGCCAGTTATTGCAGAGCATGCCAGTCTCTGGAAGCGTTGCAATCTGGTGGCCGCAGTGTTGAGTTCAGTTCTTTTCCACCAGACGATAGCACCATAAGTCAGTGTCGGTCTTATTACGGCTGTATATAGCCATGTAGTTATTTTTGGTGTCAGCCCCCATGTTTTCCCGAGCATTCTGCTGCATTGGAAGAATGTTGTGCATGCTCTTTGTAATTTGTAGTCAAGGTGTTTATTCCATAGCAATTTACTGTCCAGTATGACTCCTAGGTACTTGACTTCGTGTGTTAGTTTAAGCTCAGTGTTGAAGAGCTTGGGGAGTCTTAAGTTGCCCAAGGTTCTCTTATGTGTGAACATTATGAGTTCGGTTTTTGTAGGGTTTACTGATAAGCCATGGCTGGTACACCATGTTTCAACTGTTTTGAGGGCTGTTCTCATCGTGTCGCATAGTGTGCTCTCGAAGCAGCCAGTCGTCAGGATGGCAAGATCGTCAGCGTAGCCTACGGTAACGAGTCCGCTGCCATTAAGTTTTCGGATGAGCTCGTCGACTACTATGTTCCAGAGTAGGGGTGAGAGGACGCCGCCCTGGGGGCAGCCTCTTGCAACTATTCCTCTTGTCGTCTTGTTCACTGTGAGCTGAATTGCTCTGTATTTGAGCATGTTGTTTATCCAGTCAGCTAGCGTTGGCGCGACCCCGTATCTTTCCAGTGCTAGGTTTATGCTGCTGAATGTTGTTTTGTCGAACGCACCTTCAATGTCTATGAATGTGCCTAGTGTAGATTGTTTTGCTGATAATCCGCCTCCGATCCGTGAGACTACGCAGTGGAGAGCGGATTCTGTCGATTTGCCTGGGCTGTAGGCATGTTGGTTGGGGTGTAGTGGTTTGTGTAGGAGAGTGTTACCTCTGATTTCCCTATCACATAGCCTCTCAAGGGTCTTCAGGAGGAACGACGTTAGACTGATTGGCCGGAATGATTTTGCCAGTGTATAGTCGCTCCTGCCCGGTTTCGGTAAAAACACTACCTTCACTTCCCTCCATTTCTCGGGTATGTAGCGATGGGCAATGCATCCTCTAAAAATACTCACTAAGTAGTCGACTAGTGGTGCACTGCACCATCTCAGCAGGCCCGGGAATATTCCATCCAGGCCTGGTGACTTGAAGGGAAGGAAGCTGTTGATTGCCCAGAGTACCTTCTCTCTGGTGACAAGGTTTTGGGCTACATTCCAGTCTTGGTTGTTTGCTGTCCTGTCACTGCGCCACATCCACTCATGAGATGCTGATATTTGGCACCCAGGAAAGTGAGTCGCCAGCAGTAATTCGCTGGTTTCTTCGTCTGTCTTTGTGTAGGTGTTATCGGGTTTTTTAAGGTGTCCAATTGTTCGTTCAGGTTCGCTTGATAAAATGCCTTTTATTTTAGCGGCCTGGTTGGTGTTTTCGATATTTGTACAGAAGCGTTTCCAGCATTCCAGCCTCCGTAAGCGTATGCGTTTTTTGAAAGTTGCTTTTATTGTCTGGTATTTTTCCCAGTCTCTGTTTTGTCTAGTGTTGATAGCTCTGTTGAAGGATTTCCTCACTTTGCATTGTAGTCTCTGCAGTTCAGGATTCCACCATCGACGGGTCGCTCCACCTGCTGGTGTCGCAAGGGGGCAAGACTGTTCAAAGCTATGGGTTAGAATGTTTGTTATATTGTCTACGTAGTTGTCAATGTCGTGTTCCTCTAAGGCGCTAGAGGGCGCTCCTACAGCTGCAAGAGCAGTTTCGACAATCTTAACGTATTTCTGTTTGTTAGTCTTACGGGGTACTCGTCTCGGAGTTGGCTTTGGGATGCTTATGTTTACGTTAAACCGTATCCATCTGTGGTCCGAGCAAGAGGCTTCATCCGAGACGTGCCAGTCCGAGACGGAATTTTTTATTACCTCAGATGATAGGGTGAGGTCAATTATAGTCCGCGATCTGGAGGTGACGTAGGTGGGTTCAGAACCTATATTGAGTAGTGTTAGATTAGTAGTGAAAAGATAATTTACCAGCTCTTCTCCACGGGTGTTAGTGTCGGTGCTGCTCCACAGAGTGTGGTGCGCGTTGGAGTCCGTGCCGATGATCAGCTCAAGCTTCTCTCTCTCACAGTACTCGACGAGTGATGCTAACTCGCTTGAAGGTATGTCCTCGTCGCCTGGTAGGTAGACAGACGCCAGGACAATATCGCGCAGAGTTTGGTCGGGTGCTGTAGAGATCTTAACAGCTGTAAGGTCTCTGTAACAGAATTCGGTTATTAATGTTGTTTTGAGGTGTTTGGGGGTAATTATGCAAGTTCTGGGGTTGCTTACGGTGCTGCTAGTAGTAAGCTTCCATCCAGTATTACGGAGACCACATATCCTGCCTTCTCGGATCCACGGCTCCTGGATCAGGGCGATGGTCGCTGTGTTTTCCTCCAGCACTCTGCGTAGGGAAGCCGTTGCAGTGATGCTGTGCTGGAGGTTGGCTTGTATGGTTTTGAGGGGTTCACGACGCTCTGAGAGGGGAGGAGTTGAGACAGCTGTCGCTGCCCTCGCTCCCCTCAACGTCGAGAAAGTACTCCTCTTGTCGGGGTGTGGATGGAGGCTCGTCGATCGTGTCCGATCGGACAGGCTCCGGATTTACGGTCTCCCTCTCTGGACTTGGGGCGGCCGGTTCTGGTTGGGCGGTGTGGTCTGGCGTCTTGGAGGTTTTGGGTGCGTCCTCCAGGATCCTCACGTAGATGCTCCCAAAGATCCATTTGAGACGCCGTTCCTGACCCCGTAGTTTGTCGACGTCAGACTCTGGTATACGCAGGAGCAGGTATATGCCGGGTGTCTCCGCCTCGGCCTGCTTCTCTGCTTTTACGAGAGTCCACGATTCGATGCTCAGTGTGGTGTTCTGCAGGGTTAGTGCGCGACGAATAGTGTTGATCTCCATATCGAGCTCCGGCACGAGGAGACCACACAGTATTCGTCGCTGGATTTCTGACTGAGGTCGGACTACGAGTTTGGTGCCCGCTATTGGAGAGGCGATATCTTCTAACGCGCTGCGTAGCCATTGCAGCGCGGTGTCGCTCTCGCACCACATCTTAAGCGTCCCCTCGCTATGGTGTGCCTTGCCGCGGAAGCCGACTTTGCCCATATGTGCGGAGGTTGCAGGGTTGAAGAGGTCGGCTAGGAACTTCGCCTTCAGGCACGCATTTAGCCCGTTGGCTTGGTCCGCCGTGAGGTCGTGAAGAGGTTCAGCCATGACGGCGACGCAAAGGTCGTTGGCTTTGTACGTCGCCGCCGCCGCTGCGTATGTGCCCTTCGTTTGGCTGGATCCCGCTCTCGGACGTTTCTGGTCGCCTGTTGGCGTAGTGGAGTCGTCCGGTCGCGATCTCTTTGAGGTCGTTGGTAGCGTCGGCGGTGCTGTCCTACGCTGTTGGACCAGCTTGCCCGCGCGTTTACCTCTAGGCTTAGAGTGGCGTGGGGGTTGGTCTCTTTCGCCCGTCGCTCGATGCGCATGTTGCGCCGGCGCCTGGGCCCGTTCAGCCTGACCAGTGGTCTGGCTTACTTGGGCCGAGGATTTCACCCCCGGGGGGGGGCGTCCTCCTCCGTCCGTGACCTTCCGCCCTTCCAAACTCTTAGCCTGGGTCTCCGCTTTGGCTCGCTGTTTGTTCCTTTTCTTGTTCTTGTTACCCGCTCGTGGGGTAACCAGGGACCAAGATCCGGATGGTTCTTCAGAGATGGCGTCTTTGAGGGACCCCATCTCGATCAGGTTGTCGTTGGGCGAAGCCCCGAGGGGCGCGCCTGACGACGTGGAAGGTGCGCTCGTGGAAGCAGCCTTTTCCGTACTTGGCGCAGTCAGAGACGCAGCCTGGTGCAGTCTAGGCGCATTCGTGAACGCGGTGTTGTTAGTTGGCGCTCCTTGCGGTGCTGCCTTGGGTGTTGGGAGTAGTGGTGCTTTCGCACCTTGTGATTTGGGTAGTGACTGAGAATTTTCCATATTCTTGTTAGTGTTCGTTTCATCCACGGGGACTCTCCACCCGCCACGGAGTCCTCAAACGGGGACGTCGCGCGCTCGGCGCGCGATCGCCGGAGTTGTCCCGCGGATATAGAGCCCACACCCCGTGAGACGGACGAGACTAAACGCTGCGAAGTATGCTAGGGGGCCACTACCTCCTAACTACCGCGCCTCGCCGTCTGCCCTCCCCCGGTTAGGGGCTCTCGCCAGCGATCCTCAGACGGTGTTCGCCACAGCCGATTGACCCAGGGTGGCTAATCCCAGGCCGCCCGTGTAAGGAGAAATCCAGACCAAAGTAGTGTGTTGAGACGCAACGTGCAACGTACCCAGGCTCGTTACGCTCTCAACTACCAGGACTCCTTCATCCCCCCGTACGGGTCCCCGCGCACGGCACAAACACGCGGGAGGTCATTACTATCCACCAATCCGCTGTGATGATGGACCCGCCGGAACATGACCTCGACATCCCAGGCGGTTTTCGCCTGATGGTTTCAGTTACGTCTATTTCTGATGGAACTAGACCAAAAACAGGGGACAACCACGTGAAGGATAACTCACCAGACTTGTTCTAGGGATCGGCGACTGCTGCGCTGCACTCTCCTAGAACCATCTGCTCCTTGTCCGTCTTGAGGAGACTGACAAGGTGGGCTTATATCTATACTATGCAAGCGGCTATCCTAGGTAAGCTGGGATGCAAAACGACAAGCTAGGTTGCAACTACTAAAGCATAGACACAAACCCCCCCCGCGGTTTTTGTGTAGTATAGTAATCTATCATCGCTCAATTATTTTAAATGTATGGAATTTTTAGTTCATGCAAATTACCGGGGGAGGCGCTGCACTAGATTTTTATACATTTGTGATGATTTGTGATACTTGACTCGGTATCGAGGACAGTATCCAATACTACGGTAAACTGAGTGGTTCACCCCCTTGTTCCGCGGCGGCGGGCGGGGTGGACGTGACGTGGCGATATGACTGCGGTTCCGCTGTTCGGTTCCGGGGGCGGAGGTGTGCTACGGTCGTGAATGTTCTAAATTTTTTAATTAAACATGTTTTTTTTTACAGGTTCTGAATTGGATGAGGATGACGACGATGATGATGACGACGAGGTAGATGTCTCACTAAGTGCAGTTTACAATGACAACCTTGGTTAGTATAATTTATTTATTTACGCTCGGAGTACTCACCTGAATAAAAGTAGCCTATGTGTTATTCCAGGTCATAAACTATGTATTTTTCCAAGTTTTAGCCGAATCCTTTCTGTAGTTTTTGTGAAAAGCAACAAACAGTACAGCAAAATGTGGTGACGCCACCTAAAGGCTTCCGCCATGGCTTAACGACTCTGGAAGCTTTATAATATTAGCAAGATATGAATATTAAATTATACATTTTATAAAGCGGTGGGCAAACCATATTATGGATCGTGGCGGATCGAACAAGCTAAGGAAACCCAATAGCCAGCAGTGGCTGAAGTTGAGCTGTGGATGATGATTATTATATGTTTCCAGAAGAAGAAAGCTCAGCCAGCTCTCTCTACGACGGCAGCGATGTAGAAGAGGAAGAGGATGTGGATGAAGAGGATGGAGAGGGAGAGAATGACGCTGAAGGCAACAATCACTCCAAGGCGCAAGGTTAGATTCCAATATAAACAAAATGACAATGATATTATATCATCATGACTGCATTCCCAATGTGCAGTAGACATATTCTTTCAGATCTTTTTAGGCATATCTTTTGAAGATGTCTAAGGGGGTAGTCAGACTCTGGATTGTGTACACTTGTCTCGGATTGAATCCAAGTTTTAAAGCAAAAATCAAAGTAAAACGCGAAAACAATGAAAACAACATCCATTGATGCACGGCCGGATTCGAACCCACGACCTTCGGATCGAAAGTCGAAGTACTGATCCACTTGACCAACACAGCTTTTTGATGATAATCAATTAAAAATTATAAACTATAGAATGTGTAATGGTTCCTTCCTTGACAGATGGTGAAGATAACGCGGACGGTGAGCCTGAAGAGAGCACTCGGGGTAAAAAACGGAAACATGAGGATGAAGACGAAAATTGAGTATTGCCTTAAGCGGAGTAATCTTACTAGTTTGTAAGTGTACAGCTCCGATGCATCGGACAATAAACACAATCACAATCACGGTACACTGCAGTCATACCCGTAGACTAGTTGTCATTTGTGAGATTGATTCCGTCGCCGTCTCCGCTAGGCACACGCTAAGGGGGTTTGCACTACACTGAATTTTACTGTTTTCGGATCAGGAAAATGTCTTTGTCCCCTTCTAACTTATCGGAAATAAGGAGACCAGACATTTGAAATTGACATTCTGGACCGGAAAACAGTAAAATTCAGTGTAGTGCACAAACGCCAGGCCGTGACATTTTAAAACAAGTTGTTTTCTATCACTAATGTTGTCTATTGTGTGAAAGTTGTCCGACAAGTTGATGTTTCAATTAAATTGTTTATGTAATAATATTTTTTTATTCTATTGACATGCTTAATTTTAGTATCATTGAAATGAAAGTGCATCGTTAGGATTAAAATAGCTCTCATTAAAACGATTTAAATGAATTGTATTAGTTAGTGTAAGTGGAAGGTATGTGGATGAATTGTTAAACAAAATTATTTCATGCCCTTGGAATCCATTACAACTTAACTTGATGTGGGCTCCGCCTGTTTGAATGACCAAATTAGACTGATATGACGACAAGTCAATTTCCATGTAGATAATTATTTACATTTTACTATGAATCTACTTTACATAAACTGTTTCAATTACACAAGTACAAGAGGGCAAAGAGCAACTTGCATATTTTCAAAAAACATTGTAACTTCAAAACGTTTCCTCAGATGGTTGTCTGAATGATTGGTTGTTGATTTGTTTCTTTCACTTTCGGTTTCTTTTCATTCCATTGAGGATGGCATCTACTACATTTTACATAATAACATTAAAAAGCCATCATGCCAAGGCTGGCGATTTATTTTTAATGTAATAATCTCACTAATGATAACTGAAAGTAATTCAAATATTTTCCAATCCAATGGGCGAAATATCATAATCTGAATAAATTAGGCCATGTCGGCATCTAATGAGTTCGGAGAGTATTTTTCTACAATATTTTTTTAAATTTTAAAAGAGCGATTTATGCACTTGAAAATATCAATGAAATATTTGGTTGATGCATCATGGTAAACGTGCCAGATATGTTAAAGAGAATTTTAGTTAATAATTTTATTATTATTATGTAAGTCATTAAGTTTAAGTAATTTACAACTTGGCCTGTTGAAAATATATATAATCCTATTAAGACTTTATCTCTGGGATTGTAAAATAAAAGATAAACATATACAGATTCGTTTAATTTAAAAACTAACAAACTCAAACATTAGAGCAAATAAAATAAATAATAAAATTAGTATCAGCTTTTCTGTTGTTCCAAAAATTGCTGCAACAGCGTGTTTTCAATAGGTATGATTAAATTCTCGCTGCCATCGTAAGTTCTTTTCATGCGCACTAGTTTATGATCTAAGAATTCTGTAAGCTGCGCTCTTAGTGCAAGATCAGAGCTAACCAGGAATTGTTCTCTACTTTTGGAGTACAAATCTTTGAACGGCAATCCTGAAAGAATATAATAATTATGTCATTCACATACAAAATTATTTGAGTATGTCTAAGAAGTCAGTCAGAGGTTTGTCCAATGAAACATTTGTAAACATTTGCTATTTAGCATAATTATATTAACGTAACGATTCGGTGACCGCACTTGGGTCACCCAGTAGCTGCCGCGCTTATAATACATTTCTCGATAGAACCACAAAAAAACGTAATAGTATCTCCATTTACATTCATCAGACATCAGCTGCTCTCAGATCTATACTATTAACAAGATAAAAGATATCGAAACAAAGCGAGTTTGTACCGACCTGCATAATGCTGCTTTTGATTTTCTAGCTGGTATTCTATGATAATGTTGAATATTCCCTTGGCATTGGTTGTAAGGGATTGATGGACACTCTTCAAAGAGGACAGCTGGAGAGCCCCACTCCTTGCACTCATCAGAGAACTTTCGAAGGAAGTTTCCTCGACGTAAGGCATGAGTGTTGTGACGTCCCACCATGTGAACTTGAATTTACTTAACTTTGAATGGTCCCATACTGAAACAATGGTATACAGAGACACGTTTAAAATGAAAAAAAGAAACTACACGACGCTGTCAAAATTGCAGGCATGACAAATTGACGAATTGCACGCTAATTTTTCTATCTCTAATTCTTCTCTCTAGTCGTTCAGTTTTCTAAAAAAAAAGACAATGTCCAAGGATTATTTATTATTTTATTTCTTGAAGACATGCGTTAGTTTGTTATGCGAATATTAGTCGAATGTCAGACGTGTCTCGCCAAAAGCCGACTACGATGTTAAACTGGGAGAGAGACAAAAGGCCTAACTCGAATATCTTCATACATAGTAGGTAAGTTAGTCTACTAAGTTATATTACATGAATAGCAAATACTTACGCAAAGGGGCATTGATATGGTCAATCGTAGCTATAGTATGCACATTTTTTATCTGAGATATACTGGCCAGAGTCGCCTGTGCTTTTGCGTTTCGCAGCATAGCTCCGTCAATATTGTGTATTATCAGAAACAAATCCACTCCATTCTCACTCAGTTGTGTATCAATCAAGTTCACAATATCTCCTATATTTGACGGCACATGAGTATTTTCTAATAGATCCACAACAATAGATTCTAGTATGCTCTTGATCGTGAGACTAGGAAAGAAGCCATTGACAACAATACAAGGGAAGTCTTTGAGTTTCTCTGTTTGAAACTGATGTAGTATGGCACGCTTTGAGCCGATCCCATACAAAATTAGATTGAAATTTTCACTCAGTACATAAAGCCATCTGTTGAAGAGTGAGGTGTAGTTATTGTTCAGATCGATTATTCTGGTTTTGTGCTCATCTGATAGTTGAATGTCTTGAGATTCATCTCCTAGATTCAAGTTTTTCAATCTCGCTAATGTGTGGTCTGAAGTTGCGATCTGTAAATTAAATATTGTATGATTATTATAAAACTTAAGAGCTCAGCTCTTGTCGGTGTAATGATGCAATTTCCTCCATATTATGCTTCTTTCCAATGCGATCTCTTTTACTGTACTTTTATTGTATGATAAGTTCTAGTAAAATTATGAATACTTTGTGTCATGAAATCAAAGATAAATCAAAAAGGAAGGAAACAAAGACATGTAGGTAGGTAGGTTAAATAAATAAATATCCTTGGACTCCCACACAGCATCAAAGAAAGAATATGCACTCGCCAATTGAAATGCAATTACCTTTTTACTAGAATGCATCATGAAATAATTATCTGGAGTGATGAAATATTCAGAGTCCTTTGGTTTAGCTTTATTCTTGTTTTTACTTATTTGTACTTTTTCAACTGGCTTGCTTGGCTCTTCTGCATCTGACGAGTTTTCGGCTTCTTCAGATGATTGTGATGATTCTGACTGGAATAATCATGAACATTTCATTAAACTTACTTAATATGTAGTTGAATGAAATGAAATAAAATAATTTAATGAAATAAGTGTAAGAACATTTCATTAAACTGAAATGTTAACCCCTAGAGTCTACTTCTTCCCCTAGAGTCTTCTAGGGCCTCTAGGGGAACCGGACCATGAAATGAAAACCATTTAATAAAAACAAAGTTTTGAGTAATTTGGATAGTTGGTGACTTAAAAATAGTTGTATGACTATGAATTGAGTAGTAACTCTATCTCATACAGCCTTATCAATTTTAAGTGGGATAATAGAGTGAAAAAGGTGTCTTTGACAATTTTACTCAATAACTTTGTATGTTTTACCTCATTTTCACTTTCGTCAGGGGCAAAATCACTACTGCTGCCACCTGAGAAGTCACTATCACCACTCTCACTGTCCACTTCTTGAATTATTCCTGTAAAGTAATGGGATAGGTTGTTAAATATATCTTAAATTATGGAGTTAAACAATAGTGGCAATTCGGAGTATCACAAAAGCTAAACTTAACTAACTAAAAATGTTGCCGTCCCTTTCATAGCGATGGGAATAAAAAGGATGACATTTATTTTAGTTAGTTTAGTTTAGCTTTTGCGACACTCGGAATTGCCACTATTTTCTTATGAAAATCAGTGTAGGCATACAATAAGAATAATCTCATCATAAGTAAGTAATAAAAATGACATTCTTTTTGTTGCAAATACCCAGGCAAAATTAAAATTTTCAAGATTTTTAAACAATCGTTTGAGAAAATCGCCTGCAAAACTTGGATCAGATATGCAGTGGATTTCTATAGCTGGGCTTGGGTGTTGGGGTACCTAGGTGTTTGTAGTTTCTGATACTTAACAACACCCAGAATTAATTTGTTTTTTCACAATGTTCATAATTGGTATGGAAAGGGCAAGTTTTCTCCTACTAATCTGCTTTAGGTAATACTGCTGAAAATGCACTAGTCACACATAAAAATCTGTTTAAAAAATAAACAACTGTAGGTAATCAAGTTTTAAATAATTACTTACTCTTCTTAATGATATTCTTGACATGCTTTGGTGTTGATTCAGATGCTTTACTAATAGAATTCTGCATTGCTTGTGACAGAACAGTCTTTCTAGGAGTTTTAGGTGAGTCAGTGACTTTAGGAGAATTGCTGATGACTGACTTCACTTTGTTTTGTAGATCATGCTTAGTGTGTCGGGATTTGAACTTGAACATATCTTGACCATCCACATCTTCATTGCAAAACAATGCTGTAAATATTGCAAGAATAATTTAAAGTTTTGAAATGTATAACTAATGTGCTGAGGAGTAAGTTTTTACTGATGTAATATTTTTGTTTTATATTGTCTCGCTACTCAAAACTTTTTTCCAAAACCTACTTGGAATAATAATGCCAGCTGTAACACCTGTACCACTGTAAAAAATAGTGAGAATGTTTATATGTTATTGCTTGTGGTTACAACATTTTAATGAAACCTGAAATAGGCAGTAAGTATTTCAACAACATTTAGCCTGGAATGTCTCAGAACACTGAACATAATGAATAGATAAACAACCAATGTATCCAGGTTTTAGGTTCTGTGCAAGTGGTATAAATACCTAGTAATAAAGTTACCGGTAGGTTTGATAGGCTGTTCAGTTAACTCGTCGTCCATATCTTCATCAGTGCTCTCATATTCTTTGGTTCTTCTCTTGGTTGGTGTTGTTTCCATATAGTCTACATATTTCTTTGGTCTCGTTCTAACTCTAGAAGTTCTTCTAGAGGGAGAATCAGCCATTTCTTCGTCATCTGCTTACAAAAATGTAGATGCAAGGTGAGTTTCGGAATTTGAGTTTCAAAGAGCATGGGAGTTTGTGCTGTTTTAAGTTACTTAGACTTACCTAGGGTAGACGCAAAAGCTGACCCTGATTGAGAGGGAAAACGTAGACGGAAACCACCACCAGACATAGTTTAACAAAGTTTTGTTCACCTTCACGAAATTTAAAGAAACCGGGAAAAAATCAACAAACTTTCTCGGTTTTGAATAAAGCAAGCAAAAAAAAATTATTGCAGTTGGATGTCAATCAACTGTCAACGTCAAAGTCAAATTTTATAATACGTCGGGCATGTTGGACAAGTGTTTTTTTATGGGTCCGCGAGACGATCAAGTGCACTTGACAAGTCTACGTGCTTGAAGTGAATATTGGTCGTTTACAGCGTTGACTTGACAAGTCCTGTCAATTATCTACGGGCTGGACCATACTTGACAAAAATTTTGATTGACGGCACTTGAACCACCTTGCGCTTGATGCTACTTGACGCGACTTGACAAGTTTTATTCATTTGCGGCCGGAACATCGAAGATGGCGGACGACGAACCGCACCAAGACGTGGCTTTGGCGGCAAGCGCCGACCTTATTACCGAGCGTGATTTTGTGTTATTATTAATATCTCTCTACAGAGATTATCCTGCATTGTGGAAAATTAAAAGTAAGGAGTATGCGAATAAAAACAAAAGGTCGTTTGCTTTATCAAGCATAGTCAAAGCACTTCGAGTACCTATATAAACCTGCCTACACCGAAGATTTATTGAAGAAAAAAAATAATGCTTTAAGAACCAACTTCAATAAAGAAATTCCTATTTTTTTTATTCATTCATTCTTTACACCATCGCCTCTTTCTTTTCTCTTTTTCTGTGATAGATACCGCTAGAGTTATAGCAAGGAATGCCTTGTCTGCGTTGGAAACCATTATTAATTTTTGTGACGACCACTTTCCTGAGCACAGGGCGGTGAACGACTGCGGCATGTGGACTTGACGGCACCTTCAAGTCGCGTCAAGTCTCTGGTCAAGTGAAATCGTCAAGCACGTAGACTTGTCAAGTGCACTTGATCGTGTCGCGGACCCTTTAAAGTTCTTTTTTTTGTTGCGCGATTTATGGATGATCTTAAAGAAAGAAACTCGATCAAACATTAGTGGCAATTCGGAGTGTCGCAAAAGCTAAACTAAACTAACTAAAATTAATGCCATCCTTTTTATTTCCATCGCTCTATGAAAGGGACGGCAACATTTTTATTTAGAAGTTTAGCTTTTGCTATACCTACTCCGAATTGCCACTGTTGTTACACAGACTACTAGGATGCTAACGGTAACGCATTGTGTAACCCAGCAGAGCAACAAACAGCATGTAATGTAATGCAGAGCAATAGATGGAGTGCCGCGCTATTGAGCTCGGTTTTCGTTTTCGTACATCTATGTATTAATTTATCAAATATGTATTTGGACATAGGTACCTCTGGACATAGGACATAGGACTGGGAGTTGTCAGAGTCTGACTACCCCCAGACATCTTCTAAATTCTAAAGGATCTAAAAATTGCCTAAAAAGATCTGAAATAAATGTCTACCGCTCACTGTGATACCTACAGCCCACCCATGAAACATTTTACTTTATTCCTAACATGTTAATAAGTCCATAGCAAAGATGATGATTACCAAGAAGACAGACAAAGGCCTAGCAGCACCAGATAGCCTTGAAACTTAAAAACATTAATTTTATCCAAGAAATATACCTAGTTTACTTTCTAGTTACAGTTAATACTACTTACCAATTTTTTTAAACCAAAATTTATATAGGCACCTAACAGAAAATTTCAGTCCTAGACACTACAGCGTCTCGTTGAGCAAGAGCACAGGGTGCCTTCAGCTACTTAAATATTTTGGTGGCCTAAAAAGAATTGGTATAGTGAAAATTAGTAGAAACCTATTGGTAAGACTTAACCTTCTCGGACTAGGTGGGAGCTTAGGAGGACGCCCTTATGTTATATGGTTATAGTTATTCAAATTGAATACTTACCTATGTTTTATCCAAAGACGATTAATCGTCTTTGGTTTTATCGAACCATCAGAGCCTTGGCACTGTCAACGATAAATCTATAAACACACATACACATACACAAATAGCAATCGTTCTGCAAGTCACCATTAGGCTCGTATTCAGAGTCTGCACTCAGTGTTGATTCTAAGCTCAAGCATCGATGTTTAGACAGTTCTCCATGGAAATTGATTGTGATTCGCCGCTTGAGATACGACTCACGCGGCTTATCAAAGAAGAAAAACAAATAGAAAATAAGCGATAAGCAGTATCAATCTTCTTCTAATTTTGTACAAATTAAGTCAAATAAAGCAGCTTCGGTACATAAACTAAGCAGTAAAGAAAGAAAAATCAAATTATTTACATCATTTCATTTATTTGCTCAACTTACAGACAATTTCGAAAAATCACAGTTATTTTTGACAATTGCTTTGTAACTATTCAATTACACAATAACAGCTGTCAGCTATGTAAATGGGAAGTGGGTACAAAATGGTATTAAATATTATAATTTATTGGCCACAATACATTTAAATATAATACCTACTGTTGAATAGTTTTACAATATACATACTTCTAAACGGGTAGATTCGTTTCTTTACAAAGTCGGATTCATTATTGATATCAAATCGACATTGAAAACAAATAAGTAACCTCAATGTCTCTTCAAATAGACTTCATTAGGAGAGTGAGCAAAAATGAATGGCAACTTACTAAGTCGAAATAGGACTTAACACGCAATTATAATACAATCGATGAAGCGAAATCAACAACAACAAATACATTTTAAATTTAAATTATCCAGGTGATCTACTACATACATACGAAAACAGAAAGCATGTGTTTTAAACCTATGGAAATATGAAAGAAAAATCACAATATGTGTCATTGGAATAACATCCTATTGATGTAATAAAAAAATGGTATCACCAGCAATACCATACACGTTAGTACTTAGAAATATTTTAATGGTGGGATCGTAGCTCATCTATATACAATACCAACAATATCAATAGACTTTTACAATCATTCGAGTCCCTACGGCGTCTACGCAACACGGTTTTGTACAAACTGTCAACTGTCATTCCCAATATCATATACAACTGGATACCTTTAGATTATATACATTCCATAAGATAAAATCTGTGTTATGAGAACCTATGTACCAAACATTGGGAGCACCAGTGAAAGAGCTACTTAGTACTTATCTAAAATCGTGGAAGTTATTCTGTACAAAACCATGTCATCACTTTACATTATTGCATTCGAATACCACGCTACTTCAATTATTTTCAAATGGCCTACCGTTTATAAGTCTAAAAAGATCGTTCAAAATTGTTCTATGTGAACGCGAAACACCAAGACATTCGATAAAAACGTTCAGTTCAAACGAATATTGACATCTGTACAAGAGCCATCCTCACTCACACAGTCAACGCTGATTTAGTTTCAATAAGTTTTTATGTAGACCAATTGTTTTTGATCTAACGTAGCGGGAGTAGACCACAAAAGTTAGTCGCCATTTGCTTAATTTTGAGTACCGTACTCCATTAGGTACATATACGAACGGTCTCAATCATAATAAGTTTTTATACGATTGATACTTCCACGTTGATAAAACGTTGACGTTGACGTTGAAGATTACGATACTAAAATGCTACAAATTTAGACTTACTCTAATCATAAGGCTATTTCCATTACAAGCTTAAATTCAAGTAATTGAATTCGGCAACTGTTTGCGCTCACTTTTTATGAGCAATTCATATGTATAAAAATAATACTAATTCAGCATCAACTGCGCAAGTACCATACAATTCCGATACAATAAAAATTTAATGACATGGATAAATTCCTTTTAGACACGTTTATAATAATTTACACGAGACGTAGCTGCGACTTTCAAATAAAACCGAAGCCTACCGAGACTAAAACGCGCAAAAAGCGTCCGATTAATATTAAAATAGAGCGTTCGCCACCGCGAGAGGAAAAATAAAATATCGTCCTGAGATCAATTATCCACTATCACGCTAACAGACGTGCGATGACCTAAGTCTTACCGCACGGCGTGTCTTTGGTAAGGGGCGCACTGTTACCGACGATGCCGCTTTGGCTACCTTAAACCTTTCTGGCCTGAAGCTTCAGACTAGATTTTCAGCTATGTCAGTTTTTATATGTCTTCTAGGTGCAAATCATAAGCGAAAACGTTTATATGTTTCAGGTTTCAAGTCGCTTCTTGAGGAAAATCAACGCCAGCAAGGATATGGGCAATGTAGTCATAGTTCTGGCTGTTTTAATTTCCAGTGTAAACGGCAAATTGATTCTAGTCACTCGACTGCCACTTAACTAAGATACAGCCACTTCTGAGCAAGAAAGTTTAATCAAGAGCCACTTCAATATCTACACACTCAAATGAGACTTAACTCTAGCCATTTTGTCTCAACTTTAGCCACTTGAGCCTTACATCTGGCTAATTTCTTTCAACTCTAGCCATTCTGACTCAATTTTAGCCACTTCTGACTCAATTTTAGCCATTTCTGACTCAATTTTAGCCACTTCTGACTCAATTTTAGCCAATTCTGACTCAATTTTAGCCGGCAAGGTAGCCTAGAGACCTGCGTCGGGTTTGTTGGCAACAGCGAGTGGGCACTAGGCCTGTTTGACGCGTTTGCGCGGCGGGCCTATGGGCGGGATCTGTTGGTGCTGAGTGGCGAGCGCTCGGAACGCCTCGGCTATAAGATGGGGGTGCGATGATATCATGTTCTTCCAGCCGGCTGTGTCCATTACATCTGTCGCGTGACTCCTGGAATAGAAAGGGGTATGTGAGTATAAGGGTGATTTGTTTGCAACTCTACATCTATCTTTTTTTTTTATATCCTACTATGTCCCACTGCTGGGCAAAGGTCTCTGCCAAAATCCTACACTGACCCCTGTCTTCTGCGATCTCCCACCACTCCTTCTCTAACACGTCAAGATCGTCCCGCCAACGCCTTCTCGGCCAGCCTCGTCGATCAATCTTTATTGAAATAAAATATGATCACGACTGTATTCCCAGGGCCTATTCTCTTCAGACAGATCTTTAGGTATTTTCAGGAGGGTAGTCGGAGGTATGTCCAACCAAATAAATATAAGGTACATGCGCACATTTTGCAGAAGTTAACTTTCCATACGTGACAGGCTGCAAGACCATCAACGCTTTCAGAAAGCTAACTGGTTTTCTCGCGATAGTTTGCTTCACGGCTTGTGTTAATGCGCATATAAATTTTCGAAGCGAAAAATACATTGATGTAAAGAACGAACGTCGAGGTACAAACGCATTCGGGTAATACGGCTTTACCCTTAATTTAATACTACATTTTTTACTTTAAAAACTCACGGCGGGCCGCTAGTTATTTGTAATTGTATTGTAATCGAGATTTATTTTTTGAATAAATATAGAATTTTATTTTTACCACAATACTTGTAGAAGACTTTAAACAAAAGTAATGAACGCGACAAAGATATCCCTCTAACTAAGTGGACCTAGTATAGTACCTGTACGAACAGCGAGTAGGCCGCAGTGAATGAGTGAGTTTCGTAGTACAAAATTCGGAGCATTAAGTTTCCGGCCGTACAAAAAAACGACACGCGAAGAGAGACAAAAGATCTAATGCTTTGTCTCCTTTACTCACAATAATATTGTATAATTCTTCTTTATTTTTGTGTGACAAAGAAAGGAATATACCGCGCTCTATTTCTTACTTTCTCTAAGCCCCTCTTAGTTTTTCCTTTCATTTTGTTTTCAAACCTTGATAATTGACTAATGTATACTAACGTGGTGCTAGGTACTAACGTGTTGATAAAGTCGATGGTCTGCGCCTTCAGTTGGTCCGCGGAGTGGAGGTCCGCCAGTATGAGCGTGTCAGCCGCCGTCTCCACAGACAGGTTCATGCAAAGCGCCTCTTCACACATCACTTTTAACCGCTCCAATGCGTACTGAAACAAGACATTATTATTAAGTAAGTCGTGCAACCCACTTTCTTGCGGATTAGTAGACTGATGCGGGCACCAAACATTTGAGTGTTGGAACCAACAGGTTCCAACACTCCAATGTGGGGATCGATCTTGGAAGGTTATTGGACACAAACGAAGCATTGCCATTGGCCATTGTATTCGTAGCAATTTTGTTGATCAATGTTGGATTGGAACAAAGTTGAAGCCAATGCGTGGTGCTCGCATAACAGCCGCTTTCTCGAACGCAGATCACCTCAAAAATTAACAAATCAATAGTCAAATCACGTGACAGTGTCGAATTTGTTCCTCATTTGACACTTGTCACGTGATTTGACCATTGATTAATTTTGGAGATGATCTGCGCTCGAGAAACCGGCTGTAAACTACTCGTGACCACGGTGACTGTAACGTCATCCGAAATGTTGAGGTGAATTAATTTTAAGGAGGAGGCTTATAGCCAGCAGTGGGCTATTATTTGAGATGCACATGATGATGATGATGATATAGTAAGTAAGTTCGTATGAGCCATAGAGCCGGGACCGATAATTTAACGTGCCCTTCGCACGGAAGCGCTCTGTCACGGTTGCGGTCACCCAATAGATAATTTGTTGTAACTAAAAATAACCTATTTTATAAACTTTGACTTTGATCGCATAGTACCAACCAACTTAACTCAAATGCAGTTTCCCATTTATGAAAAATAAAAACACTACAAAAATCCCTTATCTCTTTCACAAACAAATTTTTCTTAAGAATATTCAATGGTTCAGTAATATTTAAATGTGCTGTTGCATTATATCACCGCACAACTAATAAATAAATAACGCATATTGAATAATAACTTGTGTTTATTTTCCTTTAATGACGCGCTCTAAGTGTCTATTCTATAGACGCTATTGCGCATTGTGTGTTTGTAACATTGACGTTGAACAAATAATTGGTCAATGGTTTTTACAATAATAACTTTATGAGCATTCTGAGCTTGCAAACTATTATTTAAGGTGCAAATGGCAGACTACAAATATAGTAGACCGTTATGTCTGGTTTTATTCAACTTCGGTGACTGTGTCCTTGAAAAATAATGAAAATGCGTGAATTGAGAATTATCTGTACGTAGGAAAGGTACATTAGTAAAAATAAAAGAAATTCACATCCTCCTGAGTAAATAAGCAGAATGTATTCTTGTTATGGCACGTTATACGATATTCCCCGTCTAAAATCACAATCACAATCACAATGCTTTTGGGTAGCAAAGAACGCAGTCACCATGCTCAGCGGAGAACTCATAAGAATTGACTTTTTACTAAAAATATATCTAGTCTAGGCGAGCAATCTGCCGTATAAAATGCAAATAACAAAAAAGTGGAAATAAATATACCAAATGCATGTTAATTCATGCCTGTTACCCAATTATAAATCTTCAAAGTCATCAGAATTTAAAATAAGTCAATATGTCCACGACCTTTCGTGTTAAAGCCGATAACAAGTTTTCTTTTTTTAAATACAAATTAGTTCTCACTTTGTCCGCAGCCGCTAGTAGATCATCGGCCATCTTGTCTAAATTGGGCGCGCGGCCGGTGTAGATAAATCGCAGCATCTCCCTCAGCACTTCATGGTCCACGTCGGTGATGTCCACTCGATTTCTTTTCCTCTCCTCCATTTCGTGCTCGAACATCGCCGCGAACACTGGACTCCGCGCTGGAAAGAGTTCGATGATTTTATGAATAGACGTAGGGGACCAGTTTATAGAATAAATAGAATAGAGAAAATTTATTTTCCATAAACATAACAAAAATGAGAAATATTACAATCGAGTGACAAGAAAATAAGGCTACCCCTAAGCATTTCCTCCAGCAGCACCATGGCTGTTGGAGCGCTGGTTTTCAGTGACGCCAAACAAATTAAAAGTAACAGTTTGAAAGAAATTAACTTTAATGTAAACTTCTGATTACTGTACTCCGACTATACTCGTATGAAAAATTGTAGACAAGCATACGCCCGCGGCTTGGCTCTCGTGGTACCCACATGGATAAAAAGCTTATATTTTATTTCAGATGATAAACTATGTAGGTATTTCAAGTTTCAGTTGAATCCGTTCAATAGTTTTAGCGTGAGGACCAAACATTCATCTAAGTATACCTACCTACATTCATACAAACTTGCGTTTATGATATTAGTAGGATATGGAAATTCTTGAGTGTATATGAAGTAACATAGGTACGTTTAATTTTAATCCATAAAACACTAGCATGAACATAATTTCTGCTGATATCACTATTTTATTATTGTACACAAATACCTATTGCAGGGCATAGATCTCCTTTATACTTTAGTTACAAAAAAGGTAGGCAGCCTTTTATCTTAATTCTTTGTTATTCTAAGATATAAAGTGCTGTTTAGTTTAGACTACTGTGATACGTGTTTGGGGATAAAATTATAAGCATGTTCACGTTTTTAGGGTACCGAAGTCAACAAGGAATCCTTATAGTTTTGCCATGTCCGTCCGTCCGTGCGTCTGTCCGCGGCTTTGCTCACTATTGATATTATTTTGATTATTGATATTAGAAAAAATATTTTAACAAGGAGATTGATCTCGCCAACAAAGTGGTAGAAAAAAAAACGTATTCGGTTCTCCCCTACACCCTGAAAGATTACTTCAATTCAGTTTAAAACATCAATGAATGTACATATTTAAATGAAAATAACTTCACATATTATTAGGCAACTACGGAACCCCACATTGAGCGTGGCCCGACACGCTTGGCCAGTTATTATTAAGGATATTTCAATTGATAATTATAATAAATACTACAAAGCAAACATAAGTCATGTCGGCAAAAAATATGTGGTAATGAAGGTCATAAAAGCCTATTAACTATTTTAATGACGAAGTAAAGTCCACATTTGCGGTATATATGATCACGACTGTCAATAATAATTAATATAAAGCGTAATAATGAGGAAATACCAATAACTAACGGTATTCTCCATAGCTTATCGGTAACCTAAATGCGCATAAATTTGTACTGTAACACATTCTAATCATATTGAGCTTATTAGTTGTGTAAGGTCTTTGTTAGTTTATCTGTAGGTAATAATTGCGACAGACAAGGTCTAAGAAGCAAGACTGTATTGTTGTCAGACAAAGTGCTTTGTCCACTTGTGTAGGGCAGCTGCATCTTTTATTTCGATGATTGCAATTTAGACAATTATTAATGATAATGAACAAGGAACTTACATTGGTACATTGGTTAGCAGCAAAGAGTAAGTAACTAATCTTTTGGATGTCTAAGGGGTACATATTTTGTCCATGCCCATATTTTGCCCTCTGACTACCGCATTAGACCCCCCAACCCCATAGGATCTAAAAATACCTAAAGAACTGAAAATAATATGTTTATTTTCAGTTACGTTATGGAATACAGTCGTGATCATATTTAGTTTCATTTCATATTGGACGTTATTGCCCTCTTGAAATATCTCGGACTTTGTTGACATAAAGTTTGCTTGCTAAGCACCTAAACGATGCTTCAGTTCAGCTTAATCTACCTCACAAGAGATAGTCGTTAGTGTAGAACTGGCTAAGCAGGGCTTGTCGCGATGTTTTTCTTCCATTGCTGTTTAGAGCTTATAATAACTTGTGAAATAGTAATTTCCTGAGATTAAAAATTAATGAAAGATGTATATAGTGATGATTTGGATTTACGTCCTAAGGTCAAGGTCATCTCTAGGCTAAGAGCAAGCGTAGGATTAAACTAACATTGAATCTTTCAAACTCAGATACCAGGTTGAACACAAACCCATACGTTACCTTCCTTGTTCACATGAACATAAGATTTAAACTTCACAGTGTGTACTAAGGAACTTTACCCTGCAGCCAAACTGTTTACAACAAAATTACAAGTACTTAGATAATTTTATAATCTCACCTGCTAATATAGCTTTATGCGCTTGGAACTCCCGGCCGCCGACCGCAAGTGTGACATCAGAAAACCTTTCATTATCGAAGAGCGCTCCCAAATCGTCTGATAGTCTACATTCAGGAACTTTGAATTGGACCACGTTGCTCTGCCCACTAATATTGATGCTGTCCGCTACTACTGACACTTCACAGAATATCGTTAGCTTGTCTTCTGGTAACAGGCCGTTCGCTTCGTCTAGCAGGAAATCTCTGAAATAGATAAAGGGTTCGGTGAAATACGGGCAGAATCTTAAGTTTAGTAGATTCTAGGAAATAAGAATCGTGGCAAAGGGCACTGAATACGTCCTGTAAATTATATTGGCTATCTAATGATGCTATTATGTGACAAAATATAAGCATATTGTGTGAAGCCTTTAGTCAATGTGTGTCTATTTTTCGATTTCAAGTTTCTGCACAACAATATTATGAGGATACTGGCTTGTTAAATTAACGCGGAAATATTGAGAATGTTAATGCTGTATTCATCAAGGTTAATTTTATGGTATTTCAATAAACAACTATAATAAATATAATAGTCTTCCGTAAGTATAAATCAATATTTTACAATGGCACAATGTTAGATTGTGAGATTACATATTGAACTATATACAGACACTCTGTAATGATATTAATTTCGGAACTGTGTCGGCGTAGAATGAAGAGTGATAGATTGATAAGTCAATGAAAATAAGTTCTATTTGTCACAATCAATTTATTTTTATCATCATGAACCTTAGCTTTTATTTGACAAATGTTCAGGAGATGTATGTATGTATGTATGTATGGGGACTCCCTTTTCCGCATTTAGACTCAAAGGCGATGTTCAGGAGATTTGATTCCAGTGATTCAAATTCTACGAATAGTTAAACATCATTACGTAGGTACTATGAATTTAGGTGCCATCAATAGTTCTTTAACCTACAGAGCGTCATCGTCATCGGATTTATTGTAACCTGAATGGTGGGCAGCTTCTAGGGTAAGTTCGTTCACCTGCATAATATATTCTAAGCCTGTTTTTGCATACGCTGCTAATTTAGGCATAGTATTATATGAACTCTACTTTTCGAGAAAGTCTTTGTAGAAAGCATTTAAAATTTTACTGGTTTATTTTTATCTGTCTGCCCAGAAAGGGTTGATTTATCCTCGTCAAATAATGAAATAAATGGCAGTACACAATGACCAAGATTGCTTCGTATTATTATGCCATATAAAGGACCTACACACAATGTTTACAGCCCTCAGACGTATTATCGCAGGGAAAATTATATTGCACCGTTAAAATAGGGTCCGCCCCCATTTCGATTGAATCCGAGTCGAAGCGTGGGCTGATATAAATATAAACCCTTCGTAAGTAGGACAGGGGAAGATATGACTGTCAGCAAAATATTACTGACAAAACGGATATATAGATGCCAATTTTGAGTCAGCTTTTGATGATGCGAAATATTTGTGGTTGTAGTAGTAAGTACCTAGCTAGAACTTTGATGTAATCCTATTTGATTGCTAAAACATCGAGTATGTAGTGTAACTTACCTTCTAATAAACTTTTTGAATCCCCAATCTTTTCCTTGAACAAATCTGTATGCGCGCTGTGATTCCATCGCCTTGGTCTCTTCACGTTTCGCGTTTAGTATTGAAAACTTGAACTTTGCCCGCACTTCCGATTTATTACACGACACTAATAATAGATATAACGATAAGTAGTCTTTGCTCTCTTCATCGAGTCCTTTAGGGTTCACACGGAGACACCATTTTAATTTATCACTAGCACCCGCTGAGAAAGTCGATGATTTTAGGACTTCACCCATTTCTTCTCTACAAAAACTAAAATTGTTTATTGTCCACATGTAACTGAACTTAACCACTTTGACCTGAAACAAAAAGAGAAACAGTTATTTTATTGTTACATATCGAGATCAAAGTTGTTACGGTAGTAGTCAAAGAGGACGAAGTGAGCCAGCCCGATGTTCAGAAAGCAGAATTGTGAGCTTAGTATTGTAAAGCGGCATCGCTCGAGGCAAGGCTCATACGCTTATTGTGCGCCCCGCTTGGGGCGTTTTGGCAAGGTGGCTTTGGGGGCACCGTCCCGACCTCTCGGAACAATAAATTTTCCACGAAACGGCTCCCAAACTATTCAAGGCACCGTCGCATGTCCTTCGTGTGCCTTTGTCTCTAATTGCTTCGCTGATAGGACTTGTAGAAACAAACTGACATTTCGGACGTGCGTATTACGAGTTATTTATGGCAAATAAACTTTAGTACTGCTCAGCGTGGTAAACTTTAACAACTATTACTCTAAAGATTCAAGGGTAGGGTGTCATATGAAATATTTTTACGATTTTGTAAGCATCTGCTGTTGAAGTACCTAAACTATTACGACGATTTCATGTTATTCACATAGTTAAGTTACTCAACGTGACTCAACACACGTGGGACTTTAATTGTAAAAGCCCTATAAAACTTATCTTTTACAATGAATTAGGGCTATAAACGCCATCAAAGAAAGGTGAGACAGGGAGTTCTGTAGGTTCAATGTAGGGGCCCTGGTTGAAGGTCAGGATAGATGCGCGGACGCAGGCTGGGCGCGGTGGTCGTTGCCCCCGACCGTTGGTGCTTGCGGTGCTGCTGGGGTCTTCGCCCGGTCGCCGACCCGCTCCAAGGCCGCCCGCATCATCCCCGCTCGCGACCAGCGCTGATAAGATCAGCGAACTTTATTTCACCATGTTGCGACCACTGATTTTAAGGGGTTTTATCGTGTTATAGCGTTATAATCATTTTAAAGAGTTCATTGAAGGAGTTTTGCATAGACTATTCAAAATTTAAAAGCTTGTAAAATATTTTTTGTTAGTATTCTTTCTATTGTATTTGTACTTAAATGTATAGTGGTTATTTTTAAAAGAATACATTCGTTCGCACCATGTTGACCGAGGTGCGATGCGAACTCAACAGCATAGTGGAACGATTATGGTGAATGATCGATCATCTATCTAAATTTTATGCTGAACCTTTATGTTTCGATTTCCATTTACATTCAGTGTAAGTGTTTGCATTAGTAGTGAAGAGAACACTAATAGCTGTTATAATACGAGAAGTTTATTGACGACGCATTTCCAAGTAATGAAGTGTGCTATTATCGCCAGTGCCACCGCGACTGCGGGCACGTGTACGGCGCACAGAAGATTAATTTACTTACACGTGTGTCGCACACGTTTAAAATCAGCCGACCAGGAAATCTTAGCAAATTAAATATACATATCTGTTATTTGAGACTTTACCAACACCAATTAACACGACTACACGAGTATTTAGACACGATGTCCGTTATATAACGGTCTACATGAATTTGATGATCCGATCGAGACCTTAATAAGCGTACGTGCCACTGATTCGGCTTCGGACAGAGAGGCAAAAAATACCGCTACTGTTGCAAATAAATATTTTTTTGGTTAAAAAGCATCAAAAAGGTAATACCGGGTCGGCGACTAAGTCGAACAACGGTCGCTCCAATTGTTCGAGCGGTGGCCGGTGACCAGCGGCCGGCAGGAAAGTAACACTAACGGCACCGCCAGCGCCAGATATCATCATCGCGAGTATGTTCTAGAGTTCTTGACGAAATCCATCCATCGCGAACATGCTACACGACGTCTTATCAGCGAGTACCGCAATGCTGATACACTAACGTCCGCGAAGGTTACGACTTCGGTTATGTAATGTGTGATTATGTCATTTTGTTGCTGAAAACACGTTTTTTGGAAAGATGCCTAGACGTTATTGTTCGCAAATTAATCACGTTCCTGGTCTGTATGTTCTGAAATGCGAGGAGTATTTATCGGAATAGGTAGATGTGAGCATCACGTTGTTTGGTTCGTCGTCGGTGGGTCGCATTCAGCAGCATCACGTGACGCACGACCCGGCACCAGCGCCAGTTAGAACATCGGACACGTATACTTCCTAGTTTGGTTAATTATGTACATATTAACTCAATCTGCACGTATGCGCAACATTTCAAGTTCACCGATAACGGCCTCGGTAAACAATATTATCGCTCGTTCGCTAGCTCTGCATCAGATGATTTGTAGAATTTACGACGCTGGCCGTGGATGGAGGTTTACGAGCACTTAGCTCTGGTTTGCCGACGGTATTCTATTTTGACAACAATTTGTCGTTTCACCGAGGCCGCAAATAACCAATCAATAACAAAAATACGAATCAGGAAGTGTTATTTGCGCGTTTAATTTGATATGTGACCTCACTAGCAAATAACAAACTAACCCTGGCTACCAGGATATTTAAACTTTTAAATAGATAAGCCAAGGTAAATATTTCGGTTCAGTCATTATCGTGTTTTAGTTCGGTGTACATACATACATATTTGTGACTTCCCATCTTGCCACTACCAACCAACGTATCTTCTGAGTCTAAAACGGTGACTTTTCCCTTCTTTGTTCTAACCCCTCGTCATTATTATCTAAGCAAAGCTGCGTGAGCAAACCGAGCGCATACCGTGCCTTATCTTCATTGCAGCTTGTCCTTTCTAGACATGAAGAATTGACGACTCATCCAGTAGGACAATAAATGATGCTTCCGGTATTTTTCTGATTTGGAATTGTGCGTTCTGAATTCCGAAAATACTGATTAGCCTGGAGTCACCAAAGCATATCGGGCTAGAATTTAAGTTCTAAGTCGTTAAATTAGGAGTAGTATTGCAATTCATTCCCCTTTCCCATTAAAAAATTGCAGAACATCATTAAGCTGATTTACGTCCAGGGAAGTGGACTAGTGACGTGGTGGTGCTAATACCGTTTCGACCGTTCTTACGAGGTGTCACAATGTAAATAATGGAAGTAATATACCTAGATAGTCGTTCCGCAGTTTCCCACTCCCTTAATTCACCAGAACTTTGGATTTGGTCCAAACGTTGGTCGTCAACATCATTATTCAGTGAGTTTCTGGTTTTAAAGACTCAGAATGAAATCACCCTTTGAATCGTTTTTCTGGATAATCTTGGTTAATGTTTTGCAAAACTATTTAAGTAATACCCGAACTTTGTCTAACGATTTTAGCAATAAGTAACATGTATATATTGTATTCAGCACTACTATTCGTATTACCAAATCTTTGAATATCCCTCTTGTTGACTCAATAAAGACCTGTTTGCCTGCATACTTACTTTATAACAGAAAGGTTTCCTAACACAAGTTGCGTCCGCACACTTAAGACTATCTAGCTTGAGGTAAAGGAGGTGCATCATATTGGGGTATACCAATACGTACCTGTGTAAAGCACCAGTTTTCTGCGACGGGCGTGTTCCCGTCGTGCAACGGGCTGGGCACTCGGCTCACGGCCATCCCGCCGCCGGCGCCGTTGGAAGACACGCGCGCCGACTGAGGAGCGGGCGCGCCGCCGCCGGTCCCGCCACCGCACTCGCTGCCTGACCCGAGCCTGGAGACAAACGCACTCATTAGACCAACTCAACATGACAATCTATTTATCTAATCAGCCCACATCCACCTACTGCTCCAGCCCTCTTCAATTTCACGCCATTTTTTCAGATCCTTTGCCAGTCGCATCCCAAGTTTCACCGATGTTTTTACTTTATCGTCGGACTAATCAAAACATCAAGTCCATTCAGCGTGGAGACACAGCTTTACCGTTTCAACATAACAAACATTACCTAAGGTCTTTTCATGGAGACATAGCTCATTTACAGAAGGCGAGACGCACCCCTCAGTCAGACAAGAGTAAATCAACATACGGCAGCCGCTATTGTTAAAAAAACATAAAAAGACAAGCTCCAGGGCGCGGTAGATTTTTGACAGTTCTCTATGGAAACTAAGAAATTAATCACCGCTTGAGACACGAGAGACGCTTGAGATTCAGGCTTGAGTATGAACTCTGAATACGAGCCAAGTTCGATCGGCCTTATCCAAGTTAATACATGTGGGGCTGAGTAACAGCCGGTTTTTTAAACGTAGATCATCTTAAAAATTAACTAATCAACGGTCAAATTACGTGTAAGAATTAACTAATCACGTGAAAGTGTCCAATTTGTTCCTAATTTGACTCTTGCTATTGTGACGTGATACGACCATTGATTAAGTAATTTTTTTGAGATGATATTCGAGCGAGAAACCGGCTGTTAGCCGCGAGTATCCTCACGTTATTTTTAATTTTTAATTTTTACAGAATGTTGAAGTGAGAAAAAACTCCCATCAAATCGAATCAACAATGACCCATCAAATGGGACTTCAAATTAATAGACGTGAATAAATTATTGAGTTTTAAAATATAAGCAGATGAAAGATATTTTGAAAGAAGCAGCGTTATTGGTACTTTGCTAGGTTGTGAAATAAGTAGGTATAATATATTTTTAACCAAGAGTTTGATATATCACATAAAACAAGACATTGGTCTGGCCTGGCACGATGATATTAAAATAAAAATATAATTTCTGAGATTTTAGTGTTGATAGACAATCTTTGAGGACTAGAAGCTACAAAAACTTCACAAGGTTCTCAAAATAAAGAATTCTTGATGGTCATAAGAAATAAAACTCAAATGATTTACGATCTATATTAGATTTTGTGACGCAACGTTGTAACTTCAACATTATGGTAAAAATAAAACATCAAAATCAAATGGGCACGAGACAGTGATGTCATCAGCCATATGGTTACAAATTGGAACACCCAAATAATTTGATGAATCAATTTGTTAACAGCAACACACAAATTAGCGTAAATAAAATGTAAAGCGGTAACCGTTAACTACAGCGAATAATATTAAAATTAATAAGTATGCACATTAAAGTACGCGTAATAGCAACGATATGCCAACAAGTGACCTAGTGGTCGATAGGCGATACTTGCAACTTCTCATGGAATGAATGCAAGGCGAGAATGTAGCAACGTCGTTAATACGCCAATCAACAACCGCAGTTTTGCTTCCCAAATCTGGGACGCGAACACAATACCAGTATCATAAAAGGTACTTTATTATAATACGGGTAGGAACTCTTACCGTACTGACTGAGTGCCGAAATTCGGACAAGAGTACATCGACGAAAGATTTCTATACGTAAGTGGCTTTCGACTTTTGGGTTTCGGTGCCGACAAAATGTCGAGAGTAACAAAGTGGGACATGTATGTACAATGCGAGATATGGCCGTCCTGCGAGACTTTCACGAACAGTATTTCGATTACCAAATACGCGTTAGAATCTGTGTCAGTTTCATCACAGCACTGCATCCTCTCACGGGCCGCGCGCTGCCTCTTTTAAAGGTACAATTTACAGCGATGCGTGGGTTTGGGTTTCCACGAGTGCTCCTTCGTTTAGTATTTAATTGGTGACCTCCGCACGAAGCTTCTTACAGCGGTCATTTGGACGTTGCCATGACATTATTTTAAAATATTAGTTTTAATTATGAGTAATTGCTAATATAGGCAGTCCAATTGTGGTAAGGTTAATCCGGGTTCCGGAGCTTATCGGGTGGCTCCAGGCGCGCTCGTGGTCAACAATGTTATTTTCGGACTTATTGTATCAGCTTATTTTCAAAATATTCCATTACATTTTTACGGTCCGAATACACTTGAATATTGATAAATACTTTGATGTGTGTAGTACAATGTAACATACTTAATCTTAATATCTCTATCTAAGTAGGTACTACACGAGTTATTAAGTTAATGTAGCCACGAATCAAAAATAAATAAGTAGACACTTGCGTAAGTGTAGGGCATGCCAAGATGACTGCCCTGATAAAGAAGGAGAGTAAGTACATACTTGGAATGAAATAATGTATGTCAAACAGAAAAGAGTGTCACAGCACTAAATAAAAGTAGGCTAAGTGAATTAATCGGTACGACCCAGAAACTGTCAGCGACTGACTGCGGAGAGGCTCAGTAAGTAGTGATAGTATTGAAGAATCATAAGTACTTATTCAGTTATTTGGAATATGAATTGGACTACTTACATAAACATTCTGAATATTCCAATATTTCCAATTTGATAGGTCATTTTAACACACTATGCTCTTGATATAGTCCTTACTTTAAAAATTACGAATGAATCCTCCAAATTATTAAAATATTCATAAATCTCAACACAATAGCAGAATTGCGAACCATGTGAATATCAATTCTAAACTAAAAGTTGGGTATATAATCAAAATTTATCAAAGCAGTAACCATATTTGATACAGTGAAACGATAAGGTTATGATCCAGTTTCATATTGCAACATAGGATTTGCCAGTAGGTCACTCTCCATTTTGATGGCTGTTCATAGGTGACCAACTTTAGCACGATAAGATATCGTACACACGGTTTTCATCCGAGGTCGATCGACAATTCGCGACCGTAGCAACGTAGCAAATGGAGCGGTCCGACCTAAATACACACTGTACAATACATACTCGGTAAGCCGCTCCTATGGCGATTAACAATAGGTGAATCATCGTATCAACTCTTCTATTACTTTTGGCCTACATAGAAAAGGTCATAATTACTCAAACGTATAACATGAGATTGATGAGTGAGATACTAGAACAAAACAAGTGATTAACATTGATGAAAATGAGATTTGAAACGATGTAGATACAAATGATAGAACAAAAACATTAGAACACAAAAATAGCACTGCAAAAGTCTTCCAGTGACAATGTTTTAATTTTGAGGAGGGATTGTCGTTTGAGTGGGCAATTCGTTATGCTTCAATGTCTGTGTTGCGGCATGCGGCAGGCAGAGCCCGGATAGCCCTTGCGGTAGACCACCCACCGGTGTAGACCCACCGCGATCATTCACAACAACAAAAAAAAGACGTTATTGTAAACGATATTCCGTTTGTCAACGCCCTGATTCATTAGGCAAACACGGTTATCTTTTTGGATTAGGCGAAACTTATCTACGCGTTTTTAAATTCTCTAGAAACCTAAATTTGAATGATATAAACGGAAGCACTTTAATATATGCATTGAATTTCAAAGAAATGGAAATAGTTGGTATAAATATAATAAGTACCTCGATAGATATAGCAACATAACTAACTGAATAGTTCTAACATGTCAACAACCCTCAAATGTTGAGCAACATGCTTGTTGAGTAGTTTAGGTACGTATCATTGGTCTCCCGTGGTCTTATTATAGGTGTCACCCGACCTGCTCGCATCCTCTTCTATATTTAAAGCTCACTCAGCGGTGTTTTATTAAGTAGATGAGATTTCTAGTCGAACTTTGATGATAAAAATGAACCAATCAAAAACAAACATTGCGAAATAAACCAGTCCTACGCATTTCAGTTAGAAAATAATATGTTCACGTATTATAATCATTCGATTTTCCTTCTGATAGATGCATCAAACTATGCCAAGTTTAAAGTTATGCAAAAAACATCAGCAAAGTGTTAATTTTGTATTGTTAACTATTCAAGAATAGAACCACACGTTGATGAAACATTGAACAACGCTCACCACCGGGTCAGCTCTTTTAATAGGTGAATCATATTTTTTGTAACAAGGTTAAACTATTTAGATTTCTGTGTCATTTATGAAACGCAATAACCAGGGCTAACGCGATACAGAAACAATAATTGACATGATTTTCCGTAACACAATAAGCGCGTTATAAAACAGTTAGTTGGTACATGTCACTATTAGACCCTGAAAGGCTGACAATGATATGGCATAGATCGGTACAACCATAAATTTGCGATCAATAATAATAAATAGCGGGCAGTTGCTGGTAAGACAATGGAATCGGATAAGGGATTCGATAGAACAATAAGCGTTCTGATATGCGTGTAAGTGTTGCTTTATTTGCAGTGAAGCAGCAAAGTTTGCTGCACCTGCCGAGCAAGGAGGGAGTAACCAGTGAGCAATGCCCTCTTAACGATGACTGCTGCTCTGACTCAGACGCCCTGAGGACGACCCGACATTATAGGGTCCTCGACTGGATTCTGAAGGACGTTGTGTTTACCGCGAACAAATAGCCCTACGATATCGGCCTTATTATTGCAAGCACTTTTGTCATCCATTGTTCGGGAGTACAATGTTTGCAGCTATACGAATGGGAGTTTGATTCATATACATACCATACAGTCTTATGTTATGTTTGAATCTAGACCATAACTTAATGTGAAACGTACCATCGTCATTAGAGAAATGTTTAAAATAATAGCGAGGAATGTTTAATATATTTTTTGGGTTTCGTAATGGTTTCGTACCCAAAAGATAAAAACGGGCTCCCATTATTAATCCACTGTCT
The DNA here is from genome assembly GCA_963582015.1 of Xanthorhoe designata. Classification (NCBI taxonomy): domain Eukaryota; kingdom Metazoa; phylum Arthropoda; class Insecta; order Lepidoptera; family Geometridae; genus Xanthorhoe; species Xanthorhoe designata. Next base: position 7,902,045 of record OY757038.1, read on the forward strand.
GTCTGTCTGATTGTCACCAGGCTGTATCTCATGAACCGTGATAGCTACAGTTGGAATTTTTACAGAAGATGTATTTCTGTTGTCGCTATAACAACAAATACAAATATAAAAAAAGAATAAAATAAATATTTAACGGGGGGCCTCCCATACAACAAACGTGTTTTTTTTTTTGCCGCTTTTTGCTCGATATTAATTACGACAACAGGTAGACGCTTGAAATATTAACAAAACGATACGGGAACCTCCGTGCGCGAGTTTGACTCAGCACACTTGGCAGATTTATTACATTTGAATTCACTCAAGCTTATTATGATGTTAGCAAATAACGTACTTAAATGATTAATATATTATTGTTCTAAACCCTCTTTTGCAAATACGTAGTAGGCATATTATTATGAAAGGTGACATTGAGGTTAAGTTTTGCGACGGTTATTGACTTAAAGTCATTTATAAATTAAAATGTATTAATCCCATGTACCAAGATTAAATAAATGAGTTTATTGACCGTTTTTGAAAGGAATAAATTGCGAGTGAATTGAGGTAATAAACAAGAAAGGCATGCTAATGTACAATTTGTTTTTGGTATTTTTTAAAGACATTGGTAAATTTTTATTTTTTATGGGTAAACTCCAATAAACAATTTAACATTTGATTTAACTTAATGAAAAATATAATACATATACATAGATACTATTTTGTTTTTAAAACGTACAGAATATCTACAAAATAAGTACGTAACTGGGCACACGTTATGTGCCAAGAAAAATCTATACATTTCAAAAATACATTATAAGTAATATAGGCACACAATTAAGATTTTATGCTCATGTTTATCATAAAAGTATTTTTAATAAAGATTAATTTTAATAATTCGCTGGTTAAATGCTAAGGTACCACAAATCAAAAATCGTGAAAATCGTTTTTATTACAAAAATGAGATTACAAATAGTTGTTTTATAGTATGAGTAAAAGACATTTTTAATTTTCGCATTAAAAACTACCAAAAAACAGTTGTGTCTGTTTAGCATTTATACACTTTGGCACCAAATTTCAGAGCTAAACAGCCATTTTTTCAGTTGTGGTTGAGTGATTGGCGGAAGCGCACTAAAATTTATATTCTAAAGTGCCATATTTCGGAATGTGGTACTATTGAATATAAATAAAAGTCAAAAACAAATATTATTTTTGGGCAAAGGTACCACATTCCGAAATGTGGTACCTTTGCACAAGATTATTGTATTGATATTACGTTGTGTGTATGTTCAAAAGTATCATTTTTGAAATGCGTTTGTTTTGCACATAACTTTTACGTGAACTTAACTATAATTTTTTAAAACATTAAGTGCCTTTTTGAGATGCGTTTGTCTTGAACATAACTTTTAAAAGAAATCAAAAATTATTTTTCAGGACGTAAGAATATTTTTTGAGATGTGCTTGTTTTTAATTTGCTTTAAACGGGTTTTTAATCATACAAAAATCACTGTTTTATTAATATTTTTCCCTGTAAGTAGGTACAACATTTTAAAAGTAATGTCAAACGTCTAATTTTAATGTCGAACAATAAAACTATTTTAATACAATAGCAGTAGGTACCTATCTAAAAATATAAAAGAATGTAATCAACAACATAAAACCACACCTCTGTGTGTTTATTTATTTGTTTTATTAGCTTAAAATCTTATCCCTTTTTTTAACTAATAAAACAAATAAATGCTTTAAAAACCTCAAATACCTACACAAAATAAGTACCTATCTCTACGCTAAGATCAACAATAATAAGAGAGTAACCAACAACATACGCTATGAGAGTTATCATAAATCTTGAACCATCCGGTAAGAAATAATGTAAATAATGAGATCAACTTTTAAGTTGCTTCAAAACAATATTGAAATTACTTTATCTTTTTAATGGCATACTAACTATTTATCATTGGGTGTAACTTGCTTGCCGCTGTCTAGCGTTTGTGGACACTGAGAAAGCCTTTGATTCGGTCGAAACATGGGTGGTACTAGAGCCACATGGGCAAAGTCGATGGAGGAACTTAGTACGATGCTCCTTCGAGCTTTGATAAGGCCGTTACCTAGCCAAAATGTTAGTCACGTTAGTATGTTTATGGTTTTAGAAGCATTTATTTTGATAGGATATTATTTTTCGGTGTATATTCATTTAAAAAAGTGTATTTTTTAGAATCTTTATAAAACTTTGTTGTTCGTGTAACATTTAAATTGCATAATACTACTAGATTGTGATTCAAACCTTCAAAATAACTTGTTTTAGTTTAATAAACCTTATTTTTTTATGAAATATGGTCTTTTGGTGATATATTTTTTGTGTATATAATACATTTTTTTATATGCTAAAGTCACTTATCTGCTTTTATATGACGTTGGGTTAAAGTTACGGAGAAACTAAAAATGCACTTAAATTCTAATTAAAATTACGCGTCGATTGATAGGTAATACATAGATATAAAAATAAGACTTACTCAAAAAAATTAAAAAAACCTTATCGAAAACTTTGAATGGCCCTACTGAAAAAAGTTAAATTTTGAATTGTGGTAGTTTAGCATTTAACCAGCGAATTATTATTAATGAAATCTTAATTTATAGTTTCGGGAACATGAACTTTTCAATTACTAAGCAAGAAAACAGCAAAGAATTTAGCATGCATGATATTTGTAGAAACAAAAATAGCGCATGGAGTGGGTAAAGCAAAGATAAAAACAGCGCAAATTGTGTGACGTGTAGCGTAATCAAACACATGATTATTCAAGGCTGAGGTGGCCGTCATAGTCTCAGTACGTTGTAAATACTTATGTATTTATAACAATAACATTTCAATGTCAAAGCGTTTAAATCACAATTGATTTCCTGAAATGAGTTGTCCTACGGAAAATAACTGTACATCCTTCATCTTATCTAGACTAATCACTCTACTTTTATAAATGTGTCAAAGCAAGAAACATTTCGAACTTTATATTGAGGAACATAAATCTTTATGGTGACTTACGGTTCCCAAAAAGCGCCCACAAGTGAGCATGCATTATTCCAATTAGGACTCCGGGTCGGCCGAGATACACGATACAAGGGACAAAAAATGAGAAGAGGACAGAAAGCTAAATAAATGCAACGACATCGATAATGTATTCAGACAGGGGGAACTGGGAACCCTGTTTCTATAGTAGGTAAGGCTGTTAAGGCTTTCGTTGGGGAAGTGGAATAAATATAATCGCAGAATAGGATCAGACCAAACTCAACACAAATTATTATTTTAATAGAGTAGGTGGAAGTATCATATGTATAAGCGTTTCATAAAGTGATTTTTGTAGGTACGTACGAGTAAGTTGGCATCATAAAACCAAAATAAACTGCCATGATAATTTACTAACATTTAGAATGCAGATGCGCAGTGTAAAGTGCATGTCATATTTGTTTGATGCCGACAGTTGTCCATACAACGTGTGTTGTAAATAGCATGTAATTTTATTGTTAATAATAATATGTAAAACGTTACATATAATTGTATTATTCCACAGTAGAGCGTGCGAACGCGGAACTGTATAGAATTCATTCCGTGCCACCTCTATTTGTCCGAGATGTGATGTGAGGACGAACAAGGTGACCGCGCCAACCCACCACACATGTATGGGACATGACGACACGTATTGTGTGCGAAACATATTTAACCTGGAACAGCAGTCATTATATAATTTTACATACTGGTTCTCAATTAATATCGCTGATGCAATGTATCTTGCCACATAGCGATGATGCGTGATAAATCTGCTCTTTCTTTTGTCAGCTGTCTACACTAAAGCTGTAATCCAAAGAATTACAAATAGTTACGTAACTATGATAAGAGGCATAAGACCCTTAAGCCTCGCTAAGTATATCCTCTTCTTTTGAAGATATTATAAAAACAGCTACTTTATACAAAATACTCGTAATCTATAAACGAGGAAAAGTACTTTCGGTATCAAATGTTTGATGAAATGCAACTTTGTTAGATATCCTTTATCGCTTCGACATTGAAAGATATTGATAAAATCAATGAAAGTCACGTTAATCAATTCCGTGTACTACAGATACAGAATATATAATACTACTTATACTATTTTCATTGCGAAAAAAGGTAAGGCAAGTAGTAAGCAAAGAGTAGAATAGTATAAATATTGTAAGATTTTCTTAAATTTTAAGCAACACACAGGAGCTCCAGCGCATACATAAAGAGTTAGGAGGATCAGAGCTTCAGAAGTGTATTGGCAAACATCCAACATCGTAACAGGGACAATACTGCAATACGAAAGGCGAAACTTATTCTACAAACAATTAAGTATCACGTCTGTTAAATAATCCATGCTCAAATTGGAAAATCAAAAGTCATTCAAACATGTTCAGAAATGCTGAAGAAGCATAATTTACACATGGCTTGGGTTGCAAAATGTTAAGGTCGGCCGTTCGCGTTCTGAATACGAAGCTCGAACGCTTCCTGGTAGTTAATCATAATCAGTTTAGTTTCTAGTCCTTTGAAGTGGCGACTGTTACAAGTGTATGATCTTGAAATTAAGGAAACGAATGATAATAAAATGGCGTTCAACCTCAGCATCGCGCGATAGATAGTTTCGACCTCGCCAGGAACCGAACGATGGATCGACAATTCGAATAATGGTGAGACTTCGTTCGTTACGTCATGACCTTCATTGGCCGGTGCGGCGGTATGACGTAGCGCACTCACGCCTACCTGTTCACACGTGGTTCAATAAAACCAACGTTACTAACGAGTGCTATCGTTTCCATGATTCTTGAATGCACGAGACTGAATGAACTTTATGCACGAGAATACATACTTTAAATTTAAACCATAAAAACAGGGTACTGTTCTAATGTCTACCGAAACCAAGAAACAAAAAAAACATTCAAGGCAGGCAGAGTTACTTACCGAAATATTACTGACCTTCCTCATAAAATCACATAGTGTTAGGTACTTTTCTTATAATTGCATGAAAAATGAGCAGAGATTATGTTAATAGATAACTAAATATTTACATAGATACATGTTAGTATACCACCACCAGTTATGATTGACCAGAATGATCTACATTATGAGGTTTAGTAAGAAAGTGATGAAATGAGTAACAAAGGTATTACGTACTTTAACCAAGAGGAGCGCGCGGTTTGCTGATTATACCTAGAAAGGAAATGATAACAACGTTATATTACTTGGTTGTGATATAGACGGCACACGTGACTTTGTCGGGAAGGTCTAGGATCAAGGCTCGTAACACAAAAGATTATCATGAACACCGCAAAGCGAGGATAAGCTGCGATGCGGAAGCGAACGAGCGAGGCCGAGGACGGACAGCCAATTCACAAACCTGAACGCATGGCCAGCTGAACTAGCAGACATTGTGTTCCATGATCAATACTTGCACGACAGTTATATTACAAATTTAATTCAGAGCCTCATCTCATACTCTCGAGAAACGTGCTACACGTTTATAACTATATATACTCTTGTAGAGGGTACATCAAAGCGTAAGCCCGCTTACAATAAAAACGCGCTAGTTAGTATTCAATATTTTGCAATTCCACGGCGGCACTTCACTTATGGTTTAAATACAATGCGCAAGCGTTTACATGTGACAATCATTATGTAATAAACGACATGTATACGATGGTGGGGATTGAGCGGCAAACGCGTACAACCGAAACCGATACACAGGCCACAGCGCAACACGGCCCGGCCGAGAAACTAGCAGTAACATTTGGCAACACGGTATTCGAAAGCAAAGGCATCGATGGCTATGTAACGCCGCATGCAGACGCTAATCTAACTAGGACAGATTGATTTATAGCTTAAACAAGAAACTGTGCCACCTCGGCCCTGCTGCACCGCGTTCCACATTGTTTTGCCATGAATATGCAAACAGATATCGAATGGATGTTTATGAAATTGATTTCTTCTCGTAAATACTAAGATTGAGCAGTTGCAGTTTCAAGCATCAATTTATTAGCACGCGATCGATTGTTTCCTACAACTAGGATACGAACATACTATCAGGAAGTTACGGTGGATGTCGGGTGACAAGGATAGTTAATAAGGCCAAACCGGTTTGGCCTTAAGTTTTATTGTCCTATGAATTACTAGATGGCCAAAATGATTGGCAAGACCTTGACTTCGGCCCAATATAAATTGTGTGACCCCACTTCCTACATCGGCGAGGGTCGTCTGTGTAGATTGCCTTTATTTCTATCTAATAATATTGATGGCCATTTACATGCTATCAGAGCAGACATAACGATAAAATCTAATAAACATATTTCCAATAACAATTTAAAGTGCTGTTATATTGACAATTTTAAATAGGATTTCCTGTGCCTTGAAAACTATAGACAACGTAGACAAACATATTCTAACATAGACATTGCAAACGTGTAAATATTAGTCGTTAAACAGAAAATCATCGAGGTCACAATAAATATAATTTAAAACTATTTTCATAAATCATCCACTACAAGTAGAGAGACAAAGTTACAGAGTAATTTCGTTCAGATCAGCCCAGAGACTAGTGTAGGTGTTTGATTGCAGTGGAGTTGCGTGTGTTGGTGTGCGTGTAGCTGGCTCGTGGAGAAGCCACTTTGCCGGTGCTCGGCACCAAGCAGCTCAGCACAGGGCATCGAGAACACGACCCGGTTCGCCGCCCGAGAAAGCATCGACAAAACTCGGTTGAGGCCGCGCACACGGGCGGACGCACACTTTCAGTCTTCGTATGCGAAACGTGTGTATATTAAGAAACACTACGCGAAAAAAACTATAGAAAACGACCGACTATTGCAAAAATGTGATTAACTTGAGTTAATCACGTTGAGCTGACTTCGACACATTAGAAACGAACACGTTTGATATTGATACGAGGGCTCGCGCTTAGAATATTTTATAGGTTTTGGCATAGGAGAGAAAATTGACTTTCCTCGTTGAAAAAATGTATGATACCAACTTTGGCTCAGGGCCAGATGACGTTCATATAACGTTGGTGCAATGAGTATTGGCAACATAATATTTAACAATTAGTACAAGTTATCCAAACTAAGTTAGATTACTGAGTTTTAGAAAAACAATCCATGAAACGATGGTTGGCCTTCACAATCAACCAAAAATAGATGTTAGAACGTACTTTACCCAGGAGTCTAGCAATGAACCTTGTAATGTCTGTTTATCCCACATATGATATACATATTATACTGTTTCCAAGGTATCTAAATATTGAAGTTACCGCTCATTTTGACCGTTTAAAATAAGTTTGCTCAGCTCATGGTTCGTCGTGCATGGCCTTGGATTTAACGCCCCCGTTCTACTTTCCTACATCTTAACAATGCATTAATCACCATCTGCCAAGAAGTTTATACACTTTTGAGTGCAAACATCATTTTTATTTTATTTTAAAGGTTGATTAGAAAGATATAATTAAAGAGTAAGTTGAGTTAAGTTAGGACAAAAATGTTAGTAACTCTGAAACTCAACACTCAAGACTTTCAATTGTTCTTTCAAGAAAACCGGGTCAAATTTGACAACGTAATGCATTTGACCTACATGGTTAATGAATGGCATTTGAAAATAAAATTGGATAAGGCGACACGCGTTTTGTATTTGATGCCTAGAATTTTAATTTGCTCTTTTCACTGGTTGTGAAAGCCAGAGAAAAGGTAAGATAGAATTATTCTCGTTCATTCGCTATTTTATGTGAATATCTGTGAGATTGGCATACGAACAGGTAGACATAAAATGTTGATGAGCTTGAGCAACTAAAATTATAGCAATCGCGTCGCGCTTCGCTCGTGTGGTCATCACACACTATTGCCTCCGGCAGCACAGGTTTGGGGTCAGACCGCAAAATAAGGGGCACAAGGTAAAAGATGGTGCATTGAGAACGGCCTTAAGCCCAATAGCAATCTGCGGCCGTGCTGCGCTGCTTCCTATTGGCGTCGGAGCGACAATGCCAACGTAGCCGCGTCGGTGCTACGAAGGTGACGGAGCTGCAAAGGTCGATCACCATTCGATCGCAAAGCAAGCTCTTGCTTCTCATTTATCTTTATTATAACAGCTCGATTTAATGGTAAAAATTTTGAAAAGTACTTTTTATGTTATTTACAATGTTAGTAAAATATTAGCAATTATTATTCATTTGATAATGAAAGTTACTTAACGCACACTTTAAAAACCATTAGTTTGAATATGCATGCGAAACAGTCGACCTCAAACGTAGAACAACTTTTCTTAACTCAGTGAGGGGCCACCGCCATTCTAATATTTTATCTGCGAAAACTTTAAATATCCCATTTCAGAAAGGAGATATTTTTACAGCTGACAAGGTAGTGCACCACAGCGCGTGACCTCTTACCTGCTTTTAGTCGATAGACGTCGCTTTTATCTATCAACATCACCTTGCCATTTTCAAACGTGACATAAATTCCAATATGCTTGACTTACTATGAGATAGTGGGCAATTTGAAACGACGTTTTTATAGCGACCAACTGGCGAAAACTGGTGACCCCAAATCATTAAACAGGAGCAAGGAAGGTGAAACACAAATACTCGAGTTTTACGGGTCAACTGGCGTTCGGGGAGCGGATGCCGCCGAGCCGGTGGGAGGCATAGAGGCGCGAAGGGCGCAGGGCCCGAGCGGGGGAGGCCGAGAACCCTGACACAGATCCGAACTCATCAGTAAAGCGCGAAGGCCTCAAGATTCGGCTAGTATAATCATCGATTCCTTCACTCTTCATACCGCTTTACGCACAAAATGGGTCACCGCGTGTTTCTGACAAAGTTGGAGAGGTGCGGTATGTCCCCGTTCCGAATTGCTTCCTCGGCAAATTTAACGCCTCTCGCTACCGTGCTCCAAATCTGCAACCAATTGGCAGCATGCAACCAATAATAATGCTGATTTGCTTTTTTCTTATCGTAGGTTCAACTAGTAAAAGTGGTTCTAATCGTTATAATTTCGAACAAAAGTAATATCAATATTTCATTACACAACATGTACCTACTTTTAAAAGTTTAAACTGCATCAAAACAATTGTCACATAGACTCATCGTCTTTAATGTGAGAAGCGTTTTTCAAAAACATCTTATTTGATCGTTTGGATCTACTAAGAATTAACTAGATCGGCGTGGGCACACAAATTGAGAGAACGTATAAACGTGACCGGGTCTCGTCAGCGTCAGCGTTATAGTTTCATGAGCCACTTTCAGCTGAGTAATGACATCGGGCAGGCGTTGCATAGCCTGTAGAGACTATTGCGACATGACACACCTCAATGTCTCACACTAAGAGGATGGCCAGATACTAAAATATCGAGCGAAATGTATAGCCATACAAAGTAATCAATTTCATCGTCATTCATTTTAATACTTTAAAAATAGAATAAGACCAGGTTCTACAACGGTGTAAAATCAATTTTCTAATGAATGAACAGCAAAGAATAATGAATAAAGGCGTGTGGCAGTGAAACTAATCGAGATCAACGAACAACACAAAGAGAAGGCGCCGCGGACCGTTCCAAAGAAAGACGCATCGACGCACTTTCCATCGAGAAAAGAGATATTCAAATTATAAAGTTTCACTAAAGAAACTAACATCATATTGTTGTACGCCACTCTATCATGCCTTGTCAGATATTAGCGCCGATAAACATGCTCGGCAGATTACCTACAATTTTAAACAGATACAATGGTTTGTTTCAAAATCCAACTATTGACTTCAATTGCTGTGGCAACAGTTCACATTATAAGTAAGTATATTGTAAGAATGCGCCAAGGTTCAGTGCGAAATGAAGTTAGAAAGTACAATACATGTTTTCAATTGATAAATAAAACGAATGCGTAAGATCGAATAGATTTTTCAAAGTTTGCTTGAAGCAGTTGCTATTAAACAACCTTGGCCTTGCGAAATATACAAACAGCTTGGTTATAAGGAAGACTCGAAATTAACATACATAAATAAGTATTAATGAAAGGATATTTCGACGATCATAAATGCCAATACTGGCTTATTACCATTTATTCATTAAACGGTAAATATATTTTAATAATCCTTAAATATTTATAAATTCAACTTGCTTAGAATGACAACTAATCGTAGTACTTAGCAGATATGATAGATGTGTATGATACATGGAAAATAATCAAGTGAAATAGGTAATCAGAGCATCTCTCTAATTACTCTAGCAGGTAGGTACAGCTTTTAATTACACATATTTTTATGTTTACATGAATTTGTATACTTTAGATTACTCTAAAGTATACAAACATGAATTAAATCTTTTATATCTATTTTCTGAAGACCGCGAAATATTACGTAAGCTACGCGTGAAATCAATTAGTGATCTTATAGAACAAATCATTTTATAAACATCAACATAATCATGACACTTTCAACTTGGACACATGCCAAGAAAGCTGATTCTAATAATTGAAAGGAATACAGGACCCCTAACTTTATTGGAGTAGCATTGCCCAGTTTCTTGATCTACATTTCTTTGTTTGATCTAGGGTTTTATCAAGCTTTTATCTTAACTGAAATACGAGGTTGGTGCCGCCAAAACCCACTTAGTTATCGCATTCCGCTGTCAACGAAACAGGAGCGCCGAGCCGAGAGCTGGCTGGCCGCAATCTCTCGCTTTGTGAACGCACACCGGCCCTCGCCTCGGCTAAATTGATACATTCTTGCGAAATAACCTCGCCCAACTTATTCAAACACAATCGTAATAGACCGTTACGGTACTATTTAAATGTAATATTGGACACAACAACCAATTTTCCTTCTGATTCTATTACATCATCATTTATGTATTTGCTTGTCGTGTACCTACCTATGTTTGAGTACCTGTAGCAAACATCTTGCCAAACAACTGATTTGTATTTATTGTATGTTTTGTAGTAGGTAGTCACCATTCTGAGTTCTGACCGATGTATTCCTTTATTGAAATTATACCCTTCATTAAGCTATTCTTTAATCTCAAAAGCAAATCATTTGCAACCTTGCCTGCAGTTGTGGGTATGGCCAAACATAAATTGTGAGTTCCGATACGATTTTCATGCGATTGTTATAATGTAGGCGCGCACCATCTGCCTTGACATGATTTAATATTAAACGCGTATGCATAGCAGTTTCAATGATTCTCTCAAGATTTCTTAACTCAGAGCAATGAGTTTATAACATTTCGTACTGAAAAAGTATTAGCGTCAGATCGAATGTGATTTAAAAGTTTATGCACATTGTTTGGATATAAATAACATATTTGGGGTTCGAGGCGTTACAAATAAGAATGAGGGTCGAGACGAAGACATCACCCACACTTATATGCTCTTCCGTGCATTCTGCGCGGAGGAAGGTTATCGACCTCACGAAGGAGCATCTCCGCAAATCTTTATATTCTGCCCACACCGCACTTAAATACAACTCTAACTTTGTATAGACATCGCGCTCTTAGGGGAGCAGGGCAGACGACAGATCGAACACACCTTTATAAGTAGGTATAAGAAGGTAAAGGTAATGCTCACGTAGATCTTCAAGTTTATGAAACGCAAGTACCTAAACAGCTTACTCAATTGAGAAATGTTTCTAAAACTCGTCAGATTGTTCGCGTTCAACAGTTGTCAAGGTGTATGATGATCCCAACAAATGAATAAACGTTATGTTAGAGATCTCACAAAAAGTGCAAGAAAAAAGGATGTTGGGACTTCAGAAGGTGAGCGCTTTCCGGCTGCGGATATCGACTACCTGCTAAATGAAATAAACGGGTCTGCCCTCGACGAACTTATATAGAGACACGATCAGCAGACGTTATTGTTTGTTATCGCAGGAACTGGTTACGTTGTGTAACCAGTTCCTGCGATAACAACTTATAAAAAACATTATCAGAGAACTACTTTTTGCACTTGGCAATAAGAGGAAGATAGGTTACAGTTGTCAATAAAAGAACGTATTTCCTCTTGCTGAAATATATTATTTAAACAGCAGCGTACAATAACAAACATAACAATTAATCTCTTACTGCGCTACAATGATAGAGAACAATTTTATGTTTCCTGGTGTTAATTGTCTTTCAATGCTATGAATAAGATCATGGGAAAAGTAATTATATTGATATACGACAGGATGTTTAAAATCGAAACGTTAAGCCTGTGAAGTTTAAACAGAAACGACATCACAGTATTCCTACGATGGGGTTCGGGGTTCTAACTTTAGGGGTAACCGTAACGAACGAGGGTGCGAGGGAATAAAGCGAAAACATCGAAACGCTATTAACGGTGGTGAGCGTTCTAGGGTGCTAAGGGGAAGTAAAACAGCTACCTACAAAATCAGTTTCATGATGTCGAACTTTATCATTACATAGACAGTTTTAAATCATTACAATGGTAACAGTAAAAGTAACTCGATTTCTAAGTTGCTCCCTCTACCTGTCGTTTGACGTTTAGCTTACACAACAAGGAAAGTTAAATGCGCGTGCGGGGTAAAGCAACTTTCGCCTATTGTTGAGATATTTTTGAAGTATATTAAAAAATATTTATTATTTCACGTAGAAAAATATTGGTAGTATGGGAATCAAAACAGACAACACAAGCATTCACAAAACAGTAACCGTACCTGTTTCAGTTCTAAATCAAATAACAGCTCTATCGTCGGAAAGTCCTTCGATGAACATGATAAAATAAACTAGTTCCGTGTTGACTCCAACAACCAAAATAGCTCACCTGGCTAAGGCCATTATTCGTTCGTATAATCCAATTTTCCAAATAATTGCACCAGATAACACAAACTATTAGAAAAGTGCAATAGTTCCACTGAAAGCGACACCGGTATGCAAAAGTGTATCACGTTTGACAGTTTCACTTCACCACATGGCTGTCGGGTTGCGCTCGACGACGTGACGTGCGTATCGCCTGAGTATCGACGGGCAACTGCCGTGAAACCGCGCGCGAGTGCTCGCCGCTCGGCTGGCTTACCAGTCGGCCGACACTCGCTTCGGGGTGCCCTATGCCGTCTTGTGGTGTGAATGTGAGCGTTCTCGGGGTCAGCGAGGGCGGAGCACCCGCGCTCAGCGCCCAAGGGACAGCTGCGTACCGGACCCTTTCTCCGATCCACCTTCATTGTAATGGTGAAAGCCTACTGGCAATACATTTGTTGACTAAACTATTCAAATTCCAAAATATATTCATTAATTCGATGGGAAGAGAATTTAGGGGAATAGATCACAATATATTTTTTTTTTGTTAAAACCGAAGATTAATGTTAATTTATTTATTTATTTATTGGGAAACCAACAGCGATACATTAAGGTTAACTTAATTAAGGTTATTGATGCAGAAAATATGGCCAATTACAGATTTCCACGTATGATACAAAGGTAAGAAAATAAAAAAATAGTAAGCGGAACAAATGCTATAAAAAATAGAAATAAAGAGTTATTAGATGAAGTGTCTAAAAAACTAAGAGTGACAACATGCCAAGGATTACTTGCCTTATCAAGCAATCACTTAATTTAATATATAGCTAAGCAATCTGGATGTTGGTTCATGGTTGGATAGGAAAGGGATGGGAAAAGGATAGGAAAGGGAAAGGGATGGGAAGAGGATAATAATGATTGATGAGTATCAAAATTGTAAGAAACAATGTTTTTATAAATAACAATATTCTTACCTATCTAGGTGGAAGTAAGGTACTCCTGATATGATGCCTGAAAGATGATTTGGAATATATCGTCGTATCCTACGAAAAAGGAAACAGTTGCAAAACACCAACTTTACAGGAGGCGGTTTTTTCTTAATATTTCGATGAGTTTTCAACTTTTTAATGAAATTTTTTTTTTATTTATTTTTATAACATCCTATTCATCATTCCAAGTACTTTTAATTAATTTAACACTGCTGTTTCCCCCATTTTTGTCGCTTGTTTCCTTAATCCGTGTAATATTTTCTGGTTGGCTTGGTCCAAAGCGCCTTAGTAACCTTTCTCCACGGTGATTTTTGTTGACGCTAACCTTTGTTGCCTTGTTCACCCGGAGTTGGCAGGGTACTGATGACAATTAATGTGGGCATATGCCAAAATATGAAATGTTTGAACGTGCTTCTAACTAGGTACTTCGACAACAACTAATGTTTTTATGATTTTACGAATAAACTTAATAAGGGTGAAATGCCGTGCCAAAGCTTTAAGTGAAACGTATTAATGGTAGGTGTTTTGAACTCTGTTGGATAGTTACTATAGATAGATCAATAATTAAATCTACTATTAAAAAGAGGTAAGTTGGTTTGTTTGTTTGTTTGTTTGTATGTTTAGAGTAGATAATCTCCGAAACTATTCATCCGATTTCAAAAATTCTTTCACCGATGTGTAGGCATGGACTTTCCGAATGAACATAGGCTATATTTTATCAAAGTAGGCACCACGCGAGCGAAGCCGCGGGCGAGTAATCCATACTAATATTATAAAGGGGTAAAGTTGGTTTGATTGTGTTTTATATGTTTAGGGCTATCTCCGAAACTACTTATCGTATTCCAAAAATTCTTTCACCGATGTGTAGGATGGACATTCCGAATATACATATTTTATATACATATTTTTTCATAGGCTATATTTTATCAAGGTGGGTACCGAAGCGAGCGAATCCGCAGGTGTGTAAGCTAGTACAAAATAAATCGACACAAACATCGGAGTTCTTCGACAAAACTATTAAAAAAGGTGAAATGCGGTGTCAAAGTTTAAGCGTTCAAGTATAAAAAGCTCTCTACGCTGGCATGATTCATTTGATTCGAAGTCAGCTTAAATATATTGCAAGAAAATTTAAATGTTTCAGACCATAGAATAGAAACCGACCAACAGCCAGCCACAACAACAAGCATCATAAGCAAAATCAAGTGTCACATGACGCATCTGTCCTAAAAAAGTTCGATCTATGAATCTTGCTGCGCTCGCTTGGTTCAAAGCTAACTTTCCTCGCACGGTAACTTTTGAATAGTTTGCCAGCAAATTTAACTGTGTCAGACCATAGAGTCTGGCACAGATAAAAGGAACCTACCAGCAGTCAGCCTTTTCTATAAGCACCATATTAAGCAAAATCAAGTGTTACATCATGATGCAATTGTATTTAAAAAAAATCTGCTCGCTGCGCTTTCTTGGTTCGAAGAACGCTTAGATCGTAAGGTAGCTTCGCTCGCACGGTAGCTTCTTGAATATTTTGCAAGCAAATTGAACTGTGTCCGACCATAATTATTATAGAAACCGACCAAAAGTCAACCTCTAAGAACACAGTAAGCAAAATCAAGTGTCACACTACGTATTTGTCTTAAAACAAATCGGGTAATGTCTAAGAAACTTGCACGGTAGCTTTTTGAATATTGTGCAAGCAAATTGAACTGTGTTAGACCATTATAAAAAGAGCACAGCAAGTCAGCTTTTTTTAAGAACACCGTAAGCTAAATCAAGTGTCACATGACACATTTATTCTAAATAAAATGTCTTTAAGCTTTAAAAAGCTCGTTGCGCTCGCTTCATGAAAGCTTCTTCAATATTTCGCAAGTAAATTTTACTCTGAGACCATAGATTAGCAACCGGCCATCAGTCAGCCTTTTCTATAAGCACCATTTATGCAAAATTAAGTATCACATGACGCATATGCCTTAAACAAGCCTATTTAAAAACTTTTTAGAAACAAGATTTAATAAAGAGAACTAAACTTTTAAAAATCCAGCACCAAAGTAGGTAGGTACTCGTCAAGACCAATCAAATGAGCTGAAACTCGATGGGGTTGTGTAGTTTCTTTGAGTTCCTATGACCACCTTCTAGTTCTATCATCAGATCAGACCCTGGTAGCCATCTAAAAATAAAATACTCGCCAAGACGAAAAAAACGAGCCGTAACTCGATGGAGTTGCGTCGTTTCATTACAATGACCACCTTCCAGTTCCATCATCTGATCAGACCCTGGTAACCATCTAAAAATAAAATACTCGCCAAGACGAAACAAACGAGCCGTAACTCGATGGAGTTGCGTCGTTTCATTACAGAGTTCCTATGACCAGACCACCTTCCAGTTCCATCATCAGATCAGACCCTGGTAACCATCTAAAAGTAAAATACTCGCCAAGACGAAACAAATGAGCCGAAATTCGATGGTGTTGCGTCGTTTCATTACATAGTTCCAATGACCACCATCCATCTCCATCATCAGACCCTGGTTAACATTGAAAGACAAACTACTCGTCAAGACGATTCAAATGAGCCCAAACTCGATGAGGTTGGGTCGTTTCATGGCGAAGTTCCTTTGCCCACCTTCACCTTCCAGCTCCATTATCAAATCAGCACCATCTTATCATAATATTACATTGTCACGCGATTTACACGTGTATGCAAAATTTCAGCTCAATCAGTGACCGGGAAGTGGATTCAATTTAATTTGCAAGATTTGATAACAAACATCGGGACAGGTGAAACTAAATAAAAGCTTGTAAAAATAATAACTTATGAGCTCGCTTCATTGTAAATTCATGATACTCCACTCACGCATGTCCGCACTCCACGGTAATCTTGGACGAGTAAAGCGACAGTTGCGTTTATCACCCGTGCTCCGCCCGTCGCACTCGATTTCGCGCGTGGAACACAGCTACCAGAGCGTTTGTTTCCGTATTCGCCGAGAGAAATTCAGCAATGTAATTGTAACCGAATTTTAAAACTTTAATAACTTATTGAAATAAATTTATTTTTGAACTTTTTTTGAACTGATCAGATGTAAATGATAGTAAAGATTCCAAAAATGCAAAAAAAATAAAAGGTGACAGTGGCGTCTGTTTCCTTATTCGTAGGATACGACGATATAAAGGGGTCTATGCTTGAGAATTTACTATTGTATGTGTTTGCTAAACGGGTTAAAACTGAATTCTGAGTAAAATTGGTACGGTGAAATGGTACATGAAACAAACTAGTGTGGCGAGTGCGACGAGCGGGTGTGTTTAGGCTGATGTGATTAAGTAAGTCAGGACAATCAACTTTACCATTAATAATGTCATAAAGTAAGAGCATATCAGATATGACGCGGCGCGAACTGAGGGGGGGCATTTTATAGTATAAGCATGCATCTTCATAAGTATCAAAGTTTTTCCGGAATTTGTAATTTAGATGTTTAATAAATTTAAGTTGGACATGTTCAAGCTGTTCTGTGTAAGTCATATATTGAGGGTACCAGATTTGGCTAGCGTAGTCTAAAGAACTGCGTACGTAAGCATTGTATATCAGTTTAATACAGTTTAAGTCATTAATAGGCTTACATACGCGCATGACAAAGCCTAGGTTTTTAGACGCTTTCAGTGTTATGTTGTTTATGTGTTTATCCATGAGAAGTTTATGGTCTAGATAAACACCGAGATCCTTAATATCTTCAGTTTTAGAGATAGCTGACCCTTGAATGGAATATGTAAACTTAATGGGCTTGATTTTCCTAGTAAATGATATGGATTGACATTTATTGGTATTTACTTTAATACGATTATTTTCATAATATTCAGACAATCTATCAAGGTCATGCTGGAGATTAATGCAGTTTTCGGGTTTATTTATATCAATGTATATTTTTGTGTCATCTGCGTACATTAAATATTTGGAGTGCCTAATGCACGAAAAAATGTCGTAGAGGTAGACATTATAAAGAAGGGGACCTAAGTGGGAACCTTGTGGAACTCCCGAGGTTACTTTAACGTAGTCCGAGCAGAAACCTCCCACAACTACAGCCTGAGACCGATTAGTGAGATAAGAAGTAACCCACCGCAAAAGGTCTCCTTGTATACCTATGTGTTTTAGCTTACGTAACAGAATGACGTGATCTACTCGGTCAAAAGCTTTTTCAAAATCCGTGTAGATCACGTCAATCTGTTTTTGTTTATCGATAGCATGGTGCAAGTCTGTAATAAAGGTCGAGAGGTTAGTAACTGTAGATCGACCAATAAGAAAACCATGTTGTTCTAGTGGGATACTTGGAGATAGAGTAGCATATAAAACTTGTAGACGAGTTTTTCAAATATTTTACTAAAGATGTTTAATATGGAGATAGGTCTGTAATTTTCAACCTTAAGTTTTGAGTCTTTTTTATGGATAGGAATAATGTGTGCTTTCTTCGTTAAAATATTTATTTTCTCAAACAACTTTTCAGAGAATAGAACACAGTTTTGAGAAATGCTATACGACTTTCAAAAGAATGCTCTAACGATTGACCGTGAAAACGAATAAGAATCAAGAACTCATAAATGTTCAACATAACATGTTTGAGTTTAATGTCAACTCGTACACGTACGAATTGAAATAGCATGATTTCAATAAATGGCAAGTAGGTAGTAGAATTGAAGTGAACGGCGCACAAACAAAGGCTGTCGGGTTTAAACGTAGCATCAAGCCTAAATTATTCAGTTGCAGTTGCAGCTTAGTTCAGTGCACGAAGGGACAAGTTGTTGCCCCCGTAGAGCCTTGAGTCGCCCTGCTTCGATACCAACAGAATTCAACTCGATTGTAAACTTTATGTCTAGGGTTTCGAGTCCGGCGATAAACAGTACAATGTACCTTGGATCATCATCACGGTCAAGTAAATCACTAATCAAGAGCATATAAATACAGCATTATAATGCTCTTTTATTCGTAAAAGCTACGCTAACCACTTCTGAAATGAAATACCCAATTTTATACGATTATAAATAATTACGTTATTATGTTTTTATACAAAAAGTTTGTTTAGAATGCATCTTACCGACAGCTGTTAATAATAATGAAATCTATAAAATACTGTAATGGCAAGCACCGGTTAGTATGATAGCCATTAAATAGTTATATGGCCACGACGGACGCGACGATGTTCAACCAGTCCTCTAACGATTTTCGGTTAGTTTTGACTGTAAAATAATTGTCCTGAATTTCAACAGGTTTTGCAAAGACAGTTTTATTTTTGCAATAAAAACTCTCTTTTATCAGTAATTTGGTGAAAGTTGAAGTAGCTAAATGGAACGCAAATTGCCATTGCTAATCTTGATGACATTGTGATTATTACCTACGTGACTTTAATTGTAAGTAGAAATTCATTGGTATACCGGATTTCTGATTATTTACCACACGTTATATAAATATGTAAGTAACTAAATTCAATCTGCATTGTTTAACGTATTTGAGATAAATAAATCATATATTATTATTATTATTATTTCGTCGTAGATTTATTGAAATACTTTATATAAAAAGTTATTAAATGTATTCTTGTAAATACATTTTAGCAAGTAATGCATTGCATTATTTAAAAACAATTCTGTCAACCAATATGGAAGCAAATTTGAGTAGACTGAAGTCCGGCTGCATTCATAAAGCGTGCATTGGCAGCACAAACAGAATACAAAACTAAATAATGTGACCGAGAGGGTTAGTCAAAGTCAACGAGTCATCTGCCCCTCAAAGGCATCTCAAACACTCGTCGACCTTGGCTCGAGCCCCCAGGGTTAACCTCCCGAGGGGAAAAAGCCCTGTGGCCTCGGATTCCGCAGCCCACCTTACCTGCTCGGAATCTTGGCTCTTTTGTTCAACGCGAACCTTCGTGGTCCGAATATTTTCTTAGAAATTACTCGACATAATCGCTAAATCGAGTAACATTGAAACAAGTCTGATTCTTTGACATTTGTCAAAGAAGTCTTTGACATACTATGCATTGAACACCTATGGATGTCCTTCAAATTAAATGAATTTATTGACTTTCTCATTCTGATGACCCTCGATCAGTAAATCTATTTAAAAGTAAAATTGCAGGTTAATTTTAGATTGTCAGCGAAGTCAATGCCTTTTCAGAATAGAAACATCGATCACATAGCAGACGAAATAACATACGTGCTGAATTTCAGTTCACTTCACTTCACTTCTTCTTTTATGGCTACTGCGAGAATTTCAGTTCATCAGCCAATAACATTAAAGTCAACGATAATTTCATAACGTGCGACTTGTTTGTTAGATACATTGTAAGTAATTAAATGGTTTTGAATCTGTCCTACACCGAACGAGAGGTGTGTGCCACATTATATGGGATATTTACATAAATGGTTGTTTGTTTGCAATATGTAGGTAGGGTGATTCGCGTCATCACTGGGCCAAAGCGACCTGACCTGACCTGGTACAGCATCAAGGGCACTGGGACAATTCACCCCACCCTACACAGAACCATGTACTTACTTTCCGCGATTAAATAAAGTAACCTATTTTCAAAGCATATACTTTAAAATTCAATTTACCTGAGGCACGTTCATTTGGCACTAACAATTGCACTTTATTATTGTCTCAATAGTTCTAGGTTATGACTTATAAGAGGTTGTTGCTTCAATGATCATCGGAAATAATGTTTGTGATTTTATTATAAACATAATGCTTAAGTGGTCAATATAAACATACCAGGCATAATCGTGTGATATTTTTATATTAACTATTGCTCAAGCAAATAAATATCATGAGGTTTAAATTAATTCTATTCTGATAACTGCCAATTCCAAACAGATTATTCTGATAAGTGCCACACCACAGATAAATTATTATAACATTTATTGTATTTGTTCTAATAATACACCAACTTTGAGGAATATTATGTTCATCATTAACATCTCAGCTATAGGACGTCCACTGCTGGACATAAGCCTCCCACATAGATCTCGAGTTGTTTCGGTCAACTTCGTGAAAGAGGTCAATCGTTTGGACGGTTTGTCCTAGGTAAACATACGTATCAACAACTTCAAGAGTTATGTTCAATTATTCCCAATTTCTTCAATTATTCTTGTAAGAAAGATAAATCTATAAATAGTAAAGTAAGTAAGTTCGTATGAGCAAGTGGCCAACTCTGGTGACGGAGTTTTAAGGCCGTTTTAAGTTTTAATCTATAAATGAAACCGGGCATTTAGAGAGTAGAATTTCATACAGGAGAAGATTAACGCATATTTTCACGATTTAAATATCATGAAATTGATTAGCATTATGAGTATTTTTTCACAATTTCGCAATTAAAATGCCAGAGATATTAGAGAGTTCACTAAAACTCAGATATCTCCGGGGCGAAAGGCTGGTGTGTATATTTTTTTTAGAAACTGCACCAAGAGCCCACAGATCCGCTCGCTCGCACTTTCCACGATTAACTTTCTCATTTACAATGCAAGTTGACCTTTCGTTTCTATATAGCGCGCACGCTGATAAGGGACAATTTAAAAATCGAGTAAAAAGGAAATTGTAAGTGATACTTTTTATTTACTAGCTTTCCTGACCTAGGCCCGCCTGAGAGGCGGTGGTTGCGGTTTCGATCTCCGCTACGGGACAAATGTTTGTATGTTCTGCAGATATTTGTTCCGGGTCTGGGTGTTCTTCTATCTATAATATTGTATGTATTTAAAAAAAATGGATCTAAGTATTATATCAGTCATCTAGTTACCATACCACAAGCATTAAGTTGCTTAGCTTGGGACTAGATGACGCCCTGTAAAACTGTCAAAGGATATTTTTTTTTTCTTCTGGTGTATAAATAGAAAACCGAAATGACAAAAATATGATCACGACTTTATCCCCAGGGCGGAAAACATTCTCTCCGATAAATAAATAAATAATAAGATCTTGAGGCAATTATTTATTTATTATGGACACCCAACATAGGGTTACTTACACTACATGCATCATCAACAAATATTAAAAAACTAGTGCTCCCGTAATTAAAGGGTATCACAATCACAACACAACATGCGTTAAAAAAAACATTATCTTATGAAGATGTCTAAGGGGGTGGGTAGTTAAAAGTATGCCTAAATACAATATTTTATAAATGTGAGCATGTTTCTGAAGAACTTGCAAATTTTGGAGAAGTTAGCATTCCATACTTATGGGTTGCAATTGCAAGCCCATCGACGCTATTAGGAAGCCAACTAGTTTCCTCACGATGTTTTCACTTCGCACACAATACAAATTATGGGGGTCTTGTTGTTTTGTTATTTTTTACACAGACCTGTGTCTGAAGACTATGTTTAATAGTGAATAGGAAAATTATATATGATCACGACTGTATTCCCAGGGAGCCGGCAGTAGACATATTCTTTTAAAATCTTTAGGTACTTTTAGATCATATGAAGATATCTAAGGGGGTAGTCAGAGGTATGTCCAAATACATCTTTGGTACACGCCCATATTTTGCAGAAGTTAACATTCCATACGTGACAGGTTGCAAGCCCATCGACCCCATAAGAAAGCTCACTGGTTTCCTCATGATGTTTTCCTTCACCGTTTAGAGTTTAATTCGCAAATCAAATGGATTTTTCGATACGAAAATTCTATTTTCAATCCTACGACCTTCGAATTGAAAGTCCAGGCACTAACCCACCCAGCCAACACGGACCTAATATCTTATAATGAATGGGGATGTTACAACTAATTACTTCATTACATTAATAAAGTATCTATTTTAGACTAGGTAGAAATAGTAGCAGAAAGAGTATTTTTTGCTTAACTAACAGATGGAATGCCATCTGCAAAATGGACCGCCTGGCGCAGAGTTCACAATCGAAATTAATCATATTATAAATTGCTTTACTTTTAACACTAGACTTCACAATCTTTTAAACACAATAATTCAGTAAGGTTTCATATAAATCTATGCTCCGCCGTGTTATAAAAAAGGGCCCATCTAAATTATTTTACGATAGATAGATAGGTACGTGAGATAGATAAGCTGGGTAATTGTTGTTACTGGGACTATAGAAGATAGAGTACTTCCGTGTTACAGACAAGTGGCAATTTTTTTTTTATGAAAACCGCATTCAATTTCGGAAGATGAGAGCAATTTTCTACACTCTTGATTTGCTTTTCTGATCTTAACTCCGAGATTTAAAATTGGTCCACTATTGACGGAATAATCGGTAAACATACATAAAAACATTACTTACATATTGGATCATAGAACTCCTCCTTTTTTGAAGTGGGTTAAAAAAAGTGGAACATCTTTACTAATATATGTAGTAAAGAAGAAGAGTTTGTATGTTCTCAGAACACGCTAATCTCTGGGACTACTAGGATCAAACTTGTTAACATTCTCATTTTTAATAAGACTTTTTTTAAGGAAGATTAATTGAAGGTTTGTGAACTTGCCATTAAGGCAGGTGAAACCATTGGGCGCAAATAGTAAGTTTATAAATAAGTAAGTATATATTGAAATGAAATAGAGATAACGTTTTAGTACTGCTCTACCTACTCCAGAGAACGGCTTCGATATGCTATGCTCGTATAGAAATTATACAGGGTTGTCCCTTTACAAAAAAATTGAGCAAAAGCACTACAAATCTCACGAGTTTGTATTTTTCTATGTTAATAAATGAAGAAAAATCATTAATCTTGCTCGTCCTGAAAACGTTGAGTTGCATATAAAATATCAGATTAGTTATGTATTTAAGTATCTATTAACCAAATTTTAATTCTACTGTCAAACATGGAGTGGAGACTTAGGTACTTCACTATAACCTATACCTAAGCACCACAATATGTGTCGAATACTCATTATCAAAGTGTCGAAACACAATGTGAATTGGCTGCAAAAAGTCGATAACGTTAACATTGGACGTGGATAGCATTGACTGGTTCGTGCTAAAAAGGAGAGTATCGAACAGGCGGCAGCCCTACGGACGACAGCGGGAAAGCTCGATATCGCTAGATGAGGTGAAAACCCCAGAAAGTTGGCGCTGGCGGCTGTCGCGCATGCTTTTAGTTAGGTGTCTCTTCTCTCTCGACAACTTTCAAAAACTTCCTACACATCAAACCTAAATTTACGCGACACTTTTATTAATATTTTCTTTTATAATTATGTGCATTGATTTAGATAGAAAAATCAACATGGCTCCAAAACGTACGTAATAATCATATTAACGCTCTCTAAAACGAAAGCTACAAAAATAAACTTGTATAAATAAATGACCCTATTACTTTTCGAGCATGGCGTTTAGGAAAACAGGCACGTACGGAGAGAAATACAAAGCGTAAAAGACTCATCACATCACACAATTTTAAGAAAGGATGTAACAGTGAAAGTGCATCACGAATGCTGCGACTGCGCAGCGCATTATTTGGATCATTTTTCAGTCGTGATCAGAGCGAGAGAAAGAAAGTACTAAGCGAGCGATGGTACAGTAAAAATTTGAAAGCGCTACACAATAGCGCGTTGTCGAAATTGGAAAGTCGAGTGGCGTGCGTTCATTGCATAACAGCTCTTACGGTGTGACGCTGACGAAAGGTAAGAAGTGACGTCACCAGCATGAAAGTGCATCGGCCGGAGGGGGCTCCGCCGCGGGCGGAGCACTGCACGTGCGCTGCAGCGCTGCGCTTCCTGCATTGAGGACTTTCTATTGGGAAACTGCCGCGTCGGCGAGCACTCCACTTCTCTCCGTATCTAGCCGTTGGGAAATTCGACTCTCACGCGTGGCTACAATCGAGATGCATCCGATTGAGCAATCTGTACAATGCGCGCTTACACAACGGTTGACATGGAACGTAGTACGAGCCTCGAGGCGCATCGCGGTGAATTCAGCTAGCCGTGCGTCCATAAATACAGGTCAAGATGAGATGAAACATAAAGACACTTACACTTTTGTGCGAAGATCCAGAGGCCTTTTGTTAGTACCTGAAACAAAGGAGATAAGTACATTAGAACAAGATAGCGCAGTATTCTGAATGGTATCTTTATCATGAAAGAGTCGATGTATGGCAGCATTACGTGTATCCTGCCTGAGCAAATTGATATTGTTTGTGGCAAGTGTATATATCGTACGTAACTGCCGAAGTAATAAATCGAAACATGGAAAGCTATAAATCCGCGGGCTATGATCGGTTGCAGTTTCTAACTTTCATTGCGTAATGTACCGAGAACAAATAAAACTGACGTCCAGTAATAAAATCAGCTGTGTGGGTAAGGTAGTCATTTGTACTCATTACAAGCTTGAAATCAATATAAGCCGCCTTGACACTGTTTGCTTTTACAGACCGACGGATGCGTGTCTGTAAAATGTGTTACAATGATAAAATTATAATAGGTCGTTTTGTTACCATGGCTTAGGTAGGAAATGGAAAAAAAAACAAACGAAAAAATACGGTAATCTATCATTATCAAAGAAGGAAGTTGATAAAGTGATCACATTGTATGAGATCATTTTGTAACAATCGTACTAGTACCTACCTATATTTTTAAAGCTGATTTGATTTACGGATTTTGTAAATTATGCTGTTTGTAACGTCTTATACAATGTTATAAAAGGTCTATTTATGAAATTGCCGTTTTGTATAAGTATATAAAAAGGCATAAATATAGGGAATTTCATTGGTTAAGACCTACTATTTAGCTCTAGCCTAGATAAAGCCATTGCTTATTGCCTTAAGAGGCAATGGTATTTTTGCAACGGTCGTTTTACAGCACTATTAATAGCATTACCATACAAATGTCACGCTGATTGACCAATAAGTGAGAGAGTTTAAAAGATTGAGGTCTCAGCGCGGGACGCTCATCAAAGGAGTTCATGGTTGAATGGAACATGTACGTACAGTAATGAAACAATTCATTGCAAACAACAGTCAATCTTCGCACACAAACATAAAGCTCACAATGTGAGAATACTTAAAGAAGTAGTTCCTAAATGTAGGATTGAGAACGCTGGTGAATAAATAATAGTTTAATCTTTAAATGTTATAACATAAAGTCCACTTTTGTGTAAAACACTGCGACATTCAAAAAGTAGGTTGAGAAACGCTCGTGTAGATACACCCGTACATCACAAAGACGATATATCATTAGCTCATCGCTGCAGGGCATACTATAATGCCATTTGTCAAGAAATATAATTGAATGTAGAGTAAGGTCTTTTTATTTATTTTTTAATTACTTACTATCACTTCTATAACCTGGTGATATACGATTGTTCATTATTAAATAAAACTATAAATTAACAACCGAAAGAAATGAACATGTGATTAATTAAGTATTTTATTTATAATCCGATTAAATTTCACTATCCAACACATAGTTAGAAAATTTACGCAAAGTTATTCACAATTAATTCTACTAGCACCAGAGAACAACTTAGAAACTACAAACCGATAATTA
Organism: Xanthorhoe designata; assembly: GCA_963582015.1. Classification (NCBI taxonomy): domain Eukaryota; kingdom Metazoa; phylum Arthropoda; class Insecta; order Lepidoptera; family Geometridae; genus Xanthorhoe; species Xanthorhoe designata. The sequence goes on from OY757038.1 coordinate 7,928,223, forward strand.
TAAGGGAAACAACATAGAAAACGGTGTGCTATTGAAAGCGGAATATCTAGAACAAGATCTTTAGGCAATAAATAGTAACAGAACGGAAAGGAGAGAGAGGCTTGCAGACTTTCTATTAGGAACAAAAGTAACGAGCCAAAGTGTGATATAATCGGGGCTCGCGGTCGCAATATTGCTCTACCAGAGCGTAGAATAGGCAATAGTGATCAGAGCACTGATCACCAACGAACCAACGAATATAAGTACTTACCAATAATAGGTTCACTTCAGCGTATCTACAACATGTGAACTATTTTGATACTTACAATCAGGACATGTCATTTCATTACAAAAACGCCTTATGTTTTGAGTAATAAAGCTCACATTTAAGTCAATTTGGGAAGACAGAAAGCGAAGACAGAAAGCGTCGGCGAGATATAAGCGAATTTCACGCCCTGTGCAATTTGATGTTGACGTAACACAAAATCCCGTTTATCTAGAATCTAGCTAGATGGATATCAAAGGGATACTGAAATACAAAACAAAAAATATTTTTAGACTGATAATTGATGAGCTCTGTGGTGTATAAATTGATGTATAATTTACAAAACCAAAATAATTTGAGCTGTTTTCAATGTATATAAATTATTTTTACATTTATAAATAAGCCCAAAAACTATGCAAAAATCAACGACCTCAGTAAAATTAAATAAAGACAGAACTTGTCATTTGAGAAAGGCAAGAAAAAGAAGGTTAGCAATATAAGTGAAGATCTTGAGGGAAGAGAAAAGCTGCAATGTCGATTTCACGCGCCAGCCGCCTTTCGTAACACCCTTCCACCTACGAGTATGCTACTTACCCAATAATGTCGAGCCAAGAATTATAAAATATTATACGCGGAAACGTTTTTCCAATTATATTTCAAGAAAGCTAAATAGAAAATAATTGTAAACGCTCTGAAATATCAGTCATGAAAGTTTATGCAAGAACGTTTTCTATTGGAATATTTGGAAAGCTATGGCGTCACTCAGGAGTTTGGACATTATATCCAAACAAAAAATTTTAAAAGTTGAAACTGCGGCGAATCGGATAAAACAAGTCAGATTTAATAAGCGTCCTAACTTGGAAAGTCAATATCTAGGCCATTAGAAGATTTTTTTCCAGTTGCAAAGAAAATTGCAAAAGTTAAAAAGAAAACATTATTATACTTACTTACTTACATATCATTGGGTTTTTGGTCATATCTACGCTAAAGTTTCGTAAGAAGTAACTTTAAAAGAAGTAAAAACAATAATCAAAGTTGAACAAAAAATAGGCACGTTGATGAAACACGTGCAACTCGTGCACGAAAGTGAGCCGAATTTCAAAGAAATTCCTAAATAAAGTTTATAAAGGTTAGATGTTGAAACACCTAAAATATATCACAGGCAAATAACAAGTCAGAGTAATAGCAAGTACCTAGCACAGTAGGTACTACTAATCAACTGCATTAGAAACGTTGAGTTTTGCAAGTTTCTAATGGGTTAGATTAGTCGGTAATATGTTGCAAGTTATGAATATCTAACAATCTGGCTATGCCACATTCTCTGACAAAATGCCTAGAGGCAGGTAAAGCCTTGTTTCCATGAGGCAGCATTTGTTGAGCGATTTGTTGCTCGATATCTACCTCAGCTGTTTTGGTTTCTCTGTCACAGTGTCTATACAATGAATAAAGCAGTAATCGCAATATATTGTTGTACTTTGCTTCTTCGTAGCAAACGCTGTGATCGTCCGACAGATCTTCAACGGCATCATGCTGACATAAAAATATGATGTATCAGATGACATCTATCACGCATTGCAATACTTTACTATATAATTATAATATTATAATAATAATAATATACTATAATATTATAACTCATTTATTTTAAAAATTAAGTGATTTTCACGTTATAAATTAATGAAATGATGTAAATAAGTACTGAGATTTACGCAAATAACTGCAATAACATTTAGATTTAGCGCAACATTTGCCGATCGAAATGGCTAACACCAGGTCGACCTCGTTATTACGCCAACATAATGTAGTTACTCTGACCCAACTCTACCAAGTGGATACTCGGCTTAAATTGCAAGAGATCTCGTCGAGAAATACGTTCACCGTCCCAGATGCGCGGTACTTTCGTTTTGAAATCGGCGCGCACAATTGGCCGTATCGAGACAGGCAACCAGCTGCACTACGAGCTGAACACTCGAAGAATGCGCCCCGCAACTGCTCGGTTTCTCTGTCTTCGAGAAATAGAGCAAACTTTACGGTAACTGCTTAGTTAGGTGAGATGAATTCTACCCAAGGCTTGCAAGTTACAAGCCTATCGTGACAGTCAATATTTAAGCAGAAATCTATCTCCCACTGAAGCTCAGAATATCACTGACTAGGTAAGTAAGTAATTTTTTTTTACTGACTAGGTTGTAGTTTAGGATAATGTATGTGTGTGACAAAATGTTGAGATTGCCTTTCCTTGTTGTTAGGTCTACATCGAGGTTTGCTTCTGTCAAAGCTTAGTGACTTGATCCTCGCATGACGTAATGGTCCAATATCAAATAAGGAAAAGCTTATTCGAATCCTCGTATTAAAGGATAAGCCTGATATCGTATTTTTGGAAAATACTGTTTACCAGAAAATATTTAAGCTGAACAGATGATTCGGTCAAATCAGTTGGCCATAGAACAGTCAAGAAACTTTTTGTGATTTTGCACGGTCGAAAGTCTACGAAGAAAATAATTTCTCTTTCTGATGGATGATCGTGACGAGTGACGATACTTTCGACGCTATTCAATTTAGAAAACAAAATAAAAGTGTTCGTTTCTGCAACTGGTTATTAGCGGTGGCGTTATTGGCATGCATACATTTTTGTTACATTTACTTTCGCCATGCATAACTATTTCTACCGCAAAACGGTAATGAGCCCATAGCTGCGTTCTGGTTTAAGACGGGTCTCTAAAGTTGAGTCATAAATCTGCATTTCTACTCGAGATCATTTGACTAAATTAGGTAAGTACCTACCAACAAATAGATATATTAATTTGGTTAAAACGATATATAGTTTTAACTCAATAGGTAAGAGGTGTCAGTGTTGTGTTGTGTGTGGGAATCAGAAAATACGAGTATTTGTTTTATAGTAAGAACTTATAGGAATTCGATCTAAAGATCTGCAGATGATCCTACGACATACGAATAATAACAATTCAATGGACAGTTTTATGTATTTTCTAGAAAGATGCATGACTCTCACTCACAGTGAAGAGAAGCAAATACAAAAAATACATAAATATATCAAAGAACATTCCACACAGCGTCATCTAGTCCCAAGCTAAGCAATTTAATGCTATGGTGAACTGATGACTGATATACTACAATAATATAAATATTTTTGAAGTATATATTTTCGATGGCTCGAAGCCTATTCTATGTACATAACCACCAACTTTTGGGGACCTAGCATGCATAATTATAATGATAGCTCGCGAAACCACGACCATCACGACTTTTGCAATTCGTGTTACATTAACCGCTACGCAGAGAATGTGACATAATTTCACTGGCTCTCTACCTACTCTATTGCGAAGCGGGCTTGGAAACTGTGTTACAGCAGTTGGCGAACGTAACAAGATATAGCGTGTTAAACTTTATTTGTAACGAATGGGTTTTGTATACGCCATTTTTGAATAAATAAATTATGATGAATTGCAACAGTATTCGGCGGAACTATCAGATTAAATTTTTGCTATGGATATTTTTCATATCTACATCACAAAAGTCAAATATAAAAATATTGGTGGTATTATTGTACCATGTCGGTCGTCACTGCGTTTTCGTTATATTTCAAAATGCATTTGTGATTTCTCCATCAGTTTTACCGCGGAAGGTACGAGTAAACGTGTCGACATGTCATGTCAAATCCGTTCAAACGGGCATATAAAGTGGCATTTCATTTATGCAGTCGGCGTGCGCCAGATTTCATAAGCGATCTCTCCGCACCCTGATCTAGGTTAGGTGGTCGGCATCAGCGGCGTCGGTGGCGTATCGAGCGCGTCCGATGTTAACCTACATACGGGCACATCGGTGGCACACTTACAACAACAGAGCTGGGGTCGAGAACACCCGGACCCGTGAAATTCGTGACCCAGCCTCCCCCCCTCCCTTGCGACCTCCTCGTTTCGAGACCCCGCAAAGTTTGTTAGATAAGACTGGGACCTACTTTTATAAGATCCCTCTGAATATTGAAAGAAAATATAATTATTGTACTTTGCGGTGTCACCGCGAAATGAGGGCATGTGATGTTTACAAATAAAACGCGTAGTACACGTACTGTAACTTAAGTAATCAATTTTGAACTTCTAACTAATGGACAGTCTTCCAAGTTTCCAAACAAATAATCAATTAAAATAATATTATGCTCCCAATAAACTGAAAAATCTGCGGTTAACCCTAATATAGCGATTTACTTAGAAGAATGTTTAAAGCAACCAACACATTTATAAAGTAGGCAAGTTAGCAAGTCGTGTTTATTCCGCCCCCAATCTTTTGATATCACAAGAGAGCTTTACGTCCATACTCCGGGAGGATGACGTTAAAAGAAGTGTGTGATAACTTGACCCAAAGATCTTTAGGGAATCGCACCATAGCCGTTTATACTGACCATTCGAGTCTCGGTTTTCAATCCAGGCAGGATCGATCATAACGAGCTGGTCTTTAGGTTGATTATGAGTTAAAAAAAACTAAACTAAAAACAAAACAAGCGGCACAATATTGCAGCACATGAAAGTATCTTTCTTCACATCAGAGAAAAAAGTTAAAGAAAAAAAAATCACACCTCGTTCGCCCATTTCTTTATCCAAGTTTGTTTTCATTGAGGAATTGTTCGAGTAGTTAAACTTTTCAGGCAAATTAGGTCTAGCGTAGGTTAGATATTATATACATAATCATTCCTCAATATAGAATAATAAGAAAGAAACAGCTACTTTTAAAAGTTTAGCCAGCAGTAGAGCTTAAATTGTGAGGAATAAAGCTCATTTTACGGTGATAATCGCAACAAATTTAAGCAGGACTTAGTGTAGCCTCTCTGAGTGACTGAGTGAGTACCCAGCACTGCGCCCCCATTTCCGTTTCTTTATTCCCTCGGACGGAACGACTGAACCGAATTCAATGGATTCATTGAAATATACGTTTATTTATAATCAGTATATGTCCACGATTATCACGATCATCAAGTAGCTTCATTGCATGCATGGATGGGATAGACAGCTGAAAGCGATGATAACGTTGATTCTTAAAGAAAACGTTGATTTAATAAAAGCTGTTATCCCACATCTCGCTCGAGATTGGTAAGAAGTAAATATCGACAGTAATTTATTGAAAGCAACTCTAAAATAAGCGTCAATTCTCGGACGGCAGATCATTAACCGCATTCAAGGTTTCAAGTTCCTTCGCCATTGCGATTGTAATTGATATCCAAAAGTGAAGCCAACGAAAGCCCTCGCCCGGACGTGGCTTTTCCAAGGGTCACACTGATGAGACATGAGTGGTCGGCTGCAGCGCTGCACTCGCCAAGGGTCGACGCCCGGCCACAACCACCAATCGATAACCTGATTTGCACACAACTACATGATTCACGAATTACTATGTCGTTTAATTAGGTATAATGTGCATCTCGCTTCTAATAGCGCTAGTGACATTATGTAGGGTATCATTTAGGCCACTTAGAAACTGACAACGCTCGCTTGCGTAATCACACCCAATGTGGTTTAGATTAGCTGTTTAGCACAGTATACGACGGCAGGGTATCAATGAAGGACTAGGCAAAATTAAACTTGCTTCACACACCGACAGACGGTAGCTGTAAGCAAATGAGGATGCGAGCTTTAAATAGCTGCATGTATTTGCAGATAATACGATGAGGATTGGTACTTTTGTCACTGTATTCAGGGAAGACACCGTAGTCTAAACATTTATTATAGAATATTACGAGGTTACCTTCACGCTAAGCTATAATATGCACTGAACGTAACTTCTCATAAAAGATTTGCTAACACCTACAAGCTAAGAATATCCGCAGAAATTTCCTGAAGCTCGAAACCGCAAAATGTAAGATTATGTTCTTGCCAAATTAAATTGTGTCTTTATTAGGTCTCATTCCATTTTAATTCCCGAGCAGAGCGAGTCGCGCCTCCGGTATTAAGGGTTTAACTGCAAATGAAAATGAGTTATCAGTGTCAGCCCTGGATGTGATGGACGACGACAATGCAAGCGTCCAGGAGTCCGCGTGCAAACTGGGGTCGACGCCCTCCCGGCGGACGAGTCAACCACGGAATACTGACCCGTTCCATTCCAACAATGCACTAGCAACTCCATAATGTACATGATAAAGCTGTTTTTTCTTAAACCCACGATGCACCAGTTAGACAAAACTTTCAAAGTTCAAATGTACCTAAATGAACTGATAGACACTATTAGTTATATTCACACAGGAAATATCAGTTCAAGCTTCACGGATTATTTAGAGACTCGTTTCTTTCGTTGAATAACTAACGAAATGTCATAATTTCTAGTGTCAGATCAGAGACGGAGGAAAATTGGTTAATTGAATTAGAAAGCTCTTTTTGAGATACTTCGTGGCTCGTAAAACGGGAATAGTGGAGTTAGTTCAAAGAAGAGCTCACATAGGTACAATAACCACATAATCATGTGATGTTGCCGCAAGATATGTTCTTATTGAATGTTTATGGTGTTTACATGTTTTGTGGTTGAGAATGTGAGAGTTACGATTTTATAAGCAAGTTATAAAAACATTCAACTTTACTTTTGAATATATTGTGGGGCAAACTGGTTCGGCTATCCAAAAGCTATATTATGTAAAGTAAGTATTCATACTTCAGCGATGCGCAGCTGTCATCTCATACATAAAAGGGAATTCATAGGACGTCAGGGCATAATCAAGTGTGATGTGATGACTAAGTACTGTCATGTTAACTGCTGTGAGCAAGAGTTAGGTTGAAATAAGCATAAACTGTCATATCCTCCTATGACAAAGAGATTCCAATAGCCGAGTATAAAATACATATTAAGTATTGATTTCACAATGTCAGCCAATCGGCGAGCAGCCTAAATCAAGCCCACAATGTATTGCTTCCAGCGTTGCGTTGTTCCGAATTAGATCGAGGTAAAGCGATCACAAACACGATAACAAACAAGATAAGTTATCTATCTGTAAATATACACTATGCGAAACGGTTTGCCGTTTCAATGTAGTAACACAGAACTAAACACTTCATGATTGAAAGGTATGTAATTGTCTATAGGAAAATTATGTTTTTTCTTAGATGCTTATAAGGAAATACTAACTACTTATAACAAATTATTATAGGACTGGACACAAGAAAATATTAATCACTAGACTCTTGCTTTGTCTCGAGCACTAATAAGGAGTTTTTTAATATCTTATTTGTTGTCTTTGATTATAATACATTCAGGTAGAGAAAACGCAATGAATCGAAACTTTTCCTCGTAAAACTGTTATATACTCGTACGTATATGCATTGATTCATATTAACTAGATTAATAAGTAAGTACTTCCATTCAAATAAGTGTGAGTATGAGTAATACTCGCCAGGAAGCAGCTGAATGCGTCCATCAGAATAAAGAAATGATGTTCACTGGAACATCATTTCTTTATTCAAAAATTATCACAATACGAGTACCTATCAAGTAAAGTAGAAAAATAATATTAACTTAAAGTAAAAAAAAATACTTGAAGCTTAAAGCAAAGAAGAGCAAGACTAGAAACAGTAGAAATAGAAACTATAAACTTATAAAATAATGTATTTAAATCAGTCAAGCCCCTTCTAGGAGAACAATTACAACCACGCACACCGGAATTAAAGCATAAAAGATACAAACTTTCTTGAAATATTAACGGGTAGATCGTAAAAAACCTTTAAATAAATTAAGGCAACTCTACAAAAGCTTATTACTTTGAAACCACAATACTTCAACAGTTATTTTCCTAAGCATCCTCTCTCGTGAGAACAAACATAAGCCTTCTGAAACTCGTTTCTGAAATTACGTATTCGGCGTAGCGTTTCGGTTGGAGACGACCTAGAAAATATAATGATTTCCATTTATCATCCCAGTCCTTGGTAAAGTTGTTCAAGGCCCGAATCCCGGAAGTATCCTTCAAAGCCGGGAGAGCGGCATTGTGCCTATGTAACCCAAGGTCTATCCGACCTCGTTTGGGGGTAACACTACTAATCTTACGATCCGTCCGCTGATTTAGGTTACATTAACAAGGTTACAAAAGATTACGCTTCTAAGACCGTCTTGACATTATTCATAAGGGAAATGCTCGCAAAAACTGTAGCTCTGGGGTTTATTAGAAATAGTATAATTTGTAACTAACTATTAGCCTTGCTGGTTTTATATGCCCCGGAGCTGAGAAAATTGATTCATCGAAATGACTTTCAAAACGTTCTTTAAACATAACGTAGATCTATCTAACGTAGTATGGTTAGCTGAATTGATCCCAATGGAAAATAATTTTGTCAAAATTGTTTGCCTTGAAGTTTTCCAGTTGGTGATTTTATCAAAATTGAATGTAGAATCCAGGCGGTTTTTTGGCGTCCTTTACAATGACGATCCCTACCTTGGAGACTACGCATTAACTACCTGATTTCACAAAAGAGCTTTACCTGGTCGAAATATACCTTATTTTATAAATTTTAGGTTATACAATTTTAAACACAAAACTTTTAAACGAATATGTTTCCTTTCGAATTTACTAACAAATTATTAAGGTGCCTGTATGGGTGAAACTAGCGCCCGCGCCACCGCCTATTTTATTTTATTATTACGTTCGTTCGTTCGTTCGTCGTATGAGCAAGTGGCCAACTCTGGTGACGGAGTTTTTTTTTATTATTTTTTTATTATTACGTTGAACAAAGGAATTTCAAAAAACTGAATGTACAGTTTGTGAAACCTATCATAAGCTTTTTTTTTAATACATATGTAATAGTTTCATTTTGTATACTTTATGAGGAATAGCGAAAACAGAGTTTGGTGGCCAACAAGTGCAACTTCGTTATTTCTCCTTAACTTATACAAAATGAAACTATTACAAAGGTATTAAAAAAAGCTTATGATAAGTTTCACACAGGGTTAGCTTGTTGAAAATAATTTCGGCCTAAATAATGAAAAAAAAAAATGAAATATGATCATGACTGTATCCCAGGGAGCGGTAGACATTTCTTTCAGATCTTAATGCAATTTTTAGCCTAAATAATGTGTGCCATAATATAGGGATTATACCTAAGTAGGTACTTCATTAAAATTATAATTATTTTAACTACTTACATAATATTTTTTCTAAAAATAAACCCATGACTTGAATAGTAGTTAGTTTGCCACTAGATGGCGCTTTATCAAATGTCGATCGATAATAGTGGCAATTCTGAGTGTCGCAAAAGCTAAACTAAGCTAACTAAAATTGTTGCCGTCCTTTTTATTCCCATCGCTATGAAAGGGACGGCAACAATTTTAGTTAGCCTAGTTTAGCTTTTGCGACACTCAGAATTGCCACTATTACTAATTAATTTAGTTAAGTAAAACTAATAAACTTTAAGATCTTACATTAGATTATATATTAAGCTTTCCCTATCTTCAAAGGTTTGCTGGAAAAAAAACACTAATCAGGGATAAGCTTGCCTTTGGCCTGTAAGTATTTGTATACAATTAATAATAATACTCAGGGATGAATAGAAAGAAGGAAGGGAGGCCTTTGCCCTGCATTGGGATTATTACATACAGGCTCATAACATAACATAACAATATTTTTAACTGAATTAACCTGTTTATGCAAGTATCTATGTAGTAAACCTAAAAAAATACCTAAATACTTGGCAAAACATCAAACTTAGCGCCATCTAGCGGTACTGATGTGTAATTCAAAGATACAATTCAATTAAAACAGGTATATTAACAGACATAGTAGCTAATAAGATAATCTATAAAATTTTATGGCACAGGAAATAATACCATGTTCATGAGTTAATCACTACTAACTTAAAACATTAATAATTCATATTGATCCGACATGTTAAAGAACATTATCTGAGTAAAAAGAGCATTTGAGATATCATAAATTAAGACTTAAATTAGATATTTTAGTTTCCTTTCTATAACATGACATGAAGGAAGAGAGGTAGTACATGTAAGTATATGTTCTCATCTCAACCACTTATTGATGGTCTACCTTTCCTCCTTGATAAAATATAGCCTATGTTCATTCAGAAAGTCCATGCTACACATCGGTGAAATATTTTTTTTAATCGGATGAGTAGTTTCGGAGTTTACCCTAAACAAACAAACAAACCAACTTTACCTCTTTATAATTATTAGTATGGATATCTTTTAAAACCAGTAGGTAGGTACACAAAACCTACCTTATAAAAATATTAACTACCTAAGTACCTACCTAGTTTTAATTTATGAGTTTTAATGAAACATATCTGGTTAAACATAATAATGCGGTCAAACATGTATGGTTTTCATTTATTTTTTTTAACTTACTAAGAACAACTGATACCAAAAGAAGTTTAAAGTACTGTAGAAGTCTGTGATAGAGGTTTGCTGTAGAAAAATATATTTTGTAAGTAGGTATACCTACAGTCTAATATTTAGTACCATACCATACCACCCACACAGTCCATAATAGATCAGCTGGAATGGAAAGCAAAGTTACTTTGTGATATTTTTTTGAACCATCATTTGACTCAAAATCATACTCAATTCCGGATGATATTATACCTATTAGCCAGGCAAGATTAAAAGATTTACTCAAAATAATACAAAACGAATGTAAATTATAATGTGGTAGTAGGTATGTTTGCATTCGTCAAGGGCGAATCCTACCTACCTACCTAAAATATTTGACGTTTAGCGAAATCCACTTACCTATTTTGAGAGAGGTCCTTTGTAATTATATCACTTTTTTTTAGCTTGAATTGCACTTTGATGAACGAAAAGAAACAGCTAAATAGATTAATAAATAATAAAATTGAAACAAAGACTCAGAAATACGCAGCACAAAAGCAGAAAAGAATAAAATGCACGAGCTGGCTGTCAAAATCGATGTTGACCGATGCTGGCTGACATCATGACATGACATGACTGACAGTCTCTTTGCTGACAGTCGTCGAACGGATCTGTCTAATTGTTTTTTTGTTTCGGTCGTGGATATCAGTTTTTTGGCCATACCTTGTTGTAGTATTTTGTTTCCTCGTTTGTCTAGGTACTATCATCTATTATGTTATACTTTATTATTATAATAATTCACAATAATTCCTAACTTTTTAGAGTTACGTACCCAAAGGTTAAATGCTTTTGACGGGAATTTGAGATGTCATGTTGTCTTTTTTGTTTTATTTTCCAAAACTTGTGTTTTAGCGAATGTTAATGTGTATTAGTGGTGTATTATTAACTGTTGAGTGTTTGTGAACGTACATAAGTGTGGGCAAATGAAACAAAACTGGATAGTATTGCATTTCGAGTTCTCTCAAATAGTCCATGTAGGTAATGCTTCAGTAAAGAACCCACATCTTTGCCGACGCTGACTATGAGTTTGACTTGACTTTACTAGGTAAATTGAATTTGATTTTATTGACATGGTAGTGGCTAAATAAAGAAGAACAAGAAATACTAAAGTCCGCAGACTATTATGATGCTAACCCATGGATGTAATCCTTCTTCTTAGTGCTAACCACAGACTACTAGGATGCATATTATGCACATGCTAAAAGTCTAAGATCCCGTCCAAAGAGCATGTAATAGGTCGTTGTATGTAAAGATGCGCGACTGCGAATGATCTGCCTAGTCGACTAATCAACTATTACTAACTTAGCCATTCGACTTGAATATTAGTAATATACTAATATCCAAAGTCGAATGACAACTACTAATATTAGTAATTACTAATGTTTCTACGAAGTAGTGGAGCGGGTTTGTAAGTAAGTAGGTTATTTGTAAGGATGTGACATTGTACCTAGGGATGTAAAAAATAATCGAGTATAGAAATAATCGATTAAAAATCGATTTTATTAAGAAGTAAAAATCGATTTTAATACGTAATTTTATTAATAATCGATTATTCATAAAAAATAAATCACGTATTAAAATCGATTTTTACTTTAATAATAAACAAATCGATTTTTAATCGATTATTTCCATAATCGATTATTTTTTGCACATCCCTATTTGTTTTGTAATAATCGATTAAATATTTCTTTTTAAGTTAAAACGATTTTAATACGTGATTTTATGAATAATCGATTATTAATCGATTAAATCGATTATTCACAAAAATAAAATCACGCATTCAAATCGACTTTTACTTTTAAATAAAATCGATTTTTAATCGATTATTTCCATAATCGATTTTTTTTGCACATCCCTATTTGTTTTGTAATAATCGATTACAAATCGTTTTTTTTAAGAAAAACGATTTTAATACGTGATTTTATTAATAATCGATTTTTAATCGATTATATCCATAATCGATTTTTAATCGATTATATTTTGTTTGAACATTTACTTGATTAATTTTGTGTGCCTCTTGAATGCCTAGAGATAATGAAAGCATGAAATAATCAATCAGCTATGATTCATGGAAAAAAAATATATTTGGGTAGAATGTGCTACCGATCTGTAGACATTTCAAGGAACAAAATATCAGTAGCATGTTTTTCGAGGTTCGTTCGTTCGAAGTGTAGCCGAACGTTCATTCATTCATAATTTTCAACTACTATCTCTCTCTTTCTATCTGATGCCTTAGCCATGTTAGCATCTCACGTGTTCAAGACCGATTCATTCGTACAGTTGGTTAGTTGTTCAAGACCGATTCATTCGTACAGTTGGTTAGTTGGTTACCTACTCGACTCGGAATTCATTCACAACTAATATCAGTCGTCGCGTGTCGCGTCGACTGGCCGAGTCGACTAGTCAGTCGCAGACCGCAGTCGATGTTAGTTACTAAGGTGGCTTGGCCAGTCGAATGGTTCGAATGATTTGTGGAGTCGACTAAGTCGAATGAAATCATTCATAGTCGCGCATCTTTAGTTGTATGATCCCGTCTTTCAGATATACAATAGTACTCTGTGCCGTCATACAACGACCTTCACCGAGATGTATAATTGATGAAACTTATTTTATATCATATGTCAATAAATACCTATATTGCTTAGGGGTTGTCTAACTTTCAGTCCAGGATATTATGACTACCTAAAACTAAACAAAAATGTTTTTTTAATCATTTCACCGGTTTGATTATTAGACAAATTCTATACCAATCACCAATCGAAAGTATGAAGCCTAAAGAATATGCAACGTTAGCAACTTAGAATAAAGAAAAAACATGGATTATAGAAAAAACAATAATAATTAGCAATAATGTTTAGTTCCGAGTGGGGTAGTTAGTGTGGTGTGGTCTAGGAAGACTAATTAGTTGATCCTAGCCTAGAGTGTGGTTGTGTGTTTTGTTCTGTGTTTTATCACGTTTTAGAAAAAAAAAAAAAAAAAAAAATGGCGCGAATTACGAACAATGGAAAATTTTTATTAATTCGTATTTAATTCTATATCGTGGCTATTTACCTGTTTTTCTCTCTCCAAGTAATAATTTCAAAGTATATTTTCTTCAATTAAACCGAAAAAGTATACTTCATAAAGCACAACTTAATTTTCAACTTTTTGGATCCGCCGGCTTTGCCGCGCACGCAACATGGTATCTCTTCCGAATGAAGTAGACAACATTGTCGAGATTTCTGATGAAACCGAGCTGCTTGATCAGGAAGATATGGATCTGGAGACCTGCACTAGTTATAGAAAAAGAAAAGATCGGGAGGAACTTAATAATTCCGAAGAAGAATGGACGCAAGTTTCGAGAGGGAGAAAGGTCGTGAGGAAAGAAGAAGTACTAGAAGGAGAAGAAGACAATATCATTCAAGTATGTGTAACTAGTTTGAATAATTTGCCAAAACAATTTGCACTAGCAAGGATATTTGAAGAGCATGGTATCAGCAATATTATGAAAGTCAAGTATGTGAGTACTTTTAAAATGATTATATCTTTTGATATGGCGTCTGAAGCGAACAAATTCATGCAAACTAGTGCTTTTTCGGAGTTGGGATGGCGGTGCAATAAAACATCTGAGGTTGCCTTATCCTATGGTGTTCTAAGAAACATGGATATGGATCTGTCTGAGGACCAACTAGTTGAACATCTATCGAGCTCGCATGAAGTAATATCAGCCAAAAGACTTATGAGACGTAATATGGATCCCAAAGGTGCTGCATGGTTGCCCAGTGAGTCTATTAGAATAGGATTTCGAGGCGCGTCAGTACCAGATCATGTTTTTATCTACAAAATGCGCATCAAGGTGGAACCTTATATATTTCCAGTGACGCAATGTGGCAGATGCTGGAAATATGGCCATACGACCAAATTTTGCCCGAGTAAGAAAATTGTATGCCCGAAATGTATTCAAAAACACGAAAATTGTGACACAACCTCTTTCCGATGCGTTAACTGCCGTGGAGCTCATATGGCGATGAACAAAACATGTCCAGTATATAAGAAGGAGAAACGAGTCCGTGAGTTAATGTCAGAATTTAATATAACATACAGAAAAGCATTACCAATGTATGTTCCACCTACTCCGGTATCAGAAAGACTGGTTAGAAATTCCGAAGAAGCTGAACGTCACCACATCACTCCGGTTCCTGTGAGCCCTAACTTTCAAAACGATGGTCTTTCATACGCAGACACAGTTAAAACACAAAATATAAAAAAGAAGGTTACAATCAAAGAAACCGTCAGCAAGCAACCAAATATAATTCAAGGTTCTGAGGTTATACTAGAACAAAATCAGGAAAACGAAGAAGTGAAGAGACAGGTACCAGAGCAAGCAGAAGGATTGGGAGTAGGGCGAGGTCGACGTAAACAAAAGAAGCGTAAACTTGCCCAACCACACTCAGCCAGCACGTTTGGCTGGGACAATGACCCTTCGGAGTGCTCTGAAGAGGAGCCATCGGTTCCTTCTGGGCCCTCAAGACCGAAAGAAGCTGAGCCTGCCGAGAAAGACTTTGGGTTAACACAGGTGTTTGGTGAGGTCATCAATATTATATTTAGTGGTCAATCAATCGGGAAGAAAATAGAGTTAGCTGTTAAGATTATAATTGAGTGGGTTATGACTAAAGTATTCGGTGGTACTTCGGCCAGAATTTTTTTTAATAATTTCCTTAATTATGGATTGTAGTATTCATACTCAAACTGTTAATCTATTTCAATGGAATTGTCAAAGTTTAAGGCCGAAGTCTCATTCGTTTGAGCTACTTCTCAATCAGGAGAAAGTTCATATAGCAGTCCTCAGTGAAACGTGGCTTGAGCCTGAGAGCAGATTTAACATTAGTGGTTATAATAGTTTCCGTTTGGATCGCGATGACTCGTATGGAGGTGTAGCCATTTTCACGCACAAATCTATAAAATCAATCCTCTGTTCAACGCAGAGTTTAAATACTGGTATTCAATTGATACACGTAAGGATTCTTAATTGTCGGCTTATTGAGAATATAATATCTATTTACTGTCCTTCTACTGTCCGCACCACTCAAAATGATTGGGATCATATTTTTTCTATTAGTGGCACTAAAACTCTAATCATGGGTGATTTTAATGGACATCACACCAATTGGTCTTATAAAACAGATAGCAGAGGTAATCAAATTTTCGATTCTATGTTAGATTCTAACTTTTCATATTTAAACAACGGTAGCAATACTAGAATTAAAATGGTTGGTGGTGTTTTACAACAGTCTTCTCCAGATATCTCTTTCGTTTCTTCAGATTTAGCTTTAGATTTTTCATGGAAAACTACTAATGAGTCACTTGGTAGTGACCATTTGATAATTAAAATTTCATGTATATTAAATTGTTCTCCTGAGTTCGTAAAGAAAAGAAACTTTAAAAAGAGCGATTGGAATGGTTACTCTTCGTATATAGAACAAACATTGACTAACTTTGTAATTTCAGATGATCCGCAGCTTTTCTATGATAAATTCATTAATGTCCTGCAAGTTGCCGCAAATGCTCATATTCCATTCATTAAAATACCTCAAGACATATCTAAAAACTTTACTCCAAAACCATACTGGTCCGCGGATTTATCAAAGGCAGTGGCAGAACGTCGTCTCGCTCTAGCGAACCTTAGACGTTGTCCGTCTCCCAACAATTTACAAGTATTTCATAACAAAGTAAGTGATGCACAACGTTTAATCAGAAGGGCTAGGTGTGACTCATGGCAAAAGTTTTGTTCATCGGTAGACGAGGCTTGCTCTGCTTCGGACATGTGGCGTAAAATGAGATGGGTTAAAGGACGATACTCATCCAGACAATGCATAAGTAAGGCAAATGCAGAATCATTATTACAAGAATTAACTCCTGACTTTGTTAGTCCATCTATTCAATTATTGAGTTCAAATAATTCTTCTTTGGATGTAGTTATTTCAATGCAGGAATTACTTAATAGTATAAAAAAAAAAGACACAGCACCGGGGTGTGATGAAATATCATTTTCAATGATAGATCATCTTCCTTTAGTAGGTAAATTACTTTTGCTAGAACTCTACAATCGCTGCTATTCTAGTGGTTTTGTTCCATCGCAATGGCGTCAGGTTAAAATTATTCCTATTCCAAAAAATAGTACTTCAGCTGCACTAAGACCTATTTCTCTTATGTCTTGTATATGTAAAATCCTTCATTCAATTCTAAATAGGAGGCTTGAATGGTATTTTGAAAAACAACAGTTGTTTCCTGAGACTATGGTTGGCTTTAGAAAGTCTAGATCTTGTTTGGATAACCTTACCTCTTTGACATCACACATTCAATTAGGATTTACTAAGAATTTTTCAACAGTAGGATGTTTTATTGATGTTAAAAACGCGTATAACAATGTGGATGTGTCTTGTTTAGTTAGACTGCTTGAAACGTTCCAGGTTGGATATAAAATGTGTAGGTATCTATGGGCTTTCCTGAGTTTGAGGATATTACACATCTCGACGGATGAATGTGTGATGTCAAGATGGACGAACCAAGGCTTAGCGCAGGGAGATCCATTATCCCCACTGCTGTTCAACGTAGCAACTATTAATATTTGCAGGAACGTAGGTACGGTGGAGATTTCTCAATATGCTGATGATTTTGTTATATTCATTACACGTAAACATTTAAATGAGGCTCTCGTAGAGTTACAGTCAGCGGTATGCACTATCAGTGATTTACTGGGAAACATTGGTTTACAGATATCTCCTAGTAAAAGTAAGTTATGCATATTTAAGAAAGGCGGTTATCGTGGTTCAGCTGAATTTGTTTTTAACAGTATTCCGATTCAGAATTCTAGTTGTGTAAAATATTTAGGTATGTGGTTAGATACCTCCTTGAGATGGTCTAAACATATTAATGAGACTGTTGTAAGGGTACAAAGGATTATTAATTTATTAAAGGTACTAGCAGGTTCTAGTTGGGGAGTTCACCCAAAACATTTAAGACGACTGTATATTTCTTTACTACGCAGTAGGATTGACTATGCCAGTTTTTTATATAGCAACAGCTGTGAATCTAATTTAAATAAATTAGATAAAATCCAGAATCAGGCCATGCGCGTGATTGGAGGTTTTATTCGCAGTACTCCCATCCATGTAATGCAAAGTGACTTAGCTTTGCCCCCTCTTTGTATTCGACGAAGATTTTTAGGAGGCAAATTTTATCTGAAATCAAGATCTTTTTGCGATAACAAATCCATTAAATATATTGAAGACCTTACGTCAAGCTCTCACAGTAGGTATTGGACATACAAAAAACTTCCGGTCCTTGTCTCCATTCATTCCTCATTAAATTCATTTCCAGTTCATGTTAGTAATCAACTTGAGATGTTTACTCTAGATACTTGGGTTAGTAATATCAATTTAGTAGGTGTAGTGAAAGATAGCATACCAAAAATAGATCGTGCTAAACGTTTTTATGCTGACAATGATTTAAAAAATATTTGTGTTGAATATATTAACGAGAATTATAAAGATTTTTATCATATTTATACAGATGGATCAAAGATCGGAACGAACGGTGGTTCTGCCTTTCTGGATCCCCTCTCTAACATCTCTAAGAAATTTAAAATTGAGTCTGATATTTCTATAATGAACCTTGAACTGATTGCAATATCAGAAGCCTTAACTTATATAGATACTCTATTTGACGATAAATTTGTAATTCTTTGTGATTCAAAAAGCTCCCTTCAACATATATCTCGTTGTACCTCTCATATAAGAGGTACACCAATTGCATATACTATTCTAAGTACTATTTTACAATTGCAATCAAAACACAAATCTATTGTTTTACAGTGGATCCCATCACATGTACAAATAAAAATGAATGAGGAGGTTGATGATTTAGCTAAACAAGCTATCATTGATGGCGTACCTATGCCAGTGCGTCCGTTGCACACTGACTATGTCCGATGGTTGAAGGTTGATTCTAGGGAGTTGTGGCAGGAATACTTCGATAAGAGATCAATAGATAAGGGTATTTGGTATAGAACTATTAAGCCTCAAATTGCGTTAAGACCTTGGATTGATGAGTTTAACTTTAACAGAAGTGCTTTGGTGGCTGCTCTCAGGCTGCGTTCTGGACACATCCCATCCAACAAATTCTTTTTCTTGATGGGAAGAGTATCATCTCCCAATTGTGAGTTTTGTCCGTATATTGAGGATATACAACATATATTGATGGAATGTGTTCGGAATACTGACGATAGAATTTGTTTGTTTGGAGCTAAACGTAGTTTTAAAGTTGGACTAATTAATAGTGCTCTGGCAGCTCCCCTATCTAGAGATGCACAACTTTTATATTTTTTATTTCTTAAGTTTCTCAGAAGTATGTAAACGATTGTTTTTTTTTTTTCTTCTTTTCTGTGCTTTTAATATTTTTGTAAAACCTAATTTAATTAGTTAATAAGATCTTTGTGTTTTCCAATAGGGCGATGTGGTCGCTCAGCGACAAAGCCCTTTTATGTTAAATAAAAAAAAAAAAAAAAAAAATCACGTTTTACACCATGACAATGATGTGACATCTAGAGTGATACAGAGATAAGTATGGTATTATTTATTTCAAGATACTTTATTTACAGAAACTAAACTACTACATATTTACTGTACAAAATACAATTAGAACATGCGTTAGCATCATAGTAGTCTGTGATTAGAACTAAGAAGAACGATAATTAGAACCAGTTGAGCCACTTAAGGATCGTTACAAACAATCTATTGGTAGCTCAATTCAATATCAACTCCCATTAAAAATTGGGCAGTCACTGTATGTAATGTCAAGTGTCAGCTGTCAGTAGTGTAGCCAAGAAAAGAAGAAAATTGGAATGGATGGAATTAATTGAACTGAAAAGCGTGAAAATTATTAAAAACTAACAAAAAACTAATTTTTAAAACTAGTTTGATTTGAAAGCATTATATTTTATTTTCATTTTTTCAAGTTTTGTTTTTATCTAAAAACATGGCAGACGAGGAAATCAACGGAGATGTTGATGATATTCAAAATGAAAAAACTCAGAAGAAAACTGCAAAACACGATAGTGGGGTCGCAGACTTAGAAAAGGTTACCGACTATGCGGAGGAAAAGGAAATATCTTCTCAGGATATATCCGGGGTAAGTACCTGATCAGAACGAGCATTATTTTGAGGTTATGTTTTTAGGTCGTTTCTGACTTCTTGTCTTCGATTCTATATATCTATCTAATCAGCCCACATCTACCCACTGCTGAGTATAGGCCTCTTCATTTTACACGCCATTTTTTTCGATCCTGTGCCAGTCGCATCCAATGCTTTCTGGCTGCCTTTTTCATGACATCAAGCCAGCTGGCTGATAGTCTGCCTGGTTTTCGGTGACCACCACGATTATTTATTTAAGCAGTTTTGCATGTTTCCATCAGATTCATAATGATGAAACATTATTGTGGCCTGGAATCTTAGGTAAAGTACTTAAAACCATTTGAGGAAGCAAAGCTGCAAGCTATTTTTAAATAAGAAAGGCCATTATTATATATCTACCATCTGAATAGGTAGAGTATATTAACCTTAGGTTCCAAAGTGGAAGTACTTAACACAGAGTTGATAATAACCTCCTTTAATCCCGAGATTATGAAAATGATGTTTAAATTCTGGGATTTTAAAAGCACTTGTACACACATAACCACACATAAACTTTAGGTACTTACTAATAATAAATAAATAAATAAATAAATATCCCCTGGACATTCCACACGGCGTCATCTAGTCCCAAGCTAAGCATTTTAATGCTTGTGTTATGGTAACCAGATGACTGATATACTACATAGATACATTTTTTTTTTTGTAAATACATACATAATATACATAGAAAACAACCAGACACGAAACAAATATTTGCAGATCATACAAACATTTGTCCCGTAGCGGGGATCGAACCCGCAACCTCTGCGTCTCAGGCGGGCTTTCGCCCACTGTGCCACAGAAGTCGTACACTAAAAATATACTCTTTCTTTTCCGATCACTGCTAATTAGATATCATTATCTAGTATACTTAACCTAGTCATTAGATAATATTAGATTCTAGTGTGTAGACATTAATAGCTTAGTCAGCCCTACCTACACATATTGACCACCCAAGTAACAAAATAGATCCTATAACAGTCTTCAAGACTATCCTATAACTGTCCTGTAGCATACTACAAGCCTCGATTTGGGCGCAGTTACTGGAGTACAAGTTCTAGTAATGCTCCTGCAATGAGCTAACAGAATGCTAATAAGTCTAGTAACTGTCTTGCACCAGTATTACGGAAGCACTGATGCTCCTATAATTGCCTTATAGAAGATTGTTACTGGAGCCAATACTCCTGTTATTATCTACTTCTAGTTTGTTACAAGTGTAATTATGTTAGTAATGTTCTTATAACATACTTCGTTTTTCATTTTTTGTTACAAATTTTACTCGCTGGTGACAGTCATTTTTTTTTGTTTTTATTATTTGTGCAGTGTTATTTTACCTCGTAAGTAATTTTATAGTTATTGTTTCATTGAATGAAAAGACTAAAATTAATTAAGAATATTTACCTACAAATTACTAAACATGTGGCAAATCTATTTTTATTGTAGAAGTGTACCATGTTTCGACTGATTTTTGATCGCGCTTACATAAATCGAATATAAAATCAGCTATTATAAAAATACGATCAAGCATTTATTTATTGTGTTTTGCTCATTCGCCATGTTTTAAAAATTGCTCTGCATGAAGACAATTATCAGACTGTTATAGGTAAAAGAACTCTAGATTTACTCTTAGCCAAGAATAGCTCTCCACCATGTTGAATCAAATTAGAGTTCCTCGATTGATGCCTGAAACCCTGCAACGGCTACACATTTTTTATTTAATTTGTTTTCCTTAGTTATGACAGGGGGAAGTCCTGTATGGTTTCGAAGCACGCCATTCCGAAAAATATTTCAAGTGTACCTACTTAGGCTGTTTTGAAAAACACCGTTTCGAATACCGCTAGGTATTTCGAATACATTTTCGGAATGTACCTACGGAACCCTTCAATAAATTGCTGGTTTCTGATTTTTCAGAACTTGCTTCAGATGATCGCTTTTGTGGTACCAATTCTTCGTGTCTTTTATTTACAGTTCTTCTAAATATGCTCCACTTCTTTTTTCCATACTCGCAAATCCATATTGATAACAACGATACCTACCTAAATCATAATTTTCAATGTCTCCAAACCTGGCGACGTAAAACTGGTAAACAGACTTCATAGTGTTAGCTTAGCACTTTATAAGATTATTTACTCTCATAAAAATCTTATAAGCGACTTTTTTAAGACTACATCGCCTCACCTACCTATACTGATCTCAGCTAAGTATATTATAAAACTATATTTCTGCATACTTGTAATGATCTCAGACAAGTGTATTATAAATTCTGGGAATCTTACACAATGCCTTTATAGGACTATAATTTTCATAGGACTATTTAGACTTCGTCAATGCACTTATTAGATTATATTATCCTATAATGATCTTAGACAAGTGTATTATAAATTCTGGGAATCTTACACAATGCCTTTATAAGACTACAATTTTCATAGGACTATTTAGACTTCGTCAATGCACTTATAAGATTATATGTCTTGTAACTATCCTATAAAATAGTCTAGTAGTAAACTACAAGGCAATTACATAAGTGAATTTACTCTTGAGAGTATAAATGCTTGCACAATGCTATTATTAGCACAAGAGTCTCCAGAAAAGCCATTATAAGAGCTTTATAAGTCTAATTTTACCTACAGTCATTTATTATAGGATTCCGTTGCTAGTTGGGCATTGTCTTTCCTGTGGATAGGACCGGTTAATCTGAGAGGATGGTTTAGGTACTGTGCAAGCTCTTTTCATCTCAACAATGTCCCAGGCACTACAGTGTCCCATTAAGTGTAGGCGAAGATTCCCTTCTCACACTGTATAAACCATCTAGTTAAGATGAGGTCAGGGCCTGAGTAACTACACAAAATGTGCTAGATATGATCTTTCTACATAATGCTAATTTCAATCCCTTAATTTTCAGGCACTATCACTCATTGGGGACAGAAGAAACAAAGAAGCAGCAGAACGCTTGGAAAAAGAAAAGGAACTACAAAAAGTGGCTGTTAAGAAAGATGATATTGAATTAATAGTAAGTTAAACTTTCATAAAGCTATAGATTCTATCACCAGAGTTGGTCACTAGCTTAATAATGAGCTTAATAGTATGCGCAGCTGTGGCTATGCTCCCATATTAGGTACTTACCCAAATAAAAGTAGCCTATTTGTTATTCTAGTCTAGAACGTAAGCTGTCATTTTATGTATGTATGTAATTATTTAGATATCTGGTTACCATAACACAAGCATGTGTGGAATGTCCAAGGATATTTATTTATTTATTGCTTAGCTTGGTTAGTACCAACACACAGCGTCATCACTATGACACTGTGTGAGATGTCTAAGATGTGAAAGATAATATTTGACCTATTAAGCATTGACATGTATTCAACAAACTCACAACACACACGAAAAGTGGATAAAGTGAAGGGGCGTTTGCCCTCAAGTGAGATAACAATAGCTAAGTATTAATGTTATTCTCTTTCATTTCCAGGTGAAAGAATTGGAAATCTCCAGGACTTTAGCAGAGAGGACACTGCGGGAACACAGAGGAGATTTAGTGGCTGCCTTAACTACTCTCACTAACTGATGTTACAAGTATGATGTCTGTTTAACTTAATATAGTTTTATAATCAATTATTTATTTTATTCCAACCATGCTCCCGTGTTAGGTAAAATTTTAAGATATTGAAGTCTTGTTAATACCATGTTAGGTAAGTTGTAGTTATTTTAGTATCTTTTTAGGGTTCCGTAGAGGTCGCGCCTCGAAGCCTGTGAAGACCCCAGGAAACTTCTGTGCTTCTGGGAGGAGCTAGGCTGGCTTCACTACTAGTGAGCCAGGTCATCCCCACGCATAAAGGACCACCTTTGAGTCTAAATGCGGAAAAGGGAGTCCCATACATACATAGGGTTCCGTACCCAAAGGGTTAAAACGGGACCCTATTAGTAAGACTCCGCTGTCCGTGTGTCTACCTACATAAGGACATGTCCATTTGGGGACGGACATTTATTTCCCAAGTTATTATAATATCAAGCGCTACAAAAGTTTTAAAAGTCATACTTATCATCATCAGCAGTCCACTGCTGGACACATGCCTCTTTAAGTGTTTACCAATTCACCTTGCCTGTTGCATCCAGCTTTAATCAACACTGTTGACTTGCTACAGTTCGACAATCTCGAATTAAATTTAATAAAAAATAATTAAATTTAAATAACATAGTAAGTATTTCAGATTTATTTTCTTTATAAACATAAAATATAACTAAAAACTACATAGGTCAATGTTTAAGATAAGAGCTTATGATTTTTACATTTAAAATAATTTGCATAAAAGTAATCCAAGATTTTAATTCTTATACAAATGTCAAAAGTCACAATCCTAACATACAAGGCCGGGTAAGTACCTTTGTGTTACATTACCGTGTATTTTAATGGTCCCAAAATTATCTAGGTATCTTTGAACTCTAAATAAAGATTACAAAAGTGAACAGTAAAACGCGCACTACTTTCGCTATTAGTCGCCATTAGAAAGAGTTTCTGTTACTGGTTCCTTTATTTGCCAAGTAACATAGTAACGTTGAATAGTAATTCAAAACTTTCTACTGGTGTGGTGGCCTTAGCACTGATTCCGATTTGATATACTACTAACGTGCATTTTTAGGAATATAGTTTATAATTCAGTATTTTTTCTTTCATATTTTTAAATTAAGTGACTCTTGTAAAATCTATGCAATGGTACATTTTTGGTAAACAAGATTGTTATAATGTAAACAAAAAGAGATTCGTCTACAGGTCAGTTGTCTTACATAATTAACCCAACAAATGTACCTACCTGTAAAATACGATTATACATGTAAAGTAGCATGTTCATTTTCTTCTGTTTTAATCTCTGGAGTGTATGGAGGCGGCGGAACACTACTATCATGAACCTGAAATTTACATTTAAATAAGATTTTGTAAAATACATTGAGCTAAAATGTAACTAAAAAGTAAGTTCGTATGAGTAAGTGGCCAACTCTGGTGACGGGAGTTTTTAGGCCGCCTTAAGGCCTCCGTCATGGCTTAACGACTTTAAAAGCCGGGACACGGAAGCGCTCAGATATTAGTGCCACTTGCGGTCAGTAGTGACCGCTCAGAACGTTGCTCTTGATCTTGATGATCGAATCGTCCGTCAAGAACGTTTTGCTTAATTTCGTGTCCTACATTACTTAGTTTGAAGCGCTCGTGGCGATGCTTGCTAAGACGTTCTTGATAGATCGTTGAAATTAAGCCAACGTTCTGAGCGGTCACAACTTGGACGGGTGACCGCAAGTGGCACTAACATCCGAATTCTTGTCAAAGCTATGTCAACTTAGGTATATCGACGGTTAATAATCAATACCATCTATCTCAAGTTTTTGTGATTTTCACTTTTAAATGCAGGTAGATTCTAAAATTTTTTGTGCGTCGCCTACTAATTCAATCTCGTTAAAATTGTTGAAATTTAAAGAGTTACATCCAATAGAAATACCACCTATCATTTCGATGCGTATTTTTTTCTGCCAATATAATCTATCTTCACTCATTCATTGACGTCTTCATTCCTATGCTGCTTGCATCTGACTGATTGTTGACTCGTTCAAGAAGCGCCCCGCTCCGAAGTCCGGAATACGGGTGAAACTTTGAAGCAAGTAGTTTGAAATTTTGAATCGGTTAGCCGGCTACCGGTCAGTGCAAGTTTTCGCGTGAAGAAAAAAATTTGGCGAATTAAGTATGTGAAATTGTACCTACTTTTTTGTGATAAAATTGTGTTTTATGGTAAGTGCTAGATTTCAATTATAATTTATGTGTAAATTCTGTTTCTGATTGATGATAGATAGGTACTTTTTCCAGAAGAAAGATTATCATGTCTTTTGAAAATACTCTTTTGCTGTTTTTTTATCAAATCAAAATTTACAGATAGACACTATTTCTAGAATTAAAATTATAATATCGTTTGAAAATACGTTTTAAACACATTTTTTTAGTTATTTATTTAGACAAAGCTTGAGTTAGACTATATTTCTAGAAGAACGTTTATCATGTCATTTGAAAATACCGATTTAGTTTAAAGTTTTTTAGTAATTTTATATTATTAACATTATTTATTAACAGAATTAAAACCGCACTTAGAATCATTTGAATAAGCTCGTGATTATCTAATTTATGATTGATTTGAAAACTATTTTTAAACAAATTATTTTATTATTTTCAGTAATCACGACGTCGGTCGCACCAAACGCTTCAAGGAGTTCGTTGGAAAAAAATACTTTTTACGTCTCACAGAAGACAACAAATCAAAAGTGACATGCCTTAAAGATAATCCCAATTTTACATCTGATGCTGGCACCACACAAGGGCTTCAACTTGGTTCCAACATCAGAATGGCCAATGGCAATGCTCCGTTTACGGTAATTCAACACAAACGGCCCACAGCATTGCCATTGGCCATTCTAATGTTGGAACCAAGTTGAAGTCAATGTGTGGTGCCGCCATCAAGGAAGACGATAAACCCGAAGTACTACTACCTTCAAGATAATGTCACTAACTGATCTTACCGTCTACAATGTTCCAGCCAAAGCAATGAAGCGCGCCATGTCTGTACCACCATTCGTTAACTACAAATTCGAAGTAGTATCTCATAATAACGAAACAAACACCAATATTCTACCCTCACAACCTGAACCAGGCATATTGGCATCTCGTAGTTTAAGTCCTTCTGGTTTGCTTTTTATAACTGATTTTTTTTTACAACAATGATTATGCACCCTACAACTTCAATTCAGAAGATGAAAATTCAACCACAGACTGTGAAATGGATGACGAAGATTATGGAAATATTGATGAAGGATGAAAATGTCGTTATGTAGCAAGGATAGATGAATGGTAAAATAATAAAGCTCAAATTAAGAGAATGCGTGGAGAAGAATATTTAGGCTATACATGGCCTCGAAGAGAGAAAAAGCATCGGGTAGGAGCTGCTAGAAGTATCGGTGAGACATGCACATCAGAATTAACTTAACTTCAGTACTTTACTTAACTAAACTATACATCAAAATATTTGATTTACTAATAAACGTTTATTTTCTTACTTACTGTTTTAATTAAAAAACGACTATCTTCCTGCTGTACAAAAAATATTCAAACCATTAGGCATCAATACCACCTATCTCACATTATTTCTGTGTAGGATAGTAGTACGCTAATGGTACTTAGCGTATAATAATTGTATAATTCTAAATTAACTTTTTGTAAAAAAACCTTATTAAAAAAGCATGGCATAAAATTTAAAAACGTTTTTTTCGCCTCCTGAAAAATTGGGTAAATTGAGACAGATGATATTGATTATTAACCGTCGATATGTCATTTTGTACGTACTTCCCCTACTTGTGACGCTACCTAAGTACTTACAGTAATTCAAAGCATAATAGGAAACACTTACAAATCCATCATTGAGATAAGCAATAGCAGGATATATGGCTGACCCTGAAGCCGGTTGCCTTGTGTATCTGAAAAGCATGCATGATATATTATCGTTTATTGGTCACTGAATTAAGTGGAAGGAAGACCCTGAAATTCAATGCCGATTAATGCCGACCCAGAATGTAGGTAATGAATGACTAATATCACTTGTTTTATTTTTTTGAAGTCGGTTAACAAACATAAAATTTATGTTTGTTAACCGACTTCAAAAAAGGAGGAGGTATTAGTTCCATTGTACCTAAGTATGTTTTTTATGTAGGTAAGTAATCGGTTGTGTAAGTAAATATTGGTTACTATTTATTTTATTTGTTTTATGTGTTGCGTAAGTAAGTATTTGTTTTTTTTTAACTTTCGCGATCAGCTATTATCGCTATTTACCTTTATTTGATTTTATCCCGACGTTTCGACTGGATTGCACCAGCCGTGGTCGCGGGCAGGCTCAAACCACGGCACCACGGCTGGTGCAATCCAGTCGAAACGTCGGGATAAAATTAAATAAAGGTAAATAGCGATAAATACCCGTAAATTTATGTTTTATCAGAAGTAAGTATTATTCTTTATTGATATTATAGCCCTTTGATTGGCATAAAAATACCCTTTTTTTTTTCTCATAAAGGTAGTTCGATTCCTAGATTTAAAGCACGTTATTTTTAGAAAATCTTTAAAGGCAGTATTTTTTACTTTTAAAATAGAATAAACTTCTTTCAGCAAAATATCCTATCTACAATATTTAAGATAGGTACTTCTCCTTTATGAGTGTTTTTCTATGTTAGTATGTATGTATAGTCTCAAAAGAAAAACGTATCTTCTGTGTTTTTTACCTCGGAGGCGCATCTCGTAATCTTTCGTCTACGTACACCTGTAGACTTCCTATTGACAATCTGCTTCTTGGAGTGTCACCTAGAGGCCTGAAAAAAATATGCACAGAATTTTTAAGGTTTGTATTATTAAAATTATTTGAATTAGTTTTAGAGCTCGTCAGTTAAATATTCTTTACCAAAAATGTAAGTAAATTCAACCAAATCTGTATTTAATCTATACTAATGTAATACAGCGGAAGAGTTTGTATTTTTGTTTGTTTGAACGCGCAAGTTATATCTCTAGAACTAGCAGTTATTTGCATTTTATAGCTTAATTCTTGAGGAAGATTAAAATAAATGACGGGTAAAACCGATGTGCACAGCCTGTAATCCTAATAAATTCGAATTATCCTTTGAATCATACATTCAACCTAACTTTCTGATTCACAATATAAGTAGGATAACGAAATCCACATTATCTGCTTATTTGTTCTGATTAACTCGTTTATGTAGATATTCCGTATCAATATTAATTTCAACAATATCTCGCTGAGAGGCGGTGGTTGACCGGAATTTAGCCCAACTGCAAGTATACGGGTAATGCACAAAACTGATAAATACACCGCTTGATATTAACTAAATCTACTTAAAGCTTATTTAAACCAACAAAGGTATAATATGCCGAAGCTGCACGTCTCAAGAAAACATCGTGAGGTACCTAACAAATTTTTTATAAGTAAAGGGCTAGTAACTTGTCACGTACAGACTTATAACTTTAGTAAAATGACAGGCTTTTGATTTTTTTGTATCGATCGTCGTTTTGATCACTCGTAAATATGTTTTTACTGATAAACTTAATTTGTAGTCATCTCTTTTTGTTGACAAGAGTAAAATATTATGTAAATCTAAAGCCTTGCTAAATTGAAAGATATCACACTAATGACCAAACACTTTGAGATGTTTTAATTTAAGGTAATGGGGCATTGTAATGGGGGTTAAAGGAAGCTTGTGATTCTATGTTGTTTGCATCCTCTCAGATTTCCATACATGCGGAATCTTTTTTAAGATATTGAAGAGTGTGGTGTAAAAGATATTGATTAGTATTTCATGTTTCACCTTATAGTCGTGGCCGCACACAATTTGTAGAGTAATATAAATGTAGCGATTATTCCGAACACCAGCGCAGCACCCATGGCGATTTGTGCGCTGGATATCAACAGTATTTCCTTCATGTTATCCCTGAAAGTGAAATAAGAATAGATAACTTTTAATCATGGTAAAATGTCAATAATTAAGAGATAATTACTGACAAACTTATGAGGTGTAGAGCCGTGTTGGCCGAGTGGGTTAGTGCCTCGACTTTCGATCCGAAGATTCCGCAGGTCATGAGTTCGAATCCAGCCGTGCATCAATGGATTTAAATGTTATGAATCAAAACTAATCAAAAATCATTTCATTCAAACTTCATGTCATCTATTGGCGGATACGATGTACCTAGGAATAGATAGTAGGACGTACAGATACAGTTATAGACGAACCTGCATATCCAGTTGTCGTATGCGTCATAACATGGTTGGCATATTCCCTGCCAGCAGTGGAGTGTGTCATTGCCGTAGAGATTACAGCATTGTCCGTAGCATTTCTCACCTAGCTCTGAAACAATTTGTTACAGTAAATGCAACAAAACATGGGATAGCTCTGAAACAAAACATGGGAGTCAGGGCCGGTTTTAGCACTACCAGCGCCCTGGAAGAATGTTTCCATTTTATTTGCTTTAATTCTAGTTACCTGGACATCTCACACATCGCATGTGAAAGTGGTTTGGTAAATAACCGGGAGCGCAGTAGCACTTTCCGTCAATGCATTCGTATTCTATGCCCACGCATTTGATCGCTTCACATTGATCGGTTGCTGAAAACAATTTTTGTATTAGACCATATCGAAAATATTATAGAGTTCAATTTTGCACAAGTTGACTAAAATACAACTAAAGACAACGTCAACAATGGTCAATAATTACATTAATTAAAGATTATATTATTACCATTATGCGCTTCCTGGGGTATATTTTGCATAATTTCCCCTTAAATAACACACACTACTTTCGTTCTGTTATCGAGTTTAATAAAATATGTTTGTACCTAAACTTTTTTGTTTGGGTAACTATACTAACTAGTACTAGTACAGCTGGTTCCGGTTTAGAAATATCTACCTAGGTACTTATATAGGTATTGCCGAACTTTTTAGTAATCCATCAGTTTTGGTAGGTAGGTAGGTACTGCTGGAGCAAATGCTGAGGGGTAGCCTTATTTTCTTGTCACTTTTGCTTTGCTTTGTGTACGTATTTCTGATTTGAATTATGTTTGTATGAAAATAAAACATTGTTCTATTCTGTCATATTCTCTTTTATTCTAATCTATGTAATTACTTAGGTACTACTACGCAGCTTCGATGCAAATAGGGACTGACCCTAATACAAAAAGAATTTGGTAAGAATATTGAGCACAAAGTAAGCCAAGCTAAAATGAAAACTGCACATTTTGTTCACAGATTCAGGATGTTTTGATTGACAAAAATATTTTACTGTTCAAAGGCATGACTATAACTTTTTTCGGTTCGTTATTTATAAAACCTTCAATTGCAACGAAGACCTACGACTAACATTATATGTTATTGATTTCTATAATATGTTATTGATTTCTTTGTTTCTGATAAAGAAACAAACAATTCCAACACGAGCAATTATCATTATCGCATCTGCTCTGATTAAACTCACCTGTTTCCTCCTCGCTCGGCACTGCAGAAATAGTAACACACAAACACAGCAATCCAATACAATATTGCATTTTATGGCAAAACACAGTCACATTATGAAAATGCATGAGGTTGCGGGCCCGCGCGGATCGATAATTCTGAGCGTTTTGGAAAATAAAAATATGGTGCCATGATATGTTATCAGTGAGCGGGGTATCAGTGATCTGTTCGACTTATCTCAACACGTCACTATACTGTTTCAGTCATAGTTGCCTACTTTGCATACAGCCTTGGCAGAACAAATTCAGAATAACTACATGACGATACGTGAAAATTTTCAATGAACATAAATCTTTACATTTAAGAGAATTCGTCACAGAATTTGTTTTGTACTTGTTTACGGCTTACCTATACAAAAATAAATACCCTGTCTAAGTATTGATGGAGTGATTTCGTTGAGTAGATTGCTGTGTCGTTTGAGTGACAAAATGATACATTGATCATTGATCTTCTATTGATTGAAAAAAGTTAGGTACATACAAAGGAACTCTCTGTCCAAATTTAACTTCTCAGAAATAATTTGACGAAGTTATAACGGACAGTCAACCATAATAATAAGTGACTAGATTTATAAATAATACGTTTACGTACCTAGTCTTTGAGTAAAAGAACTACGAAATTCAACAGTCTACCATTGTGGAAGAAGTTTTGAAAATATGTACCCATAAGTTTAATGTTTCTAGGACTTATAGTTTAGGCTGTACGGTACGTTGATGTTTTAATGTCAGTCAATCAGTAACAAAAGCTTAATAAGTTAAGAGAACAATGTTAAACCAGCCAGACAAATACTTAAAGAAAGCGAACTTGTCAAGTACCTTATTAAATTACGTTTTGTGATGACAATAGGTAATTTGTATACCTACTTATTGCAATATCGATATCAGTTAAGATTCGTTTTTCTGATCACAGAAGATAAAAAGTAGATACCAATCAAGTCAATTTTTTTTTTGTTCGTATGAGCAAGTGGCCAACTCTGGTGACGGAGTTTTTAGGCCGCCTTAAGGCCTCCGTCATGGCTTAACGACTTTAAAAGCCGGGACCGACAATTTAACGTGCCCTCCGAAGCACGGAAGCGCTCAGATACTAATGCCACTTGCGGTCACCAAGTCAATAACAAACAGCCCACATACATTTGTCGACAAATATCATTAATATTATCTTCGTATTTCGCTTGACATTTGAATATCATCCTTTGACCTATATAAATTATTTAAGAAACTTTGCGTTACGTATCATTTCAACCGATTTATTATTCAGATTTCGCGTGAATGCCTTGGACGTTGGGCCATCCAATCAACATCATACTTTTTCATACGGCAAACTTGCCACTTTTTGTCTAAAGAAAAGTTTTATCCAATTCTATTAGAGAACTCATTTATATTCAGACGCGACGTCCAACTTCGATGATATTTCTTCAAAGAATACTCCAGGTCTTGAGGTAAATTCAGTTACAATAATGACATAGATGCGAAATTCCATTTGATAAATTAATACTAGATACGAAGCGTCTGTAGCATCTTAGAAATACCACTTCTTTTGTCACATTAATTAGAGCTTCATACATTTCCATTGAATCTCATTATTTCAGAATGGGGATCTTTGTGAAATTGAGGGAATTCGTCAAATTGTTGTCAATTCGACAATATATTTTCGTACCTCTAATCTTTTATACTTATCTTTTATTTATACCTACTTGCTGAAATATGAATCAAGTCAATCATTTACATTCAGAGAGTACTTACCTAGATATAATTTGGTAAACTGGAACTGATGAGAAAGATCATAGATGGTACCGAAACAGAAAAACTTTTCTTCGAAATCACATTCTAGTTCTTTCTACAAATATTATGATGTGAGATATAAAATCATGAATTTTGAATGGCATTTCTATGCAATAAATTAACTTATTTTGCGTTTGAGGTGTAGGAAGGAATAATTGGAATCTGCCCAAGTAACACAGGGAGCATTATAACAAACTAATAGGAAGCTTATGTAGAACTTAAGGTCCGTAAAAACTCTTATAAAAGTTCACCAAATATCTTGACGCTTTATATTGGTATTTTATCACCATTATGATGCTTTACACTGTATAACGGTTGGATGATAGCAAATCAAAATGCTGTTCTAAAGCCTTTAGTTTTAGTGCAGCAAATCAAAATGCAGCTGTACAGCTTTTAGCTGTTTTTAGTGCATTTGGATCTACAATAGCATTATTAAGTAGTAAATAAATGCTTAAAGCTATTTATTAGCACATACGTGAATCATTTAAATGCCACATAAATTTGCTATACTGCTTTCAGCTCTTTTTAGTGCCTTAGGAATTACAATAGCATTTTAAAGTAGTAAGATAATGCTTAATGCTGATTATAAGCATCAATTTGTGCCATTATAATGCACTGTAAATCCGTTAAACAGCTTTGAGCTGTTTTTAATGCCGATAGTTGTGTAATAGCACTTTGAAGTAATAGTGTAGACGAATAGCATAAGCGTGAACCAATGTAATGCTTAAATTGCCTCTGGCTTTATAAATAGTCACGTGTGAGTATTTGTTCTGCTTGCAGCATTAATAATGATTTTTAAAGGCTCACCGGGGTGCTTTAAATCGACACCATTTTGTAAATATTTATAACCTAACAATATTATCATTTGGACCTATTTATAAAATCAATAGACCTTTATTAATAATAATATAACTTAACATAATGCTACCTAACCCATACTTATAAGTTAGTTAGGCAAAATTCGGCTTATACTAAGAATACACAATTGATGTGGTTATTTTACACATATCTTTTTATACAATTCTTAACTAAAACCACATTATATCGAAGGCGCGTGAAAATTTGTGAATAAAACTAATATAGACATTTACAGTAAACTACATTGCGTTGTAATATTTGATGGCAAGAATAAAAATAGTTACTTTATAAATTGTCTTTGATGGTTTTTTACAATCTTCTTCCATTTATATTGTGAAACAAATTAGTTAATTTACAGTGTTCATAACGTATTATAACTTGTACCGTGGTACTAGAGATGTTTTTGCAATGGTGTTAAATTCATTTAAGTTCTAACTGTGAACATTAAGAAAGCTGCAATAATCCTTTTACTCCTATGGAATGCTACTGTAATGCTTCTGTAATACTATTAACAACTTCATCGACCACAATAATGCTTCTGTAATGCTATTGGCAGTTTCATTGACCACAAGAATGCTTATAAAATGCCACTGTAATGCTATTATGTTGTTTTGTGAACCTATTTAGGATCTAAAGCTGCATAATTTGTGCCCAAATAAGACTTACAGAAGCCGTATATACGTTTATAATGCTATTATAGAACTAACTTAAAATGCGAAAACGATACAGAAATGCTGTTATGCGGCCGATAAACTGCTTTGATGTGTTACTTGGGTGTTACATCCACGTTCTTACGAAGATTGATTTGCAGATAATGATTTCGCTGTAAGACCCCATCTAAAGTTTTATGGTTCGAGCAGACAAATTAAAATTTTTAATTGGTAGAGGGCGAGCCGAGACCTAGTTGTACCTACCTAACATAGATAATGTTTTAAATATCCATATCGGTTTGCTTTTGGTATCTTTTATACGAGTATAACTTTGGTTTACTCGTACTATAAAACAGTTTTACCGATTTCAGTGTTTTTTGTTTCATAGAGTAGTTCTTACCTATTGAACCCGGTAGAGCTCATTTGACCTACGACGTAGCATCCAACATATATTTACGGGGAAGACGTCGTAGACTCTGCTACGGTGCCTCTACGAGAAACTGGTAATTTGTTAGAATCAACTACTAACAAAGCCTTGTGGCTTTGCTTACCCGGGACCTGGTAAGAAGAAGCCTAAGAATGCAAGGAGAATGTACCTACCGACCCAACTTCTTAGTAATAATATTTTTTTAATCCGATCAGCAAGTATCTAGTTCTAGAGTTACAAACATACAAATGGCGAGTTACCATTTGTACGTTTGTAATATACAGCTATTTTTATAATTATTTCTCAATTTATTAAGGTTTTAGATAACGTGAAACAGGCTTGACAACAGATTTAGTATTCTAAGCTCTAGGAAGCTCTCAACTTAGTTCATTTTAAGTAAAAGGGTTAGTACTACTTATACATAGTATAGTATAGACCGTGCAATAGAATCCAATATCTTGAACTCCTGAGATCGATTCCAGGCGCGTCTTGCGTTCCAATGCTCTGACAACACCGCCGTTGTAGATTTAATATCCCTATCACATCGACTTCTAAATTGAGTTACATTGTGAATAAACACTTGGCGTGAAATTTTCAGTGTAACTGAATTTTATCAAAGTATAGGATAATTCTATTCCCTCAAGGCGTTGTTCCCATTAGGCTCACAGTGAGCGCCTGACTATTTGCCTCTAGTGCGAAATAGAGGCAACTTACAACCCTATATACTTTTAAATGGAGTGTCCGTTCCACGTGTCCACGTTGACAGTTTGCGTCGGTTTGCTTACTCCACTCATTTAGCGAGCGGCTGAGTCGCTGCGAACGACGCTTGGGGTCGGCGACTGAGTTAACCCAATAACTCAGATTCAGTCAGTGAACAGTCAGCCGCTCATTGTTAGCCTTAATGGGAGCAACGCGGGAAGTACGAGTATCTAATTTGGTAAAGTTGTCACGTTTCGGGTGGGATAATTTAAGATTACGACTCGTAAATACAAAATACATAAAACAAAAAGTAAGTGACGAACACGTAGAGAGACCCTTAAAGTTCGCAGGTGGCCTATTCAGCCGCACCTTTGATATTAAGCTGAGGGCACATTTGAGACATAAAAGACATTGCAGTGTAAGGGTATGCTGTAATATAAGATTCCAGTATCCGCAGAATAAGGTCTTTGGGTTTATTAAATCATAAAACCATTTTGTAAGGAAATTCATAGGAAATTCGAGTTTTATAATTTATGAGATTTTGGAACCAGATAATGATAAGTTTCAAAGCTTGTCGCAGATAAAGATTAGTAGTACCTACAGTACATTTTATTTAATGTTACTTTATTTGTAAGTAGGTACTAATTGTTATGCAACATTTTAGCTCTAATTTACCTACTAACTTCACTATTTCAAAGCTTCATAAACGTTTCATTTATTATGATATTGAGTTCAACAATTGTAGCCTAAGCATTGGTAAGTACTTAAAAATCACCATATTTCTGTCTCGTGGTTCCATTAATATATATTTTTTTATTCCAAGTTACAAGTATAGGTATAATAAAAGTTACCCAGAAAATGCAAATAAAGGAATATAATACCTACTTGTAAAACATGACCTAAGTAAATGTTATGAACCTAAATTTCAAGTAATTAGAGTTACCAAGGCCCATAATTTGTGAGTCAGTAAGGCCACGTCAAAACTCAAGTGAATTCCCTCGGTATGCACTAATTTAGGCTAAGCCTGGACTCGCAGCGCACCTGGGTCACGCTAATCTCAGTCTTATTGCCCAGCCATGCTAACTGTCTGGGACCTTATGGACTATCTTGGGAATACGGCTTAGGTACAAAATATGGAATAGGTTTGGGTGCTTGCATTTGAGAGCAAATGTTCTGAAGTAAAATACCTACACATACCATTCACGTCTGTTTATGTGATAAAACACATTCTACAAAAGTTAGTTAAGTAGGTACTAAACTTTTGTTGGTCATAAAAATTACTCCTTATTTTCGAATTGAATCCCTTTTATCAACCCGCTCTATATTGTCTCATACAAAATAGAATAATAGAACACATATCTATGTTCGTAGCGTAAATTGAAAGCTTTCAGGTTTTGTTGGATTTTCACTCAACTTAAGACTCTTAGGATTAAGACTGACTGTATCGGCGATGTTACTAGTAGTTTATAATAGTCGCAAAGGAAGTTATGGAAACCTAGCTTTGTGTTGTTCAATAAGTAACATTGGTATCAATATATTTTGAACATTTATTTATATTCCTTGGTGGAAAATGAATTATATTTTTGTTATTGTAAATATTTTTTTAAGCTATCGCGACTAACAACATATATAAATATATTATCGGGACTTACCTATTTACCTACCTCGACGATTCGGATGATGTAATTACCTAAATTGAATGATTTCGTAACGCGGTTAAGTCTCGATAATATTTAAATATTGTAAAGATATCTTTATCTTTGTTGTGTAAATATAGTGCAATTTTTGTTTAAATGCATGGTAAGTACTTAATCTCTAGAACTGTTTGAAAATGTGCTGTTTGAAATAACCTACATTAACTCGGGTAACATCGGAAGACGGTTTGTTTAAAAGACTTTGCAACTGAATTTTTATTTTATTCTAATTTTATTCTAATAGGTAATTACTTTTACGATAATAATAGATGTTATATCATCTAAATAGGCATGTGAATGTTGTATAGTATTATATTATCTGTGGTTATGATAAGAATAACATTAGGTAGGTAGGTACCTACAATATCTGTTTGAATAAACCTATTATGTACCGGAATATTATGCTTCAAAACGAATGCACGAAAGTGGGAATTAACAACATAAACTAAACAAATATTAAAACGTAAACGCAATACGAAAACGCTATTTGTACGTATATTATGTTGACCTTGAGCGTTGTCACGATCTACAATGATAAATGATTTGTTTAGAGTTTTCGGATTATGCTTATGTATGCATGAGTGTGTGTAAACGGAACGTTACACCTATATTTTAGTAATACGAGTACAATAGTAGTTAGGTACATTCGAAGGTTTAAAATATACCTAATAGGTATACCTAATAGGTATACTTACTTCATATTTTATTATGTAAGATACAAGATTTTTATACGTCATATAGGAAAAGACACGGATAAGTAGCTATATTGTTTTTTCCTAGAGTCTGTTTTTATAAATTGATAATTATAGTTTTTAAAAGTGAAGCAAGAAGACGTTCTTGAAAGATCGTTAAAGTTAAGCAACGTTTTGAGCGGTCACAACTTAGATGGATGACCGAAGTGGCATTAACATAGCTGAGCACTTCCGTGATTTTGGAGGGCATATTCAAATGCCGGTATCGGCTTTTAAAGTCATTAAGCCATGACACTGGCCTTTAGGCGGCCTTAAAACTCCGTCACCAGAGTTACCGAACTAACTTACCTACTTTATTTCTTGGAAAATCCGCGTAACTTCTGTATTCCAGAAAACTGTGTACCTTACCTAATGACTACATTGTTGAGGTCCTGTACATACCCATTAAACACGGAAAATAACATCCATCAACGTCGCAGAAGAAAGCAAAATTTCTAACTAGGTAAATCAACACCGACAGTTAAAAGAAGCTAAAGTTAATTATTGAAAATCAACGTCGACCCGAAATTACCTTGGTATACCCATGGCGAAACTTCAAAGGGTTTAAGTTACCTTGTGAATTCAGAGTGACTTTAGAGAGCATCGAATTGTACTTGTAGATGTCGGAATTTATGCAAATCCCAGCTTTGCCATAACTTATCGGGCCGATGCGCGATGCTGTGGTGTTTGGTTTAGCATTCCTAGACAAATCGCTCAAGCGTTCAAGCGTAAGCGTAAGCGCGTTCAATATGCGTTTTGAGATTTAATGCTTTGAGAGTTTTAGAGGAGAGGAGAAGACGTCAAGTAAGGAATTGATTTGTGACTAGCTAGTGTTAATGTTTTAGCGTTTTTATACAATAGATTTTAAGATTATCAGAACTAACAGTTCTAAAGCAAACTTCAAAAGTAAATACCTGCTAAGTCCTTAAAGACTGCACCGGGCGGGCCCGCATGCAAGTCCTAACTAATAAGAAAGCAACCTAACTTTCCTACAAATCGGAAATTGTATCCGCAAACACGTGAGTATAGTCGGCTTTAAAGCCTGTGCTCACCACGTCTCAGACAATTTATTAAGCGCTTCCTATTTTTCTATATTATGAATTGATAATGATGAAGTTTTTAAGCCTGTGTCATGGTTTGTAGGTATCATAAAATAAATAAATATAGTGAAGTGCACTCAGATGTATTAGTTGTTTACTGTAATACAATGGAATATCCTTCTTTTATTTTGTTTAGGTAGTTAGATATTCTTAGCCGAAATGGCCAAGTGGGTTGGTACTTCAACTTTCGATCCGAAGGTCGTGGGTTTGAATCCGACCGTGCATAATGGATTTTTCGTTTCGAAAAAATTATATGCGCATTAACACGACCTTTGACGGTGAAGGAAAACATCGTGAGGAGACCAGTTCGCTTTCTAATAGCGTCGTTGAGCTTGCAACCTGTCACGCATGGAATGTTAACTTCTGCAAAATGTGGGTATGTCTATGTACCAAATATATATTTGGACATACCGCTGACGCTGACTACCCTTAGACATCTTTCAAGGATCTAAAATAAATAATTTTAGTATTTTTAGAATTGACTGTACCTACTTGCAACGATAGGTACTTACCAAAACTTTGGCAATATCCACGAACGTACGGTAATCTCTTGAGCAAAGCTATCGGAGTCTAAGTACCTACAAGGTACCTACAGTCCTATTGTCATTTGTAATTTTCAGAAAATGATGACTATAATTGAACCTATCGATACTAAATTAACACCCTTAGGGATCGGACAGGGTTTTAGTGGTGCTATCAGTGAGTGTTACTTATAATTATTTACAATAACTTATTGTAAGTGACACTAGGATATTTCGCGCTTGAGTAGCTAATAAAATATATTGTGTAGCAGTAGCAAATTAACAATATCATTAGCTCAAAATTATGTTTGAAACTCTTCGATTAGGAGGTATCAGGACAATTTAATCAAGACAATCGAAAAATTTATTGTATTACAGAAAAGGTGCGCGTTTAAGTTTTTTGTTTGCTACGAAAACACCGTAGCACCGTAGCACCCTCTACGCTGAGTTACACGGAAAATGTTACATCAATTTTGAGAAGGATGGCAATGGGGTAGGTAGGGAGGGACTACCTACGTACGAATACTAGTAGGTACGTTCGCTGAAAATATGAAAACGACAACCTACACAATGCTGAAAATAGCATGTCTCTACGACACGTCTATATTATAAAGTACCTACTACTCTTGAAAAATATTATCTCAAATGTCCATCCGCTCAAATGTCGATCGGCGCAAATGGAACTTCGGGCAAATGTCTATCGTGCATGTGTCCTTTGTGCAAATGTTTTTCACGCAATGTCCTCTTACCCAGCTCTACTAGGTACCTATACATTATTTACACATTCTACAATAATGTCTTCTTTGATATTTGTCGACTCACCTGTACTGTATGAAAACGGACGTAAAAAACTTAGATTTCTAGACGGAAAATATGAATACTTATTCAGCGTTAGTTCTAAATATCTATGCGAAAACTAAAGCTAAACTAAACGTAAAATATTATTTTATCTATGCCTAAGCCGACCAATGAAATAACAGCATTAAACTTCTTAATTCAAATTACGGACCTATCGAAGCGACCCATCACCGAAATTATAAAGGTCCTTGATTGAATCATAAGCAGATTCGTAGGTCGCACCCGATAAGCTCATCACTTTGGCCAGAATTACATAGAAAACTGGTTGCAGAAGGTAACTGTAAACCTGAGAAACACGCGGAGACGGAGACAGACGATCTTTCAAAGCTTTTATAATCCTGCCTTCTAAATGATAAACTTGAAAGTGGATTTATAGATGGATGTTTGTTACACTTTCACGCCAAAACTACTGAACGGATTTGGTTGAAACTTAGATTAGGTATGACCTGAAATAACACATAGGCTACTATTTATCTGGGTTAGTATCACGCGAGCGAAGCCGCCGGTGGATGCTTGTGTATTATAAACTGAGATTTTCAACAATCAATTTAAATAATAAGTTCCTACCCAGATTTCTATATAAATGCGCTCACGTTCGGCTCGTTGGAATCGACTCTGATTATGCAAACGAGGCCTAATCCAGCTTTGTAAAGGCATCGCAGTCAAATAGCATTGTACAAACGTCCATCCATGAGATACTTTATACAACGTTCCCAATCACTTGCCAGGGAGAAAAAAAAAGATTAGATTCTCTTTCATTTGTGCTAGAACGTGACTGGCAGTGGGAATTGATGAAGCTATTGTTGCCAGGCTATCTAGACAAGTGGCTAACGGAGACAGAGCGAAGGCACTAGTGATGAAAAACGTGACTGCCTTTTGTTGGATATGAACAACGCATCGCTATATTTTATATAGGTAACCTACAAGTTTACCTTTCGTACACGATAGTTTCTTGTCTAAGCCAATAGAATAGAGGCTCCAAATGTAATGTTCGTTATCCCTGTACGTGTTTCGAACAGATTATTTCATTGTTCTAGATGTTTAGATAATATACCGATAAATATCGCGACCCTTTGTAATCATAGAATATTGTTTTCGGGAAATTTCACAAAAAAGGGTTTACTGTTTATTATGTTCGGATTCTGTTCGATTTGATCAGTTTCGTTCCGTTGGTAAAGAACTTATTATATTACAGATGTATTTCGGGAAATCGTTTCTGTACAAATATAGCCGCACATTGTTCTAATTTATTTATCTTTCTAATTACATAATAGGTATCTTAGCCGTATATCGACTTTGAGATGTTGCTAAAATTCGTTTTGGTGTAAAGAAAACATCTCGCTACAGGGTTCATGTAGATAAGCGTTACGTTAAAAAAATTACACTCAGTGTATAAAAGGTGATTAATTTTAGAAATTTGTTCTTCCAATGTCTGGGACACGAGATTGTTGATTTTCGGGTCATTTGTGCAAATATGCCTTGCTTCATGAATTTTGAACCATTTCCATTCTAGCTCAGAATATTTAGATAGAACCTGGAACCCCAGCAGCCATTGTTAGTATATTCAATTTAAGCAAAACACTGAAACCGCGCTTTGGCAGACCTTTGACTCGATTACCTAGGTGCCAAAATGATTTTAGTCTCCTAATTGTCTCTATTCGTAGAAATCATTTTCAAAGTTTATTTACTTAATTCTTTAATTAATTTAAGTGCCGAGACAAATTCTACAATTACTACAATATTTAACGATAAAGTCAGAGGCCTCTAAAATATAGTCTGTAGCAACGGTAGGTACCTAGTTATTTAGGCAATTTTTTATATTATTTTCTTTTTGGTTTGAGACGTATCCATCTAACATACCGAAGTAATATCATAAACATAGATAAAGATCTTTCATTTATAAAAGGCTAGACAAACACGAATTTATTACAGTCAAATATGCGGGTAAAATCTGCTCGCTGCCTAAAAGAAAATTCATGCATGGACGTACAAAGATAATCATATAATCATATCCAATAATCATATCGGGGATGGTTTCGATCCCTTTCCCTTATATAAAGTGATTTTTTCCTACCTGCTTTCAACATGTTTGCTTATTCAGAATCATTCGAAGGACCGCCGAATAAAATATCTTTACGATATTTACATGGGATGGGTTAAGTTGTTCAGAAATACTTAGGCGTTAAGAACCCTTTATTATTAGATATTGCATAAAAACTCAGGTTCGAGGGTTCATTTCCCTTTAAGTGGTCCTTACACTATTAACTACCTATTAAAGAAGGTAAGGTACCTACTAGCCAAAGTCTCTCACATGAATAGAATATTTTTTCTTATAAAACTAGCCTATCCCATACATTTATAGGTATTATCGACCTATCTAAATAGAATAAAAATATAAGAAATTTTATTTGATTACCAAATAATAAAAAAAATTAATCAAAATGACACAAATAAAATAAATAACTAAACTGGAACAGGAGATTCTCATTCTTAGGACCTAGGACCTAGGTCCTAGGTAATGAAACTGTTTATCAGTAGTAAGTACCTACCTACTAAATTGTAGATTGCCTTTTATAGGGCGATTAACTAATGCGCTTGATTCGAATATTTTTTTTTTAAAGTTGTAAGTTTTTTTTCAAAATCTTTGAAGCGAATGTCTTCCAAGACGTGTGAATCACCCCCCCACTAATCCCACTAATATTATAAAGGTGAAAGTTTGTGTGTGTGTGTGTAAGTATGTAAGTGTGTTTGTTACTCTTTCACGCTCAAACGGCTAAACGGATTTGAATGAAATTTTGTATCAGGATTGCTTATACCCTGGATTAAC
This sequence comes from Xanthorhoe designata, assembly GCA_963582015.1. Taxonomy (NCBI): domain Eukaryota; kingdom Metazoa; phylum Arthropoda; class Insecta; order Lepidoptera; family Geometridae; genus Xanthorhoe; species Xanthorhoe designata. Next base: position 7,971,275 of record OY757038.1, read on the forward strand.
AAATAGGCTACTTTAAATTCCTGAAAAGTGCAGTGTTCCCGTGGGATAAACCATTATTATTCATTAAAATAGTTTCGGTAGTTTGGCCGTGCAAAAGGCAGCTGTCAGACAAAATAACTTCATAGATGGCAGCACAGGCAAAAATATAACTCCTTCACGCTCAAACGGCTGGACGGATTTGAATGAAATTTGGTAGCAGGATTGCTTATACCCTGGATTAAAATATACGCAACTTAAAATTCCTGAAAAGTGCATTGATTCCGTGGGATTATTAATCAAATTCATCATAGTTTATACAAAATAGTTTGGCCGTGAAAAAGTAACTAAAAAAGTAACAAAATAATTTCAATAGATGGCAGCACAGACAAAGTTATTATTCCTTCACGATCAAACGGCTGGATGAATTTGAATTAAATTTGGTAGTAGGATTGTTTATTCCCTGGATAAACAAATAGGCTACCTTAAATTCCTGAAAAAAGAAATGGTTCCGTGAGATTATAAACCAAATTATTCATCAAAATAGTTTGGCCGTGAAAACGTAACTGTTAGTCAAAATAATGTTAATAGATGGCAGCACATGCAAAGTTATAACTCCTTCACACTCAAACGGCTGGACGGTTTTGAATGAAATTTGGTACAAGGACAGTTGATATCCTGGATTAACACATGTCTTAGGCTACTTTAAATCCCTTAAAAGCGTATTGTTTCCGTGAGATTATCAAAATAGCTAAATTATGCTTCTTGAAACTCAAACGGCTTATCGAATTTCAAATATTGTTTTTTTTGTCCCGATAATCTCACGGAATTGGGACTTATGTACGCAGATAAATCCCCGATAAAAAGATTTCTGGCTCAACATAAACCATTTGAACAAAGTTTATATTTGTGACTTCAATTAAAATTCGCTACAGCACCTCATCGTCGCTATTTTATTAAATTTCCCACAGTTTCGGCTCGCTTCGAGTCTAAAATCCTCGCAGCGCTCGCTTTGCTCGCATGTTGCTTTTTCAATCTTTTGCAAGCAAATTGAACTGTGTCAGACCATAGAATAGGAACCAACCAGCGCCTTTTCTTTGAGCATCATAAGCAAACATAAGTGTCAGTCATGATGAATGTGTCTTAAAAATTTTAGTCTAAGAAACTCGATGCGCTTGCTTAGTTCGAAGCTCGCTTCGCTCGCACGGTAGCTTCACAAATATATTGCTTGCAAATTGAACTATGTCAGACAATATAATAGGAACCGACAAACAGTCAGCCTTTTATATGAGCTCCATAAGCAAAATCAGTATCGCGTCAGGACGCATTTGTTTTTAAAAATTTCCGCTCGCTTCGCGAGTTTAAGACGCTCGCTGCGCTTGCTTAGTTCGAAGCTCGCTTCGCTCGCACGGTAGCTTCATAAATATTTTGCTGGCAAATTGATCTATGTCAGACCATAGAATAGGAACCGACCAACAGTCAGCCTTTTCTATGAGCTCCATAAGCAAAATCAAGTATCACGTCAAGACGCATTTGTTTTTAAAAATTTCCGCTCGCTTCGCGAGTTTAGGACGCTCGCTGCGCTCGCTTAGTTCGAAGCTCGCTTCGCTCGCACGGTAGCTTCATAAATGTTTTGCTAGCAAATTGAACTATGTCAGACCATATAATAGGAACCGACCAACAGTCAGCCTTTTCTATGAGCTCCATAAGCAAAATCAAGTATCACGTCAGGACGCATTTGTTTTTAAAAATTTCCACTCGCTTCGCGAGTTTAAGACGCTCGCTGCGCTCGCTTAGTTCGAAGCTCGCTTCTCTCGCACGGTAGCTTCATACAAATTTTGCTGGCAAATTGATCTATGTCAGACCATAGAATAGGAACCGACCAACAGTCAGCCTTTTCTATGAGCTCCATAAGCAAAATCAAGTATCACGTCAGGACGCATTTGTTTTTAAAAATTTGCGCTCGCTTCGCGAGTTTAAGACGCTCGCTGCGCTCGCTTAGTTCGAAGCTCGCTTCGCTCGCACGGTAGCTTCATAAATATTTTGCTGGCAAATTGATCTATGTCAGACCATAGAATAGGAACCGACCAACAGTCAGCCTTTTCTATGAGCTCCATAAGCAAAATCAAGTATCACGTCAAGACGCATTTGTTTTTAAAAATTTCCGCTCGCTTCGCGAGTTTAGGACGCTCGCTGCGCTCGCTTAGTTCGAAGCTCGCTTCGCTCGCACGGTAGCTTCATAAATGTTTTGCTAGCAAATTGAACTATGTCAGACCATATAATAGGAACCGACCAACAGTCAGCCTTTTCTATGAGCTCCATAAGCAAAATCAAGTATCACGTCAGGACGCATTTGTTTTTAAAAATTTCCACTCGCTTCGCGAGTTTAAGACGCTCGCTGCGCTCGCTTAGTTCGAAGCTCGCTTCTCTCGCACGGTAGCTTCATAAATATTTTGCTAGCAAATTGAACTATGTCAGACCATATAATAGGAACCGACCAACAATCAGCCATTTCTATGAGCTCCATAAGCAAAATCAAGTGTCACATGACGAATTTGTCTTAAAAATTTCGGCTCGCTACGCTCGCTTGGTTCGAAGCTCGCTTCGCTCGCACGGTAGCTTCTTGAATATTTTGCTAGCAAATTGATCTATGTCAGACCATAGAATAGGGACCGACCAACAGTCAGCCTTTTCTATGAGCACCTTAAGCAAAATCAAGTGTCACTGACAAATTTGTCTTAAAAATTTCGGCTCGCTGCGCTCGCTTGGTTCGAAGCTCGCTTCGCTCGCATGGTAGCTTCTTGAATATTTTGCAAGCATAATAAACTGTGTTAGACCATAGAATAGTAACCGACCAGCAGTCATCCTTTTCTATGAGCACCAAAATCAAGTGACACAATGACGCCTTGGTCTTAAACAAGGAGCAAAATTAAAAATTTTATGAAAACTTTTTCGATTACGTAAGAAGAGAGTAATTTTTTGCACTCTCGAGGTGCATTTTATTCATATCTCTGATGATCCTCATCAGACCAAAAAAAAAACATCAAAATCGGTTCACCCAGTCGACGAATTGAGAACTTCCTTTTTTTTGAAGTCGTAAAAAAAATGTATCAACTTATTCACCGCGGGTAACACCGCGGGGCACAGCTAGTGTTACCTATATGTAGATATAAATCATCTAGACGTGTGGGCCTCAGTGTTCATACAGTTTGTATACTCTTTGTCCGCATTGTCTTCTCTCTAGCTTGAAACTGAATAAAGAAAGAAAGAAAGAAAATACATTTATTCGCCCCAAGAACACGTAATAATTATGTAAATGTAACAGTAAATACAAAGAAAAATAATAATAATAATAAAATTTAGGTAGGTAAGACAAAAGACTTACATAACACATAAAAGAATATTATTGAAGAAAAAGAAAAAAAATGTGTTGCGTGGGGTCAAATTAGGTCCCTGTCTCAGCATAATGCTGCACCTGTCCTAGGTAGGTAAGGTGCAGCGATGGTTTTCGGACAGAAACAATAAGAAACATTTCGTGTTTTCATTAGCACTGGACTGTAATAGCTTGATTTAGTTCCCATAGGGAACTTCTGTCTGAGCATACAGCTTCTGATATTTGAATAAATATGTAAATGTCTAAGTGTCTAAGTGAGGTTTGTATAATGCGAGTTAATGTATTTGATAGTAATAATATTATGTAGGTATGGATAAGTGCCTTATATAGTACCATAAATATATAATGTTCACATAGTACGTATACATTATCTGAATCTCTTGGGAATACAGTCGTGATCATATTTCATTTCACATACCTAGTACCCATGTGGTGCTTTTGCAAACAGGATAGGTAAATTTTAAGTAGTTCGGAGCTCAACATTTAATTTAGGTGACTTCGAAGTGGTCATAAGGCGGGGCAGGGAATGTCTTAAACTTTTATGTATTACGTTTTTGAATATGTTATGTAGGTAAAATATAACGACCTATTGGTCGAAGTAATTTGTTCACTTTGAGAAATTCTAGAAAGGTTCATTGATTTACAGAAAAAAATAGGCTAAGTCTCAATTTAATAGCTTTAGGACGTGTCTGTTTTATAAACTACTTTACCTAATGGTTTTCTGAAAGTTTATCTCATTTTACGGGCATGCAAATTGCGAAAGCGAAAGGTGCGACATTTGAACAACCTTGCAAATACCTTTTTATAGTCAAAGACAGTGCCGTTACTAGACTTTAAAAAAAATCTAATCAGCTAAGAACCTAGCGTAAGAATAGTCTTATGAAGTACAGTATTATGTAAAAATAAAAAATTATCGATACTTGACCTTATTTATCTATCAAATAACCTTTTCAATGACACCTTTCTACTAATGAGCCCAAACATATTTATTATTAATATTATGAGCCTGTAACGTCCCACTCCAGGGCAAAGGCCTCCCTTCCTTCCAGTCATCCCTTTTTTGGGCAACTGTGAACCAATCCTTTAGTTAGATGATACTACGCTAAATGTTCGTAGAGTTTAGTGTTACAACGTCTACAATTTTCTCCTCAGTTTGTTTCCTTTAAAATATAATCAGTCATATGGTTTTCTTATACAGAACCTAAATCAGTTAATTGATTTAGGCATTACTTTGCGAAAGTCCATCTTCAGATATTGAAAATTGCAAATTATCTAGTACTCCTCCGCTAATCTAAACTAAATAAGTTTCCTCACGATGTTAACACAAAGGCCACCCAACCACCACCTATCCACAGCCAAGCCTTACTATGCCTGGCTAGGCAGGGCAAATCCGGGAGCTTAGTAGAATTGGAAACAGTCAAAAGTCTACGGTTTAGTTGACTTTTTGCTTGTGATTGCGGAAATTTGTTAAGATGATGATTCCAGATGATGACAATGCCATAGAATACACATAGATACTCTCGGTCAACTTATAACACCCCCTTTGTTGCGTCGCAGCAAAGGAAAATAAGCCACAAAATTGTCTGGTATGATTATTTCTGCTAAAGGCTCTGCGCCGTATTTCTGGACACTTCGAGCACCACCCTGGTTTCGGCACTGGTCGCAAAACCTCATGCGTAATTAGATTTCAGGCAATAAGTCAACTCGCTACCTTGTCTGTAGGTTAGGTCGCTATCCCTTTGAGAAATTATTTTAGGACTAATTCAGAGAGAACCTATTCTACCCTTGAACGAGTAAGATAATATCGCTAATATTACTAGCTTTGTTTACGGCTTCGTTCGTGGGCTTGTCACTATGTATTTTCAACCGAGTTGCGTATTGTTTTTCTTTCTCTACACACCTACATATAATCACAACTCTTTCCCGTATAGGTAAACAGAGAACTCATATTTAATTTATGCTTGTTTTAAAAGCATTTTTCAAGCTTTAAATAAAATCATCGCAAAAGACAGCAGAGAAAATGTGTTACCTTCTCTAGATAGGAAACGTGCATTCACGCTCCAGAATTTTCCAATTAGGTGGCATTGTTGTTGAAGATTTTATTTAAAGAAGAGGTTTATTTAGGTGCCGAAGAGAGCAACAAACAATAAGATGAGGAAAGTCGATGTTGAGATTAGATCGGCGAAAACGTTCCTTAATTTTGAATCTCAATAATTAGTGTAAGTCCGTTATTGGCCGTCAGCGTACTTTGAATTTACTAGTAGATTGGATCTATTCAAATTTGTTTCTAAGTTATTTGTTGGTCTCGTGGCTATTGACTTTTTGTTTAACCCCAAAAGGGCATAGGTAGATAAGTTTAAAATTATATGTCTTCTATCGACCTATACATATTCTATCGATCGAAAAGTTACTAAACATAGGTTTAATATTATTTGCTGCCACAATATAGACCTGGTACTTTCGCCTGCATGAAAAGATAAGTATAACAGAATAGAACATCTTTTACAGCTGTTAACTTTAGTAGAACTTTTTACACCTAAGCCCAACATGACTTTCAACAACTCTGACAGTTTCAGACTTATCCTTGGTGGCCCTAAAAAAGCTTACGTACTACTACAATTTTTTTACTACAAACAAATCATATTAGTTGTGTCTGCACTATGTGAAATTTGATCAAAGCTTGAAAGCGGAGTAGATATTCGATGTCATACATTGTTTCAATATCTTGTTTGGAAAGATTTCACATAGCACATTATTTGAATATCACCCAACTTCTCTCACTTCTGAGTGCCTCTCCACTCCTGCCTCCCTTATGTGGTGTTTACACGGGTGACTAACTGGTCGATCTTCATACAACACACAAATGTACGAAAATCGACCGCCAAATCGACCAACTCGTCACCCATGTAAACCCCGCATAACGTAAAAACCATCCACTTTCAACAACGCTGCTAATGTCAGCTTGTAATAGCAATTTTAAATAAAGCTCTCTTACAAACCAAATTACTGCGAACATTCTATTATATAGTGATTATTGAGCTCATTTTCCTCAGACCTTCCACTCCAATAACCGAAAAACGGGAAAGCGCGCTTACAAAGCCCCAATGTACTCTACCAACATGATCAATTTAAATCTGGCAATCTATCTCGGCATATTTTCCTTTGACGAGTTCCTACTCGTGTGCATCTATGTGTCACTGAGTTAATCGTGCAAGACGGAGATCCTCTGATGTCTACCATTAATCACTGACAGATCTAATGCTGAGTATTTACTTGCTATGTACGTACTAAGTCCGTGGATTATGTACATGGAAATATCGTACAGGTAAACCTACAACTGAATTCGCCGATTGACTACCGACTGTAGGTATCTATATCGGGAAGTTCTCGATGATTGGATGGTTGGAATTCAATCACATCTTAAAGGTTAATTAAAATGACAAAACCTTACTAACAAGGCATTGTTAAAGGCTTAATAAAGGATATCTAAAATATTGACAGAACCTGATAAAAACTGTGGACGGAATTTAGTAATGTTATAAATGTAACAAAATATATTAGGGGTTCAACCAACGAAAAAGAAACTTAAAACATGGTATCTCAAAATAAATAAGGTAGAGTGTCCTGTTCAAATCTTTTTAAAGCATTTGGACTTACCTCTGACTTCAACCTTAGACATCTAAATAGGATCTTAAAATGCCTAAAAAGATCTGAATAATGAAGTATAGCTTGCTAAGAATTTCTTGAAAGATTGAAATTTAGAAAAATTCTGAACGATTACAATTTCATTGGGTGACCTCAAGTGGCATTAACTGCTGACTTACGTGTTTCGGACGGGCACGTTAAAAGCCGGAGGTCTTTAGGCGGCCTAAAAACTCCTCATCACCTGAGTTATCACGACTCATACGCACTTACTTTATTTGTTTAAAGAGAGTCCGCACATTAGACAATGCTTTGTCTTATTCGCTATAATATCGCCCTCAGGGAAGGTGGAGTAACAATTTGCGAAAGATAAGCAGGAGCCGAGGATTGTGCTTAGTGGTACACCACTGAGCATAATAACCAGCAGTGGACTGCTATCGGCTGATGATGATGACTCGATGTTCAGGTTACTTGAGTCGGCTCTTCGTATGATCTTTGATAATCAATTAGGGTAATACCTTATCGAGATGAATTCGAATTCAAGATATCCCTGAGAGCCTATTTGAATAAGATGTGACGATTGCTAGAGATATTTGCGAATGATTTGAAATCGTAGCTAGTGCTACGCCGTAGTAGATTTTAGTGTTGATCATAAATTAATACTGATTACCTATACTTTACCAACGTTTTTGGTAAGTATTTATTCAATTTCAGTAAACTACTTTAACAGTTAAAGTAAAAATAGTTAAATATTTCTAAATTAATCACCTGAAAATCCTGGTACCAAATTTCATTCAAATCCATCCTGCTGGTTGAGCGTGAAAGAGTTACAAACACACTTACATACTTACACACTTACACACACACAAACTTTTTTACCTTTAAATAATCACAATGAAAAAAATTTGAAAAGAAGTGTTACTATAATGATAACTGTGAAACACAGTATTATAACGAATGATAAACTAAGTAACAACATAATTTATTAATTTATTTATATCTGGCAAAACCAATTATACTCTAGTAAGTATTATCTGCTGAATAGTTAAATCACTTATAATTGCCTCTATATTGTTCTCAATTTAGAGCTCATTATAATAAGGGGTACTTATTATAATGAGCTTTAAATTGAGAACAATACGACTACTATTGATACCTACTAATATTGAAATAGTCAGAATCAGCATATAATTTTCTTTTCATACTAGGCTTTCATCTAGCAGTCGCTATATAGATTAGATGACTCCACTGGTAAGTTCGTATGAGCAAGTAATCAAGTCTGGTGCATAAAAGCCTTATTCCCATTTGATTAGATATAAGTGGCAATTCTGGATGTCGCCAAAACTAATTTGACAGCACTTAAATTGATGCCATCCTTTTGATTTCGATCGTTATAAATGGGACGGCAACATTTTTAGTGCTGTCAAATTAGGTTAGTTTTGACGACATCCAGATTTGCCACAATTGTATTTCTGAACATTCTCGATGAGCATTCGCCACGGGTATTTCGCAAAGTGAGTCAACAGTATTTATCTAACATTATAGGGTCACGGCAGATGTAACAGAGATCATAATAATAATCGAAAAGTGTGTCAATAGAAGCTTTATTTACAATGTATCTAATAACACGACACGCGTTGTTTTCTTGTTGTTTACGTCGGCTTATCAGGCGCCACACGACACAGTCACTCATGCCTATAGACGCGCATTAGTTTATGTTAGTGGAAAATAAATAGGTAGTGCTGGACATTTCATAGCCCATCAACACTTTGCGCCGCGATGCTGACTACAACCCACACTCACAGAGATTTGACAATATTGTTCGCTCTCCTTTAACGCGGGATAAAATACTGACAAATACGCGGATGCGCGCGAATCCCGCGTAAAAAAATGGTTTAAATAATATTTACCGACTTTATATAAAGCAAAATTTAATGTACCCACATCCAAACGAGTAAACCGCGCTCATAGTAGGGTTTCGTAGTTGCTCAACTACGGAACGCTACATTGAGCGTGGCCTGACACGCACTTGGCCGGTTTTATTTTCTCATAAATTCTAACGGGCTGTATCGTACGGAATCTATGACGAGACACGCCTGAATACTGTCTTTGGCTCTCCAGTCTCTACTAATGAGACCAATTTTTGGATGTTGTGAGTTGTACTACTGATTTCACTGTAATATGCCAGGAATGTCTCGTGTTTATCGCTTTGGTTAAACTGAACAATAACAACAAATTAAGGTTAGGTCTACTAATGACCAATATTGTAACGTTTTGTCTGTTTATTTATTCTATCGAGTTTTAGTATTTTTGTATAGTTATATACCTATATATATCCATGCTACATTTCAAGTTCAACATTAAACAATCAAATGATAATCTAATGCTTATTTTGAAGGTCCGACAAATCTATGAATTTAATGACCATGTCTTGATAAGGCTAATGACACTATTATGATCCTTGACATGATAGCCATAAGTTCCTTGACACCCTTGTAAATAAGTGGGGCGTCAACAATCGTCTCCTGCCGAGTCTGGCCTGTGACCCGACTGTTATTTTTAGATACCGGAGTTGACGACTTCCTAGCTATCAACGCACTGATACCGATGTTTCTATGCGCACTGGCGATGGCGCTTCAAGTATTAAAATACACGTAACGTCGTGTCATTTGTTTATTTTTAGAATTCCGTACTCTATAAGAATATTTCTCATAGTATTACTTGGATGTCTGACTGTTTGTCTGTCCGACGCTTTCTCTTGGAGGTACCACGTTGATATTAATATACTTATAAACAAATGCTTTAGGGTCTAAGGTGCTTGAACCTGTATTATAATCAAGCTTTGAAGTCAAAGGTTGCAAGAAATACACTTAATCATATTATATTTGCCTACAACTATAGTGATTAATTATTTAATCGTTAAGAAGTAAGATTGATACACGTAACTGAGACATGCTAGATATACATACATATATAGCACCTAAACTATTCCAAGCTTAATCGATCTTATCCATTGAAATTAAATGAAATTTTCATAAGTATTTTCTTTTTATAAAAAAAAAATGCCATTGAAATGACGTGATCAACACGTGTCGAGATGACTAAGCCTCGATAAGCTTTCTTTATTGATATACAAGGTTAATGTTAAATCACCATAAAACTCTCGGCCCGTAATTCCTATCACTAAAAGCAACAACATATTTTGTTCAACGACTTTTCGAAATTTCTACTATTTTATCAACATACAAAACTGAAAAAATACCTACTTACTTACTTTGTTTTTATAACGTGTTAATATACTCTATGAAATAAAATATCGACAAAAGTGCATTGTCCTCACATTATGCGTTGCCAAACTGAAATAAGACGTTACCGGTAGTGGTAGAGCGTAGAGTAATGAAAAGGAAACGTTGGCAAAATATCGAGTTTAGACAAAAAATTACTAATAAAACAAATTTGTCTTTTCGTAATAGGAATTTTGGTCCGAGAGGTTTCTTGTGATTTAAAATTACCTAACCCTGATAGTTGGATAGTTGGATTCATTCAGAAATAAAAATGTAGATCTAACTATGTAAAGTGAATTAGGGCAGCATTGAAAGCAGATTCAATATTGGTACAGTCAAGTTCTTGTTCAGTTTAATTATTTTGTCTATACGCTTCGAATTTAGTACCTAAACTGTGCAACGATTTTAGTTATTTAGATTGCACAAGCTAACGCATTAATACGGAATTAGCTGGCGAACAAGCTTTATCAGACAGCCTTTGTTATTGAATAGCTGGTCACAGGCAAGGCAATTTCGTACTAGGCTCACTCTGAAAGCAGGTTTCACCCTTATTTTCTTTGGTATAGATCGCGCCATGTAAAAAGAGCGCTGGCTGACAGGTTGCGCAGTTGGCAATTTATTTTGAACATATCATCGCGCATAAAAGTTTTAGATTGCGAAATGTTTTTCATAAAAAAGTAAGAAATAATGATGTAAATAATATTTATGATGTGAGTACCTACCTATACTGTTTTAAGAAGCGACTCATAATAATGTAGTTGATAATTTAAAACAATTATGAACAACAGAAGCAACAAAATATAAATCATTAAGTATTTTTTTTAAATAAAGATATTATCTACTTATCAATAAACATCTATATACTTATTATAATCTACAAAGCCGCGAGTGAATGCTAGTTCAAAAATAAAATAATAGGCCTGGTAGGTACTTTCGTGCGCGAGTGAACCCATGCGCAAACATAGGTACCCCCTCCACTTTCTCCCAGCGCTCTTTTTACGTGGCGCGGACTATACAGGCCAAAGAACTTCTGACAGTTAACTTGGGGTTCAGTCTCCAATAAACAGTGCGATAGTATTTGTATTCAATGACAAGCGAAAAACCCAAGCACTTGGTATATTCAATGACAAGGTGATCGCCCTTCTACGTACGATATCGCATGTTAAGATGCATTACATAGTCATATTATTATTAATTAGGTACCTCTATGATAAATCACATCTTCGAGGCGATAAACGCTCATCAAAATGGTGCCTAAAATAAATAAATCTCTATTTCAACATGATAATGGAAAAAAAATGTTTGAACGTTCTTTAAGCTGATTACTGTTTTCTATATACATGCGTCCTAAATGCAACAACGATTTACAATGTTTGTTCCAAGCTATTCGGTTTCCTTAGTTTCCTTTATTAGAATATCTTGTTCGCTTCGAAGCGTAACATCTTTGCAACAACTTACTATATGGTCTACTAGTTTACGCTCCACAACTTCACTGGTACTTAGCGCTCTATAAATTTTCATTTTTTTAAGGTTTTTTTAATAACCCTGTATAATCAGAGGTTCAATACACCTTATTTAATTTAAGGTATCTAAACTAAGTTGAAGCAAATCCCACGAGGTTAAAAGTCCCAGATAAACTTTAACACACAATTTTTTATACTTATATTATTATTATTTAAAAAAAGTTAGGTACCTTATCGTGACATGTATGGCGTCCTACATGGCGTTATTTCTTAATTTTGACAGAAAAGTACCTTCCTCGGAAATAAAATTATTTTAATAAATATAAGTAGAATACAAAATAATAGGAACTTAGTTTGTATTCTTGATTATCTTAAAAATCACACTTTTTAGCCGTAGTATTAACTACGCCAATATATAAGTGTTTTGTTTTTTTCAAAGCTGTGAACAAGCAAAGCTTCTTCCACGTTCAAGCATCAGATGCCAAATGGTCCATAAATCCCGTGTCATCTTATCAAGTTGCCATGGTAATGTTTTGTAAACTCTCTTATCGATGTAAACAAGTTTTAAGTAATTCCGTACTCTGGACCAGTGCAGTGGTTGTTATTTTTAGCCCTCCCAGCGATTGTTCCGTTTGAATTCATTCATCAGGTGACGTTTTGACTGAACGACCCTCAGGCGCTCTGGTGGATCAAAATGAACATAAGATATTCCGTATGTATTTTTTATTTGATTTAGTTTAAGACAAATTCGAATTAGTTATTAAATACAAAATAGTTTTATTCAACAGTGTTTTAGTGTATTATTTTTTTACGAAGATTTTTTTGGTTTTTTAATTATTTTTCATTTGTTTCGTTACATAATCGAGTTAATTATCTATTAGCTTTTAATTATTTTTCAATATTAAGTACCTATATCTATCTACTACCACAGATAAAATAATACTCTACACATTTGGTAATTTGACGTTTACCAATACCTTGTTAATTTTTATTGTAAGTATGTTATGTTGAAGTTATTTGTTTAGGATCAAAACAGATATGTTTTGTTCACTAAATATTGGATCATATTTATTTAGGCGATGTTATAACTAGAAACTGTTTAATTTTCATACGATGAAAGTTTACCTACTTAACGTTTTGCTTGTTCAAATGTAGGTATTTATTTATTTATTTTAAGGATTCCCAACATAGAGTTACACTGTACTGTACATGCATCAATCGATAGCCAAATATTAGAAAACAAAAACTAGTGCTACCATAATTAAAGGGTATGAATATACAACATGCGTTAAAAAAACCATTAAAAAACTTAATGAAATAAATAGAAAAGGACCTCGAAATATTTATACCTAGGCACGGGCGTAGCTACCCAGCGAGACGTTGTTATTTTATGTTATGATATAATTATGTATTGTATTCCCAAGACACAATATACATTATCTCAGATTTTAAACATTTCATTTTTTAAAATCTTTGAAGATAACTTTTAAATATAGTAAATAAATACCTATTCACTGATTAGGGTTGAGAGAGAATTTGTCAAATGCTAGGGTTGGGGCTCGGGACGGCGATCTTTAGACATACTTGGACTCAATTACAATGTGTTACGTTATTATTAAATTAAATTTAGTATTAAAGTTTCTGAAATTATTATTATATTCTGTCACACTTTATTTTTCTATGGGTAACCTAAGAATTTTTTTAGGCCCATTGCAGGCAAACTTGGCTTGGCTACAATGACCTACCATTACTCTACATTCATCTACAATTATATTATATTATAAAACTTCTCTAAATATCCTACATAATCCGATATCTTTACGACTCAGGCAGGCTCACTTTAGTTGTATTACTTTATGTTTCTTATGTCTACCAATTAGACTTACCTAAGTGTTGAAAGTTTAGTCGTAAAGGAGGTATAACATCAAAGCTTCATATAACTACCCAGTTTGCCTATAAAAACCCAGTATTACCTTCGACTAATTTCTTGATTAACTTTTAGTGGTCTCACTTTTAATTAATCGTTCGTTCGTTCGAATGAGCAAGTGGCCTACGGTGACGGAGTTTTTAGGCCGCCTAGGCCTCCGTAATTAATTAACATTTCAAAAGCTTATAGAGAGCAAATAGGTAAGTATTTCCAAATAATTTAGCATTGTAATTTTTGTTTAATAGGTTTTTTTAATAGTTGACTCAAAAAGTATATTATGTATATATCGTGTGGACACATAAATAAATATATAAGCCATACATTATAAATAAATATATATCTAAGTATATAATAATGTACTTAAACAGAAAAATAATAATATCATGTACCTAGGTATCACGACTATATTCCTAAGGTGCGGACGACAAATCATTTCAGATCTTTCAGACAGATATTAAGTCTTACAGAATAATGTGCAAAAGGTAAAATAATAACTTAAATTGGTCCAGTAATAATGTAGATTACCTTCACATACACACAAAAGGACAACATAGACGAAACCAAAAAAGATTATGTATATTATATTTCATTATCTTTGATTTCTTTTTTTGTGTGAGAGTCCATATTCAACCTTGTCTTTTTGTGATTGGAAGAATTGACTTTTACAAGTCAATTCTTCCAATCACAAGACAATTTTATTTATCCACATATTTACTACAAATATTTGTTATAGTTCTTCTAGATTATATTTACTTAGGCTAGATATATAACATTTGTTGGCATTTGTTTGTTAGACTTCTTAGAAGTTAGTAGGTATTTTAGTAGTTAGTAGGTATTATACTTCTTAGAAGTTATTATTATAAGGTATACCTACACGACTATAGATATCTCGAAGTGAAATCAGGAATTTGTTACAGCTCTACATCATTATGATTCTATGCAGAAACGAAGTCCACTGCGATAGGGTGTTCAATATCCACGACGAGGTGTCCAGCTGCAGCGGCTGGCTGTCCACCATCATCTTCAACTTCTGCAACAACACCTATAAGATCGTTAAGAGGGATACTTCACTTATGTTGGGTAAGCAATCTAAAATTTTGGACGAATCAAGAAAAATACTCATTGGGATGAAACAAGAAGCACTCCATTTTTTTTTCTGTTACTATGAGGTCTGAAATTGTATTTCGGCGACATTGTCAAAACATCGTCATTTTGGTCGTACATGGAACAGACTGGCGCAGGACCAGGAAAGGCCTATGCCCAGCAGTGAAATAAGACAGCTGCACGTGTTGAAGATGGCTATTTTATCCAACCCTTTTCCGCGGTGGACCTTATTGACACACACTATATCCAGCAGCAGGTGATGTCGAGGTGCTAATAAAGATTTTTTTATATTTCATCAACATAATAAAATGTGTAACTATCCTTAAGGTCTTCCATGACGCGTTTTATGTATACCTATATCCTACTTATAAACAATTAAATGAAACGTTTAAAATACAATAAAAATATTTTTTAAAAGATGTCCCAGCTGTTTTTATTCACGTAATTTGAATCATCAATTTAGATACTTCGCTGGTAAATTAGTCGCAGACTTGATCTTGATTTATGAGTTTCCATTTCAATCACAGGATTCTGATGAAATAAGACGTAGCGTCATTCTCAGTAACTTCTTTCTATTAGTATCAAGGCACAAAAAAACCATTTGGAGGCCTTGCGATTCGGCTTATAGAAAAAAATTGGTATACACAGCAGAGTAAAAAATATATGGAATAGAATACCTAATTTAATAAGAACTTACTTAATATATAAAAATATTTTTGTTCCCTCATAACTTTGATTAAAACTTTATAGCCTATATAAGTCACTCTTACGATCAAGACGAGTCTAACGACACCTCATAAATGTTATACCTCATCAAGCAAGCTGTTTAAGTTGCAGGCATGACAATAAAAAAGACATAGGTACCTACATACATACCACATGCAGAACACAAACTTCCTTCTGACGCAGTCTAGGAAATTGGTGTATCATTTAATGTTCATTAAACCGCATTAGCATAAATTTTCCATACAACATTTTTACCAAGGAACGATTGAATATATTAATGTTAATGAACAATAATTACCTACTTACTTGTTAATAAATAATAAATAAATAAATAAATATCCTTGGACATTTCACACGGCGTCATCTTGTCCCAAGCTAAGCAACTTAATAATTGTGTTATGGTAACCAGATGACAGATATACTACGTGTTATGGTACTTAGATACATATTTTTTTTGTAAATACATAAGTACATATTATAGATAGAAAAACATCCAGACCCGGAACAAATATCTAACAAATATACTTGTAAATGAACATTAAATGTGTCTAAGTACGGCTGTCACTGTTAGTCTCTCATTTAAATCAGTAATTACAAGCTCATTTCGTCGAATCGGTTGGTCTTGAATACAAGTCTGTTTACATTCAATTTGATTAAAAAGTAGCCAACACAAAAAGCTTTTCAATCAAAAGCCAAAAGGTAACAAACTTTCGTCTTTACAGAAAAATTGGCTCCGAAAAATCTTCAGCGAGATCTCATGAGACGACGTCTTCTTGCTGAAGGCAGGTGGAGGAGGGTGAGAAGACAGGTAGCGACAGAGTGCTGCCTCAGACCCTGTACTGTAGCTGACATCATCACTTACTGCCCTGACGATGCCAAACTCCTGGTGGAAAACCCAGGAATCTTCGACTGAGAACATGTACAAAAACCTGTAAGTCTGAACTGGACTAGGGTTTATATCACGTCATAGCTAAATTGTGAAATAGCAAGTGACCCAGAAAAGTATTAATTTATTTACAGAAAGGAATATAAACGAGTATAAAGTATGTTTTGATTTTAATTTCATCCTTCATCGATACTATTAAAAATATGGTCACTGTTTTATTATAGGTCTCTCCTATTGTACACTAGGTAAGCTTGATAGAGCTCAAACGATTGCGTCAAAATCGCCGTTCTTTTTTGATGATGATGATGATGATACTAGCCTTAGCTGTTTTTTCTTGCTTTGCAGAACGATCTACCATACTGCATTTATCGAGATAATTAAACAGTAGGTACCCAATTAAGTTCGGTTCAAATATGTTTCGAATGAACATCGTTTATTCACATCACATCTCATTAGTGATTAATTGCCTTTTGGCTTATACTTTGTGACCAGATGTATTTAAATTGAAATAATAATGATATATTAGCAATTTCTAGCTTATATATTTATTTATTTGGAGTTGTTTATAGCAGACACTGACAATTTAAAGCGTTCGGTGCCCACGACGCACATTTCGTCTGCAAACAGCTCCTCCTGTGATAGCAGGTACCTATACCGAAAACTTGGGGCACGAAGCGTATTAACAAGTCATCTAAAGCATGAAATAGCTCAGTCGTAAAAGCTAATTGTAACCCATCCTTTTTGTATCCGCACAGAACGTCATTAAACTTTGTCTTTCTGTAAAAAACCAAAAAGCTACATAAGAGCTTCGATAGCTACTGAAAAAACTTGATGAGAAAACCTTTTTACAAAGTTCTGTACCTAAAACCTGACTAGGTATTGGAAGAGTGCAGAAAACGGGCTTACCGGACTGATGCATCTGAAAGGCTACAACAGTTTTGGACGAATTTATATAGAAAAAGAGCAGCACATAAATTGACAAAATATACATAGTTATTGTAACCTATGGATAATAATGGACATTATCCGGAATATACAACCGCACCATTATGAAGGGCACTATAAGTACGAACAAAAAATTAAGTCAATAAGCATTTGCTCAGTACTGTGATTACATACAACTGTTTTAAGAGTTATATGATTTTATTACTCCTAGTGCCTTTTGGCTACCTACTGTGTTATAGATAGCTTGTAGCCCGTTTCTAGCCTAAATGCGTCTCACAGCAGCTTAGATAGTAGATAATGGAGAGTCCCATTTATCCAGGTAAGGCACACGCTCCTCACACGAAAAGCCTTTTACCGTCCACACTTGTTTCGTAATGGCTTCGGTATACTTTGGATCCTATCGAAAAATCCTTTGCAAAGTGCAACGTAACACTACACATTTTGAAGCTTGTCTTTACGGTTATATCTACTTAACTAACAGTTATGAAGTTACACGTTATTATTACATAAAGCTACCCGAAATCGTTCGTTTGTTAAAAATGAAGCTGGTATGAGTTGATCTTGTATAAATAAAATAAAAAGGAATTGAAAAGCGGCTATTTTAGCTCTACTGAGCTAGAGTCTGTCTGTTGTTCATGAAGAATATTGATGTTTTATAACCATTTTAGTTAGTAATCAGCTAAGATCATAAAAACAAAATAGTTAACCTGAATTTTACTTTAAACCAGCTTATGTTGGTGGATTACTAGATACTGAATTCGTAATATACCAACATAAGCTGAACCCGAAAATTGTTACGAAACTTCGTTTTCGTTTAATCTAAGTATCTGATTCTATTTTCGGGCAAAAGCGAGAGAGAAAGACAGTTTTTAAAAACTTAACCATAATCATCTTATTTTTTTGCCTTGGATTCTTAGTTGGTAAATAAATGCTTGCTACGCCAACTCTGTATCAAATTTGAGGAAAGCGAAGATTGGAATTGTGTGCCCCAGGAGAAATGACATGTCAACCATTAGGTGAGCTTGCTTTCGTATCGAACTCTGATTGGTCGAGGGAGGGATGACGATTCATAATAAATTATTTATCTACTCTGTAGGAATAATAAAAGAATATTATTTAGGTTGAGTAAAAACGGCTTTGACCAAAGCTACAATATTTTCTGAGCAAACATCACTATTCGATATTCCATTGTTTTCTGGGTCATATAGATAGTAACTTTTTTTCTTAAGCCAGTGACAACTTGATTATTAGTAGATATCCTAAAAGTGGGGCCAAACTGACGAGAAATGCCGTTAATTATCGCGATGATGAACGTTAACGTTAGTCTAGCCACAAGATTTAACGCGATAATTTGACAACGGCATTGAAAAAATTCTACTTACTTGTGTTTTTCGGCATAAATTAACGCAATATTTATCGCGATGATGGGCATTGACGTTTCCCGTAGTGTGGCCGATGGATGGTAATGGGCTTGCTAGATCCTACTAATATTATAAATGCGAAAGTTTGTATGTATGTTTTGATTGATGTTTGTTACTCATTCACGCAAAAACTTCTGTTCGTTTCGGCTTAAACTTGGAAAACCTACACATAGCTTATATAAGACCTGGAATATCACATAGGCTTTTATCTAAGTACCTAAGTACAACGCGAGCGAAGCCGTGGGCGTAAACTAGTAGGTATCTATATAAAATACTAACTAAAGCGTGGGCATGTGTATTGCAGCTTAATATCTTTGTCCGTGCCTCAGAGTGTAGCTTTTAGCAAGTTTGTATATAGAAATGTAAATAAACTACCTGGTGGTGAAGTTTTTAGCCCGCCTAAAGGCATCCGTCATGACCTTAAACTTAAAGCTCTAAAGCACGAACGCGCTCATGCCATCACCCATCAAAATTGTGACCTCTCAGAACGTCGCTTTATTTCAAATATTTATAACAACGTCTTATATTATTAGGTAAGAACATCTTAAGCAAGTTACGCCACGAGCACTTCAGTACTAAAAACTTGCCAAAACTAAGATCTCACAATGCATAAAGTCCCATTAAGGATAAACCACGTAGTTAAATATAATGCATGCTACATAAACTGGGATCTGTGGAAACTGCTTTTAGGTCGTCCATTTACCACTACATCATTATAATAATGCATACCTACCGGAGAATGCAAACCGCTGAAGCATACTTAGTTCTAGAGTTTTAATCACTTTACAGATACAAATGTGTCACACAAATAAACGAATAAATGAAAACATTTTGTTCTGTTGATTAAAATTACTCATTTGAAACTTTTTTATCCTTCTGAAATCATGGTTAGAAGGACTTAAATATCCGGTTATATAGGTAAGTATTATATTCCGTTAAATTATCGGCTCATTATTTATAAATATATTTTAGTTACCTACTGAGGTTGTAGGAAAACATAGCGTCTACTTAAGATATTCCGAGAGTTAAGGAAAGATGAAGAAAATGGCTTATTCATCAATATCCACATCCTTATACATCATCCTTAGGGACATTTCCCCGCTTGTTTGGTTTCAAAGTCATTAACGACCTAAACTTCAAACTTTACTATTCAAAGTGGTAACCGCAATGCATAACGTCAAAAGGTAAGTTCAGTCCCGATACTCGAGGCCGCGGCCGGGATAGCAAATATTGGAAGAAGTTTTGAAAAATGTTAATGTTTGGAATGCAGAGATTTATTGCGCCATATTCGAAAAGAGTGAGGAGCAAACAGGACTCTGAATATACTGAATACGATCTAAGTGATAAAAATCCTAGAGAATGTATTTTCATGGCAATGATATCTTATTGCCATGAAAAATCTTTTGATTTTTTTTAGCTTATAATAATTTACTATATGCCATCGACTTGATTGACTATCTATCTGAGTTGTCAAATTAATTAATTAATGTAGGTGGGGATTAGACATTCCAAAGATTATAGGATTTATCTTTCTAAACACGTTAGTTATAAAAATAGCATCCCAAATTTAGAGCGCGGGTGTTTGTGGTATGTGTAATGAGCTATAAGTAATTAAGGAACGTCTGCACCCACATCTGACTGGCTAAACGACAAATATGATTAGCGCCAAAAATCGCTCATTTGTGATAGAATATCATAGGTATAATAGGGTATGGTCTTATTGCCAAAGGCGATGGCGTTATCACAAAAAACTCAAAGCATGCTGTTGTAGTTGTATTAACACTTTAAGTGTCACAAAGCAAACTTGTATCTACTAAGCTACTAAGGTTAGTTTTGCGCTCTTCTTTGGAGAGCTGTACAAGTGTACAGGGTGGTAACTAAGCGTAACACTCGCATTATTCCAGTCCAGTAGGTACCTAATAAATAAATTTCTTGAAGCGTGAACAGAAAAGTTAATAAATGCAGTGTGTACTAAAAACCCTGACAGAGTTTTACTGATAAAATAAAAACAGGAATCACGTTTCGCTTCTATTGTAACCACAGCCTATTTCTTCACAAGAGCACTATATAAGATGTCACCTCCTGATATTTACATACATCTTCTATCCTTGAGTTTGTTCACAAGAATCAACAATAACGGTAAGCTCATTGTGTTGTTTTGTGACTTTGTGACTGTTGGGTTCTATTTCATCATAATAAACGAATTATTCATTCATATTGTATTCAATCATAGGTATTAAGCGCTCGTGGCGAAGCTTGCTCAGAAGATCGTTGAAGTAAAGCAACATTCTGAGCGGTCACAACTTGGATGGTTAAGTGACATTAACTGAGCGCTTCCGTGTTTCGGAGGCGGCTTTTAAATAAGTCGTTAAACCAGAGTTTGCCACTTGTTCATACGATCTTACTTATATAGGTATAAAAGCTCAACAAAAAATAATTTTCAGGTTGAAAAATGAAGTCTACCGTTGCTTTATTCCTGGTGCTGATAGCATGCGTGTCTGCACAGCATACTCCAGTGATCCTATGCGGGAGGCAGCTGGCTAATGCCAGGGTTTTGCTCTGCTACGGATCAGATTATGTCAGTAAGAGGATGCCAGGGCGCAATATGATCGGTGAGTTCGTAGTGCCTGGGATATTGTTGGGGCTTGCCCAGCACCTAAACCATAATTCTCTCAGCTTATTTGTTGTGCGGAATTTTCTCTCACAGACTAATAAAACCAACTTATAACCAGAAAATCATGACACTACATTACAGCATAGCAATTCGAACTACCTAGGTATATATAACACGAAACCTTATTATTTTAACCGAATTATTATGGTTTTCAAAAATACTTATTTTCTTTAGAAAACTGAAAGCTGCAACTGAAAACTTGTGCATCTGGTTTATAGAAAAGGAAGTTGATTTCTTTCCTATATTAAGCAAAAATAAAAATTAAATAAAGGTAAATAGCGATAAATACCCGTAAATATATGTTTAATCATGTGTTCTGATCGCGAAAGTTTTAAAAAGACTATTAAGCAACCAGGCAATTTATCTTAGCACTGTTTAATTACTTACCTCAATTTCAAGTTCTTTAGAATTTTCTCTGTTTTTATTTGTAACTTTAATGTAACCTACCTAGATTTAAATTTTTATGTGCTAAACATGCACCTACCTACTTGGACGAGTATCTGACTATCTAAGGTCTCTTCAAAGAATTTCGGATTTACGGAAATTATACTCTTCTGTTTTTTGGGGCTTTCTTTTGTTGGAGTCTTTCCATAAAAGTTATGGTGTCTTCAGATGCGTATTAAATATTTTAGTTTTATAAAACAATTTCAGCTCGTATAAGATTGGCACATCAGTCATGACAGATTGGCTAACTCTGGCAATCGAGTTTTAAGGTCTTCTTAGGGCCTCGTTCATGGTTTGATGACTGAAAAGCCGGTTTGTTCCAGAAAACCTTTCTGACGACAAAGAGGAGATGGAGTGGCCCTGGACAGGTAGACAAGGCGCCCTGACTGCCAATTGGTCGCGGTACAAGCGAGGCGGACTAGTTGACGAATGTTGTCTGAAGCCCTGCACTACTGATGTCATCCTCAACTATTGTTAGACTACCCGCATTGGCGTATTATTTATGGTAGAGCGAAGATATCATCTTTTTTTGGAATAACCACAGATCTAAATATACCTACAGACTTTCTCATTAAAATAATTAAATTAAATTTTGTTGAGTCTTTGAAACGCAGAAAATTACGTCAAATGTGAGTGGTAGGTTTATCTTCAGAGGGTCTTTTCAAATGCGTTTTAGCCTTATAGTTGCTCTATTTGTGCTCACTTCTTTTTAAACCAACTCCAGATTTTTCAGAAACGCTTTAAGAAAGCGTCATAATACATTATTGTTTAAAACCGTCCCTTTGTAGTAGTAAATTAATAAAAATAAATATCCTGGAATATTTTATGGAGATTCTTTGAAACTATTTCCTCGCGTGATCTCAGTTGCTGAATCACCATGACTTGCGTTGTGAAGCGTGAAAGTTCACTCAATATAATCTCTATGTTTCATCTACCATGAATGCCAAACATTTAAAAACTTAGAAATAAAATTATGTAATCCATGATTTTTTTATGAATATATACACCTAGTCATCTTTAGTATTAGGTGTGTGTTTTGTTTTCTATAATCTAATATACAATACCTATATTGAAGTTTTGTACTTTTCTTTTTTACTGATTTTGTATATTATTATATTAAGTACCTACCTAATAACCTTATGTTTTTTAACCTAAGTATTTGGAATTACAATAGAAGCTTAAAACATAAACCTCCTAACTACTTATTTTCATAAAAAAGTCATTAGGTATATATTTCCTTCTCTTTTTCCATACTTATGTCAATAGTTTTTTCTCTTTTAATCGCCTTATTTGTAGTCATACTAGTAGGTACCTACTCGCTCTTCTCAATGAATCGTAGAAAAGCAGCAAAATTCTTTATAATATCCTTGGCAAGTTACGCTTCTCCACAACGACAATCAAGTAGCAAGTCTACAAGTTGCAATAAAATAGTTTTCAACTTATATCCAGGTATCAAAACGTTTGGCACCTTTTCAAACAGCATCAAATTCAAGGATTTGAAAGTGTTACTTAATTTTGGACTTACCTAAACTGCTAGCAGATTTTAAATTAAGAAATTACGAGCTATTTAACAGCCACCCCACACACTTTTAGTTAATTAATCCTACTCAGGAAGGCCTAGAAAATCAAGGGGGCTGCTAATTAGGTACATCCTTAGCGACGAAATTGCTTATTAGGAACTACTTTCATGTTATTTTGTTAGCGATGTGTTAAGACGGGGAAAGGGAAATATTTGATTTGTCAGAATAATAAGGCTGAGCGCTGTTTGTTCAGACAATGTAAGCAATTATAGGCCCTTAGCCGTAGCTATTTATACGCCAGCTTAGGTCTAATATAAGTAGTTAAACATTCATTTTATTTTATTTTCCTAAACAAAAAACAATTCTGCGAAAAGCTTGGTTATACGTTATACCTACTTAAGTTTAAAACACACAAGTTTTGTTTTAAGACAATTTACTATCTTTTATTTGACTTATTCCAGTTTTCCCCAGTTTTGTTTTCCCTAGAGGAGAAAAGTGGAGCGTTTCCGTGCTTTGGAGGCCACGTTAATTTGTCGGTCCCGGCTTTTAAAGTCGTTAAGCCTAAAAATTCTGTCACCAGAGTTGGCCATTCGCGCATACGAAATACTTTTTAACAATAGGTTTAATAGGTTAGTAAAATATAGTCTATCATTGGCCGCAAATGAACCGGGCGGTTTCCATTTCGGAATGAAATTTATTGTTTGTTAGGGTCGGACTCGCTCTATAAATAAGTAGGTACAACACTGATTTACTTGCTGAGGAAAAGATTTAAATTGGCTGAACCATTTTTGCTAAGTTAGATTGGTAATTAAGCGTGATGCATGGTCGAAAAAACAAGATCTAAAGAATGCTGCGCACAAAAGCGTTGGTTTCGGTCTTATTTTTTTATTCTGTTTCTTAACTTTCTTATAATATTAGAAACTATAACTATTAGGTTCTACTCATCATTTCATAGTTTACAAACTATTACAGGTTGATTACAGTCTGCGGAAATAGCTACTTAACCTTTTCAACAAGTAGAAATAATTTAAACAAATTAAATTACATTGTTCTATCTAAATATTCTTCGGACGAATTGAAATTTTGAGATCTAGATCGATGGAAATTTAATTGGGTAACTAATAAGAATAACAAACATTTTATTTAACTTATCAATTTCTAGATCTTGCCAATTTCAAGAATTCATATCACCTCAACGGCTTTTTGGCCTATCAAAGCGTATTCGTGAGAAAATCAATCAGTCGTGCAATCCTTGTACCTATAATTAGTAATATTGTAACTGAACTAGAGACACCAGGACGGATAATTAATTAAAAATGTTCTTCTACATTTTATTCTTAACGAAATACAACTTCCAGAATCAGAATAATTTTATTGCAAAACTGTTGTAATGTTCAAGAAGTACAAGTTTGTACAGTTTATACATTTCGGATGCGGTGCATGCACTGTCAGTGGTTGGTTAGGAAATAATTTAAAAAACAAGAAATAATTATGTATCAATTTTAAATTAGGCCATTTACTCACTGAGTAACCAATTATAAACACTTTAGTCGTGCTTAGCGGTAGAACATAGCGAGACTGACTATGTAGGTACCTAGGTTAAAGAGGAAGTTACTGCTTACTGCACATAAATAATTTTTCATGTTCAGTAACTTTCTCAAAAATATAAAATACTATGCTAATCAATCTGAAAAGATAGGCACGAGCACACGTCACACATCTCTTTAATAATATTTCTTAAAGTAAGCAAAGACGATTAATATCTAGAAGACAGACAAAGGCCATACACAAAATCGTAACCCTAAAAAATAGCCTGAAAGCTCTAAAACATCAATTTTATCCAAGAAATTTCAATTACTTTCTAGTTAAAAATGTTTAAATATTGAATATTGTTGCTACCTACTACTAAGTATTGAAATTTCTTGGATAAAATTGATGTTTTAAAGTTTTCAGGCTATCTGGTACTGCGGGATCGGGTTACGATTTTGTGTATGGCCTTTGTCTGTCTTCTAGATATTAATCGTCTTTGAAGTAAGTAACACTCATTTTGAGCTAGGGATTATCCTCTATAACATTTATAGCCCCTATCTCACCCGCACCGTTTAAACGGAAAATATGAAGCTCTTTAGCATCTTTACGTAAATACGGGGCACCATTAAGCGTTATTAAATCATTGTGCAAACAGCAAGCACTTTATTAAAAACCGTTTAAACGTAATGTACCCAAAGTAAACATAACGAGCCCGGATATTAAAGGAATATCTTCGAAACTGATCTTCGTTTTAGATGGTCAAGTGCGAATGGAACACGCATTTATTGAGTTTTGTATCTGTTAATCGAACGAGTGAAGATCTTATTGGCGACTTGGTTGATTTTGCTTTGTTTGTATGGTGTTTCTCCAGTAACTGTCGAATTAGATACCAACTACGTATTGTCTTATTCATAAAGATTTGTCATTTTAATATAGATTTAAAGAATGTTGTTTTCTTGTTACTCTAATGTCAATGGAAAGATATAGCAACAGATTTAATATCCCTTTTAGCTAAAGTAGGTTTACTAAACCAATATGCATAAGTTAGTAGGTAGTTCACAACCAATCAAAAGTTTCCCTACCATTTTTCCACATCAACGAGCTTAAGGCAAATTGTGTAAATGACTGTTGAAATCACTATTTTATATAATACTAGATGTAAATTACTTCAATTACGTCTTTGATTGTTTAGAACAAAATATAGGTACCTACCTATATATAATAACATAATATTAATTATATTTCCTTTTTAAGTATTATTAATTATTATTATTAAGATTTTATGGTTAAAACGATAAGCATTGTCAGATCTTATAAGCTCTTTTATGATTTGCAAAGATACATTTTCTGAGAAGCTTTCACGATTGATTAGAGATTTATAAAATTGTTTTGGCAGTTTCGTTGTACCTGATTATACAAATATTTTGTAGCCATTGTTTTTGTTTGCGGAACCCTGGAAATGAAAACGACTTGATTAAAATAACGGACCCAAGGTTCAATGAGTTTATTCGATTAAATTATATTTAGTTTCAACAATTATAAACTTATTCATTTTGTTCTATAACAAAATTCTAAACCTGTAATATTATACTTTGAAATATTTACACAACAATTTATTACAACTTTTGATTGGATCTTTGGTATTTACAATATTTTGTGTTTTTTTTTAATAACAATCAAATATTTACATACAGATAATAATGCTGACACCTACTTATTGTAACAGTTTCTATAAGTATTCAATTATAATTAGAAAAAAACTAAAAAAAGTACCTTAGTAAATAATTTTCAATTCAGCAGCTTATTTTAGTTTTTTTTCTATCACGCTGTGTTTTCTATAATCTTTTCTATAAAAGTAACATTTACCTTTGTACAATATATATTAACAACATCTATTTTTAAAAGCTCTTTATACAATTCAATTTATTTTCTTTTTCTGTTTACATTTTCCAGAAAACACATTTATACACAGATCCATAATAAAACAAAAATGTACTTAATGATTTAGTTGGAAAACGCTTTTACTCCAAATAAGGATATAAATTGAAAAATTTTAATGCTGCCCGAAAATTGTGTGTGTTTTTTGAACTACTTTCAATTTATTTTTAGGTATATTTTTCTAAAATGGTTAATTTAACTCACATAAATCGTTACATGAGAATATCATCTTACAATTATTTACAGTTGAGATAATAGGATATCTTCTTTGTTCTGCCATATATTGCATGCAATTTTTTGTAAAATGGCAAGTAGGAATATTGACCTGAGGCCTTACTTGGGATCAACGAAAACGAAGTTTCGTGGCAATTTTCGCAAGGTTCGGCAAGGTTCCGTTTATGTTCGTAAACTGTTAGGAATTCTATTACCACCAACATAAGCTGGGCCCTTACTCCGGAACAACGAAAACGAAGTTTCGTGACAATTTTCGGGGTCAGCTTATGTTGGTGGATACTGAATTTGTAATAGTTCACCAACATAATTAGAACCCGAAAATTGTCACGAAACTTCGTTTTCGTTGATCCCAAGTACGGCCTTTGCTTACCCTTATGACATCTGAGAATTACTAGGTACATCACTTTTGGGGATTTATTCTATACACTTCATTATACACAGTTGATCCAAAATCCTGTTTTGTTATTGATTCACTTCTCGTTTAAAAACACTTTTTTATCGTACATTTATGGTCCATTTAATTTACACATTCAAAACAACAATACTGTTGAGTATCACAAGAAATGAGGGAAAGAGTCTCTCACCCGAAGACCACAGCGACCAGTGGTCCGGGTTCGACTCCGGTCACGAACTTGGTGATAAATCTGAAAGAATTTATTCTTTATTCTTTATTGTACACGAAAACAAACAAAAAAAATACACACAGAAAGGACTTGTGCAAAGGCGAGCTTAATCCTAAAGATTTTTCTTCCAGCAAACCTTTGAGGCAAGAGAGATTTATTACGTTTATTTTGTTAGTACGAGTAGCTTTTGGGAATTCGAGTGTCAAAATCCTCTTCAACCTAAACTGAAGAAGAATCTGCTCTTGAAGATTATCAGACCAAAATTCCCGAAATCCCCGTTTAAAGGAATTTTGACACTACCCTTCTACAAATTATGTTTTTGTCCTAAAAGTGATATATATTTCTAACTTCATATTAAAAAAAAACTCAATGTAGGTACTACATGGCATGGAAATAGTGCAAAGCAAAAAAAATCTTCCATCTTTCTAAAATAAATGTCACTTTGTATCGATACAAACTCACAGTGAGTGCGCGTTCGAACAACGTGTTGCGCATAGGCTGATGAAGATTTAACGGATGAATCGAAGCATTGCCAGTATCTAAATCGATGATATATTTAAATAAGTAATTCCCGTGAGTTATTATAATGTTTAATAAGAAAGAAAGAAAGAAAAATCTTTATTTTGTCATTACAATTATTATAGAAAACACATTATATATAAAAAGAGAAAGATAAAACAAGAAAAATTACAAAAATGGCTACTACTCAGCATGATGCTTAATAGAGAGAAACTTACCAAGATTTTGCATTTGATGTTGACTGAGGACAACTACAAAGGTATCTTCTTCGGAGAACTTCCCGTCTGGTTTGTATTCCGTTATTTCTGCTTCAGTACCTGTTGAGATAATATTTACGGCTACAATAATATTAAACACCAGCAATTCATTATGAATCGTTCGTTCGTTCGTTCGTATGAGCAAGTGGCCAAATCTGGTGACGGAGTTTTTAGGGCGCCTAAAGGCCTCCGTCATAGCTTAACGACTTTTAAAGCCGGGACCGACAATTTAACGTGCCCTCCGAAGCACGGAATTATGAATGATATTTGTACACTAGGAAAATATACTCGCCCGCAAAAATAAAGGGTCACCTAGTTAACTCCAAATAACTTTACACATTTGAAAATGAAAAGAAAACGTAAATTGATCAACATCATCAAAGGCATGGTTTTGCAAAAATTACTCGAATGGAATAAGGAAAATCAATTTCAAGTTTCATTTTTGAACAAAATCAAAGAAGTCGAAATTGAAAAATGAATAACAATTTGGAAAACAGGTCGTTTATACTTAAAAAGCATTTTTATGTCAATACAGTGAAAAAGGTTAACAAAGGGTTGCATTAGTCCGCATATTTTTCTGTCTAGAAATGTATGTAGGTACTTATTTACAAAAAAAAAATTATCTAAGTATTATATCAGTCATCTGGTTACCATATAACACAAGCATTAAGTTGCTTAGCTCGGGACTAGATGACGCCGTGTGAATGTCCAAGGATATTTATTTATTATTATTATTTATATCCTCTTTTGGTTTAACTTCATAAGCTAAAAAGTTATCTTGATCATTTCTTGAATTTAATGCTGTTATCAAAAGTGACCCTTTATTTCCCGGGCGAGTGTTGATTACAACAATAGATTAAGTCTAAATAGGTAAGTCCAATGGTCAGTCTGATTTCAGAGCGATTTCTTCCAGACGACCCTAGATGGATATAAGTATGAGAGTAATAGACAAAAATGAAAATATGGCCGCAAATTGGACTGAAATCTCCTAGCTCCTTATCCATCTAACGCGTTCGCGTTTATAATATTTAGTTTATTAGTAGGATATAGTGTGATGACCTCTGTGGCGCAGTGGGTGAAAGTGCGCCTGAGACGCAGAGGTTGCGGGTTCGATCCCCGCTGCGGGACAAATGTTTGTCAGCTCTGCAAATATTTGTCTCGATCTGAGTGTTTTCTATGTACATATAATATGTATTGATTTCCAAACGCTGATGACGACGACGCTGTGTGGAATGTCCAAGGATATTTATTTATTATACCATAGTAAATGGCACTTTAATGTGACAAAAGAAGTTGAGTTCTAATTATATTCTGCACGACACAAAAGCTCGTAGCAAAATGTTTATGAACTAGAAATCAGTACAAAGTTTGAAACAACAGATTGTGATGTCATTGACATGGATCTAACTTTCATGTAGAGGCGAGTTTTAAGTGGATTTCAAAACGGATTTAAATTGTGAGAAAATGAGGAGCTGAAACTTATTGGGTAAATGTTTGAACATGTTGTAATTTGTGAGGAATGAAATATATTCGTTCGTTCGTTCGTATGAGCAAGTGGCCAACTATGGTGACGGAGTTCTTAGGCCGCCTAAAGGCCTCAGTCATGGCTTAACGACTTTAAAAGCCGGGACCGACAATTTAACGTGCCCTCCAAAGCACGGAAGCGCTCAGATGAAAATGCCACTTGCGGTCACCCATCCAAATAGTGACCGCTCAGAACGTTGCTTAACTTCGACGATCTATCAAGAACGTCTTAGCAAGCTTTGCCACGAGCGCTTCAATTATATATAATTTATACTTAATCATTGTTCATTATAACCGAATGAGAAATGACGAGACATTTCGATAATTTAAGAATTGGGATTTAGGTAATTACTCACTTGATAAATATGTGCTGGTTTCCATTTCTGTTGTTAATTCCGTTGTAGTGGATGATGTGGTCGTAGCGAGAGCTGAAAAATAATAGCTTAAAGAAAATGGCCCCATATATGCCTATCTATAGGTAATTAAAAATAAAAATATAGTAAATACTTATTACATATACTGCATTACTGCAAATACTTGTTAATGTCACTATTTTCTCATATTAATTTAACAAAAAATGGTTTTAAGCCCATTTTATGAGTAGGTACTAAAACTTAACTGTTTTGAATTGATATTTAACAAGCCCGAACTAATTTTAAAGGGACAACAGTTACAAATAATATAGGGGTAGTTTACATGTATAATATTATAATGTGTTCAGATCGCGAAAGTTTATTGAACTGTTCAAATAAGACCATAACTTTTGAGCATATTACATATTAAAATAGTTTTATCGTCGATTTAGATTTTTTTCCTTTATTATCTACATAGATAATAAAGGAATACATTGACTTGACAAGTTATCGTATTAACTTATTTATATTCTGGCTGTTGTAACATGTTTCGGCTATGTTACAACAGCCATGGGCGCGGACAGCCTTGACTCTGCCTAGCCCAAATCAGTTACGATATAAATAAGATATAACGTGTTTAAGACATATTAAGATATGTAGGTATTTAGATATCTATGTTAGGTATTTCTGATTATAAATTGTAATCGGCAAAGTTTCATAAAGATTATTTAGGTACACACACATATAACTTTACAAATTTACGCTCGCTTATTCCAAGTAAATACAACTGAAATTACAGTACGCTCTATACAAACATGCGCGTGTGACATTTACTGCAAGTATAAATTCAGAAGCGTGTACAACAATGGCACAATTCGTGAGTTTCGTCGCTAACATGTATCAAGGAATCTGTGCAGTAAAGCATAACTAGAAGTTACACAGTAATATATATACAACGTGATTCATAATTGGTATGTTATCCCGGAAGGGGGATTTTCTGACCTAAAAATTAATAGGAAATTTATAGGACCTAGAAATAAGGACCCAGCATTGGGCGCCAAATGATTATAAAATTTATCTCATTATCAGACGTGTCGCTACAGGGCCGTTCCAGACTTTACAGATCAGGTCTTCACAGTATTCGAATAGTCTATTTTTCGGAAATTAAAACCCAAATATTTTTTTGAAAATTATTTCTTACTAATTAGGTACCTACCTAGTTAGATTTCAATTCAAATAATTTAGCAAATCCTAGGTACAATATTTCAATTTGCGCTCAATTTATATTCTATTACCATTCAAATGAAAAATTTAAAAAAAAAAGAAATATGATCACGACTGTATCCCGGGAGCGGTAGACATTTCTTTCAGATCATTAGGCAATTTTTAGATCTTTTCGAAGATGTCTAAGGGGGTAGTCAGAGCATGTACCAAATATGTATGTATTTGGACTCCAAATACATACATATTTGGTACATGCCCACTTTTTGCAGAAGTTAACTTTCCATACGTGACAGGTTGCAAGCCCATCGACGCTATTAGAGAATTTCATTCATACGAATTTATTAATTTGTAAAAAATGAATTTGTGAATTCTTTTGAGGAAATAAATGGGTAACCGAAACCGTAATATGTCTATCCTGCAGTTGTTGCCGATGGAACCTTTTCGTTGTGTCAAGTGTAACACGGTTCGTTTCGCAACTACAATAGGTGTGTGGTTCTATTCACGCTTATTTGATGGGATTAAACGTGTTCGCGAGTCTCACGATTAAACAGTGTTGGAAATAAAGTCGTAGGTAAACTTAATACTACTGTAATTTGTCAATACAAGTTATCTGCAAATGCATTGAGTTACTACTAAAGAGTCACAATCGCTGACAACACTCAAAAAATGTCCGAGCAAATTCAATGTTCTACAATTACACTTGTCATTTGAATGTAGACGTTATGTCGTTTGTTTTAATGTTCAATGTCGCTTGTACGCAAAAAAGTAAAACTCGAGGTAAAACTAGGAGTTTTGGCGCGGAAGTTTTATTTGTCTGATTATGGCTCTATACTATAGATTGTACCTCAATGTGCAAATGTCATATTTTCTTATTATGTTAACCGAATATCCCGTCAATAGTGGACCGATGTTGAAAATTATTGTTTTGTTTGAAAGAGTATACACCTAATTAAGGTCCTATTAAAAAAAATTAAGGATCTGATGAGGATCTTCGGACTTATGAACAAAAATGCACCTCAATAGCTTAGAAAATTGCTCTCTTCTTACAAAATAGAAGTCGGTTTTTTTTATTTTGCCACTTATATGCCAGGTAGTTACTCTGTGGTGTACAAAACACTGAGTTATAATTATAGCTTTCATCATGAATACGGCTGCTCGTATATTTAGGTTAACGTAAGGGAACTTGTAAGGTGTTTTTTGGCAAAGAGCAAGGAACGTACAGAGTTCTAACTCTCATAGTTAAAACTCAACATTGTAGCTACCTTTCCTACTAGGTTCGCTAAAAATTGGTAGGTAGGTACAATAGGTAAGTAGGTATGAACACACAAGGCAGACAAAAAAGGGCCACTGGCCAGTGGTTAGGGTCACCGGCAAAGTTCATGGATCAGCTGATTATTATAGGGTTGCTCTGTGCTTATTTCTGAAGGAAACTTTGCTAGTCATTTCTTCAATGAAAAACATTGAAATTCAAAAAGTCTTAGAACAAATGTTGTTCACACTGATGAGGTGAATGGCCCCTTTTCGGGATAACATACCACTTATGAATCACAGTGTAGATAGAAAAACATCCAGACCCGGAACAATTATCTGCAGAATATGCAAACATTTCCCGTGGCTGGAATCGAACCCGTAACATCAGCGGGCCTTCAGTGCTTTCACCCACTGCGCCACAGAGGTCGTCATGGTGAGCACAGGCTCTTATTCTAGTTAGTTTGTACTTATAGGTAGAGTTTTCGTACCATCTGTTCTGCACGTTACATATTCTATGGTTCCCTACCTCTCCCAAATAACAAGTAGGACTCGTAAAATGAGCAATTTAAAAAGTAATCTTCAGGGCAGACGTTAATTAGAACCAAGACACCTTTAATAAATTAGAGCATTATTAATTTACCGAGGAACAAGCTGAGCTTATTTTTTTGAAATTAAGTGAGGTTTTAGCCACGAAGTTTTAGAATTTCAATACCTCTAAGAGTGAATAGAAAATAAATTAGAACGAGAGTTTAGAATATTTTTCAAACGTTATAAATCTGTTTTTGAAGTTATTGATAATTGAATTTTTCATGGAATGGTGTTTGGGAAATCAAATAAATAAGTAAAAAATAACATTCAGTAATTTAAATTCCTATAACATGAAGGTCAATAATTGAAATCTGTATTTCAATTTGCTGAGAAATGTTAAAAATTAAAGTCCGTACACACTTTATACACAAGAAAAAAAGTTTATCGATATGGTTTTTCCCTTCCTTTTTTGTCAATGAGGAAAATTTAAGGAAAATTGTCGTTACTATATTGGCGCCATCATTTTACAATAGCGATGGTCGCGAGCTGACTGTTGACATAGCCGAAACGTCGGGACATAAATAAGGTAAATAACGCGATAAAACCCCGAGTCCATATATTTTTAAACTTAGAAACACATATTTGTAATCCACAACACAATAGAGCATTTTTCCCTAAAGTTAATTTCCATAACTTACTGTATAAAGTGAGGTCATCTTTTGCAGATCCGAGTGGATTTTCCACATGGCAGTAGTAAGCTCCGATGTCTTCGCGCGACACATTGCTGATTTGTAGCGTGGCTGTGTGCTTATAGCTCTCAGATTTTATGCCCTCCTGGTACTTTGAACCTGCGGAAATGATTATTTATACAGAAGGTGGGCTTGTGTTGTGACCTGTCACGTATGAAAGAAAGAAAGAAATAAATCATTTATTTGCATGAAGTATGGTTGTATAAGTTCTTAAAATATAAAATAAAATATCACCATACTTCGCGGTGCAAAGACCATGTGTGTGGGTTTGTTAAAAACTAATGGGAATTAAAATGTTTTACTTGTTTTTTTGGAGAGAATTGGGGGAGACTTTTGCCCAGCAGTGGGACAATGTAGGTTGAAAAAAAAAAAAAAAAAAAAAAAAACTTGTTTTTTTTATATTAAACCTGAGTTCAAACAATTAAAACAGTGAAGCTTTGATTTGTATTGAACTTAAATGCCATTCGATCTCATTCAAAGTTTATTTAGTTCTTGTTAATTCATCCAATGGACTAGGTATGTGAATTTTTTAAAGATTGAAATTGATTTTGAAATTCCTCCGTATAAAAGGAATAGCTAAAAGTTTAAAGATTATTTTTCCGTTAAAAGCAGATTGCTTTCTGTCCTTTGTTTTATTTCCATTTCATCGTGAATACAGTGTCATTTTCGTTTTTGAGTCGCTCCTGTTATATTTCAATTAGTCAGTCATTGGATTTCATGAGAGAAACCTAGTGACAACTAAGTAAGTAAGTTCGTATGAGCAAGTGGCCAACTCTGGTGACGGAGTTTTTAGGCCGCGAATTTTTGATTTCTCGATATATTTTAAATTAGCTCTCTATGAGTTTATATATTACTAGCTATTCGCCCGCGGCGTCGCTCGCGGGGTACCTACCTTGATAAAATATAACCTATGTTCACACGGAAAGTCCATACTACACATCGGTGAAAGAATTTTTGAAATCGAATGAGAAGTTTCGGACTTTACCCCAAACAAACAAATCAACTTAACCTCTTGAAATATAGATAGACAAAATTTGACTAACATCGGCAGTTCAGATTCGGTGCAATAAAATATATTCTCATTCGATACAATGAAAATATTCAATGAGGAGGACATATTTTATCCTCCTAAAGTTGAGTCGATCGGCATAATTATTTTTTATTAAATTGACTATTTAATTATGACAACTCGCACTTGACCAAAAAATTAACAATGTCGAAAATGTTTTCACAAAAAAAGACCAAGTGGTTCCAAGACAGTTTCCCTGTATTTTCTATAATTTCTGATTTACCCATACTGTAGCAGGTAAAAAAATACCCTGTAATATAATCTATAATGATGATATGATACGAGTAAGAAAG
Organism: Xanthorhoe designata; assembly: GCA_963582015.1. Lineage (NCBI taxonomy): Eukaryota > Metazoa > Arthropoda > Insecta > Lepidoptera > Geometridae > Xanthorhoe > Xanthorhoe designata. Next base: position 8,006,773 of record OY757038.1, read on the forward strand.
GGGTGAAGACTTAGACGACGACTGATAAAGGGAAATCGAAAACATGTAGTGCCAATTCTACGCAACGTTATTTATATATTTATCATAATATGGCACAAGGACACGAAAAGATATATTCTAGGAATAAAATACGTACCATTGAGTGGCTTGCCATCGATATGTGTCCAGAACACCGTCGTCAGTGGATTGGCTTCGATCTTGCATCGTAACAGTACATTCTCGCCGAGATACCCGCCGATAAGTTTCTGTGTTACATGGACTGATGGCTTACCTTTTACAAAGGAGATGAGATATTATTGCATGTGAATAGAATAGAATAGAATAACTATTTATTTGGAAACAAAAGCACAGACATTTGTTAAACAGACAAAAAATAAAGACACAAAGCACAAAAAGACAGAGGTAGGTAGGTTACCTACCTTTGTCTCTTTGTGCTTAGTGAAGAAATGTATGTGAAAAATCGAAAATATCTAACACATTGTTCTGTCTGAAGTTTCGCTCGCGTAGGTATATACTTTTTTATTCATACATACATACATACATATAATAGATAGAAAAACACCCAGACCCGGAACAAATATATTTAGGGCAAACAAACATTTGTACAGCGACGGGGATCGAACGCGCACCTCCTGCGTCTCACCTACTGCGCCATAGAGGTCGTCAAAAATACATAAAAACGGTCGAGAAAACTTTACTTTTACTATAAAAATGTTGGCACTTGCTGAACCGGTAAATGTGGAAATAGTTCACGCATGTGAAGATTTCCTCTCAATTTCCCATCCACCTAGTTACCTCAGTTTGCGGAAAATCGACTCTTAACTTAACCAAGTTTCAGTAAAAAGACTTCATACGAGTTTAATCTGAGGTTTATTTGATTTTGTGGTACGGATGGCTTTTTTCAGTTTTATTGGTTACATGCTATGGCTATGCTTTTTGTGTTAGGAGAATCTTGTTAATAAGTAACTATCTCATCACGGTCTAACTATAAAGGTTATTTAAATAATTGAAAGCTCTAACTAAAGTCTCAATTAATAATTTTTGTTTGAAACTTATTCGCGCAACAACGATTGAACATGCAATAACGAAACATAAACTAAATAGAGACTAAAAACACTACAACTTTTATCCAGTAGAATAAATAAATAAATTATCCTTGGACATTCCACACAGCGCAATCTGGAATGTATAGAATGTGCGAAAGCTGTCACTGCACGGTAGCCGTGCCTTGTGAAAGCTTTCATTGTAGCTCATACATTTCTACTTTATGGGCACAGCGAACGTGCATATGAAAAGGACCTAATAGTTAAACAAGTTACTCACATAAAATATGCAGCAGAATCCTCTTGCTGACTGAAGGAGGCACGCCGTTTGTGGCGATGCAGAAATACGCGCCGTTCATAACTCGACTGACAGCCGTCATGTTTAGCCACGCGCCACTCCATTTGCTCACTGCAAGATTAACGTTGTTAGCCTTGCAAGATGTCATGTTACGGTGCATTTACACCAAACGAGCGAATGCTCATTCAAGAATTTGATGTAGTGGGGATAGAATGAGTATTCGCTCGTTTGGTGTAAATCGACCTTTACAGAGTTCCTGTGAGCTGGGTTTTAGTGAAAATCTTTAGAAGGAAGTCAGAGTCTAGCCAACGCGTCAAACGAATTTATTTGACAACTAGTCAACCTTTTCGTTCTGCGACTGTACAAAGAGTAGGTACTTTAAACATCATCTCATTTATGGATAAAATACAGCATAATATTTTTTTGGATGGTCTGTTCCTACGAACAGCGCATCTTTTAGTTGAGAGCGTTGACAAACGGAATGGTGTATAAGCCCGAAAGTGCTTCGTAGCATTTCATAACACCGACAGTTACATGTACCTACATTACTTACTTTAAAATTTATATGAAAGTGTAACTGTAATTTAAGTTATTAATTCAGTCAAAAATTTATATGATCATTTAGAAAATAACAGAGGTGTCAGTTACACTGGGAGTTTTAGCAAATCTTCTGCTTCAGGATAATAGTTTACAGCTGTTAGCAGGAGGATTCAAAGTTAAATGTAATATTGAATATAACAAAAACATAAAATTTACAGAAAATAAGGTCACAATGTTCACAGAGTTAATCACAATGTTTCCACAGTTAAACAACACTTAACCAAGATGGGTCTCATTACTTTATTAAAGGCGCATGAAACGATATATTTCAAGTACCGAAAAAAGTCCAACATAGGATGGTTTGAGCAAAAGGTGCAGGAGAACAGGAATGGAATGACAGTGAAGTACTTATTCCACGAGTGGAAGCGGCAGTGGTTTAACACAAATCCAAAGATAAGACTCTGGACTGTGTTATAAATTCCACATCTACAACTATAAACCAGAGATAAATTCAACAAAGAGACTAAATATTTCCAGTGCATAAACAGAACAATGCAAACTGAGAAACTGTGAATGTTTTACTGCCACCTCATTAGCAGTAAAACGTATACTGTGACACTCTGCAAATGAATGGGGCAGTTTTCAAACATTTGAACATGCAACAATTTTAACTTTCGGGCATGTCATTTCAATCCTACTCGTAACGTAGGATTGCTTCCTCGGAGCTGCAATAAACAAGTTCTAGTGACGTACAGTCAACTATGAAATTTTGAACGATGCTTTTGATTAACTTTTTGCCACACATTTTGTAAAAGAATTAATTGCAAAAAAATATGTTTAAATTTAAAAAACAGAACTATTGATAACAAGTTGGTACCTAGACCAATTTAGGTCCTTTTTCAACTCACAATATTCGCATACAAAGTCGTAGAACAATACCACTCAGCAAACACGGCTATTTTTCGTAGTTTGTCAAATCATAGTTAATTACTTTAGGTTAGTTCGTATGAGCTAGTGGCCAACTCTAGTTATTTATTACTCTTAAAATACAGATTATTTTGTAAGCATAAAATAAAATAGGCAGTGGCGCTAGTTTCACCCATACAGGCACCTTAAAGATAAAGAATAACCTTTTACTCTATTCTATTTTTATATCGCTGTTTTTTTCTTAAACTAATCTTACAAACAGAATACATCAATTTCAAAAGCAGAAAAAATGTCTTTACCATTTCATTTTTTCATGACAAAGAAAATAAAAACCTTCACTTTGTAAATTGCGAATTCCGAAAGCTGATGTATGATGTGAAAATGCGAATAAAGGCCGGTGAGAGCCAAAGCGGAACGGAGATCGGATACCAATTAGCTTTTCGATTTTGTATTTTAATGGCATAAAGGTAAGTTTACACATTATTTAGTAGCATTATGAATGATAATAGTTAAGTAGGATTTTTTTAATTTATCTCATTTATAATGAGTTGGTCTTAAGTCTTGGTTGTCGCCCTAGTTCTTACACGGTATTAGTCGTTTAGTGCATTCACGCATTATGCACTCGCAAATTTTCCTTACAGTGATAGAGGCTCAGCACCGGTTATTAGAATAGGTCCTATCCTAACTGTTTTTCTCACGATGCTTTAAAAGCTTGTGCATATTTCAATTAAAAAAAACATTTTTGCATGCAAGTTAAGTCTTTCAGATATAAATGAAAAATCTTACTAAAAGTTAACGGCTCCGACAAGATTCGAACCTGCGTGGATACAAGAAAATGTTCATACTTGTAGGTAATCTATCATATCACGTACATCTATCTGAGATTGCACCGACTGGGTAGGTTCCACTCTATTTCGCCACTCAGAACAATGCTATGCTATCTTTTTTCACTTGTTATCTGTCCTACATAAACGGACATAATAAAGTAATTTTATAATAATATATAAAGCAATTTTAGACCTTTGCTAACGTGGACACTCGTCCTTAGAGCTAGAACTCCAAGCCACAATATGCACTCGTAATGAATTGCCAGAGTAAGGCAGCAAACAAACACGCGACATTTGAACACGTTAGACTCCCAAGCCCCCAACTTTCTACATGTCATTCGCATGGTCTCATCACACACAAAGATAGAGGAAAACAGAGGAAAATTTAATTCGACTAACTCTATGAGATTACGAGTATTTAATCAGCATCATTTGCAGCCCGAATCTTCCCACTAATTGGTATACCTAGACCTCCCTTTGTTTTTGACATTTTTCTCGGTCCTGGGCTCGCCTGTTCCAATGCCGGCCTACGACACTGGTAAATCAGCTACCCTATGTACTGCTAGACGCCCGAGGCTTGCCAGCCTTCGACCACCATTCTGTCAACGTTTGTTTTGTTTTTGCAACGTTTTGCGTTTTGTTTATTGCTTGTTATTAATAACGGCAACAGGTAGCTTGAAATATTCAAAGAATGGCACGGAACCCTTCGTGCACTAGTCCGACTTGCACTTGCCTGATTTTGTATGTAATCTGATTTTGCTCATCGATTTTTCGGGCAATTTATTTTGAACCGATTTTGTAAATTATAAAAAAATTGGTGAGAATATTATTGGTAATATTGTCGAGGATTTTCTCGAAATTAAAGTCGGTTTTTATAATTTTTTTGCCCATTCGTATCTCAATATTCTCCCATTTGGATTACCAGCACTTTATTATACAAATAACCAATAAAAATAGACAGAATAATAAACGAAACAGAGTTGAACTTACTCCTAAAATGAAAAATGTCATTCTCTTCTATCATATAAGCGAGCGATGCAAAAGGAACGTCAGAGAATGCTTTATTTATTTGACTACACCTTTACCTCCTATTTCTCTCTGTATCACTACCGAGTGTCAAATAAATAATGTTTCATTCTTTTTGTCCTTTTTCATTCTCAGAATTTTACAATCAGTGCGATATTTGAGTGCTTAAATTGGTCATGCTCGATTAAACTGAACTACGAAACCATAAAGCTCGTTTTGCATTGAACAAAAACTACAGCAGTTACTGTTTGTATACGAAAAGTTAATTGCTCAAACAAAAAGGGTTTACAATTTTAAATGAGTTTGTACTTGCTGTTGCTGAATTCCTGTAAATTGCTGAAAGAAATTGGACCAGGTATTTTGTGAGGAGTCGACTTTGTACTGCATAGCTTGAAAGCTTGTAAAATTTCACACGAGCGTTTAGTCTGTGTGTAACCCATATCATTACACAGTACATGTGACTTTATATTCATGTTTAAGGTAGTAAAGTACTGTTGAATACTTGTGCCGTTTTTACCGACTTTTATTTTTACTTTTTATTAAAGAACAGCTCACAGTTAAGCCGTCGAGTTTAGAAATGTTGGATCCGAATCCTCAATAATTTTTTTATTAAAAAATACTTACAATCTTGTCTTTTGTTTCTAAGTACCTAATAGTTAAAAAAGCAAGGTCTCATGGTCAGTCCAGACAGAGAAAGCACGTAACCAGGTAAGATGTTTTTCAATAGAAGAGAGGAAAAAAAGCCTAATATTTCTATTTTTCATAAGATTGTTAGTGAGAAATGGGCTGTACAGATTTGGTACCATTGCTGTGCTGTTAAGAATTGCTATTATAAATTCCTTACAGTAATTTCCTCCCTTCAACAAGCGATGGTGTAATGTTTAGTTGGTTGACGCGGCACAAACGAGACTTTACGATAACTTCACCGCTGCTTTCAAAGTCCCTTATATCTGGTAGACATAAGTTTGAAGTCTTACCACGTTTTCCTTCCACGGGCATTTGCGCCAAGTCCTCCCTTCTCCAAGCGATGGTGGGATGAGGAGTGCCCGACGCGACGCAATGGAGACTCACATCTTCACCTTCACGCACGATAACTTCACCGCTGCTGTCAGAATCCACTATATCTGGTGGTACTGGTACAACAAGTTTTAATGAATACAAATATACACAGACATATAAACATACTCTCGAAAAATATAACACTCCTAATTATGGGTTATCACATTCCCTGCTCTAGCACAGCAGTGCTCTCCGAAGGTGTTATTCGAGAGTGCGCTGAGTCGCAGCCCTCTGCGACTCAGCGCACTCTCGAATAACAACACACCAACCCTTCCTTGTAATGTAGTTTTGAGGTGCCTAAGGTTTATGTCGTCTGTGATTTACCGACTTTATAACCATGTCTGACAATTAAACGTTTTTCGAATCGATACAAAATCGATAGTTTTGAAAGTCAAAAGTTTTATTTACGGTTTACAAAAAGCGACTAATCAAGATATAGGTGTTCTTTATTAATATATAAACTATAAACTCGTTCACCAGAGTTGGCCTAAAGCTAATACTCTAGTATAATTTTAATCATAGCCATTTTCAATTTGTTTTATCCGTGACACGTGTACTGGTTGGATAAAGTTAGACGTATCGATAAACATCCAGGTTGGATATCGGGTAGAACGGCTGCGATTAGAAAACTTTCTGCATTGATAAAAACTCCGGCAATTGGAACTGGAAGTAGGTAATACCTATCGGCTTTTCTGGTCTTCTCATTCACAACACGACTCGCATGGAGGATTAGTTTGTTCAGAACAATAGGGTTCAAATTATTGAATCATTGGAGACGCATGAGGTTGTATTCCTATGTAGGAATACCAAAATGTTTGCGTGGGCTGCTCATATTTATTACGGCTCTGAGTTGTGTCTAGAAGTTTTTGATACATATTTGGGAATTATTAATTTTTAATAATATCAAATATGTTTTTTATTGTAGACACGATACAAATACGTTCGAATTGTACTTTTCTTTAACTTAACTAAACCGAACAAGATAAGAGCGTTAGGAATTAGTGATTATTAGTTAGTTAGAGTATAACAGAATTACCAGCATTGTTATTGTTATTTTCATGTTTTTTCTCGAAAACCTTATTCGCCCTAAACGAACATTACAAAAATCGAATTAGCCAAAACGGTCTAGTTACGTTTTTACAGTTAGTTTTTACGCTAAGCAGACAAGCTGCTGTGTCTAGTAGTTTTAACAGTTATTGAAATGAATAGAAAAAACAACCCTGTATAATTTTACTAATATTATAAACGCAAAAATGTATATGAATGTATAGATGGGTACTCTATTGAGCAAAAACTACTGAACGAATTTGGCTGAAACTTGGAATATACTCGTAAATAGTTTATGACCTTGAATTAGCCATTTATATGTTAGTACTACGCGAGCGAAGCCGATCATCATTATCCTGTCCATATCACATGCTTGGTGGGGTCGGCACAACATGTTTTCATCTTCCACCCACTCACCCTTATTGTCAATTCTAATTCCATTCCAAAGCAAAAGGTTGTATTAATATACTAACCAAAAACATGCAGATGATGTGTCTGTGTGATCATCGGTTCCGTATTGATCTGGCACATATAGCGACCGCCGTCACTCAGTCTGACAAACCGCAACGTGAGCGTCCAGGTCTGGTCTGCCTTATTGACAGCTATCCTGTGGTTCTTGGTGATGACGTGAGAGCCTATGGTGAGGATCGTCTGTGTATCCACTCGGAGCCACGCGACCTAAAAATATATTCTCTGAGATTGCAAAAAGAGGTATAAAAAGGTATGGGATATTTAAGTGTTGTATTTTATTAGGGATCCGACCGTCTGTCATAGCAGTTCTATAAGTTATCGTCATGGAATTTAGAATAGGTTTCCATTAAGCTTGCGTTCTGTCATTACACGTTAAAAATTCAAAAACTATTTTGAGTATGGATTGAAATTTTAAATTGCTATCATTATCTTATGTATCTCGCTGTATCTCGACAACATTTTTAAACTGAATTATTTGAAGGAAAAAAATGATTGAAAGAAATTCTAAAATGTAGTCGCCTCACACTTTAAGACCTCGACACAGCTTAGAGCGCGGAAACAACAAAGCCGATTTTGATTAACATAGTTTAATTAACTCATGAGAGATTAGACAACAAGATAAACTACACAAGTAAGACAAAATAAATAGTAATTTTATCCCAGTATGTAAGGGAAACAACTAAGATATCTCACTATCCTACATTTTCTCAATCAAGCCGTAGCAGTGTACAAAACTTTACATTTTGTGGTATACAGCATACATCAGACATACAGCTATCGTAAATAGGAAGAACTAAATGCTTAAATGCTGTAACAGGCGAGAGTGGCAACTGGCAACATCAAGGCAAACATGGAAGGAGTTGGGAGAGGCCTTTGTCAAAAGACAAACAAAAGACACAAATAACACGTAAGTATACAAAAGTGAGTTAAATTCAAGTAAAACTGTAATTTTTTTTGAACAAAGGCTTTTATTGTTATTGAGTGAAATATCACATACCTAAGCTTGAAATCTGCAGCTGTATATCGTGAAATTTTATCTGGGCAGAACTAAAGCGCGGTAGGAAGCAAGTGCTTTAAAGGACGGCGCTCGGAAATCTGGTTTATTCCTTTAATGGCTCGGGTCAATGGATATAAACCACGCCTGGGGCACTATCGTGGCAAAGAGCCGGGTGTCTGTGACGCACAATATAATATTACTTTAGAATATTATGTGAAAGCTTGCGCATAATTTTGTAGCCCAACAAGATGCAGCCTTCATATTGAGATACATAGATTTAAGGTCGTAAAAATCGTGTTCTTCCTCTTTTCTTTAATAATAATAAGTTTTGATTGGTAAAAGAAAACGAGTGATTAAAACATCAACTAATCTATCACTATAAGAAAGTAACTCCATTTTACGTTTTTATTCTTATTTGTCCGTGATATTTAAATAAAAGTCAATACAAGACGCGAATAAGTAGGGTACAATAGAAATGTGGGAGTTAAAAAGAGTTATTATAGGTACGAAACCTACGTAAAGGTACATCGTGGACATAAATGCTCTTAGAATAGATAACTCATTTCTGATAATGCTTCTCAATGGGAAGTGGATTAGTATCATCCCACACTTGTAGAATAAGTTTAACAGGGGTAAGTTTAGGTACGCGATCAGGTACGCCTACACGCGATAGACCGTTGCCACAGAATATGAGAATATGAACTTGTACAGGATAACTTGTACATTTGCATATGTAGCTGTGGAATTAGGCCTTAATTCGTATCGTAATTTACTATTTTTACTCATAAGACAAGCTCTTGAACGAATTTTAGATGTGCTGATCGTGAAAGGTTTTATCGCTGAAATTGGCGTTAAGTGTAGGTTGAACCTAAAAATAAATTAGTAGCACATCAGTAAGCAAAGTCGATTATCAGGTAGCCGAACTCATTTCTAATCCGCCCACGTTTTACAAAACAATTAGCATCATTCAACAAGGTCGCAGTCTGGACAAGGATCAAAATCAAGTATTCACCCAACAAAGGGACTTGTTCAGCGAAAATTGCTTCCTTTGCGTCGAGCAGAACCACGTTTTATGACTGTACTGTGGAGCAATTCATATTTTGCAGACTCTGGGACCTCGGGACTAAGGCTTCTATTACAAACGAGAGCGCGGAAGCGATTTATTTTTTATTTTATTTGAAATCGTGCAATTAAACTACATAATTGGTACATTACGGGTAGGTATTTTGAGCGCTGGAATGGCATTTAAGATCCACTTGCTGCAACTAAAACCACCGAAGCTCATGAAATCGCCCCAACTACCAGGACCGCTCTCGCATCCGCTCTTCTCGTACAAAGCGGCTTCTCAACTCTATCTCGGCGTGAAAATGTGATAAGTATTTCAACGTTTACTCTTGTTTTAACTCGTTTCAGCTCTCGTGAATACCGCTTATGTTTAGGTTTTGTTATTGCTGCGTCAAAAACGTGGTGAGAATTTATTATGCCTGTAAAATTTAGGGGTGAGTAACGAGGGAAGTGAATTATTTTCCCCTCAAAATAAATCCCTTTCGTTATTGCTGAAACTCGCTACGAGTTTTAATTTAGTTTGCCTGGGGTATTCTAGTAATTTTAGACTAAAAAATTGAGATACAAAGTTAGATGGTGACATTTGTACTGAATGAAGCTCGCAATTTCGTTTATTGTAAAAGAACAAGATCATTATTTACCGAGACTGTCTTTTCTCCCGCTGCAATTCCTTTTACGGTACAACTTTCAAATGAAACCTACTTTGTTTAGGAAAGTTTTCTTGAAGTGTCCCCAACTCCGCTGCGTTTAATTATGATTTCCGACCCTTTAATTCCTGGCAGGAACACCGTAATTGTGAAAAATGGCTTAGTTACCCTTGTTTATTCATACGAAAGGACACTGACATATTTCAGCACAGCCGGTTGTGCCAAATGGTGGAACTTTACCGTCATAATTGCCGTAGCAAGGATAGAACGCGGTTCCATCTTCAAATTTACGATTACGAGTACTAACGCTTTAATAAACTGTGGTTCGGACCTTTTCTCAGGGATGATACAATATGAATGGAAACACATAACTTTGGGGAATGACTAATGGTGACTATTAGCTTAACTAATGTACGTGTTCTGAACAGGTAACATCAAAGGCATGTACGGTAGGAGCGTAATTATGGATTGTTTGAACGCTTTGCTTATTCTAATGTTTAATCAATGTATGGGCTAATGTGTCAGGCTGTACATTAGTATAATGACAGTGTTCTCATTACTTAACGTGTAATAAGCTCCTCCACATATTAGATTTAGAGAACATTAATCACTTTGTGAAGTGGGTGTAAAAATATGAGCAGTTGTTTGGAAACGTTACATGCTTGAAAATCTCAGATACTCAGTATCGGATCCAGAAGCTCTTATATGGATCCGAAGCATCAAATCATTGAAAGAGAAAACCGAGCTAGAGACAACTGAGTGGAAGATAGGATAAAAAGGCCCGGTGTCCACAAAAGCGGAGATGGGGAAGAGATTGTGTTAAGATTAGCTGTTTCCTAGTGTTAAGTAAACATGAGCCTTACCTTGTAACTGTGCAGGTTCTCCACCATACATGTGAGGGTAGCATCTCTTCCTACCACAACTGTCACATTAGTTTCAGAGCCTAGAAACTTTGGCTGATCTGAAAAATACAAAATATAATAACAAAAGACTGTAAGCTGTAATTTAAAAAAGTTTAACTGTAATTCCATTTGTGTTAAATATCGAATAATCAAATTTCAAAATACATGTGTAGTACATACATTGAAATATAATTGGATGTTATAGCCGAATATAATATTGAATTTTATATTACAGTCGAGAAAGTAGCAGTAAATCAGTTAGCCATTCAAACCGGCCTTGGACCTTCTTCACGCTTAGATAACCCTCGGGATTAGGGTAACTAGTTAACTAGGGATAACCTGATCAATACTAAATCCAATGAAATATCTATATGCAAAACCCAAAAAGGTAAAAACGCGTTCAAAATACTACATTACTCAAAATCTAAATAGATAAAACAAATGAATAAAAAAATGAAATATGACACTGTATCCCAGGGAGCGATAGACATTTCTTTCAGATCTTTAGGCATTTTTTTGGATCCTTTTGAAGATGTCTAAGGGGTAGTCACGGTAAGTATGTCTTAATAATTGTTGGTACCCACATGCCCATATTTTGCAGAAGTTAACTTTCCATACGTGACATCGACCCATGCCCAATATGCCCATCGACGCTATTGGACAGCTAACTGGTTTTCTCACGATGTTTTCCTTCACCGTTTAAAGCTCGTGTTAAAGCGCATATAAATTTTTCGTCACGCAAAATCCATTGATGCACGGCCTGATCCAAACCCACGATCTTCGGATCGAAAGTCGAAGTACTGATCCACTTGGCCAACACGTCTTTTTTAGATAAAATGAAATAAAACAAAGTCGACTTAAATAGGTAGGTACATCATTTAACTCGAAAACGGCTGGACCAATTTTTATGATCTTTATATATAGTGAACAATATGCCATATTGACTGCCAACCTTCGCTAGTCGGAGAGGCACCATAAGAAGGAGAAGAAACTATAATTATAGTTTCATTATAAATGAAAAATCTTACTAAAAGTTAAAGGCTCCGGCAGGATTCGAACCTGCGTAGATACAAGCGATCGCTCTTAAGCCGAGCTGCCTGACCACTAGGCTACGGACCCTCTAAGCCGAGGCCTGAAACTATTAGTAAGATGATTTTTGTATCGGTTAAAGCAAGATTTTTCATTTATAATGAAATTTCCAATACCTAAGTGTGGTTTAACACTGTAAAATAATTAATAATTTATATAATTATAGTGGTAGTCAGAAGCAAGTACAAATGTAAGCCACCAATATACGGTGCGCGCGATCTCGGGGCGAACTACTAGTAGTTTGTGGTCTTACTCTGTTGAAAAACATTCGAAGTTGATTTAAATTTATTATTCTATTAATCTTAGCAGGAAATTAATTTTATTATGAATCTTTTGGGACAGCTAGTAGCTACCCAGTATCCGGATATGTAGACATCACCAAAGTAATAGATTTATCTTCAAAGCTGGGCTTATAGATGGGAGTGGCTGGAAACCAGATCCTGAAGCCTTGTCTAATGGTTCTAAGTAGTAATTTAGTCGCTTTAAAACTAAAATTTTAGTATGTATTTTCATTTTCAATTTATAATATAGGTAGGTAAATTTAAAGTTGTATGTTTTTTAAATAGTTATCTGCTGTGGTTCCCAATATTTAACCTCCACGCAAACTCATTGAATTCGCTCTCTCTCTTTATAATATTAGAATTGATTGATTTCTAGAAATAGAGACCAATAACGTGAGCATGAAGCGTTAAAGAAAAGGATTAATACATAAAAATGTTATAAATGTGCTGAGCCATTTCATAATAGCATTTTTATAAGATCCTAAAACTACATAAAATATTACCTTAAATCTGTTGAGTCATTGTGATTGAATACAGTCGTGAGCCTGTTTTCCATTTATACAACGGGAAATTATGTTATAATATACAAATCTTCGGTCCCGATACGTTCAATTTCGTATTATTTTGCGTTAAAATGTGTTCCTCCGCTAAGCCGCTTACCTTTGATATTTCGTATGAAAACAAAATGATATACCTTATAGACAGATACAAATTGCTTTTTCTCTTATTGGATTTTGAAAGCTTTTTTGCATTGTCGCAAATATTAGCATTTCATAACAGGGTTGGAGCTAGTCGGAGTATTTCCGCATTAGGTATTGGTACAAATCAATTTTAACTTTGCCTAGTTTTTCCGTTGAAATACTTATCTGTTTGACTAATCACGAACTTGGCTCTTCGTAATTTAGGTTTTTTTTTGTTTAATAAATTCAACATTGAAACTATATCATAAATGCGATAACTTGGGTATTTATTCTCAGGTACGGTTGTTACGCGTGGCAACGGTTGTCCGATTTCGAAAATATTATACCTACCTAAAAGATTACTACTTTGAAACAGCGAAGACTTCTCAAGTTGCAGGCGAAAGGTAATCCTACTAATTATTACCTATAAAGCGCAAGTTTGATGGATGTTTGTTACTCTTTCACGCAAAAACTACTGAACGTATTTGGCTGTAACTTGATATATACCTACGTAGTTTATGACCTGGAATAACACAGGCTACTCCGCAGGCGGGTACTAGTATAACAATAATAAAATCTGGACCCCAGTTCTGACCAACTTTCTACCAAAGCCAAATATTTTAATAAAGCCACAAGAATTCAAGATTACATTTTGTGCGGCATTATTGGGAGTTGCTCAAATAAGTCTGAGGTTGGAACCTTATTGATAGAACTTGCGGTGGCCTTCTTGTCACTTTGTTTAATCTTTCAAACACTAAATACCTACATACAGCAGCAATATTAAATATTTATTGCTACGAGTCTACGGCGTAGCATTACGTAGAGCTTCGTAGAATTTCGTAAAATCACTTGCAAGGTTTACGATGGAAGGTATTTTTACAGGCTTTTAATGGATTTATTATTACTATCTAGCGAAGATGGGCTTGCAATCTGTGACGTAAGTAGGTACTTATAGTTTGCTAACTTTTTAAATTCAAAATTTGGGCATGTAACATACCTATGTATTTGGGCATTACGTCTGACTACCACTTAGATATCTTTAAAAGATCTTGTCCGCGCCTTGAAGGTACAGTATTGATCATGTTTCGTTTTTGTCTATAAAACCTTGGAACTTAATTTGAACCAACTAATCCTTTGCTGTCGTTTTGAAATGAAACTTTGTATAAATATGTAGTTTGATGACAATACAATGAATTGGAATTTATGAAGCTTGTCGATGATGGAGCCAGGATAGTGGAACACTTACTAAATAAAATAACCTTGGACATTCTACACGGCGTCATCTAGTTCATTTTTATTTTTGCTCGGCTTCTTAGGGACGTATCGTGATGTTAAAAATCGAATAGCCTTAAGATAAGCTCACAATTAACAAACAAACACTGTTAGTTCCAGAGATTAGCGCGTTAAAACAAACAAATTTACCAACTTTATTAAAAGTCTATAAATACAAAATCATAACCAAAGTTAAATGAAAAATTAAAATATAACCAAACTAATATCATAGTAACCATAACACAATCAAAACAAGGCACACCTGTGCTCCCGTGAACCTCGCAGAGATCTCATTCGTATACTCATTTACATAAAATGGTTTTGCCCACATGTAAGAAACTATTTCAGTTTGCTTATGAATAATTTGATAAAATTTCTAGAATCTAGACAAGGGTAAGAATATTTTCATTTATTATTCAAACACAAACAGGCTCACGTTTATATCTGTAGGTACCTACTATAGACATCTCAAATCTACAAGTATTCAGCTTTTGAAGATTTTTTTTATGATATTAGAGAAATGAAATAAATAAATTGGAAGACCTTGAAAATATAAGCGATTCAGTTGTGGTTTTCGATATCAGCAAAATAAACAGACCTAGAAAATGCTCAGACGGTATAAAGGTAACAAAGGATATCGAGGCCTATTCGTATCATACTCATGTGTCAGCGATTTTTGATAGTTGCTTAGCTTTGCTTTTATTTTCCTTTTCTTGAGTTGAAAACGGAATCAGTATTGGGTAAGGCATAAACCAGCAGCGGGTTGTTTTTGTTTTTTATGTTGACAAAATTGAATGCCGTCTGAAGGAAGGAAAATACATAAATTGCTGAACTATCCGTACTGGTGCGAAACGATCGGTTTATTATTAAAAAAATATAAATTGAGATCTATATAAAAACATAGTACCTAGCCCTTAAATACTACAGGGAGGCAACTTCAATATGCCTATTTTTTTCTGATAGCATCTTGAAATATAACCGTTGAAAAATCTGGAAAATGGGCTAGATGGCTTGGTCTATTAGAATGTGGGTGCAATCATTATAAAACTGTTTTGGAGGACTACGATAAAATATAATACCTGTTGAAATAAACTGAAGCAATAACACTGTGACAATACCTAATTAATTACACAATTATTGTCACATTTGTATTCAATTTCGTACATTTTTTTGTTTTCCATATTCTAGCAGCAGGCAATAACTACAACATTATTACAATGCATTTATATATATAACCTAAAAAACAAAAGGACAAACCAAAATGTAACTATAATAGACCGTAACAATTGTATATTGAGAAATGCATATCAAAGTGACAGGAATTTAGTAGCGATCCAATTTTGCACAGACATCACTTTGGCTACAAACTACGTCTACCAAGATGTAGTAGAAAGCCACGAGCTTAAGTCTGACGTTTATTACTTTGGGAATTGAAATCGAAAGCGGTTTGTACCTTAAATGGGTTTGGTTGACAAAGCTTCTATTATAAACGGTGATTGAATAGAACATTGGACCTTTTAAAATGACAATAAAATAATCCTTAGGTAAGTATCTATATAAGTTTAAACTTAGTAAAGAAGTTTAATCATTTCCAAAAAAATACGATTAAATAATAATTTAACCCTTTTTGGGTTAAAGTTTGCATGATTAAAGATACCAAGAGAATAAAATATACTTTTGTACAGGTATAGGTAGGTGTACCCTATTATTTGATGCAGGCTATAACCGACATATTTTTTTGTGATATAAATAACCTCACCTATATAATTTTTTATATACTTACCAAATTCTACAGTAGATGTTTCAAATAGCTTACCTTTCGCACTTGCAAAACAAATCAGCAAAAGAGGAACAAACAATTTCATTTCCTGCATTTTACTGAAAAGACACAAAATACTGTACGTCATATTCATATGCCATTAAATAGTTACGATAGCACTGAAAATAAAACTATACAGTCACATACCGTTATTTTTAATCCACTGATAAATATGAATGATAACGAAACAATCCTTGCATTCACATAACTTTTTTCGCACGAAGTATAAGCGCGAAAAACTTGCCGACAGAATTGTCGAACGTTATCCTGTGATCTCCCGCGCTCAACTGACTTGGTCCCGAAATTTTGTGCCGAATAGCAAAGGGACCACGCAGGCGCCAACTCGTAGACATTTTACCCAGATTTTTATGTGTTAAATTATGTGGAAATGGCACATATTTGATTTATTTTATTAAAAACTAGCTTACTCTTACGCTTAGAAGTTAGACTTTAGCTAGAGCTCCTAGGTATATCTGCGAAAATTATGCGATAAGTATGGTACCTATTTCGATGCGAAGTTTATATTGGAGAACCTTATTCTTGAAAGTTTAATTATTTCTTCTAATATTGCAAAGCGAGGGGGAGACCTTTGCCCAGCAGAGGGACAAAATAGGTTAAAAAAAATTATTACAATCGCCAAACCTTTAACGGATGACGAATAATGACGAAAGATGTACATAAATGGATGTTTGTTACTATTTCACGCAAAAACTGCTCAACGGGTTTGGCTGAAATTTGAAATGTACAAAGCTTATGACCTGAAATAACACATATACTACTTTTTATCCAAGTTAGTACCACGCTAGCCAAGTCGCGGGCGGAAGCTTGTAAATCATAATTCCATTCTATCAATATTCTGTTAGCTGATAACTATTTACTATGTTATTGATGAAACTAATAATAAACTGATCTACTCATCATTCCTACCGCTTTGATGATTGGGCAGTGCGGTTTATGAAAAACCTTTTTTTCATCTATGGCTACAGTCCAGGAGTAGATGTTAAAATACGATGATAAAATAATATCAATACCTACACAGAGCAAAATTGTTTAAGAAAATATCTATTGACACAACCTTATTAAGCTTCCCGAACAAAGTCTTGAAAGGCATTATTCCTTTGTGATAGCACAGTGGGCGTATATTTATCGTAGGATGGGGTCAATGACATTAAAACAACGCTGTATTGGGCACTGTTTTCTGTGGTTTATTGGCAATTCAAGTACAGTAATTTGAACAGATGGCCATTTATTATCCGAGTACCAATCACTAGCTCATAATTAAATACGTGAAAACTTTTTTCATAATAAAACGATTCTCCGTAGACGTTATGCTACGCCGTAGCACAAGCGTAGCAGTTTTTGCTTTACCTGCAATACCTACAGGCTATATTTAAAGAAGTACTAGAATTGCAGAGTAGGTAGGTACTTAAGAAGCGCTTGCAATCCGAATTCGATTCGATTTTAATATAGACGCTAGTAACCTCTCTGATTCAAATTAAAGACTCCGATTTTCACTCTAGATTGGAAATTAGTGTTTTTTTATAAGATCCTATAGATTAATTGGATTCGAGACGGGTATCGTCACAGATTACATAATATGAAACGTATTTACAAAAGGCAATTCACTGCACTAAAAAGACTGCAACTGAAGTATTTTTCCACGATAGGAAGTGGCGAGTGATCGCGAGTGTTGGAAGGAATTGGGGGAGGCCTTTGCCCAGCAGTGGGATGATATAAGCTAATTAAATAAAAAAAAAAAATTAATTATCACACTATCAAACTAATATTATAAAGGTGAAAGTTTCTGTGCGAGTAAGTTAGTAAGTGTGTTTGTTAATCTTTCACGCTCAAACAGCTGGACGGATTTGAATGCAATTTGGTACCAGGATTGCTTATACCCTGCATTAAAAAATAGGCTACTTTTGATCCGGTATTCCCACGGAAAGGGGAACTATTCACCGCGGGTAACAGTTAGTACATAATATTTTTACTATAACATAATTAAACGTGTATGTTTATCACTTTTTCACACTAATATAATTTCTTGTCATTATCTAAATTATGCAAGCTGTATGTCTGTCATTATTAATTTGTCTCTGACATTTCCACAGCTTCAGACTTGTAACTTCGCTTTTAAATGAACTAATTATAATAAAGTTGAACACTAAATAGAATAGAAATAGTTTAATGATAACACGCACAAAAATAATACAGACCTCAAGGACAACTCTAGTAGGTACCTACCTACCTACCGACATTACAATAGTATGAGTAGGTAGGTAAAGCAACACTGGGTGCTGTTTATGCCGGGCGTTGTCAAAAGATCCAGGCTCAGCTTTAAGCTAACTTCACGAGTGTGGTACCATGTGGATGGTGGCATAGTGATGAAGATTCCTATGTTCATTTTAGAGATCTCTGGTGATAAAGTTTTATATTTTTTATTATTATTACAACCCATGCTGGTCCAGTGTTGTTGGGTGTTATGCCTTTGTCATTATCATCATCCGCAGCCCGACTTCACCCACTGCTGGTTATAGACTTCCCTTTGCGCGTGCCAATTTCCACGGTCTTTCGCTAACCTTATTCCAAGTCCGGCCTTTGTCATACGGGCACCACACTTTCAATGTGGGGATCGATCTAGGACGGTTATTGGACACAAATGAAGCATTGCCACTGGCCATTCTGTTCGTAGCCAATGTTGGAACCAAGTTGAAGCCAATGTGTGATGCCCGCATCATAGTTCAAGTAAAATGTTACAGAGTGATACAGGTATAGCATGATACCTTTCAGTAGATAGGTTTATGTTTCCGGGCCAAGATATACATCAATAGTTAAGTTCTCATTGGGTAGATAAGTATCGAAGCTCTCAATTAGCTTGAATTGCAATCACTCTGATTTTCCTTTGATACGATTTTTTACATGCTTGAATGAATGCGAAGTATAAAACGCAATAATTCGAGTAGGGTATTGGTTCAGAAGTGGTTTTATAACTTTGGCCGATGGCTCTACTCTCCACGTTGTAACTGTTTTGTTGGCAAACCTCATAAATGGATATTGAAAATATTCTTCCATTTTCAATATCTGAATTGAGCATTTCAAGATGGTATAACAATAAAAGCACGAATCCCCTTGTGTAATTTGATAGAAATACCTACGTATAAAATTTAATTTTTGAAAAAAAAACATTAAATCATAGTAGTGCTTGTCCAAGTCAATATGAAGTCAATATGAGCTCTATTATTGGAATTTAAATTACACCAATAACTTCGATAAGATTAACGTGACTTTACTTGCATATTTTAAGAGATGGATTAGTTTTGTCATAAGTTTTTATAAATTAATAAGTGTTCACCGTGTCTAATGATTTTACTTATTTTAAGCGGCAAAGATTTATAAGATACGTTTTCTCACAAAAGTTTTAACTATGACGTCTTTTCTCTTTTCTCGTCTCGTCGTACATAGCTAAGATTATATAAAAAGGGTTCAAATACCTACTGTTTGCAATTTTTGGGATGCATTTAAAAATATGTAGTTAACTATTTATCATTGTTTGTAGGTAGATGAATGCAGCCGTGGTTGCCGCTAAATTTAGTTTTTGAAAGTGCATGAAAGAAATAATTAAAAATCGCGGGCAACCCGGCTATTCTTAGTAGGTAATCAAATCAAGCAACATTATTGAACATTCATAACATTTTCTTGTAGAAGGCTGACAATCCCTTATAATATCATGATTGACAGCAACATAATATACTGTACAATAATCGCAAGGCTTACCACAGGTGAGCTCACTTCAAAAGAGCTTTACAGAGATTAACTTACTTTTATACTTATCTACGTGCGAGCAACTTAATAACAACTTAAGCCTACATACTTTGCAGTGTTTATGGCGCTACGTAAAATTGTCTCTGAAATTTAATAATATAGGTAAGATTTTATAAATTTAACGTTAGTATTATTATTATTATCAGCCCTCTATGTCCCACTCCTGGGCAAAGGCCTCCCCTCACTCTTTCCCTTCATCCCTTTCCTGTGCAAGAATAGTCCCAGTCGGCACGGAATTTGACGAGCTCGTCTCTTCATCGTGTTCGCGCCGTGTCGTCTAGAACGTTAGTATTATGTGAAAAAAACTTACACAATATTTAACTAACTAAACCATTCCTTCAGCTTAGCCACCTATATCCAAAAGAAAGATTAGTCAACACGTGAAGGCCTGACTAAGACGCGGGTTTCCTCACAATGTTATCCCTCACAGTTTAGAGCTCACACGCTCGCTCACTAGCGCAGTAGATTTAATTATAAGTATAGTGACAACTCAGAACAAGTAGCACTTACCTTCAACGGTGCCCGAGATCCCAGTTCGGGACTTACTAATAGTAAAATTTTGATTTGATATTAATGATGATTTCCCAGAAGGCCAACCATCCAGACGAACCACGTTCGAATACCTCTTAATAAAATCTGTATTTAAATTCAAGTAGGTAATATTTGACAGGCCATTTTTGGGAGAGCAACCAACCAAGCAGAAATAATATATTTCATTAAGAGTCCGGCGACGTGGCTCGGCAAAATTCAATACCCCGCGCGTTCAAACATCGACACACGACAAAATCTTGGTCTGCTTGTCATTTTGCATCTGTGTGCGTGAGCGTGCGTGACACACGCACACAGACGCACTATTAGAAAAGGTTAAAAATGTATTAAATGTAAATGCATGGCTATTTTGCAAGGAATTTGCTTGTCTCCCGTAGTCCCAAAAATGATGACTGAAAATTGTTTTTATTCTTCACACAGTGTTGTTTTTCTGTTACTAGACCATTTAAGCTATGTTTCTTACAGAAGGAAACTTAAAATATCCTAGTGTTTAATACTATATAAATAATAAGAAAACATGTCTTCTATGATGTAAAAATATGCAAAATGCGATTCGGTTTAATTTCACTTTAGCTAAGTATTTTGAAAAAAGCTTCTGGCAGAAACCTAGATAAATGCTATCCTAATACGAATAATAGCATACTATGCTAAAGATATGCTCAAATTTCAAATGGTTATGGTATTACGTTTGTATGGGGAACTCGTACAGCGCAGAAGCCTTAACGTCAGGTTTATTAACGAGTAATTGACTTGTCCTAATCGCCTTCAGTCAGATTGACAAAGGCGATTTAGGGGAAGCAAATTCATTAATTATTCCAATACCTCACGGTTTGACCGCAAGAAACAATGTTTCATGAGAATATTTAGTGTTTAGAAAACGATTGTTTTTGTTTTTTAGTGTTCTACTCGATAAAGGAAATCTAATTAAAAAAAATGGTCTTGGAACGATAACCTCCTTACTCTAAATCGGTTTCAGCAGCATGTACATAATAGCTTTGACGTGCATAAGGTACTTAGACCTTTACTCGCCCGCGGTTTCGCGCGCGTGGTAGGTAAAAAGTAATCTTCTTGTTATTCCAGGTCATAAATTACGTACCTATATTCGAAGTTTCAGACAAATCCGTTCAGTAGTTTTGCGTTAAAGAGTGACAAATATCTATACATGCTTTCGCGTTTTTAGTATTAGTAGAATAGTTTTTTGTATCATAGGTATTACCAAAAATAATATATGTCATGTACCTACCTACCATTATTGTCAGGCAGTCTGACTTACTATTTTTAAGTTTTATAATTTCTCGCTCCGATAGAACTATTGTAAAATTACTTTTGCTGCCGATAACTGTAGGTAATTAACAAACTATTAAAATGAACACTATTAACTTTCCATTAAGTACTCGTACATTTATTGACAGACCCTATTTATGCATATTTTTATGGACTTCTACAGGCTGTTGTTAATTTTTATAGTGTTACACCATAGGTTTTATTTAAGGTGCTAGGTCGGGCCAATCTTTTAGACCCTTTGGCGGCCGGAGTTGTCGTACTCTGACGTTAGGTGGCACTCATTACAGCGTAGACAAAGAAAACTATAGAAGACCGCTCGACATGTTCCTTTTCAGTCACTCAAAACCAAAAGAGACAAATGGATATACAAGATTCTTGTGAAAAAAAGAGACGGATCATAAAATGTTTGTCCCTTACCGTGTGCCGGTGTAGTATATCTCTCTGTCCCTTTCGGCGGCTAGCAGTAGGTACCTATGTAGGTTTCTTGGTCTACACACTCTACACAATAACAGGTAATCTATACTCTATACTAATAATATTATAAAGAGGTAAAGTTGGTTTGTTTGTTTGTTTGTATGTTTGGGGTAATCTCCGAAACTACTTATCCGATTTCAAAAATTCTTTCACCTATTTGTAGCTTCCGAATTTCGAATTAACTTTCCGAATGAACATAGGCTATAGGTGTTTTATCAAGGTAGGTACCGAGTACCGTGAGCGAAGCCACGGGCAAGTTAGCTAGTGAAGTATATAGGAGATTCAGAAAATAAATGAGCAAACATACCTTAGGTAGGTATGTTTGCCCATTTATTTTCTTGAACAGATTTGAACTAGGTAAATGAATTAACTGAACATAGCCTTTGCCTGGCATAAAAATATAAGTAGGTACTATTTTTTATCGGGATATGTAGGTAGGTAGGTATAGGTAAGTAGGTAGGTACACGTACAGAAGAATGCACATCATAGAAAGCTATAAAATCTTTTACTTTTTTACTTTTTTGTGATAAAAAATTATCACCTGGAGTAGGTTTTATCTTGTTTTTTTTTCGGCTTACTTAGGTAGGTACTTTACTTGAGACGGATATTAGGTACCTAGTACCAAAGACGATTTATTCGTCTTTGCTAGTACTAAAAAGTCTCTGTTCCGCTACTACCTATTCTGTGGTACGGCACTATTTTTACTCTGTGCACAAGCACAAACCTCACAAAATGTAGAGGTACCTACCTACCGTACACGTGGGGTGTACCCTTGCGCAATGTGCAAGCTAGATTTGTATCAAATGTAAGTAAAGTAGGTATATTTTACTAGCTTCCACCCGCAGCTTCGTTGCCGATGACATTGTCATTTCACATTTCACTACCTTTTTCAAAGAGTGCTTACCCGTTTGACCCAATATTTTTCTACCCAATATTATTTTTACCTGTTCAACCCAAAACACATGTTCCGTTCTACCCAAAGCAAAAATCTGAGCCACAGATAGAACAGAAACGTGATATTTACAAGAAATCGAACTTGATGATACATATAATGTTCTGCATTTTTTGTCTGCTGACCCTTGTTCTTTAGTGTTCCACTGTGTTATTTATTTGAATTCAAACATTAGGAACTAGGAATAAATAGGTGTGGGTACAACGGGTAACTTGAATCAAATGTTTTGGGTCGCACGGAGCAAAATACCTATTGGGTATAAAAGTCTTGGGTCGAACAGGTAAGCACTCTTTCAAAGCCAGAAGTGCTGTACGCAGTTATTTAAAAATATGGTCAAAATTCATTTTGTTTGAATTTATATTTCTTTAGACTAGTAGTTCGTCCCGAACGAGATCTCGTGCACCGTGGGTTGGTGGTTTATTTTGTACCTACTTGCTTCGACTACCCCATATAAGTCACTGTTGAGTTGGCTAATTGATTGTTTATGAAATCTGGCTGCTAGATCTCTACGATTCAATCAAGTCTTTATTCAAAGTCCAATCTCAATTACTCATCAAATTAAAAATATCAAAGCTCGTATTTTGCTACGCAACCATGCAAAAATATAATTATTGCGTAAGACATAGATTCTGATTAAAAACTCTATGAATTTACCTTTTTTATGGTATAATACTGATGTTTGTTGACACTTCAGAGGCGCTAATGTCATGTCAGTCACTACCTTTCTTCAAAAAAGTGTTGCACGGGGCTATTAAAAAATATGGTCAAAATTCATTTTGTTACAATTTATATTTGTATAGATAAATACTTCATGGTTTTTGTAAAGATATAGTTTTTGTGAGGGTGTCTATTAAAACAAAAATGTTTTAAGAAACATTTAGGTTTTTCGGCAGTAAAAAAATTGTTGTTGGTGTTTGTTCGTTGTTTTTGGTAGATGACTGCAACCAACCGACGAAGTTGTTTGTAGTCTGGTCACATGATACTTTATAAAATTCAGAAAAATCTCTTTTCGATTAAAAATTCGTTAGATTTGTCGAGATGAAACACTTTAGGTTGGAACCACTGAAGAATAATAGATTTTACATTTTTATCGATGTATTTTAAAAACTTTACATCTTTGAATGAAAAGTAATACCATTTTAGAATGTACAAACAGAACCCTTTCATATGACACCCCCTACCTAAATATCCTACCTACCTACATGGTCCGTGGCCAGGAACCACGTACTCGCAGACTAATACTAATTTAGGTATTTACATAAACTCTCTCAACCCATGTAGGTAGTTATAGCCCGGTCAAAATAGACGTCCATCCCTGCAAAGAATCCCAGAAAGCTAAAAATTGGTAGGGACGGTAGGAAGGAACATATATACAAAAAAATAATACAAAAAACATTGTCAAATAGACAGAGAGAGAGAAGGCGCACGTCATAATAGACAGAGAGAGAGATACACGTAAGAAAGAAAATAGCGATATTTGGCTTGTGCGAGTCGAATTTGCACTTTGTTCTGTGGTGACTTGAGTCGCTATTTGTTAAAATGTGTTCCAGCGAAGCGCTAATAAAATCTAACGCCTGCCAAAAATGTCCGATTCACCTAATTGGAACTACAGTGGAAGAATATTTTTGAGTAGGCGCATATGGTATCAACCTTTGAAATACCTATTTCTGATTACTATTTTAAGGAATTGGCACCTTCAAAAAATAAATTATAATATTATGAATAACTGTGCAAATTTTGCTACTAAACAAATACGGCACACCTAAGAAAAATGTGCCCTTAGCACAAAATATATTGATTCTTGAAAGTTGTTTTGACTGATAACTAGAACTTATAACGGGATTTAAAGACCTTCATAAAATAGTTCAGGATATATGTTATTGGATATAATTAATGTCAAAGCTTCACATACTCAATTTTAGTCAGAAAATGAACCCAAAAACACTTTGATTGTCCTTTACAGGGGCCTTAATTGAAAATGAAAACTCCTATCAACATTTCAACCCAGTTTTGATTGATATCAAGATTTGCGACCTGACTTCATATGGCTGAGTTGGTTAAGCACTCCGGCCTGAGGAAGATCAATGCGAGTTTGTATTCTGTAATTTTTATACGGGATTTTATTTTCTACAGGCTGGTTTATACATTCTATGGTACATTATTTCTCCAGCAAAACATAAAGCTGATACAATCCAGCCTGCTAATAACACCAAATAACAACTAGTAAAATGACTTATATTAATAGGTTCTAAAATATCTGATGTTCTGTTTACCTTCGCACTACTACAATACAATTGCTTCAACTTATCTGATAATCCCGATTCAACCAGCTGCACCAAAACCCCGTTAATGGATTCAGTAAGGGGAGAGAATTTCTTGAAGAATATCACCGTTGGACTCGTAATAACTGTCTGCGGCAGTATATGTACATTTATCTTTTCCAAAGAGATGATAGTGTGTGCTGTTTCTAAGCTCATTGCCAACACAAATTCTAATCCTTCAGACACGTTTCTCAATTTCGGTATAATATCAGTTGGTGTCACATCAATCCAGTTATCATAAACTGCAGGATAACCTATGTAATAATCTTTTAATGCAGGCCCACCTCCAAAGGGATACCCCGCTTCTATCGCATCATCAATAGTTTGAAACTCTCCGAAGTAGTAGTTGGCCTTCAAAACTGATATAAGAGAGACTTGATAAAAAGTTCGTATGAAAAAACATAACCACATCCATTGAATAACAATGTATGAATAAACGGGCTTCGTCGGTAGCCTCGTGGTAGGCAAACCCATGCATATCATCCAAGAATAGAAAACAACACTACTACGCGGCCTGCTTTCTTCAACCACTCTACCATAGAAATACCATAGTCTTGTACGTAACAGAGCGTAAATGACGACGATCATAAAACACAGACACAAAGCAATCTGAGCATTGAATGCAAACGGACGTGTCAGTTTCAGAGATGGAGACATAAGTTTTGCTGGATGGGTGACCCACACGACGCTCGCGGTGTGGTAGTCAGTGGACAATTGGAAGTATGAGAATCTTGAAAGAGTGATTGCTGCAGAAGTTATTGATAAATTTGCGTGGTCGTAATAAACGTCGGCGAGTGAGCCAGCCCATGTCCCGTCTTCTTTGAGTGCTCCCCAACCGTTGCCTATTCGCGGTGTCATGGTCACAAGGCTTGCGTTCAATCCTTCCGCCAAGATCAAGAGTAGGTCCCCATTAGCACCGCTCGGCACTCCATCTTCAATGTTCATGTATGGAGGTTGGATGAACGAAGATGCCACTAAGGTGCAGTGGTTCCAATTCATTATTTTTGTTGAATACATATCAGGACATGCATTAGAAAGACCTTTATTATAACAAGAACTCAAATTAGTCAATTCCACAGGCACATCGGTTTTACAATCACTATCGCTTAGCGGGAAGTAAGTGTATCCGACCACTTTGTCTTTAGCACTTTTCAAGTAAACCACATTGGTGATTTTGTACGCCCATAAAGTTTTTATTGCTTTCGTTTCATCGCAGTCATCTGAATCTTTCGCGCACACGATTATGTATTTTCCATTGCTGTTAAATTCGTGATTGCGCATCCAAATAAGCGAATGTTCGATGTCAGTGATGCTCATCCCGAAAAGTACATACTGGCTTGTTTTGTGCACAAATTGGGGGAAGAATGTGCCTTTACCGACTATGCAGGATTTTCTGTACGACTGAAGGAAAAGTTCTACACCGCACCATAATGTAGAGTTGAAGAAAACGAAAGTGGTGTAACGCCATTTGAAGTTATGTAGAGCTATTTGAGTAGCTGTTTCGCTCAGTTCTTGAATCACTTTGAATTGATCAGGCACTAAGTCGACATAGCTCGACATGTTGACCGACGGCATGTAGCCATTACTATAAACTAGTCATGCAAACAGCATATGATCGCGTGTCATGTCACGTAATAGATTTTATATCAATTGATCTATCGGAGTTTAATGTTAAACACCGTAGCGCTACTAATAGACTGATGAATTATCGATACTATCTATCACAATTTGCTGATGCATTTCTGCAGACGTCAATATTATATGGAAAGGTCATAAAAGAAAACCACTAGCATAGCTGAAAAAAATTATATTTTATGAGAAATTATAATTTACAATATTTCATACAGGCATCCATCTTCAGTCGGAACTTAAGCTAAAATTCTCACAATCTCACGCAAAAGGTAAAGCAACTTTAGACTATAATATAGTTATAGCAATAATTTGTGTAATTCATTGCCCAACTGTAACTAACAAGTTAGAACCACTTGTATGGAGTTCAGTACGTTCGTAGAGATACGAATTGGCGGATCGAATGACTTCACTGAGCGCGCTGACTCGCCACAAAGGGGGAATTTAAACCTAATTGCCAATAAAATGGGGTTCATTGTGCTTTGTTCATTTTTAAAACTACATCGAACATACGTTTTCGATAAGTCGAATTGTTAAAGCAGTTAAAATTAGGGACTTTGAAGAGTAAAAGTTATGTGTAAAGCTTACTTCAAAATTTTAAATTAAGCATTGATAATTAACGTTTTGCGCGCTCGTGTGTCCATTTCTTAATGTAAATTTCCGCCTAGGGCGCGCAACTAGTTACACAATACTGCCTTAAAATTGCACAACATAAAATAGTCCTATGTACAGGGCATACACAGAGATTGCACAGAGGGTTACATCAATAGATATTTTAAATATTGTGCGCTAAGTTTCAAAACTCACATTATTTTGAGCATCAGACAGTAGTTTCTTATATAAAGCATAGAGTTTTGCTATTGACAGTGTCGCATTTGTGCATAATCCTGATGAAATACAAACATCATCATTCACATGGAAGAAATAGAAATCAAAGACACAACAACAAATAAGTTAATAAGTTATATATCTTCAAACAGAAACTTTGTTTCTTGCTAAAATAACTAAATAATAACACGAAGCAACACTCTAAATTAGGATAATAAAATACTCTAATCATATGGAAAAACAATGATAAAATGTGTAAAATTTGTGCTTTTTTCCAGTATTGTGCCAATAGCAAAACTTGGCACTGTACGGTCACTGTCAGCTCGAATCACTCAGCACATTTAGACCCAAATGTACAATATATTACATTCATGTGGTACAAGCTTTCGTGCAAAAAACTTCGGTATCGGTTTTTACAATTCACATCTCGCTTTATTTTACGGGTTTCTAGTAAAAAAAGTTTATATCAAATGCATCAAAAATGTCCTTAAACAACTAACATAGTAATTTCCTATACTTGACGATCTAGCCGTATGGAATTCTCATACACGGTTAATATTAGGAAGAAACCAAATACACCATACCACTGCGTACACAAAGCCTACAGTTAAACGTAAAACATTTTGCGTGAAGTCAATTCGTGTAGAAAACACCATTTAAATATAAACAGCTTAAATAATAACATATAATTTTATGTAACAAAAATCCAATGTACAAAAGTAACGAAATATTTTATTTAAATACAATAATAAATCTTTGAAGCTAACAGAACGGTAATGGTATATAAATTACGTGTACATTACATCTATTGGATTAGTGGTAGAGAGACGGGGGCGAGCGAAGGGGTCACTGACCCGCCCGACGCCCGACAAACTCGACTCACTTCGCCTCACAAAGCTCTGGGCTGACCTTAGCCTTTACGAGACATTCATTATAACTTAAATAAATACGTTAATAGTAACACGGAAGCATCCCGTTCGATACATCAGTAGGAAGTCCTGTCTCGACCCACAAGGATGACACGCATGTTCATTGGACTAGTTTGTTCAAATCCATCCGTCTGGACACAATAAAATGTATACTAATGTAGAAAGATTTATGGCAACAAACTTTACAAAAATCCTAAAACAATGACTAAAAGCAGCTCACGGTAAGGCCAAGACTCACCATAACTTTTAAAATGCACAATTTAATATTCACCGATACAGACACATACATAAATTGTGAATAACTTCATCATAAAAAAACATGTCAAAAAACCTGTCACGGTTGAAGCGACCCGTGTCGGCTCCGGTCGAGCGGTCACAGTCCCATCTGACTCTAGTATTTGGATTAAATGACTTACAATCTATCCTTACTTTCTCATTAAACATTTTAAGTTGAAATAAGTTCGTACACCCGATCTCAGTTCGTGAATTTACATACACATATGTCGTGAAGTAATGATGTTTTAAATTATGTGTTTTACACACAATCACAGATTTGTGTCAGGGACCTATGATGGAAACGCTTAGACGAGGTTGTACTCCTTCAAGTTGGATTGTAGGATGGTGTCCTTGACTGCAGCGAACACGAATCGAATGTTCTCGGTGTCTGAAAATAATACAATTACATGATTGTTTCACGATCGCTAGCACTACATCTACACTACGGCTGAATGTTATCATATAAAAATAACTCACGTACAAACGGAAACGATGCTCCCATTCACCGCGATCCACTTTATTTTTGGCATTCAAAATTACTGCACTTGCAAACTTTCTGTTTGATAACGCCTACTCAACTATTTAGAACATTGCTTGCTTTGATAACTCGCTAATTATTACGCTTCTAACATTTATCACATAAAACATAACGTGTAAAGCATTCAATGTACAAGAAATGTTTAGAAAGAAAGAAGTTTAAATCTATGATTACTAAAATGATCTCAACTTTTACATACAGGGGTCCTTAAATTGGATATTTCAATAAAACATGCTATACATACAAAAATAGACGTTTAATGAAATTAACAGTAAGGAAGATTCCTTACTGTAATAATAATAACAAATAACAAAATCATGCCAAATTAAACTCTTTCAGAGCCGATTGCATGATGGTATCCTTGACGGCGCAAAACACAAGTTTGATGTTTTCCGTATCTTTAAAAATATCCAAGGCAGCATGCAGAAAACAAAAATTAAATAAAAATAAAAACAAAATTAAAATGTGAACACATATCATTGAAAATGATGCAGTAAATGGAAAATTATTTAAAAATTTCATGCATCTTTACTACTAAGAGTTATAAAGTGCGCCCCGAAAGCAAAATAAATATAATTTACAAAATAGCAAAGGCTAAAGACGTTCTTTGTCCAAACCAGTTCAAATTGAACATTGAAGAAGCCAGAAAGTAATAAAAATTAAAACCGTCCAAGGATTAGGGATTAACTTAATTTTAAGTATTTTGAATATTCATATTACTTTCTGGCAATGCAGAATTCGATCAGGACACACTTTAAATCGTCATTTTTCTCATTGATATTATGTGCTTTAGTTGAGAATTGATTATTAAATAATGTATCAAATGATACATTATTTAATAATGTATCAAATGATTCAAATTGTAACCGTTGCGTTGTTAATAAGTTGTAGCAATATTAAAATTGAAGCTGTACATTACAATTTTAGAACGAAATATTTTGTCAAACAAAACCAAACACACAAAAAAAACATTTTCATCATACTGGGATTTATCAAAGTGAGGGTATCTACAAAAGTTCAAATATTACTGGCAACTATTTCTCAAAAGTAGCAACTACTAAAACAAAACAATGTATCTACAAAAATACAAAACAAACAAAAACAGTGCTAAACATTTTGCAAGTTACCTTTTAATCCATGCAATGCGACTTCGTAGACCATACTTCTAGGTAAATGTAATTCTGACAAATTAAAAGATACTCACCAGTCAGCATAAAAGACGCCCTAATTCATATGTAGTAAATGCAGTAATCTTGAGCCGTAATCATTAAGGAAACGTTTGTACTTGAGGTATTTTAGTGCAATATTCAGTTGTGAAGAAAACTAATAAAGACTATTCAAGGACATTCCTTCATCCAATCTATTTTATCACCCATTCCAAGAACTAAACAATATTACTGTTTTTTTGTAGAAATATGCTTTGATATAGTTAAATTTTCCCACGCTTACTAAGACAAGAATTCTAATGCAAACAGGAGTCCACAGAAAATAAGTAAGTAATCAAGAGGTAATTAGACTCGTTCTTACACAATCAAAAATAAAAATCTTAATATAAAAACAATCGGAGGCATTCAAATATCACACGCTTTTTGCGCGTTGTTATTTCTCACTAAATAAATAACATTCGTATATTTTGTAAGTAATTGCACGAATGTTCGTGCCGTCTTGACATTACAATATAACAAGCTTATGCGATATATTTTCAGGAAACTGTCCCAATAAATTCAATACCAATGAAAAAAACTGTTGGTAAATTGTGTAAACGTTTGCACGAATGTTCGCTCGTGGCATAGACTACCACGCGCTTTTCACACGCAGTATCTTTTATCACAGTCTTAATCATCATCTGAGCCTTAAGACGTTCACTGTTGGACAATAGGCCCTAAAAGAAATCCTTTGTATTCCGGTTGGAAGCGGACTTCATCCACCTCCGACCTTCAACACAATTAATTTTCGAATCGTCCCCCTAAAACGTTTGTCGAATCGACGTATACACGAAAGAAAATTTGCACTACGCCTATTGTATTGCCTTCATTCGTCAACTCGGTTTTTGCCGCTGTCTCTCGAAAGGCTATGATGTTATGTTATGTTATCTGGCCTGTAAAAACTTTTATTTTTGAGTAGTTATCGACGAATAGTCAGGGTTTGTGTACATTTTTCAAGAACTATTGCTTAAAAATAATGATTAAAAACTCACCTGTCGCACAAGTGAAGTGCGAATAGATGATTTTCTCAGCGTCCGGGTTTAGGTCGACAAACATTCGCAGTATAAACTCGCGGGCAGTGTTCGCGTCACGTTGAGGACCTGTGTGCAATGCTAGCAATACTACGGGGACTAGCGAACCTTGGTCGATAAATTGCTACTATCAACCAACGCTCTATAGCTTACTTCAAAACAAGATCGTTTTAAAACGAAGAATAACACAGACTATAGACAAGTGACAAACGATTTGTATCTATTCTCTTTCTATCATTGCTATTCCTTTGATTTGACATTTCTGATCGCTCTAATTTTCGTCCTATACACTTTTATCTAGATTGTAAATGTTGCTTGGATAGGAGGGCTGTCCTCCTAGTCATGTTGCATTTCTACAGTACATTTAGAATAGAAACAGAAAAAAAATATTAGGACACGATAAAGAAAAGTCACGCAATCAGCAGTGTTAAAAATAAATAGCGATTATAGAAAGGGAATAGAAACGAAACGATTTTCACATGGCTACAGGCTCTGGTTTATACCAAGAAGAAAAGAGAAGTAGCAACAATATTTTAAAACAATTTAAGCAATAACAGCCGCACTCAGAGACATTTTCCGTATAATCTTTACTAGTAACGATTAAATGAACATTAAATATCTCTGAGTGCGGCTGTTAGGCGTCATTGACTTCTCATTTTGGTTTAAACCAGGAATAATAGTCTGCATTATAAAGCCGTTTATGTTTCCATGTGGATACTTTATGTAGCAAGTGAATAGAAGATTATTTGAAGTAAACACATGAAAACTCATCATAATTCACGATATAGCAAAACGTCACGAAACGTTATATCTAGCGTATTACAAAACTCTAAACACTCCTAGCAAAATTGACAGCAAGTCTTGCTTAGAAAAAACAATACAACTGCTGAAGGGTCTAATGTGATTAGTCCATGTAAATTTTTCAATTTTCAATTTTTTTATTGGGTTTTAACTTAAAGTACATGAAACTGAACAGTCCATGTAAATTGATATTGAGCACATTCTTTACATATTGTCAATCGAAATTTCGAATAACTATCACGCTTTCGCATAATACTGGTAAAACTATGCTTAGTACTACACCAACATAAGATTATTCGTTTTAGTTGCGAAGTAAAGATCAGATTCTCGTTTTACCGTAGTGAATATTAGTGATATCGCACTAAACCCTTCAGAATATGATCACTACTAAATAAGTATAGCTATACGTAGATATTTAGTATATATATTATAGAACACTTTACTTATGAATAGCTAAGTAAGAACCTATGCATACCACGTTTTTCAAACGTGTAGTCACAAACGCGAAGATAGTGTGCATGGGTCACAGCACGCCGACTGTCTTTTGTTCGCCGCGCGTTTGTATTGAATTAACAAGATAGAAGATTATAATGCTTTGTCACTTTCACTCACAAGAATGTTGTATATATTCTTCTTTGTTTTTGTGTGACTGAGAAAGGAATATACAGCGCACTATTTCTTACTCTCTCTAAGATATACAAACGCGAACGTAGTGACTGTTCGAAAAACGTGATGTGCGTACGCTCTAAAACTCCTAGCGTGTACGTAAGTATTTCGTATCATCAACCTGTCGCCGTCGTGAAATGCGAGTAGCAAGATCTGTCAGGATCTGGGTTCTCTTTCAAATATTTCTGTAGGATGTAGTCTAACGCTGGCGGGGCCGTTTGTTTTGGACCTGTCCGTTCAATTGTTTATAAGAGCAAAGACGATTAATATCTAGAAGACAGACAAAGGCCATACACAAAATCGTAACCCTAAAAAATAGCCTGAAAACTCTAAAACATCAATTTTATCCAAGAAATTTCAATTACTTTCTAGTTAAAAATGTTTAAATATTGAATATTGTTGCTACCTACTACTAAGTATTGAAATTTCTTGGATAAAATTGATGTTTTAAAGTTTTCAGGCTATCTGGTACTGCGGGATCGGGTTACGATTTTGTGTATGGCCTTTGTCTGTCTTCTAGATATTAATCGTCTTTGATAAGAGCAATGTACATTTTATTTCCTCTGAGTTTAACAGTTTTAGTTCCACGGATAGTGGATAAGTTGAAATCGTTTCACTTATCAGCAGAATTTTGAGGAACAACAAAAAAAAAATGAATTATGATCACGACTCCCAGTGAGCGGTAGACATTTCTTTCAGATCTTTTAGGCAATTTTTAGATCCTTTTTGAAGATGTCTAAGGGGGTAGTCAGAGGTATGTCCAAATACATATTTGGTACATGCCCGCCCACATCACAAAAAACATACAGCAACTTATCCCCATAATTATGTAGAAACTAGCGCCACTCCAAAGAGTTCTAGGTAAAGGTGAGTTGACCCATCTCAACTTATCTCTTCATTATATTAGTGTATAGTAAAAACATACCGTCATATTCCGGGAAGTAGTCCACAAGATGAGAGTACATGATCTTTTCCTCAAGCAGATCCTTCTTGTTCAAGAACAGGATCACAGACGAGTGCTGGAACCACGGATACGTGATGATAGTCTTGAACAGCGCCTTCGATTCTTCCATTCGGTTCTGGAAAGCAGAAAATATTGTTAGACAACCCATAGTTAACGTCAGAAATCATTTATTCAATAGGATTATACCCGTTTGGGTTGCGGAGGTTGCGGGTTCAATCCCCGCCACGGCACAAATGTTTGTATAAACTACAAATATTTGTCTCGAGTCTGGGTGTTTTCTATGTATGTATTTAAAAAAAATGTATACAAGTAGTAGTTATATCAGTCATCTGGTTACCATAACACAACCATCAATTTGCTTAGCTAGGGATAGATAAAGCTGTGTGAAATGTTGACCCATTCAAATTGTGATCGCTCGTCGTCGCTTAACTTCAAAGATCAATCAAGAATGTCCAAGCAAACTACGCTACGAGCGCTTCTGTATGTGAACAACAGTACCTATCACTATTCTGGTAACTATCACAAAACAGTAGGAAAATGTGGGCCTATGCTACTTGTAAAACCTTGAAAGGGATTTCAAATGTCTGCCAGCTTATATTTCATTGAAACAGTCAGCTCAACCTTAATTAGTTGTCAGGGTCTGGGATTATAGATAACGATGTCGATTCTCCTTCAGTATACGGCTTCTAATCTGTATAACCACGTGTTTTTAAGGCTCTATGTTTCATTTCTTAGGCTAAGGCCCCACCGCAGGTGACTGGCAAGAGGTTAGCTGATCGCTTCGATGACTCATCTTAGTAAACCAACACAAGGCACGTTAAATGCACGGCCCCACCGCTCGCTGAGTGGGTCGCTTGGCTTTGTCGTTAACGTCTCGACAACTAAGCTTGCCTCCTAGCTAGCCTCTAAGCAAGGCCCCTTAGTTTTGAAAATAAGGCTTTTAAAAATAAATTAAATAAATAAATATCCTTGGACATTTTACACGGCGTCATCTAGTCCCAAGCTAAGCAACTTAATGCTTCTGTTATGGTAACCAAATGACTGATATAATACATTCTTTTTGTAAATACATACATATTATTATAGATAAAAAACATAGGGCCCATAGATTTTTTCCACCCTGTATGATACAGCGTAAGACAATTTGTACCTTCAGTTAGAGTAACACTGTTGAGATTGAGTAGGTTTGCCCATCATTTAACTAAACCATCCTCTCAGAAAAATCGACCTTAATAAAAAGTGACTCACCTCATTCTCCGATTCGAACAAAATTTGATCATATTCACTAAGAGCTACTAAGAATATGATTGAGGTGACGTTTTCGAAACAATGGATCCACTTCCTTCTTTCGGATCTCTGGCCCCCGACGTCCACCATTCTGTGGGATACATGAAGACATTAAGACAAAAGTTGTGCTGCCATCTAATACTATGTTAATCATATTTTGTCTGTTTGTCAACTAACATCCAGTTTCTCGAACGCAGATCATCTCTAAAATTTATTAATCAATGGTCACGTGAAAAGGGTCAAATCGGTTGGTTGGTTTAAGAGTATTTATATATTCTTGTCTAATAACCCCCTTCCACCAACATAAATTACGGTTAGGGGATTTCTATACTTTTTGTCTAATAATCCCCTGCCTCAGCTAAATCCGATTGAAAGGGGATTTGTAGACAAAAAGTCTAATAATCCCCTTCGCAGGGGAATCTTTAAGGGGATTATTAGACCAAGCCGCAAATTTTCACTTGTTACTGGTTGTAATTCAATACAAACATATTTTGTATTTTAGCGACTAGTTATATAATGTGTTATTGAACTTCTAGTGACCTTATATTTCATGGCTCGGACACATTACCTAGGTCTAACTAGGATCATAAACTTCTGCTATGCTAGGTTCCTAGATAAAGCCTAGCTTATTATCATTAACTGAGTTCTCACGAAGTTTTCATACTAGTCATTCAGTCGAAGATGAAACAGATCATAAATAATGCTATTTTTTAAAGATAGATTAGTCTACCCTTCACCCAAGTAACTTACATAAAAAGCGAGTTTTTACAGCAGGAGGCTACAGAAACTAATTACTAAGCTAAAGTAATTAAAAATGCAGTGCAATTTCAAACACAAGCCCTTACCTTGTAAAGTGTTGTTTGTTACTTTTCATAAACGGATTTATTGCCAAAAGAAAAGCTTGAAATAGCTATTTCCAGCCTGATTTAATTATTTTGTTTGTTGAAAAGAATAAGCTCAACGCATTTTTATGTCTTAATGCAGCATAAAGTATACTTTAACCTCTCAATATAATTTGATGTTTAATTTTGGCTTTGAAACACATAAAATCTAACTTCTTTACCTGTGTACAACTCTTTCAACAGTTCGCCAAATTCCGAAAGGATCTCTGTCATAAAAAAACGATTATTTTACATTAGTTTTGATGAAAAATTTCAAAGCTATTTCAAGAGATTTTCAGTAAAATCTGTTAGACACATAGTTGATTCACAAAAATGCGTTTAGTTCTTTGAGATCCAGAAACTATTGTATGGATAAAATATTGACAATACATACAGCGTCAAGAACATTCATAACTAAATCAATTTTACGCTAGCATGGTCATTCCTGTTAATAAATTAATGGTTAACGACTTAGCCCATTATCGCCCACAGGCAGAAAATAAAGATATAGAAGCGGGATTTTAAGTTGCACAACCAGTGATCATTATCATTATGTTTAGTAGACTTTAATTCTATGGATAAACAGGAAGCAACATTAGAAACAATAAATGCAAAGATATGTTACCGTTAAAAAATGTAGCTACAGCATATTAGTCAAAAACAAATAATACATTCTCAGTTCTTCCAAGCTTGAAAACTCTACAACCCAAGGGAATTTCATACGGGAAATCTCTGAACTTACCGTTTTTGATAAATTATATTGATCTTAGGACTGGGGGACTAGCGAATGAAGCCAAGGTATAATATTGGCTGACTAGCGTCCAAAATTTCATGTCGTGACATACCTAAATATGATCCCGTCAAGATCAAAAGGATACTCAAGTATTCCCGTGGTAGGTTGTCGAGCTCGGAGGATGTCTTGCTCGGTAGGCAGGTAATCTGCCGCCTCAATCCTCGCCAAGTCACTTAAGTAACTGAAATTCATGCACTAACAGCTAACACATAACAGATACCATAAACATAAAAGATCCCCACACATGCGAAGCGAAGCATGCATTTCCATGCGATTTTACCGAAATCGTATCTCCTCCAAATCGAATGGGTATTCAATGATACCCGTGGTGGGTACCCTCACGCGAAGAATGTCTTGTTCGGTTGGTAAGTAATTTGGTGCCGCGACGCGGTCAATCTCTTGCAAGTAGCTATGGAAAAATTACAGTCAATATACAAGACCGGCCAATCAGAACCTTAAACAATGCAGACGTGTGATTATAATTATCCTCAGCTTAGGGCAGTCCACTACTAAACATAGGCCTTCCGTAATAGCCCGCTTTACACTGACACTGTATCGCGTGATTACAGCAATCGTGCGCGAAAGAGCTAGCGTGTAAAGTTGTTACAAGGGGCAATCACAATGGATTGCGTGTGCAATCCTGTACGCTCCTGGAATGCGCGATAGATTCATTCCTGGACTGTGTAAAGGCACAGATAAAAGAAAGGCCGCTAATGAGCGCCATCACGCTTTGTCGTGTCGGCACTTTCGTAGTTCGTCACTCCTGGCAGGTCGTCCTGCACTATTTATGATTCCGCGGTTTACAACAAACGAGGTTCACGTTTGTTGTAAATGTAGTGAAATACATAATAGTATAAAGCATAATCACGCCTCTCTCTAGTAAAGCATGTTATTCCAAATCATAAACTATGTATATTCCAAGTTTCAGCAAAATCAGTAGTTTTTGCGTGCAAGAGTAACAAACACATCTGGATGAAATACAAAATAGTATAAAGCCTAATCATGTCTCTCTTTCGTAAAGCATATGTTTTTCCAGATCATAAACTATCATAAACTATCATAAACTTGTATACTTATTCAAAGTTTCAGGAAAATCAGTAGTTTTTGCGTGCAAGAGTAACAAACATCCATCCGTACATCGTTAAACTTAAGTTCTAGCTGCTAGTTCACAGAGCGTTCAACAAACGTGAAAATAGTTTGCATGGTCCCAGGCCCCAGCTTGCCGCCTGCATTTTGTTCGCCACGCGTTTGTATCGATACGTTTTTGACTGCGCGTTCGTAGTGTGACAAAACGTAGTGTGCATTCGCTCTAAGGAGTTTCCATTTGATATTATTACTGTCAGGGATGATTGATGATGTCAGATGGTGCACTTGTATCATTTATTTTTATGGTATTTTAAAACTGGATTGATGGAAGGTTCCTACTAAATTGTTTTTTTATATGTTTTCGTGTGTCAAAGACAGTAGTAACAAATGGAGATGTTCATCTGGAATCGTTTATACCCATTTTATAGGATCGTTAAACTATTCATTGAATGTTCTTTTATCAAGAGTCTTTTAAGAATGATAGTTAAGATGTACTTAGCACACGAAACCTATTTCCTTTGTAATTGTTAAGTACGTCTTATTTTGTTATGAAACTTTTAGGTATCAGGATCATAGCAACTGGAAAATCAGTGGTCTCTCTCTACCTAGAGGTGTGATAATATACATTGTACAAGCTTACGCAAGCGGCTTCGCTCGCGTGGCTACCTGGATAAAAATAAGCCTATTTGTTTTACCATTATTTTACGCGTGAAATAGCAACAAATATCCATACATCTACAGTCTACACATCCATACACACTTTCACGTTTATAATATTAGTGGTTGGATTACATTAACGAAGAATACATTAACGACAATAGGTCGAAGATACTCGTATAATATAAGAACCATCTAGGTGACCGCATAAGTACAAAAAATAATCAAAATCGTTTAAACCTTTCAGTGTATGACAAACACAATGAACAACGGAATTGAATATAGAAACAGATTAATTTATTTTTAGACTAGAACACTTTTCGTTTTTTGTTATCCATATAAACCCCGTTTCCTGTTTTACGGTTTAGAAGATAATTTTAAAGCTGAGCCTGAAACACTCATAATATTAAGAATGATTGTTTTCGATTACATAATTGCGTTTTAGCACTGGGAATTTGGTGATCCCAAAGTAAAAGTAGTGGTATATTAGATATTTCTAAATTACCACTATTTTTAGACATGGACACGGGATATAATCGCGTTATTTACCTTATTTATTTCCCGACGTTTCGACTAAATATTAATTGTGATCGCGAAAGTTTTAAAAAAGAAAACAAAAACAAGCATTAGAGCTCTTGGGAGTATAAGATGTCATCTCTATTAATAAGTTAGGGTCAGCACCGACTAATATGAGCGCGAAGATATAAAATAAAACAATAGAATGGAAGACAAAGTGATGTAATTTTCACTGGATTGAATTGGATCATTTCAGCGGACATATTTCCGTATTACTCACACTGATATGTATAAATCGAAACGGACAATGCCATTACTTCATCGTTAATCATAACTTGTTGATTGTAAACTAAACAATTTAGATTCCTTTGTTCTAGGGGCATATAGACACTAGCTGCTGCCCGCGGCTTTCCACCCGTGTGTCCCGAACAAAATGTAGACTATGTTTTTTCTTAAGGTCTAGTCTATCTCTGTACCAAATTTCATCAAAATCGGTTCAGTGGTTTAGGCGTGAAAGCGTAACAGACAGACAGTTACTTTCGCATTATAATATTAGTGGGGAAGTGTGGATTAAGTATTGATTAATTGTGTAAAATTAGGTAACCAAACTATATTTTCAGTGTACTATATTTAGGCTAAGTAATTTATTCCAGAAGTTACGATACGAGAGTTTTTATTTAAACCTTGGAAACTATCGTAAATCGTCTACAGGGATATTTTTATGGATGGTCGCTATACAGCGGAATATCTATGAACATGATTAAATTGCCATTTTGATACTATCAATTGAATTAAACAATTAAGTAGTTTAAATAATTATTTCAAACTATCTTAAAAACTGATCATGTTAATGCCTATTTTAAAGCTTTATTTGTTTATTTTTATTGTTCTATATTTCCCGTGTTTAGTCATTGATTTGAACAATTAGATTTACAGCCAGAACTTAGGGTACCTACACAGCAAGCGTAATGCTGTCTGTCTGAATACATGCAAATTTTAATAGCGTATAGGTACTTTGCAATAGTACAACACCCAAGATAATTGTGGCAATTCTGGATGTCGCCAAAACTTAGCTAACCTAATTTGACAGCCTAAAAAGTTGCCGTCCCTTTCATAACGATCGAAATAAAAAGGATGGCATAAATTTTAGTGCGAAATTAGTTTGGTTAAGTTTTGATGCCATCCAGAATTGCCACTATAGTTACAGTAGCCAAGATGAAAGTTCGTCTGGTATGCCTACGCAACATTCGTCATACTTTATTCTCGTATCCCTGTGATAGGTCAGTTAATAGAAAAACTCAAGAACTAAATGAGAAACAGATAAAATTACAAAAAATACAATAAGAATTATTAAAACTATTTTTTCCTTTTACGTATTATTTTTGCATACCCTCAAAATTACTTTTATAGCTATGTTACACGTTTGAGTGGCTTACGCATTATCTCAACTAAGTAGTATTTTATACTATCAGTCTTCCCGCGACCACGGCTGGTGCAATCCGGTCGAGACGTCGGGCGAATATTAAAGGTAAAATTCGTGATAAATACCCGTTCGCATATTATGTTTTATAATAGTGTCTACTAGTACTAAGTCATAGAAATACCCAGTTCTGTAGTCACTGAAAATCAGTGTCTTTGGATGCGTCAAAATGTTAAGAAAGCTTACTGGCGGTCCGGCGGCTGTTCCATGTTTTAATTTAGGGAGATGTTTTCTTGATAAATTTATCAATTTATAACTTACAATTACTTACTTAATGTACTTTACCTACCTACAATTGTTCCGTTACCACCAACATAATTAGTAACTTTGACCTACGATAATTGGCACGATATTTAAGGTTTTGGAAGTAGCCGTATGCAGACGGGAGAATCCAGGCGATTCCCGGCCATCAGGCAACCCTCGCCACCCTCATGATATCCACTACATACATACATAAAATCACGCCACTTTGCCATGGGGGTAGACAGAGACCACGGATCTCCACTTGCTACGATCTCACACCTCTTTCTCATTCACTCTCATTACATTCTTCATACACGCTCTCCGGTTTAGGGTACTTCTGACCAGGCCTTTTTCCAAAATGTCAATTCTCAAATATGTTCGCCTAGGTCTTCCCAAATGGCCCATTCACACCATTGTACTTACTATTTAGCTGAATCAGTGAGCTGGTACTCCCGTCTGCGATCATAGCACTCCTGTATGCCAGCATCAGCCCACAGCCCCTTAATAGCTTCCACATAAGGACTCTCAAACGTAGTCACGCTCTCAAAGTCGATCGCCGATATCAACTCCGCCTTTTCCTGTAACACGTGAATATTAGTCAACAATGAAGTTCAGGACAATTGTTATTATTGTGAGGAAGACTGATCTGAAGTTCAATGGTAAAACCCCGAAATTGTGTTGGTGACTTGAAATAGCAGACTTGTTGACAGCTTTCAGACCTGTCTATAAATAATGTAATTCTTCTGTACGTGAGCTAATCACCTTACTCGCTAACGACCTATTTGGATGAAACTTTGTATGTAAATTTGAACCCTGGATGGTTTAAAAATACAACTGTAAAAGCACTGACACTGACACTAAAACTGCTTGACCCTTCCCGGCCATCTCCGTGTGTTTTGAGCCTAAAGCGACACCTTCACAAGAGTGTATCGCAGCGATAATTTTCCTGTGCCATCAAATTCAATCTTATGAATCTTCAC
Source organism: Xanthorhoe designata (assembly GCA_963582015.1). Taxonomy (NCBI): domain Eukaryota; kingdom Metazoa; phylum Arthropoda; class Insecta; order Lepidoptera; family Geometridae; genus Xanthorhoe; species Xanthorhoe designata. The sequence goes on from OY757038.1 coordinate 8,048,955, forward strand.
ACGGCGATAATTATTCAGATTCTAAGAAACTAGTCTTAAAGGCTCTTATACTCACAGCATTGGACGGATTGCCGTATTGTATAGTGAGTAGTTCCATAGCGCGTATCATACTCTGCATCGCCATGAAGATATTCTGGTAGACGAGCTTGATGAAGCCGCGCTTGTCATCGTCGCTGTAGCCGGAGCCGTGGATAATTCTCATCTGCTTGATGAATGTCGACTTGCCCGACTCTCCAGTACCTGAGGGTGAGACGTTGCTTGTGAAAACACAAAGAGCTTTGCAAGTCACTGATGGTACGTTACGTCTCGTAGACGTTCAGCCTATTTTCTTTTATACAGACTCTAGTCTCTTTACAGACCTAAAGAGTCTCGTCTTTGGGCGGCTCCAAAACTTCGTTACCAGAATAAGGCCACCAACCAAAGGCTTTATGAGCTTACGGCTAAAAGGCCAGAATAATAAATACAGAATGACATTCTGAGTTCAGAACGCCATAAAGTATTTACTTAGTTCAAAATTGCAATTCGGAAATTTTATACAGTGAATAATAAAGAAATATTACATAATAGACATGACTAACTCATGGATTTTACAAATTGTAATAATCATGTTTTCAAATGGAAAATATGGTAAGAAAAACTGGCGTGTCATCGAAATTTAAAACTACTCTATCGAAATTAGAACTATAAATAAGAGCGTTTCTTTATTAAGTACCTAAACGAGTCAAGTCGTAGCAACTATATGCAGAATATACAAACATTTGTCCCGCGGCAGGAATCGAACCTGCAACCTTCTGTCGTCGGCTTTTAGTAACCGACAGGAAGGCTGCCAAAAAACCAAACCAGCATTCTGATTGGCCAATAGCAGAGTCTAGCACAGACCGTGGAGCATATAGAATCACCTAAACAACAAATCATGAAATACGGGCCGATAGTTTTTGTAAAGTTGATAGAACCATATCCGAGTCAAGTCTATCTGGTAGTACCAGCCGTACGTTTTTAAACATGGCAGCTACGGCAAACATAAAGGGTCAAAGCTTACATAGAAAGTTATGAATGAAGTAGAATGGATCACTTGTTGCACAGATTGCAACAGCCTCAGAGGTTACAAGAATCGTAAGTCATAGCGAATACTGTAGTAAAATAACTGCCAGATCGCATTGGTGTCCAAATAGCAGAAGGCGCTTTGGGTGAAGAATTTTAATGAACCGGAGTCGACTTCTAGTTTATTATATATACGGGTCACAGTTTTGTTTTAAGTATTAGATTAATTACTATTATTTTATTAATTCCCAGCAAAGTTTACAAAACTAACATGAAATGGACACTGGTAGAATTATGACAAAACTAGTCACAGTAGCCAAAAAGAAGTGGAGTAAAATGGACATCAAAGACAACAAACCCCTTGTTCCCTATCCCTACTTATTTAAAAATGCTAAAGTAACTATCTGTCGCGCATTCACGCCTAAACGTCTGAACCGATTTTGATGAAATTTGGTTGGTACAAATATTAGAGAAGACCAGAGGCTGCATTTTGTTCAGGTCCACGCGTGGGAAGCCGCGGGCAGCAGCTAGTAGAAAATATTCACAAGCTGAGTGGGAGTCAAAAACTGTCCTTTTACCCAGAGTTTCAGATAATAACTATTCACTAATGTATGTAGGTGGAAATGTGTCATTGCCACAGGTAATTGAACTTGGCCTCACGAGTTAGAGATGGCATACCTACCGTTTATTAGAGATATTTTGTCAAAACCCACATGATTACTTACAGACATCTTAATGAATTTTAATCATGAAAAAGATTGGTAGGGTATAAAAAAGCAGGGATTCACTAGCCTTGAAAACTTAAAAAACATTACTAGATATTAATTTGGGTAAGTTAGTAAGTTATGAGCAAGTGGCCAATTCTCGTGACGGAGACCGCCTTAGGGCTTCCGTCGTGGCTTAACGACTTCAAAAGCCAGAACCGACAATTTAACGTGCCCTCCGAAGCGTAACGTGCACTTGTGGTCAGCTATCCAAATAGTGACCGCTCAGAACGTTGCTTAACTTCGACAATCTATCAAGAACGTCTTACGGCTGGTCTCAATAACTTATCTATCCATGGTTTAGCTTACTGCGGGTAGATATTTGACATTACTTCTATACAAAAAACGTCAAATAGCTGCTGACAGTAAGCAAAACCAAAGATAGATAGGTTATTGAGATTGGTTGTTAGCAAGTTTCGCCACGAGCGCTTCTTTTTTATTTTTATTTGGGTAAGTATCTGATACTATAATTTAAACCAATCAGTGTTTATTGGCTTTCCGCTAGTGTTGATAGTCAATATGAAATGATTAAACTACTGTAGAACGTGGGGATAGTCATATTCTGTTAATATCCAAAATATAGATGGCCAAACCAATTTAACTTTGTGGTTGCCTTACTTAGTTTGACTGGCTTCCCACTCAAGCTTGACTATTTAGATAGTTAAGGGATCGCTTTTGAAAAAAAGCTAGGCCCACACCACCAGGTTCTTGCCTGATTCTTACCCTGGTGTAGGGAGTCGCGTTGGAACAGGCATTAGAATCACCTAGCATGTAAGACGATACTGATGCGATCCTTTAAGGTCCTACCAGAATAAATGATTTTTCTTTCTTTCCTAACCCTATAAAGACTACGAGTGGCAAAATAAAAAAAAAACTAACTGATTTTAATTTCGTAAGAAAGCAATTTCCTGCACTCATGAGGTGTATTTGTGTTCATAACTCTAAAAATTCTCACCAGATTTTTATTTTTTTTACTGAGACCACCTCGGAAGCATACTCTTTCAAACAAAAAAATAATTTTACAAAATCACTTTACTATTGATGGAATAATCGATGAACATAGATAAAAAAACATAAGTAATGTTTTTACGGAAAGCCAATAAACACTGATTGGTTTAAATTATAGTATCAGATACTTACCCAAATAAAAATAAAAAAGAAGCGCTCGTGGCGAAATTCAAACAAAAAAATAATTTTACAAAATCACTTTACTATTGATGGAATAATCGATGAACATAGATAAAAAAACATAAGTAATGGAACCTCTCATTTTGCAGTTGGTTAAAATTGAAACATACAAAGGGAGGAATATACAGATTTGAGAGTGTATCTATGTGTACCACCCATGTAAAGTCATTAAGGTCTGATGATTTAACACTGCAAAAACACTAAACAATGCAATGGTAGCGGTCATGTCAAAGGATATTTTAAAATGCTTCAAACTTTTTAAAAAGTATTCAAAATGAATGTTTGTATGCCACACTTAAACTGATAAGATTTAAGCAATTATTTTTCTATCTTTAGAACTTTAGTTCTATAATCTGTCATTCAATAACAAACATTGCTCTACTTTTGATGGATGAGCATTTATGTTCTCACTGAATATACTTATTTCTCAGTGAAATATGAATTTAAAACCCATTTTTTTTTTTTTTTTTTGTAGTAGTACTCTCTTGACTTGGTAGCATACACATTGTGTTGTGAGGATCCAATAAGGATCTTTAGAGTTATGATCAGAAATGCACCTTGATAGTGCAACAAATAACAAATAACTTCACTACATAGTATAAAACAAAGTCGCTTTCTCTGTCCCTATGTATGCTTAAATCTTTAAGACTACGCAACGGACTTTGCTGCGATTTTTTTAATAGATAGAGTAATTGAAGAGAAAGGTTTAATGTATAATAAGGCCCTGAATGCGGCCACGTCCAACGCCATAGACTTGGCCATATTTCTGGCAAATAAAATTTGATTTACTAGAACCATTGACCCGCAAAGAAGATAAGACTACTTTTAACTACCACAGGTAATACCGCGGGGCGCAGCTAATCACCTATAAACACAGAAAAAACAATGCAATTTGTGTGAGTATGTATGTAAGATGTTATCCTGCCATGATTCGGCATCTATTTGAAATCTTCTTTCACAATTTAAAAGGTAGACCTACTTACTTACTTTACCCTAGATGGATATGTGGCCCCAGCAAAGCACCTAGGCCGTTAGTGGTTCATAATGATTTTGGGACTGTGCAATTGGAAGTAGTAACAGAGAAACAGTAGCCATTACCTAAATAACCCGATGGAATTGGCTTGATTAACGTCTCAATCACCTTTTTATGCATAAACCATAGTTTTTACAAAGTTTAGTTACCTAAACACTCGATGCATGCAATCAAATAATTTCAACATATAATAGATGTATAGTGCAACATTTTGAGTAACAGAAAGTTGTTATCTTCTTCTACCAAGCATGAAGATAGTACTTACAATATCAATCAGTTTAGATAAAATTCTGACAGAAAAGACAAAGTGTAAATTCAGATTTCTGCACTTAAATATACCTGATTGGCACTTTTTTTATAATGGGAACCACATTAACCTCATTTTGATATCAAGGTTATGGTTAACATTGTAGTATGATTATTAGATTTATAAATTGAACCTATGCATATTTTATTTTGCAATAATAATCTTTTAAGTTACTTAATTAATTTTTACAATTAAATTTCACTTTACTTGGTTAATTTCAGTGAGAATGAGATAGATTTAATATCAGAAACTCAGGGATATAATCTAATCTTACTGGTTTGTAATTTGATATGTCACTGGTATCACAAATAAGGTGGGGTGCATGTTACTATACAGTTTAGTAATGCATATGTACTCACCAAGCAGAAGCAACTTGAGTTCTCTCCTGGCATCTCGTTTGTCCTTTCGGAGTTGCCTCTCTATTTCCTGATTGATTCTTTTTTGTTCTTTGGCTTCCTCTGACATGCAGCACTCCATGATTCCTCAGAGCGGCGGGCCGCAGACCGTCCTCGCGCGCGGAGCCCTGTCCTTTCGGCAGGCCTTTCAACCGAGGCACACCACTCCTAAAATTACATTTATTATTACACTCATATCACGAGAACACGACACAAATACACTATAATCACGTACCGACGCGACGACGCGCGAACAACCATCCGAACGAGAAACTATCAAATACAAAAACCGACAATCCGGTCACTGGGTGTGGTGACTTATGATCGGTCATATACATAAACGCTTCTGTCAACTGCCGACATAAACACTTCGAAATCCGCTTTTATACGAGCGTGGAACCTTGCGAACTGACCGTATAATCTTGTTAATGTAACTAGATTCAAGAAACCTATGGCTATTCCCCACACGTGTGTATTAATAAGATTAGAACTGTGAGCAAACAGCGGATTGATGATACCTAGGTAATCTACTGATAACTAGAATGGCCTATGTCTAGGTTACGAAGAGATTTGTAGGGGCACATAGCGCGAGAATATAGGCTTTTTGAATACACTTTAGCACTTCTTACATACCCGAACGTTTATCCATAGGGCACGATCAAATTTTCCACCTCAAATTATTGCACTAACCACGATAATCACTCAAGTCATACAACGTCCGCCTCTCTCAATATGGCGCTGGGAGATTTTGGGCGATGGTGTTCAGTGCGCGTGCGTTGTTCGAGTATTAGCAAATAAAAAATGTGGACATAAAATTAATATGTCTAAGTACATACAACGTGAGCGAAAATATTTAGCTAAAAATTAGAAGAATCTAATTATTTTTAATGAAAATCGAGCCTAATTTCCATACTCATCAACTTTATTGACTGACATGACATGACAGCAACAACCTGTCAGTCAAGTACGTCTGTCATTTACAAATAAATATTTAAAAAAATCTAGATAGACATAATAAAAATTTAATTATACTACGGGCATATCATGCAATTTTGTATTATTTAAAATATATTTGCATTATTTTAGTATTTTATTTATTGTTGTAAAAAAATTCAATCTAGAGAATAAGAATTTATTTTAAATTTTTGATCTTGCAATCCTTTGTCTGACTGATAGTTTATGTTGTGGTCTATGCCTAGGGTCTATGTTGAAAAAGTCTATGGTTTTGTTAAACAAGCACAGACTGAAAATATTTGAATGAAAGAAGAATGAACGAAAACTACTTTTGCGATCAATGGGCAAGCAAGGGCACAGAACACTAATATTCCATTCCCTTCCCACTTGATTCCCGCCACAGACTACTAGGATGCATTCCCGCGAGCAAGAGCATGGCTGCCATGGGAATAGTGAGTGTTTTGAATAATAATAATATATTGTTGAAATCAAAATCAGTTTTTTAGTTAATTTTTAGGGTTCCGTACCCAAAAGTTTACGGCAACACGTAGGTACCTAGACGCTTGAATTATTCACAAATATTCAGTTTTATAAAAATAATTAAAAATAAATTAGGTAGGTACCTACCTACTTAACTAAGAAGGGCTCCCACAACAATTGTGATTTTTTACCGTTTTTTGCTCGTTAGGTAGGTACTAAGAAATATTCACAAAACGGTACGGAACCCTTCGTGCGCGAGTCCGACTCGCACTTGGCAGATTTATTTTATTAGACATCTCAGCATCATCTCTCAACGTCGTTTTGCTCAATGGATGCTGTCATGTGGTCAAAAACTGGGTTCACAAGCTGATATGAGCAAAGATAATTAAAAGTAACACTGTAACACTACTTTTTTACTTTTACTATGAGATGAGCATGGCATGAGAGAAAATTACCGTAGCCAAACCCAACCTCTTCGGGCGGGTCACAGAATACCTACCAAAGAGCATGTAAATACTTACCAGGGGTTTTCGAAAATTCCAAATAGGTAGGTACTTAGCTGATTAAAAAAATCAATAGATGGCGTTATAGACTAAATATTATTTTGCTAAGGGCAAAGATAAGTGGCAATTCTGAGTGTCGCAAAAGCTAAACTAAGCCACAGATAAAAGAATACTAAGTAACTAAGCTAACTAAAATTTTTGCCGTCCCTTTCATAGCGATGGGAAAAAAAAGGATGGCAATAATTTTAGTAAGCTTAGTTTAGCTTTTGCGACACTCAGAATCGCCCCCATAGTCTAGTTATAAAGTCTGTCTTGACCTACCATGAATGATAAAATACCTGTGTAGTGCCACAAACAAACTTATCTGGACCGGTGGCCCAAAGTGGAACTAACGTCAATTTAATTAAATCAAAATTACTTAAATAAATTAATCATCTTTTTTCTAGCACTAAATGCTACAACAGCGCCCCTCTGTCGGCGCGGCGCGGCGGTTCAGCTAGCCCATGGATGTACCTACTTATTACAAGACATCCATCTTATAGCCAGCCAGATAAGTTTGAGGCCTAGGAGGAGTCATTGGTCTGTGTTTGTGGCATTGTTATAAGGTGTATTAATTAATGTAATGTGCATAGCTAGATAACCTATTTTTTACTTATTTATCTCATAAGTTTCCTATTGGATAACTATTTTAGGGCTACGCGGATGAGATGAGGACGATGAGGTTACCCTGTAGTAGGTATCTAGGTAGGAACTTTCTCGATAAAACGCAGTGGGTTAGCCTACTATACTTCCGGCCAGTCTTACTAGCGTAGTAACCTTGGACCTAGAAGGTAGGTAAGTAGATACCTACCTACCTACCTACTAAATAATAATAGGGTGCCGCTAGGTAGGTATCTACATAACTTCCTGTATCTTCAGACTTTTTTATTCAGTATTTTCGTTAGGGTCCCGGTAGGTCTTACCCCACTCTCCCCTTTAAAGGCATTTTCCATTTTCAACCGAGACAATAGACGGCATAGTGATTGCAACAACGAAGCCTTACAATCAAACTGTAATACTACCTACCTGACCATCGTGCAATGTCGCGTGTTTGTCCTAGACATGCTTGCAGATTAACCTTGGAGTGAACTTGCTACCTAGTTATGTATACCTAAGTACATACCTACCTACCTACTATGGTTTTTACTCCTCTAGACTATTAGGCCCCTGGCGCGTAGGGCTTTGTGAGGTCTAATAAGGCCCAAGGTGGCAGATAATACCTAAATAAATAATACTACCTAAATATTAGCAGACGATTGCTAGATCCTATCAAAGTAGGTACCAACCTAGTTTTAAGATGATTGATGAGAAATGTAGAAAAATGAATAAAATGTAGGTACTTAAATAGTTAGGTAAGGAACGGAAACTATTTATTCTACTTATACCTAAGTAGGTAAGTACCTACCTACCTACTAACATTTTATAGAGGTAAAGTTGGTTTGTTTGTATGTTTGGGGTAAGTGTAGGTAGGTAATCCCCGAAACTACTCATCCGATTTCAAAAATTCTTTCACCGATGTGTAGCATGGACTTTCCGAATGAACATAGGCTATATTTTACCACGCGAGCGAAGCCGCGGGATAAAAATCAAAAGATTCTGAGGTAGGTGGTATCGAAATCAAACAGTCGGTTGGTTGTTGAGGGTTCATTTCATTTTATATTTCTTAACATATTAGGTATACTTACACATAAGTATTTACAAAAATAACATAGATAGGTAGGTATATTACTATTCACCCAAATAGAGGCACGATCATAATAACACAACCATAACAAAAATACCGTGATTCATTTAACTTATTATAAGTTATTATCTATCACTATCACCGACTTATGTTATGAATCACGATGATTGCCTTCATTTTTTCTTTCTTTTATCGTTTTGCAGGTTAGATTATAATCTAATACTTTTCATAAGAATATTTTTGACTTTCATTTTTAAGGTAAGTAGGTACAGTTAGCAACAAAAGCTTATAATTATAAAAATAAATCATAAACAAAATATCCTTGGACATTCCACACAGCGTCATCGTCATCTAGTCCCAAGCTAAGCAATTTAATGCTTTTAAGGGGGCTTTCACTCACTGCACCACAGAGGTTGCCAAACTTAAAAAAAATATACTTAGAGTCACATAAGTACTCATACCTAACCTATCGACAGTAGATTACTCAGATCAGGCATATAAGAGTCTTGGCGATGTCAAGGTTTTAAAAGTTCATTAACCCTTACCATCTGATTCTACTATAATTATAATAATTACTAGACCCTTTAACTTTAAGGCAAATAGTTTGCAGTTGTTGTTTTATACAAAGCTGGTTTTATACATTCATACTAGTTAACTAAGTAGGTACCTACCTAATAATTAAGTGGGTATAGTAGGTAAGTATTATATTACTCAGAGTGAGGGGTAAAAGCTTGGACGAATATTTTTCCAAGGTTTTTTTGTTAGCAAAACAAAAAGTCGCAAACTATTTGCCCAATTGCTGCACAGGCTTACACAATTCGAATGATTCAATCTTTTAACCTAATTCTACGCAGTCTTAATACTCGTCACCATATTTTTATTAGGCGGGACCCATCCACCAAAAGCTCTTTCAAATTCCTTCGCTACAGCTATCGTGAGATGATCATTACATTTGTTCGCTGCGATCTGTATACCTACAGGAAGGCCTTTTCTCGTCATTCCTATAGGACAAGCAGTGACGGGGTATCCTAATGCGTTGAATATTGTTAGGTAGCCGCAGTCTAGAAATTTGTAGTATACTCTGTAGTGAATGTGTGCTGGGGCTGGGTAGGTCGGATAAAGAAGCACAGTGTCCTCGCTAAGAGCTTCCTGTAAAAAAAATATACTTTGACATTCATTGGTACTACTCTAAGTAATTTTGTATGAGAAAGGCATAGAGTAGAGCCGCGGTTCAGTGGATCGAGCTGGACCATTGGCGCACATGGATCCAGCTCGTTCCACTGAACCTGAATGTGTTAAGCACAAAATATTCGTTGAGAGAGAATCAAACCTATATTACCTATAATATACCTACATAAAAACGCGCCTCTTTCCGTGGGGGTAGGTAGAGACCAAAAAAATATACTTTGACATTCATAGGTACCTACTACTCTAAGTAATTTTGTATGAGGAAGGCATAGAGTAGAGCCGCGGTTCAGTGGATCGAGCTGGACCATTGGCGCACATGGATCCAGCTCGTTCCACTGAACCTGAATGTGTTAAGCACAAAATATTCGTTGAGAGAGAATCAAACCTATATTACCTATAATATACCTACATAAAATCGCGCCTTTTTCCCGTGGGGGTAGGTAGAGACCAATATTATCTAATAATAAATACCTAATCTATGTAGGTATGTATAATGAGAAGTCTCCCTCATCAACCTTGGAACTCGTAGCAATAACCGCATGTAAAAACTTGTTGAGTTTGAAACCTCTAATTTAACCACATCTTTTTAAAATGTTTGACCGTAACCACAGGAAAGTCATGGTCATTACCATTCTAGCTCTATGGCGGGTTTCCTCGCTATGTTTTTTTAGTAATAAGTATAATACCTGATCAATCAAATGCAATTTAATAGTGGTGCTTATCTTTGACACTAATATACCTACGTTTGTGTACAAATCAGAAAAGTAAGAACGGCTCAAATAGTTTTTTAAGCAAGCAGTAGAAAAAGTAGCATTACGTGACAAGTTGCCAGCTCATCGCCGCTATCAGAAAGCTAGGCTGTTTTAAGATCGAAATAAACAAAACTTACATCAAAATCAGACTTGATTCCTTCAAAAATTGTCAGCAACTTCTCATAATAGCTCTTTGGTAGAGCATCGAAGAACTTTTGCAATGGTCCATAGCATACACAAAGGAAGTTGTGTGTCGAGCATCCGAACATTTTCTTCAGAACCACGGGCCAGGTGGATACCCACTTGTCTCTTTGGTTTGGGTCTGTGTAAATGTTCTTTACGTTTCTAATGTTCATCATCACTCGGATACTGATCTCCCACATGTGTTCTAGGTTCTTTATTTTGAGCTGGAACAAATATCATGAATTATTTGGCAAGTTCAGTAACGCTTGTTTGACCAATGTGTGATAGCACGTGAGAAACTTATTGTTATTCCTAATCAAATTAGAACCTTCCTAAAGCTCAAATAGTTGCTAAATTTGTTGCCGTATGTATATTATTTAAAGTAAGAGTGACAAGTAAAAGCACATGCTACGTTTTTAGAGCGAGTGGTCACTGCCAAAGAGCATGTAAGTAATAGTAGTCACTGCGCGATTTTGTGTAGCGCGTCCCCTGTTTGTTTGCGGCGCGTTTCACAAATGCGAGGATGGTGTGCATGGTCACAGCTTGCCGCCTATTGTTGACAGTTTGACATATTGACTAATTCCGGGTTCCTATAGCCAACTAACGGATGTCCGAACGTAGGTCGTCATAGCAACGTTGTTATCTGTCAAAAAGTCTCATACATTTTGTGTTGTATAAACAACGTTGCTATGACGACCTACGTACAGACATCCGCTATTTGGCTATAGGAACCCGGCATAATGGGGTTTGCGTGGTATGGTAAGTAATAAATTACATCTAATTTTGATACGAGATAAGATGCAATTGCACAGCATTACAATATCAAAATTTATATTCGTTACGAAAGCGCGTTGAAGTCTTTTGTATGAAAAAATATGCGGATGGAACTCACCGGTTTCACATCGATGTTGTAGGTTCTTTTTATATGATCCTTTGCTTTTTCCATCGCAGCTCTGACGTCAGGTCCGATTGAATTAGTGACGTTACTACCATCACCTTCCATGTAGTAGAACTTTAGCTTCGAAACATCTACCTAGAATAATTAAGAGTGGTCAGATTATTATGTCTAGGACATTCTTATTGAAATTTAAACGATATTACTTTCTCTAACCTGGATATTAACAATTCCGGTTTGGAATCAGTAAAAGTTGAGACTCGATTGCCTTCATATTTCACTGTCTCTTAAGAAGAAAAAAATATTGAATCGTGCTTCAACTTTTATTAATTTTTACTATAGTAGGTATCGACTATATTTTTTTTTTTACCAACAACCAAATATTTTGTATTATTATGTAAAACTTATCATCCAAATGTATTAAAAAAAGTACAGTTGCGAAACCCGGGGCTAAGTCAGCTCCACACTTATTGACCATGACGTCTTTACTACTCTATCTCAACAATTTGCAAGCGCCACAGTACACGCGTTAGCTAGCTACAGCAAAAATATAGGCATAAATTGCCGCCTTACGTGTGACACTATATGTCTAGATCATTTTTTTAAAGAGTAGGTAGGTATGTGAAGGCAAATTAATCAACAAGTCACAGTTGACTGAACAACTTCCGGTTCACTGCCAATGAAAGTATAAAAAAAAAAAATTATGATGCTTACAGGTTTATCGAAGGGTATATCAGGGCTTCCAGGCTGCTTCAACGTCTTCAGCATCAAGGGTAAGTCTTCAGCATAGCGCGTGATCGGCCCCAGAGCAAAGAACTCTTCGAAGTCGGGGTCTAAGCAGTCCGGAACATGACCTGGAGTTGGAGAATAGAATGTTAAGTGGTAACAATATCTTTATTGCTTTTTATGAGCATATTTTTACAAGTTGAACTGTGGCATTTATTGTATCTGAAATTTGTATGTTTACTAAAGTAATGTTGACTGTGATTTGGTTATAATAACCTCAGAATTTAAAGTTGCTGCTGCATGCTGTTGATGTGACATCAGTCACAGTAGTCACAGATCAATTATTTGACCTCACATAATAGTAATCACCGAAGGCAGGAAGATGATGAAGTAATTTTACTTTTTTATAATTACCTTCAACAGACAGAAGCCGTGGTGAAGGTTTGTGGCCGAAGATCCCAGTGAACATTGGGGGTAGTCTGAGAGAGCCTGCTATGTCAGATCCGACGCCAATGATTGATGCCCCAGCTGATATCAGCGCTGACTGAAAGGAAGACACGAGAATGTTATATACTTTCAAAATGGATAGGTGACCAATAGTGGCATTAAACAACAGCTGATTTCTCGAAGGGTTTAATTTGATGGCTTTAAAGTCGGTATGCAATATCGTAAGTTTTCATGGAAGCTTAAAAACTACCTACCTAGATAGAAACACTTGCTAGTCATAATGCCAAAAACCCAACATACGAAGTTTCTTTGTAGATACCTAGGGTAGTAAACTTCGTCAAATTAAGCTAACATTTAATTTTGTTTCACCTCTGAAATTAGACACCTAGTCCAGTATATTAGTCCAGTAGTTTACGAACTGTCCAATTTCACCATTAGCAAGTATTATCAGGATCTGCATCATTTCCAGAGTGAATACAACAGAACCTACCTCTCCCCCAGAAGAACCACCAGTAGTTCTTCTCTGATCATAAGGATTTGTAGTCAGTCCAGTAACATTATTGTAAGTCTCCCAACTCATACACAACTGTGGAGTGTTTGTGACAGCTATCGGTATCGCGCCTGCCGCTCTAGCTTGCCGGATGATGTCTGCGTCTTTCTTAGCTGGGTTTCTATAGGGGTAGACAGTGCCGCAGTCGTTGCTCATTCCTGGAAAATTAAATAGGCCTAATAAGATATAGTGACATCAGAGGCCCTAGCCATGTTACATTTCGACAATCGCTTTCGATTAGAAACTAAAAAAAATGTATAGGAATTGACATTCGATGACGAAAACTCGAGCGATCAGAAATGTCAAATCAAAGGTGTAGCGATGATAGAAATCGAATCGCTTCATAGCGAATGCCGGTTGGCTAGACCCTCTGGTCGGTTTTATGGTTTGTTTGTTGTTAACTTATTTTCAACTGGAAATTAATCTTGCCTGTCGTTTTCCAATAATTAGTCGCTTCGATAATTTGAAATAGTGTGTGAGCATGAAATAGATGTGATGTTTAGACGTGCCTGAGACTACCCCCTTAGATACCATCTCGAGAGCTTAGAAATTTGTCATGAACTTGACATGAACATGAGTCATGAGCTTGTTTTAATTTACGTATAATATTTAGGTACCTAAAGTATTCAGAATAATATGGCCTTTAAAGATAATTGATTATTGTTTATCATATCTTCTAAGGACTCACTAGGACTTTAGGTAGGTATACAAAGAATTGATAATTCAGTGTTTCATACTACAAATAAATACAGATAAATATGTTTCTTCTGACAATAGAAGGAAACATACACTCGGAAACAAAAGTTGATAAGCAAGTTAATAATTTTAAGACCTTTCACCTTAGCTGAACAATGGTAAATTTGACTTGTAAATAGCTATAATTATGCCAAGGTGTATCTTTGAATTATGGAAATTATTTTAGTGGCAAAATAAAAAAAAAATATAAAACCGAATTCGAAGAGAGCAATTTCTGTTCATAACTTACTCCAAAGATCCACATCAGATCCTCAAAAAAAAAATTGTTGGGACCACCTCGGGACCTATCCTTTTTAAACAAAAAACAAAAAAGATTTTTCATAATCGGGGTCCACTTTTGACGGAATAATCGGTGAACATAGGTAAATCACACTAATATTAAGTATTATAATTTTCAGATGTAATATAAAACACTTTTCGAAGAAGTGCGCCGCAGAACATGCTGTTCCTACCTACCAAGAGCATTATTATGCTCTAGCTTTTGCTTTACGCAAATATGTGAGTCGCAGCTATTGAACGTCTGTAAATCTAACTTCTTTGCTGACTGCATCTGGCTACTGAAACGTTACATCCTGCCTTATAATGAAAATTAATTGCGCAATCGCAGTAACAACCTGTAACTAACCACGATTACTTGCACGCATCGACGTAATTGTTAAGTCTACCTACTCGTTACTTATTACGAGGTTGGAGCTAACTAGAAGATGTTACACCTTTTCATTGCTCACTTCTTTACGTAAAAAATAAGCAAGATTTTTTTTAAGCTATTGCATAACTTTTATCGCGGGCCTTGAGCGTGGAGACCGAATCCAGAAATTCCGTAACGAAAATAACCTAACACCCCCCATGCAATAGTTTTACCGCGGCAGTCTCCGAGTGCCACACGTCTTTTTTTTTTACTTTGTAAATAGGTACATAAAAGTACAAAAGATCCAGACCCGGAGCAAATATCTGCAGAACAATTGTGTCCCGCGGTAGGGATCGAACCCGCTCCTGCGTCTCAAACAGGCCTTCACCCACTGCGCCACATAGTTCGTAGGTACTAAGATTGTATGAGCTAGGTGGTCAACTAGATGCGATTGTGGGTGGACCGACAATTTACCATGTCCTCCGAAGCATGAAAGTGCTCATATGTGTCAGTAGTGGCAATCCGGAGTGTCGCTAAAGCTAAACTAAACTAACTAAAATCAATGCCATCCTTTTTATTCCCATCGCTATGAAAGGGACGGCAACATTTTTGGTTAGTTAAGTTTAGCTATTGCGATACTCCGAATTGCCACTAATGCCGCTAGCGGATTCTTAGGCTGTTGTAGCCCTAAACTACTCCTAACATTAGCTTTAAAGACCAAGTCATGACTTTCAATGCGCTTTTGAATGAATGAATTAATTAATTAAAACTTTATTGTACACAGAAAAAAACATACAAATACTTACCGACAACAAAAAAAAAATAGCACACCAAAAATTAAAAATAGCACAAAACAGTGGATTTACATTTACAAACACGCGTAGACTAGTTAAAAACAAAAAAAGGTAAGATATAGCCGAGGCATGTTGTTAGGTTGTCACAAAGGTTCAAAACTGTGTAAGATTTCAAAACAAAAGCCATTGATTCGGAATTCCCGACCGTAATCAGAACCAATCTGTCAGGAAAAGTAACTAAATTCCACTGCGCTCATTGTTATCATCTTATTGAGTAGTTGAGTAACCAAAGTACTTATTTGTAAATCTCATAAACCTACCTAATTGACCTTACCACTAACATAGACATGTACAAAGATAATGTTCTCCTTAATTAATATTCGCATTACCTACCGCAAAGATGGAAATAAGTTGTTAAACGCATGAGGTTAAAAGGTTAATGCTGTGGTTATAAAACGACTGCACTGTATTTTTTACAACAGATTAGGTACTGCTCGATTAAACCCTTGATCGTTTGAAAGGTCTTAAGACATTATTTCTCAGTTTAGACTCTTAAACTAAAAATATTGTATACCTCTAAACTTTAGAGGTACCTATACAATATTTTCGAAAAATCGTACATATATACTATAGATAGATGTATAGATTCTATAGTAAGTACAACATTATAACTACCAAAGGTCAAATTAACACAAGTTGTTTCTCTCTCGTTCAGTAATAAAGACATAGGTAGGTACTTTAGTCCTTTAGTATCAGTGTTCTCGTTCGAAGGTATAAATGGGCCGAATGATAATACTGTTCATAATGTTTCGAACGCAATCATTAAAGTTAATTGAGTGCACCGCTGTTCACACTTAACGGATGTTAGTCAAAGCAGTTTACCAATTAATAGATTAATTATTGATAGCACTAGTTAAGACAACCTCAGGGCTAAGTTCATTCTTGCAAAATCTATAGAAAATGATTGTCGTGTAATGATGCATTTCCATTGTCTCCTAAGATCAGAAGTTATTTGGCGCAAAATAAAAAAAATACCCTTGCTCACCGGTAGCATTCGTCTGTAATGTAACGTTACAGATTCGAACTCAACATCACGAAAGGAGAAACGAGCATTACAGTGCGCAACCTGTACTAATGATATGCTCAAAATCGAATCTACAGTGTTACATTACACTCGAATGCTCATCAGACAAGGAGGCAGTATATATTGTAAAGTAATGCCATTACAAGCGCAAGCTCCCGGTGAGGGTGCACCTTTTTGTAAATTATGGTTTTCAAGAAGGAGTTGAAGTAGTAAACTGGTTGATGATGATGGGATCTAAATACCTAATCTGACAGCAAAAAAGGAGGTAATGCCACAATGACTTTATTGGTCTACAAGGGCGTGTAGCCTATCTGTTTAGCTAGGTAGGTTGCAGATAGTCCAAAACAGAAGAAGCAAGGCAGAATAAATCCACGATTAACTTCTGAGATTAAAGGATTAAGGATTAAATTAAGTTTCTCTGGACGAATCGAAACACTGTCATGTCATGTGTTATTATGTTGTCGTATTGTTATGTGAACACCCAATTGTTTAGTTCAACTCATGCAAGTTTTAAAAGTGAAATATAAAACATACCTTCAACAGCGATGCTTTCCTTCACAGTTAGCGGTACTCCCAGCAAGGGGTATTCATGCTGCAACTCCTCTGGGGTTCTTTGTGAGGATGCTATCATCTTGTCGATACTTCTAGCCTCTCTCATGGCAGCGTCGTAACGAGGCTCTACTATTGCATTCACGTATGGGTTTACTTCTTTACATCTGTCTATATAGGCTGCTATTACCTCTTCAGATGTTATCTGTAAGGGAGTGAAAGTCAGTTTGATTATATGACATCCCTAATAAGCAACACGTAATTGATTTGACTATAATAATGGATCTCTAGACTTATAGGATTACTTATAGGATTGTATTTAAAGTCCATACTCTAGTGTGAATCGTATCTCCAGCGGTGATTCATCACTCAGTTTCCATAGAGAACTGTCAAAAATACTTGAGACTCAAGACATGTCATGTCTGAGTGCAAAGTCTGAATGAGCCTTAGAATATTATTTGAAATGGTTCGTGGTGCTTAGTTATAGCAAAGACGATTAATATCTAGAAGACAGACAAAGGCCATACACAAAATCGTAACCCTAAAAAATAGCCTGAAAGCTCTAAAACATCAATTTTATCCAAGAAATTTCAATTACTTTCTAGTTAAAAATGTTTAAATATTGAATATTGTTGCTACCTACTACCTACTAAGTATTGAAATTTCTTGGATAAAATTGATGTTTTAAAGTTTTCAGGCTATCTGGTACTGCGGGATCGGGTTACGATTTTGTGTATGGCCTTTGTCTGTCTTCTAGATATTAATCGTCTTTGGTTATAGCAAAGACGATTAATATCTAGAAGACAGACAAAGGCCATACACAAAATCGTAACCCTAAAAAATAGCCTGAAAACTCTAAAACATCAATTTTATCCAAGAAATTTCAATTACTTTCTAGTTAAAAATGTTTAAATATTGAATATTGTTGCTACCTACTACTAAGTATTGAAATTTCTTGGATACAATTGATGTTTTAAAGTTTTCAGGCTATCTGGTACTGCGGGATCGGGTTACGATTTTGTGTATGGCCTTTGTCTGTCTTCTAGATATTAATCGTCTTTGGTTATAGGCAATTGGTTAATTTATATTAAGGAATATTTGCATAGATGTTCAAATAATTAAGAGCTCAGTTTAAGTATTTTTACGTACCATTTAGTAGGTAATCTATAACCAAACTTTAATTCTTACCTCTTTATTCCTTATCATTTTAGCCAAGACCGTAGCAGATTTGAACAGTATTGGGTTGGTGGGCGGTGGACATTTTCTGTTTCTTCTGATGCTTAGAAGGTACGTTAGAGGGACCAACGGCAAGGCCAGTAAGGACACCATGAACCGCAAGAACCATCGCATGAACCCGTTCATCATGATTGTCTGAAAGCAGTCAATATTAATATGAAAATGACTATCAGAACAGAACACCTATGTAGACATAAAAACGAACATTTAGCGGAATTGGTTTAGACGAGAGAAAATCCTTCTAGCAAAACTTCTGGAATTAATATGATAATCTGAAAGGACAGGGACAATCAATGTAGTATAAAATATTATTATTACTAGCCCATATCGTCCCACTGCAGGGCAAAGGCCTCTTCTTTCCAGATTTTTCTGTCCTAGTATAAAATAGGCAAAAATAAAAAAGTGGCTTAGAAATACAGTGATGACTATTATTTATTTATTTATTTATAAAGTCATTTAAGTACATTACAATGGTGGGGTTCGATAATTTATAAAGACATCAAGAATTATGCCAGCTAAGAGTTTCCATGTTGGTATCATAAAAACATTTGAGAGAACATTAGAGATATTTTAATTTATCGATTGCTTTATTAAAAAACGATTTATGAATGATAGGTACTAACACTAATACCTTTTCAATTGATTAGTTTGCATCTATGATCTCTTTTAATCCAATCAATACAACAAGGTACTTACCTTTTTAGCAGCTACCCTCATACAATAACTGGAAACCACCAGCACACTTCTCTGACCCCTCACCACAGTCTTCTCCAAAACCGGAGGGTAAAGTATACTATAACTATTCAAAAATACTTCCACGAAAATAAAACAATGATAAATGAATGCACTCATA
The DNA here is from genome assembly GCA_963582015.1 of Xanthorhoe designata. Lineage (NCBI taxonomy): Eukaryota > Metazoa > Arthropoda > Insecta > Lepidoptera > Geometridae > Xanthorhoe > Xanthorhoe designata. The sequence continues at coordinate 8,067,984 of OY757038.1, forward strand.
CATAGCAGAATAAGTCTAGTGAATGCGTTCACGGTTATATTGAAACACGAACTGAATATATTAACAAAGAGTAACATTTCGTACGTGTAGTTTGCGCATTAGACACAGTAGGTACTGAGACTGACTATTACGATAATTATGATAATGTTTGAAAAGATAATTTTATCAAATCGCGCGCATCACAAAGGATCGTGCCACAGCTGGACAGAGGTCATTGGAATTATTTAATAAGGTATTTAATTATGTACTAAAGATACTACCTAAATGTTTTTGATTAATTAGTGCTTGTCGGCGTAGTATCATGTACACTAATCTACTGTAGTATTCATATAATTTGTGTCTCGACCTTTGATCTGAAGGTTCTATTTGTATTGATTTTTCGTTTTGGAATGTTTATAAGTATGCACATAACACAAGTTTATAGCAGTGTAGGAGACACAGTGTGATTGTTTGTTTTCTTAAAGGTTTCAGACTTTACGAGTAATGCTCACTGTTGCAAAATGGGTATGTATATGCCCAATGTGTATTCCTTCATGTCAATTGATAGGGACTTAGGTACTTACATTACCAAAAGATCTGCTGATGCATAAAAAACAATCTTAAACAAGGCAAGAAAAGTCACAAGAATGAATATTATAATTATTAAATAAAATAAAAAATGTAATTTAAAAATTACACTATCTCTGATTCATTTATCTCAGAAGACACAATAATTGTAAGAACACGTGCTATTACTGATAACCGTTGATTTGATTGCATTATTTAACATATAGATATAAACAGAAAGACTTGTATATAGATATGACTAATATGATTAGGAACGTTATGTGAAATTAAATAACTGAAGTGAAAAAAAAAATGATAAACAGATAGTTGTAGGGCCAAAATGACTAGGATCGATAAGTGAAATTAAATAACCGAAGTGAAAAAAAATATGATCATGTAACTACATCTCATGCCTTTGAATAGTATTTACTAGGTACCTGAAACCATGACATGAAATCCGAGACATCAGTTTTTCTCAAGAAAGTGTATAAATAAGAGTAGGTTGGTTACGTAGGTAACGTATATTTTTATATCAACGCTAGATTATATGTGTAGTTAATTTACCTAAAAAATAAATCCCAATGCCAATAGTCCATAAATTTAGGCTAACGGGGTCTATGGGGTTATTCATCCTTTTTCATGGATTGTACCTAGGCATAGTCAATTCAACGGTACCTGCATAGAACATTTCGCAGTTCAATGTGGCAATGCATACCTGCAACTTGGTCAAGCAGTCCCTTGCGAAACTGGCATTCTCAAATGAACCTCTCTATCCTAAACGCTATTCAAACAGTAGTGTTTGAGGTTTGAGAGCAAACACATACCTACACGTATGTAGCTATAAGTATTATGATATGAATATAGTTCGCTAAATATTATATTACCTACAGCAAGCACAAACTGTAGCTGTATGAAGGTACCTAGGTACTTTAGGAAAAGTGTGGTGGGAAATAGAGTCGATTAAGATTAACTTTTTTATTTTGAGAATACGTAGGTAATATTTATAAATAATACATAGGTACAGTATAATAGCTTCGTCTCGTGGGCTCGAAGTTTACTATGGAAAATATACTGTAATATAACTTGCTATAATAATTCAGATAAGTCTGTAATGGGCCTAAAATCTACTTATTCAAACAGTAGGACTATTTGAGCAAACACGGCTAAGCAAGCAATCACTTGATGGTCGTTTATGCGGTTAGAAATACCGGTCATAAGTACTTTTGTTACTACCTTGTAATAGAATAACCCCATTTACTTTCGGGTCATTTTGTCAAGGCTTCTACGTTTTCTCTTTGATGCATTCAAGTCCGAAACTAGACGACAAGATTTATTGTTAGTTTTCGACAGAAGCGCCTTACTGTAGCCAAGTGACAAAGATATCTAGATGCTCTTTCTAATCCTTTGATTTTATTGTCTCATTAATCTACCTAGCTAGAAATGTCTAATCAAATTAGACATTTCAAGATATGTGACTTTTCGTGATCGAATGCCAATTCCTGTGATTTTTTTTCTGTTTTAGTAGAGATGTAGGTAAGTATTATGTCTAGAGGGGCTGTTTCTCTTGAATTTACCTAAGGATTGTTCGGACCTACACGGTATTCGCTGCCGCTGTGGGAAGCAAAATACCGCGCAGGTATTTTCTATGAAGTTCCGCGGCAGCGAATACCGCTGCCGCTGTCTTACGCCTAAGAAGGCATAAGAAGGATACCTATAGGATGATATAGGTAATCAAGTTATAGGTATATCTTAGTCATCATTATAATTATACTATTTTGTAATGTCCATTATCCATTCGTAGGTTGTCTGTTAGAGATCGCTTCTTAGCGATAAGACCGCTGATTGTATAAATAAATAAATATCCTTGGAAATTTTACACGGCGTCATCTAGTCCCAAGCTAAGCAACTTAATGCCTGTGTTATGGTAACCAATTGACTGATACACTACTTAGATACATTTTTTTTTGGAAATACATACATTTTATAGATAGAAAAACATCCAGACCCGGAACAAATATCTGCAGAACATGCAAACATTTGTCCCGTGGCGGGGATCGAACCCAACCTGCGCGTCTCAGGCGGACCTTCGCTCACTGCCCCACAGAGTTCCTTGTACAAACCTTTTTCTTAACTTGTTAAAAAATATTGAAAATTAATATCGACTGAATGCTTAAACTACCTACCTAAATACTCGTAGGTATAAGGAAAATATTTGACTCACTAATGAATTACAAACAATTAGCTTCGCCATATTTTTGTACTTACCTAAATTTTTGTAGTTTTGTACAAATTAGGTACCTAATGTAATTATAATCAAGTTCATGAACAGAGAAATAAAAGAAATATTATTATCTTTTCTAACCGCTAAATGATAACCCGAGTGACCCATAACTTCTGGGTCACCTACTGACATAAGGGCTATAATAAGTCAGTAGGTAGGTAACGAAGTATAACAGCTATTAGCATCGCCAATCGGTAATTTTGCGACTTTCTATATTTGTGATCAATGGGTATTGGGTATGTTAAAAAACCTAATAGAATGGGTTTGGTAAAATATTCAGATAAAATATGGCGGCATTTCTATCTGTATAAATTATGATCAAACGAAAATGGCACAGCTCACTAAGCCTCGAGAAATGGTAAAATAAAAAAAATATTAAACCTACACTTCAATTTCACGAGGACAGAACAATGTCCAGATCTTCAGATTCGCAAATAAATGTATATAAGTAGTATATCAGTCACCTGGTTACCATAACACAAGCATTAAATTGCTTAGCTAGGGACGAGATGACGCTGTGTGGAATGTCCAAAGATATTTAAGTATTTATATTTTGTTGTAGTTATAACGAGACAAACGAACAGTGAGTTATTTTCGGTTGTCGGTTTCTAGAGAAAGGCTGCTGCATCATGTTATAATCGTGGTATAAGTTATTATGTAATATTATAATAAGCAAAAAAAGTTTTTTTTTATAAAGCTGGTAATGTTTAGGTACTTTCAAAAACGATGTGATTTGCATCCTATTGCGAAATATCATCTAGTAGTGTAACTTTAGTGTCCTTACTCTTTTGGTCATAATGTTGATGGTCACAATATGTAGAAACCTTAGGGCTCAACTTACAATAATGCTTCGATTTAAGAAATTACTTTATAACAATTTAAATAATGATATTTAAGTTACTAAATAAATAAGTGCCTTGGTATATTTAGAAGGGACAATCTTTTTCTTTAGGATAATTATTTACCTGTTACCTACTTATATTCTTTTAAATAAATGTTCCTTTAACTATTTAGCTATTTCTATTTATATTAGGTAGGTATCTACCTACATACAGGTTGTTAAGTTTGATCGGAATACCTCTGTTAATAATTAAAATTGAATTCGGAGGGCCGAAGAAGAAGTAGATGGATGTGTGAATACGAGGAGTGAATTCAGATTTGACTAGTGATAGAGGAAAGTAGAAGAGAAAGACATGTTGTGTCGACCCCACTTGGCGGTTTCTAGTGAATTGGTAATGAGAGCTTGTAGTATTTTATTGTTATTTTGAATTGGCTACCTATAATACTAACTGTGCGTATTGCGATTACAATAGTACCGGCGAGGAAATATTTTTTAACCAACTAATATACTCTGCCTATGAGTTTCCGTTGGTATTTTCGCATTTTCGCAACTATTGCGCGCGCGCAGGCTATCATGCGGTTTTTCATTGAATCGGCCGACGAAAGTGAAATCAGCGGAAGCAACAAAACAATGATGATTCAATTTTAACTTTACTTTCTAATTTTTGTCGGTAATGCTTTGACGTATAATAGAAATAAGCGAATGAGCGTTTTTTTTACTTTTAGCAAGTTTTATCATTTTCCTAGGTGAGATTTTTTGAGGGCCATTTAATGGTCCAAAGATCTGAGAGAATTGTCTATTACCTACGCCTCGGGGATACACTTGTGACCATTTTTAGGGTTTCGTACCCAAAGGGTAAAAAACGGGATTAATTAAGTCTCCACTTTCAGTCTGTCTATTTCTCACCAGGCTGTATCGCATGAACCGTAATAAATAGACAGTTGAAATTGACACAGATGTGTCATATGTAGGTACGTATTTCTGCTGCCGCTATTACAACAAATGCTGAAAGAAAAAAATTTGGGAGCCTCCATAGAAGAAACGTGATTTTTTTTACTGTTTTTTTGCTCGATATTAATAATGGCAACAGGTAGACGCTTGAAATAATCACAGAATATGCAGTGGTATATTTACTTAAATCTTCTTCCTGCCCTTATCCCACATTACGTGGGGTCGGCACAACTGTAGGCTTCCATTTCTCTCTATCAGCCGCCATCTCAACATTCACCCCTTTCTTACTCATGTCAACTTTCACACAGTCAATCCATCTTTTCCTTGGTCTACCTCTACCCATATATCCATCCACATGCATATCAAGCGCTCTTCTATTTACATGCCATTCTTCTCTTCTCATAACACCATGAGTTGATAAGAGAAGAGAGAGAGACCTATATACCTATATACCTACTCATTCCTTATCTTGTCCATTCGCGTCACTCCACACATCCATCCCAGCATTCGCATCTTAGCCACATGTATCTTTCGTTCATCCATCCCTTTTACTGCCCAACACTCAGATCCATACAATACGACAGGTCTTACGATGGACTTGTTAATTTTCCCCTTCAACTTGAAGTACGTATATTTACTTAAATAATTTAATTAAATATTTAAAGAGGGCTCGCATACAACAAACGTGATTTATTTGCGGTTTTTTGATGATTATAAAATTATCTAAGTACCTATTAGAGTCTAATGTTGTATAGAATCTGTCTTTTGTGAACCGATTTGGATTTATATTTTATTTTACTTTTTAATTCAATTGAACCCGTTTTTTTTCAAAACTTGTTTTGATGATGAGATTTATAACTCTTTGAAAGGCTTTAAGGCATTTTCAGCATTCTGAAAAAACTGAACTGAACTGCAGAAAAGTAGCACCGGAACAAGAGATCTTACGAGATAATTTTTGGAAAAATAAAATTTACTTACATAAGTATTCCGTTATTCTGGCTAAATAAGTACAGTTCATAAGTTCGAGTTACGAGTTCTCATGAAGCACGCGTGCGCAGGCCGCGGCGCGCAAATACCGACTTGATTGATGCCGGTTGTTGCCAGCAGCGGTGGAGGGAAGATGCTACAGTTTTAAAATTGTAGTCAGATCTGGCTTTTTGATACCTTATAAAAGTAATTCTTACTAATAGCTTGGTATTCATCGTCTTTGCTAATAGTTATGTTTATGAGTAATATTTATGTAGATAAATTAATTTACTCGGTGTTATTACTATATCTACTACTATATTTTTGTTTAATTTGTGTATTTTTTGTAGGAGTATAATTTTGAAGATTAATTATTATTTTGTTGTTATTTGTCAAAAGATCACTGTCTGCAAACTATGATCAATCCTTTATTCATATTGATCTGAATGAAGTTGCTGTAGGTACCTATACTGATAATTAACGTCATTTATTTATCTACATTATATTAACTATAAAGATTGTTTTTGAAATGATTTTTACAGTAAGTATGTCTTTCCTGATATTGTTTTCTTTGTAGCAAATATTATAAGTAATAACTTATGACCTATTACTACTAGCATAATTTTACTTCTTATTTATTAACTATCTTAGTCAGTCTTCCTACATCTCAAACTATAACCAACTGGTTATTTTCACCAAATTTTGTGAAAAATAAAGTAGGTATATATATTATTAATTACTTCTAAACATGGCTACATCTATCCAAAATACCGTCAGCTGACTGCATATTCCGGACATGCAGCGAGTGCTCGGAAAGTTGGTAAGTAGGTGTACAGAGTGCCCCAGAAAGCACGATATGATGGGGACAATGAACTTCGCGCTTATTACCTTAAGGCTGCCTGTCCATTGAAACGGAGCGAGCTGGCAGAGTGGAGAAACGGCAATAGGATTGCATAAAATCTTCGCTCAGAGATTTTATGACAGCAGCCATAAACCAAAACCTAACAAAGGTTTGAACTGAATACCTATGTATGTTGGGCAGCATGTAAAACTTTTCAAATTCAGGTACCTAATACCTAAAATATCATTCTATTATATCTACCTCAACTTTTATTTTGACGACCTCTGTGGCGCAGTGGGCGAAAGCCCGCCTGAGACGCAGAGGTTGCGGGTTCGATCCCCGCTGTGGGACAAATGTTTGCATGATCTGCAAATATTTGTTTCGTGTCTGGGTGTTTTTCTATGTATAATATGTATGTATTTACAAAAAAAAATATCTATGTAGTTTATCAGTCATCTGGTTACCATAACACAAGCATTAAATTGCTTAGCTTGGGACTAGATGACGCCGTGTGGAATGTCCAAGGATATTTATTTATTATTTATTTATTTAAATCACTTATTGTCATCACATCATTATCATCATCATCCGCAGCCCGAATTCAGAATACCTAGGTAAGTACATAGAAAAGTCTTCCTTTGCGTGCCAATCTCCACGGTTCGTCCATCCAAATCCGGCCCGCAAAGGATGCTATGTCGTCGGCCCATCGATATACCTACTAGGTACATGTAAAAATAAATATTTGAAACTTATATGTAGGTAATATAAAAAGTACCTACCTACCTATGTTTTTGAACTGTAAAACATTTCTCCACAAAGATGATAAATCTCATGATAGTTTAAATAACGATTTTCGCCAAAACCATAATTATACTTATATTTTATTACCTATAGATTGCTGGTCTTTAGGTACTACTTCACTAGGTACTTCACTAGTCTCTGATAATTCGAAGAATTTTAATTAAATAATTAAAATAGAAACGCGCCGCTGGCTATGAGCGATCACACTCAGTGATTTACAGGAATGTATACCGTGTGATATAAATATAAGTTTTATCTCACAGATTTCATTCGTCAGATTTTAGGCTTTAAGCACACAGGTTCTTTTATGGTAAAAAAACTGAAAGATCTTTACATTTTTATTTCAAATAACAATCGGTATTTTATGGAACATGATGAACCGCTGTGCCCCGATTTCATTACAGAGCAACAAAGTAGGTACTCTCAACTGGGGTGTTCCAATGACTATTGTTCTACGCTGCTTACGTATGAGACTGTTTAGGCACTTAATTTCAACAAAAGGAAAATTATAAAAACTATGAAAACCATCTTGGTACGGTCAACGCTGAGTTAAAGGCAGATTTAGTACTTATACCTAATAATAGTGGCAATTCGGAATATCGCAAAAGCTAAACTTAACTAACCAAAAATGTTGCCGTCCCTTTCATAGCGATGGGAATAAAAAGGATGGCATTAACTTTAGTTAGTTTAGTTTAGCTTTTGCGACACTCCGAATTGCCACTAATAGGTACCTAAGTTTGTCTCCTCACTGGAGCTTGACTAATTAAGTTTAGAGAACGGTTCACCACAATAAGTACTTTGACTTTAAACCATTTTTGAAGCCTGAATTCTTTTATGGTATTATTCGTAAAAATTTAAAAATATAGTTAAGTAGGTAAATAAATATAAATATAAAACACCAAGACTTGAGGATAATTTGTGTAGGTCATAAAAACATTTGTCCCGCAGCGGGATCGAACCCGCAACCTCTTACAGTCATTTAGTTCTTAGGACTTTTCTGATTCCAACAGTTTTACTGAAAGTTAACTAGGAAAGGATGTTAAGGAAAAAAGGGATTTTCAAACTATAAAACAAGAACATGGTTTTTCAATGAAATACAATTGGTTTAATTAATAATGGAAAAACCCAAAGTTACACGGAAAAATACTGTAATACTCTAGGTTTCTTTTTGTATAGCCGGTTACCCGTGCGTTTTTTGGTTGACTGTACCAAGATATTGACGCTCAGTTGACCCAGGTAGGTATCTGAGTAATCAGCTAGAGAAACTTAGGGAAAGTAATACAAGCACCAATGTCTTGTGAAAATATTGCATCTTATAGTGTTGGGCCTGCTTTCTGTGTCATTATCATTAGTTATCTAGATAGTTTTATTTTCCAAAATGCTATCCATATGACGACCTCTGTGGCGCAGTGGGCGAAAGCCCGCTTGAGATGTGGGCTCTATCTCCGCCGCGAGCCGTGGTACAAATGTCTGTATGACCTGCAAATATTTGTATCGAGTCTGGGTGTTTTCTGGATATGTACCTATCTATTTATAAAATGTATTTATGTAGTATACCAGTCATTTGGTTACCATAACACAAGAATTAAGTTAAATTGCTTAGCTTGGAACTAGTTATAGATGATGCCTGTGAAATGTCCTGACATTTAAATTTATTTATTTATAATAAACTATTTATGTCTACTAATTTTATTAAGTACTTATTTCTTAGTTTGTGCTCTACCCATCCATATGTTGTCTGGTAGAGATTGCTCCTAAGCTCGATATGACCGCCGATTGTAAAGTATTAAATTTTTTTAGTAATTTGGACATGACTATACATTCAATAAGTCTTCAAGTAGGTACTCCTAATTTTTTTTTTCATTTAGAGTCTAAATTTTAGACCAATAAGTAAGTTTAGCAAGAGAATTAACATTATTGTTATTTTTCCTGGCAGTTCTACTCGTGAGTTTATTTTATCAGAAACAAAACCAAAAATGCTCAGATAATTATGCTTTTATTGATAAGCTTGATAAAAATCTTTCAAAATACCTACTCTAAATCAAATAGAAAGGTGCTTTATAGTAGAATAATTCTAAAAGCGCCATCTTGTTTAGTTTTCTAGTAACAATATGGACTTGGCAACACTACTCGTCAATAGATAGCGCTACTTGTTCGTCACCTTGTATTTTTTCTAAATAATCTATTTGTTATTTAATGAGCATTATTAGTACAATTATTTATTTAATTTTAATACGATTGTTTGAATGTTTTAAAGTCATAATAAATTTCAAATTTATTAATTATTTCTACAAAAAATATTGTTATCAGCTCTTTGCCGCTAGATGTCACTAACAAAGCTGAAACAAACCAATTGTTATGAAAGCACTTAGTTTGCATGACTTGTACTGGATTATGCTATCAACATTTACGCTATGGAAACTCTCAGTTCTGAAAGCACACTGCGAATTGTAAGTAATAGAGTTCCAGGAAATTGTGAACTGTTACTTAAAGTTTATTAAGTACCTACTTAATTAGAGATTTTTAGTAAGTATTAAAATTTTGGTTTAAATAGCTGTTTGATAAATATAGAAAAAAAGGACCTGAAACAAATTTGTGAGATGAAATAGAATAAAAATCAGCAAATGACAAAAAAGCGAGTTGCCGTACGCGCCCTGCGACATGTTACACATAAATCAGAGGGGGGCCACCCACGCCCACTCCACTCGCAAGGATGATCTTTTCCCTAGATCCTACATTTTTATAACGACGCACATAAACATGGCTTTTTGTGAAGTAATTTTGTAGAAACGTTACGAAATATTGAATTTTGTTTACAGATATTGGAAAGTTTGTCTGATTTACCTTTAATGTTCGTAGGTATACAAATTTCGTTAACCCTGCTATTTAATCAACTCGTTCAGCATTTCAAAGATATTATTACTTTAGATAGATATAGTATTAACATAGGCTATGTAACAATAATATCCCAGACAAATTCGACGCGAGCGGCAAGTTATATTTATTTATCTTTTAATTATAAAATTGGTTTAAGTTAGTTCATAATTAGCTGTCATTCGTTGACTAAGAATGATACTTGTAGTGTTTGAATAGATTAACTAGAACTAGAACGAGCTCAGTGAAACTGGAGCAGGCAGGTATAAACCATGCTACATTATTTGTTTGAGTTTCGTATCTATAGTAAAAGCCATGAGCGGTAGGGTGTCAACAACAAGTGTCAAAATAAAAAAATCTATAAAACTAACTTCAATTGGCTAAGAAAAGAGACAATTTCCTGAGCTATATAAATTCAATAAACATTTGCATAATAAGACCACTTTGGTCACTTGCTCATCACGGGTTACGTGATTTACGTGATTTTACTGTTGTTTTTTATTGACTAATATCGTTAAACATCCAGATAACAAATACAGTTTGAGTGATCTATTCTTAAATACTTAAATAGGCAAGTTCTAGTGAAAACTCACCAACCTCCAGTGGAAACCTACTTGAAAGTTTTTAACTTGGACCAAAAAGATTATTAGACCTTTTTCTGTAATTGGTTTCGAACTTAGTATATTTTCTGTTTACTTCGAATAACGAAATTTAATAAAAGGAAATGTAGGTATAGGCGAAGTAGGTAATAGATATAATATTGATTAAAAAATACGTCTTTTAGACTTCCAAAAGCTTACCAAAGTATAAAACGAATACAAGTAGAATCTATAGTAACAAGTGATATTCTTTGAATCAATTACCGATACCAATTTAACTTCACAATCACGTTGTAATCGACAAATACGAATCAAGCTTCTGTGAAATTTGCTTCGTATTAAATAAATCTGTAATTAACTTCTTGAAACAAGTTCGATACCGAGCTTACTTTGTTACCCTATGAAGACCGAATTCCTTTGAAATAGAACAAAACCCTTTACGGAAACTCGAAAGTTTCTCGAAAATAAGCTCAAACAAAACAGGTTGTAGCTTGTAGCTTGTTTAATATATTTTTTTCGTAGCGAGCGTAGCAGTCATAGGCTACCGCTACGAGTCATCATTATAAGGCCTGTTCAGACCTACGCGGTATTCGCTGCCGCTGTGGGAAGGGAAAATACTGCGCCGCGGAACTGCATAGAAAATAATACCTGCGCGGTATTTTCGCTTCCCACAACGGCAGCAAATACCTTAATTTTGTCATGTAATAAAGATTGAGACTAAAGTGTTCGTGGTAGGGGCTCGGTTGACGAATATGCTATCTTGAATCTTCGGCGTTCCCTACAAGGCGATCCGACCCTAAGTACCTGAAAAGGTGCCAATAAACATTCTTCATAAAAGGACTTATACGTCTTACCCATACATTTGATTAGAGACTTTAACGCTTGGCGATAAAGGTGACTTTTGTGCTGAAGTGAGCAGTAATATATTTGTACAATATTTAGTGTTTCGAGGAAGTTCTTCAAGAAACAACGGGTTTCTCTGGGTCACCCAGGGGAGAAGGCGGTTTCCATCTAAATCTCCCAAACGGGGGATTCCAACGCGAATTACTGAAAAGATGTACCAAGTGAGACGAAAAATTTATCGTATTTACATGAATGTTGTGTTTCGTGGGAATAAAAACTCGGAAGATTGCTTTTACAGAGTGACAGAAACATTATGTCACTTATGAAATGTTTTGCATTTAATGTTTTGCATTTAATTGCTAACATTTTGTTAAAGCTAGCTATTAGTTATGATGTAATTATAAGTCACTAGCTTACTCGCCCGCGGCTTCGTTCCCGTGGTAAAATATAGCCTATCTATGTTTATTCGGTAAGTCCATGCTACACATTGGTGAAAGAATTTTTGAAATCGGATGAGTACTTACCCCAAACATAGAAACTAACAAACAAACCAACTTTGCCTCTTTATAAGTATTATTAGTATGGATAGAGATAAAGATATATTACCTAACACATTTAGGTCAGATAGACTGTATTTAGTACATTGAACTTTGACATAGATGAAGATTAGGTATAGCTAACATAATATAGCAAAGAACAATGAAAAAAGTTAGATTGAACTTTTAAAAATGGACATTACAAAAACCGGATACAGGACCACTATACGGATACAGAATTACAGAACATACAAATGATGAATGTTCCAAAACTATAATAATTATACTTAATACATCGTAAAAATAATAAATAACGTCACATTAACGCTATGATTCGTACGATTAAAATTCATGTTGTTGTCATCGTTTTGTACTTAACCGCCCTTTTTCGCGCCAAACTTTTTCAATATGGCGGTCGGCGAGAGCCACGCGCTGCCACCATTAACCACCGACTCTTCACCGTCGGTATAAACTCACAAATCATGAAACGTGCCATCACTGGAACACAAACAATTCCACACTCAACTACCCAAGACACAAGGCACAATGTGAAATCACAGCTCTACTCTATCAGCGCGGACGAAGCGCGCCCCCAACAAATTATTTTGAACCTTGAAACCGCAATGAGGAAAACTTATTTTCAATTAATCCTCGGAAAATCGTGAAACGAACAAAGAGAGCGAGAAACGGGGCCAACATTCGTTAATAATGTAATGTATATTTATTTCTCTACATTATTTTCACCGTCGCTGTCAGGCGCGTCAAATAGGATCGCTATGATATATATTAATTATAGCGGCAACGAAACAATAAAATTTAAGTGTAAAATTGTTCTTGCATAAAAATTTTTGGAATTACATTTATTTTACTGTAAAAACACTGCACTGAGAACAATTACTGCGCAGTTACTTAGTTTGCTATTTTTTTGCCGCGTTTTTGTGAGTTTACATTGAAAGTGTCTGCACGTCTGAAACTTGATGTAAACTTCAGCGTCTGCCGCACGACGGGAACTAGTTTAATATCGATCGATGTCTTTTACACGTTAAGTAAATAATTTTCGTATTTTAAGGTGTTTTTTTTGCAAAATGATATTATACTTTCTTTTTCTGCGGCCTAATTTAAATGGCATCGGGCGTTCCGCATCTAATCAATACACGGCTTGGCGCGGCGCTCGCGGCAGGTCGCGCGGCGTCGGGTGGCATCGGGCGCGCTCGGACGAGACGCGAGCGAGACGGCGCCGTCGACATTCAAGCTCTCGCTTCAATCGTAATTCCATTTTCCGCCCGCCTTAGCAAATTGAAATGTCGTAACTCTTGGGGGAATATCGGCTTTCTGCCCAAGAAAATATTCTGCTAAGGCATTGTAACGACGCTTCAGATATTAAGGAATATTTTCAGTCCATCATACGGTTTGGGGAGCGTCCCCTAAGATGGCTGTAATCGTGAATCTGCCCGCCACTTGGCCGACGGTGTCAGTCCCCTTCACTTTCGATTCCGATTTTTGTTTGGGGATTATTTCTTTGTCGTGGAATAATAGCATTTCATCCTATTGTTGGCGGTTCAATAGTAGCGTCTGTTACTCGAAGGTCGATGGCTGAAAACTGGCTTGGGATAGGTCGCGAAAAAGTTTCATCATAACCGTATAAGTTTCTCATGCGTTACTTCTTCAGAAGCTTAAACTTTATTCTCTTTTTTTCCGAAGCGTTGTGGTATTGTAGTACAATAACCTTACATGTAAAGTTTACATGTAAGGTTAGTTTACATTGTAAACTATACTTAAAAAAATAAACATCTCTTTTTGATCTAAACTAGGATAAGACTCTTGTTGGATCATAGCTCATTCTTTAGATTGAAGAAGAAAAAAAAAGTCTTTACTTGTGTGTGGAGTGTAGTCTACATCATTACGACCTCTGTGGCGCAGTGGGCGAAAGCCCGCCTGAGACGCAGAGGTTGCGGGTTCGATCCCCGCTGCGGGACAAATGTTTGCATGATCTGCAAATATTTGTTTCGTGTCTGGGTGTTTTCTATGTATAATATGTATGTATTTACAAAAAAAAAATGTATCTATGTAGTTTATCAGTCATCTGGTTACCATAACACAAGCATTAAATTGCTTAGCTTGGCACTAGATGACGCCGTGTGAAATGTCCAAGGATATTTATATTTATTACGTTCAAAATAATAGGCTTACCTACAACTTACTTAACTGCAATCATGAAATAATTTCTCAACTCTATGCAGATTAAATGCAGCTCTACAGCCCGAATTGTATACTTACTAAAAGTTCAAATATATTTTATTTTTTGTCAAAAAAAGTAAAAATAACTGCGCAGAAAGTGACCTAACGGGGGTATGAGCAATACCGTTATTAGTGGGACGCCCAGTAGGTCAGATAAATTGAACCCTCCGCGTTGTGTTCACACGTAAATAACATGTTGGGGGGTGGCTCTGACCCCGCACTCACAAACCAACAAAAAAAACCAACTACAGTCCACTTTGAACCTTATTCCGACGATATAACTATGGGTATGACCGCAAAAAGAAATATTGTTCAATCTCTTCCCAGTTTACTGTTTGTAAAACTCTAGCCAGAGCATTTTAACCCTTGCTCGGTTGACTTAAGCTGGTTTTGGTAAATATAAGTGACAGAAGTCCGTGATAGGACTAGAATGGATTTCGTAAAACACGCAACAGGAGTAAACTTCTGTCATGGTTTGCTAATATTGTGTTTAGTTTTAGTTAATTTGTTTTAAGAAATCACCATCTGTGTTTCTGATCCATCCTGTGTTTTTAGAATAGTAGTATTTTTTAATAAGATCAATGAATTTCAATAACTTTAAATTTAGTATGCACTTACGCATTGGACAGGATTTACTATTTATGTTTCAGTTAAAAGTTTAAGACATTTTTCCAGATTTTTACTTGAGCTTAAGTTAATTAAAATAAATAAAAATCTTTCAGAAGATCTAAAAAATGACTTAAGATCTTAGAGAATGTCTACTGGGAATATCGTCACATTTTTTTAGAGTATGTTTCTCTTGTCACTGTTATGTCAATGAAAAGAGACGACAATGCAAGCATGTAAGTCAATTTTAAATATCGTGCTTCAAAAACGGTTTTTAATTTCAGAAATAAGACCTAATTTCAGGAAAGTAATTTATTTTCGTAGTAAAATGAAAATAACGTAATTGGATACAGAAAAATACAGCCTACAATTTTCAATGAAATCAGAACCACGGCGTTATTCCGTCGGTTTCTCAAAAACGTCCTTTTTCTTAGAAGATAGAGCCTCTCGGGGTCGGGGGTGGGACGGGGTTGAAGAGGGGTGGGTTTGCATTAATAATGTAGGTATCGGGCCGACTCGCGATTAATTTGATTATTTGCGTTAAACAAATGACTATTACGCACCTTCGTTTAATTGCGTTTTGATATAAAACGACCAATTGACTGGAAAAGGGTTGGAGGTTTGTAATCGATCTGTATTGTATTTAGTATTTTGTGTTTAGTAAAATCAATTAAGCAACAATTTTTATTAAATAAGTTTGAGGAAGTTACTGAAATTATTAGACCGTTTGCAAAACAGCTTTAACTAACCTCCTATGCCTCTAGATATCTAAGATCTTCAAAGATCTTAGATATCTGTAGATTTAAGTAAGTCTTTTGTAATGAGGGTCACATTGGGTAGGTTTACATTTTTACATGGGCTAGAAAACCTGGGTTCTCACCCATAACATTGAGATCGAAATTCGGCACAAAAAACAAACTTAGGCCTAGTGATATCTAGACAATTTTGTAAAGGGTTAGGAGGCAAGCTTTGTCTATATAGGCTTGCCCAGCACCTAAACCATCTTCTCAGTTAAATCGGCCATATCTATATGCAAGATATTGGTCAATACGTGTGGGGCTGATTAAGCTGCGGGTGCTTTTCTTCATCGTTTAGAGCTCGATCAAAATATTATTTTCAATACAAAATTCTATTTTAGCCGGGCATCGAACCCATGTCGGATCGAAAATGAGGTACATCCTATCATTCCGATGAATCAAAGCACCTACGTTAAAGTATATTAGGTTAAGTAAGTTTGTATGAGCTAATTGAGCTAGTGGCTAACTTTGGTAATGGAATATTTAGGGCGCCTAAAGACATAGCCATAGCTTAGCAACTTTAAAAGCCGGGACCAGTAGTTCAACGTTGAACCCTCCGAAGCTGAGAGGCGCTCAGCTGTTAATGCCACTTGCGGTCACCCATCTAAATTGTGACAGTGCGTCGCTTAACTTCAACGATTTCACAAACGCTTCATAAGTGCCGCAACAAGCAAGATTGTAAAAATCTATAATTGCTTCCCACGTCATCTAGTTTGCGCTTGCCTCAATTTATATTCAGCTAGCGAAGGCGACGCGACGTCGCGACAGCCTTTGGACCCAGCCACTTATAGGTGACTTTAGCAATTTAATCACAGCGTCTTTTCCATGCAATAAGTTAATTATGTTATATTACATACTTCGTCCTGGCACCTATTTGGCTCAAACGATCAGCATGGCCATTCGCGGCAATGCTGCCAGTGTCTGGCAGTGTAGAATCAGTTGAGCTATCAATAGATCGTTTGTAACTTAGTAGTTAACCTTAGTAGCTATGTAAATATGTAGTTTAGTTTGTGTTAATAAATATTTATTTATTACATAGATAAATAAATATAGCTAAGCAACTTATAAGTCGCTTAGCGTGGGACTAGATGATACTGTAACCAATGTCGTAAGATATTTTATTGATATTTTATACAAAAAAGTAGCATAAACAAGGTAAGCTTGAAATCTTATTGATTTTATTTTATATTTCGCACATTTTAAAGAAATGCTTTTTTCAAAATATAATACGCTGAAAAGTTTCGCTAATTAAAAAAATTGCGAGGTAAATACGTTTAAAAAGAAATTGAAATAAAGTTTTCAGCAATTATATTTTCTTAAACAAAGAAGTTAAAGATAAAGTTCGAAAAATTCTCGCAACCTTTAACTTTTCCGATCGGTATCCAAATTTACTCCACCTTATCCAAATATCTTTAATTGCAGGGCATGATCGTAAACCGATTGCATAAATACAAACTTGCAAGCCTTTCAAGTTATTAGTAGAATAAGCGTTGGTTGTACTTTCGTAGCAATGTAGGCGTAGCGTCTCTACGTCGTAGCAGACCTTATCAGAGGGAGAAAGATGCTTACAAGTTACGTGGAATTCTGTAGAAATGTCTCGATACTTATCTACTTATAATAGCTAATTATGGTTCGAATGTTTTGTCTTACGTTGTTCATAGTGAAGTTAGTATAGTGTGGTGGTAAATCTGGTGACTTAGTTCTTTGCTTAAGCTTTGTCCTTTTCTGTAAAACTAGAGTGCAAACAAACTTTATCACATTTATAATATTAGTGATGATAGAATGAAGGATGCTGTTTCTGATAGAAAACAAATTAGATTACATATATAATACAATTTTAAAATATGAATTCAATTATGAGAAATCATTTCTGAAACAGAAAAGTGAAGAATTAATTAACGCTCAGCGTTATATAAACTTGCACTAAGAAGCGATACTTGGTGAAAATTTGGGAATGTGGGGGTTCCCCCGCCGCGCCTCAACCACAGAGTAAAGATTAACTGATAATCACAGACAGTTTTATTATAAAATGTTATGATTAACTTAGAATAGATAGATAGATAACTCTTTATTGTTTTTCACATACTCGTATATCAAATAATTATAATGTAAATTCCAGCTTCTTTTTTCACATTAGGTACATGGGATTTCCTTATGAAGCTAACTTAGCTTATTTTATTCATTTCTTTAGCCATGTCAAAATGATAATTCGGTTAAGCACTGATTAGCATGAAAATGATCGCATGTTGTGCAGGTTCGAATCCCGTCGGAATGGAACATTTTCGTGAATATTTAATTTAAAATGAAACACTTTTATAAGTGTAGTTTAACACTATAAAAATGAACAACTACATTCTTTGATCTATTCGAATAAACGATAAAAAGAGTTATCAGTCATCTCAAGCAAAAAAATATCAAAGCCCAACAAGAATCAAACTCGCACATTAGTGTCTTTCACGTGGATTTTCATTTCTTTTAGCCCAAAACCTGTAGGCAATTTCAGTACTCCTTCTGTACCTTTACTCTGTGCTTTAACCTTTCCTTAACTTCCACAAGTGAGATGGAGTACGTAAGTATATAGAGCAAGTTTAATTAAGGCGCTGTTCTTCGTGCATTGTTTATGAGCGGAATAATTCAGTGTGATTTAGATTTTCTTATGCTAGCGCTTCAACGCTAGAAAAACGTACAGAATGCAGTAGTTTTCGCAGGATAACCGTATCAAATTGATTGTGTTTTTCAATTTTTGACTTCAAAAAAGGAGGAGTTTCTATTTTCCCTTCTATGTTCTATGTTTATGGGTAAAGTCAGTCGCTTACATCTTTTCCTATCTTTTGCTTTTCTCTCTCTCCTCTTACATTTTTAACCTCCTTCACACAATTCATCCACTTCTGCGGCCTTCCTCTACTTGGTATACCCATAAAACAGTATAAAAATATGAGGTCCTAAAAATAGTCGTATAAATGTTTTCAACATGTCCGCAGTTAACTAAGTTAGTTAAATTACATTAAGCATGTTTTAATTATATTTAAATATATTAGAACTATTAATACTGAAAAAAAACCCATAAAGATTTTATCTGGTAAACATAGACCGAAAACAACCGAGGGATCATCTCAATGCTTTTAAGATATATTGGTGAAAAATATAGAAGGAAAGAAGTGTTTATAGAGATATAGAAAGCTTTTTTTAGCAACGACAGGATATAAATATAAAAATAGATCAGTAATTAAAATAAATTGGCACACTAAAAACTTCAACTGTCACACCCAAATCTTCTCCATGTATATTCCCAGATTCTCAGCTTGATGTAAGTTTGACTGTGAAAAGTAAAGTTTCAGTCGATGTCGATGAGGCGGCGTAGACAAAGCAGATACAGCGTGTCCTTTATGTCGAAGCCTATACAGGTTGTATTAAATAAGCTAGATATATATTTTGTTGGGTCTGATGATTACTGATGGTGTATGAGAATGGCTTGTTGTTTATGCAACAAAGGCTAATTAATGATAATATTAATATTATAATTATAAACTTTTATAGTGAGGCGTATATTACTCTAAAAGTTTTTATTAACACTGTTGTGATGAATAACGTTGTATTAAAATAATTCGAAGCGCAATTTCTAAGCATCATCGTTGTACAGCTTACAGCAGTCAGTTTTTATTTAAAACTGAGTACCTATTGTTAGTCACAAAGGTAAATGGAATATTGGACTTAGGTTGATAATTAGCCAGTAGATTGAGATGAGAATTTTTAGGTGTAAGGTATAATTTCTAAGTGTCCGACTAATTCGCTAAAATTAAACTCCTTTTCCTGTATTTGTTCTCCTAGCTTGTTTCACTAAGTAATAAAAACCGAATTTACAAGTCACAGTGGCCCGTATTTTTCCAAAACAAATTAAGTTCGTAACTCCGTCTATGCCGTGAATAAATTATAGCGATAAGGCTTCGCAATATTGAGGCGTTTTGATCATTAAGCGGTCCCTCCTCATCCCAGTTTGGAGGTATTTTTCCGGGATGGGCCCGAACCATAGAGCTTAGAATGTCTTTTAAACTTTGACTAAAAATTATAGAGATAACTGTGATTATTTTTTATTTTATCAGAGTGCTACTAAAATACTTTTTGATATAGTATTTCAGTAAAGTAAGTAAGTTCGTTTATCTTACTTTACTGAAATACTTACTTATAGAAATTACTTGAAAGTTTTTTATAAGTAACAAAGACAAAGGACTCATAAATATTGGTGAACTTTTCATATTATTGTGTCCGAGTTTATACCACTGGAACCCAATTTCCAGATCTTGAATAGCCATTTTATAATAAAATAATAATAAACAAATAATAAATAGAATAATATTTTAAAATAATATCAATACTTTTACCATTTTTCCTAAATTTGCGCTCGTAAACGATAGGAAAACATTAATACAAAAGTTGATTGCATTATTTAATTTTTAGTCAAAAATACATTATAGTATCTATAGCGTTATTAGCTTTTTATTTTTTTTTCGAAGTTTCTGTTGTGTGTAAACAACGAAGTCGCGAATAAATGAAAGAACAGAATTGGTTGAAATAGGAAAAAAAATGTGTGGGATGAGGCATTATAGGATGTATACGAAACATCTTGAAACAAAGTCCTATAATTCCCGGTTTCTATATCCAACGTACAGATGACCGTAGATCGATCGTCATAGCAACGTTGTTATCTGTCAAAAAGTGTCATACATTTTGTGTTGTTAATACAACGTTTCGGAACATCTTGAAACAAAGTCTTGTTAGTAACCTCTACATTGGCGCTAGTATTACCTTTCTTGGCTCCTCAGTCGATGATTCTCCTTACCCCTTACCCGTTCAGCTTCACCCCGGCGCCACTCGAGGCTCTTTCATGTTGGATCTGATGCAAAACCAGAACTTTGTTGTTGGACATTATTTTAGCTCAATCTGTAACAAGAGGTTTTGCTGTTTTAAACAAGAATCAATAAAGAAATATACATAACTAGAATACAATGAGAAAACTTTACACAAATAGGTACCTACTTATATTGGCAGTCAACAGTGTAGGTAAAAAACTGTTGACTGCCAATAACACAGGAACAAAACGATCACTCTCAGTAGATCCATTGTCCAGATCCATAATGGATTTAGTGAGATATTTATTTCTCTGTAGATCCAATTTTTGACAGTGTATGACTATATTTGTATTGTATATCAGATCATACACCAAAAAATGGAATCAAACCTGAATCAAAACTGATTACATAATTATCTATTCCATGCAATTTTATGGACCAAAAATGAAGTAAAAATCAGTTACAAGATAACACAGGCCTTAGTAAGCTAACCATTAATGAAATGTAACATTTACTAAGCTTGATTTAAGTTTATTTCACATTTACTACGACCTTAGGAACGTATTTTACTCGGGGTATTCACATTTCGTGTATTTTAATGTGACCTTAAGATGACCACTTGCAGACGCAAACCCCTCCCGAGCAAAAATGTGTCAGTGCAACTGCAAATTATGGATGTGGCATATCTGCCCCCAGGCCACTATATATTTCTGTTGTTCAAGAACAGAAACAGAAAACAAAAAATTTAGGAATTGACATTCGTAATTAAATACAATTCATGAATCCTAAAAGACGTATTTATTTTATAATAAGAGCGAGATTAATATTCATTTTGATAAAATATACTTATTTTAATTAGAGATTACAGCATTCCGTCATGATATTTTATGTTACAGCAATCAGAGCGTATGACGTCACGCCTAAGTTAAATCACTTTCTTGTCTTCAGAGTAAGGACCGGATAATAAAATATGACTGATTTTTTCTTAGGGCACCACTCAGTTTCCTTACATAGTATTATCAACACCAGAGTTGGCCACTTGCTCATACGAACGAACGAACGATCAACATACACAAACATAAACATTCTTTACATATTTTGTGCGAAAGCATTAAGCATCTCCATCTCTCCCTAGATTCGCAGCTCGTGAATCCGGCGACCGGGGCGTCTGCGGGGCGAGCACCGAGACAGAACGCGACCCGCAACCGATATCATCGTATTATTGCGACTAGTCAACACACGCGGGTTACATTCACATTGTAACTTCTCTATATACAAATAAAATAAATAAATAAATATCCTTGGACATTTACACGGCATCATCTAGTCCCAAGCTAAGCAACTTAATTCTTGTGTTATGGTAAGTAAGTAAGTTCGTATGAGCAAATGGCCAACTCTGGTGACGGAGTTTTTAGGCCGCCTTAAGGCCTCCGTCATGGCTTAACGACTTTAAAAGCGTGTTTGTGTTATGGTAACCCGATGACTGATACAATACATAGAAACATTTAAAAAAGATACATATTATAGGTAGAAAAACATCCAGATCCGGAACAAATATCTGCAGAACAATTTGATGTCCTCCAAAGCACAGACCTCTTCAAAGGATTTTTAAAAAGGCAAAACGAACTGAAAAATGTTGTCTACCGCACCTTGGGAATACAGTCGTGATCATATTTAAGTATTTATTAATTTCCAAAGCAAAGTAACATGCAGCTGTTAATTACACTCTTAGTTAACCATCCAGATAGTATCAGCTAAGAGCGTGGCTCAAAAAAAGTAAGTTCGAATGGTGACGAAGTTTTTAGGCTGCCTAAAAGGCCTCCTTCATACCTTAACGAAGTAGCGTCGACTAACTTCAAATATTATCACGAACGTTTAAACAACCTACGCCACGAGAGCTTCATTCATTATATTCAAAGAGCTGTATTGAGTAGATGAGGAGCTAAACAATTTCACAATCGCGTGGGCAGGACAAGGGTGGAGGTACTGAATACCGAAACTGTAAAGTTGACACGACGAGGCGCCACACCCACGAGGAAAATAAGCGTAGGATTATTATTCACGGTCGTATTGAACTTAATTTGTAAATAAAGTTACCTATAATCTTTTATTTTCAGAATTAAAATTACTGCATCTTTACTCAGCCTTACAAAATTACCAGTTGAGCCATCTAAGGATCATTGTAAAAGATATTCCTAAGGTAGCTCAATTAGCTATTGCCAGACGAAAGTGTGCCGAAGACACTGGCAGCATTGGCAATGCCGATCCGTTGTGTCAAATAGGTGCCAAACCTCGGGAATTAAACATTAATATTATGTGAAGTTATTTAGATAAAATAACTAACTTAAAATAATTAACTTAAAATAACTTTACAAAATATTAATTCCCAAGGTTAGTTAATAAAACATTTTCTATTTTCAGAAGCCTAGGAATAAGTCAGCTTGACCCGCACATAATTTATCCTCATGACATTCACAGTAAAGACACTGGTCAATACGCATGCAGCTGATATAGCTGTTTGTGTCCTCTCGAATCTCGATGTTTTTCTTCACCGTTTACAGCTTGTGACAAAATGCGTACAAATTTTTCAAAGCGTTAAACATTAATGAAGCAAAATAATGTTTTTTTTTCAATCTTGTCAAAACCCAGAAACATTATACCAAATAATTTTTACAATAGGTACCTATCAAAAGTTAAAACTAATTCGATATCTCATCGATTTCGTGTTAAAACTTAAGATGAGACTTCGCCACTGACTCAGCTCTTTATTCCTAAATCAACCTTGAACTATTTATGCGTCTGTGCACCTCAGAGTTCAACTCGGGTCAAATAAAAATAATTTTCGCAACTTATTTTCTATTCAGCTCTCAAAATTTAAGCAATTTGTAGAAAAATCTGTCTTACCATAAACTGACCTCACGGTCAAGCTTACGTTGTTGTGAGTTTTAGTGGGTTTGATTCCCGACAAGATAGACAAAATATAGGTTATGACACATGTTTACATCTAAAATTTAGCTAAGTCCAGTAGTTGGTATTTAAGAGAGTATAAGTTCTGTGGCACAAGTACCTAACTTGTTTATTTCCAAAAAATGTAGATGTTTCAAATATACAACACTAAGAATAATTATTAATTATGTATTGAATGGGCCGTGGATAACTATACCATTAAATTTACATCTAATGTTCTTCGAATGTGTCAGAATCTATTGCTTCATAGTACAGTAGCAAATTACCAAAATGCACTCACCTGTGCCACACTGCATAAATTGATATAAGGGTATTGCTACACTTGATGCGCATTTTCCCGCAATAACGGACGGCGCGGGAATTGCACAGACAAAGCGACTGACGTGATGGCGACGGTTGTGTTTGCTGTGGTTTGCGATACACAGTAAGCGAACGAGTAACGAAATCTTCGTGGACGAAGCGCAAACGCAGCCGTCACGTCAGGTCTAGATAATTTATAATTTTGTTCGGCTCTGTATAATTTTGTTATTTTATGTTATACTAGCTGCGGCCCGCGGTGATACCCGCGGTGGATAGTTCCCGTTCCCGTGGGAATACCGGGGATACCGCGAAAACAGGTCGTCATGCATAGTGTCGAGCCTTTATCGAATGCAAATACCCGTCATTGTCCAGATCAATTAGTAATCAAAGCTAGCGCGGACTATTAGCGCGCAGTATCGATAGATCGTTGCATACGTCACTAGCCACATGTAGATTAAAAGGTAGGGATGCCGATTCACTGTGACGTCATACCATCAAACTGTTAGTGATGTGTGATTCGATTTGGAACCAATATTGAGCGTAGTTTTTCTGGGATAAGATAAATCTTTTTTTATATGCTTTTAATAAAACACATAAAATATATATATTGTTCACCGCATAATAATGAAAACAATTAAAACACAATATTTAAAATATAATAATTATGGTGATTTTAGATTTTTAATCTAAGTTTGTGTATCTTGGAAGCATGCATTTGTAAGAGCACTCTTCTAATTTTGTGACCTTCAAAGTCATGTTTAGACATAATGCAAAACGCCGTCGTAATCCGCACTTCCCTAAGTTGTAAACAATTCATGCAACACTGAAATCAAGCTCTCCGAAATAAGGTAAGATTTTCTTTACTAGTTTACAGAAGTGAGCCGGTGAGTTTCATTCCATGCAACATTGGAATGAAACTCACCGGAATAAGGTGAATTTTCCACTGCCAGTCCACAGTAGTGGACGCAGCATAGACCTAGAAATAATATAGACTGCTGTACCTAAAAGTTCCTTACGAAATAAGGATATACAAAATTATTGTGAATAAAAGAGATGGCGCGTTATCTTTTCAGTCACTTATTGCTATCGTTTTACTAGGAACATCTTTGTTCTAAATGAATAATGAAATTGATTCACTGGATTTTTTGTCTTTCGGTGGCGCGATAGCTGGCAGTCTAGATATCCAAGGTCTATGGATTGAATCCGCAGGTGATAGTGTGCTGTGCATGTGTGCTGAACTGCGCATATGCTGGTTTGGGGAGGGGGTAAGCGGAGTAACTGTTCAGGCTTGCATGCCTATATCACTGAATAGACTGGGATAGCGAAATAAGCTTTATTACGTAATTGTATTGACCAATTTGGTTTGTACATATACGTGTAAAGTTGGAATAGGTACCGGAGCAAATTTAGAGGATCTGTAATTCTACTGGGGGTTGGTATCAACGCTAGATGCTTTTGTTTTGGGATGAGAAACTAAAACTGTTTGCTCTTAGTTCATAAAAAAACATTTGATTTTCTTCGGCATGGTGAAATTTTTGGAATTCATTTTTAATTATACTGTAGGTAGGTACCTACTACATTTTTTTTATTTGCTTTTTTCCCAGTCTTTGTATCGTTGAGACACCTCTAAAATAGAATCTTAAATATGGAATTGAAATTGACACTCGAAAATAAATCTTTCGGTTCATGACTATCTATTTTAGTCATATATATATCTTGATCGCTAAGCGAAATTATGAAAATTTATTAATAATGGATTGACGACTGTTAGTTGCATTAGCAACTGAGAGCTTTTGTGATTCAGAGAGCACGTAAATTATTTTTACTCATGTAAAGGTTAAAAACTCTGACTTGAGAGATGTTCTACAACTTGAAAACTTATCGATTAAAGTTCTGACGCTGTTTTGTCACTGATTCTTACACTGATTGCTAAGACAGTGAAACAACACTACACAACTATAGTCTCATCTGTAGCTAGCTCGGTACATTTTATTTTAGCTCTCCTCTCTAGATACTCCTGGTTAGAGTAGAGTGCTCCAGTTTTATCGATGTCGATATAAACTGTGTAATGGCGTTGTTATTTTTCTCGTCGCATGTACTGTTGCGATTGGATACCGTTTAATGGTTTATGGATAAAGGTTTTGTTGCAATGTTTTCTATCCATGGCTATTGCTTTGATGAGATACACGTGGTTATTTAAATTTGGACTATTCCCTTTGTTTTTGTGAATATAGTCTATCTGGCTATTAATTGAATGAAATCAACATTTTTCAGGACATGATACCAATGCTAGGATCTGGTTTGAAATTGAAACATCTGTATTATCTCAAAGTAGTTTACATACTCCTATAATACCTTAAATGTTTTAAGATATTTGATATATAGTCTTAAAGGCTATCTTATCTAGGGTGCATAAGTGCATATTGCAAATAATGCCCATTATTTATTTCATAAATGGAATCAATTCAAATATATTTGTTAAATGTTGCATTGTTTCATAATAAAAATGCATAGCTCTACAATTACTACGCAAATTCCGCTTCGGCCGTCTAGGAAACCGTAGCTTCGTAACCAGTTACGAACTAAGCATAATTCGTACTCAAACGATACCAGTTACGAGAAAACACGTATTTTTCGTTACAGGAAACTAGGTTTTGAATTCGTAACCAGTTACGGTGGAAGAATAATCTTTAGTTGTACAAATTCATACTGTTGCACAATCAACTTTGGCATATTTTCACAGCAAAAAAAGTTACACACAACATTTCATCGAAAAACCTTGCCCAGCACTATGCAGGTTAACTCGTCGTTGCTGGGGCGTTGCCTGCTCTGTGTGTGGCCAATAATTTTATTACAAGTTCATTAAGACGCCCGCTGCGGTAGTCAACTCTTCATTTCGTGTTTGCTTTATTTATTTCCTTCATCTTTTCATCTTTTCTTCATCATCATCATCATCCAACTGTGCAGTGCCTGCTCGTTCAAAAACGTGTTGAGCACAGGCTCCTAGATACCGTAACGTATCTATGTCTCTATACTTCCTATTCTACATTTTCTTCCTAGTTACTTGTACAGTCTGGCACTGTCACTAGCGGTATTTATGAAAACCGCACACACCAAAATAACCCTTGTGTGATCAGTTCTAAGGTGTTTATTAGTTTGAGCAGGTATTTTAAACAAAAAGTACCTGCAGGACGAAAACATTTTGTTAAGAAAAGAGATGGTTTTGCATAAAAGGTTAAAGGAAAAATTAATTGGATAAAATAAAAAGATAATTTAAAAAAAATAGCTCTGTGTTAATTACATAAAACAGTGAAATTAATTTTGATTAAACTCTGTATATTTAAAAGAAATTTGTCTAGAGCAGGGCATAGATTACTTTAACTTCATCTGTACGCATAAGCTAATAATAAAAAAGTTGTAAAGCCCTTAAAAATAACTTGAGCTATAAAAAAGTTAAAGCGAAATTTTCTGTTTTCTTTATAACCTGGATATAAATAACGCAGCAATTTTGCCGACTCATTTATAATTGAAATAAAAAAGAATGGCGGTGAAAAGTGTCACAGACCCCAGAGGGTAATTAAAATTCGTAATAACTCGAAAGCAAAGTCAACGCAAGTTAAACAAAGAGGCGAAAATAATTAATCGTTGACACGCTCCCTGTAAAACGGCCCAAAGTAGCGAGACACGCTACGAGCTTCACGTGGTCAGCCAACCACACTACTACATCTCTGAACGTTGCAAGTGTATACACTCATCCAATACTTTTAAAATCTAATAAGACTACATTTTATGTATTTTTAGTATAAGTTGAAAATTGGTTTGTTACAATTCTGTTACTCTAGTCGCCAGATCAACAGAATTTCAGGAAATCGTCAGTTTTCTAACAAAAAAAATTATACAATCTCTTTAATCTAAGAATGTTACCCCAAATTATGACGGGGCACATTTTGTTTTACGAATCGTCTTATTTGAAAACAGGCAAAAACTTTTCTGAAAGAGGCCAGCAGATCGCCAGCTTTAGCGTAGAAAATAAAAACTACAGTGGACAAATAATTATGACCATATTCACATAATTAAACGTAAAATATAAACATGACAATACAATTAAACAAACCCATAATAACTTAAAAAGTTTAATTAAAACCCAACCAAAAGCACAATGGAGTATCGCTACCTGAATAAATGATAACATCGTGGTGAATTTGATGTCAATATGTGTTAACACTAAGCTATTTAGTTCACGACTCAGCTTTGCCCCCTCACCCGACAATCACAACACCCTCACACACCACCCACGTTATACTTGTGTGCAACTAACACAAGCACAGACGCAATTTTTCACTACACACTAACGCAGAGATGGATGTAGTGAGTCCCTTGCCCCACGAAGTTTTGTAGTACAGAATTTGTTGGTTGTCTAGACACGCCTGCTATGCTTTTAAGTTTGAGGTGAATCCTGGGAGACATGTTTCGTGAACTTTATACGAATTAATTTACTTTAATCCTGTAATCTTAAAGATTTGATTGTGTGATAAAAGTTTGATTTGTGGTGAACTTATATTTATTTAATTCACACATTACCATACTGTTTGTAGCTGCACTTCTAATTAATTTAAGTACTTTCAAAAAGCCTCGATTTTTTTCATTTTTCATTAAAATTTATCGAAACATTTTTGACATTATTTTAATATTCTCTGTTTTAGCACGTTTCTTTCAACTGTCTATTCTTATTAATATTGCCATAAAATCTAAAAAACAAACGTTTAATAATATCGCTGTGTTATCATCATATCCTTAAATGCTGAAAAACTTTAAATTTTTATCGATACTTTAGAAAATTGAATTTATACTGTGTATGCTCTAGTGTTACCAGATGTAGCCGCGAAATATGCCGACGTTGCGATACAATTGCGGCCGTAGCGTTGCCGAGGGGGAGTGGGCAAGGCTCTATATAACGGAGTTCCCACGGTCTCTGCGCATTTTCTAGCCGGAAGTTAGAAACCAATCTGTGATGTATTTTATGTTTAGTTCCTTTTGCTGCGTATGTTTTACAGAGTTTTAAGGAAATTTGTAGCATAGAAAAACTTTGTACAAGATAGTGATCATTTTTGTTAATAAACCGATAAAAAACTTGAGTTTGTTGATTGTATTGTTATAATTTCGTACTTGATAAGAGTAGACACGCAAACATTTAACAAACTGCATTACACTTGAGATTATTTTAGTTCCTGTCAAACAAAGTACGTTAACCTAAATAATTAAAAAACAGATTGTAATTCCTTCCTAAAGCTTTTAACTCTGTTCGAGTGCTTATTAATATATACGTCTAGTAAGCAAACCTTTCAACTTCGAAAAACTAGAATCGAACGCAAAAAGAAACACCCCTTATTAGCATCGCAACATAGCACGGGGTGAAATGGTAAAATCGTATTCCAAGTGCTGCTGAAAATCATGGCACGAGAATGCATCGAAAATGATTATGAAATGTGCCCGAACGAGACAGAGCTATTGCAGTCACACGCAGCTCAGTCGGTTAGACAGAGATCAAATATTGAATATCTTCAGAACATGAAAAAGGGTTGAAGTTTGAAAGAACTGCGATGAAAGTTAAACCATTTTCCGAGTACATACAGTAGAAAATCGGAAAAAGCTACTCGAAGATAGGCTGTATCGTTTCGCACCCAGCTAGGGGTGGCGGGGGACTCGGTGGCTCTCAACTGTGGCAGATAATCAATATCCGCTTGGCTTGTGGACACTATAGTAATATACGTTACTTTCCTCCCTCTCTGTTACACCCACCTCTTTCTTCATAAAGGCATCCTTCTCGCACCATTATCTAAAATGGACAGTGGCGTAGATTTGGTAAATGATAACGTGAGAAAGTATTTATCAGGACAATGAAGCGTGATATGTAATTATATAACCTATTTATGGTGTTTGTGATATGTGGTGGTATTTTTGGGAGGGGGTGTGGGGGGGGGAGGTAGTTGATATATTTGTTTTTATTGCTAGACCGCTGGATAGAGTACTTCTTCATTAAAGTGTTCACTGCACTGCTCAATTGACTAATCTGATCGAGGGTGCCCTAGTCAACACTAGCCTGTTTCATTATTATGGTAAAACACGTTGGAATTTCCATTAAGTTTTCATGGTGGTGAATGCTTTGATTTTACTTTTGTAGGAATCTAGGTCAGAATGATACATTTATTTTCTGTAAAGCCTTGACTGTTTTCTTACTTACCTGAGGTTAATCTTTTCTATCTGTTCACTTAATAAACTCTAAAGAACTATAGAAATAATATTTTTTTAAAGCCTAAGGATAAGGCTTATAAAAAATTAAACAATGCCAATAATTATTATTTAGAAATGAGTTTATGAAAAAAATAATCTACCTAGGTACTTAGTAATAAAATAATTGCTACTATATACTAAAGTTTGTGTGTTGTTTTAAACTAAGCTTTACAAAACACTCATGGTTGTGTCCCTGACTTTACTCTCGAGTTCAGAGACATTGGTATTTTAATAGTCATTACAACACCATGATGGTTTTTTCGTTGCTGGGGTCTAAATTTCATTGTTATTTACGTAGTTTTCCTGTTGGTGTATTTTTTTTTATTTATAAAA
This sequence comes from Xanthorhoe designata, assembly GCA_963582015.1. NCBI lineage: Eukaryota > Metazoa > Arthropoda > Insecta > Lepidoptera > Geometridae > Xanthorhoe > Xanthorhoe designata. The sequence continues at coordinate 8,098,442 of OY757038.1, forward strand.
AAGAAAGATTTTTATAAAAAAAATCAAGTCGTATGTAAGTATTATGGTTCATAACGCTGGTACATTTGAGGACTTCACAAAAGTTTATTTTGTGTTTGTTCTCGTTGTTTGAAATATGTTAGAAATCATTAAAATAATTAAACTTATTTTATTTTTAAAATAGCTGTAACTTTGGACATTTTAAACAAAGTATGGCGTATTTAATAAAATGCAATGTCGATGCTGAATATACAATATATATTATTTTGTATTGATTACTTTCACCCTTGCGAGTTATGACGCTGCAACTCTTTCCCAAATAATGGATAAGTAATTCGATTGAGCCGCGTCTGTCGATAAATAGATATCTAGGTAGTTGCGATCTAGATGTGGCCTGGATAACATTTGACCGTAGCTCAAGCTATAATTTTTTCACGAATTTTGTAGCGAATTCGTGAAATACTTAGGAAAAAAAATAGAAATGAATAACGCGTCCGAACAGGCCTTAAGTCTTAAACTGATATAAGTAGTGGTAGTCAGTGCAAGTACAAAATGTAAACCACCAATAAACGGTGCTTGAGATCTCGTTCGAGTCAAACTACTCGTAAATAAACGTTTAACGTTTCCAGCGTAACTTTACATTGGTGGTTTTCAGACAGATTAGTAACAGTAGATAACCACCTCTATCTTCTTCCGTTTAGTTTTACTCTAGACAGAGTAGACGTGGTCGTCATGACGAAGGGGTGGTGGCAATGTTGACTGATTCTGCGCCATTTGTCGCGTACTGCTGCCGAATCTCAATTCATGATTACTACTAAATAATGATTTCATAAACATCAATGATCAACTATTAACAAAACTTTTTTCTAAATATTCTAAAATTACCTACACATCTATAAAAATTGTGTCAATGATTGGTATTTTCAATGTAGTTACCGTTCGATTGCACGGTTGAGCGACTGAAAAGTGAAAAAGATTCAAACCTCTTCTTGATGATTAGGTATATCTCGTTGTTTACCACTTGGATAGACCTTCTGAAGACTTCAGGCGGTCTTTAAGTAAAACCTCATTATATTATCATAAATCGGAGCAAAATAAGCAGTTACAATAACTCGATACATCGCAATGCATCGCCACTGACATTTACATAAGCATCTTCATCGGTATGCAATCGATACGCCACATACCTACAGCGGATGCAGATTTCGCTAATATTGTTTGTGGATTAACGCCACAGGATAACGTAAAACAGCTATGTTAGTAAGTTCCTGACTTAAATAATGGCGATGATTCTATTGTACCTGCACCGACTTCGAACTTGAGAAGACTTTGAAGCGCGCGTTGCGAAGCTTGCTAAGACGTTCTTGATAGATCGTTGAAGTTAAGCAACGTTTTGAGCGGTCACCAGAGTTGATCACTTGCTCATACAAAAGAGCGAGCGGTCAAAATTTAGATGGACCGGAAGTGGCATTAAACAGCTGTTTACGTTCAGTTTACATTACTAGCGTAGGTAACTTCTCTTTTTTTACCTCTAACTATCTAAGGAAGCCTGTAAAACGATTGGTACTTATAGGTAGGTTATTTCGTTCTATTCTAACCAACGTTAAGGGAATGTGCTGAGTAACATTCAGCTTTTGTTATAAGACGAAGATTTAGCATTCACGGGCTCTTATTACGCTCTCTTATCTGTGCGGGACATAAAATTAATATTTTTATTTGTCACGCAAATCTAAATTCCAAAAATCCTCTGTGTGTGCTTCAAGAGCTGTTTCAAATCAGCTGTACCACACATGCCCGTAGGCTTATGTGTGCGTATATTTATACATGTGTGCGTGTGTCTAATCACACGTGAGTGCATGCGAGTTTACAGTACACTAATATGGGTTATTAATGCTTGCAAATTGGATGTCGATGGGATAATTCAGGTAGTTCCCCGAAATTGTTGATGTGCGTTAGGAATTCATGATGACGCCAGTAATGATTTTCTAGAAACTAAAATCGTAATAAACAATGTATGTAGCGATATTAAAAACGCTTCGTGTCGATTCTCTTTCTATCCTTTGATTTAACATATCTGAACACGTGACTACAGTTACATGAAGTTAAATGATGCCATTTTCTTGTAGGTACTATCAGAGCAATAATTAAATGCAATAATTACGCGCACCTAATTGACTTTCAACAACTGAAACGCAAAGCAACTGTTGTTTAGACCATGCAAGTCATAATGACAGTCAATTTAATTGTATGCAACTGGCAAGAAACTTGCATCGTGTAAATGACACTTTATTGTCATTAAATACGAGCGAAAGCGTTTGTAAAATTTCTGATCCACAGGGCACCCTTATTATGTTGGATCAAGGTTATGTTTGATATTAGCAAAAGTAAGTTTATAAAATTCTAATCCAAGCTTATAGATACTTGCAAAAAACTTGCAAACTTCTATTAAACTCAAAATAAACAAAACTTTCTCAATCAACCGGCCGTCGTCCATCGCCACGTGGCTCTCAATCAAACTTATTTTTTCAATTAAGTTGGGCGACATTGTATTTTTTCGGCTTATAGCCCTCCGATGCAACCCCAGACATATTGCACCCTCGGTGTGTTGACCTGAGAGCTATTGCGGATCAATTTATGGACCTCTATGAGTTTTTGGTGAACCTTTTATTACATTGATGTTACTTTGAATTTATAGTTTAAAAAGTCTGAAGTTGCAAGTTCGTATTGAATAAATATAGGCGTTCCTTTTTTTATTGTGAGTTTTCTGTTCAGATTGTTTGTGTAAACTTATGAAAACTCTTGAAAAATACGTTGATGTAGTCACTTTTCTACTCGCTAACTTGACGCTTGTGGTGTACCTTGCTTAGTGGTTCTTGATACCTTGCTTAGTGGTAGAGGAACGTAATTTATTTAGCTTTAAAGTCGTGCAATGACCTGATGCTTCAATGACCGAAGTAGGCTAACTGTGATGGCTTAAAAACTCCATCACTAGAGTTAGCTACCAACTAGCTCAGAACCTTCTTATATGCCCGTCACCATGTTCTTACGCATGTCGGTCCCAGCATGCGTTTTAAAGTCGTTAAGCTAAGACGGAGGTCTTTAGGCAGCCTAAAAACTCCGTCACTAGAGTTGGCCACCTTGCTCATACAAACTTACTTTACTTGCCTTAAAGTTCGAAGGGGCTTAGTACATTTCGTTGGCTATTTAGTAAATTATTTATAATAACCCCTTCCCTGTCCACACCAGGCGGGTGTAATTAAGCGTTGTCTCAGCCAAATTGGAACAGGGCTTGTTATATTCTGCTTGAAGTATTCCTTAGTTAAAGTTTCATGCTAAAATCTGTAGTCAATTTGTTATTGAATAAACATAAAACTTTAAATGAAATTAAGCGAAATGTATCAGGATCGTGACTCTTCAAGGATCAGGCAATTAAAGGCAATTTCAAAGGATATGACACATGCTCGTATTTTGTAGCAATCCATCCTTATCGTGATAGGTTGCAACTTGCAAGTCCATCTCTATTATAAAGTCGGATAAAATATTTATTTATTTATTTATTTCAATTTACAATGCCATGACAGTACAAGACCAAATCGACACTGGAAAGCACCTAAAAATAAATACATTATAATAAGCCAATACTAAAGTTTCTACCTAACATTGTTGTTCTGACAAACATTTTAAAGCTATTTCTGTAAATTTCTTCAATGAAATTACGAAAAAAATATCAGATTTTCTGATGATTTAGAAGATTTGGAATATAAAATTAGGGTTTATCAAAGACCAAATCATCTTGATGTATGAATATTATTTTCATAGTGCAAACTCATCTGGTGAAATCCCTATTTAAAAACCATTCTGCATAATTATGTACCTAATACTTACGTTGTTTAAATTACATACAGTAATAACTAAAAGCTTAATCATCCAATTTTCGTTTTCAATCCTGTAACTACCAACCCACTTACATCTCAACTGGCCCTAGCAAGCTCATTAATAAAAACTGAGCGTTATTTCAAAGGAGTGAAGTATACTTTTCCTTGGATGGTAAACAAGCAACCAAGTGTGCAATATTTGACATTGGAGGGTGGCAAATGAAAGTTGATTCATAGACAACTAGCTTTTCCTCTAGCTTTTCTTGGCATCGAGTTAAGAATTAAGTAACTTAAGTTGTGTAATGTACTAAGAGCGTGTTATTTATCACATAAAACGCGCAACTACAGTTAAAAAGAATTATTGGTATTTTCAAGAATTGTTTTAATTATAAAAACTGAACTACTACTTATTTACATACTCGTAACTGTACAAAAAGTACAATAAGAACCAGTTGACCCACCTAAGGATCACAAATGATCTATAGGTAGCTCAACTGATCCAAGCCGCTGGAAGAAGCGTTCCCAAGACACTGTCAGTATTGACCGCGGTGGATGGCAAATTAATTCAATACTTTTTATTAAAAGATGAAACAGTCGTAATTGATATGCGATTTGTTTAAATCTCGTGTTCAAATAACTAAAAATATGAATTGCGACAAAACATACAAGCCTTCAAGCTTTTATATTGTTAGTAGGGTTTGAGGGTAGCAGATGAAAGTTGATTCATAGTCGATTTGCAGTAATTGATCGCCTAGGGGCTCTGATGGTGACATCGAGGCTCGAGTAATTTAGTCCGCTTTGCTTACGTTCTGATTATTTGAATAATGTTTATAGAATTACTATCTTTGGCTGAAACTTTGAAGATTATTACAATTTCGTTTTTTTTATTTACAATTTTCGTTTTTTTGTAGTACAAAAGCACTTGCAACTGCGTAAGCACAGCATGCTTCTAGGTACTTGGATACAATAAACTAACTGTGCAAAGTAGAGCCTGACAACTATTTTCAAGCAATGCTGTATAAGTATAAGGTGATATTATTCTAGGTCATTTCTGATAATAAAATATACATAAAATCTTCTTCGACAACATATTGTCAACCTTATAATACCCTACCTAAATAATAAGTTATATTCAAAATCATGCTCTTAAAACTTTTTTGTGAAAAACACTGCATAAATTCTTTAAAAAGTTATCATATTTTATATTTTTAGTCCTATTAAACAAAGTAAAACTAACTAGCTCCAAAACACTTTACATTTCAATTAACATCCGTATATTTGCAGATAGTACAATTTGTTTCATTTCGTCGCGACGATGTATGCAAATCGTTTGCTTACTCCACATTCGCACAGCGGGGGCCCTATAACAATTAAAATATGCAAATGCATATTACTCACTACTTTTCATTCCGGTTCGATGAAGACGAATCAATGGGGAAGCTCGCACCCTTGATGGAAATGTAATGTTTACTTTTGGAAAATCTTTTTCGATTAGTTTAGTTTGATTTGAATTATTTGGGAATTAACTTCTTGTGGAGTCATGTTTTAAGAGCTTAGGTACGCCGATATAAGGTTGACTAGCTTCCTAAAACATTTACAAAGAATTTAAATTACTTAAATGCTTGTTCCCGGTTTCATTGAATTGAAACCAGGCATTAATGTTGTCAGTTAATCTATACCGCGATTTTTGAACATAGTGCTAATCGTGTCCTGTTTTGTATTGATATTTTTATTTAAAATTTTCGTTTTTTTTTAGTACAAAAGCACTTGCAACTGCGTAAGCGCAGCATGCTTTTAGATACTTGGATACAAATTTAGGCCCATGGGGTTATTTAGAGATGCGAATGTATTTTGATAAAAAATAGCTGCACACGGAAAAATATGGACTTAGTAAATAAATGAGGTTACCTATGTATTTTCATCTTGTTAATAATGAAATATTTTTGATTTTGATTTTTGTTATTAGGTAGGTACGTCAAATACCAGGTAGATCAATTGGTAGACCGAATTTTTAATTTTTGAAGTTTAAAAGATATAATAGGCATTATTTATCTCATCAGCTTCTGTGCACGCTTCCATTGTTCAACTACGTACCTATCTACCTATCTATAGATGGAGACAAATACTAAACACTCAAATTACACAGATTGCGAACAGTCGGGGGCTGTTGCCATGTAAATTAATAATATGTAAATTTCCACGCCTGTTCGACGGTGTGCGGATAAAGCTACGTTTACATGGTACTCGTGTGGGTTACTTTGCTTTTGTACCTAAATATACTTTAGCAGGTATTTTTGCGTGGGACTAGTAGAGTAAATATAAAATAGATTATGGCAGTAGCCAGAGAACCTTGATTTTAATCGAGAGGTTGTTTTGTGAATGAATAGCTTTTCGTATTGGGAATAAAGCTTGCAAAAGGAACATATAAAATAGGTTTATATGAGTTAGAATATATCTAGCGGCGGAGTTTTAAAAGGCCGTAGAGGTTTAACAACTTGCCTTTCAAAAAGTCCACTTTTATTATGACTAGCATCCCCGATTTCAGATCGCGCGAGACTTCGCTTATCTTCAATTTGTTTATGTATTCAATTAATTTCTGTATTTACATAGCTACCTATGTTTGTAAATAAAATTGACACTTATTCAATTTACCAAAGAACCGTGTAATTAAATTATATTCTTACTCAACTGATCTATTCTCATAAACACAAATGTTCTGGAAATGTGGCTTTAAATAGACAATTCGTAAACCGCGTCTGCAACAAACTCTGGTTTGACTATAAATAAAGTATGTGCTGCAGGCCAAATCAAATCTGGCTCTTTTTGCTACGAAATAAATCTTAATCCTTTTAAAAAAAAAACTATTTTCATTTCTCATGTTCTAAAAGTACGCCATTATAGCCCTACAAAGCGGGACTAAAGTGACCATTTTAGTCTCTAGTAAGTATTATTTTTAAAATAGTATTATTTTTAATTTATGAAATTTTTACCTAATAAAAACTAAGTTTCTTAGAATTTAAATCAAGATCATTTAAAAATGCCTATGTCATTTAGGTGTTGAAATTAACAAGCTATAATGTGAGAAGCCTATCGTCACCTAAAAACTAACCGCGATCTCATCAAAATGTACTTTAACGTTAAACTTTTACTTTAACATTAAGTTAACGTAAAAAACATTATTTATACTTAGTATGTTGCTATTATTTTGCTGCTTTAAATCTCGACTTTGACTACCACATACAAATTTGTTGCTATTTTCGATTATTGAAATGACGTACAGAGAAGGGGGACGCTGCAACGGGCTATGACGTCATTTTATCACAATGAAGCGCTTAAGCGACATTTTTTATCCTAAACGTCAATTGTAAAGAATTGAAAAGAAGAAGCCAACGTGACGTAAGTAGCTTGTTTAGACCGTTGAAGTTATGCGACGTTCTGAGCGATCACAATTCGGATGGATGTCAATTCCGTGCTTAGGAGGGCACGTTAAGTGGTCAATCCCGGCTTTTAAAGTCGGTAAGCCAATGCAGAAGCCTTTAAGCGGCCTAAAAACTTAAAAACGTCACCTGAGTTCGCCAATAAATTAAGCGAACTTACTTATTGTAAAGACTGTTATTTCAAATATTCTTCGACACGGACAACGTAGAGCCATTTCCACTTAGGTAGTTGGTTATTCGAAGGTCGTGGATTTGATTCAATGGCTTTTTCGAATAAAAAAATTAACACGAGCTGTTAACGGTGATGGAAAATATCGTGAGGAAACCAGTTAGCATTAAGTGTAGATGGGTTTGCGACCTTTCCCGTATCGAGTTTTAGCCCTGCAAAATGCGAATGAGTAGCAAATATTGTATTTGGACGTAGGTAGGTACTTCTGACAACTTCGTAGATACATAGATACATTACTAACTACCTTATTAAGACCATCATCCTTCTTGCAAATAACTAATATAGTGATAACAATAAAATACTAAGGTTTTTGTCTCCATAATTACTGAAGATAGGCTTACCTACATCGTGATTGTTTAGTTTAGGTATTACCCCTACCAAGAACCAAAGATTCGTCTTTGGCTTAATGAAACACTAAAAATTTCAATACTTAATTCAATTATTAGGGAATCTATTTGAATTTAGAACAGATACACATTCAATCATTCTGTGCCAAAAATAGAGGGTTTTTTTTATAAGTTTAATCTTTTGTCATCATATCAGAATAACTTGATTAGACTGAATGCAAAGGAACTTTCATGAACGAAAAAATTTGAAGTCATGTTTAAATTACTTACACGAAAATACTTAGTAGGGGCAAAACTTGAGTACTTACCACATATTACTATCTGGTTTAGCTCATTAATACTTCCCACTAGATGGCGCTTTCGAAAAAAAAAATATCAGACACTTAATTAAAATCATGGCTTTATCACTAATCTGTTACTGTATTCAAAATTCGAACACAAACCAACAAAGAGTTTGACCTACATTCAGATACGGATAGGTGGCGCCACCCGTAATCTCTTACAAGGTAGAATGTATTTAATGGTAGAGGCAAAGACGATGATAACCAAAGGTAACAATATTTTACCATCAAGAAACCTTTTTCATAGCCCAGATATTTTATGAAAACTAATATTAATAATTTTCAGCCTTCATCTGGTTAACTTATAAAGCTATTAATTTCATTGATCAATATTATATTAAAAAATAAATTGAATCATAGTATTTAAAAATATTATATTAAAAAAAAGATATATTGCAATAAATACACGTAGCATGAATAAATCATTTTGAAAGCTTCGGAAATTACAGAGATTTTTTGTGGCTGGATACAACGCCATCTAGCGTCGGGTAGCGGCATCGCACATTTAAATTTATTGGTTTACCTCCACTCGAACAATTTTGTGAATGAAACAACGTTACGGTGCTATAGTGAAAGTTTTGAAATAAAACTAATAAGGGTAGGTAATATTTTTTTTAACTGCTAAGTAAGTAGGTAGGTAATTCAAAAGTTTCAAAAAATCATAAACCTGTCACTACAAATATAAAAAAATCATTGTTCCTTATCTCCTTGTTCCATATTGACTTCGGATCCCTAAAAATGACAAATATCTTACCACAGTAAGTAAAATCACAGATTGATAGGCTATTGAACTGGACGTTAGATGGGCAGGACAAAAACATTCTTATAGTGCTAATTTGACAGTTTAATTTGAATAATAATGTAAAACTTTAATCGAAGGGCGTGTCAAATTGTCGGTCCCAACTTTTAAAGTCAAGCCATGATGGAGGCTTTTAGGCGACCTAAATCTCCAACACCAGAATAGGCTATTAACTCATACGAACTTGCTTGTTATTAAACCACTTAAATATTTTAGCGTTTTACGTTCAAGCCGTCAAGTTGACATCAAAATCTCGGTTCCAGGGCGTCTACTCTGCAAAACGAAAAACGGAGTTTCGTGACAATTTTCGGGTTCTAATTATGTTGGTGAACTATTACGAATTCAGTATCCACCAACATAAGCTGACCCCGAAAATTGTCACGAAACTTCGTTTTTCGTTTTGCAGAGTAGACGCCCAGGGTACTTCAAGACATTTTCCTGATAGTTGTAGTTACATTAGTTAAGTTAGCCATAATTCTGAGGCTTGAGTAATTTGGGCTCCAATTTTGGCTGACACACTCGACCCGATGAGCAAACGGCTTGAAACTTTAATGTTGTTTATGAAATTAAGTATCGGGGTATACCGTTTGTCGCCTTTGACCAACTGTCATCTTAGACTGATTGTCCCTTTTGACCGATTGTCCCTAAAGACAGATTGTCCCTTATGCTCAATTTCATTTATATCAGAATTATATTAGTAGGTATTTTCATACCACAGTTGCCAAACTATTAATTATTTAATTATAAAATTTCACTAGGCCTCACTGAAAAAAATATAGGTATCTACCATGTCTTTGGCCTGTGTCTTTTCTTAACTAGTTTCACTTCTCATACATGCATAATTAACATAACAGAAATAAATGTATATCATTAATTACGTCTGCAATGTGATGTTTGTCGTTTTCCAAACAAACATTATCCTGGACAAGTTTTCGGCAGTTTCCCTAAGGGCCTTCCTGTATCTTCGACCCTTGTACCCTAAGAATGTCGGGGACGTGCCCATCTTCATCTAATATTAAAGCGTAATGGCATGTTTGTATCATAGTCATCTCTAAAGCCCAAGTTTTCCTACCTATGCGATGTGCTTAATGTTTTGCCTATTATATCTACGTTATGCGTAGTCAAACTGACTGATATTCAAAGAACTGTACGAGTATTTTCAGGGACAAAACACAGCCTTTGTGTGAAATTGAGGTATCAGGTAGATACCTATCTATGTGTACCTATACGTACATGTATGGATGTAGGTACCTATGTCTGTACAAGCTAGTGGCTAACTATAGTGACGGATATTCAAGACGTCAGAAAGAAGGCTTCACGGCTTAACTACCTAAAAATTACTTTTAAACTGCCAAAAGGCCTCGGTCAAGGCTTAACGACTTTACAAGCCGGGACCGAATAACGTGTCATCTGTTAATGCCACTTTAACTAACTTGTTGTGCTTTTTTTTCACAGAATTGGGTCGAAGCAACTCTGCAGCATAAGATCAACCTACAGGAATCATTTTTTTTCTAGCAACACACTACGAGTAGCGTCATGACGTCACTTTCTTTACGTCAAGGTTGGTAATGCAGGGTAATAAAGGGGTGACGTCATGGAATAAAGGTCAACAAGACTACTATAATTTTTCCCTTTAAATGAGTGGGAATCGTGGGATACAAAATGGAGTGACTATAAGTAAAACAGAATAGATCAAGCAAATACAAGATGTTTTAAAATGGTATCTATACTTAGTACCTATACTATTAGGACATATCTATGACTACCCCTTAGACATCTTCAAAGGATCTAAAATAACTAAAAGATCTGAAAGAATTTGTCTACCGCACTTAGGGAGTATTCCCTAGGGAGTATCACATATCGTGATATTTATATCGCGATTTAACCAGTAGGTAAACTAATAAAATATGATCACGAACGTATAGTCGTGATCATACTTATTTTATTTCATACCACTATCTACATCTACTATCTACATCATCTACACTATATAGATACCATGTTTCATCTAAATTAGTTTACCTACTGGATAAATCGCGATAAAAATATCACGATATGATAAGTATATGAAATTCAAACATCCTAAGGATGTCCATGTCCACACACTATTTGATTTAAGTATAAAATAAGAATAGCGACGATAATGAATAGTGAGTAATGACCTAAAAAATTCTTCGTCTATATAAATAAGGTGTCCTTTTATTTATCCGTTAATTCTACAACTAGGGTTACTTTACTGGATCTGGTACAACAATATTGAGACTGCGCAAGTAGGTCGCAGATAGACCAACTAAGCCTGATCTCTCGGAATGAACGATTTTCCTGAAATCCTCACGATTTTCCCAACGGAGAGATAGGTAGGAAGCTCACGTTACGATGGCGCTTAGAGCTTTTTGTTGCCAACGTGGGTAAGTTGTGGATATATTACGCCTATTTTATGCTACGTAATAGGTATTTCTGTTTATAACAATAAATACCTATAGTATTTTATACATTACTTAATACCTATATAGAAAAGAATATGACTACAAAGATCTGAAAAAAATTGTCTACCGTACCTTGGGATACAGAGTGGTGATCATATTTCATTTTAATTTAATTTCAGAAAGAGGAGACAAATTTCGAGATTCATAATTTACTCTTATTTTGCTTATTTACTTGATATTTTTTTCTACTACTAAAAAGAAGGGAATTTGAAAGCGAAACATAAAAAATAATAAAAAAAGAAAACCAAATCATAAATTCAATTTCAATCATCATTAGCACGACACTCAACCTTAACCACTTTATGAACTAAGGAAGATCGTAATGATGACAGAACCTAACATTTTTCATATCTTGTAAGTACAGAATTGTGTCCAACAATTGAGTTTAAGTTGGCAACTCTACTGAGATGTGTTACAGTTTTTCGTTAGATTTGTGGAATAACCTTCTACGGCGCGGTATGATGGGTATAAAAAATATATGGCTTGGTAGCTTTTAGTGTACCTACCTATCTGGTTTTTCAGACACAGACAGGTCAATGACCTAGACTTATGATAATACTTTTATATTGCTTAAAACCTCCATGCAAGCAGACTAAATAAATAAATAGATATTGAAAACGTTTTTGTGTGTGTTTATTTTCTTATCAGAATTCACTTACCTAATTCCAGAACTGAATCTTTTCAGCCCACAAGATATTATTATTCTTTATATCAGTCTTTTTATATTAGTAATATTACACACAATAGCCATATCGTCAGTCCATTCTGCCACTATTCTCAAATAAGGTCATGGTTCTATTTAATGATTATTCAAACAGGTATCAAGTTTAAAGTGCATCTAAGTTCCTTCGCCTGATGATATTGGAAGTTGGCGAGGTCACCAATACACAATGTTGGCTCGATATAGTTCGTGTGAATATGTGTCACTGTACCAAGGTGAACGTCAAGGGCTTTTGTACTGGTTTATGAGCCCATAGTGCATGGAATTTATAGGTTGAAGTGAAGGAACAAAATAAATAAATTATTTTCCTTTTGGTGACGGCATGCGGAAAAAAATTAGGGCCAAAATAAACTTTTACCGGCGAGCATGTATGAAAAATGTGATGCGACTGAATGAAGCGAAATATGTGTCAGGATTGTCTAATCTAAACAGACCACTGGGTCCCACTGCTGGGCGAAGGACTCCCCTCCCTTTTTCCATTCGCCTTGGTGTAGGGCTTCTGTCAGCCAGCTGGTGGAGTAATCGTCGAGTTCGTCCCGCCATCTCCGCTTTAATGCCTTCTGGGACCCACTCGGTGGTAATCTTATAGTCAGGATTGTAGCAAGTAGAAATCCGTAGGCTCTGCCTACTCTATGAAAAAGAGGTGTGATTCTTAAGAAGTGAAAAATGTACACGCTAAATTACTTCCAAATTAACATTCCTATTATCTAGAACAAATAAGTCACTTAGTACCTAGTGCATAGAAAAATTAAAAGTTGTGTGTTAGGTATGTATAGGTACACCTACACAGTACCATTTTCCTACTAAGGCCTTTTAATACATGTTCATATTCAATCCAAATGGAGTTAAGCCATAGATTTCCCCACTATATTTTCCGTACTATTGTTGGCACACACCATTGATGCAATAACTCAAGATGCGCATACGCAACTGAATTTTTAATTCGAGCTTCACGCCATAAACAATGTACCATAGCCATAATACCTCCCAAGTCGGAAATATTGAGGTTTGTGGGTTTTCAACAATGAATCAGAACAGCTGGTTAGGTTTGATACATTGTCGGTATCTTAATAAACGATATTTTAACATAAGGAGAGTCCCATTTACACGATGCAACTATCTTGCCTGTTGCAAACAATTAAATTTACTGTCATCATTTGCATGGTCTAATAATTGTTTAAATCATGCAAGTAAAATATTGCTTCAATTTAATTGTATGCAACAGACAAGAATCTTGCATCGTGTAAATGTAATTCATGAAAGTTTTTAGAGTGAAATAGCTGATCTACAGCCGATTTCTCGAACGCAGATCATTTCCAAAATTAACTTATTAATATTCAAACCACAATGACAAGTGAAAATCAACCAATCAACCAACCCATTTGACGCTTGTCACGTTCTATGACCTATGTTTTCCACTTCTCAACCGCTGATTACTTTCATCAATTTTGTTTGACTTCTTTTAGACATCGTTATTCAATTATGTCCGGCGTGCAGCAAACCAGCTGTTGATTTTAAGCTGTAACATTAAAATGATCACATAGACAATTTTATGCCACTAATAAATCTAAATCAAACGAAGCATATCGACAAACAAAAATGTGGAAGTAGAACAGTGTGGGATCAGCTTAGAGGAATAGTTTGGTACTGGCTCGCATCTATCTCCAAACAATGTCCTTGCATAATCGTAACGAAAAAATGTTGTCCTTGACTGACCTTGATCTTTACTAGATCATAAAAACAGCGTCCGAAAGCAATCTTTGCCTACGCTAAACGGGACACTGTAGTGCCTGACACATTGTTGAGATGGAATAGGCTTGCCCAGCACCTAAACCATCCTCTCAGCTTATTCAACCATATCCACAGGAAAGAAACAAGTCAGTACGTGTTGTGTAACTAAGCCGCGGGTTTCCTCATGTGATTAGTTACAGAATATAAATAAAATTATAGAAATTATGGTATTTTTTTTAAAAGTTCATACCCTAACATTCTAGTAGTTCATACTCAGCTACGATGTATTATATTCTTACTCTTGGATTTAGTTTTATAATTTTTACGTTTCCACCTCAATTCTTTTACTGATTTTTTGAATCTCGACTTTTATTGCTGGCCTAAATCACTGGTATGCAATGTCGAATTTAGGTTATTTAGTTTTAATAATACCTACAATATGTAGGTATCTCTCAGAAAGCTTACGCAACTAAAAAATATTTATGGTAGGAATATTCAATGAAAAGTGATAAGGTTTTCATTTAGGATTAAGTCAGTTAGCCATGCACATTAGGTACCTTTTTCTAATATAATTTATTGGTATGCATTTATCATAATTATTTATTTATTTATGTAGTGTTATCGCTGCGCGCGGGTGTCCGATTATTGTGTTTTAGCTTTTATTACCATTGCAATTAGCGTGAATCATAGTGATAAGAAAACCTGAAATACAGGCTTAAAAACAAAACTAACAATATCTAATTTAGTTAAATTTTAAAATCAATAATTTTCTAAATCTTTATATCTACCTATCTATTTACTAAACAAGGTGTCATGGAAGTACCTACTTTGGGGTTATATGATAAAATTATGTGAAAAGTTTAGAATTATTTATTTTTTATTCAGCAACCAACTGATTTTACAAGAGTGGATAAAACTACGAGTATTAAAGGTACTTACCTGCCTACTGAACACCACAAAATTTTAAACGTCACTCAACTTAGAATACCTACTTTTATAATTCCTCTGTACATAATGATTTGTTTAGTTTACCTACATTTAACGTATAAATCGTATCCTGATAACTATTAAAATGTTTACAAAACCAACAGTCACAGCTGGATTTGAAACCATTCGATTAGATCAAAAAACAATAATAAAACGCACGGTCTAAAATTTCAGAAAATAAAACAAATTGGAAACTAGAATAACATGAATTTACGCGGCTTCGTGTAAGATAAACATTGCTACCAGAAATAACGTTTCGCTGAAGTTGCTCATTGTAAATGGCTTGGCCATAGAATACGTTACGCTCGTAGCACATCTCCGCTGCGAACCCACAACAGCGAAACCGCCGTAATTTCGCTATGTCTTGTCCACAGCTATAAGCGGAATACTAGCGAAACCGCCTGTTCTAATGCATAGATTCAGAATTTGCAGTACCTACCTGTTAATTTTTTTCGAATGAAAATTGTCTGTGAAACGTTATAAACAAAATCACGTAAGCACAGCAAAAGAGTTTCTTAAAACTTATCCAATACGCTACAAAATAGTTTTTCTATCCTTAAAATACACAGAAATTATAAATATCTTTTACTTCGCATCATAATACACCAAAGTATCTGCGGTACCGCAAAGTGTAGCCGAGTCTTTAAATCTGAAGTCTCGAAGAGGAATTCCAAATGTACACACTTTGTCTACATTTTCTCTTTATTACCGCTTTAGAGGTACCTTAGTAACCGTAATAATTTTATTGCGGGTCACCAGCTCTATTACTCCTACTCACAGTTCCTGTATCTCCTATGCGTAGGTTTCATTTTAATCGAATAGGTACATAAAAGAAGGAGGTTCTTTGTTCCACTGTATGTCTTTTTTGTACAAAAGTTTACGATTCGTTAATTTTATATTTGTTTATCTTGCATATTAATACCCTATTCAATTACACGGATTAGGATCTCACGTACAGTAAAGTTCCCACTACTCACCAAGAGATGGCGTTAGTGGTATTCACGAATCCGAACGCTTACCCCCAATTTCACAAGTTGTTACCAAGTTTTAGCACAACATTCGCTTGGCAAGTTGCCCCTGATGGGTTGAAAAGCTTGGATTCGCTACTAGAGCTACACATTTTACTGGCTAATTGAGTTTAAGGTGGATTGCTAACTGCAGAGATTAGTTTTTTGGGAGTTGGTGCCAATATTATACACGAGCGTAGGTAATTGTTTATCGTGTTTGTTTATTTATGTTAATTTATTGTACCTACCTATTGTATTTAATGTCGTTTTTTCTTAGAAATAGTGTAATTTTAATTTTGAATAGGCTGACGTTAAGTACGTAAGTACCTACCTAAATAAAATATTTACGGCAACGCTACATTTTATTTTTTATAATAATACCTTCCTATTTTGCTTTTTATTAATTAGTTCGGTACTTACCTACTTACACATTTTTTATGTAAAATATTTAGTGAGTACCTACCTAACTAAACTTATTTTAGTTGTATAGCGCAATAATAAACGACATTATAAAGCAAAAAAACTAAGACCAGTTTAATACCAAAGCCGCTTAGTTTACATATAAAATGTACCTATCTAATTAATACCTTTTTATTTTTCAATTATAATCAAATAAGGGCTAAATAAATATTCATCGTAGACATCTTTAATAACAGAGCGCGGCAAATGACAATCAGCTGTTGATCGAACGAGAGCGCGAGACGGGCCTGTCAGCCGTTGCGTGTCTATTAGTGTCACCTGGTAGCACCATGCATGCGTCATATTTCGACACCGGCTCGGCACCACTCGCGAATATACCGTCTATAAAAATAATCCTTACCACATTCGAGTTGCTGCTATAAAAAGCCAATATAAACCTAAACGCCGCCGAGATCGCCCGCATTATCTCGTGATTATCGCGTGTCAAAACATCGCCACGCTCGCGATACTTCGCATGTAATCTGATAAACGATGTATTCTGCACGCTTCGCGCTCCTCCACTCTCTCGCCTCCACGCTTATAGCTCGCATCCATCCTTCCCTCTCCTACGGTCATCCATTTCATTCATGCGCGGTGTACCTCGGCGGCCCGCTGTTTACAGACACAAACAAACAGTACAGCAAACCGCTTAGCTTTAAGTACGAGACCGTGAAAGTGATATTGTCAAGTGTTTCCGTCTCTTTCCAAAAGCCGAGCGCTTAGTTTTTGAAGAGGCGCTAGATGGCGTTAGCTGTTCTATTTTGCGGGGCTTATGGAATAAATGTCACAATAATTTGGGTGCGACGTTGCCGGACTTCGCCACCCGCTGTGGTGGCGGGTGCAGGTTATAAGCGACCAACTCAACATTTGCGAGTGTAACAACCTTATGTTCTTTTCTTTATTGGCTATTTTGCCTTGTGTTGAGTGTTTTGTATGTTTGTGTTTGTATGTGAGCGTCACGTAAACGTAACGAGCGTGGTATACACACGTACATAAGCTGTCAGTAGCTAATGCGATGCGCTGTGATCGCTATTGTGGCGAGCGCGCTCACGCGGGTTATAGCGTTTAATTCAATTTAGTAATTGATACATTTTGTTGGTCGGCTTTTCAGCGATTATGATTTTTATGACATTTTATGATATCACTGATGAGGATGAATGAAACTCGAATTATTATATTTGAATTTATAAATGCTTGCGATTTCTGATCTTTAATGCATTAACATCAATAAAAAAAAAAATATTGCGATTAACAGATCTATAAATTAAAGTGGACAGTACATCTATGAAAACTACTTTATTAGTGGTACCTTAAAAAAATAAATAAAAATACTTAACAATATTTCTGATTACCGTAAACCTAAATATTAAATTATAAAAATATTTAAGTAGGTACTTACTTAATTTAAATATCAGCTCAGCTGCATAGTTACATTAAAATCCTTTATTAAAACGTTTTCGTTTCAATATCCAGCGTATAATCCTCAATTAATCTAAACAAGCGACGCAAAACCTTATAAGAGCAAATTGTCAAAGTGACAACTCCCTAAACATGGTAATTCACGCTCGCATTCTTCGATACACCGCTGGAGCACACAACCACAATCATATTCTTATCCTCTCGATACCAAAAATTAAAAACAACGACCTTATACCCTTATTTTAAGACTTAAACTCAATCTGGCGCTTACGCCGTTTACGTAGCTGGTTCCACACACACGAAACATTTATGAGCACAGTAGTAGTTGTATACAATATGACGTCGCGTATTGTACCTAGTATTATAAATGAAATGTGTAGCTTTCACGAGGGCACACAGGCGTAGCGTGATGTTCCAACACCGACCACGCAATTCTCATCTGTATTATCTGATGTTTAGAGATTAATTTCTCTTGAAGTGAGTTGTGGATTTATGGGGTTTTGTATGTATGTAAAAACACTGGTGTCGGTAAACGCGTGACCTGTTATTGTGTGTATTAGGTTGGTTTAATCACAATTTGGAGTGGGTCGCGATATGGCTTTCCAACTGACGATTTAGAAATAGCTGAATTGATTTTTGTTCGATGGTCACTGAATTATTCACGGTAGATGGATTTCTTTCATCAAGGTTATAAATAAGTAGACCGGTGGGACGATGAGACCTATTAATCTAGATCGCCTTTTTAATATTGTACTTTTAAACGATGTAGATAATTATGAACAATGGGTTAAGAGTGTGCCATAGCGCCGTAATAATTTGAAGAAAGAGCGGGATAGCCAATAATGTTTTTTGTTTTTTAAGATGTATTTTTCAAAAAAATATATAATCGAGAAAACTTTTACCAATTGTGTTTTTAAAAGACAAAACCCAAGATAAAAGTTCGAAGTATCATTTCCCTAAATACGAATGTCGTAGCTTTTACATATTCTGGGATAAATAAGGATTTCGAACCGATAAATTGACTAAATTGCATATGGCGCACTCTTAAATAATATTTATAATTATGTTTACTAAACTTTCATAGAATATCATCTACGTATTTTATATTCAGCTTACCTACTGAGTACAATAATAATACGAAGGAAGACAAAGAACAATAAAAAAGAAGATGATTTTTCTTATCAAAAATAATTTCTATCTAACAAAAGGTATCCCCCTAATGTAGTCATTGCAATCTTTTGTTAACACAAGTGACAACGACAAAACTATAGGTTCAATAATTGGATCCTATACTCGTAGTGTTTTCGATGACTTAACTGTAACAGTGACATTAGATATAATAACTGGGTCATAGAGGTAAGCAATTTAAATATCCACTGATCCCTTTCAAATATCCACAAATGATATCCGGCTGGAAAGTTCAGGAGTAAGTGTGCAGCGTTATTGCGGTATCGAGTCCACTGGCGGCGGCAAGTAAATTAGAGAGCGACCGGACTATAACTAAGAGGAGTTGAACTGACGCTACTGGGGAAAGAATAGCGTGGATATACGGATTGTATCATAATTTTAACTAGTGCTAAGCTAACATGTATGAGTTTGTTATGTTTTGTAAAAAGTAAACGGAAAATGACTGTACTTATCTCCAGGTATGGTACTCTGTAAAATAACTACATGGTACTAGATACTATGTAGATTAATTGGCAAAGCTATACAGCAGACATTTTATTATGACCTTTCAACATTCAGTATGTAAGTCGTTAAGCCATGACGGAGGTCTTTAGGCGGTCTAAAAACTCCATCACAAGAGTTGACCACTTGCTCATACGAACGAACGAACATTCAGGATGGTCAAAGATCAGATTTTATCGATGTTGACACTGTTTATGTGCAGACATGGGCAAATAAAGGTCAGCACTTAAATTAGTATTGTAATTTGCCAGTAATTGTTTTCAATAACAAATCGAATCAAATAATATCTTTCGTTCTCTTGAAGGTTTAGATTTTTACGTTTCACAATAAAACTCAGTAATGCTACGAAATAGCAAGGCGGTCTAAAAACTACGCTGGAAGCGATGTAAGCACTTGTAACGAAAATCTACTAAACAAAATAGAAAAAAAAACCTGTCTAAATTACACCAAAGAAAGTAAGTCATATCCATACTAATCTTTCGGTCGCCAGTATAAGGAATGCTGCCCCGCGACTGCAGTGATGCATATCGTACGTATGGTGCATATGCGTCTCCCTCCCCCCCACCTGACGTCTTTGTCTTTTCATTACTAAGTACAAATTTTAAAGTACCTTACCGTGTGTAGGCAAACCATTTTTAGCGCAGCGCGTAGGTTTTATTCTCCTGCTAAAATGGTAAAGATTTAAAAAGGTAAGTGGTTCTCGGAATGGCATTGTTAAGCAAAAAGTTCTTTAATAAATTGACGGGAGGTAAAATTTTCGCTAGGTTAATAATTATATAGACAGTGTTATGTACATAATTCTTATTTGTTAACTTATTTTTATAATTTATCTTGCATGTTTTATGCTATGGAGTTCTTGTATCATTACTATCAACTGTTAGTTTATTATTTGATTTAAAATTTATTTCGAAGTTCAATATGAAAGACCTCAACGCGCACTTTTACTAAAACTAACGTTTTAGTTGAAATTATATAAATTAATGAGGGTTTAATCAGTTGGAAACTATTATGGAGCTTTGACTTACAGTGAAATACGAAAGCATAAAAAACAAACCCATTATTATCATGTATAATAATATATTTCAACATAGCTTAATTGTGAAAAAAATAATAATTAAAAATATGACATCTATATTAGAATATAATTTAATAAACGTTTATTTGGTACAAACATCTACCTACATAATATAGGTATCTAATCATGCTGGGTACTATTGTAACAAGAATATGAAAAACTCAATCTAGCATGACCGAAGAAGAATGACCACAATCTAACTAATATGTTGACCGACGTAATGAAAATCCAGAATCATGGACTAGGTAAGTACAACTGGTGTAAATTTTTAACATCATAGAGAAATCAATATTGTTTCGGATGGCAGATTATAAAGACTATTTGCAACCCTATTCCATAATTTGAAAAGCGAATAAAAGAGACTCGGCATGGTCTGCATTGAGATCTGTAGCAATCGGTTTTCATTGCACCAAAACACCCAAGTCAGAATACCTTACACACAATTTTCTCCTTTAACGCCCAGTAAACAGTGACTGTAATTGAATTCTGGTAGAGTTTGATACGTCGTTTTAGGTCGAAGCATTATTCTTGTGTGAGTAAAATTAAAGGGTGTTTTTCTACGAGGGAAAATGTATCAGGTAATAATATAGCTTGGTTAGATGAGCATTTCAAGGGAGTCGGGATTTGTGTTTACTTCGTATATATTCGTATGATTTGCTAATGCATCCTCTTTGTTTGAAAACAACGACGTAAGTACTATTCTAAGGAATAACTTGGGGGAGATTTTGATATATTTATTGGACTGGCGACGTTTTTCTTACACAGTATAATTAGAAAAAAAAAATATTAGGTATAATACTCGTATTTGAATTTATTGATATTTACTTGTAAGGAATCAAACATATTTCAATTTCAACAAAGCTTCTGACAGTGTACGAGTGTGTGTGTGTTCTTCAGTGTATATTAAGGGGGCTACTATTATCTCTACTTGTTACCTGCTTTTTAATTAAATGTGTTTATCAAGAGAAATACAATAGATTAATTATTATGAAAGCTGGTAGGTAAAACAAGATTAGTTTAAGTGTTTAAATAATACACTTTCAATATGTATTTACAAGAACAAGCATAAAAGTAATGTCAATTATACAGTAAACTGAATTGTTATGTGAACCACCTTGAACTGACGTACCGCTAGGACATTAAAGGCTCCTCGTTAGAGCCTGAGCATTGACCGATGGAAGCGCGTGCGCAGCCGCCGGCAATACTTAATGATACTAGACTTTCCACCTTTGAAGATCTTATTGGCTAAGTTCACTGGTCATCGTTAGTTTAACATTTTAAGTGTTTGATACATTGTTAAAATTATTAATATTTCAGGCGAATCATTTTATTTCACCTTGCGTTTGTATAGTATTCATACAAACGCGCAAAACGGCAGGTTCAAAAAACGTGGTGTGCCTTTGCTCACTATAAGATGCATATGAACGTCAAGCCAGCCTGGGACATGCTTAAACATTTGCAGGTTAAAGGTACAAAGCGTCAAGTGAAAAAAAATATAAACTTCATTTGTTATTATTTTTACTTTTATATTGGATAGCTTAACATCTTAGACATAACAATAAAAACGGTTTCAGAAACACGACTTTTGTCCAAACCATTTTTGAGATGGAAAGTATCGTATTGTCCTTTATGTATCGTAATTGTGCGCCGGCGCCGCCCTAATGCGACATACGTAATATACAATTTTGATTGCTTTGCTTTGCTTTATGTCGTGTCGTGCATTCAGATACGGCACCTTTTAAGTTACCGTTTCGGAAACACTCTTATTATGACTTAAAGGATTCGCTCGCTTTTGTGGTAAAATGAAAAATTGCGTACAGTCACCAACAAAGAAGAATAACAGGCTTTGTTATAACGGGTTTGATAATATTGGCGTCTAAAATTCGGTACAGTTACATTCTGATTTTTCGATCATTGTTCATTTTAATTTCATTGATCAGTTTTAAATGAAACCCGACACGTAAAGGAATAAGTCATAGGCTAATGTGTAGTGTCGGCATAAGGGTTCCTTGTTGACTTAGGAACTCTAAAAAAATCGATAGAAAATGGTCACATCAATGTATAACGAAGTACTAGTTCAAGTTTAAAAACAACTATAAATGTTTCCACTTTCGGCCGATTGTACACTGCACAAAAAATCCTTGATTACATGTCACCGCCTTCAGGAACCTTTTGTTTCAGCCTTTATGTTTCTAATTATGTTTTAAAAAGAAATTCTTATTTAAAACAGACTACTTCTCCTTATATCTACTTTAACAATATTTATAAGACGATATTATGAGAGTGGAGAATTTTAGGGGACACAAAAAATATTGATTTCCATGATGTAATTGTAATTTGTGAATGTAAGAGTGATCGGGCGCGGCAATAATACTACACACTTATATAATTCAGAATATTCTTTGCAACAAATTAATAGTTAACATAATTAATAGTTTAGTCGCTTTTGTATCAGAGTGTTTCATTGTCATAATTAATTTTAATATACGTACATTATTATCAGCGATTAAATGTTAATATAAAATAGTAGATGCGTTACAAGTGCTACGAAGCTCTACGGCGTAGCACCTAAAAAGTTCATAGTTTGTTGCAAAGAAATAAAGTCTATCTGCTAAGAATGATCGTCATTTATTGACTTGTTACAAACCAATCAAAAAATACAATAAATTATTCTAGTGAGTAAAAATAAAAATAAAATTGTTACCTACATTACATTAAAAATACATTAAATTGTTATGTTAACTTTATCTTTCAACCTAATTGAAAAATCCATTGATGAACGGCCAGATTCGAACCTATGACCTACGGATCAAAAGTCGAGGTACTCATTCACTTGGCCAGCACGGTTCTTTCATTGTAAATGCTGTATAATATGTATAATTTCATAAGAGGTGTTCAAGAATGCCAAAGTTACTAAAACAACGACGCAAGCATTGATCCGCTCTCAAATATTGGACGCGAGTGGGAACCTTTAGATTTATTAGGGTGAGGGTACAGTGGGGTGTCTCCGGTTCCCTTATTCAACAAAAAGGTGTATCCATATGTAAATCTAGCAACAAAATGATAATGGATAGCGACTGCATAAACTGCATAATCTTTTAAATCAAATGAACATTATTATTTGCAAATCAATATAAAAGCCGTGTTGGCCGAGTGGATAAGTACTTCGACTTTCGATCCGAAGGTCGTGAGTTCGAATGCGGTCGTGCATCAATGGACTTTTCGTGTCGAAAATTTATATGCACTTTAAACGGTGAAGGTAAACATCGTGAGGAAACCCGCGGCTAGTCAGCCCCACACGTATTGACCATTGTCTTTCCTGTGGATATGGCCGACTTAGCTGAGAGGATGGTTTAGGTGCTGGGCAAGCCTATTCCATCTCAACAATGTCCCCGGCACTACAGTGTCCCGTTAAGTGTAGGCAAAGCTTGCCTCCTGACTCTGTGTCTATCATCTAGTAAAGATGTAAAGGCCTAAGTTTTTTTAATATGCTTACAACACTATAATTTGCAGGAGTTCAACTCCGCAAAAACCAAAAACCATCGAATCAATCATATACCATTGCTTTGTAAAACTTAGTGCACGTTTTAAGGAAGAGTGCCACTTTCGACTGGCTTAGACATGGATTCGTTCAACTTCCTTTAAGTAAATAATTAAAAACATCCTTTTGACGGCTCAACTGGTTCTTACGTATTTTGTAAAGTTATGTTAATATAGATCGGAGTAACTGGTGAAAGTGGGGAGAGGCCTTTGCCCAAGCATAGCACAGTACCTGTGGACTAGTCCTCATCTATGTCTATTTAATTTCTGTAAAGAAAAGTATTGAGTGAGATAAAATGGCATTAGAAAAATATCACAGTGGCAACAATATTGCAAGTCATACTTAAACACGAATAAAGCGTTCAGTGCGACGAACATTTTAGTATAAAGTATTTCTTAGTGAATAAGGGGACGCTTCTTGGTAGGAAAGTTTGGTTGATGTTACACTATGCTGTTGTTTCAGTATTAGTAGGGATTATTGTTTGTATTTGAAATGATTTGTACTTACTATTTTAGGTTATCTGCCTTATCACACAATGGTGATAAGCTTATGTCTTTTAAATTACTGAAATTAAATGTTTGTTACAACAAAATTAAAATTAAAAAAAATGATAATGTGGCATTTATTTTTTGTTTTATATAATTATTCTATTTTAGTTAATTTCATAATCAATGTGACATTATCAACGCTTTTTACTGAATATTTGTTTGCTGTTAACGTTTTTAACTGTATATTAGCAAAAGACCAAAAAACATGGAAACATTGAGAACCTTTGCCCAGCAGTGGGAAAACATAGGTTAATAAAAAAAATTGTTGATGAAAGAAAGTAAAATGATTTACATGTATCAGGTATAAAAGATAGAGATTATTACAATCATTCCTTTAAATTTGAGGAAAATTATGAAGAATATTAATAAAATGTTAATTGACTGCTATTCAAATTGTTTAAAATAATTGAATTACTCAAAACAGTACAATAAAAACTCATGCTTTTAAATAGAATTTACGTTCGAAACGTCGGGAAATAATAAAAAGTAAAATAACGCGATAAAATCCTGTAAATTCAATTTAAAAGAATAAAAATTAAATTCTTTTTTCTGTCTAAGTTTGATCGCTAACTCATCAAAATTACTAACTTCGTTCATTATATTAAGACGATCTTTTCATACACTCATTGAGATAAACATTCACAACAAAATTTAACAGCATTACTTTTCAAAAGTGCATAAGAGGTCCTATTGTAAGAACAGTTCTAAAGAAGACCTGAGGAGGCAAGCTTATAGGTACATGGATATCTCTCTTTGAAAACTTTTATTACTTCTGAATTTTTAACCAGGAAATAGAACACAGACAGTGCATAAGGAGAAAAAAGTTATGTTTTCTGATATTCAATCAAACACTGAAATTGAACATGAAGTTGTTTGTGGTCAAAATATCAGAGAGGAAAAGATAGAACTCGCCACGTTCCCTGGCTGCAGGCTAGCTTCATCCACTGTTAGCGACCGACGTCCAACATGTCTTATTCCTTCTTCCAGTTGTGGAGCGATAATAGAAAGAGAAACGATACGAAACCTTTGTAATGTGGATAACATGTTCAAACATCTAATTCAACAATAACTTACGCGTATTACAAATCTTTACTTTACATAACAAAATATTATTCTCAGTACAATATTCTCAGTATCTTCCAAACATTATAACAGCGCTACCACAATCTCATGAGCAATGTCTGAGCAGCCGGTGACATTTTTTCCGCGAATTTCACACGACGAATCATTACACACCCAAACAGAGGCAAAGAGGCAAACCGAAACGCTCGGAACTTCCGAATGGTAGGCTTCTATCACTTAATAACAGCTTTTAGTATGAAAGAAGCTTTGTAACGTTGATCTAAGGTTCAATACAGCTTTGTTATGCTGATGATATTGCTTATGAGGTATGGGAAATGTAGTAGGTATTTATGTTTAAAAATTAAGTTTTAAAAAACTGTTGAGCTTGTATGACGACCTCTGTGACAGCGCAGAGGATGATGTAAAAAGTTGCGGGTTCGATCCCTGCTGCGTGACAAATGTATGTATGATTTGCAAACATCTGTCTATGTTTATTTACACGTTGAAATACAAAGTTCTGAACTTTCATAATAATTTTGGAAGGAAAGATAGAAAAAATCATTTATTTCAGTAGGACCTCAAGAATCACTTTGAATCTCTTTACATGGAACGGCCATAATAACCTTTACAGTTGTACAAAGATTATAAGATACATGGAACTATCTTTATCCATACGATTTTATATAAAATTTTCACAATATTCACGCTCACATTATTAATACGTTTTAAAATGTATTAGAAGTGAAACTTTTGTACATAGCATTATAATTCCGCTATGGTAGAACTTCCGAACGGTTTGTGTCGAGAGAGAGGGACGGATGCTTTAAAGCCTTACTATGGGAACTCGAAAGAGATGAAAGATAAATGATTTAGAACAGATTTTGCAGATTCAAATCTCGAATTAATTGAATAGAGTGAAGAAAGTTAGCTGTCAGTTTGATTTGAATTAACTTTTCGTGGAATTTACTTGGTGTTTTTGGAGGTATTCGAATGCGTAGTATATCGTTGTTTCTTGGGACATTCTTATCTATAGTATTTTTCCTTTAGAATCTAACTTGCAACTGAGTTATTACTAGATGTTTAGAATATAATTATGGTACCTAACCGTAATTATACTTTAGATTTAAGAGGCCGTAGGTAGCAAATATGTGGTTTGAATCGTATTAGATCTCAAAATCCGTGAAAGATACCACCTTATAATGTTTGGAGAAATTAAACTTTGAACTTTTATCTTGCGTTGTGGTTTTTTAGAAACACGATTGGTAAAAGTTTTCTCGATCATATATTTTTTTGAAAAATACATGTTTTTCACACAGTTTGCTATTTATCTCAGGAACAGAACGCTATTTTTGTTGGTTTTATGTTTTGACAAATAGCCTAGAAGTATTCATTTAGTTCTGGTTTTTTAATTTTTCGATTACTTGTTTAATTAACTTGTAATTAAATAAAAACTGTTTTTTCGCTATAAATTATGTTGCGTGTCTATCGTTCTGCGCTTCTCACTCACGAGTAAAAACATTATTCGCTCTCCCGCTCATTCCTCGGCGTTATGGCACACACTTAAGTTTTTAAATTAATCGGATGTTAAAAGATAGATTAAGTGGGAGTACTATACCTATAAAAAGTTGTTGTGTTATAACATAAACTAAAGGCCAGCTAAAAAATAAATCGGTTTATGTGAAAATCTTATAATAATTGAAACAATGTGATAGCAAACAATCACTGTACCTACTTGATAAAATAACAAAATAAAGGTTGATTTTTTTTCTTTCCTTTTTTTTTCAAGTTCTTATACACTTCAATTCAAAAACATTGGTCTACCCACATCCTACATCTCTCTAAATTATATAACGTGAGTATCGATATAAACAATTTCATCTGTGGGTGTAAAGGTTAGCTTATCCATTAGGGCTTCAAGGGAACTTTCACAGATTTCCTTCAAAATAGGCCGCCAGAGCTTCGAAGAATCATTCCGCACTTAATCGAAACCAGGAGTACCGGCGGGGTGAGGAGAGGGGGCAAAGGGGGGGTGAGAGGGGCAGAAAGTTATTAATTCTGGAGGCGAGAGGCGCCAACCTACGTCGAGGCCCAACTGCAACGGCTTACCTTAGACTCGTTTAATGTTCTCTTATTATTGTGATGATACAGAAAACTGGGTGTGCCGGCTCTTGAAGTTGGGAACAGGTTCATTCTCTTGTTATGGTTTAGATGAAGCTGATTTAGTGTATAAGTCATTCCAGAGTTGAGCATTAGCTCATAAGAATTTACATAAGTAATACAAATGAAAAATCTTACTAATAGTTAGGTAACAACTCCGGCAGGATTTGAACCTGCGTAGATACAAGCGATCGCTTTTAAGCCGAGCTGCCTGACCACTAGGCTACGGAACCTGTACGCCGAGAGCTGAAATTATTAGTAAGATGATAATAAGTAATACAATACGAAGCGATCATCATCGTGTTGTATATGGTCAAAAATTCACCTCCCGATTTTCAAATTTAAAGAAGAGAGATATTTGGTTGAAAGTCAAAGTATAAAGTAGATTGATAGTTTTTAAAATTCTATCACGTCTATTTTATTCATAAAAAAATTATTCTGTCAAATAGACTCTTAATGTTGGGTACAAAGTTAAAAACAGACGTCAACTATTTAGTTCTTAAGTTATTTGAGTCAACTTAAAATGTTTTCAACTTTTGTTTGTCCTCCAAATGCCTTTTACAATCGTAAACTTGCATTAACAGCTTGAACAAACTAATTTTAATAGTGCAACCTTCCATCATGTCAAGGACTATCATCTCACCTCGAGCCACCGTCCTTACTCCACAAATCAATTAGTTATAAGGTCAACCTCACCTTTTTATAAGCTGGGATGGAGTATTGAAGATATCTGTTCATATTAGATTTAATCCTGTGGGATTTGAGCTAACATTTTAATAACACCCTCTATTTTTATCTTATTTTCTTGGAATTGTGGATTTGAAAAGCTGGTATAAATATGAAGTGATATGTGGGACGACAACCTACAGCCAATGACGTAGTGATAATGCCAGAGGTAAACATAAATGGACCAATAGGTAACTTCGTGTTGAAAGAGACACATATTTGTGTCATGTTCGCATACTTATAGGCTATGTTATCTATACATTGTAACCTTCATTAATCTCTTCTAGATTTGAGAGAGAGAGAGAGAGAGAGAGAGAGAGAGAGAGAGAGAGAGAGATAGAGAGAGACTATTGACGATCAATGTTTGTCTATCATATTAAAATGTCAGATAATATGGCGAAGCTCTGACATATTACTTATTTGTTGCATTAGACTTAAATAAATTCCAAATCCTCGATCAGAGGTATTTTTTCTAAACTTTACTAAATTGTTCTAAATTGATTTTAACCTGTTAAAAGTCTTCCAATTCCCTAAATCAAACCATTCATCGAAGATGATGAGATCATCTCGCCAATCATCTCTTACACTTATCAAAAGAATAAAACGTTTTTCTATGTCTATTCGTTGCGCTTAAAGCGTTTAAAAGCAACAAACTTTATTAAAAAAAAATCTAATTCCTTTGTAAAATCTGGCAAAGATTAAAATAACATAACGTTAGAACCCTGATTAATCTGCGGTCCCAAGCAAGCGCATGGAGCTTATATCGATTTAAGCATGAATATTTGAAGTCGAGCCGTCCTTGGGAGCAGACCTGAACTGTAATAGATACCTAGATTTACTACTAAGTATTGCAAGTAGAAATCGAGTTTGCAAGTTCAACTTTGTGAACTACAGGAATTTCTTATTTATTCGATAATTATAATAAGCATGAAGATTCTGGATTCTAGCTTATACAAACTTTAGTAGCATTTTTACTTCAGGCAATACGTAACTGTTTGATTGCACCACAAGCTATCCTTTTCTCTCTATATCTGGCCTGCTCCTAAACTAATGGTTCATTTTCATTGCGCCCCATACCTCCCTGAGTATTTGTGATAATTGGATTGCTCTAGACCATAAACAAAAGAAAAACTTCACAACGTCCGGTGATAGAGGTGCTAATTGGTTTATGAGTATAAGCAAAAACATTGTCTAGTAATTAATACATACAGCTCTTATTACCGTACTGTGTATTAACTAATTGTTTTCCCGTTTATCAAAAAATACTATGTTATTGTTTTTTAATCCTCCTTCATTTCTTATTATAAAAATTTAAAAAAACAAGGAAAAGTTTATCCGTGATACTGTAGAGATCATCTAGTAAAGATAAAAAGGCCTAAGTTTAGTTTATATTTAAAAAAAAGCAGGTGCAACGAAATTAAGTGGTCTCTATGAGTGGCGAGAACGAATGCTCCTTGCCCTTCAGTATTTAGGTCGTCGTTTGCTGACCTTTTTGTGTGTATTTCACCTCCAGACTTGTTATTGAAGTCTCAGAGTTAGTGAACTCAGTATTTCCTATGATATATTGTAATGCGCTGGTTTTAATTTACTTTTTATCGAAACATCTCTACTCGGTGCAGCGGAGGGGTTAAATTTTATGATCAATTTTGTAGAAACATCTTTTAGGTTTAGGTAGAAAAAATGTTAATTTCCCAAAAAGACAAGGTGACTTACTTGAAAAACAGATATTACAATTATTAAACTGCAATGTCGCTCAGAATGTTGTTTAATACTTCAACGCGGTATTAAAATGTTCTATGAAGGTATTTGTGAGTTCGTATGAACTAGAGGCTCTCCGAACCAAGTTTTACGGAGCATAAAGGCCATCCAAAGCCTTTCGCCATAGCTACAATGCTCAGCAATGTTGTCATGAAAATATCGTTGAAGTACCGTCACATCTTGGCTAGATCTTACGATTAATTATAATATTTTAATAAAACGCCCACAAAAAAAAAACAATACCGATATCGGAGTCATACATTTCTACTAAATCTCCAATCAATGTATACTTGGTAGTTATTTGACAGATATTTGCTTCGCACGGCTTGTGCCACGCATTTAACCACTAATGCTGCGTTTACACGCTTGCCGAACCTTGGCAAGCCTCCGCAATCGCAAGCGTGTAAAGAGGGTGTTTGTGTTGGTTTGCGTGAGCTTGTAGACGCTTGTATCCGATCGGGTCTAGTGTCGGTTTTTGAACACAAATCAAAGGGCGATTGCGGCAATCGATTGCGTCGCGTTTACACGTTGGCGCGCGCTTAGTAGCCGCTGTGATCTCGTGGCGAACGCACGTCTAGTTCTGACTTCAAAATGAGTGGCTGGTCGAACGAAGAGAGTTTATCGTTTTTGAAAAATTACCAAAAATATCAAAAAAGTTTCAGATGCTTGAAGTCGTCTTGCCCAGTTAATGGGAAAGCCAGTAAAGGAATTAAAATCCAAAAAATAAATATTGATGACAACTTTTCGAAAACATTTTTCTGAGGACCTCTGTGGCACAGTGGGCGAAAGCCCGCCTGAGGTGCAGAGATTGCGGGTTCGATCCCCGCTACGGGACAAATGTTTGTATGATCTGCAAATATTTGTTTCGTGTCTGGTTGTTTTCTACGTATAATATGTACCTACCTACTTATATGTACCTATTTACAAAAAAATATATATCTATGTAGTACCTACTTATATCAGTCATCTGGTTACCATACACAAGCATTAAAATGCTTAGCTTGGGACTAGATGACGCTGTGTGGAATGTCCAGGGATATTTATTTATTTATTAAAAAAAAACCTGGAAAAAAAATTAAAAGTAGGTTAAACCAAAGGTAACAGCCGATACAAGATCGACGTCCGCCATGCTTGGATGTACGTAGAACACTGACGCAGTCACAAGCGTGTAAACGCCTTCCAAATTCCAAGCGAGAATTGTGGACGCTTGTGGTTTGTGAAGGTTTGCCAATCCTTCGCAAGCGTGTAAACGCAGCATAAGAGGTTCAGGACATAGTGTTCCTATAGGTACATTTTGAAACTATAAACTAGGTCAGGTACGTCAAGAAGAACTTGTCCATACTGGGTACCACATACCCAAAGTAATTGAATTTGAATTGAATTGGCTCGCTCTATTTGGGTCATATTCAGACGGCAACCTTTGCTTGTTTTATTGTTCCATACGTTAATCGCCGGAATGGTACTAATGGTGATTGGATAAGGGCTTTTACTTTTTGCAGGGTTAATCAAGTTGCAAATGGATTACAGAGTCACCTTATTTATTTCTATTTATTTTATATCCATTGGAAGCGTCTGGTCGAAGTGACGCGTGATCTGAGGGCTGGCACTTATTTGGCTCAAAGGACCAGCATTGCCATTTAGCGCGGCAATGCTGCCAGTGTCTTGGTGGCCACGCTTCCGTCTGGCAGTTTGGATCAGTTGATCTACCTATAGATCGTTTGTAACGATCCTTAGGTGGATCAACTGGTTCTAATTGCATTTTTACAGTTTTGTAAATAATGTAGTAGTTTAGTTTCTGTAAATAAAATAGTTATCATCATCATATTCAGCTTTTTGTGACCCACTGCTGGGCATACGCCTCCTTCCATAACCGCCAATCAGCTCTATTTTAAATAATTATACTTATAGTTACAACTAAATAGGTAGGTACTAGTAATACTTAAAAAAATGGCTTCACTAGTAATAATTGTTCACAAATGTAAATTTAAGTCAAAAGCTCCATCAGTAAGGCGAGTGTGGATGGAACAGCTGAAAAGGGAAGACTTAAGAGAACATACTTGGACCAAATTGTTTTTTACATTTTGGGGCCGGGTTAAAGTTACCCTAAACTAGCGAGCTTGCTCATTATTTTTAAGTTTTTCCAAGAAAATAGACGTGATTGTGAATACGGTCTCTGGTCACGTAGGTATTAGAATCGATGTTACTGTTGCTACGCGAAATCATTAAATTATGGTTTAAATATTGTTCATACTTTATTATTATGAATGTTAGTTTTTAAAGCTAAAAGCTCAACAATAAAATAATC
This sequence comes from Xanthorhoe designata, assembly GCA_963582015.1. NCBI lineage: Eukaryota > Metazoa > Arthropoda > Insecta > Lepidoptera > Geometridae > Xanthorhoe > Xanthorhoe designata. Next base: position 8,131,120 of record OY757038.1, read on the forward strand.
TAAAAATAACTCGTTTTTTATTATTTGTGTTTCTAAAGTAATTTTGTATGAACTTGGCTAACTCTGGTTATTTGATAAATTATCATCAGGAACATAATTTAAAGTTCGCGCTCTATTTCCTAGAGTAATGAGAGTAGGTAAGCTCTCCACAAAGGATTTATGTATTTGATTTAAAAATAGCGCGATAACTTGCGATTCTGATAACCTTAAACGTGACTTTTATAAATTATTTTTCATAGTGCTAGTATATTATTCATAGGTATAATAAATATTTTGTGTTATTCTGTATGACCCCTGCTAATGTGAATGTCAATAATTTTTATTTTTTACATAATTATGAGGCCCTTGCCCAACAATGGGACAGTATGGGCTGATACAATACATAACATAAACATAATATTTTTTTATTATTATACAATATTGTCTTCTGTATAAAAACTGTTATCTTAGATAGAGCATGTGCTACGTACTACGTTTTTTTGCGGCGCGTTTGTATCGATACAAAAGCGATACGGACGCGCAGCGAACGCAAGCCAGTCGGCAAGCTATTAGAGCATAATTTGTATCTCGTTAGTATTGATTAATACGCACAGTGACTACGCGTTCGAAAATATATAATAGAAAAAAACGTGGTATGCATAATTGACAACCTCTAATCGTGTGCCAAATTATTTAAAACAATTGTTTACAAATATAACAACTATAACAAATAACAAACTAACAAACTCTATTTACAAATTATGTAAATAGAGTTATATACACAATTACAGACGATTGAGATAAACGGCTGCGAATAGATTCACATTGAACTGTGTGGTAATTTTTGAGTTTATTTACCGCGATGGTATTGAACTTACATTAAAATAATGTATAAGTTTTATTTGAAATATTGTATTTTTAAACTCGAAGTTATCAGTTATAATACTTAACTACATTTCCAATATTTAGATTGAATAACAAAGATTTGTAATTGTTTTGAATGTACCAGCAATCAATAATATGTACGTCATGAAAAAACATGTATTTTCTATTTATTGAGTGCAAAAAAGCGTAGTTTTTTTTTCTCCCACTCTCTACAAGCTGAAATTAATAATGATGATGTGCTTAAGGCACATTTTCATTTTCAGCTTCCCTAATTTCTCCAACCCACTTCTTCTCTATTAGGAAACCTAACTATAGGAAATGCAAAGCATGCTTGAACCCTTACCTCAGATAATGTAAAAAAGGAGTACCTATGCTTGCTTGATCAGCACCTACTGTAACATTTTAACATAAATACTCAAGGGAGTTCATCTCGTAAAATAGATAATTACTTAATGAAAACATTTATGTTCTTTATAGCTGAGACGTAAAACAGGAAAGGCTCATATTCAGATTGGCCCTACTTTCGTGCGTGTTATTAAAAAGCTTTCAAATAGATTAGGTACGTTTCAGGTGTGCCCTTGGTACCTATTTCATCGATACAATAACCATCGGTCACAGTACTTACGGTCAGTCTTAATAACCTATCTATCTTTGGTTTAGCATGGGGTTGATATGGGTTGATATTTAACATTACTTCCATTCAAAAAATGACAAATAACTACCAACAGTAAGCAACACCAAAGATAGATAAGTTGTTGACAAACATTTAGGTTTAGTAGATAGTTTCAATTCATAAACATTCTGCCACGATATTTACTAAGTAATTAAGAGGATCGGCAAAATAAATAGCCAATGCGTTACTCTATATACATAATTAGACTACATCCACAAACTGCTCAGTAGGTCGATGTGTTTCGATCCGAAGGTCGTCGGTTCGAATCCCGGCTGTGCATCAATTGATTTTTGTTTCGAAAAATGTATATGCGCACTAACACGAGTTCTAAACGGTGAAAAAAAGATCGTGAGGAAATCTGCGTATTGACAAAAAGATAATTATTTCCTGTGGATATGGTCCGTCAAGCTGAGAGGATGATTATGTGCTGAGCAAAGTGGGCAAGCCTAATCCATCTTAACAAAATCCCAGGAACTACAGTGTCCCGTTAAGTGTAGAAAATTTGCCAAAGATTACCTCCTGACGCTGTATAAATTATCTAGTAAAGATGTAAAGGCCTGGTTGATTAGTTATTAGTTTGTCTAGTTAGTGACCTCTTTGGATGGTGAAGTTTTGAGGCTGTATGAAGGCATTCATGACCTCATGCCCTCTAAAGACAAAAAACCAGTCTTTTTGGTCTTTTTATAAAGAAAACAATTATACAGTAAGGAAACAAAACAATTGTATAGTAAAGAAACCTGTGAAACTTAGTTTTCAAACTTTAAACAAAGGAAAATAACTGAGCTTTTACGTAAACTGTTTTGTTTTTTTCAATCATGGCCCTTCAAAATAAGTTTTTGTTGTGTAACAATACAAATGCTCAATGAGACATTTAATCCAAAATTAAATAAGTTTGATGTATTGTGTATAATACTTGGAATTTGTAATAATGACAAGTGTTCGTAAACTTTACCTCAAAAGTAAGTTGCTGTTTACTGCTCAACCAATTTTGATTATAGCGTTTTTGTTTTTTGGAGGTCACGTTTCATGCCAGCTAAATCACTAAGCTATGACGAATGTGTTTGGTTACCACTACTCATATAACCACCATTAAAAAGACAGTTGTATTCATTTATGGAAAGTTAACTTCTGCAAGATGAGGGCATGTACCAAATACCTATATATTTGGACATACCTCTGACTACCCCTATAGACATCTTCAAAAGGATCTGAAAATTGCCTAAAAAGATCTAAAAGAAATTTCTACCGCTCTCTGGGATACAGTCGTGATCATATTTCATTTCATTTCATTTTTTTTTCATTTCATTTCATTTTTGTATTTATTTCACAGGAGGTTGCGGGTTCGATCTCCGCCACGGGACAAATGATCCGCAGATATTTGTTCCGGGTCTGGGTGTTTTTCTATCTATAGTATGTATGTAAGTATTTACAATAACAAATGTATGTAAAGAGTCATCCTTTTACTTTAACACTAGCATTAACTTGCTTAGCTTGGGACTAGATTAATGTCCAAAGGATATTTATTTATTTAGTTTAATCAAACGTATTAATACTACAATATAAATAGAATCATCACTTAAAATTCCCCACACGCATAGGTCACAGTCAGTCGATAATCTCTATGACATTTTGTTCTAAGAACGTCTACAGGTCGAGAAAGGGCACAAAACTTTGACTGCAGTAAAAAATCTGTTACTCCATTTGAAAACGAGATGAAAGCAATTAAGGCTTAAGATTATCAGACTTTATTGATAGAAAATTCTTTTGGTAATATTGTTAGGGAATAAATGAATTATTTTGATTTGGCTGATGCTGATACTCATTTTATGTAGCTTAATTAGTTTTCACAATCTGGAGTTACTTTTTGTTTATTAAAACTTGTTTTTGTGGAATTTACTTTTGCCTTTCAATCCAGAGGTAGTAAGTATAAGTCCAAACCAAAAACCTAAAGCAAATGTGTTTTCTCAATGCCTACTAGTCAAGTAGACTTAACGTATACCTATCTATACAAATAAATAAAACTTGAGTGTCTGTTCGTAATGACAAAATAACAGCTTTTTACAAAATGCGTATATTCAGTACATGGGTTACCTTTAACGAAAAAAATAATTAGGTTTTTTTTGTTTGTCTGTTTGTATGTTGCCTAGTACGTAAACCACCCAGCAGTAAAGACATCGTCAATACGTATGGGGCTGACTTGCTTGCCTTCACCATTTAGAGCTCGTGTTAAAGTGCATATAAGTTTTTCTAACAGGGCAAGTCTATTGGTGCACCTTCGACCTTCAGGTTAAAAGTCATGGTACTACTCCACTCGACCTACACGGCTCTTAGGCTTAGTATGAATCATTTATGACACCGCTTTTCCGCGATGGAGTTAACGTTTATTTTCTACTGGCGTTATACAAGATATAGGTTACGCGAGAGACTAGCAAGATGCCTAACTACGAGTATTAATTCAATGAAACGTTGAATTGAAACGTTGTGTTGAAGCAAAGCTGCTCAACCTTTTTAACATGAGGCCAAACGATTCAGATATTTTTGGTACTAACGGTTATTTTTTAAGTTACTTTTAAGACTTTTGCAATAAAAACCCCAATATTTGGAAATGTAAATGTTGTTTTGCTTCGTGATTCTAATGTTATCTTAAATTAAAATTAAACTAAATGCAAAATAAGATTAAGTCTGTGTTGGGTGTCCATAGTAAATAAATAATAATAATAATAAATATCCTTGGACAATCCACACAGAGTAAATAAATAAATAAATAAGTTTAATACAACCACTTTCGTCTTATATCTCGCTAACAAAATTTAGAACCATTGACACGAAAAGAAGAAGATGAAGAATTATTTTTTACTACGTATGCAACACTTTTTCATCTTGGCGGGAGATTTCTGAATTGCTTCTTGGGCTATTAAAAATTTGTCATAATTAAAAATAGGGTTGAGCAGCCCTGCGTTAGAGCATCAAGCTCTGAACGCTTCTCTCCCTAGGTAGTTGCCCTGTTGCCTCCCTGGTTGGATAAGCTAGTAAACCAAAGACAAGATTGTTTAGGAGCTTTCTTACAAGTGCTTGTAGTGTAGGTTACATAGTCGTTCCCAATGGATTGATAATGTGATATTCAGCGTTGTCACTACTATGTAGGTGATTCAATGTTTTTGATTTATCAAAAACGATTTCATTTTAGCAGAATAGAAACCAAATTAAATTAAGAAACCAAAGTTTTATTACTTGGTGTTCCTTACTCTTTGAAACCATAAATCTTTTGTCAAGATAAACAATAACTTAAGCTGATTATACATCATTTATCGCTTAATTAGAGCATAATCCGTTTAGACAAACAGCGGGTAAAATAGGCATATTTTTAATTTGAAAAGTTACACAGACTTGCGTAACTTAAGAACTCGTAGTAGTGGCTCAGGCGGCGCGAATGTGGGCCGGGGGTGAAACCCCCTCTTACGTGATTGAAAGAGAAATTGTTTTAAAGATTTTAAAGGCAATTTTCATAGTGCAGCCTACTCAAATAAATCAATCATAATTTGACTACTGCAAATTAAGCGCTCATTGCAAATATTCTCTAGACGTTCTTCGGCTAGAGATAGTTGAAGTGAAGTGACGATCTAACTAAGCTGTCACAATTTTGACCGCAAGTGGTAAGTGCACGTAAAAATATCAGTCTTTTGGGTCGTTAAGTCATCTCGAAGGCCTTAAGCGGCCTAAAAGCTTCGTCATTAGTGTTGGCAACTAGCTCATATGAACTTACATCAAAAAATCTCGTCATAATAGTTAAATGTTAGTTTAACTCTTGGGAATAGCTTACGGATCGATGGCGTTGGCCACTGCTTGTGTTTAATTAAAAATAATGTCTGAGGCGCTCCCGACAATAACCCAGTCCAGGGGAGATAGCTTGTTATATAAATTTCTCGTGGTTCCTGTGGGACGAGACGGGAGAATAAGGCGAGGAGCTGGCGGTAGTGTGAGTATATTATACCCATTTTCTGGGTCGTCCTTCCTACAAATACGTTTTATGCGGAAGCTAGTCTGACTCTACTCGTTCATAGGATTCTAACCTTTATAACTTTAGGATAAAGAGCAATTCGGGTTGGGTGATTTTTGTTACGGTAAAAGGTACTTATTTGATTAGGGTGTCAGGTAGGGTGTCCCTTATTTGACGAAAAAAATTTTTTTTTCGAAATTCGGTATGCATACCCTCTATATTTTTTATAGATGCTAAGACGTATTTAAATATGAAATTTTATCTTTCTAGCATGATTGGAACCCGTGCCGACAGAGCCACAAAGTTTATCAAAAATCGTGTTTTGCCCAGGTATATTGGTTTGATATAAAACTGATATAAATGCAACAAATGAAGTGAATCAAAATTAAAATAAAATAAGATAATCATTATTATTCATTTAAACACATAATATAATAACAATCAAGTAGGGTTACTTTTCTTTTAATGTCGTTTGTTACAGTCCGGTACGAATTTCTATGCTCGAGGACACAGCGCAACAAAACTGATTTTTCTCTTCTTCAGCCGTGACAAATCTGTTAAAATTTTGCATTCATTTGACAGCCCATTCAGTTGTATCATTTAACAACCTTACAAAGACCTTTTCTTAGCTTCTAGAAAAGCATAGTTACCATCCCACTAAGATCAAACTTCTTGGAGAAAACTGTCGTCGATCTACAGTCGACATATTTTTTTTTTTGCCTTTTCCGATACGAAATCGTCCAGTGCCTTGACTATAAAAGAAATACAGGTTTAATAGGAAAACAAAAACCATAACAAGATGTGTAGAAAACCTAAAAATAAATACTTTGCTTACCAAACAAATTTTGGGACAGTTCTTCCTTTGATGGCACGTAACGTTTGATAAAATCTAAGCTTTTGTCCCTTTTTAAGTTGGCAATCATTTTAATTTTAGTTTGTTTTTTAACTTAACCATATAAAAGTGATAGAACTACTGTCTCCTCACTTAGATTACAAGGCACAATTGATGGCTTTTGATTATAGGAACTTAGAAATTATACCAACTTTTTTGTATTCTTTTGACGCCTTCTTGAAGCAAAAATCTTGATTAAGAAGTTTAATTTAAAGCCAATGTTTAACATGCAATGTGGCAAAAGTCAGCACGTAGAGCGTTTTTGTCCTTTTCTGAATTGTGACTTAAGCAAGCATACTTTTTAGGAAAAATCGCTCTCGCCTTCTTCAGTTTTCTTTTTTTTTTTGTAATCTCTCTTCAAACATGATATACACCAAAAATGTTCTTCAAGCGGTTAGAAAATGCCTTTTTGGGAATTCTTATTTTTTTTATGAACATAATGCACTCTCTAATCACAAGATTTGCACATTCACTGACAGTCAGATTGACTTTACGAATTTTCTTTAAGTAAAATTAGACTACGAGAACTTGTCGACTAGATATTTTAATATATTATATTATAGACCATTTATATTTCAAATAATTTATGTTTCTCATTGCGTAATACCTCTAGCATCTTAACACAATAAACAATAATGTACTAATCTTAAAAATCGTATATAAAATGACAAATGAAACACGTAGTTACGGGACGCAGTACTGTACCAGCGTAAAATGTATGGAAAACTAAAATCGCGATTCGGCACGGGTTATCGTTTATTAATCGGGCCAATATTTATTTCTAGACTATACAGGGTCCATACGCACGATTTGAGAGGGTATGCGTAAAAATTAAGCGAACTTGAAAAATAAGGGACACCCTAGTGTCAGGCGTATCACCGCGAGAGTGTGAGCGCTCGAGGTTTTGGGTTTTGGATCAAATGGCGTATTTCGATTTTTTGCTCGCAAAGTATCATTCCATACTTTTATTTCGAGGGTGGATGTAATAGTAATCGTGGATATTATTATTCATATCGGGTCCCATAGAAGCTCTTACATCTCGGAGACCTCAATATATCATCGAGGACAAAAATGTTCGTAAAAAATCGACCGCCAAGTGTTTAGTATGAGTAACGTGTGTTTTACGAACTATGTAGTAACTTTTGAACTAAAGAAAGATCTAGAAACAAGAAGAATAAAAGAGTGGTGCGATACTGATGTAGTCAAGTGACAAACGCTTTGTATCTATTCTACGAGTATGTATTTCTATCATCGCCTTTGACTTGACAGCTACTTACCCGGTGAGGTCGTTTCTATTCTAAAGCGATTGTAGATGTACGAGTTACTTGGCTAGGGGACTGATAGCCATTTTCGATTGTTAGCGTCAAACGTGCAGTGCAAACTGACTGGACGTCTGGTCAATATGAGTAAAAAAACAGCAAAATGAACGCTCGATCGATCTCCGTTGACGGGTTCCCGGATTTTCCATTGGGAAATGAATTAGCCGAGAGTTGAAGCGGCAAATTTACATTTTTATTGACAAGCAATCTATTTTCCAAGCAGATGGCAATTGAAAGAAAGAAAGAAAGAAAGAAAAATCATTTATTCTTGTAGGACCTCAAGGATCACTTAAGTATCGTTTTACATGCTAGGTGATTCTAATGCCTGTTCCAACGCGACTCCCTACACCAGGGAAAGAATCAGGCAAGAACCTGGTGGTGTGGGCCTAGCTTTTTTTTTAAAATTGGAGTAAGAAATCTATTATGCGGGAGGCACGTTGCGTATAACCTAAGCCCATATTATTTTCATAACCAAAGTTAATCTATTTTGATAAAATTGTAAATGATACGAAACTTAAAAGCTTTTTTTAAACATGTAAGAAAAAATATGTTAATAAAAATTGTAGATTAAACACGTTCGATGTAATGTTTATTATTATATTCTCATGATGCTTAATTCAAAAAATCGTTACTAAACCTTTTCATACATTTCTTACAGTTCAACCAAAAATACTGAAAGCGCCACCGATGAGCCGAGGCTCATCTACAAATTGAGCCGAAAACGCGAAGTAATTATTTAAACCGTCATATAAATTACTGCTCAACTTTTCACGCCGCGTCTATGTGTGAGTGAAATGAAAGCAGAGGGGTATAGAGCAAGCTAAAAATCACAAAATAATTCGTAAAATAACGTTACTTTATATCGTTTTAAACCATCAATGACGGCTAGTCTCAATAACCTGTTTTTGGATCTTCGGAGTTGTGATCAAAAATGCACCTCAGAGGGCAAAAAATTGCTCTCTATTACGAAATTGAATAAAAAATAAGTAGATTTAATAAAAAAAAAAAATCCACTTATTTATTTATTTAATGACGACCTCTGTGGCGCTGACTTAAATAATAAAAGCTTTATTTCTATTATTATATGAACTATTGTTTAACGCATTCACTATCCCTATGACGCACGTGGGCTAGTTGCAAGCGGCGAAGCCTTGGCCGGGAATGTGTTAACATGTTTCATAGTGAGTTCAACGTTACTCTGACTTGGGGAGTGTACAGCCGTTTTGTTAGTGTGAGTGCGTCTCACCGTAGACTGAAAATGGTTCTATCATTTCGTTCCTCCATCCTTTTTCAGCATTGTGTAACTTCTGTAGTAGTATGTAGTGTTTCAGATGATTTACGACTTGAAAAGTGATTGCATTTTGATTATTTTCTATATTGCAGTACCAAGCTTGGATAATGTAATAAGTTAAAGTTTATATCATTCGAAATTATTTTTATGAGAATAATTTTATGAAAACGTGTTTAGAGTTATTTTCATTTTATTTATTATTCGAATCTCTCATTATGTAACAATTTAAATCTCAAAAGAACTGTTTTCCTGTATCAAATATTTCTACCATTTATTTAACCCATTTAAGTCATATAGATAGAGTTAAATTGGCGGATTCAGCATTTACTGCGCCTGGAGTATCAGTATGAAACATATTTAGCTTTGTTCCCTTCTACGCTTAATCTGTCCCGTTTCCTCCTATGTCAAGTGCAGATAGACTTTTTGGGGTAGCGGGTGGCGCCCCCATGATGATGAAATATTGTACACGTGGTATGATTTTGAATGACAACGTTTTCAGTTCCCGAGACGTTGCGAAATGTTGAAAGTATCAATGTTATGCTATTTTTAGTTTTACTTATTATTTTGTCTTTTTAAGTTTATCATGCCAGTGAGCTAAGAAATTTTCTATTTTATTTGAAAAAATTATAAAAAATAGTGGTTAAAAAAGTTCAATACCTACTACCCTTGTGTCATAAGTACAAAAATATTTCATCAAAATCGGTTAAGCCACCGAAATATACGAAAACAAGAATACATTATTGTATTTGTTAGGTTACAATTTTTATTTCTCTATTTGACATGTTTAGTTTTTCTCCGATTTTTGGAATGTTAATTTCTGCAAAATGTGGGCATGTACTAAATAATGTATTTGGACATCTGATTACACTAATAATAGACAACTTCAATGGATTTAAAAATGCTTAAAAAGGTCTGAAATAATAATGTCTACCGTACCATGGGAATACAGTCGTGATCATATTTTTATTTATAAACAAATATAAATAAAATTTTAACTTTTTAAAAGAAAACTAGTTCTTGTGGATAAGGTACAAAGGTTTCTTTAGTAACAGGTAAATAAACATAAACAGGGCAAGGATGGTACGCAAAGGTCGGCCCGCGCCCTTGGCCGGTTTGTTTATTAATTCGTGCCCAATACCACCCGCCGCCCAGCCCGCCCGCCCTAACCCTAATGGGCGGGCAACAACACAGCTTTTAAATTTCGGCCTTTCCTAAAATTTAAGTGTGTGCCATAACGCCGAGGAATGAGCGGGAGAGCGAATAATGTTTTTACTCGTGAGTGAGAAGCGCAGAACGATAGACACGCAACATAATTTATAGCGAAAAAACAGTTTTTATTTAATTACAAGTTAATTAAACAAGCAATCGAAAAATTAAAAAACCAGAACTAAATGAATACTTCTAGGCTATTTGTCAAAACATAAAACCAACAAAAATAGCGTTCTGTTCCTGAGATAAATAGCAAACTGTGTGAAAAACATGTATTTTTCAAAAAAATATATGATCGAGAAAACTTTTACCAATCGTGTTTCTAAAAAACCACAACGCAAGATAAAAGTTCAAAGTTTAATTTCTCCAAACATTATAAGGTGGTATCTTTCACGGATTTTGAGATCTAATACGATTCAAACCACATATTTGCTACCTACGGCCTCTTAATCAAGTGTTTTTTGCTTTATGGCTTGCGAAAATTAGCTTTATTGTTCACTAGCTAATGCCTGTGGTTTAACTCGTTTGTTAATTGAAAATATGATAAATTGTATGTGATCAGTTTTTTATAGTTCAGGTTTGCATCGACCACGTGGTAGACCACCAGCCTTGTTGATTGGACGACATTGTTAGAGTGGTTGGAAGAGAATGGATGAAGAGGACAAAGGACCGGAAGGAGAGCGGCAGTAGAGAGAAGGCGTTCCTAGCTGTTGGTAATAAAGGACTGATGACGATGCTGGACAGTTGCTGGTTGTAGCGACGCGTGATCCTTCTTCTAAAGATCGTTCACCGCGATTACTTTTCGGTTCTTATGCATTCTGTAAAGGTATTTAGTTTTTGAAAATAAATGTTTTTGTTAATTCCATTTGATGTACATAATTATTAAAAAATTGACAAATAATCATGTTTTTTTTTCATTTACGTTCTGTGTTTTATTCAAAATTAGTACAGTAAAAACTTCAAACTTTATTAACAATCTTTGAGTATACTTGTTTACTTAATATTGTTTTACAAAATGGTAACGTATTGGGAAATCATTGCTCCTATGCCTAATTTATAGTACCTACAACCTGAACACTTTAATCTTCTCGAAGTATAGCAGAGGCCTTACTATTTATTCTCGTTTTTATAAGCCTAGCTTTCGATAAATAAGAGAGGTCTGTCTCACCTATTTAGCTGTCAATGTTAAATTAGCTTTATTCCCGTAGCATAAGATTCAAGTACGACTGTCGATGGAGAATTGCAGAAACTTGGATAACAATTGAAGTTGGAAATTGAAAGATCTATTTGAAACTGTTTATCACTGACCTTAAGTTCCAAAATCGATCGCGTGCGTGACAGATACCAACATAGTGTTGGTTTTATGCCGTTTTCAAGTGATACTTTTTATGCAACAACGTTTTTTATCGTGAAACTTTACAAAGGAAACTCAACCTATTCAGTGACATGGTTTGGTCCACTTTACTACAAAAGGTGTTGGTCGACCGGTCGTCGAACAAGTCAAGTGATTAATTCGCCCCTTACCTCGAGAGGAGATTTATTGGTTCCGCCATACGCAAAACTGCGGGTTGGTAAAAAATCTCTATCGAAAATTGAATAGGAAAGCCATTTCAGGAGGTTTTGCTACGGTTTTTATTTACCTGGGCGGAATTAAAACAGGTGATTGTAAGGAGGGAAGTAAGGCTTGGCTTCCTAACCTTTTGCACTACTTGTATTCGCTCGCGAGATACTTACCCGGATTAAAAGTAAATGAAATATGATCACGACTGTATCCCGGGAGCGGTAGACATTTCTTTCAGATCATTAGGCAATTTTTAGATCTTTTCGAAGATGTCTAAGGGGGTAGTCAGAGGTAGGTATGTCCAAATACATATTTGGTACATGCTCACTTTTTGCAGAAGTTAACTTTCCATACGTGACAGGTTGCAAGCCCATCGACGCTATTAGAGAGCTAACTGGTTTCCTCACGATGTTTTCTTTCACCGTTATAAGCTCGTGTTAAAGCGCATATAAATTTTTCGATGCGAAAAGTTCATTGATGGACGGCCGGATTCGAACCCGGATTAAAAGTATCCTATGTATTATTCCAGTTCAGAACTATTATAACCCGGTTTCAGCTAAATGCGTTAAAATACTTTGGACGGCATCGTTGTAAAGCAGGAGTCATTCAAAAGACGGATTTTAACGAGACTATTTGTTTATACAATCAGGTAACTTTCCTAATAATGTAAAATATAAATTTGCTTGTAGTTAATATTTTAAATATGGGCGGGCATTGTAAGTACTTTAAGATAAATACATAAAATGTCGAACCTGCGAATTTCTCAGGGAAGATTAATAAGTATTTATAAGCTTTTAGGCACATTAACAACGTAACAACGTAATTTAAAAAATGAAAATACTCGACCAACCACAGAATTAGAGACGCGGATTCGAACACACGATTTCCAGATATCCACTGTGTGAGAAACTGTCCTACTCGAACATAATGCCGTAGGTAATTATTCTCAAAACTCCAATTACATTCCCCAGATAAAAGGAAAGCCATTGAAAAATATAACAGGTGCCTTTACATTAACTTCCTGAAATAAAAACCATTAAACCGTTTTATGAGTTACAGCAAAAAACAAAACATGCTTGAACAGGCGACGGTTGATTATCGCGAAAAAAATCGTTGCTCGGAACCTCGGCCCAGCAATACAGGGCTGTATTCCTACTCGGATTTCAAAAACAATCGAACGTGAGATTATGAACAGTGCAAGCTAAACAAAACCGTTAAAAAAACCACGTGTCAAAATCAAAGTTAAGGTGACCCTTCCCGGCGCGTCTATCATCGACGCGAGCATGGCTGAAAAGCTTGTTGTTTCATCCAGCGCAATGCTAGAAGAAGCAAAGCGAAAAGAGAGAGATAACGCATCAGAGCTCGGCATTCAGTTGGTACTTTCGCCGCTCACTCGCTCACTCGAGCACCAAAATAGTGTGCGGAAATTTCATAAAAAGTGTTCCAGGAAATACGTGTTTTTTAGTAAGCCTTACAAGTTTGTAAAATAAATGCTTGTCATTTAGAATCTCCATAACATTTGCAAGGTTTCTATCACAATATTTTGTTTACTTTTACAATTTATGAGTACATTATGAACGGCCAAAGTTCAGGTAAAATGTATGCAAAAAGCAGGTTTTTGGAGGCTTATACTGGATTTGTTTCTCAAAATTTTGATTTTTAGTTTTGATAGAAACCTAGATATAGTGCACAAGATACCTATTAGTCCAAAAGTTTAAAAGAAAGATCTGTTACAACTGCATAATCACGTACGAGCGTTTGTATGAAAAGTAAGCCGGGTTGACCGCTCTTAAGTCTAAGTTCTGATTTTTCTGTAGTTTTTTTAGTTGTTTTACAATGTCTTTGGAATGAAAAATTTACTCACTCCAATTTAACGATGAAGGTAATTGTTCAGTGGCTATATATGGCTTTGGCTATAATGAGAATCTAAATGACAAATTGTAAAATTACTTTTAAAATAAAGGTATACAACGCGAAAACTTAGATATAGAATTGTAAATCAACCGATTTCAGTTACACCTAGCGGCGACTCTGCCATTTACCATCCACATTCCCGTATATGTTTGGGGATGAATCCACCCTCTCAGGCGGTTTTTATTTTCGGCTCTCCTTTCCACCCCGCGTGGACATACGTGCCGCAGCGGCTTAGGTGCGTCAGGGTTTGCAAAGAATAGATAACGTTGGTGATGATGCAAATGAGGCAATCTCAAAACAGTTGATTGAACGTAATATACCTACAGTCATATTTTGTTATTTCCATTATATTTATATTTAAAATTATATAATATTTAAAACATTAGTTATAATTCGCTAGCATGTTGCTATTTACATACAATTTGTCTGTAAAGAAATGGTGATAGTCATAATAATTATGAATGAAGTTTGGTCTCAATTAGAACTTAAAGTTTGCTGTGGTTTAACTAATATAAGGCTGAGGAGGCCAATAGATGAAACCAATGACCAAAAGGCTGGTGCTTACCTCGGACAGAGAATAAGTATAGCAATCCAACGAGGTAACGTTGCCAGCCTTTTGGGCACTCTACCTGCGGTCGGTGACCTGAACTCTGTCTTCTATCTTTAGTTAATATTTTGGATAGAATACAGAGTTCCTTTTATTTATTTAGTTGTTTAGGTTAAGAAGTGTAGATATTTTTTGTTCCTGTGTGTTTCTTTGTTCATAAATAAATAAAGTTTTATCGTAAAAAAAACTAATATAAATATTATCACGATATTTATTAATCTCATACATTTATTATAAGTGCGGGGCGATTGCAACAATTAAAAAAAATTTAAGGGAGGCTTTTTCACAGGAGTAGGGTAATATTATAGGCTAAAAAATACTATAAAATTACGTTAAGAGCTATAATATAATATTTTTTTATTTATTAAGCTCTGAATTTAGTTAATTCTTTTATTTTCATCATATTTCTAAGAATATAAAATACAGACACCCTCGTAGAAAAATAGTCATGACCTCCTCAATCATCTAAAAGTTAATATATCGACAACTTGATGATTTGTTCTTTAAACAAATAATACTCACATGTAAAATTAGAGTTGTTTAATAATATTATGACTTGAGCTCTAATGCACAGATGTTTCAAGCTTATTCTACCTTCTCTATATCTTTCTCTTTGTCGGAATGAATGAGGAAGTAGCATTCTTTGTTCCGGCGCTGTTCCCTGAACAATGCGTGCACAATATCCGATGTGTTTACAATTTATAGTTGTGCCTTTTCAGTTTTATTCTAAGTTTCTGAAAAAAAACAATGCAAGTGAAAAACTAAGGTTTAGTATTTTCATAATGAATCAAAAAATTGACTGGCTAAGGATAAATAAGACTTATTTCCTGAGTTAATAGAGTAGTAGTCCTATGAGCAAGTGGCCAGCTCTGGTGACGGAGTTTTTAGGCCGCCTAAAAACCTCCGTCATGGCTTACTGAAAATTTTACGTGCCCTCCGAAGCGCGAAAGCGGTCAGCTGATAATGCCACTTGCCATGGTCACCCATCCAAGTTGTGACCTCTCAGAACGTTGAACGTAGGATTTCATTAAAAATATTTGATCAAAAAACTTAAATAAAAAAAATATTGATAAAGTAACATAATATTATAGAAAACTTCCTATGTATTCGCTGCAAAATGAACTGTACTTACTAAGTTTACTAAGTACAGTTTTTCCTCACTCAACTTGACGGTACGCCGCCAACCATTGTTAAATAATATTGTAGGCATTAGGTATATTCTACTTTTACCACGTACCTACTAATTAAAGGAACAAAAAGAAAGTATAAAGAGATCAACTTCTGGAAGTGTGGTACTGCGGGGCGTCAGTGACCTGGATTTTTATGGGCTCATTTTGATTTTAAATTGAAGGTTACATAGATGTCATTATTGGGGTGTTTTGGTGAAATATGTAGTTCCAAATAAAATATTTGCCTGTCATATCAAAAGAGGCAGCCTAAAAACTTCGTCACTAGAGTTGGCTAAGAAATAACTTTTATCTTTTTTGTTCTTAGTTGAAAAACTTCTAAAACATGTCATGTCAAACTAAAAACTTACATAAACGTGACGAGATTATGAAAGTCAAGAATGGCAATTGACCTTCAAGTCAAGTCCGTGAACTATTACATAACTTTATATTGTTTTGCTAATCGAAGTTTGTTTGTTGCTGGTACATTCAGCGTATTAATTACCGACTTTATAAAAGGAGAAGGTTCATGCTGTACGGTTTTTTTAAGTATGTTCACCGATCACTGCGTCGATAGTGGGCCAAATTTAAAAATTATTTTTTGTTTGAAAGAAGCTCCTCTCGAGGTGGTCCCATAAAACATTGAGAATACGATGGAGATCTTCGAAATTACGCACAGAAATGCACCGTAAGTGCAAGAATTTTTTTGGTACATTTATTAAATGCGTAATAGTAGTAGTAGTGCTGCAGCTGGATGCTGATGATTGTAGTAATCAAGTATTTTGTCAAAGTTAAAAGAGATTGAATACTGCTGACGGCGACTGTACATTGTACGACAAAACTATGGTTTAAATGCTGCTTGAATGCGTAACTATGACAATGGTTTCATAATAATAATTGGTAAGAAAGTACAAGTTATGGATAGGTGAAACTTGAAAGTCTGACGTAAATGAGAAGGCCTATTACATAAATTGATAAATAGAAAGGAAACTAATACTATGATATTGTCCATAATGTTTCACAAACTATCCGAGATATTGAGCCATGTTGGCCGAGTGGGATAGTAACTCGTCTTTCGATACGAGCTTGAATCAATGGATTTTTTTTTTTGGGAAATTTCATAGCCACCGAAACTAAAGCAGTCTTCAGCCCCACTTAAATACGTATTCAAGATGTCTTTCCTGTGTTGCGTATTAATATTTGACAAAAAATAACTACCTACTATCGCATTATTTTGTGTTGTGAGATCTTGTCTGACATTTTGTAACTGTAGGCCAATGGAAAGTAGCCTACGTGTTTTGAAAGTAGATTTAATTTTGTCTTGACTCTATCTAGTAGAATATAACTGAAAATAAAGATGAGATGGAGGAGGCAAAAGCACCCTAAACCAGCGAGCGTGTAAGAGAATCTAATGAGAGTGATTGAGGTGAAAGAGGTGTATCAGGATCGTTGCAAGTAGATGTCCATTGTCAGTGACTACCTCATGAAGAATAGTCGTGATTTTATGTATGTAAATGAAGATGACTTGTATTCCAGTAACCATTATAACCTGTGCACAAAGAATAAATAAATAAATAAATAAATATCCTTGGACATTCCACACGGCGTCATCTAGTCCCAAGCTAAGCAATTTAATGCTTGTGTTATGGTAACCAGATGACTGATAAACTACATAGATACATTTTTTTTTTAAAGGTAAGTATAATAAGGTAGGTATATCATTGATATCCTTTAAAATGAAAATAGCAACGAAAATATGTCTAAATACTAAAAGGTCAAGTTGGTTTAGGTCGAAGGCAAACGTTAAATATAGGATCGCATGACTATACCCAATGACGTCAAAATGCAAACTTTAGTTCCGCCACCGAAAGTCGCTACAAACGTACGGCACGTCATACTGTTCATAATTTACCACGTTTTGAGTATAAAGTGGGGTAGTACCAGCTTGCTTGTCGTGTCATGGCTCTTTCGTTTCTTGTGATTTAAGTGGTATAACCTGAGCATTCACTTGTAGTAAAGAAAACTTAAACTTTTTGATGTTTCAATGCTTAGTAAAATTGGCAACGGCTTAGTTCTTCAATTAAAACGTAACGTTGTTTCGGGTCAATGACTCGATGGTAATATTATGGAAATATAAATGTACCTACTCGTATATTGAAAAATCTATGAGAAATACATAGACACTCCACTACATTCAAAACTTTACAATTTACGACATTACGCATAATTAAGCTCGATAGATGTAACACTTGTATGCATATAGTAGTTTATGTAAACCATTTCGTCGTAAAATCCAAGGCAAGATCGGATTGGCAAACTTTTATAGGAAGCCCCTAAATTTGTTTATAAAATCCAATATAAGTAGAGCACGTTTAATTGCACTTTGAGAAGGCTCGATTTGTGTCCTGTAATCACAGTAGTGGGTAAAGTGGGGATAACAATGTCCAGTTGTACTGACAAAGTCTTCACAGACGGACTAGCGGACAGTGATAGCCAAGTCATCTATAAAAGTTCAGGTTTTTTCCTTTCTGAATAATATATAAGGTAATCAGAAAAACAGTGTACCTACAACTAAGTACAGTTTTATAAAGATACAAAATCTAAACAAAATTTTTGAAAGTTACCGTAACTAATTACAAGATATTGCCCCGAGTTCGGATAGAAAGAAACTAAAGTAAATTATAACCACGGTAGAATTTACTGTAATCTACAATCGCATCGCACGCAACGGTGGATATAAAATATTTACACAGATCGATCACTGGCTCAGATGACGGCAAAATATGGCATTGTAAAAATAGGCGTTGCTTTTCTCACGTATCCAGCCTTTCACTTAAACTAGTACCAAAAGTAGCACCAACTTAAAACTACCGATCTAAAAGTCAATCTTCCTAAATTTTAAATCTTACCACCTTGGCGTAAAGATCGCCATTTAATAACAATGTGGTTTGGTAAGTTTGTAAAACAGTGGAATTATTGTTGTTGTCCATGCGTGGAAGTAATTTGTATGTATGTAGATTAGAGGTCATCATACCGTACTATAGAGAGTTCCAACATTTTAGGTTGACATATGAATATTGTTGCACTACTTTGATTTAAAAGAGAAAGCATTATTAATCTGCGATGTCGCTAATACTTCCTGGTAGTGCAAAAGTGAAAATTGCCTAATTGTGTTATTAGTTATCCATGTTTTATGATTCTGTTGGTTATCTGACATTTAATTTCTAACAAATTACACTTTAGCAGATTCTCACGGTGCAAACTTTTTTCTATAGTTGTAAGAGATTATCTTGACTTTTTATACGTCTCTTAAAATAGAGCATCCCAAACAACTTTTACGACATTGACAGATTCAAAAATGGAAGGAATCGAAACGCGGTTACCTGAGTTTGCGAACTCTGGTGATCTTGTGTCACTCCATATAAGGCAGTTCAGTAAATTGAGGACTAATGACTGCCTACATAGAGGTTAAAATCTGAGGGCAATGAAACTATGACAAACAAGACATTTTGTGAAATGTTGATATTGTGAATTATTTGGTGATAGTTTTTTTTTTTGATTTAATTATCTTAGGATCAAATTAGTTTGAAGAGTGTTGATAATATTTAGGAATGGTATTGATTACGAAGTGAATGTTTTATGACTTTTAACCTACTAAACTACTAATTCGTATCAATATAATATCTAATTAGGATAATCTTAACACAAAATTATAACCTATTATTTAATAAAGTTTTAGGAACTCAGAAATTTGGAAAAGGATTATAAACGTCCGAATCCATCATGATTAGTAGGTATTTTTCAGATTTCATTAAACTTTTTGTGAAGAAGATTAGTAACTTGAAACAGCCTCGTAAGATTGTCATTTTGTAGAATACGACACAGTGAAACCTTTGCACTACTACAGTAGTACATATTCTGTGAGTATAGGACGTTAACAAATGATCGTTTTTATTCTGCGCCCGCGCACCGGATGCACAGTGGTTCCTGTGAGAATGTCGAACTTTTAACCAAAAAGCGGATGTCCTTCGTTCGACCGGTTTATGAAAGGTGTTGAGCATATGTCTGCATTGTTTAAAATTATGTCTTCAATATTTTTTTGTTAATCAGCTGGTGAACTTTTTCCTTTTGTTCTTATGCTAGCTTCAACGCCCACGGCTTTGCTACTTGAATAATAAGCAACTAGTTTACTATTTTTAGTAACAAGGATACTAAGATTTATTTTAATTGATGTTCATTTTGAAAACTTTTACCCTGTTGTTTGTCATGCGTGCTTAGAGCTTGCTAGAGCCTATACACTTAACGGGACACTATAGTGCCTGGGATATTATTGAGATGGAATAGGCTTGCCCAGCACCTAAACCATCCTCTCAGCTTAGCCGGCCATATCCACAGGAAAGACAATGGTCAATACGTGTGGGGTTGACTACTGACTAGCTGACTAGCCACGAGTTTCCTCATGATGTTTTCCCTCAGCGTTTAAAGCTCGTGTTAAAGTGCATATAAATTTTTTGACTCGAAAAGTCCATTGATGCACGACCGGATTCAAACTCAAGACCGTTTAACCACAGAATCAAAAATGGAACAAGTAGTTTAACAGACTATCGTGCCGTTTCTTAATAATTTCACTTTACATTCAACTCGAACTATATTTAGATCTAAGATTTATCGACTCACCTATAAACCGATAAAGCCTGCGTATTCTTGTATTTACAAAGGTCATAATTTAGTATGCACCTGTCCAGTGTAATCACCTGCTGATTCGCTATGAGCAGTGCGACTTTTTATTTGCTGGGTAAATATGTAACTTGGGGAAGAGGGACGTGGAACTATGGTATAAAAATATAAAAACAAACAAACAGAGATTAGTGAATTCATTATTTTCTTAAACATCCTAAGCAAAGCTTGTATGAAAAATAACCATTTTAAATCCCTAATGTCGGTAATTAACAGTTTCTATATGATATGTTACGCTTTTCTTCTTCTTTAAGATTATTACTAGTTTTCAGCTAGCCCGGTGAAGTTATAAAGGTCCGGAAGACCACTTAACATAAAAATCCGTCCGAAAAAAAAAAAAAAAAAAAAACCGAGGGAGGCCGTATGTTTCCATGGGATATAAGTACCAATACCTAAAAAAAATGCGCACGCGACTTTCTAATAGTGCAATATACTTGCAACCTGTCACGTATGAAATGATTATAAAAACCTTTGTTTTTTATTGTTTTGCATTGTTAAGGTATTTAAATAATTGTTAAAACCATATTTCTAAGGACTATAGACAGATCTTCACAAGTTTTGAAGGGTAAGTTAGAAGACATGCACTCAATAGGTAAAAAACCGCCACCACGAGCGTGAAAATCACGGCGATATTATCGTTTATCGTCGTGCCGCGTATTTCTACACACTCTCTATGAACGTGTCTCTACACGGCGATTTCATTGCGACGATACTACGAGTGACAAGCAAATTTAATTCTTATGATAATCGCCTTACCGTGTAAATTACCCGATGATAGGAGGACGAAATCGTCGCGATTCACTCACCCGTGGAGGCGTCCCTTAGTGTTTCGTATTCCAAGTGAAAGGTTCCCACTAAATGCATATTCTAATTAATATGCAGTAAATTAAAGTTCTTTCTAATTAAAGTGCAAAATAAATAAAACTTTGCATCTTAAACCAGTTCGATAAAAGGCTATATTTAATTCATCAGTGTGCGTGTGAATTGCTCATGGAGGTTCTATTTGTTTTTTAATAGATTTTTATTTACCTTACAATCATGTAGGTAAGTACTATAATATTTTACAACTAACAAGTAATTTGCCAGTGTCTTGGGCACGCTTCCGTCTGGCAGTGGTTTGGATCAGTTGAGCTTCCTATAGATCGTTTGTAACGATTCTTAGGTGGCTCAACTGGTTCTAATTGTATTTTGTACAGTTATGTAAATATGTAGTAGTTTAGTTTCTGTAAATAAATTATATTTGAGTAATTTTACATTTTGCTTTTTAAAAAATTGCCGCAGAAACTACTAATTTTAGCGCTCTTATTGTAATAATTACGGTCCTGGTGTAATTATTTTGAAGTTAACTGAAAAAAAAATCATAAAAAATATGATATAAACTATTATTATTATATTTTATAAAATGATGAAATGTGTTCATATAATAGGGTACTTTGCATTGCAAGGCAAGTTAAATTGTCGGCCCTGGTAGAATTGACGTTAAACCATGACGGAAGTCTATACATAGCCTAAAGATGTAGGTAACTGTAGCCAATTTTGTTAAAAAATATAAACTTTACTATCTTGACTTTTTACATCATATTATTTAGTGACTTTCGCCTCCGTCTTAGGTCTCGTGGTACCAACTTTTTAAATAGCCTGTCTACTATTCCTAGGATTTGTATTCATGACTGAAACATAAACTTTTTCAGACTTACAATATCAGGTATCATATAACGCAAGTAATCAATATCTACAGCTGTAAGTCTTAATACTCGGTCACATTATCTTATTTAAAACTGTGTCAGTCTATAAGTGGATTGGTAAAAAGGCGGGTGCACACGGTAGACAAAAGGTGTTCATACACGTGCTCCCGCAGATGTTACCGGTTTGCCACCGGTGCCAAATCGATAGTGTGCGCTTGACCTTAATATCGACACGGTTTGTGGTTAAGCTAGGTAGTTTTAGATACAGCTTGTGTTTAGAATTTCTTTTGTTGTTCAAACTTCGAATTTAACTCGCGAGTTCAAGACAATGTGCAATGTGAAGCGCTCATGGCGATGCTTGTTAAGACGTTCTTGATAGATCGTTGAAGTTATAACAAGTTCAACGTTCATTCACCGCAAGTGACATTATTATTTCAGTCGATTTAATGACTTTGGATGTCTCAAATAGTAATAACCTGAAGTATATTTCCGGATACACTCATATTGAATCAAATGAAACACTTTAAACCCACGACCTCACGATCAATATTATAGAGGTCACTTACTCTGATACAGGTAAACCGCAAACACAATTCGGCTTTCTCATCATAATTAACTACTAGGCACCTAGTTTATGACTGCATCAATTATGCCCAAGCATATCCTAATTACTGTAATGGCATTAGCTAGGGTGGGGGGTGTCAGGGCTGCCAAAAGCTAGAATCAAAAGATATAAGTTAATTTTTAAGATAGGTACTAAACATTTAATCTTAGTAACGTTTTAGGCATTACTGTGTCTCGTTAAGTGTGGTTTTAGAATAGATTTCAAGACCTGTAAACTTTGGTTTACATTTCACACAGTGCCATCTAGTCTATAAACTAAGCAAAGCTTTAACATAGAGAGCTTGATTAGATATTGGCAAATCTGGATGTCTCCAAAACTTCACTAAACTAACTTGACAGCACTAAAAAGTATGCCATCCTTTTCATTTCGGTCGTTATGAAAATAACATTTTTAGTGCTGTCAAATTAGTTTAGTTAAGTTTTGGCGACATCCAGAATTGCCACTATTGATAGAATCCTACTAATATTATAATGGTGAAAGTTTGTGTGTGTGTAAGTATGTAAGTGTATTTGTTACTCTTTCACGCTAAAACTACTGAACGGATTTGGCTGAAACTTGGAATAAACATAGTTTATGACCGGGAATAACAAATAGGCTATTTTTGATTTCGGTATTCCCACGGGAACAGAAACTACCGCGGGTAACACCGCGAGGCGCAGCTAGTAAAGTAATATTTTTTAAAACAAGGTATCCATATTCCTGTTTTTTAGTATGGTAATGCAACCAAGTAGAGCGCGGAAGGCAGAAGCTACTACCAACGGAGTCTACCAAACTTTAAGCTATATGTATCTGAAAAATGGGGGTCATATACCTATACTATCCCTTTAGACATCTTAGATCAAAGGAATGTCTAAAATAATGTTTACCGGGCCTTGCGGATGCAGTCGTTATAATGTCCTTTAAAAATATATTTCCAAAAGAATTATTTTTTTACTTACCTAATTATGAAAGTACTTAGACAATGGATTGGACATACCTCTGACTTCACCCTTAGACATCTTCTCAGGCTTTATCTACTGCTGCCTGGAAATACAATTAGATAATATTTCATTTATTTATTTCATTTTTCACCTTAGTTACTGAACAAATCTGAACTAATTATATTTTTTCTATCCTTGACAACCCTAAGTATGGGTCAAGGGGGATCGTCCACGTGCTCAGAAACGCTGATGTGAGCGTGTGTAATTATGTGTGAGTAAACAATGTAGGTACGCAAAGCGATTTCCCATTGTGATAATTAGCATTGATTGCGCGAAGATGATGAAATATGCTTATGGTGGAATGCGAATGGCTTTGTTATAGATAATACGTTCAATGCCTTGCTTCTGCGGTAACTTTTAAAGAGGGGGCCCCAGCGTTTATTGTAGTAGTACCTACCTACCTAAGCTATGTGGGTCCGTGGCGCTCAACGTGTCAACGTGGGGGTAGGTAAAAAAAAAAAAAAATGAAATATGATCACGACTGTATCCCGGGAGCGGTAGACATATCTTTCAGATCATTAGGGGGTAGGTATAAATGAAAATTGAGGATTAATTTGGCTAAGCATTTCCGTGCTTCGAAGAGCACGTTAAATTGTCGGTACCGGCTTTAAAAGCCTTGACGCAGGCCTTTAGGCGGCCTAAAAACTCCATCACCAGAGTTGTACACTAGCTATATTGTACACAATTTTAAATAGAATGCTGCGTAAATTTCAATTAAGTTACAGTTATTTATACTCATTCTACAATCAGACGATAAAAACCATCGACTCTAAGCTAAAAACAAGTTAACAGTTTAATTATGTAGCGAGTAAAACCTCACAATGTGTCGTCTTCGTAATTAAGCGAAGAAGGCGTCGGGCGTTCGAGAACGTTCGGTAATGTTCGGATCTCATTTCCATGCAAATGAGGGTAGTTGTTACACATGCCGTGATGGCTGATTCATATTGATCCTGCTTGGGTCTAGAGAAGCTGTTAAGTGTTGTTGTGAGCTAGTTTTTCAAAAAGAAGCATGATAGCTGA
This sequence comes from Xanthorhoe designata, assembly GCA_963582015.1. Lineage (NCBI taxonomy): Eukaryota > Metazoa > Arthropoda > Insecta > Lepidoptera > Geometridae > Xanthorhoe > Xanthorhoe designata. The sequence goes on from OY757038.1 coordinate 8,155,660, forward strand.
CAGGTAACGCGTTCCATGCCATACTCCGGCACACCAAAGCCTGCTTTGGAGACAGTTAACAGTTTTCTCTGATCACGCCACTCTCAGTTTGATTATCGAGATTATTAAGATTTTAGCATTGACTATTGTCGACTGACGCATTAGAATCAGCTCCGAAGTTTAATTTTGTCTAAACTAGGGCCAAGGAAAAGCTAAAAGGAAACCAGCCAAAATTGTGAGCCCAACAGATTGTTCGTAAAAACAAAATCAATTCTCTCAAATCGTCAAATAACACTAAAATCAACAAACTTACTAACTTAATAGATTTGCTTGTCACAGATAGTAAGTAAGTTCGTATGAGCAAGTGGCCAACTCTGGTGACGGAGTTTTTAGGCCGCCTTAAGGCCTCCACAGATGGAATACTCTTATTTCTAAACGAGCCTAATACCTTCATAGTATCTTCAAAAGTCCTTTAGAGAAAGACAACAATCGTGAGCCTGTTGAAGTTTTTATTTGTATAATCAAAACATAAGTAAGTACAGTAAGGGTGAGCAGGGCGTTGACCAAACAGCGGGAGGCTAAAACGATAATCTAGTACTAGGTACCGCTCAACAACGCCCGGTCAAATTGTTTATTGGTTGAATAAATAAGATTATTACTCCTGTTATTTTTCCTTTAGAAATCTGCTACTGCTTTAAACTTCAAAATGATTAGGTTTAGTTTTGTGCATGATTGGATAACGTAAAATTTCCGTCGCTGAAACTTACGTTACGGTAGTCTGTCTGCCCATATTAGTAATTTATATTATGCTATGACGTTCAGTTGCGGATGATGCGTGGCGGAACATCCGTTTAATATCAAGGTATTTTTATATTGAAATATTATTGCATGGATTTGTTTTCGTTTCAATCATATTTTATCAAATTGGAACAGCTGAAAATCACTGCCCTGAATAACTTCTTAGTTTTATTTTTATAATACGTGGAAAAGCATAAGATAAAGCTAGTACCCTCAGATATTAGCATCAGTGCATGTTAATTACCTTAGTAAGTACGTGTACTAAGTGACCGTGTTTGATCTAATCTGTTAATCAGGCACGTAATCTGCGATGCGACATAGCTTCCATGTAAATATATCTTACATCTTCCGGATACCCTGGTCAAGTGACCAAGCGCACAAATATCGAGGCAACATTGTTTTAATTTAGCATGAAAGTCTACTTTCTATAGGCACTTGTGAGTTCGTGAACTAGCTCAATAATCAACGAAAAATAAAGATGTAATGAAATATACAACTATTGTACCCCCGCGTGTGTGTACCTTGAAGATGTCTGAAGGGGTATGTCTAAATACATATTTGGTACTTGCCCACATTTTGCAGAATTGAGCATTACATACGTGACAGGTTGCAAGTCCATCGCCTAATTAGCAAGCTAACTGTTTTTTTCACGATGTTGTCCTTAAGTTTAGAGATGTCTATAAGTGCATGTACAATTTTTGATGATTTCAAAATAATTGATGCACTATCGGCATTCGAAACCACGACCTTCGTATCAAAAGTTGAGGCACTATGCCCCTAGGCCCCCGACTATCTGATCGCGAGTATCGAAGAGTAGTAGAAGAGTAGAAGCATGGTAAACGCTAATACATAACTCTACATTTTTTATATGCATTCTAAAATGCACGAAGTTGCAGTTAAAATCCCACATTCAAACAATAAATACCACATGGTAAAGTAAGAAGCCTATAAACGCTTCGATCAATACTAGTTAATTAGCAGTTTCCTATGAAACTGTGGCCATCGTAGTGACCGACACTGTATAAATAATAATGTAAAGATCTCAAAACCTGAGTATGTTTCTAATAGGACAAATAATAATAATGCAAAAAGCGAATGAATATAAAAAAAGACGTGTGGCACTCGGAGACTGCCACGGTAAAGCTATTGCATAGCATTTTTTCGGAGTGGGGGGTGTTAGGTTATTTTCGTTACGGAATTTCTGGATTCGGTTTCCACGCTCAAGGCCCGCGATAGAAGCTATGCAATAGCTTAAAATGCTATAAAAGCAATACAGACAAAACCAAATTTAAGCATTGTGATTGCCAACATTTTACAGAAGTTAACTGTCATGCGCCTATGAATTTTCCTAAACGAAAAGTCCATTGATGCTATACTAGTAAATCTTGTAATACGGTGGTCAGATAACGATGTCGTTTTTTTTAGAAAAACTATGTTTTAGTGTACTGGGCTACAAATGAAATGTGTTACGACTACTTCTAGTAATGAGCTGGAACATTAAGACCTTTGGTTTGTTTATAGATTTTCGGTTTCGTAATGTTATAAAGCCTTACTTCCTACAACAAACTAACTCTGTTATTCAATTTCATTTAAGTTCGTATGAGGAAGTGACCAGGTACAGCCGTTTGAGCGTGGAAGAGTAACAAAGACACTTACACACACACAAACTTTCACCTTAATAATTATGTTAGTGTGATTACAGTTTAAATATAGACTTAGAAATCTTATCGATTACTTGTATGGAGCGCCGCCCACGAATTTTCACAAGGGGAATAAAACGCCATCTATAATAAGAATTAAGGTCTTTCTACCATTCCGAGAATAAGGAATGCTATTATCTGATAACAATCAATGTTTTGAAATCGCGAATAAAAATGTGTGTAGTTTGTAATAATTTTTAACTTTATGAAACACTAGCTGCACCCTGCGGTGTTACCCGCGTCAAAAGTAGCCTATTTTTTAATCCAGGGTATAAGCAATTCTGGTACCAAATTTCATTCAAATCCGTGCAGCCGTTTGAGCGTGAAAGAGGAACAAACACACTTACATACTTACACACACACAAACTTTCACCTTTATAATATTAGTCGGAAGTAGGATAGTAGGATTGCAAGAAAAGAATAAAAATAGTATTTAGTACAATGTTCAATTTCTAGTACTCCACTTTTGGTTTTTCTAACTATAAAAACTTAAATAAATAATCTGTACACCATTTTTAAAATCAATTGCGCATAAAATAGGTCCAATAGAATAACATAATTGGGTATTAAATCTACTAACTAGAAAGCAGGTTATGCGGGAGCATGGGAACCGGTCCCGGACGATGTCCCGGCATTCCTGGATGCGCGCGCGCAGCCGATTGCGCTATTTCGCACAGGAATTTTCGATTTCACTGGTCCTTTCTTATACACCCGCTTAGCGAGACCCACACATATTGACCATGGCTTTCCTGTGAAAGTGGCCGGTTTAGCTGGGAGGATGGATCTGGTACTGGGCAAGCATATTCCATCTCAACAATGGCTAAGGCACAACAGTGTCCCGCTAAGTGTAGGCAAAAATTGATTCCTAGCTCTGTATAAATGATCTAGTTAAAGATGAGTTTTTTTCTTAGAAATTATGAAACTAGAGACAGTCCTTGAAAAAAAATTCGCTTGATCAACTCACATTTTCAAATACATGGACAACAATCATTTAAAAGTAATTTTCTAATGCTACAACTTGTTTGTGGCTGGAATTCCAAGGAACCAACCATCTTTTATTTCAGGAAGAGATTTTCTAAATGACATTTTAAAGTCGTACAACTTTAATTTGTTAACGTAATTTGCCACCAAAACGACAGAAATAATAACTTTGCGCATTTTCATAAAGTCGCAAGTGAAGTAATCGTTTTACTTGGTCCAGATGATTTTAGATAAACCCGGCCACAACGGGCCGGCAACAAGGATAGAGGATTTTAGCTGCAACTGGTTCGAAAAAGACAACATTTTCCTTTCACACACTTAAAGTGCCTTAAATTTTTGCTCAACGCATACTGAAAAGGAATCTTAAGGACGTACTACGCAGAGCATACTTTGTAATACTCCAAGAAAATGGATATTGCAATTTCTATTTGAACATTGAGGTGGCTACACATTTTTATTTGTGGGAAGAGAGGGATGGAACGTTACTGTTTTAATAAGAGAGAGTGAGATGGGAATTGTCAGCATTTATATTCTGGGTACGTGTAAGTTTCAGGCAACGGTCGCCGTGAAACTCGTAAATGGGAAAAAAGCAACAACGGAGAACACAACCGTCTTTAGTGAGGGGAATATCTGATTTAAATCGATTGTCTTTTTAGTAATATTATCTATACTTTTTTACGTAAGCAAAACTGGTCTATGTTTTTATCTTTATTAACAAAGTAGATTAGGTACTTCTACTTACATATAAATTTGTTTGATGTTACATAAATTTTATTCGCTTATCTATTAATTGTATACCTAATCAATTAGGCGCTGTTCCGTTCGTTTTGTTTTTAGCAAGTTGCCTATCTTTTATAACTTACAAAATCAACCTATATTCTTATTCTTCTTCTTCAGCATAATATATACTTGCCCACTCCAAGTTTTCTTTAGACTGCTCTATCACTGGTCTTTCTGGTCTAGTCAACCCCGGCATGGGCTTTAATATCATCAGACCATCGGGTGGATGGTCTAACGAAGGTCCTCTTACCGAGCCGTGGTCTCCACTCTAGCACGGATTTGCTCCATCTGCCGTCTCCGCGTCAGCACACATGTCCGGCCCAAGCCCACTTTAGTTTACCAAAGCGGTATCCTACGTCAACCACTTTGGTGCGCTCTCGGATAATGGTGTGCGGACTTTGTCTCGTATAGATATTCCAAGCATAATTCGCTCCATAGATTTTTGACTGACTTTAAGCTTCTAGATGGTTTTTACATTTAGCGACCACGTTTCGCAGCCATAAAATATAACCTATGTTATGTTAGGTATCAACATCTTTGATTCTCATAAAGGCAGATTCTGAAAAAGACAGATTCTCTGTACTCCTGTCCTTATGACAATTTGGAGTAAGCAGATAAAGAGAAAAATAAAACGTTTAAAATTTCTTTTAATTGGTGGCACGTCTCAGTGTCGCAAGATGTGGAAAGCACTCTGAAGTTGATATACCACTAACGTACACAATATGAACATTTTCATCATGTCCCCATCGAGACCAGATCCTGACTGATCCTGAATTTAAGTATAGGATTCGTTTCCCAGTGTCAAAGCATTATTGTACTTATTGACGTTTACTGTCATTTTTGACAACATCAGAAGGTTTAACCTGCCATGACGTGGTATGAACTTCAAATTTGAAGGTCACAGGGATATTTATAAATCGAAGCACGTAAGATCATTCACACGAATGAGGTAAGAATTATAACCGTCACAATGACATTTCATTGTCATCGAAACAATGGTAGTAACTGCTTAAATATTTTAATTAGTTTGCCACTTGTTTTCGAGTCATTATGATATGATTTTAAAACTTTTTAATAATTTGTATTACATTTTTATAAAACCAGTTTTGTAAACACTTTTGTATGGGTAAGTACCTAATTGTTTTCATTATCATACATTTGTCCGTCCGTTCCGTTCTAGACAAAATCTTCTTCAAAACATACAGTCAAAGTCATAAAAGCTTAATTAATTCAAGCACAGTTTTTTGTTGTCATTGTTACCCGTTCTTATTACCTAAGGTGAAGTATTATAGTAACATTTTAACTTATCTATAGATATATAAAACGATCCTTAAATATACCAACTATTCAAAGTGTGAGCATGTAGTTGGACTTAATTACTATTTTATTCCTTTGTGTATCATGAATTGCACTTCAAGAGAGAGAGAGTAACATTTGCTCACCCTACAACATTAAAAACAGTTTTTTTATTTGAATTTTTGTACTATGTTAACTTTTTAAGCTACTTCAAAAAGGAGAGGAGGTGCTCCTTTTGATATCGGTTATAAAGTAGTACAAATGTTCCACTGTGTGTTCTTTTTATGTATGTTCATGTTCACCGATTATTCCTTCAATAGTAGACCTATTTCGAAAATTCTGTTTTTGTTTAAAAAACCTTCAGTTCCCATAAAAAAATTTTGAGGGTTTAAGACAAAATTGCTCTCTTCATACGATTGTAGACGTTGTAAGATAAAAAAACTTTTTGCTACTTGTTTTTTTATTATTCTAACTCAAAAGATCAGCATTGCCATCCAGCGCGGCAATGCTGCCAGTGTCTTGGGCACGCTTCCGTCTGGCAGTGGTTTGGATCAGTTGAGCTACCTATAGATCGTTTGTAACGATCCTTAGGTGGCTCAACTGGTTCTAATTGTATTTTGTACAGTTATGTAAATATGTAGTAGTTTAGTTTCTATATTTTCTAACATAATCGATAAATTTTCATCGACATTCGCATCCCTAGCTACTCGTCATCAGTTCAAGCCGCGTTGATATTTCCACGTAGATTTCACTACGTAAAACCTTTGCTGTTTTTTGTACATTTTGGTTCGCGCATCCGTTTTATTTACGGCCATTTTGGGATTGCGCTAAGTTAGATCCATTTCGAATATGCTGTCTAATCACTTAGAGCTGTTTTTATAAAATTATCTATACCTACTAATAATTATAAAGAGGTAAAGTTGGTTTGTTTGTTTGTTTTTATTTTTGGGGTAACCTCCGAAATTACTTATCCGATTTCAAACATTCTTTCACCGACGATGTGTAGCATGGATTTTCCAAATTAACATAAGGCTATATTTTATCAAGGTAGGAGTACCACGCGAGTGAAGCCGCGGGCGAGTAAGTTAGTTTTTATAATGTTTGTGACGAAAATAAATATTTTTTATTTCTACACCACAAGCACTTCAAATGTAGGGAATATAGAGAATATAAATCAAAACGTAGAAGTCTAGATAAAGTATTCATGTTAGGTAACAAATTGACGAGTACGCTTTCCACATGCATGCTTACCCAACGGTTTCGAAACAAACTGCGAATGTTATTGTAGCGACCGTAGTTTAAACATAGTTTGTTATTCATAATGGACTTAGAGGCTTCCTAGAGCTTTTGTGGCTGTTCTATCTGAGGCGGTCTCTTTTACTGAGGACAAGAAAAATCATTCTCTATTGCTAAAATGCGAGTGATGTGAAATTTTCTTGGAGTGGGGTACCTGCTCCCAAACGGCTGCTATTTTGGTGGACGGGTGGGTATATTATGTGTTGTGTGGTTTTAATAATTTTTAGTATCTACAATTTAAATTGTGTACATCGTTAATCGAAAAACAGGCTTATACTCATACGAGTATAAGCCATATAAACATACGTTTATCTCTAGGCACAGTAAACATGAAACTAAACCTCAAAGACAATTTAAAAACATTTTAAAATAAGTGTTATGCACAAATCACCAATATGAAAAGTTTTTGTGCAAAGTCTAATCATCTTTGTCTTATCACGACCAACAAGCAACGGTCGCTGTTATTTCAAAAACCAACGATTGCACAAGAAGATGACAGCAACTGCACTGATTTCGTCAAGCGAATGGAAGCCACCATTATGTAAGGAGAAAGCTTTTAATAAAATCTAGCGTAGCATTCTGAGTACCTTGTTCAAGTGAGCATTGTGATTTGGTACGTTATGTTTTATTTAAGTACTGTCAAAACCGAAATCGATATTATTGTGTCGTACCAAAAATCGAAGTTCAGCTTGTTAAAACTTGTCACACTCTACTCTAGTGAATAGAAGAAGTATTGAAATTGTCGATTGAGATTGGCAAGTCGTGGTATAGTTCTCGCCACGTAAAAAGAGCGCTGAGCGGAAGTGGCGGGGTATGTTTGCGCCTGTGTTCACTCGCTGAAGAACCAATAGCACTCGCTAAATCAATGGAATGAAGTGCGCCGCGTTACCTCTCCACCAATCATCGACCACTTCGCAGTTTGACAGCCAGCGCTCTTTTTACGTGGCGCGACCTATAATGAGCCAGTCAAGACTGAACAATTGCCTTGTTTTGAAAGAAATATAAATTCTCTCCTTGTTTTGTACTATGATTAATATATTTCAGTCATAAAACTTCTTCAAAGCCTAAGCTGTTAACCCGATATTTCATATTCCAAACATTCCTATCCCGATATGTGATCTAAGATTGACAGTCACCGGTCGATTAGCAATGGACGCGGCACTTTTTGTAAATTTAAAAATAGATATTGCCACCTGCCTTTACATCTGCGGTAATTTGTCACTTGTAATAAGACTAGGTTTATTTGAAATGCAAAGGTCATGTTCACGGTAGCGAGAGAAATACTTTTGCAGAATTTAATAAAAGGCTGTGTAATAAAAATGTGGTCTTTAAAATTAAGAATGTTTACACAATTATGATATCTTAATCGATGATTTTTCAGTAATGTCTTATACTCGTAGGTGCAAACTTTAATTGTTATTTAGTGTATCACGGTTTACGTCATTCTTTTGTTTTAACCTAATCAACTGATTAAAATTTTAATCAAATTTTTATTTTTTGTCAATAAACATTAAAGAGGAATTTAATGTTTATTGACACTAATAAAACACGATACTTAATACATATTCAAGAGATAACTTACTAATCTATCCATTGATTGAGTATCCAAAATTGACCAATACGGCTAAAATTTGTGTTCATGATCATCATCATCCACACCCACAGCTGTGTCTATGCCTCCGCTTTTATGCCACTCCTCACAATTATGTGCTATTATCTAAGTTCGTCCCACAACTAGTATTAAAATAAATGAATTATATTATTCGTATTTTACATGTAATAGTAACACTTTATTAACACGGAACTCACGGTTTTCCTGATATAAGCGGGTTACAGACTAGAGAAAATATCCACCGTTTTGAATCTAGAATCTTCGTTGGCCGGAGCACGATACGACAAGCCTCGTAAACTCCACCATAGAAGAAATAGCATTTACTTTTGCAGAAAAGTTTCACTCTTTACAGAGAATTAACCTCTTTGCTAATTGCAACAAATTATATAAAGTTATGAACTTCCAAATAGGTTTAATCCTATTTCTGAATTAGAATCAGCGATTTTAAATTTGAAGTTTGAATTTAGAATTTTAAATTAAATTGATTACAAGCAGTACATAAAATTATGTTATGTTTTATGTTTTTTTTTTAATTATTTCTGCACTGTTATATTACTGAAACACAAAAGTATATGGAAACTTATTATGGAAATCTGCTTATCAAAATAAAAATTTACCACAATTGACTACAATACTACTTGAGCTTTTATAGTACATAACTAATAGTCAAAGCTCATATACAACCTTTTAACCCTAAAACACCTTTTACAATGTCGTAGCTGCATGAACCTTATAACGAAAGTATTGAAGTTTACTTTTCAATAATATGATTTAGTAGTGATACAACACGCTATGTAGAGACACAAACAGAAAATGGCACCGAACTTGGATTCTAGCAGAGGAGTCGTTAAATAACTTTGTAGAATGCAGACCAATTTAAGGGTGGTATATGAATTTTAGAGGGTTGCATTGAGGTAATGCATTGTTTCTTGGATTTTGTGTTTTAGTCTATGTTTTCATTCCATTAATATGTACTTGATGATGATGACTCTTCTTACCTTAGTTTTTTTTTCTTGTTCTATTTCATGTCCTCTCTAAATTTTACTTTATTTTAGACCTTCCTTGTTCTGCAGTGTCTGTACGTATGTGTTATCTAATAATAATAATAATAAATATCCTTGGACATTCCACACAGCGTCATCTAGTCCCAAGCTAAGCAATTTAATGCTTGTGTTATGGTAACCAGATAATGTTGACAGAGACCGTTTAAAACGATGCTTAGATGGCTCAATTGATTCTTATTGTATTTTGTAAATATGCAGTAGGTAGTGTAGTTTCCGTAATTACCATATACAGTAAAAAAAAGTAAATATTTTAAGGTTATACAGAACAATAAGTTCCTAAGTCTATGCAAGCTCTTGGTCACCCAAAGGTAGAGATGGCCGGTTTGCCGCTAAATGTATAGAAAGGCTTTCTATATGTAGTCGTTATGTGAACTCGAACTAGGGGCCGGTTCCACGATTGGCAGTGTCAGAATAATCAACAGGTTCTGTTTATGCTGTGAGAAGATTCTCTTTTATTTGTTAAATTTCGTTTCTAATGCTGGTCGTACTGCCAGTTTTAATATTTTACCTGCGTGTTTACCGTGGATATTTGTTATTTTAAGGGCACATATTTTGTCGCAATTTAAGTTAGTCAAACCGTCAAGGGTATGTATTAAACCAGCTTGAATACAACTAGCAATCGTGCAAGAATCCATTAGTATATTAGTAATGTCGTCAACGGTAATCAAAATTATCGATGCTAATTAACAGTTTAACGCGTCCAGTGTCTATCACATGTTATTCTTTCTTGCGGCTCGCTCCTTTAAGACCGTGTAAACCAGGGAAAGTATTAACCAGTGCCCAAGATATACTTTCAATCATTTCCGTCTTTGACACTCTAAGGTTTGATTAAAAATCAGCTCACATATCTATCAGACTTATAAAAATAGTAGCTTTCATCAAAAGAATGCCTTGCCTTATTACCTACAATAGTCGGACAGACAATAAGCGAGCACCCAGTATAAGCACGCCCACGAAGCCAGAGATAAATTTCCTCCTTGTTTCTACGTCTCCTTTTTACATTGAAGCACTTTATACGCAGTAGGCTCTCGGTTGGGCTAAGTTTGGTGAAAGTTGTAGGCGATTATCGTTTTGAAATAGCAGTTGAATTGTAAAATTATGATGAAGGTTTATTGTAATTTTACGTCTTTGATGATGGTTATGAAGAAAATATGTTTTTTTCAAAAACATTGAATAGCTAGCTTTTGAGTCCTGACGTCACTAGTAAAAGCTTAACACGAGCTCTTGAAATACGAAAAAGTATAGTGAGAAAAACATTAAGTACCTACTTTAGTAATCAGGGCTTGCAAACTATCTCGTTGATTATGACTTAGTACTTAATTTGTTTGGACATACTCGTACTTCCAACATCTCTATTAGTGAATCATCTTGAATACTTATCTAAAAATGAGAGTAATCAAAATTCTTTTTTTTTCATTCTAACGCCAGTATTACCGCTGATCACCCAAACCTTGCACCGTACACTGTGCTAGACATACGCACGTCTATGCAGGCCACAGCTACAGTCAATGAACTGGCAGAGGTCAGGTGAAATTATCTCGTACGCCTTACGCGACATCTGACTCACAATGGCCGGATACTGTAATCTCCAGTTCTGATGCTTCGGTATTTGGGAGACAGTGGGAAACGGGAATTTTGGGGCTTTGTTTAGAAGCAAAGTTCATGGTTTTTAAAATATCATCGGGACTGGCATGCAATTACGAGTATATTTATCTCGATAATATTGAATGTGTTCAAGTTGCAAAAGTTTATTGTGAAGTTCATGGTGAAAAATGATAGTATCTATGAAGTAACTTTAAGAAAGTGAATATGTAGGTAAGTTTGTATTCGCGGCTCAACAAGTGTACTGATTTGGACGAAACTTGGAGTAAATATAGATCGTAGCCTGGAATTGAATATTGGTTCATGTTAAAAACACGCATGCAAATCCACAAACAGAAGCTCACATTACTGCATTCTGAGTATTCTTCACTCGCTGCCTGTAGATAGTTTTCAAACATTATATTGGTAAGAGCTTGAAGCCTCTTACAAATATAATGAGTACATACATTTAAAAAGAAATGGTTTAAAGATAAAAGTACCTACAAGATGAGCAAGAGACGAGGAGGCTGTAGGTGCGGCGGTGCAGCGTTTATCGACGCAGCCGCGCCGGGGACGTGCCTTCGGATACGCCGATTAAGTGCTATTTCTATAGAGCTGTGGTAACCCCTACAAGAAAAAGAGCCGCAAAGATGTCTCATGAATAAAAAGTCGTGTGACTGAGCAAGGTTTTATTGAGAGTTTTCACCACGTTGACTCTTGATATTAGTGATGATGGATGTCAACGAAATTATCAAAACCAATTTATATGGACTTGTAACGCTAAAAGCTCGTAACGCTAAAGTAAAATATTGTAAGAAAACCGCAGTGAATAGATTTCGGGACTATAGCGAGATGTCAACTGCAATGTCACTCTCCGATGTCACTGAACATATTCAGATGTTTTACACTCGAAACAAATACTAATTGCCTACTAACCAGGATCACGTCTGTATTCTCAAAGCAGGGTAGGCATTCTCTCAGATCTTTAAACTATACATCAATCGATACTTGTAAGGTCACAGTAAAACAATACCTGTCACACTTCTCCCAGCTCTGTGAAATACAAAGCTCATGTGGACAGATCTCGGGACGATAGCGAGATGTCGACTGCAAGGCTCAGCCCTCCGATGTCATTGAACGTCTTCAGACCGGCTCATTTTAACGAATGCAAAACACAATGTGAACTCAAGGACGACGGTAATGTGTCTCGTGCCTTCGTTTGACTGATTAAATAATACGTTCAGGTCCAATGAAAATTACTTTTAAGTCTTTAGTGTAATGGAATATGTATAAATAACTTTCGTTTTGGGTGAGGCATCTATTGTACTTTGGGTTTCACTAACTTTAGTAAAAATAGATGAACTATTTCACTCTTGACTCCATTTTTACTAAAGTTAGTGAAACCAAAAGAATAGGTGAACAGAAGAATAGGCGACAAAATTAGTTTCTAAAAGTACGACAAAGATTTTATGATAATTATAATTAATGTAAAAAAATATAAAAGTATCATAAGGTTTTTACAAATTACAAACATTTGAATATTTATTGGTTAGGGCTAATCCATTGGTTCCTAAAAACAAAATTACCTGGATAAAAAGTATATTATTCTAGGTCGTAAACTATGTATATTTAAAGTTTCAGCCAAATCCGTTCAGTAGTTTTTGCGTGAAAGAGTAACAAACATCCATCTTATCCGAACAAACATTCACGTTTAAAATTATTATGAGAAAGATAAAATCTAATGTGCGATAAAAGTTATTTAATATTGACGATTACCTATGTACAAAATAATAATGTAATCTGAAATCACGTAATGTTGAAGCCTTAGTAGAGGCATTGCTGACATTATACCAATAGATGGCGCTAGCAGTAACTTCGTGTAGTTATTTCTTGGGGACTTCTAACAAATCAAAAATAATGACGTAATTGGTATTCACATATCCTTTTCGGTCATAATTTGTATAAGAATTTATTATACGCCATAACACGTTATTTATAGCTCGAATTTATTATATTGAGCTATTTATTCGTCGCGCCAAAAATTAATTAGACTAAGCATTTATGGACTTTTCGTTTCAGGAAATAAGCACTTTGACACGAACACTTTAGAGTTATAGCGTTTACGTTAGAGGAAAATATCTGAGAAAACTTATAGCTTAGTCAGCTCTAAACGTATTGATGATGACTTTCCTGTGGATATTAAGGCTGTTTAAAGTGACCTAAGGGCAAGTCTAATAATTCATCTTAGTAAAGTAGGCACTTTAGGGTTTAAGTTGTTTTAACTTTTAACTACTTCGCCGTTTAACACATTCAGTGCTAAATGACATTTCCTTCTATCCATCCTTTCATCATTCCGGCATAACCGCCTGCTGCTGTGCTGCAACACCAAATCCAGCATCACATCGAGCAGTGAAAGCATTACCTTCTCCTTTTCGTCGTAGGTAAAGCTAGTAGCTATCCAAAAAGTTTTATTAATAAATCAAGGCGGCAATATAGTCTTTGTACACTTATATGGCGATTGTTGTGATATCTTCATCTTCTTTATCTCATTAGGGACCGATATGTAGGTGTCATTGAGTAATATGCATAATTTTATATTCCGCTCTACCGGAATAACCAAAATGTTGTATTTATTTAGCATTTTTATGTGAATCAATAAATCTATCGGCATCAAAAAGAGCGCGGTCTTTGTAGTTTGGAAAATTAATTTGTCTATTTCAACAGCTAGGGTCAATGGCCATGTTTAATTTAGTCTACGTAGCTTTTTGTGTTGAAATTTAGTAGTGCGAAAATTTTTAAGACGTTTTATAATCAGTAAAACTGATTTTATAAAATCTAATAAATGTAAATGTATAATTGCAATTAAATAAAAATGAATTGTTTGTTTGTAATGTTAAAATAACAGCTTATTATTAAATGCAATAAAAGTAGGTATTTCTGTCTATCTGTTTTTTTGAGGTAAGTAATATCTCAGCTTATCAATAAATGCAATAAAAGTAGGTAGGTATATTACTATATCTGTTTTTTTGAGGTAAGTAAGTAATCTCCGAAACTGCTGGATTTTGCTGATAGCTGAAATGTATTTTGTTATTTATTTTATTTTTACATCTTAGGAAAACAAACAGTCATAAAAACAAATTAAATAACTAAATATAATACTAAAGATCATCTCGAGGTTTTCGCATTTTGAAGCTATTATTTATACCTCATTTAAAAACATGTAAACGTGTAATACATTTACACATGTCATAATTAATTATGATGTTGAATCTCAATGAAAAGCCGCTTAGCTAAGTCCAATTAACGAGAGGCATAAGCTTAACATAAATGCAGTGTTGTTAACAGAATAATAATTCATAAGTTGACAGCACGCGAATAAGCGAGTCGAGCTGTTATCAGGTTTTGTACTAAAATCTCTACACGTAAGCTCTCTTCGTAAAATAAACCTTAAGCCTTGAGAATAGGACTCAGTTTGCTTGGTATTCTCGCAATGAACTTGATTATGTGCTCGCTATATATTGTGTTCACATATACACACACGAAATAGCTAGAGATTTTTAAAACATCCGACAGTAACTAAAATGTTACTTTTACATAAACAGAAAACATTCCTATTGAATATAAGTGGTATAAGCTTTAAGGATCAGAAAATAATGTGAGTGTTTCTTGACCGTTAGCCTTTTGGAAGTGAAGCAAATGAATGTAACTACTGCTATTTCTCTGTGATGTTATCAGTCGCACTTGCGCAGTGCAACCCTCCTAGCGCGTGCCGCCTCGAACATTCTACCACGAGCGCTTTGCACTGAAAGCAAAGCTGCAGAATCGCTAGGCACCCTAACCATTGCCGGTTTTGTATTACTTTAATCAATAAATCATAATCCAAAGATATATTGTCAAGAACTGTTACGCATAAATAATCATTGTATCTTTTTCAGTCTAGTTATGTTTTTAATATCATAAAAGAAAATTAGTAAAACAAAAGATTACATCCTAAGCAGAATCAACCTGTAAGTTGCAAAGGTGAACTAGCAAGGCGGCTTTGTCAAAAACTTTTTTATCCTGCCAAGATAAACACTAATCAATGTATGCTGCTCAGGATTCCTTCACGCGGCAATATCTGACGTGAGCCACGACTAATTGCCCGATAAGTCGTCGATTCGCGTCTCGTTTTAATAAGGTGCGCTGTGGACATGTGTGTGTGGATGCCGATGGAATGCCACGGTCATGTAGTTTTGTGAGTGTAAGTAACAATGTGTGCGAGTGACGTCTGCCGAGCGAGACTCCGGCAACCCAACCCAGAACTCGCCCTCCCCCCGGAATTAGCAGCAACAGACTCCCGACCGGTGCAAACAGACGGTATTCCAAAGCTCAGCTTTACCTGGTCAGGTTACAGTACGTTGTTGCCACGTGAAGGCATAACGTTGTAGTGTGCCTGTGTGTAACCTCGATTCGGACTTCGGACACACTACGATCCGAGGCATTATGGTTATAAACACGGAGTAATTCGCAGAATATCATTATCCAAATGAATATCTACCTCAAGAGCGGTCATCGCTACGCCGGTTTGGTTTTGTTTTAGTAACTTTGGGGACTTGATCACATGTGTTTATTCAGAGTCATCTCGTCACTGTTTGCTCAGATTTTGTAAAAACATTTTGTTTATCAGTTTGTCCCGAACAAAAGACGACTTTATCAATGTGCCCATCGTTGAAGGTTGGAATTCGCATCAAAATAACAAATGAATGTTTTATGTGATACTATTCACACCATATAAGCTGGCTTTCCCACGGTTAGGTGGTTGTGTGCTTCCCCCTACTCACACATATCCGCGTTGCCCTGTGTTTGTAGTTCAGTACGGGTTCAGCATTCAAAGCGGTATCATGCCTCTCCACATTATACTTTCATACTTATTGCTAAAACGCCTCTTTGTATACCATTTAGGTAGCGCTCGTCCATTGTCATGGAGCTTAGGGTTGAGAAAAATACAGATTTGTAAATCTGCCTTAATAAAGAGTTTTGTCATTCATTATGATTCAATTACTTATCTTGTCGGGTTAATTTAACCGCACTATCCCACGTCTAACAAAATAATGTCCGATTTTTTTTAACTTACCAAAAATTTATAAAACGGCCATAAAAAGTTACCCTGAACTGATTTAAATAAAAGTTTAAGTAGATGTAGATTCATGAAAAGACGTAAACAGAAACTCTAGTACTTATAATATTTTATATTAACCCCAGGGGGAATAAACGCAGTGCTGGCAAATCATCTTCTAGATGGGTGGATGATATTGTTAGGGTCGCAAACAAGACCTAAATGCGATCAGCTCAACACAGGAACGAGTAGCAAACATTGGAGGAGGCCTACACCCAGCAGTGGGTTGACACAGGTTGAAAACGAATGAAAATAAATATCTCTAATGTGCAGACATCTACCTGTTAAAATTTTATATGTATAGATTAATAATGTTTAAAACATACTAACACGTTTGAAGTCCATGAGTAGCTAGTCTCTGAATCCTATGACACTAAACAAATAAGGCAATTAATCAATACACAAATAAAACGGCGCGTAACTGAGCGTGGGCACCGTCTCTCGGTTATTCTCGTCGTCACCTTACCCGTCGACAATTATTCGGGAATTTGAGCGCAATCACGCATAAAGCAGGGTAACTGCTAACCAGCGATTATGCAGATGATCATTACCTATTTATTCTCTCTAAAAGGTTTTTTTTTCCTTGACGTTCTCCTAAGGCTACGCGTCTATTGGCTCGCAACCTAAGCGTACGTCACGTACGGATACCGGTCTCTAGCGCAGATATGCCAATCCAGTGCACGATGTAATCAAAACAATGCAACAAAGCTTAAAGTCACCACCATTTTCCTATCGCTGAATGGGCGACATATTACCTTATTTCACTCTCCTCTATCACTAGTTATCTTCATATGAATTGTCTTACTCAAATGTATTCAAATGTCACACTATGGATGTCCAAGTTATATAATTACTAATATCATTGAATTATACTAGATAGCTAGGCGTTAGTTACATGATGATGGGTGCTTTCTAACCAAAGCTCAATGCTTCAAACTGATCACTTAGTTTGATGTTGAGCATTGAGCAAAAGCGAGGGGTAGATATTTAGAGGAAAATAAGCGGTAATCTGCTTTCTACGTGAATGTCACCTTTCAAAAGATCACCCCGTACCGCGGTCGTTGGCTTTACTGACTCATTCTTTTGTTTTTACTTACTCTTCACATTGATTCGAGGATAAAGTGGATACAAGGACTTTATGATTAGATTGTCAATTGGAAGTTAGAGGTTTAAATCATTTAGGATTTTAAGTGCACCTGCTTTACTGCGATATAAATTATCATAAAGCTTCTGTCGGAGAAAACTGAGTTTATTCAGTACATTTTATCGATAATTTTCGCGCTATTTACTTCGTCAGTTTCAAAAATAGAAAATCTTTGATAAACAAACTACAAATTTAGGTTATATGGAACAAGCCTAAGATGAGAGATTTGTAATAAAAAATGACTTTGAGAAAAACGGATGCTAATCCAAATAAAACGCTCGATCGTGCAACTCCGCATGCGATACCTACCGAAAAAAATGTAAGATTAACGAAATCGAATCGTATAATGATACGTTCGCAAATCGATTCCACAATCGAATAGGATCGAATGGTAGCCACGTTACATCAATCTGGCGCAACATACACGCGAGTAATTCGAATGCTGCTAATTATAGGTGCTATTGCGGTTATAATAAGATCCTCCCAACTTCCCAGAAACGAGGCCGACCCGCTTTATTAATATTTATCCGATACACGCCGGTCTGAACTGACGCGGTCAAAGAAAACATTTCCGCCGAAAATAAAGTCATAAAGTAGCGGAATGATTTCAATCGATGCTCTTCTGTTTATATCACGTAAGCTTGTATGGAAGTATCGATTGAGGAAAACGTTTATAAGTCGAATTTGTTAGTTAAACGTTATGTTGCACGTGGAGATTACATCACAGCAAACAATGGAGGACTGCTAGTTAAATGCTGTAGAGCTGAGACCAATAACTGCGGTTAATAGGCCATGGTAAACTAGATACTTAAGCATCAGTACGATAATTTGTCTAACAAGTATTCTTTAAAATCAATATAAAACGCTTTAAATGAGCTTACGTCAATATTACATACATTTTTCATATAATATTCCATATTATCTCGGTAAGTAAACTACCAAAATAAATAAAAAGATTTAGATCTCGCGATAATGTAACTACGTCATTGGATGTAGCGACGCCGAAGAATGACGCAGATTTCTTTGAACCAATCGTGTGACCTAGCATCGGATACTAATATATGCAAGACTAGTAAGTACTGTACAAAAAGAAGAATTGTTTGAAATATAGTTTTATATCCCACTCGTCTTTAATAGCTGCCCTTCTGCAAGTTTCGATCAATCCCATTTTGCAAATTGGCCAATAATTTGAACCAATTTCAAAGTTGAGTTGTTTTCGCGTTTTTGAAATCGTCAACATTCTATTCCCACATTTTATATTCACTAACAAATAACTTCGATCTGCATGAATTCTTTCTAAATTGCAATTATAGGCTACCACAGAAGCATTTTGTGCACGAGTATTTTAAACACGCATGCGCATAAATCTGCTATGACTGACATGCCTTTTGGGAAAGTGAGATTCTTTATAAATTGCGTTCATTTTTAAAGTTTTATAGGGGTATCGTTTACAGAAGAAAGTTAAAAAACACCAAAAAAGGCGCCATGGTTACTACGTTGTTACTCAATATAATTTATAGCTGTTTTACAACGAAACATCCATGATTCTACTAAAACACGTAAGAGACTTGACATATTTAATTCTGCCTCCTATGCTAGACAATGGGAGTCACTACTTATTATAAGCCTTAACGTTGATGAGCAAAAAATACGAAAATTTACATAACCTAGCAAGGCACAAACTCGCATGTACCTATGTATTTAATATTTTTTTTGTACTTATACTGTCCCACTGCTAGGTCTCCCCCATCAACTTCCAAGCATTGTGATAGCCTGCTTCGTCTTACCAATCAGCCCTGAATGCATCTAAATCATCACGCAGCGTCCAGCGTCCCACCCATGTCATCTGTCTGGATGCATTCGACTCACGTGGCCTTTATAATTATTAAAATCTATATTAGCTGCTACCTCAGGTAAACCAAAATATTAGATAAAACTGGATGACATCTGCAGAATTTAAAAACTGTGTCGCAGACTATTTGCATAATGCGTTCACCGTGCTTTAAAGGAGGAGGCCGTAGCACTGCATGCCGCATGTGCATTCGTGACACGCATGCAATGTTGCTTACAACTTACCTACACTATCATAACTATCATCATCAGCCACAGCCCGACTTCACCAACTGCTGGGCATAGGCCTCCCTTAGCTTGTGCCATCCGCCACGATCCTACAGCAGTGTTGGCAGACGACATCAATAAAGACGCGGGAAAACGATGGTTTGGACTATATTTTTAGAAGAATTAAAATCCTAGCTTTAACTCACCTTTAAATTGTAACACTTATAATTACGGTTATCACAAAAATCTGCGAGTAAAACAGATAATCAGTAGTTGGAAAGATTCACTGAACAATCTGATAAGTCAGTATGTGTACCTACTCAACACATTGGAAAATTAATGAACACACCTAATGCATGCAGCAAAGAGTTGTACCAGGAAAATCAATTTCAGTAACTATTGGCTGGACTCCAGCGACCGACCACGGTGTATGTTACGATTGTATCAATCTGGGATCATAAAAGTGATATGAAGTAATATGTGGGATTATAACGATAGTAATTGTGCCAACAACAATATGTTCAGTAGATGAATGTCTCTAAAAGAACGATTAAAAAACTTATTTGGAAATTGTGAAATAAATTCAGTGGTATTAATATATAACCATAATAAATATCTGAATTTACTGGTGATATATGAATACACTCAGTGACATTTGTCTGCCTATACTAAAAAAAACAAGTCTGTATGGAAAATTCCCCTAACGAGAATGTTCTTCCTCGTGCGTTTGCGCATGGAGAATCCAGAAAAAAAAAATATTAATATTACATGCTTGACTGCATCAAATATGATAACTTTTATATGCTCTATCAAAAATAATTGACTTATTTTATGACGTACGCGATTTGCATGTAAAGAAAACATACTTCTATTTTGGTACAGCTTACTTTTCTTTGATTTCAGTCCACGAGCCAAGTTGAATTTAACAACGAAGTCAACCGCCCATTGAATGACTGCTACAAGTTCAGTAGTAAGAAGCAACTGAGATTATCCTTGCTTTGGCGGAAGCTTTTGTGCAGCAATGTCTAGTCTTGACACAGGGAGGAAATTCTGTGCCCCTGACTAAAAAAAGATTATCGCTTAATCCGAAAGCTTATTTCAGCTCATTTAAATCACGGTAATGAATAACTTGATCTATGCTCTACAATTAAGTACAATTTTGGTAATTTTTTTCCTATTTACTCTCATATTTAAATTCCGGGATGGTCCTGCTGAAGAGCATGTCACCGCAGTTTTCGTCATCTTCCAACTGTTAAGTGGCATTTTCACGATGCAAGATTCTTGCCTGTTGCATGTTGACTGTCATCATGACTTGCATGGTCTAAACAACAGTTGCTTGCAACTATTGAACGTCAATAAGGTGCGCGTAATTACTTATTGCATTAAATTATTGCTCTGGTTCGTACAAGAAAATAGCATCATGTAAATATTACTTTACTCCAATGCCACGTCTATATCTTTTATCACCTACAAATTGATTTTGCTAATTTGGCCGAAAATGCTGCGTTGGTAGCCAAGTGTGTCTCATGTGTGCATAGATACTTTCTCATTAAATTCTTGAAGTAGATCTCAAGTACCAGGCGAGGGTTGAAAGCAATTTGAACCAAAGTAACCTGGCAATAAGCCAGCCGGTCTGGGGCTAGGCGTCGCAGATAAGAGACTATCATCTCATAACTTTAAACATCCCCTTCCGTTTGATCTTCGACTATTGCAGGTTGTTTTGGAAGTTTTCTTTGGAAGTTTGAGTTTTATTATAGACGTTAAGAAATGTAACATGTTTAAAACAGTTTTATTTTGTGATAGCTGTAGAGTGATTCTGTAAAAATATGAACTCGAATACACTCAAGCCATAAGAGTAACAAGAAAAAAACATTATTTAAATCTATATTAAATTGACAAATCTTTGTGAATAAAACCCCTTTTATTCATAAAGATATGTCAATTGTTCTTGACTCAATACATGGTATTTTGTACAGTAAATATGTATATTAAATATATCAATCCTAGTTTCATTCAAAAATATTTTGCTATTGTTAACTAATTGATTTAACGTTGTCAGGAGAGCTATTAGCTGCTTTCTCGAGGTGCATTTCTGTCCAGAACTGCGATAACCATCCTACTTTAAAAATAAAACGCACATCATACAGCATGGAGCATAGAACCTCCTCCTGTTTCGAAGTCGGTTAACGTCATCACACCTCACACTCTTCAATAAAAATAGCTATCATTTAAACACTTATTAAATTGTGTCTTCACAATTCGAGCTGAAACGTTTATTTTAAAACGGACAGAGTAATGAAACACAACCAGGTGGAGCTTTTGCGTATCTTTTAAATATAAATCTAAGCCAAATTAATTCTTGTACACGTTGATGACAAAAAGGTCATTGAAATGTTATAGTTAAAAATATCTCGTCTGTTTGTGAATAACGTAAATAACCCGTGCGAGATGTTTTGTGTTCATATTCAAATTCAAGCAAGAGATACTAATTTTTATGTCCTTTGTTTGATATGAAAAAAGAGATTCATCATTGCATTGACTTTGCTTTTTTGATATGATAGTTGTTTGCTATGTAATTTTACTTTGGTAACCAAGCATTCATTAACGACTACGCTTTATACTATCATATCCAAATAACGAGATGGTTCTGCTGGGGATCATGTTTTATGAGGACAAAATAAATCTTGATAAAAATAGTTTGAATGTTGAATATTTTTTGTGATAAGTAATGAATGTCATCAACACTATTAAAATTTATGGGTATTTTTAATAAAAAAGTGTGTTCCTCAAACGTAAAATTTACCCAGCCCGGGTAAGCGAAAGGAGAAAGACAAAGTAAAAAAACATTTATTTAAAAAGAAACTCTTAGATCAACACAAGTTGTGTTTACGCAGTATTCAGATAGACTGCATTAAAATATAACTAGTTAAATCTCTGTAAAGACTCTTTGCTCCACAATCACACGCCACTGAATCCGTTTCACTTACGAAGGGTTCGTTTGTAGTTGACGAGACCTAATGACACTAATGAAAAGTGTAGGGACGGGGAGGGTACGCCAACCTTTTCATTAGCTAGACCTGACTAGCGTGAATTGGATAATGAAGATGAGAAAAATTGCATGTATAATTTTATCATCTTTCGTTCGTTCGTATGAGTAAGTGACCAAAACTCAGACGACGGAGTTTTTATGCCGCCTAAATGGCCTTCGTCATGGCTTAACGACTTTAAAAGCCGGTACCAACAATTTAACGTGTCCTTCGAAACGGAAGCGCTCGGCTGATAATGCCACTTTGCAGTCACCCATTCAAGTTGTGACCACTTAGAACGTTGCTTAACTTCGATGATCTATCAAGAACGTCTAAGCAAGCTTCGCCACGAGTGCTTCATTGTATCTTGAGGCTCAGAAGGAAACCTGTGCTTAAACTAAATGGGACGCTGCGCTGTGTGCCTGGGCTGTGCTGGGTCAAGCAACTTTTGTATACAATTCTCTCAAATAAATTAATCTCATTCAAAGGAAATTCATTGGAAAATTTTATGGAGCTAACTCATTATCACGTTCGATGTCAAAATCGCGTAATTTATCACACAGAAAAAAAATCAAATTGCCATATCGCAAACACAAACTGTAAAATAAAAGCACATTTTGTAATGATATTCTTACAAAATCCGAGCAACACAGATACTTTGCTATAAATTAAGTGTGTAAGTGCAGGCAGCATGTATTGGTGCACTCCGGGTGTCGTGGCAAGCTTATTTTCACTGGCCAGTTGCCAGGCCCCGGTAGAAATTGCCTTCACCGAATACAGTTGCTATGATACCCTGATACCTACTGATGACAAGGCACGGAGTATTACATTTTGGAAAGCTAGTTAGTAAGTTTGTATGAACAAGCATAATTATTATAACTCTGGATGACGGAGTTTTAAGACCGCCTAAAGGCCTCCGTTATGGCATAACGACTTTAAAAGTCTGGACAGACAATTTAACGCGGCCTCTGAAGCACGGAAGCGATCAGCTGTTAATGCCATTTGCGGTCACCCATCTTTATTGTGACCGGGTGGTCTGGGTAGAACCTTGCTTAACTGCAACGATCTATCAAGAACATCTTAGCAAGCTATGCCCACGCGCAAGCGCTTACCCATACCTACTGACGACACACTGACGACGCTTTTTGTTAGAAGCTTTTTTCAATGAAAACCCCATTTGCCTAGTATCAGCTGATCACCTTTGGTTACCGTTTAATAGCAACGGTGCCACAGACAGATCCCCTGACTCACAAACTCACAGACACAATATCGACAAAATTTATAACACTTCTTGTGTTGGGGGTTAAAAACTGATAGCTTTGATAGTGTGTGCAGGACCCTTACAGCATTATTTGTTAGGCTTTATAATGGTAAGACAAAAAGAAAAATAAATGATTAAAAAGTTACCTGGCAATGTCGTTGCGAACTCGCAATAATAATTAAGGTTTCTGGAGCGGACGATGACGATTTCCAACAGTAATTTAATATACCTGAGAGTTTTAAAACACTATAACAAACACGGCGATGCGCACGATCATTACCGACCCGAATTCTAATGACCGATTCGGATCAACTTCTCTCATTCGCTGGATATGGACGCATTTATATAGAAATCTGGTTAAATGCTATTAAAAAGGCGGCTACTATTCAAAAACTTAAATTTAAAGTTATATAGAAAACAATTTAGTAGGTATCCAAGTGATCAAAAAAAAAATCTTAAAGAGCATCTTAAGTGATTCTAATCCTATTCTTTTGTGACCAAAACTATGAAGAATTAGGATAACAAATACGGTTCGGGCCTAGCTCTCTCTTCGGTGATCCATGCCGTCAAGCTTTTACTTTGATGATGACAACTACTTTTGATCCCGGTATTCTCACGGGAACGGGAACTATTCACCGTGGGTAACACCGCGAGACAAGCTAGTATGAAATAAAAATTCTACGTCTACCTACATCCAGTGGATTTGAATGTGATAGCGCAAATATTAGATTTTTTGTTTTATTTCTCATCGTGGAACTGACATGCGCCCTGCCAAAGGTGCAGCGTTTAATTAATTTACATTAACTACTCTAAGTGTGCACTGTGTCTATACTTTTTATATATTTTTGTATTAAAATGTTAAACCACACTTAGGTATTTCATTATAAATGAAAAATCTTACTAAAAGTTTATTAAGTTTATGGTTTCGAGCCCGCGTGATACAAGCAATCACCATTAGCTGGGTTGCCTATAGTTACTGATAATAGTTGCTTTTTTTTGTTCAGTCATTATAAATAAACTAAGTAATTTTTTAGAATTTCAATGTAAAAATATATTTTATTCGGTTGCCACCGGTTTCATTTGCAATTAGGCTCATACCTACTCCCAAATTTAATCAAATTATAGGTTGAAGAGTATTTTATAATATTTCAATACATATACGGATATGGTTGTGGAATTTAGCTTTTTATTGTTTGATTCGGTTGCGTCTCGTAATTTAGAGGGTCTAGACGGGTTTAAAAGTAGGGTTTTTTGTAAAACGCTTAATCGGCGTTATTAACTTTTTGTTTTTCAGATTCTTAAGAGATCCATTTCAAATACCTACAGTGAATGTTATTGATTTATATAGTGGCAAATGTGCATCAAATCTCGGATTTATACATTTCAA
Source organism: Xanthorhoe designata (assembly GCA_963582015.1). Taxonomy (NCBI): domain Eukaryota; kingdom Metazoa; phylum Arthropoda; class Insecta; order Lepidoptera; family Geometridae; genus Xanthorhoe; species Xanthorhoe designata. Next base: position 8,180,778 of record OY757038.1, read on the forward strand.
TTTGAGGTTAGTGTTTAAATGATTTGCCAATGCATTTTGACCGGTTCACAAAAAGGCAAAATATTAAAAAATCATACAAATTTTACTCATTGAAAGTGAAACATTTTATTTTGAACAGCAAACGCACTCTGCATTATTTGTCTATTTGTCTTTTTTATAAACCTATTACAAATGCCCTATTACAGCTATTACAGCTTTATTGCGCGATTTATCAAATAATCCAATTTTATTTGATTAAGTAATAGATTGCAATCATGTTTAGCAATAAAGTAATATCAAAATAAGTTTGAAAGTCGTTACAATTGAAGCAACGATCGTCTGGACTCTTGAAGGTGAATAAAAATTCAACTAGATTTATACGAAAATTCCAGTGCTAAGACCTTCTACGGCAAACAAAGTAAATGGTAGCAATACGTACACTCCGCAGTGACTTAATGTAATACCACACCCTCTCTTTTCAATCTCATCAGGGTAAGAGGGACGGAATTTTCATGGCATTTTCATCTCGGCACAGACGTGATGGAACAAATACATGAATATAATACTAAAATCTAGAATTCACTCTCACGCTTATATAGAAAAAACGACTCAATCACACGTGGAACAAAGTGCAGATTGTGTTGATCGAATAAATCTTTTTTGAATTCCAAAGGTAAAAAATTCAGGTTGCGAGTCAATAGGGACCTAATTTGTTTGTAAATAGAGGCTAAGCGAGGGAAAGCGTCGGCTTGGATAGAGCGTTTTGGATGTGGATTGAGGTAGTCTGTCCTTTTCAGTTTCAGTGTTGGCGGAAAGAGAGGGAGCGAGGGGTGATACTCAACCTCCTGGCATAGCGGGAGGTAAAAGATTAACCCAGTTTTGTTATTTGTCCACTGTCAGTTGAGTACCTATTCACAATGCGGCGGGAGTCGGCTTCACTCGGTCCTTGGGCCGTTTAACGTAATTGTAAATGATTAATGTGTCTGTACCTCGATGTAATAGCAACAAGAGATTGGGAAGCGATGCTCTCATTTTGATTTATGATCCACAACCTTTCGTAACTTAAAGGTTCCATTGGAATTTCTTCAAGGATAAAAAGGAGTTGGCAAGAGTTTGACCAACAAAGATATTATACTGATGGTGATTAATGTCGCCTCTTGGCAACTACAAATAGCACATACCAAGATAAACTGTAACTTAAAATAAGACGTAAAATATTGCACTTAGTTTATTTCAGTTAACCTTTAAGGAAGGGTAATGGTCGTCTAGACCGAGTGATATAAAAATAACAACAATGTATCAATACAAAATTATGTCTATGAATCGCACTTATAATTACCTCAATTAGATTTTAAAGTTATGTTAAAATGTACTTCTATAGTCAGTAATTCTAAACAATTCAATATTACCTCTAAAAATAATATCAAATGGGTACATAAAACAAGCAAAATTATGAAATAGTAAAAGAGTATGATAATACAGTAGGTACTCCATCAAATCTATAAAAAAACAGCCACTTTAAAGCCTCGAGATTGAGCGTCGTAAAACCGTGCGGAGCCGAAAAGGGATTATGTTGCTAAGGTCATACTAAATTTTACGAGTACATTAATAAAACCGTTTATATGATGAGTCTTCAGTTGTCCATCAATTTTTATTTCATACAAATACTACAAAATTCAAATGAAATGTTTCATACCAATTCATTGAAAGGCTATATTTAATGCATAACATTCACTGAAACTATCATAGCTCTATGTCAAGGTCACGATTAACGTCAACTCATGCACGAAGCCTGAAAATTGTCTTTTCACTGACTGACGTAGAATAACAGACAGTTACTATGAATTATACCATAGAATAGCAGACAATTAGTAAGCATCAGTAGAATAGGTAAGTCACTATCAAACAACAATAATTTGAGCGGAAATATTGCGCCGTCATTGTGACTTATATGGAAATTAGCATTCACATTAGGCTTAACTGTCTAAATATTTGAAGAGTGACTTACGTGCTTTATAAATATTAATGATTGCACAAGACCTTGTTGTTAAATATTTTTTAAAATTTGTAATAAACTACCATGGACATCTAAGGTAAGCAGGACAGTGGTTGTATGTGTGTTACTATGAATATTTTCTTTACATTGTAGAAACAGTAATACCGAATATTTGAACCTTAATAATACATTTGTTTAAGAGCGGTCAACCCGGCTCACTTTTCATACAAACGCTCGTACGTGATTATGCCGTTGTAACAGATCTTTCTTTTAAACTTTTGGACTAATAGGTATCTTGTGCACTATATCTAGGTTTCTATCGAAACTAAAAATCAAAATTTTGAGAAACAAATTCAGTATAAGCTTCCAAAAACCTGCTTTTAGCATAAATTTTACCTGAACTTTGGCCGTTCATAATGTACTCATAAATTGTAAACGTAAAGAAAATATTGTCATAGAAACCTTGCAAATCTTATGGAGATTCTAAATGACTAATATTTATTTTACAAACTTGTAAGGCTTACTGAAAAAAACGTATTTCCTGGAACACTTTTTATGAAATTTCCGCACACTATTTTTCGAGTGAGCGAGTGAGCGGCGAAAGTACCTACTGAATGCCGAGCTCTGAAGCGCTATCTCTCTTTTTTCGCTTTGCTTCTTTTTCTAGCATTGCGCTGGATGAAACAACAAGCTTTTCAGCTATGCCCGCGTCGATGATAGACGCACCGGGAAGCCGCCACCTTAAGGTTATAATTTTAAAACGTAATTAATTTTCATTGGGTTTTTAACTCATAATAAAAACAAGACGAGTTTCCTCTCCTTAAAAAGTTCTAGATTTAAATCCAAAAGTTTTTAAATTATTGTTCCTATTTTTTTTTTGGATTAAATCTTAAAACATAAAAGTAAGTTATCGTCTCCCCGTGTTATCAAAGAAAGAAAGAAGAAGGTCATAGGTTCAACTCCCACTCAAGCAAAATCCTTTCTATATTAGTCTCGGCCTACCGCTAAAAAATAAGTTTGTTTTGTTTTTTATTTAGCATAACTAAAAGGTTAGAACCACGTAATTACCGTTGAGCTGATTTTTGAGGCTCATCTGCAGTCTACAATTATCAAAAAATTATTGTAATTTGGTGCTATTGCATTTGGGGAGTGAATGCTATGAGCCTGCGAGTTAACCCGTCTGGATTTAAAAATCAGAAGGAGAGGGGCCGGGGTGACCCCCGCGTCTGAGGGGTTGAGCGTATTTGCCGAGGGGTGGCCGAAGACAACTGTTATTAAAATACAAGAGATTACTTATGAGGTTTCGTTCGAGAATTAGAGTGCTTTGGTTAATAAGGTGTCTGCGTAATTGTTTTAATGATTTGGTGTTTTAAAAGTTAGTTTACACAGTATGTTATCGATTTGTTTTGGCTGTCATAAAAGGTTAAAAATAAATAATAAGCTAAACAACTTAATGTATCGTAAAAATATGACTGATAAACTCATAAAGGTACTAGTTTTTATATATTTTTTTTAAATACATACAAATATTTATAGTTTATACAAGCGTTTGTCCCGTGGCAGGGATCGAACCCGCAACCTCTACTGACCTCTACTGAGTCACAGAGGTCGTCAGTTATTCATAAACTTTTAAAAATAAGAAGAAAAGGTACGGTGACCGCAAGTGGCATTAATAGCTGAGCGCTTCCGTGCTTCGGAGGGCACAATAAATCATCAGTGACCTTAAAGCCAGAGGTTGAGGCCTACATAGGCGGCCTTAAAACTGTATCAGAACTAAACCAGAATTCACTGCTAGCTCATACAAACATACATACTTATAGGATGTTGAGTAAAGTATCATTGTACGTCTGGGACAAAGAGACAGCGATTTAAAGTGAACAGTCCGTCAATAAGTCTCGCCCCGGATCGGTCAGGGTTGGTAATTGACGGGGGTGGGAGGAATGTTCCTAGGGCTGTCCACTGCTTCTTGAATATATTTGTTGAACAAACTTTTACAAAACAATTTTTAATAAAAGAGCTTATGTAATATTTATACCGCAAGTAGAGCAAAATGAGGCCTTTGCCCAGTAGCGGGTAAAGAAGAGCTGCGGATGATGTTAATAATGAATTTTCTTATGGAATTGTCTAGGATACGTTACGCTATACGTCTTGTTTGTTTTTTCTAATCACTCTTAATACCCATCTGAATTGACAAAAAGAGAGTTTTTACTTTTTTTATTAATACTTTATTATTTTACACGTACACTTGTCATGAACCGCTCTAAAAGGAAGGACTAGTAGACTAAAAATTATTTACCAAAATAAAATTGTGAACGATGCCGAATCTATTGAACCTTTTTTCGATTCTGCAAGCACTACTTTTCTATTATACGGTAAAAGTTGCATGTCATGATATCAACTTACCTCATAGAAATCTAAGCAAAAGTAGCTCCTAAGCCCGTACGTACCAGCCCTATTGCGGGCAGTTACAGGCGCCTTCCCCTAAAACATTGTCATCTGAATTTGTGCCCGAAGTAAATAAGAGTCCTGGGGAGACCTCCGGTCTAATGGCGGCAGATTTATAGATTTTCCCGGGAACCCCACCGCGCAGGATTAAATTACGCCAGCCGTATTGGCCGGGCGGAGTATTAGCGCTTCCATTTGTTTTCTCACTTCGGTTTCAACTGATTTGAATGGTCACTTTGCCTAAAAGACTTCGGCTTGACTTCATTTCGAACGTTATCATGGATTGCATCATGAACCGTTAACATTGATAATAGGTAAGTGTCCTAGTAGTCTCATGAGGTCTAAAGTTTTAGTTGATTTGAAATCAGATAGATCATGGTTAGACGGTATCTAAAGATTTATTTATTTTTAGGAAAACCAACAGCAAGAGATTACATATAGATAACATAATACTAAAATTATACTCAGTTAAATATTTTCACGAGTTGACAAATTACATAGCAAAATGATGAAGTGCGTTATGCAATGAAAAAATTAAGTGGGTAAGTAAACGATCGCTCGAAGTCGTCATAGCTTAATGAGTTTAAAATTGAGAGTGTCAATTTACCTGAAAACGTTCCTTATCATTGTTTAGTAAACGGTTTTGAGTACCTACTGAAGTAGTAATTTCTTGCGACGAGGAAGAACATATCTCGTGCTTTGACTGTGCTGTCACCACAACACTTTCTATTGGAGGTACTTAACTCGGAACACTATGACATGGACTCAATAAATATTGTTAAAAAGAACAGTAACAGGTATGGTCATCTGGGTGCCGCGCAGTGGTTGTTATCATAACTTTTTTTTTTCTGAAAAAATTAAGATAAAATGATCGTGTCAGGGTAACGTCTGCGTACCTACCGAGTTACAGGACTCGGTAGGTACGCAGACGTTACCTTGAAAAAGAAATAAACTTTTAACAAAAAAAAGGCTATTACAATGTTCTAACCAGAAACATTACAAGTACCTAAACATCCGGATGAAAGCAAATAAAAGTAAGTAATTTGATAAATGCTCAATGTGAATCAATTTTATCACAACATACTTTCAATCCACATTTCGGCAAACAAGTAAAAAAGCCCGCAAACATACGCAGTCACCCTCGTCAGGGGTGCACTCGACAACGGGGAAAGTTGTAGGACTGTGGAGCTTTTGGATGTTGGTATTGTGTTCGGTGTTCGGCCTTTTTGACAAGAACCCAAGCAAAAATGGATTGGTAAAGTATCTAGTGTTGTGTCAGTGGGACGTAAGAATGTATGATTTAATTATTCACTTAGTTGACAAAAATCTTATCTAAAAATAATTTAAATAAGTAGTAATAGTAAACACAATTACTGTTTGTACTTAGTTTAATAATGTCCAAATAAATTAGATTATTTTCGGTAAAATATGGAGATACCTATTATATTGTATATTGTACCTATATTATTATGTATAATGTCGTGGGATTAGAACTGTAAAGCTTAGTTTTTTTTATTTATTTTGTTACGACAACGTATTTATGTAGGTACTCAAAAGTAAGAAGCACTGGGTAAATAAAAATAAATAAACGTATATTTTGAAACATTCATAAAAGACATTAGCACACGGGAAATTACTCAAGTAAAAATATCATCGATTTAGATACCGAAAATGTTTCGATTCTTCCGGAAAATCTTCATCTGGGTATGAGTGTGGTCACTCCTCGCGGTCGCGTCTCACACTATTTTTACGTGAGTAATTTCCCATGTGCTATTATAATGACTCATAAAAGAGGTAGATCGTACATTATCTGGTTAAAACTTAATTACTATAGATTGAGGTGCTGAAATTTGAGTCTACAGTATAATAGCTCTAGGAGAATCATTCTGCGAATGATACACCAAAAGCTCAATCGAAGAGATATATTACGATACGCGTAGTGCCCGCCACTAATCCAGTTATAATGGCAAAGAACAGTCTGTCAGCACAGAAGGTGCAACAAACCATCAAAAATACCTAGGCAATATAAATTCCGAAAAAACCTGATGAGAGATGTCTAAAAAGGTTTTTAAGATATACACAATGGATGACGCCGACATTTTACACGGCGTCATCTAGACCCATGCTAAGCAGATGTCTGATATAACACTAAGATGCATGTTTTTTGTAAATACATAAATATTATAGATAGAAAAACACAGATAAAAAGATCAAATCAAATCAAAATCAAAATCAAAACTAATGTACTTAAAAATCATCTGAAACTGTAGATATAAAACATAACCCAAAACCTATTCTCAGATACTTAAATTAAATTAAATTTACTATTTGGACGACGAAAGCCTGGAGCGAGGTATTTCTGTACTTCTCTGTTTGTAGTATAAGGTTTCTGTACTATTCCACTGTTTTAAACATATTAGAAAAAACAATCAAAAGTATGACTTATAGAAGAATACTCTATGGTCGATCGCTTCTATATTTCATCCAGACAGGGTATTGGCATTTGGGGCCTGTACGTTTAGTTATGTATCCTTCGTTTAGAATACACAGAGTACGTAGGTGTCGACCGCTTACGCCTAAATTATTAAACCATAAGTCTTATATCAAAATGTCATTGACCGTACACCATGCCTATTTGTAAATAGATATTTTTTGTCTAGCCTTATAAAAAAACTTGAAATTCTAGTATTTTTTGCCTCTAGCATGTCTATTTGTCCAATCTAATTTTATGACACTATATATTTAACATAATTAATATAATATTCTTTGAGTTCAGTGAATAATTTTGGAATACGGATTATAAATATGTAACAGAAATGTCGTAGCAATTGACACTAAACTTTCTCTCAAATTTTTAAGGTATTTTTTTAAAAGCAAGATACTCGTACTTTGAAAATGTCTAAAAGTAGTTATCAAAAGCACATCCAAACACAATTGTGCACATCCTGAAACTTTGCAGAAGTTACCCCTAACTTGCGAACATAATGTCAACAATTAGAGATATCATCCCCTAAAATAGGCGGAAAGTTATTTACAGTTCCATTTTACAAGGCTGCTAAATGTTAAAATACATCCATACTGATTCAGTGGTTGTTTTGGCGAATAAAATGGATTCAAACAGTTTAGAGAATCTTATAGGGAACTGGACACGTACAAGTCGACATAAGGTTGAAGTTATTCGACGTTGATACCCATCAACACGTCATCATGATTGTGTACTCAAAGGAACAATATACACAATATACCTACAATACTACAGTAGACTAGTTATACTCTCAGATTATTAGATAGTCAAGGTCCTTTGAAGGTGTCTATGGTGTAACTCAGGGTTTTTCTACTACTTAGGGTACCTATCCCGATCCCGCAGACAACGTCACATCCAATTCTTTATCTTTATATACCTAATCGATGATTATTATTATTAGAAAGAGTTTGTTTATTTTTCTAACTTCTGAAACTTCCTCTCGGATTCTGAGACAGAATGGCTTGTCGGTTTTATAGCAAAGAATATAAATTAATAGCATTACCTATCCCAAAGAAAATCTGGTATTTAACCCGCAATCTCCACCTCGAAGTTCTGACAAAAATACAGATTCCTATTATGAGAAACTAAAACAATAAATAGTCTATGTACCTTCCATAGTGTTTCGAGGTACATACGCGTAGTTATTCCGTAAGCCGATACGATACCAAATGGGAGTAATCATTGCGGTTTGGAACAGGTTTCGATTCAGTTGTTTGGTAAATTGTTTGTTTCTATACAATCAGCTCGAGGCGACCGACGATCTGAGACGTTTAGTTCTCGTCAATTGATTTTCTTAAATCTTAATAGGGTCTTTTTGGGTGAATTTTGCTCTATAAGCTATTCTGAGCTGATCGTAGATTAAGCCAAATATCGACCTTCTTTAAATGATGGTCAAAGTGCACTTAGGTACCTATACATTTTTTCGAACTTATGACTTTCAGACAACAATGATATACCCTACCTCATTTTGGGTATCCATTTTTACTTACATCTCTTTTAACAATTTGAATAATATGTATGGTATGTAAAATGATCTAAAATGCCTAAATGATTTAAACGAATAATTTTTCTTCCGAACACTGGAAGTATAGTCGTGATTGAATTTGATTTTCTATGGTATCTGTATCAATGCTGATAATATTAGACAGGCTGGATGTTCAATTCATAAGTACTAAATCCGAAAATAATAATCAACACACTCAATCCTTACATTACCATGTTAAGTACCATTTGTGGGGGCATCAAAGCCATCAATATTTCATAGCTGCAATATCGGTTTAAACTGGCCGCTCGTGATGGCGAACCAACTTTATGGGGGGACTCCCTCGGTGATAAATCGTGAAAATGCCTAGTTTAGAGGCCGAAAATATGGGCATGTACGAAAGTAATTGGACGTGCCTCTGCCTACCCTCAAGAAAGATTCTTGAATCTTAGGGTTGACGCGTACGGGTAGGTATATCGCGAAATTCAAATAAGTATGGTTTTATCAATTTCAGGACAATATCAGGTTGTATTTTCTGCTGCCTGCCCTTATCCAATCGTTTTATCTAGATCCAAATAAAATTCATGCAGGAAACTATACTAACGTACGTACAAAAAAATTATAGAACCTCCTACAGTATTTTACATATATTTTGCTAAATTATGTAGCAGCTATGTACCGAAAGATGGCGCTACTTGTTTGTAAGTAACCAAAAAAAGTCTGTCTTCCTACTGTAACGCTACTAATGTAAGTGGTAGATACTTTATTTTTGACATTCATTGACTATGGATAGAAAAGTAAGAACATCTCAAGTAGTTATAATCATCATCATCATAAGCCCTTCTCATCCCACTGCTGGGCATAGGCCTCTCTTCGCTTCCGCCACTCGACCTCTCGTTACTCGTTATAACTCGTTATAATGCTAATAGATATTTATGTAGCTTTTCAGTATTCGGACGTTAAACTTTTATATAACTGGGTAGTACCTACTCTGGTAGCAGTACGTAGGTACTACAGGAGGATGGTCTAAAACAATTGTTATAACTTAAATTGCAATTAAATAAGAGAGGAGTGGAAAAAAAAAAGGGAGGCCTTTGCCCTGCAGTGAGACACAAAAGTCTTTTAAAAATAATAATTATGGCAAGAAGGTAATGTACCACCTATTGCTTTTAAGGAAGTCTCAAATGTCTGAAGATCTGAGAGATTATGTCTACCGCTTAAGATTTTTCTTTCATTTGATGTAGCTTTTAAGCCTTTGGAACAAAACTTAACAAACTATGTAGGTAAGTAGGTGAATCATGGAAAAAAACACTGTGTTTTTAATATTTTTAATTATATTTTGAGACTAAAATTACCAGGGTTGGAGGTCGTGAAACTCTGATATATAAAGTAAGGTATTCGAAAACCCAAATTACTACAGTGCTTGTAAACCGTGTATCGATAGGTACTAGTTTTGGTAGCTCTACATCTTAACAGACTAATGTGTCACAAATATCATAAACAAGCAAAGCTCAAACTCACAGTAACTTATCTTCATTGTATGAATATTGTAAACCAAACGCGACTAAAAATAGTCTTACCCAAACTTCCAAACTTTGCGGGTTAAAACCCCGACAGAAACATTTATTCTCCACTATTTTGCGAGCTGTTAACGCATTTGCGAGCCAACACGTACTCAATGTACCTATGTACTCATAGGCCCTTTTCATATGCATACGGTCACGGCACGGTTGCCGTACCGTGCAAAGTAGAAATGTATGAGTTACAAATAAGAGCTATCACAGCACACGGCGAACAGACTGATTTACTATGTTAAATTGGTTAGTGAGATCTTCGTACTTGTAACTTCACCAGACTATACCGTGTATTGCCCGTACTCAGGCTGGTTTTATAGTCAGCTTACCGCTATGTGCCAGGGAGGTTGGTACGCGTCACGAGTCCCGAACTTCCAGTTCCCTGTATCGTTTCATAATCCGACTTGTGCTGATACGTCAGGCGCGGATTCATGGAACTAGAAGCTCAGAGCTCGCGACCCACAGCGCTGGTGGTAAGCGACTATAAAACCAGCTCTACTTTAAACTCGAATTACATACCACATTTTCAGTCATGTACCTATATCCTTTATAGCCGCGTTTACGTAAACAAGGTCTTAACACGGCACGGCGGCCGCGCCGTGACCGTGCGCATATGAAAAGGGCCTTAGAGGGACGCAATCATCTCCGTCCCCTTTCAATCTTCGGTCTAATAAATAAGGGAGTAATAAAAAATGAACAGACGACAGTGGCGCCCTCTGACTAATCAACGCTATGGAAAGTTTTATTTAGTTTTTCTTGAACGGGTTATTTGAAATAGACAAGAATAGGTTACTGATTTGGTAAAGTTCTGTCTCTGCACGGTACCTATGTAAAGTTTTTAAGGATGCTAACATTTGTATGCTGTAATTTTTAAAACTAGGTAGGTACTCATACTACTCATAGGATGTTTAGAAGATCATCTGACACTATTGTTGTCATTCCAGTCAGTCTTTAATGTATAGACATTGACTGTTTTTGGTCGTGTCTCATTGATTTGTTTTTTTAACAATGACTAATTTTTAGTGAAATACACAAACTTGTCAGAAGACTCATATTATACCAGTATAGCGCTTTGGTGTATTTAAAAAATACGAAGAACCAGTGCAAATTGGTAATAAGGTTAGAGTAACTAAATGATTATTCAAGATCGTGAAGCCACGATGATTCATTTCCATTGTTTAACAAAAGCGCAAGTTCAAAAGACCCATAAAATTACCCAGAATGGCCGTGTACCTAACCACCTATGTACCCCACCCTCAATAGAAGACAGATATTATGTAAAACCTAACGGAGTCTCTTCAATCAATACACGTTACTAGATGATGTAAAAGCTCTTCCTTACATGAAGCGGAAAATTGAACTCTATAACTTGATGAGAAAATGTATTTTTCTGTGCAGAAAATTGAGTGATTTTTTCTGCTCAATGTGAACAACAAACATCCTGTCAAGGGATTATTAACTATAAGCGCATGGTGCTAAAGTTTAGAATTGGGTAGCTGGTTTTGAGAGGGCTCGCGGAAGAGTTAGTTTTTTTGTGAATATCAAAATATGAGCCCCCTTTTACAATCCCATTGTATCCGATATTGATCCCCATAATAGTTTGAATGCTGGTCCACGGTGTCTTAATAAAAGGGATAGTGATGAATGCATTTACAAGCATAGAATGCTTTTGATTAAAAACATGATATTACTCGGTTTAAAAAAAAATTACCTATGTTCTATGAAATAACCCAAACCTAATGAATATCTACCACATTACTTATTCTATCATAAATAAGCCTTTAATAAACACCAAATGATAAAAATAAAACGATAAAATCACTATATCAACAAACACTTTATACAAAAATTAGCATAGACAAAGGCTAAATTAAATTAGATTTGTATCATGCGAACATAAAGTGTTCATAATTAACTTAGTAACAGTTGTAGAAACAATACACAGCTTACATTTATACAGTTAGTTTACTTATTATTTTTTTAAATGAACTTTTAGTGAGGCCTGTACCAGCAATAGTGAAGGCAGGCTGTGGATTATGATGAAAATTAAATGAATTTTGAATTATTTTTTAACAGCGTTACTCTAAATTTTAAAGTATTTTTTTTCTGATTTACAAAACATTTTTTAATATCAAATGAGGAATATATAAAGTAGTATTTATGGAAATGTAAACTTTCAATTACTAAAAAAATTAGAAATAATATAGTTTTAAAACTTTTCTGTAATGTAGTTCTTATGAGCGTGTGACGATGGAGTTTCTAGGCCGCCTGAAAGACCTCCGTCATTGCTTCGTGTGGTGTATTGCATATCGTGTGAAATAGTATCAGTTCATTTGACGTTTATAAATAAGCTAACAGGTTATGGGCCTGCAAACATGGCATACGACTTACTTCACAACTACCACCAAAACACCAATTTTTGAATAACCAAATATGTTTGAAACACTTTGCAGTATTTAGCTTGTTTTTAATTATTTTCTCAGTTTTATCCATACTTTGTCTACTAAAAACACATCAAGAGGGTTTTTGGATTTTTTCTCAATGATTAAGCTGTTTTTCTTTACACTGTAACACAATAAGTAGGTATTATAACCATAAATCATGTTAATAATCAAGTTGTTTCATCTCAAAGGTTGCAATGTGAGACCGTTTTTTGTGTATTGTTCAAAATGTTTAGCTAATTAGATGAGTTATAATTTAATTGTCTGTAGAAGTAACGTAGCTCGGTGTGTAGTGTGTAGGAAGATGCTTATCATTTTGGTGTAAGAGTATTTAATTATATTTTTAAAGTTTATTTTAATATTATTTCTTTCTGTTATTCAAGTTAAAGTCTGAAGACTAAATTCAATTTGAATTGTCTAAGCACTTCGTATCCTGTTATTAAAACGTGAAAAGACCACAATTTGATACCTAGTTTTCGGTGATCCATGCTAACTTCAAGTTGCGTTAGAAGTTCTATCAGAATCTTTAGGCTTAAAAGATTATTTGAAAATTTCTAAAAGGGTAGTCATTATAATAATTTTAATGTAGCTTTATATTTACCCAATAAGTATGTTACCCCAATAACCACCAATAATTACCTAAATATTTTACGACTGCCTCCTTAGATCAACGTAGGTATCTATCTTAAATGCCTACAGATGTCTATTAGTCAGTATACGTAGTATACGTAGTATACGTATATTGTATACGTATATAATAGTATACGTCACCACGAGTTGGCCACTTGCTCATACGAACGAACGAACGAACGAGTATACGTAGTGCTTATATTTAGTTTTTTTTAAGTATAAGTTACGTAACCATCGCGCTCGTGCTACGATGCAACCCCGTAGCCGTAAGCTACGAGATGACGTCGTAACGGGTCGGTCGTTCACCCTGCGCTTGCGCTAGTTTGACAGATTTAATTTGCAAAAAAAAAAATTAAAAGCCGTTTATAAATCACAATCATTAATCATCATTAGATTTTATCATTAACTGACTACGTATAGCTGAGTATACGTCTGTTTTTGTTTACTGAGACAAGTCAAAACTCATATCAATTTACAGAACCGATACTTTGACTCCGTTATTTTAAATGAAGATGAAATGGAGATGGTTTGTTATCGACATATTTTTAAAATTGAGTACTTACTAATGTTTTTATAGCAAGACATTTTGAATAAAAAAAATCGGAAATTCAAAATACTTTGAAGATGTTTAAGCCTGACTACCCGGCCTTTCTAAATCACATCTGCCATCATATTTCGCAAAACTTAGGAACATTATATAAGTGACAAGCTTACAACTTTACAGTTTCGAGCTCATGATTTTCCTAAAAGAAAAATCATGCCCACTAACGATTCGAATTCACGACTTTCAAGTCTAAATGTCGAGGCAACCACTTAGCCAACAGCTTTTTTATCCAACTATTACTTATTCCGTATAGCTCGATGGGACACCGTCAAACGCCACGTTTATCACCTTTATAATGCCCATTGTGGGGCTAGCGGTGCCTTAAAAGCGATTCTCATTAATATTTTATTAGAATTACCTACATATTAAACACTGATATAAATTTACTAAGTTATAGCTTGTTTGATTTGATTTGACTGATGGTGTGTTGCGTAATAAGGCGTAAAACTGGTTTAATTATTAATTTGGCATCGATTTGGAAGATTGGAGCCTTTATTTTGTAGAAGATTGCATTCCATTAGGTTGCAAGTCCACCACCGTTGCTTATTTAGATACATACCTACTAGTTGCCTCACAGTTGTATGTAAGTACTTACTCTCCGCCTTTGAAAGCTCGCGCATACCAAGATTATCCAAAACGAAAACGTCGTCGTCAACTATCTTCCACCTTATGCATATTGGTTTAGTAAACCGACTTTAGCTAAAATGGATATAATGTCTGTTGCTATCTCTTTTCATTGACATAAGAGTAACAAGAAAAAAACATTCTTTAAATCTATATTAAATTGACAAATCTTTATGAACAAGACCTGGCTAAAAAACGCTTCTCACACACGGTCTTTTTTGATAGGTTTACTCAGGACCTTACTGGGACCTTACATGCAAGTAGAGGAAGGCCGAAGAAAAAGTGGTTTGACTGTCAATTCGAATAAAAATTTAATGAATGACAATTATGTAATATTATGCGCGTATTTATCGCTATTATATACATAACAGTTAAAGAAAAGGTGGCATAATTATGTGGGCGTAGCGTGATTCCACCTATTTTTTGCTAAAGACATTTAATTTTGAACCGTGTTTATATGAAACATGTAATGTTTTGATAATATTTTTTTAGACGATTGTTATATTTAAAACAAATAGAGCTTGTTTTGATAAAAACATGATTAGACTAAGCAATCATTTTAGTTACCTAATTATTTTTTTGTATGGCCTTAAATTCTTTTGTTTAAATAAATATTTGATCTATTCACATTATCACGTCATCTTTATAAAATTGAACACATATCAGCAATTAAGCTATGGCACAATAAAAACATTCGTTCTGCTAATATTGTTCGTTTCGATTAGTTATTGATCAATTCCACGTTCATCGATCCTTTTAAGATAGGAATCAATAGGCCTTGATACCATCAGTATAGTACGCGGACCTTTAAACTGCATATGTACCTATAAGTCATAGAAATTATGTGGAAATAGCCTATGAAAAAAAATGTGATCTCTTTATTATCATCTAAGTATTGCATAATGTAAAATCATAAAAATTAAGTTTATTGAAAATTTTTAAATTTGTTTCAAGGCTATGATCTGATACTTGCTACCTACTACGAAACAAAGAAAATTGATAATCTGCTGTACCTATTATTTTATATTATATCGTACCAGAAGGGTATAAATAATACCACAGTGAACTGTAGGTAATTATGATAATTACCTAATTAAAAACAAGTGGATTGTTATCAATTCTTCATCCTATAAATTCATAGCAAGGTTTTTGAGCAAAAGGTTTTAGTTTATGAATGTAGTTGTGTCGTAGACTAAAAGTGTACTCACTTGCAGTTCAACATCGCGCGTACTGTATTGTACATTGTAGCATAACGCTATCCCATGGAAAAAAGTGTAACAGAATCAATTACAATCCACTGAATCCACACATCGAGTTTAATTAAGCTGTATAAAGTGTCATCACGTGGTTATACTGACATGTCTCAACACACTGTTGATAATGACTTGAGAGTATTACCCGGATAAAAAGCATCGTACCGTCAAGACATGATTTGTTAGGCATAGTTGAGCTACATACATTTGACCATACAACTATTCAATAGACGTGAGTAGGTTACAATGATTTTCTATAAATTCTAGTTTGAAAATTTATTTTGGTTTTTTGTTTCTGCGTTGAGTCGGTTTAAATGTTAAATTATAATTATTGTGAACCATATTTTCTGCTCTCAATACAACAGTTTATTATTGTATTTGTAGAATCCTTGCCACTCTTTACGTTCACAAATTGCTAAACTGCTTATGAAAACTCTGTTTGGACATTTTTCGCTATTTCATGTATTAGAGTAAATAACATTTTTTTTTGTAATAAACTCTTTGTGCTAGTAATTATTATGCTAAGCAGCTGGCAAGTAGGCACTAGAAAATCACCGCAACATAAATAGTCTTTGGCAAAGGAAGTAGATGGCGCTGGTTCACGCTTTCACGATTATAATAAATTCTATTTCACATTCACACACAAAACAGTTTGTCACGAAATTAAACTTATATATAAATGAAGAATTCATCTTGTTTATGAACTGGTTTCCTTTGAACTTATAGTTCACGTATACATGGATTTAGTCTTTGCGTGCAAAGGTTGTTTATAATATTCTCCTTACTACAATGCAACTTATTATGATTTGTGAGTTGATGTCACGTGGAATCATCCATTATAATCATCTCTATACTTAAGCTCATATTCAGAGTCCATACTCAAGCGTGAATAGTGTCTCAAGCGGTGATTCATCACTCAAAAAGTCGATACTTAGACGGAGACTCAAGCCTGAGCGCAGCTTCTAAATACAGGCCCTTATTTGGGTTAGTGTGAGAATTTTATTACGTTTACAGTTCCTTGAGTACAGAAGAAGAGCGAGGCGAACAGCGTGTAGTAAAATATGAAACCTGTTTTCTGTGTAAATGTGGTCAAGATCATATCGCGCATACGAGTACGGAACTATTGAATTATTTCAGGTTTCAGTTTTCATGTGACTATAAAGTACCTACGTAACAAACAGGTTTGTTCAAAGATAAAAGTTGAATAACTTTATTGATCTTTGTATAATTTTTTAAACGTGACTGTGTCGTATTTTTAGTTTAAGTGAATTAAATTTAAAAAATTAGTTAAAGTTAGTTGGCTGTAAAAAGTAGGTAATCTCCAAATCTTCTGGTTCAACATATTTTTTTGATCTCAGGGAAAACTACTGTGACACTGTCATTGTCCAAATTACAGGCAATTTATCGCTGTTTGAGACAATTTATTTTAAAAGTATCAAGAAAAAAACACTTTAAAGCTTTGTTTAAATTGACAATTTTTTTTGAATATAGCCTTAGTATAAAACGTTTACCAAGCGAAACCTAAAATGCTAGTGCAAAGTTCTTATCACTTATTTGCTCAGCTTAAAGTTCCATTACAAACACAATTGGCTGAACAGTCAATCGCTAACATCGATACCTATTTAACGGTAAGGCATAATTGATGGCAACTGAAAAAACCTACCTAATGGTTACAATGCCGCAGTTACAAAATTTGATTAGCGGGATGGTCACGTTGGAATTCGTCTATGAGAGAACGCCGATGCGTAAGCTACTTTTTTATTGGATGCGGTAAAAGAGGTTATTTATCGATCTGTAGAGTCATTCTGTTCTCGAATTTTCCTCAGTGACTGAACTCAAAAGCTTTGTTGACAAATGAATTCGGGTTTTCATTGTTAGGGACTTGGGTGACTATAATGATAATAGAATCGCAGAAATAAATAATGTAAGTTTTTATAATATTAAATTATCAAGAGCTTTTTTAAAGAGTTAAACGCAAAAATGTATACTATAATCCTTGGACATCCACACACAAGCGTCATCTAGTCCCAGCTAAGAATGCTTGAATGCTTGTAAAAAAGATAAGGTTTAAGTCAGTTATTTTTAGATTTAAATGCAAAGCTAACAGTTAACTTTTAAAATATATCAGGAATTATACAACTTAGCACTTTCAATTTAGAACAGCTATAAGTTAAAAAAATATATTTGCAGATAGCGCAGAATGATAAACAAATTGCCTTCTCCAAAGCAAACCGTGCTCACTTAAACAGGCATTCGCGGCATAGTTTCGTCGCGTTCAGGGGCAAGAACGGTACCGAGGCCAACGACCTGAGATCCCGCCGATAACTCATCGCGCTGTTTATACAATACTAGCTTCAGTCCACGACTTTATTCAAGTGGTGCCTACTTTTTAAAAATTAAACGATGCGGAAAACCAGGATGAGATGGCGGGACGAGCTAGATTCTCACTTTAGCACAAGTCGCGAAGTGGAATCAGGAAAGAGAGGCATTTGCCCAGCAGTGGGACGATAACTGACTAATAACTATAACAATATTATGATATACCAGTGGGCCTTGCATGAGCAACGTGACAAACCTTCTCGAATTGTCATTTTTTTTCCTGCTCTTACATACTTGTAATAATAGAGATAGAGCAGTTTGATTGATATTTGATTTTTTCTCGTCTCAAGATAATTTGCCAATGGGCCACAATCAACACCACGATTCCAAGTTTCATCAAAATCGGCTCTTTGGTTGATGCGTGATTAACATCCAAAAATACGAGTTACAAACTGTCAGATTTAAAATATTAGTAGGATTATCGAACGCTTATCCATTGTCATTTCATAGCTCTGCAACTTTATCATTTGATGAATTCGATGGTCTATTTGTTTCATAGAAATTTTGATTGTCCAAATTGATGAATATTGATGAACGCATTGTTAAAATAAAGGATTCTTTATAGAAAATTCAGTGTGAAGTTGTCAAATCTAGTCACTGCAGTAGTACAGCGACGACCTCAAATGGTTTAAAATAAACTCTCTCCGAAAAAATATTTAAAAAAAAAAAAGTTTTGAAAGTACCATACTAAATAACATTTTTCATTTTGGACAGATTCGGAAATATTTACTTTGTGTCATAAAATAAAAAGATGAACGATAATAAAAGCGTGGGAAAGGTTAGCCTAATGAGCCGGAGGGCCATAAAACATGGATAGATCTTCTTACATTGGTGACAAAATACGATTTAACTATTCAATAATAAGACATCTGATAAAAGAAGAAACAATTTAAATGAGTAAGACGATAGTTAGATGACTGATGATGGATTTTTTTACCTTATATTTGTCGCAGAGAAATAAGAATACCAGGTATATAACAAAATCCCTAGGGATACCACGGAATCACGGTAATTATTTTTATTAAGACAGTGATTTCGGGGTATCCTGGAGATTTCGTGAAATTTCTGGTATTCTCATTTACTTGCGATTCATTTCAATTAACAAACCAACATTGTAAAAACATATAGTGTCAAATTATGCTGTTGAGATTCATAGGCTTCCGTGTAGGCACAGATTAAACTACTAAAGACAACAATTTCAATAATATATAATTTATTCTCAGATTAAATTTGTTCAATGAGTGTTTCTATAGTGTTCCAAAACGAGTGATTTCTCTCGTAAACAAATGGATTGCAATGAGAACGCGGAACGAAGGTCTAACGGTAAGGTTATGGTCATAGAGGTCGACAGAACCGACTGGAGTCTCTTCACATCATTTGTGGTAATTGTTTTCTTATTGTGAACGGAGCTTGTGGTAGTTATCATCACCATCATTTTTCTCCGTTTCAATTGGGTCAGATTCTTGGTAAAATTGATGCAATTTGTTTTGTTTGTTTGATTGTTTGGCTTTTTGGTGTCACAAAAGAAATGCTTTTGTGACAACAGATCAAGAACGATACTGATAAGATTCAAATAGCGATGCAACATTTGTACCACAACATAATAACAGATGTACGTTCTATAGTTGACTATTTTAAGGCAGGATTCTTGACCATCATTATATCAGACTCTTTGCAGTTTAGAGGTGCACTATTCGACTTCGTTGACGCCGATTTTTATTTTATTTATCAGAGAATTGGTAGACGTAGACATTGGCTTAGGATGAAATAGTGTGGAGAAAAAAAGGCACGGCTTTGCCCAACAGTGGGATTTTGGCACAATATTTGCAATTTTTTTTTTGTTAAAATTGGCAGACTAGCTCATGATGGAAGTGAATTTAGGGGGCAATGTAGGGACGCCATTGCCCGGAAGTGAAGTGAAACAAGGTTTTAAACCTCATCTTCTTTTATTTTTGACTTGTTCTAGTAGGTAGTTGCTAGTAGACCTCATATAGTCTATTGACAATGTTGAATTGAATCACTTTATGTAATAACAATGTTCTTCAGAAAATGCATAGAACTGGTTATAAAAGTTGATCAAATAGTTAAACGTTTAATAACTCCAGCATTCCTTCAACTATTCGGTAGAGAGTTCTGTCGGGTTCGTATGGTTAGTGGTAGCATTAGGGATGTCATTTCATTAAAATGATAAATATTTTCAATTCATACAAATTATTACACGAATATTTGTGTATGTTTAAACGAACTGGAAGAAAATCTTTATTTCTAACGATACGATTAACCATGGTGCAGATGGAAGTTTCAGACATTTACTAATGAAAATGTCAAAAGAAAACCAATTAATTGTATTCTAAAGAACGGTTATGGCCTCGGGATTTCTTCCTTTTAAAAACTATAAAAAATATTAAATATATTATATACGAGTATTTACACGTGTCTTTATTTACTTTCACATCTTAAAATTTTGAATATTCTAAAGATCTAAAGAATGTCAGAATACAGTGCCTTATAAATAAAGCCTTGATTCTGTTTACCGAAAACAGTGATAACAGAAAGTGAATAAGAAATGTTGTGCCAACCCCATATACCTAACAGACAAGGGCAGGAAGAACCAGAAATGAGTTGGAATATTAACACATTTTAGTAGCTTAAGCTGCAGTTTCACCGGACTATGATATAGTTGGCAACCCTAACAGATATAGCCCACAAACACTCATTTAGTATTAATCACCGCGTTGGTGCAGATAAACCGACCGATTCGAAAGCCCTCAAATTAGTTACGCGGTACTTATGCCGGATAAATACTATTAGTAACGCTATGGAAAGAAAGTGATGAAGTATGGATGGAAATTATGTCTTTATCACTTATCCATTTGTTATAATGCCGTTCTCTTTTATATTGACAATATTGTGATCTCTTTTATAATTTCCAATAAACATACGCTATGGTGATAGGCAATATTGTTAAAATAGGTATGGCATAGTTTTTCGTGACAGTCAACAAAATAGTGTTGTAGTTTTTTTCTCCTACGTCAAGTACAACATTAGTTGCCTTCTTTTTATGTTAGGTCACTCATTCACGTTGACAACATTTAGGTAGGAGCAGCAAGTTGCAAACCGATAACATAGTAATTATTAAATATTGTCTTCAACAGAACATTTCACAAATCTGTTTATTCTTCAAACCTGTATTCTGTTCGTAACAAAAGAACAGATTCGAGCTTATATTCACCTGTTAAATTTATTTTTCCAATCGCCTTTATAAACTGTTGCAAAAAGAAGCTGAATGAACCAGCGAAGATCATTAAAGGGCACACTCACTTGATACATATCTCAGGACGAGATGGTCAAACAAATAAAATTAAATAAATTTGAGGAGCGTTTTCTATACGTGTTATATTGAAATGTTGGAACTGGTTTGCCTCCCGGTCGGGAACGCGTCTGGGAATACTGAATTGCGAAGGATCAAGGTATCTGGAGGTACTGTGAAAATAAATAATTTATTGCTTCTGCTGGCTTTAATTACTGACGTGAATTCGTTCGTCCGTTCGTATGAGCAAGTGGCCAACTCTGGTGAATTAAACACGATTGTATCGTTAGTTACTCACACTTATATTTATGTCTAAAGGTATAATACAATTTAAATGAGTAATTTTAATAAGTCATATTTTTCGTAAAATTTACTGAAAATCAGATACTTGAAAAAAACCTGAGACAGTGAGTCGGCGCGATAGAGCACGCAAGCGATGGCGCGACGAGCTGGACATCTTTAGCGATGATCAGTGGCAAGCAATGACGTTGGACCGAAACGACTGGAAAACTCGAGGAGACGCGTTTGCCCAGCAGTGGGACACTCCAGGCTAACAACAACAACAGAAACTAACCACGCGTGACACCCCAGTGCGTATCTAGTGAAACATAAAAAACTTTGAAGATGAAGCTGTTTCACAGTAGCCCTTCGTTGCGCTTCGAGCATAGTGAATTAGAAGTGGCGCCGACTGGGGTATTTATTGTCGTCGATATCGGCATACTTGCACCCAACTAGCAGGTCACCAGCAGACTACCAGGCAGCAATGTGGTTTTAACTCTGGTTTACTAATGGTCAATGTCTCTGATTCAGATACATGTTGAATACCTGCACTGGCTGCACTTCGGCTAAGCATTTTTATGTAGGTACCTAGTGTACCTACCCCTGAAATGTATGGAATACTTGCGTGAATCTTTAGGCTCTGCTCTTCAGTACTAGAGGTAAGTACTATCAAAAGTTTGAGCTCAATTGTTTCTGAAATTATCATGCTATCGGCATATGATTGTGCCCGATATACGTTTTGCGCTCTAATTTCGAGTTTTAAAGGTTTTTCTACAAAGTTACTTCTACGAGACGTACAAAAATCCACTTGAAATAAGAAAAGACAAAGTAAAACGTGTAAACGTGTATGTAATATAATGTATTTGTTTGTATAAATATAACGAAATATCATACAACTTTTTGAAAAGAGGTCGTTATCCACAACAATATAAACGGGTGACAACCTTCTTAGTGCAATCCTCCTGTTGAGTAACAAAAAAATGATATGGGGGACCTTTGATGTGTAAATGGCAATGTGTGTCCTCAAAGTAAGAAAAAATCAACCGCCCGCAAGGTTGATCAACCAAACATACCAGCTACAGAATACATTACTGTTTTCCTTGATACAAAAATCAAACAACGGCAAACCAAAGCTTCAATGTGCGCTTTGTATTATAAATGAACCGGTTATGGTACCTGGTAAATCGCAATCGCGCTTGCCATATGCCACACACGAAAAGCTGAGATCGTGTAAAGTACACTCGATACGTTTTATTATTCCATAACTAGTTTCTGCTCACGGCTTCACTCGAGTCATAGTACCAACCTATAAAAATGAAATATGCCAATCCAGCTCTACTTCTCAGCTCTTAAAACCCATTTTTGATTACAGGTATTCAAACTAACATGTTTAAAGATATTAAGATTTTATGATTGATGCAATGGACAATGCAAAATCTTATTAGAACTTTTTTTGTGGTTTTCGTGAATTAATATTTTGTAGAGAATTAAGAAAACTCATATTTTGTATTAGCTGTGAAACATAGTAGTTATAGGGTCTCGTTTTTACCCTTTGGGTACGGAACCCTAAGGTCAGGTCAGGTCAGGTTTGTTAGAATGCTTATAACTCGTTTATAGTTGGAAATTGTTTTAAAGTAAACTTTTTAAGGATATATAACTTGAAGTAACTAGACTTGTGGACGTAATAAAAGCAGTCAATGGAAATGTAGAATCGAACGGAGTCAACAAACGGTCTGCAACGGACACCGGACCGGAATGCAAAGCGTAGGCAAATGCCGGGAATTTGTTGAGACAAGTCTGAGGTCAATCCTACTATGGAAACATAAAACAACTAGTAGTGCTACACCTTAGTATTTATTTAAAGTAAGTGCGTATGAGCAAGTAATCACATAATTTTTAGGCCGCCTAAAGGCCTCCGGCTCTCCATATTATATGGCTTTGATTGACTTAAATTAATCGTCAATTTAAGTTGTCCTAATGAGTTTTGCGTTAAATTGAAAAAAACATAGTTCAATTATATTCAGAAAATAACACTAACCGCAGACGGACGATGCGTGTTGTATTATGTTTTTTTAATTCTAGGGTCACTTTGTGTGTCAAATTTTTTCATGTGCATAGATATTATGATTAAAAAGACACAGCCTTATAACATGGTGATATTGGACAGACAGCTTTGGCCTCGTAATGGCGCTCTTCGTTTACACTTATTTTTAAACTATAATGGTTAGTGATCATTGTGAACACTGAAAATGGAATACCGTGATCTGATCATGGCGCATGCAACTGTGCCGAAAAATCAAGAACCTCTGAAACGAATTAAATATCCTGTTTTTAGTGTTTACCATAGTTAGCTACTAGCTCATACTTGCTCATACATACTTTCTTTTTACTTGTCTCGTATTGAATAGTTGGAATATAAAATAGTATTTTGTAACTAATTATATTCTAACTATTCAATACGTGACACCAGAATCCCAAAAGGCCATACTTTAAAATTTAATTGCAACAGTCCTCGTTAACTCTGTGCCAAAGAGAAATGGCTTTTTCGTTCAAATTCATTAAAGGACTCGACTTACAAGTTTTAAACGTATAAATAAACCATTAGGTAAATAGCTTAATCATTTACCTTAGTTTAAAATAGTTTCTAATGATGCACAAACACTCATAAATATTGACTGTCCAAAAAAGAAAGTAGAGACAAATATAACCTCATCTTTAAACCTCCAACCTTTAGGCTTAAATTGTATATTTTACTTATTATGAAAATTTACAAAATCTTCAGTCGGATTGGATTTGAACCGGCAACTTTGGTATTACCGTTGCCATCGTTCTACCAAATCGGCTACAGAAGATTTTATTTTTACTTACCATCATCAGAAGATAGAAATGACATCTGAGGATTTTTAATTAATGATTTATATATTTCCAGCCATCATGGCTATGAACATTAACAAGTAACAATTTAAACGAATCATGGTAAATATCAGTTAGTATTTGAGTAGACAATGATATTGCAGGTTTCTATTACGTGAAATACTTACTAAAGAAAAGTACCTAGAGATAATGTACCAAATGTCTGAGAATATTTCAAACCTCCCAATATATTTTCTAATGATTAGGATGTTTAAGCGGATGCTTAGCGTCCTTGGAGATACAGACTTGACCATGTTTTTTACAATTCCTTAAAGAAATATAGACCAAGAAGTCAAAATATACTATGGATAACACTTAAGTTTTAAGAATAAATTACTATCACCTTACTATCACCTCAAGAACCTTAAAAATTTACAAAAGTAATTCCGAAAATTTTACTTGATACATAATTTCTCCAAGTAACTGAGTTCTGTGCTTCGTGCGATACTAATAATAATAACACACGCCCACACATGATAAAATTCCAGTATCTAAACTATAGCAAATTTTCCTTTATCCTACAAAACGAAACGCGTACCGATTAAATGAGGTGCTCGCATTTCTCCAGATAGCCAAGCTTGTATTTCTATGCCACTCTCACTCACCAATAACTTCATGTTTTCTCTCTTTCACTCCAGGCTGCGCAGCCTCATCTCGATGGCACCTCACCGTCGCCTTCAAGTCACATATTTTATTTGTAGAACCTTCCTGCATCCAGAGGGGACTAAAGCCGGCCATGCACGAAACGACTGAAATCTTTCTAGAAGAAAGTTCGGTTTACGAGGGAGTCGGCTCATTTAAATAAGATTTGAGAGGCACTCGGCTCGTGTATGGGAGGCGCATTTGTTTGTCGTGTCGGAGACCTGCCAATAATATTCACCCACACATTTGCCTGAATGCAATAATCGTAGAGGATTTTATCCTTATAGTGAGACGCACAAAGATAGGCAAATACGAGCGAAGGCTGTAAAGTGTGGTGCGATAGAATCTAGAATGCTGTCACGTCTTCAGCTACATTCAAATGCTAATTCATTATATTATTCGATATTTAGTGTGCAAGATTCTTACTCTATATTAAAGTATTCTAGTAAAATGGATCGTGAATCTTTCAGTCGTAACTGCTAACTGAACTTCGTATCAACCTTGGATTACTGGAGCGAGTTATAAACGGATTTTGAATCAAACATCGATAAATTAAATTCTTTGAATGCCTACAACGATGAAAATGTGCACGTCTAAATATGAAGATTGCGGGTTTTGACCCGGACATAGATCACTGGGTCTGAATCACGTAGCGAGCAAAAAACAAAGGACTTCATCAGTATCATGGCTATTACTCCAGTTATTTTATGTGGCTTCTTGTGTTTGTTTCTTTTTATCGTTTTCTTGCGATTCATTGAACTGTTTGTTGGACCAGCATGACTCTCAGAACTGATTGATAACTTTATGGCCAGATTTTATCACCGTTAGGTTTTTCCACATAATCCATACTATTTCTGTTGAAATGTCCCACGGTATTTTTCTAAGAATTTCTAGAAGCGCCTACCTTTATATAAACATTGAGCAATGGCTGTCACATATCAGTTAAAGATCGAGGACGAGTACTTGCATGAATCGCTCAATGGTCACAAAGCTCAATATTCATTAATTTACGTGACAGTTCTGCAAAACCATTTAAACGCATATCTTGTACGTGAGTATCGCCAATATTGCTAAGAAAGTATACAGAGACAATGTTAAAATTTGCAGCGCGAAATCCCCACCCCTTATTGTCGGACATTAAAATGCAAAGCGTTCTGCGTCTTACAGACTTGATTTAAAGCCTCCTTGCTATAAAAACGGGCGGCAAAATCATTTTTGCTAATTTGTTTCGTGCTCATAATATTGGTCCTTCGAGCGTCTTATTTTGCTTCAGGTATGCAGAACATTTTATGGGTAACTGTGTGAGGCTTGCGTGTCTTACATTTATTGTGTTGGGAATCATTCCTCGAATGTCGCGTTTCAAAATCGGTATTTACCTTTGATTCTCGAATATTTCACTAATTAGGCTTATAAAATGGAAGAGTTATGCTCAGCGTTCAGTTAAATCGATCGAGATTTTTGGCATCGCTAAAGATTATTGGCAACATATAAGTTGGCTCGGTTTCTGTCGCCTAATTGGTTTCTATTTACTAATCGATTCCTGAATCGATATATTTAAATGAAACGAATAAGATAAAACGAGATGAGTAGGAAGCGAGCCGTATTAGCAACACAATGCCGAGACAAAGGAGCTGGCCAGCGAAGTTCACGCATATTTAAATAAATAAACCCGCTAGAACGTACTAGAGTTGCAGTGTACTGAGTAAGCTAGCTTTTGAAACATTTATGGATGTGGTTTATGAAAACTCCCTTAACATATTGTATTAAATGTACTCAATTTATACATCTAGGCTATAGATCAGTAAATGCCTTCTCTAACTGCATATTGGAAAGGCGCACGCTATTAGTATCAAGAGCTGAGTACTTCCGTGCTTAGGAGCGGAGGACACATTAAATTGTTGTTGGATTTAAATTAAATAAGCCATGATGGAGGCCTACCAGAGGGCCTAAAAACACTAGTGTGAGTTACCTACTAGCTCAAATGATTGGACTGCATATTTTCCTACCTTGAAAATTTAAGTAATACAGTTTCTTATGCTGCTTATTTTGTTTCGGTATAAAAGTAAGAAATAATACAATAATAATTATGTTATTATGTTAATCACAATAGATTAACTGTTTCCATTCCAAGTTTTAGCTAAAACCGTACAGCAGTTTTTGCGTGAAAGAGACAAACATTCACACTTACACACACACAAACTTTCACCTTTATAATATTAGTAGGATTTTAAACAAAGTCATGGGTGGAAGTTAGTGTGCAAGTAATAAACAATGGTCTCCACAAATCACATCATAGCTCTGTAACGAACGACCACGAGCGCCTTCGGCCGTGAGAGCCGATCTCTGAGATACTGTGGTCACCGTGACACTGCTGCGACTATCACTTAGTTGTGCCACTTAGGCTGCGCTATTACTGTACTGTACCATTTCAATTGTATTTCTAACCAACTTTTAAAAAGGATTTGGTTGTATTTATAACCGACTTCAAAAAGGGGTGTGTTTGTTTTTTATGATGTTTACAGATTTCTTTGTCAATCGTGCATCAATTTTGAGGTTTCATTTCATTTGAAAGTACTCCTCCCAATGTGCCTAATAAAAATTTAGTGAAAATCTGATGAAGATTTTACAATCAAAATGAATGACATCATAAACATCCAGTAGATATGATATTGTACCAGTCCTTCGTTTTAAGCCACGATTCTATGCCAAGTCTCATCTAAATTAGTTCAGCCGTTCGCGGTTTCAAACGCGTGCTACTAAAATTTTTAGTTTATACGCCATTCCATACTACAATAGTACATTCCTCTAAATCCATTTCACCTTTGCCTTATTTAAAACATCCAAATATGAACATTTATAATTTAATTGTTGATAGTTAGAATATTTGCTTTATTACCCTCTACATTTCCACCACTTACAAAATATTCATTTTTTTTTTTGATAAAATAATTATTAGTACCTACTTATACAATACATTACACAATTCGATTAATAAGTCCATCTAGCAGATTAATAAGAAAGTGTTTTAATGATTGCTTCGAAGGTCCTGAGTCGTTTCCTCGTCAATGAAACTATTGAGTAAACAAGCCAGCAGTGTCAATGAAATATCTCATGAACATTGTTTTCCGGTATGTTACAATGCTAAAAGAATGATTGTACTAATACCTTAGTTCCGTTATAATAATTGTACCTACTGACCTTATGGTGCTCCCTCACCGGGAGCATTTGCATGTAATGTAACATTTTAGATTCGATTTTGAGCTATAAGTTACAATACTGACCGACGAGCATTTAGGTACCTGAAATGTAGCCTTTTCGTTTCGATTTAGCATGACATGGTGGTACAAGTGGTGCGCATGCGCATTGATTGTATCAAAACATTACAGAATGTAATATGCTCGGTTCTTTTCTAACACTGATGTACCTAATACTTGAATCTGTAACTCCTAAAACCTAAACCTAAACCTACAGTCCTACACCTCTGTAGTTTTTTATAAACAAAAAGTTGACCGAAAACGCATCCAACAAGCAGGCAGGCCCCCAGACAGCCTAAAGCCTCGGTTATCAAAGTTGGTCAATTGCGCATTCGAACTTACTTAGTTAATCACAAGGATAGTTTATTGTCATTATGATAATACGAGTGCAGCTCAAAATCAAAAGAATCATTGCAAGTGACCATTGTCACAGCAAGGCTGCGATGGCAACAATTGCACATCTTTCCTCCTTCCTGTTGTGGAGGAAAAGCCTTGTGTTGAGGTCGCCACCCAAATAAACAATTTGCAGCAACGTCATGATATAAAATAAACTTAAGATAGAGGTGAAACTCAGTGTTATACAGAAAGTGACTGTCAGAATAAAAAAAAGATGAAAATACATAAATTGCATAGCATGTATTTTTTTCTAGTAGGTCGTATATATTCATAACAGACTCGAGTTATTCATTTATTTACAGTAGCTACTAAAGTAGGTACATAATTTTTATAAAAGTACAACAGAATATTTATTTGTGATGGCTGGGTAGGATAGGATACCTCGACTTTTGACAGAAAGCCGTGAATAAAAATAAATAATTGTTACCTGCAATAAATGTTTATAAATTATAAATAAATATATAAATGGACTAGTTTGCGTGGTGCGCGTGCTGCAAGCAGCACGCGGTTTTCTTTTTCCATGTGTCTGACAGGTAGTGTTGCCCTTTTAAAATTTTGAGAATCCATAGGAGATTTAAAATATTTAATAAACCGCTATGGGAAGCCCTAAATCAGTATGAAAACCCTTTAGGAGCCCTAAAACATTCATCCAAGTCGTCGGCCCTGAGTTACGCTCACCCACTCGACCTTCGTTACGCTACGGGGGTCGGCGGCTCGCTTCGCTCGCCTCCTCCCTCCTCCGCTCCACTCAGGTCTCGTAGGTTCGCTCCACTCAGGACCTCCGACGCCTACTACTATAATATTTGTTCAAAAACCTAATGGATATCTCTAACCGTTGTGAAGTTACAGCCCTTTCAATTTTAGGGGAGGTTGGGGAGAAAAATGTTCTGACTAATTAAGTTCCCCTTTACAAGAATCTGAAAAAAAAATTGTTCCAAGTCTTAAGGCTTTCGAGATCCGCAAAAGGGGGGGAGAGCGGGGGCAAAGGGGGCAACACTGAAAAAAAATTTTTACTTCCCCGAGCCTCCTCTATCCGATTCCGCAAAAAAAAATTGTTCCAAGTCTCTTAGTTTCCGAGATCCTCAATAGGGGGGGGGGAAGGGGGGCAAAAAGGGGGGGTTTGCGATTTTTCCCGAAGTTTCCAGACGTACCTCTATACGAATCCGTCAAAATATACCTACCTCCCCATCCACCAACAGGGAGAACAATTCTGTCAGTCAGTCAGTGGTAGTCTAAGTTTATATATTATAACTAGTTTGCGTGGTGCGCGTGCTGCAAGCAGCACGCGGTTTTCTTTTTCCATGTTTCTGACAGATGGTAATACCCTTCTAAAATTTTGAGAATCCATAGGAGATTTAAAATATTTTATAAACCGCTATGGGAACCCCTAAATCAGTATGAAAACCCTTTAGGAGCCCTAAAACATTCATCCAAGTCGTCGGCCCTGAGTTACGCTCACCCACTCGACCTTCGTTACGCTACGGAGGTCGGCGGCTCGCTTCGCTCGCCACCTCCCCCCTCCGCTCCACTCAGGTCTCGTAGGTTCGCTCCACTCAGGACCTCCGACGCCTACCCACTATAATATTTGTTCAAACACCTAATGGATATCTCTAACCGTTGTGAAGTTACAGCCCTTTCAATTTTAGGGGAGGTTGGGGAGGGGGGGGGATAGTTTTGAAAAAATATTTTGTCTAACCAACTTCCCCTTAATCCAAATCTGAAAAAAAATTTGTTCCAAGTCTTAAGGTTTTCGAGATTCGAAAAAGGGGGGGAGAGGGGGGGCAAAGGGGGCAACACTGAAAAAAAATTTTTACTTCCCCGAGCCTCCTCTATCCGATTCCGCAAAAAAAATTGTTCCAAGTCTCTTAGTTTCCGAGATCCTCAATAGAGGGGGGGGAAGGGGGGCAAAAAGGGGGGGTTTGCGATTTTTCCCCAACTCACCAGACCTACCTCTATACGAATCCGTCAAAATATACATACCTCCCCATCCACCAACAGGGAGAACAATTCTGTCAGTGAGTCAGTCAGTCAGTGGTAGTCTAAGTTTATATATTATAACTAGTTTGCGTGGTGCGCGTGCTGCAAGCAGCACGCGGTTTTCTTTTTCCATGTTTCTGACAGGTAGAGAGACCCTTATAAAATTTTGAGAATCCATAGGAGATTTAAAATATTTAATAAACCGCTATGGGAACCCTTAAATCAGTATGAAAACCCTTTAGGAGCCCTTAGCCATTAAGAAAAAAAAAAAAAAAAGAAAAAAATTTACCAAGTCGT
Source organism: Xanthorhoe designata (assembly GCA_963582015.1). Taxonomy (NCBI): domain Eukaryota; kingdom Metazoa; phylum Arthropoda; class Insecta; order Lepidoptera; family Geometridae; genus Xanthorhoe; species Xanthorhoe designata. Next base: position 8,211,778 of record OY757038.1, read on the forward strand.
CGGCCCTGAGTTACGCTCACCCACTCGACCTTCGTTACGCTACGGGGGTCGGCGGCTCGCTTCGCTCGCCTCCTCCCCCCTCCGCTCCACTCAGGTCTCGTAGGTTCGCTCCACTCAGGACCTCCGACGCCTACCCACTATAATATTTGTTCAAACACCTAATGGATATCTCCAACCGTTGTGAAGTTACAGCTCTTTCAATTTTAGGGGAGGTTGGGGAGGGGGGGGGTGAGTTTTGAAAAAATATTCTGACTAATTAAGTTCCCCTTTACAAGAATCTGAAAAAAAAATTGTTCCAAGTCTTAAGGCTTTCGAGATCCGCAAAAGGGGGGGAGAGGGGGGGCAAAGGGGGCAACACTGAAAAAATATTTTTACTTCCCCGAGCCTCCTCTATCCGATTCCGCAAAAAAAATTGTTCCAAGTCTCTTAGTTTCCGAGATCCTCAAAAGGGGGGGGTGAAGGGGGGCAAAAAGGGGGGGTTTGCGATTTTTCCCGAAGTCACCAAACCTACCTCTATACGAATCCGTCAAAATATACATACCTCCCCATCCACCAACAGGGAGAACAATTCTGTCAGTCAGTCAGTCAGTGGTAGTCTAAGTTTATATATTATAACTAGTTTGCGTGGTGCGCGTGCTGCAAGCAGCACGCGGTTTTCTTTTTCCATGTTTCTGACAGGTAGAGAGACCCTTATAAAATTTTGAGAATCCATAGGAGATTTAAAATATTTAATAAACCGCTATGGGAACCCCTAAATCAGTATGAAAACCCTTTAGGAGTCCTTAGCCATTAAAAAAAAAAAAAAAAAAAAAAAATTTACCAAGTCGTCGGCCCTGAGTTACGCTCACCCACTCGACCTTCGTTACGCTACGGGGGTCGGCGGCTCGCTTCGCTCGCCTCCTCCCCCCTCCGCTCCACTCAGGTCTCGTAGGTTCGCTTTACTCAGGACCTCCGACGCCTACCTACTATAATATTAGTCCAAACACCTAATGGATATCTCTAACCGTTGTGAAGTTACAGCCCTTTCAATTTTAGGGGAGGTTGGGGAGGGAGGGGGGGAGTTTTGAAAAAATATTTCGACTATCTAGATGCCCCTTGATAAGAATCTGAAAAAAATTTTGTTCCAAGTCTTAAGACTTTCGAGATCCGCAAAAGGGGGGGTGAGGGGGGGCAAAGGGGGCAACACTGCAAAAAAATTTTTACTTCCCCGAGCCTCCTCTATCCGATTCCGCAAAAAAAATTATTCCAAGTCTCTTAGTTTCCGAGATCCTCATTAGGGGGGGGGAAGGGGGGCAAAAAGGGGGGGTTTGCGATTTTTCCCGAAGTTACCAGACGTACCTCTATACGAATCCGTCAAAATATACATACCTCCCCATCCACCAACAGGGAGAACAATTCTGTCAGTCAGTGAGTGAGTGGTAGTCTAAGTTTATATATTATAACTAGTTTGCGTGGTGCGCGTGCTGCAAGCAGCACGCGGTTTTCTTTTTCCATGTTTCTGACAGGTAGAGAGACCCTTATAAAATTTTGAGAATCCATAGGAGATATAAAATATTTAATAAACCGCTATGGGAACCCCTAAATCAGTATGAAAACCCTTTAGGAGCCCTTAGCCATTAAAAAAAAAAAAAAAGAAAAAAATTTACCAAGTCGTCGGCCCTGAGTTACGCTCACCCACTCGACCTTCGTTACGCTACGGGGGTCGGCGGCTCGCTTCGCTCGCCTCCTCCCCCCTCCGCTCCACTCAGGTCTCGTAGGTTCGCTCCACTCAGGACCTCCGACGCCTACCCACTATAATATTTGTTCAAACACCTAATGGATATCTCCAACCGTTGTGAAGTTACAGCTCTTTCAATTTTAGGGGAGGTTGGGGAGGGGGGGGGGGGTGATTTTTGAAAAAATATTCTGACTAATTAAGTTCCCCTTTACAAGAATCTGAAAAAAAATTTGTTCCAAGTCTTAAGGCTTTCAAGATCCGCAAAAGGGGGGGAGAGGGGGGGCAAAGGGGGCAACACTGAAAAAAAATTTTTACTTTCCCGAGCCTCCTCTATCCGATTCCGCAAAAAACAAAAATTACGGGTCTCCTAGTTTCCGAGATCCTCAATAGGGGGGGGGCAAGGGGGGCAAAAAGGGGGGGTTTGGGATTTTTCCCCAACTCACCCGAGTTACTTGTTTATGAATCTGTCAAAATATACCCACCTCCCCATCCACCATCAGGGAGAACAATGATGTCAATGAGTCAGTCAGTCAGTGAGTGGTAGTCTAAGTTTATATATTATAACTAGTTTGCGTGGTGCGCGTGCTGCAAGCAGCACGCGGTTTTCTTTTTCCATGTGTCTGACAGGTAGTGTTGCCCTTTTAAAATTTTGAGAATCCATAGGAGATTTAAAATATTTAATAAACCGCTATGGGAAGCCCTAAATCAGTATGAAAACCCTTTAGGAACCCTAAAACATTCATCCAAGTCGTCGGCCCTGAGTTACGCTCACCCACTCGACCTTCGTTACGCTACGGGGGTCGGCGGCTCGCTTCGCTCGCCACCTCCCCCCTCCGCTCCACTCAGGTCTCGTAGGTTCGCTCCACTCAGGACCTCCGACGCCTACCCACTATAATATTTGTTCAAACACCTAATGGATATCTCCAACCGTTGTGAAGTTACAGCTCTTTCAATTTTAGGGGAGGTTGGGGAGGGGGGGGGTGAGTTTTAAAAAAATATTCTGACTAATTAAGTTCCCCTTTACAAGAATCTGAAAAAAAATTTGTTCCAAGTCTTAAGGCTTTCGAGATCCGCAAATGGGGGGGAGAGGGGGGGCAAAGGGGGCAACACTGAAAAAAAATTTTTACTTCCCCGAGCCTCCTCTATCCGATTCCGCAAAAAAAATTGTTCCAAGTCTCTTAGTTTCCGAGATCCTCAAAAGGGGGGGGGGAAGGGGGGCAAAAAGGGGGGGTTTGCGATTTTTCCCGAAGTTACCAGACGTACCTCTATACGAATCCGTCAAAATATACCTACCTCCCCATCCACCATCAGGGAGAACAATTCTGTCAGTGAGTCAGTGGTAGTCTAAGTTTATATATTATAACTAGCTGTGCTCCGCGGTGTTACCCGCGGTGAAAAAGTTAATACATTTTTTTAACGACTTCAAAAAATGAGGAGGTTCTCAATTCGTGGACTGGGTGAACCGATTTTTATGATTCTTTTTTTGGTCTGATGAGGATCGTCAGAGATTATGAATAAAAATGCACCTCGAGAGTGCAAAAATTACTCTCTTCTTACGTAATTGAAAAAGTTTTAATATTTTTTTTAATTTTGCTCCTTGTTTAAGACCAATGCGTCATTTGTAACTTGATTTTGGTGCTCATAGAAAAGGATGACTGCTGGTCGGATATATGGTAATATGGTCTGACATGGTTTATCTTGCTTGCAAAATATTCAAGAAGCAACCATGCGAGCGAAGCGAGCTTCGAACCAAGCGAGCGCAGCGAGCCGAAATTTTTAAGACAAATTCGTCATGTGACACTTGATTTTGCTTAAGGTGCTCATAGAAAAGGCTGACTGTTGGTCGGTCCCTATTTTTTGGTCTGACATAGATCAATTTGCCAGCAAAATATTGAAGAAGCTACCGTGCGAGCGTAGCGAGCTTCAAACTAAGCGAGCACAGCAAGCGTCTTAATCTCGCGAAGCGAGCTAAAATTTTTAAAAACAAATGCGTCCTGACGTGGCACTTGATTTTGCTAATGGAGCTCATAGAAAAGGTTGACTGTTGGTCGGTTCCTATTCTATAGTCTGACATAGTTCAATTTGCTAGCAAATATTCAACAAGCTACCGTGCGAGCGAAGCGAGCTTTGAACCAAGCGAGCGTAGTAAGCTTCGAACTAAGCGAGCATAGCGAGCCTTTTAAACCGAAATTTAAAAAAAATTCATCATGTGACACTTGATTTTGCTTATAGTGCTCATAGAAAAGGCTGATTGCTGGTCTGTTCTTATTCTATGGCCTGACATAGTTCAATTTGCTAGCAAAATATCCAAGAAGCTACCGTGCGAGCGAAGCGAGCATCGAACTAAGCAAGCGCATCGAGTTTCTTAGACTCGAAATTTTTAAGACAAATTCGTCATGACTGACACTTATGTTTGCTTATGGTGCTCAAAGATAAGGCGCTGGTCGGTTCCGAGCAAAGCGAGCGCAGCGAGGATTTAGAATTGCAGCGATCCGAAATTGTGGGAAATTTAATAAAATAGCGATGATGAATGAGGTCCTGGTACCTATGTTTATTGAAGACACAAATTTAAACTTTGTTCTAATGGTTTATGTTGAGCCAGAAATCTTTTTATCGAAGATTTATCTGCGTACATAAGTACCAATTCCGTGAGATTATCGGGTCAAAATAAACAATATTTGAAATCCGTTAAGCCGTTTGAGTTTAAAGAAGCATAATTTAAGTATTTTGATAATCTCACGGGAACATACGCTTTTAAGGGATTTAAAGAAGCCTATGACATGTGTTAATCCAGGATATCAACTGTCCTGGTATCAAATTTCATTCAAATCCGTCCAGCCGTTTCAGCGTGAAGGAGTTATAACTTTGCTTGTGCTGCCATCTATTAACATTATTTTGGCTAAAAGTTACGTTTTCACGGCTAAACTATTTTGATGAATAATTTGGTTTATAATCTTACGGAACCATTGCTTTTTTCAGGAATTTAAGGCAGCCTATTTGTTAATCCAGGGAATAAATAATCCTGCTATTAAATTTAATTCAAATTCCAGCCGTTTGATCGTGAAGGAATAGTAACTTTGCCTGTGCTGCCATCTATTGAAATTATTTTGTTACTTTTTCACGACCAAACTATTTTGTATAAACTATTTTAATGAATTTGATTAATAAAACCACGGAGTCAATGCACTTTTCAGGAATTGTAAGTAGCGTATTTTTTAATTCAGGGTATATGCAATCCTGCTACAAAATTTCATTTAAATCCGTCCACCCGTTTGAGCGTGAAGGAGTTTTATTTTTGCCTGTGCTGCCATCTATGAAGTTATTTTGCCTGACAGCTACCTTTTGCACGGCCAAACTCCGAAACTATTTTGATGAATAATTTGGTTTATAATCTCACGGGAACACTGCACTTTTCAGGAATTTAAAGTAGCTTATTATTTAATCAAGGGTACAATCTTGCTACCAAATTTCATTCAAATCCGTCCAGCTGTTTGAGCGTGAAGGAGTAATATTTTTGCCTGTGCTGCCATCTATAAAGTTATTTTGTCTGACAGCTACCTTTTGCACGAATCCCACGGGAACACTGCACTTTTCAGGAATTTAAAGTAGCCTATTTGTTAATCCAGGGTATAAGCAATTCTGGTACCAAATTTCATTCAAATCCGTCCAGCCGTTTGAGCGTGAAAGAGTAACAAACACACTTACACACACATAAACTTTCACCTTTATAATATTAGTGGGATTAGTGGGATTACCACTACCACTTCCAAAAATATATACATCTGGCTACCCTCAGACATCTTCAAATAATCTAAAATGTTTTCCACGCGTTGGGGATATTGTTTTGACGATATTTTATTTCATTTATACATGAGAATAAGTAATAATAATAAAAAGTATGTTTAAATTGGTTTTTGACTGTAGATTTTTAATTGTTTTTATGTTGGAGTTTCCCTTCTATCAAAGTATTTATTCGAAGTCTGTGACATCCCATGTCAGAATAACAGATAAATTATGTTTGACAATGTAACCTCTCTTTTAATTAGTGAGGTAATAATTTAGACACGCTGGCTAATGGATGATAGTTTAAATTACGTACTTCAATTACTTACGTAAATGCAATTTTAAACAGCAATTTACAGGGCATTTATGATTTGTTCGCCTTTTTTCATAATATTGGTTAATTGGTAAAGGAGGCAAGGTTAAGGAGTCCCAAACTTTTAAAAACTATGTTTGGTTTCAATTATATAAATGTACCGAAGATGCACGTCATAATGCCATCGATAACTTAAATCAACGAGTAAAAAAGAAAGAAAATCTCAGAAAACCCACTAACATCAATTAATCTATTTATTTGTTATCTTAAGTAGGTATAATGTTAAAGATAAAATCTCCGATATTCTAGCAGTACTGACGTTTGTGGCTCAGTGAAAACAGCGTTTACGTCCTCGGAGACACATTACACACTTTCTTATTTCCCCGAGTTCGCAAGGTAATCTAGTAATAGGCAATCTGAGGCTCTCTCTTTAACGCACGGTGAAAGTGCATTGCATAACGGCCCTATGTCTACCACAGTCCGCAAATCAGAATTGACGAGAACTCGATTCGGGACTACTCGATTCGGCTTATTTAAACTCTTCATAACAGGTATTTTTATTTTTAAAAACCTACAATAACGTAAATTTTAAGCCTATATATAACGGGACTCACTATTCCCTGAGACAAGCCCAGGATAGAGCAATAAGGAAGAAGCTTGTCGACGTTTCCTTCAAAGCGTTTCAGGACGGGCACGACCCAGTAAGTAGGTAATGAAGATTACGACATTCTTTCTGGCAGGTTTAGAAATGGGATATTTAATGATATTTCCATGCACCGCTTTAAGTTAACAACGTAAATGTAGGTATTGTAGGTAAATCTGTTCAGAAAAGTTGAAAAAAGAAAAGAAAAGTCTATAAGAATTATTAGCCGTAAGCCGAATCTAGTTAACTAGAATCAGGAAGCTGGGTTGATTTGATTGCAGGAATTAGCTTACATTCGTGAAATCTATTACTACGTTACAACAAGCTTGCGTCTAAAATTACATGTCATGAAAAACAAACATAAATAGTAAACTTACTCTACATCATTATCTTCACTATTATACAACCTATGTCAAGTCACTCCTGGCTATGGCCTACATTTTTGGCCATATCTTCCGGTGTTGAAACTATCGCATCTAGAGCCTCTTCTCTTAGCCATGTGACATAATGCTTCATTTCTTTTCTCTTTCTATCACCACTATTGAAGAATAGCTATAAAATAAGGCACGCGAATCAGAATTTTCAAGTTAAAGGTATCGGGGCGGGTTTTGTTGGTGACCTTAACATTGTCATCTACCTATCCAGTAGGTGGTCTGTCAGCGCTGCGTTTACTGTCATACCAAAGGTATTTCGGACAAATTTACAAGTAAAACAAAAATGAATGAGAAACCACCGCTATTATTAAACAACACGTAAGGAGTGAGTCAATGAGAGCGTGGACAAGTTGGGACGAGCGATTCTTGAAACCTTTTTGTTGCATATCATCCTTGTTGCCCAATAAGACAAAATCTGATCGTTTATATAGATGCAGGATATCGCATAATGTGAAGCGCTCGTGGCGAAGCTTGCTAAGACGTTCTTGATAGATCGTCGAAGTTAAGCAACGTTCTGAGCGGTCACAACTTGGATGGGTGACCGCAAGTGGCATTTATATCAGAGAGCTTCCGTGCTTCGGAGGGCACGTTAAATTGTCGGTCCCGGCTTTTAAAGGCGTTAAGTCATGACGGAGGCCTTAAGGCGGCCTAAAAACTCCGTCACCAGAGTTGGCCACTTGCTCATACGAACTTACTTACTTATCGCATAATGTCACCGTAGAAGACTTTTAATGCTGTCTTTCCTAAATATTATGTTTGAATTGATCTAAATTATTTACGTGGTTTATTAAAAAGGTCGAAAATTAAACTTACATACAGTTATTTTGTTTGAAAATAACTTCTTAAGTACTTTAACAGTAGGTGCATTTTACTTAACTGACGGAGAGTGCGCTAGTTTCTGTTAACTTTAATCCTTAGATCGAAGGCTCAGTTGTATGTAACAACAGTATGAACACACAGTAATGAAGTTTTACCTGAAAACCTACCCTTCAAATGGCCATTCTAGCTAATGGTTAAAAAGCTGTAATTGCTCCCTGGTACAAATAGACAGGGTGGGTGGGGTAGGTACTTTCCTGGAAAAACCTAATTGGTAGAATAATTGCCGTGCATAGGGTGGAAGCGTAAATCCGGGCTCAGATTTATGATGAAATATGGTATAAGTAGGTAAAGTACCTAATATTAATTAAATAGGGTCGAGCAAGGGAATAATAAATAAAATACCCATTTAATTATAATTACAAAATAGTCATAAGATATCTTTAGTTTAACACTAAAGGGAAACTTATTTAAAAATATGTAACTAAAATCAACAATATTTCAATGTTTTTTAACATCTACTTTGCTGCTTTAAAAGTGTATCTATACTAATATTATAAAAAGGTTAAGTTGATTTGTTTGTATGTTTGGGGTAAGTAATCTCCGAAACTACTCATCCGATTTCAAAAATTCTTTCACCGATGTGTAGCATGGACTTTCCAAATGAACATAGGCTATATTTTATCAATGTAGGTACTATGCGAGCGAAGCCGCGGGTGAGTAAGCTATTATATTATAAAAGAATCAACATTTTCTTGCCCTTATCCCACTAAATAGAGTCTGCACAACATGTAAGTATAATAATAGCTCAAGCTATATTATGTAATTAAATAACATAATTAAATAATTTTACATAATATTTTTCAATCATAATTTTACATATAAAAATCACATAATACGCTGGATTTATTTTAAGCGTTGAAATGCACCAGTCTAAAGACAAACACGTCAGCGGGACGTGGGTCGGCAAACGCAGGTAATGACACAAACTCCCCCGATGGATTCCAATCTTGTCGCGATGGGGGAGCTCAGTAGCCGTGGTTGGTGCCCCCACGGTGAAGCTAAAAGGAATCCAAGGAGGGGACGCTCCGAGTAGGCCTGGTGATAAGCCCGCTCTGGATGCGTCCGAGGAGGGTGCGGGGACGGAGTTTTCTGTTCCTGCAGCCAGGAGGGGTCGCGGGAGGAGAGGCGTGTCGGTGTGTCGTTGCCGCTCGCCCTATCTTCCGCGACCAAACGGTGGCGCACCGTTTGATGCGTTGGTGGCGGGGCCGCAGGGGAAGAGGAGTGTCGGTGTGTCGTTGCCGCTCTCCCTGTCCTCTGCGGCCGTTTGGTGGTTTTGCGGCGGAGCCAAGGCATGATCCGCCGCGGAGAGCGGGGCGCCGGAGTAGGAGATTCCTCCAGTTTCTCCGGCCCCCAAAACACAGGCCGTGGCGGTAGTACCGGGGGGTGCTACCGCCCTTGAAAGGCCTAGAGGTGGTGCGCGTGGGTGTTCTGCGCGCCCCTCTCTCTCCAGAGAGACGCGGTGGGAGGCAGTCGCCTCACCGCAGTAAGAGGAGCTCGTCATAGAGCAGACGCCGTCGGGGCCGCGGAAGAATGCGAAAGCGTACCCGTAGCCCCGGCAAATGGCGTTAAGAGGACCCCGTCGGTTTTTAGTGGGTGCGAGTCTTACATATCCCTTCCGCCGCCCCCACGGCGGGAGGGAATGCATAAAGGCATTTTCCGACGCAAAAAAAAAAAAAAAAAAAAAAAAAAAAAAGGTAATGACACAAAACGACATTATACTTAAACCCGACGCATAAAGATGGATTTTAAGTAAAAAATCTTGGTTGTTCGGTCATAAGTCACATTTTTCGTAAGAATTTTCTTAAAACTAGAGCTAGCGAATGAGAGCTATAATTTCAAGCACAATATGGTAACTTTTCTGCAATAAGATACAAATTTAGTCATAAAATACACAAAGCTAATCTTGTTGTGTGAGAGGTGGTAGAGGCCTCTGAAAAAGGTCATTTATAAAAACAAATATCCTTGGACATTCCACACAGCGTCGTCTTGTCCTAAGCTAAGAAACTCAATGCTTGTGTTAAATAGTAACCAGATGACTGATAAAATAAAATGAAATGAAAAAAAATTAAATATGATCCCGACTACTATCCCAGTGAGCGGTAGACATTTCTTTCAGATCTTTTTAGGCAATTTTTAGATCCTTTTGAAGATGTCTATGGGAGTAGTGAGCGGTATATGTCCAAATACATTTTGGTACATGCCAATAATTGTGAAATGCCATTCTTGCAGAAGTTAACTTTTCATTACGTGACAGGTTGCAAGCCCATCGACGCTATTAGAGAGCTAACTTGTTTCCTCACCATGTTTTCCGTTACCGTTAAAAGCTCGTGTTAAAGCGCTTATACATTTTTTTTTTATAAAATACTTATGTACTTTTTTTTCTTTAATTTCATACTTATTACATACAGATAAAACCCAGACCAGGAACGAACATCTGCAGAACATAAAAACATTTGTCCCGCGGGATTGAGCCCGCAACCTCCGTGTCTCAGGCTCCTCGAGGTTGTAAAAAATAATTCTGCTCTTTTCTAATTCTGTAAGATAAGCTACTTTTGAAAGGGCACTGGCCAACAATTTGTCTGACATGTAGTCTTAACATGTAGGTGTCATAATGACGCATTTGTTTTAATTATCTTACAAACGGATCTTCCTTGCTAGGTGCTAGATATTATCAATATATATAAAACAATAAGCATTTTTCTGCAATCAACGCACAGACCAAACCGCTGAAGCTATGAAGCTGAAATTTGGAAGGTAGCTTCCTTTTAAAACAAAAGTGAGCACTAAGAAGGGATTTTTCGAAATTCCACCCCTAAAGGGTTGAAAAGGGGTGAAAACCGTTGTATGCAACTTTTTAATGCGTGAAGCGATTTTCTTCAAACTTGGTATAAACATTGTAAATGATAAATAAATTTACATGTTTTTCAGGAATTAAAAAAAAACGCATGAAAAGAGGTAAAATGTGCTGTCAAAGTTTATATGGGAACTTTTTAATGGGTAGTTCGATTTGCTTGAAACTCGGTTACAACACTAACAATGCAAAATAAATATATACGTGTTTTAGGGTTTTTCGAAAAAAACCCTTTGAAAGGGTGAAATGCAGTGTCAAAGTTTGTAGTGAAACGTATTGAAGGGAGGCGCGATTGGCTTGAAAATCGGTTTGGATACTATAAATACAAATAAATGGAAATATATTGGAGGAATTTGCAAAAAAATATCCCTATTATCCTATAGGGTGTAATTATCCTAAGTTTTTATCGGATTTTTTTTTATGATGAAATACTTCTAGGTACCGGATTTAATAATGAAATGATGTTTAAAGATGAATATCGATGACTGTATTCCCATCTAATACCACACCATAGGAATACAGTCAGAAGTATGTAAATAATAATAATTGTTGGAATAAATCGGATTTGATTGGAACTTGGTTCGGAAACGTTAAATCATCAATCATATTTATAATTTTCGTTTCGAACCAACATGACTTTAATTTCGTATGAAAAGAGCAAAATGTACATTTTTGTTCATAACTTCGAAGATCCTCATCAAATCCTAAAAAAATATAGAACCTCGGGATATTAATGCATTTTAAAATTCGGTCCACTATTGACGGAATGATCAGTGTACATACCTACTTAAATAAAAAAACATAAGTACATTATAACCTCCTCCTTTTATGACATGTGTTAATCCAGGGTATCAACTGTCCTGGTACCAAATTTCATTCAAAACCGTCCAGCCGTTTGAGTGTGAGGGAGTTATAACTTTGCCTGTGCTGAAGTCATGCTAAGTTTCAAGGTGTATCTATAGCCACAGAATAAAAGAATAGTACCTAAGTCCCACGCATAATTTAGTTTTATAAAAAAAAATTACTAATTTCTAATTTCATCATCAATAATATAAAACAATAAGCATTTTTCTGGAATCAACGCACAGACCAAACCGCTGAAGCTATGAAGCTGAAATTTGGAAGGTAGCTTCCTTTTAAAACAAAACTGAGCACTAAGAAGGGATTTTTCGAAATTCCACCCCTAAAGGGTTGAAAAGGGGTGAAAACCGTTGTATGCAACTTTTTAATGCGTGAAGCGATTTTCTTCAAACTTGGTATAAACATTGTAAATGATAAATAAATTTACATGTTTTTCAGGAATTAAAAAAAAACGCATGAAAAGAGGTAAAATGTGGTGTCAAAGTTTATATGGGAACTTTTTAATGGGTAGTTCGATCAGCTTGAAACTTGGTAGTAATACTAACAATAAAAAATAAATATACACGTGTTTAAGGGTTTAAAAAAAAAACCCTTTAAAAGGGTAAAATGCAGTGTCGAAGTTTGGAATGAAACGTATTAATAGGAGGTGCGATTGGCTTGAAAATCGGTTTGGATACTATAAATACAAAATGGTTGGACACGTGTTTCAGGAATTTTCAAAAAATACCCTAAAAAGGGATAAAAAGTGGTGTCAAAGTTTGTATGGGAAATTTTAAACGGGCTTAGCGATTTGCTTGATACTCTGTTGCAATACTTAAAACACAAAATAAATAGATGCGTTATTTGTTTTTTATTTATTTTTTGCAAAAAAAAAACCCATAAAATGGATGAAATTCGATGTTAGAAGTTTGAAGTGGAATGTTGAGATTGACTGGAAATTCGGTATGGATACTATACTACAAAATAAATGGGCAATTGTTTAAGGGTTTTTCTTTAAAACCTTTATAAAGTTAAATTCGGTGATAAAGTTTGAAGTGAAACATATTAAAAGGTGGAGCGATTTGTACGACAAAATCAGTTGTAACGCTTAAAATACAAAATAAAAAACCTTTAAAGAGTGAAACGCGGCGGTTTCTAGAATAAGCAAAATCCAGCGTCAGTGACGCATTTGTCTAAAAAAAAAATCGGCTCGCTACGCTCGCAATGTTTGGAGCTCGCTTCGCTCGCACGATACGCCAGACCATAGAATATACACCGACCAACAACCAGCCTTTTCTAGGAGTAGGTAGAATAAGCAAAATCAATAGTCAGTGTCGCATTTGTCTAAAAAAATTTAGGTTTGCTACACTCGCTTCGCTCGCATGATAGCATCTTGAATATTTTGTATGCGAATTTATCTGTGTCAGGCGATAGAGTATGAACCGAACAACAGTCAGCCTTATCTATGAGCAGAATAAGCAAAATTAAGAATCAATGACGCATTTGTCTAAAAAGAATTCGGCTCGCTACGCTCGCAAACTTTGAAGCTCGCTTCGCTCGCCCGGTAGCTTCCTCAATATTTTGCAAGCGAATTTATCTGTGTCAGACGATAGAGTATGATGAACCGAACAACAGTCAGCCTTAGCTATAAGCAAAATTAAGAGTCAATGACGCATGTCTAAAAAAAATTCGGCTCGCTACGCTTGCAAACTTTGAAGCTCGCTTTGCTCGCCCGGTAGCTGCTTCAATATTTTGCAAGCAAATTTATCTGTATCAGACGATTGACTTAGAACCGACCAACAGCCAGCCTTTTCTATGATAACCATACTACTACAAGCAAAACCAAGTTTCACATGACGCATTTAAATTGTCTTAAAAAAATTCGGCTCGCTTCTGAGTCAAAGAAGTTCTTGGTTCGAAGCTTTTGTTTTTTAAGTATTGCAACAGAGTTTCAAGCAAATCGCTAAGCCCGTTTAAAATTTCCCATATATTATGCAAGCAAATTGAACTGTGTCAGACCATAATAGGAACCGACCAATAGTCAGCTTCTTTATGAAAATCGTAAGCAAAATCAAGTGACAGTAAAAAAGTTTAGCTGGCTGCGCTCGCACCATAGCTTCTAGATTATTTTGCAAGTAGATTGAACTGTGCCCGACCATAGAATATGAACCGACAAACAGTCAGCCTTTTCTATGAGCACCGTAAGCAAAATCAACGTAGGTAGCCACTTTAAATACAAGTTAATACAACCTATGATCCCTTCACATTTGAGAGGTAGTTTTGAAAATAAATGTTACGTGACATTTTTGTTGTGTAGTGATATAAATTCGATTTTACTCCATTCATTCACTCTATTATGAGTTTAATTTCTAGAAATCCCTTCTATGTAGGTACACCTCCATTTATCAAGATTCACTTTTCTCATTCAGTACGACCAGTGTTTAAGGTAGGTATACAACACGCGAGCGAAGCCGCGCGGGTCTGCTAGTGTAAACATAATTGTTCCTGTATTTTAGTGTTCTGTGAGTGAAAAAGAATATCAAATCCACTTATTTTGCTTTAGCTCTTACTAAAACTTTTTTGTTTTTGGATTTTTGCCTATAAATATATTGTAAATTGTGTAAATTGTTTCTGTTGTAATCCCTATAGTAAACTAGCTGCGACTCGCGGTGTTACCCGCGGTAAATAGTTCACGATCCCTTGGGAATACCGTAGTCACACTTACATACTTACACACTTTCACACACACAAACTTCCACCTTTATAATATTAGTAGGATATTAGGATTAAAGTGATTTTTAAATGTGTAATTTGTAAAAATATTTTTACTCTAATCAGCATGATCTGGTTGTACTAATATAAGTTTAAACTAATCTTTTCTTATCTTGGTTCACTGACCAATGAAAATGAATTTTATTTAATTAAATAGTGTTCATCATGTTTCGCCTTTATAAAATATGCTAATAATTATATTTTAAGTCAACATGACACAGAACCCAGCAGTCGACCTCACTTACTTTTGGCCATTCGAGAATTAATATTCCATGTGTAGGTATTGTTTTCAACGTCTCTGTAATTATGACTTTTATTATTGTTAATACTCAGCGACTGAATATTTAACAAGAGTTTCTTGATTCCACGTGACATCAGTTTTGTATTAGCACAGTTAACTATGCCCTTTGGCATTTCAGGCATAAAGGTAGATGGAAAATTTATTTCATTCTTTAAATTATATTAAGGTTAACTTCTGCAAAATGTGGGTATGTACCAAATGTATTTGGAAATAACTCTGACTACCCATTGTCATCATCATTGGATTTCAAATGACTAAAAAGATCTGAAAAAAATTGTCTTCTGCACCATCAAATTACAGTCGGAATATTTTCTTTATTGAAATGAAAAAGTTTTAAAAAAGAACTCGTAGAGTCGCTTCAAATGCTTGCTTAGACATTCTTGATAGATCGTTGAAGTGAAGCCACGTTCTGAGCGGTCACAATTTGGCCAAAGGAGTGAAACAACTAAGCGCTTTCTGTGCTTCGGAGTGCACTTTAAATTGTCGGTCGCGGCTTAAACAAATGTTAAGCTATGTCGGAGGCCTTCAGGCGGCCTAAAATCCCATCACCAGAGTTAACCACTAGCTCATAAAACGTAGCTGAATAGATTATTCAGTTGTAAATACATATAGATATTCCAATAAGTTCAGTAGAATGCTAGACTCACTGATTTAGAGACACGCCTTTTGTGTACAGCACTGAATTTATGTACTAAGTAACACGAACTGTCTACTGGGCTCGATAAATGGCCAAACCTTCAATTGAGAGACTATACGGAAACGTTTACACTGTTGAAACTTGACAGAACCTGCTTTTAATCACCTGCATTAAGATATATACATTGAATAGACAAACTCTTTATAGTAATATCCAATCATTGTAGAAACATTTAACAAAATGTTAAGCCGCGTTGGTTGAGTGAGATAGTGGTGGGGTAATTACATCGGATTTGTCTTTTCAAAAAAGTATTTGCATATTTTTACGAGCTTTAAGTCTAAACAGAGAAAGATGCCAAGTGTTAACGCTTCGTATCTATATAAGTACCTAGTACCTTTCTATCAACGCTATTCCTTTGATTTGACAAATTTGATCGCGTGACTTTTCGTCATCGAATGACTTATGCATTCTTTTATGTTTCTATTTCAAAGCAATAATAGAAAAGTAACTTGGCTAGGGAGTAGCTGGCTTTCTGATAGCGGCGATGGGCTTGCAATCTAACGCGTTTGTATTATTTTATTTTGTATTTTTCTGCTGTTTAAATTAAAATTATAATTTATTCTAATCTAGCTCTGTTAATGATGATCAAGATCATAAACTTAGTCATAGTAATCACCTAGTAATGTAAATGGTCAATCACACAGATATTTAACTATAAAACAACTGTGTCTAATTATAGTAATGTTCTTACTGTTATTGTTATCTTAGAATCTAGATTAGAACTAGTTCCTGATGAGTCAAAACTATTAATTATTTATTCACAAGTTGAGTAAAAAAAAACAACTTGAATACTGCTGGAAAACATAGTGAGAAAACCAGTTAGCTTACTAATAGCGTCGACAGGTTTGCATCCTGTCACGTATGGAAAGATAACTTCTGCAAAATGTGGATATGTACCAAATATCTCTGACTACACCTTAGACATCTTTAAAGGATCTTCTAATGTCTGATCTGAGATAAGGTCTACCGCGTCTTAGAAAATATGCTGAAGACTGTATTAGTCGTGATGTTATTTAATTTTTTTCATTTTTCTTTCTAAGATCTAAAATGATAACGAAAAAATAGAGCGATTTTTACAAGTTCTTCGAGACACATTTCGTATGTTTAAAATACATAGATTGATAGAATTCATGAGATTAGTTTTAGACTTATTGATTCTCAAAACTCACATAGTAAACTCTTAAAAATCATGACGAAATGAATCGGATTTTGCTAGAATGTTGAATGACGAGTATAATACAGATTAAAAACAATCTGAAATCATTATAAAATAATTGATGTTAACCGTCTTGTATCCTAGTTTTTGCGCAATAACCACGCTTGACTGAATGATTATATGCGCTGCGGCCTTTAGAAATAACACAGACCTAGGAGAATAACTATAATACTCTTTTATCTCGAATTTGTGTAATCTTAAATTGCCTAAGTATTTATCGGAAATCGAAAGTTCTTTTAATTTAATTTTATTCTAACGTAGGAGAGGGTGGAGGAGAGGAGGTATGAAGGGAAAAAGAGGGGGGAAAGCTTTGCCTAGCAGTGGGTCATTGGGGGCTGCTAATGAATGAATGACAACTGTGTCATAATGCTGTTAAATGCCGGGTTCCTATATCCAACTAACGGATGTCCGTAGGCGGTCGTCATAGCAACGTCTAAATCTGTCAAAAAGTTTCATACATTTTGTGTCAGATTACAAGGTTGCTATGACGACCGACCTACGGACATCCGTTTGTTGGATATAGGAACCCGGCATTAGTAAACTTGATTGGCAATACATAGTTACAAGTTGAATTAATAAAATATTTAACAGCAATTAAAGATAATTATTGCAGCCCTATCTTAAAAAACAAAAAATAAAAAATACTGTACTGTAAAAAACTCAAAATACTGTAAATTATCAAAACTTGATGATTTATTATTCTATTTTTAAAATTACGATTGATAATCTAACACAGTGGTTTATAAACCTAACATACCTATTTCATAAACATGTTAAAAAAAAATTGTATGACGATCTGGTGGACTGGTTTTCTTAAAGAAGCTATCCTCTCGAAGCTATAATGCATACAGTGACACCACATAAGTATCAATCACAAATACAAAGGACCTATGCAAATACCACTCGTGCGCAGTAATTTACGCATAAATAACATGAATAACTAAATAACTAAGAGATGATCGTCCAAGTCTATTCAGGGTCTTTAGCTTCTTAATGACCATCGACTTTAAATATGGCATATTGGTTTACACCAACATCATTTTAAGTGATAAGGGTTATTTTAGTAAATAAAATACTCCTATAAACACAAACAAACCTACATAAAATTACAAAAGGCTAGACTTTCAAGTGACAAGTCAAGTGACATTCATTATTGTTGTCTAAAGTAACGTACCTTATCATCAATATCTATGCAGTTAATTTATTTACCTCCGCTCTGTATGTCATAAGCAAAGACGATTAATATCTAGAAGACAGACAAAGGCCATACACAAAATCGTAACCCTAAAAAATAGCCTGAAAACTCTAAAACATCAATTTTATCCAAGAAATTTCAATTACTTCCTATTAAAAATGTTTAAATATTGAATATTGTTGCTACCTACTACTAAGTATTGAAATTTCTTGGATAAAATTGATGTTTTAAAGTTTTCAGGCTATCTGGTACTGCGGGATCGGGTTACGATTTTGTGTATGGCCTTTGTCTGTCTTCTAGATATTAATCGTCTTTGGTCATAAGATTTTTGGCGTTCTTTTGTATACATATTTTATAAGTGTCATTATTACATCAATTTCTATGATAAAAATCTTGTTATCAATTAATAAACACAATACATGCCTCATAAACCCTATTTGGTAGTATAATTAGCTAATTATGTTTTTACTTGCATTTGCATGTAAAGTGCACTAAGTTGACACGTTAGATATTCCCAGACATCCTTCATAGATTGCTTCACTAAATTACTTAATTATTAGCGTAATTAACGCGACATTTTGATGCCGTGGTAATTACAGACCCTTAGAAGGTTAGCAGCTTTTTAAACCCCCGTCGCGCACACACTTTGAGTGAGCAAAAAGCATCATAAGATGTTAAACTTAATTAACTTGTTTTATAAACTTGTATTTACACAAGAATTAATACAAATTGAATGTAAGTATTCTCAGAGTTTTCTTACTTTTATATAAATACAATACATACACGCCTCTTTCCCATGGGGTAGGCAGAGACTACAGATCTCCAGTTGCGATCCTGACACACCTTTTTCGCCTCATTCACTCATTCATTACAAACACAATCAGTTTTAGTATAGGTAGTTTTTTTTTCAGATGTGCTTTGTAAAATAATAATGCCCAAATTAGTGTTTGTTTGTGACTTCTTGTAATGAATTGAAATGCCTAAGAGGACTGAAAAAATGTCTAAATCACCTCGGCCATGATAAACTAGAGGTATGCCTAAAGATAACCTTTAGGAACACCAAAATATGTCTTTACTTTTTAGTGAAAACTTAAAAAATGACTCGAGCCAAACATTTGAACGTGTTTCTAAGGATCCTTTGAAATATCTAAGCTTTGGGTAAGTCTTGATACTTATCTAAGTCCAGTATTACTTTTTTTATTGATATTTTAGACCTAAACGTTTTAACTTCGGGTTAAAAACACATCGCTTAGTCACCTTGCAATTGCAGGACTAGTCATAGTCTTTGTCCTGAGATCTTTATCTCATTTGTCGAGACACATAAACAGAAATGTCGATTTTATCGGCAACTAAAGAGGTATTAATATGTGGAGTAATACGCGCGGGAGACAATTTCACCAAACATGGCGTTGGTCCTTGGTGCCCACGCTTTGAACTGATACCTAACATTCGTTTTAATGTGGATAATTGCGATCGCATTAAGAGACGTGGTCCTCCCACGTTCAGCAAATTTATATTTGTGGTTCTGGCCAGTTTATCCAACCTTTACCTTACTTGAGAGTAGTTTTAAGTTAATTTGATGAGCTTGCCTTGCACTGAAAAACGTTACGAAAAACAACTCCCACTTCATAAAACCTAATGAAGGGCAATGGAAGCTGTGTCACTATGACTATAATCATGAATAAAAAAATGTTAAAGATGACGTAATCTAATATACTTACGGCAAAAGCTGTGACGTTACAGACGTTTTTCGCCACAAATTTTCTAACAAAAAAATAATTGCACGATACTTTTAAGTCAATTTTTATTTTTCTAGTTTGAGCAACATAACGAGAATGTCGGGGGTTGAAATTCTATCTGGGTGCAATTTTCAATGATGCATTTATAAATCATGTGATGAAATCGAATCTTAAAATAAATATCGGGATGCATTATCTGTAGCTTCTGTTTGAGTGTTTCGAAGCGGTTTTCTTACATTTACAAATAAATGAATTTTGATTTGATTTTGATTTAATTTGTAAGAGTACCTATGTCATCGCTAAGCGAATTGAAAGCCGACACCCGTCCAAATTGTGAACGCTTAGAACTTCGAGTTGGTATCTTTAAGGATCTATAGAGAACTTCGCAGCAAGCTTCGCTATGTCACGCTTCGTATGCTGCCACATCTTGTATGATCAATTGATCATGATACACTGCAGCGTTGATCAGACCGAGCAAATGACACAAATATGAACCAGACTTTTGATGACATCATGAAGGTAAAGTACATAGATTCATGAATATACACGAAGGGCTCATTTGTGACTAAGCAACTGTTCTAGGCTGATTGAATCATGATTTCATTATAAATGAAAAATCTTACTAAAAGTTAAAGGCTCCGGCAGGATTCGAACCTGCGTAGATACAAGCGATCGCTCTTAAGCCGAGCTGCCTGACCACTAGGCTACGGACCCTCTAAGCCGAGGCCTGAAACTATTAGTAAGACGATTTTTGTATCGGTTAAAGCACCGATCATCATGATTAATAGTGATCATATTACATCAAGTCTCGATGAACAGGTACATGTTGTGACATGTATTTTATGTTCTTATCCGAACATCTACCGCGATAAATCAATCAGTTCCACTAGCCAAAGGTAAGTTCCATTTATAAATTGATTATAAATAATTTAACAATTTAATTTATGAATAAGGTATTTTAAAAATAAAATGTTTTACTTCTTGACACTTAATTTCTAACTAAAGTGTATCAATGAGTTATAATAACAAAAAATATCCTTATAGTTTATTCAATTAAAGAAAAGATTCCGAGTGAAACTGTAGATATAACATCATAATCATCATCATCCACAGCCCATAGGTACCCACTGCTGGGTGTAGGCCTCCCTTCGTAAACGCCACATAATCCGGTCCTGCGCTGTGCCAAGCCAGGAATTTCCCGCGTATTGTAGATATAACGCACTAGAATAATTTGTAATTAACACTTATATTAATATGACAGACCACGTAGAAATATTGATAACGTAAGAGAGAGACATCGGTAAAACAGAGACTCTTGAATTTTTTTATTGACAGCTGCATACGAATTATACGCCACGGATTTTAGGTATCAAGGCATATCTCTAATTTATCAATAGTAGAATGTATAACACATACTATAGCGGATACAACCCGCCCACTTGGTTATTTACGCCGGCCAATGTACGTGCAGGCACCAAAAAACCCGGTTTTGCCATTTTAGGTAATAAGACAATGTTAGTTCATTAGGTTTGGCTACCGCCCACTCTTATGATGATACTAGGTTGCGGTAGTAACTACCATTTTATCAGTATCTATGCGGTTATATATTGTTGTATCAGCTCCAATCAATAAATGAGTTGTTATTCATGATTTTATATCAAGCTATTTATCGATTTATATATAGTCAAACATTTTTTTGTTCTATTTCACATTATAACACATTTTATAGAGATTTATGTAAGTGGGTACTATTTTCGTTTGGCCTCATTAATGTATTAAGTAAATGCATGCGTATTGGATGGCGAAAACTTAGGGAGGCCTTTACCGGTGGGTAAAGTCGGGTTGGGTACGCATATAAAAGAATAAATAGCCAGCACGTCATAGACTCTACAAAGTTTTAGATCCTGATTCTGATAGAGACAATTCACTTTCATTTTTCGACTTATTTTCTATTATAAAATGAAAACATAATCAGCAATTTAGTTGTAGATTTAAAACATAAGGACGCATGGTACATGGCATAGTAACATGCCATAAAATAATTACTTAACATCATAATTGCTTTACAACTGTGGGTAGCGTAACAAATCTAACAACTACTAAACATTAGTGTGGGCTTTTATACTATTTATTAAATTGTCCAAATAGTTGATTGGATGACTTAATTTTGTTGAATTGTGGGACGAAATGTGTCAATATGTACTTGTTATGATGACTTATTTCGGTATATAATTGGCACTTACAAATAAAATCCAGGCGCCTACTTTGCATAGATTGACTTGGAGTGATGAAAGCCTTATTCAACGTTAATAAGCAACGTTTAATATCTGTATTTCGTATCAACTGCTCCTGCAGTTGATACGAAATACAGATATTAAAACGTTGCTTTAATCCAAGGTAAAATTAGAAATCGATATACCAATTCTCCTAATAAAAATGAAAATAAATAAATACCTTGGATATTCCACACAGCGCCATCTAGTCCCAAGCCAAGAAATTTAATGCTTGTGTTATGGTAACCAGATGACTAATAATTATTCTCTTATGTAATAGCTTAAATATTTTTTTTTATATGTACATACAATGTACCTATGTAATAAAAAATGTTTATTATACAAATCACCCAGACTCGAGACAAATATTTGCAGATCATAATACAAACATTTGTGTCGCAGCGGGGATCGAACCCGCAACCTCTGCGTCTCAGACGGGCTTTTTCCCACTGCGCCATGACAGAGGTCGTCAATCGTCAAGTAAAAAGAAATTGTAAGTGAACATACAACAATTTTTTCATAATAGAAAAGTTATTAGTTGATTGGCAACTAACTCTAAAAGATGAGAAAAAATCTCACCTCAACCATTGAAACATAATCTTCCCAGGCAGTCATACATCAAATCCAATTGAGCAACACTTGATCAGAAATGTCAGCCGCAATGGTCGAGCTAATGCAACACCCCGTATAAATGCCATTAGAGTACTTTAATAATAGCACACGTATTGTAAGACGAGTAAACTGACCGACTTGCATAATGAATCGGTTAGGGGGAGTGCACATTAGCGAATGAATCAACGAAATTACAACATCTATAAAATTTTTTATAACTATTTTGGACAAAAGCCGTTTTGGACAACGTTGTGTCTCGACTTTCGATTCTATGGTCAAATTCTGGACTTGAATAAATGGTTTTTCATTTTGACAAACTAATTATGCACTTCGACACGGGCTTTAAAGGAAACCATTGTAAGGAATGGTGATAAGGTCAGATGAAGTGGCTAAGCATGATGATGCTGATCATAATGTTAAAAGATAAATAGAGTACAGGGAAACATTTTGGTAGATCGAGCCTTTTAGGCTTACATATAAGCATAATATAACCACAGTTACCATTGCCGACCATAAATATACTAATATTCAAAATTGAAAAAGGAGTTAAAAAGTATATTAAATATAAAATTTTGGCATAAGAATACCTAATGTAAAAAACATTATTTTATGATATAAAAAGTTATTAATAGAACCCTCAGATTTAAAAAGAAGCAACGATATAAAAATCAATTACGTTTTGAACTAAAAACGTACAAAAATCGCTACCTATTGTAAAATAATTGTTTAAATCCGCGACTAAAGTGTGCACTCAACCTAAGATTATGTTTGTTGAAGTATGCAATTGCAACCTTGATACGCGGCTCTTGAAACTTGATTGATATTAATTAGTCGATGGATTCATACCTTAAAAATAGGACATTGTTTAGTTAGACCTTCACCGTTCATCTTTATTTGTGTATTTGTCACGAGTTTATGAACACGATTATAAAGACAACAGCACCGGCGTAACAAACAATGCATTTACGTAGTACTTTGGAAATGATGTAGGTACAGTTCGATTTTTAAATTATGAAATAGACAGTACATTTCGAATGCCCAAAATTAAAAATATTTTTTTTTTAAATTATTGTGGAAAATTGTTCGACTTCTGAATTTGTTTTAAGTTTTACAGAAACAATAAGTGTTTTCGAAAGAAGTTTCAAAATAGATTATAACAACCTCCTTTTAATTTTGAACTGTTTCATGTTCGTATCCGTGCGAAGTTTGATAAAGACTTTGTCGGCGTGCAGGCACAATTTGCATAGCGACACTGTAATTTAGCGAGTACTTAGTATTGAAAAGGTAACTTTAAAACAATGAAATCCAAACTAATGGAAGTTTTATAGTAAATACGTAATGAGCTGGGAACGAAGCGGTGATCGCCGGCCATTGTCCGGACTCTGGGCGCCTTCCGCCTCTAAACGCCACCTAACGAAGACCCCCTACTTTACATACCCCCACACTTCATTACCTTCATTAATGCTTGTAGAGGCGGGGGAGGGGAGGTTTAGTTACACTGGTCTGGCACAAGTATAGGAAAGTATTGAAAGGCGGAACGACTCGATTGAAAAATAGAAAACGTGTGCCGCGATGGTCTACATGTAAATAATGATTCTGTCATTCTGCTAAGCGGGAAGTCATTACTTTAATTATTTAATCGTAAATAGTCCCTTGGTGTCGTTTAATAAATTATTGTATCTATACACATTTTTAGTATCTTGTTATAAAATAAACATTGCAATTGATTGCGCTTTAAAATCATATAAAAGATTAATTAAAGATATCTAGTAGAGTTATCCACATGCACTTAAATATTGTTATTGCATGTTCACTTATTATAATAATAATGATTTATTCATAAAATTCATTACACTCAAAGTTTACACGAGGGTAAAGGTGAATATATTACAAGATTATAGTAAATCAGTTGTAACAAAGTGTCATTATTATGGACCTTTACCAACCCTAAAAAATATGTTATCGTGGACATCATCCCAGTCATTATGTTACGAGTATATCAATGTCATAACGTAGATAACTTTCATATTTATAATATTAGTAAGATAATAGTAGTGTGGAATGTAGCGTGATTGTATGAGACATCGCGATATCGCCCTCGCGCATACGCTTGGGAGAGCGGATCGACACGGTTTGTCTGTACCACTTACACTATGAACATAACCAACGAATAGTTCCCAAATCATCGGGAAAAGTAACAAAATCGGGAAAAAAATTAAATCGGATTGTCAAATAACTCGTCTCTCAAAAACAAAAATAAAATGTTTTGATAATATTCGCTTTGTCTTTATAATTAATACAATACTAATTTGCATACACGAGTCAATTTAAAATTGTTCAAGGCCTTTAAATAATAAGAAAAATAAAGTAGACAGCATTTAGACGTATAGTTGTTGGCCACACACTAATTTATCAACACCTAATACTTATACTAGACTAGAGGATGTTTAAAGTTGACATGGCTCAACACAACAGCGTCCTGTTAGGTGTAGTGGTGAAAACACTAGTTGTTTTCTGATTGTACCCTTCAACATCTTTACATGTCATGCATGACCTTAACATGCATAAAAATCTAATATTATAACTACCGCGCCTACGTGATTTAATGTCTTGTTTTTATTTCGAAACACGGCAAAAGTGACTGATGCCCTACTTGTATTAAAACTAAGTTTCGTGACAACTTTCGGGTTCAGCTTATATCAGTGGATACTGGATACTGAATTCGTAACAGTTCACCAACATAAGTTAAATCCGAAAATTAATTTACGTTTAATTCAAGTATGGCCTCTGGCTCCAAGCCCTCTTCGCATCGTATTCATAGTTCTAACCAAAATGTACCCAAGTTCAAAGACATCACAACCGCGACACAAAAGTTATCTAACACGCAGATATTTCTTTACGCTCACTACCTTGATACAAATAAAGGTACAATAGCGGAGACTTGTATAGGAAATCGCCGCTCCACTGGCTCGAATAATTCACTAAGAGCCAGCTTCACATGAAAATTGTAATTTTATATGCAAATTGAATTTACTGTGACGTGAAGATTCACCTTTGTTTATACTAATGTTGAATCTAACAGTTTCGTGAGAATTAATTTGTGTTGATTTTTGGGAGATAAGCTTTATCTTTGTAGTTAACAAAATAATAACAAGTTGTTTATTTATAATTGCCGCTGCCGACACCTACGGATCTCTGGTGTTACAGAGGCAGTTGTTTTCTTATATATACTCATAATTACATCAACAGAACAGTTTAAATTAGTAGTGAAGTGTAAATTAACGGATTTTTAAGATTAGAATAACTTGTACTTAATCTGTTGTTTCTTTCTTATTTTTTTATCAACCATATTAATGACATTTCACAGGATAGTAGTCTAAATGATACTCATATAACACAGTGTAAGTATACTCTAAACGTAGTGGTTATATTCTTTTTGGTATACTCTGTTGTTGTCAATTTTTAAATAAATAAGTTCGTATGAGGAAGTGACTAATTCTTTTGACGGAGTTTTAAGGCCACCTAAAGGCCTCATGACTTAACGGCTTTAAAAACCGGGACCTACAATTTATAGTGCCCTCCAAAGCACGAAAATGTCCTAGCAAGCTTATAGCTTCGCCATAAGCGCTTCCAAAGTCTAATAACATCACGAGTGAAAACGGTGAAGAAAACCGTCGCGAAGAAATCAGTGGCTCAGTCAGCTTTACAGTTATCCGTCTAAAATAAAATGTTAATTGCTAAGTACGTAAGAATTTTTTTAAACTGATTTGACTTACTACATTTTAACCGACTTCAAGAAAGGAGAAGTCAATTCAATTTTATTTGAAAATAAGTGAGAATTTTTGGTGTGATGAACATAAATACACCATAAGAAAATTGTTCTCCTTACGAATTAAAAGTATGTTTTCTAATATAAACATTTTGCCTCTTGTTTACTAAATCTTTTTTGAGATCTACTTGTATCAGTTGAAATCATAATGTCAAGGTTTTAAAAGATTCAAATCAAAATTTTCCATACAAACGAGTACAGAAGATTTTTTATAATGCGACAAACTCATTATGTAGGTAGGTTGTTAATTACACGGAAAATACAAGCGACTGAGCATACGACAATACCATTAAAGGCTAACATTTACATACTTCCGGATAGGTAGCGAGACGGGTCAGGGAGTTGACAGAAAACTTAGAAAACAGATACGTTCTTCTACCAATAAAATTTTGTGTCTATATAAAAAAATTGTAAATGTAAAAACGTGAAAAATGTAT
The DNA here is from genome assembly GCA_963582015.1 of Xanthorhoe designata. Lineage (NCBI taxonomy): Eukaryota > Metazoa > Arthropoda > Insecta > Lepidoptera > Geometridae > Xanthorhoe > Xanthorhoe designata. The sequence continues at coordinate 8,238,309 of OY757038.1, forward strand.
CCGGTCCGGTCTTAAACCCAATGATTTTCCGCCGTCACTTATCAAAAACAACGGCGTGGTGGTGATCACCGCAAACAACGTGTAAAATTGTCGCGAGCGCTTACAAAATGAATAAGAATATTGTATAACAAAGTAATATATCAAACTATATCACTAAGCAAAAGGGATTATTTTTGAAACCTCAATGAAAGCAAAGCAATATACAAGCTCGAAAACCGCTTATAAAAGCTATTAACTTTTAATTTCCAATGATCCAACAACGTATCTGATACAGCACTGCTCTTTGCAAACAATACGGTTTACATCTCTATATAAAATATTCAAGTCATGTCCATGATGTCGTGATTGGTTGTAAATGCTACAATAATTGCTGGGATGATTTGCTTGTTGTAACTGCGTAAATTATTTTGATAGAATGACCGTGAAATCTAGTTAGAATTTTAACTTTTCTGATGTGTGTTTTGACAAACTTTAGTAAGATCTATTGGTGAGCTGGTGAGCTAGATTTATCTTTGGTTCGTTAGCTTGCTCACTTGCATTGATGATTTAGTGTTGGGTCAAAAATAATCCTAGCTTGTCAGCTGATATTTTTTTTTGTTCTAGGTTTTACAATTTCAAATGTCAAAGATGCAGTAGAGCACTAAGACTAACCGACGTAGTTTAAAATTGCGGTGCTTTTAGAAAATTAAATGCTTTATAACGTTTTGCATGCATGATTTTTTTCCATATAGTATCCTTGCGCACTAGAAATAAACTATGCAGTAATAACACTTAGACTATTTGACTATTTGACACAGAACCTACATTTTGTACTTACAAAATGTAGGCCACGAATTAACGGTAGGCGAGATCTATTATCGCGATAGTAATTATAAAATAAAATCATGTTTATTTAGAAATGAATTTATAATTTTTTACTGCGAGTTAAATAAAAATCTCCAAAACAGATGAACTCTTCTGTTGAAATCTATAGACATTCTTTTTTTACATAACACTGCTTAACAACATTTTGAAGGTTTAACATAGCTAATATTTATTTAATTACGGGTCAAAGTGACAAATGATAGGTGTTTGTTGACAAAGTAGCATAATAAATGTCAATATAATGTCAGCTAAGTCGCAATAATACCAACATGTTGGACATCTGATACCTTAGTTTTGTTGTGGTGTAAGCGATGAGCTTTTTGAACTTCTCTAGATACTTTGGAAGGTATGAGTTGGAGTTTTTAGTACTTTCGCACTTTAAACTAAGCTATTTGGTACCTATATTTATAATTACAATATCGTGGTTCAGTGCCCATGGTGCACGTGGCCAAGTAGCATGCTCTAGGGCACGTCCTTCTCCTTCAAATAGCACCAATAGTGACTGAGCTAGAATCGGATTAAGACACAGAATATATTTAATTTTATGACCTACTAATTATATATACCTTCTATACACATCTCCACGCTTCATTTGTATCTACCATCCAAAGCAACTTGATTTATAATTTCCAATTGGGGAACCCTATCCAACTGATCTTCTTATACCACCATCAGTGAGTAACTTGAGTCACGAGAAGTAGTGGTTAGAAGTCGACCGTCAAATCACTGCGCGTCCTTCACGGTCGAGCAGCCGACGCGCGAAATGACTGCACTTAGCAACTCGATACCTATCGCATTTCGTAATCCCTGCATTCATTAGGAATCATTTATAGAAACTGTAGTTAAGACCCAGGGTCTCAACTATTTTAAAAGTATCTACAGTTTCTATCGTATCGCAATTATGTTATCGCAAAAGTTTTTGGATCCGCGTCTCATTCCCGTTTTTGTCAGTACTTTGTTCAGCGACTAAAGAACGCAAACAATATTGTCAAATCTCTGTGAACGTAGATTGTTGACAGACAAATAAAAAAAAATATGTGTGGCACTCGGAGACTGCCGCGGTAAAGCTATTGCATAGCTTTTTTTCGGAGTGGGGGGTGTTAGGTTATTTTCGTTACGGATTTTCTGGATTCGGTCTCCACGCTCAAGGCCCGCGATAGAAGCTATACAATAGCTTAAAATATATTAATAGTAAAAAAACCACTAAAAGTGTACCATGCCTTTGATTCAATTGCTTATTACAAAATTCCTGAGTTTATTCGAAAGGTGCTGTACAAACTATATCAACAATATGTATATATTATGTATCTATTCATATTGGTCGAAAGTTGTCCCAAGATCCACACAATGCATTCGCTAGTTGGAGCCACACAAACAACGAGCAACAAGTTTAGAAAAGCCGTAGACCTTAATCTTGATATCAGTTTTATTCAGCAATAAAACACCCAAGCTCAAATACGTACAAGCAAGAAAACAATCCTGTTTTCTAAATCTATTCATCTGGGTGTATTTCTATAATATAAAAGTGGGGACTGTTTGTCGGTTCGGATAATGCTAATAGCTAAATGTTAAATTAAGTACCTTTATGTTATGCTTCTTTATTTTATTTATTTTTAATTTACTTTATTTATATTCTGAGTATTTGAAATCAGATTACAAATTAAACAGAATGTGCTTTTAAATTATTTTGTAACCACACAAGGACAAAATTAAATGAAACTTACAAAACTGCAAAACTTACAGGATATTATGTTTTTTTTCTATGTTATTTTTTATTCTGAATATCGTAATATCGTTTGATTTCTCTATTCAATTTACGGACTGCCACAGCAAGTTTGTTAAGTAAATGTTTTTGTCAGGCAACAATGGTAATACGCCAGTTAGTGTACTTACCATAACATTATCCAGCCAATCTATACGCACTAGCGTGTGGTTATTTGACAGATAATGTAATAAAACTTGTCACAGTGCCTCTAGCGAAAGTTACTACATTGAACTAGGTACACGCTAGTGCGCATGTCATTGTAATGACACAGAAATAAGGACCAATCATAAGTAGAGAGAATAAAACTAGGCTAGTAATGTAGCTTCAGTTCTTTTACTATTTGAATTCAAATGTTCTTTGGAAAAGAGTCTAATATAACTAGCGCCTAAATTACTAAATAGCTTCTGTGCCATTACCATAAGGTACCACAAAACATTGTAATTCAAAAAGTAAAATAGCCGAAGCCACATTACTAGACTAGTTGCAAGCTCTTCGGTTGTGTGCGATCCAGGAAGCGAGAGGTCTTTGGCTCCCGTTGGAATGTTGTATGTGGGTGTAAAACGAGCGATGCACACGACGCGGCTTTCTATTGATTTAATGAACACTATCTTATCTTGCCCAATACACTTATTACGATCAATTTGGGCTGTTGGAACTGAGGCTACGGATGAAGATATAGATGGTTCTGACGAGATGCAAATGTGTGAAATTTTGAAAAGCGTGATTATGTAGTAACAAAGAAAAACAATAGTACAGTTACAGTAACATTTATATGAGCATCAACATGAGCTCTATATTTTACGCAAAACCAGCGCCATACGTTTGATAATTTCTTCCTGTGGATTGGATATGGCTGGTAAAGCTGATAGCCATGGTTTTAATGCTAGCCTATTCCAATTCCAATGTCTATTAGGTAGGTACCAGGTAGTTAGTCAAGTGTAGCGTGTGATGCCAGACTAACTTTTGATTAGGTGTTAATGTCTTGTTAATTTTACAATTACTTTTACTTATATTTTTACGTGCCTCGCTCTATTTTACAGATTTCCCACTGAATCTTGACTATTTAATTTTTTAAGGGATTACTGTAAAAAAAACTACACACAATGTGTTCTTGCATGAGTCTTTTTCTTGGTGTCATGGATGTCGAGTTGGAACTAGCAATAGAAACACGTAGCATTTAGACGTTTCGAATTGATCCTTGAGGTCCTACTGAAATAAATCTTTCTTCTCTTCCAATGATGCATAATGATGCTTATCTATACCTAATAGATAAAAATGATTTGACAAAATTACTCCTAGACATCGCGAAATACAAGATGATGAATTTATTGAGAATTAAATAATCATTAAAATTCAATAATTATTAATTGATCAAGAGCTCATGGTCTCAAAAACTACAAAAATAGGCAGCAAAACTACAAGTCTTCTAGGAATCTTTAACATTTTTCAGACATTCCTTTGAAGATGTTTCAATCATCAAATACTATGTCAAAAAGAACTTTGTAACGTCCAAATGTATCAGCATTTTAGTCACATTTTATGACGTGTGAAAATTTAATTAATTACAACATGTAACGCTTGAAATGGCTCATTACCTCTGATTCCAGATAGCTTTACTGTTTCCATAAATTTTCTCAATTCAGAACATCAGTTCATTACCAATAAAAACCCAACATTATTGACTGAATCGTATTAAAGCGATGTTAATATAATTTTGCACCTTTTTACGACTGTTAAGCTTATGACATCGTGAATATGGTAATGATCTCGAGTTGTGAATGGGTGTTCATTGAAGCGCTCTGAAATCCCGCAATTAAAAATACATAATGTTTTAATACCCTTTCAATGGTTTGGCTTGTTCACTTTCCATTGGAATTTTCACAAACAAATCTAAAATTGATTTTAAGATTTAGCTGTTTTAAATGGGATAGCGTTTTGTCTTTTGTTCTGAACGTCGTGGGTTCGAATCATCTCATGGCGTGTCTACCGTACTTAAAATAGATGAACCTATTAAAGTTTACCTATCAATATTTAAATTTAACTTATAATACCTATTCACAGTAATTCATACATCTCACGACTTTCATTCAAAACGGTTCAGCCGATGAGTAGGTATCAATGCAATATGAATAAAATTCAAATAGGTTTTCGCAGGTTGGATTGATTAAGTGCTTATCATTTCCAAAATAGGTATTACCGAAATGCTTCTACAGTGATAAGTAATATCAATTGTCATATAAAATTTGCTAATGCCACAGAAATTGAACTATCTATGCCAGCACCACACATGGGCTTCAACTTGGGGCCAACATTAAAATGGCCAATGGCAATGCTCCGTTTGTGTCTAATAACCGTAAACGGAGCATTGCTATTGGCCATTTTAATGTTGGCCCCAAGTTGAAGCCCATGTGTGGTGCCGGCATCAAGAACGTCGCAAGCTACGCCAAGAGCGCTGCAGTCAGTGACTGACTGGCAGGATTGAATATTAATTTTGGCCGTATGTTAGTTCATTATGAACTAGTGACCATCATATAGGTTGGTGTAGAAGTTGGTGACATTATATAGGTCACTTGAACTATTTCACATTTTAAATTTTTTCCTCTTTTTAATTTTTTCTTTTATCTGCGAGTTTAAAAAAAAATATCTGTCATTCTGAGATAAACCAACAGAATCGTAGCTATTCCCCAGATAATCGAGATAATCTACTTGATCTTGGCTGCTAGAGATAATGTATCTTATTTAGGAGACGCACTCTGTCCAAATCACTATTGTTTGTTGGTATTTGTTTGCAGTATGAAGTTTATAGTGCATTTTTTGTTAATTGGTGAGTTTAATCAACCTTCATTAACTGTGTTTTGAAATTAACTTTATTCCCATTTTATTAATTTTCATATAACAAAAAAAATAAGGCTTTTGCCAGCAGTGGGACGATACAGGCTTGTAATAATAATATTAAGTATAGTCTCCATAGTTTTCCGGTAACCAGTCCACTACTATCAAACCTCCATAGCGCGGTAGTAGTTTCATACATTTGTAATAGTCCCGCACAGGTTGGGTGCTGCCTTTGAATGCATTTCTAGTTTTATTCAGAGTAGACACCGGTATGGGTCTCCATCGAGTGGAACGATATTTAGAAGATCTGTGTTTGCAAATAAAACCGTCAGCGCGTCAAACGAATAAATTAATTTTCAACCTTAAACTTAACTCTGCTAACCTAACTCTGCCTAACTATAGTCTGATTTCCTTCACTAATCTAAAGCCTGACTTTCCATGGTCTTTTTCATAATTATATCCTGTATAGAGTACATAAGCCATAATCCAAGGCTTAAGCTTTGTACAAAAAACTGTAATTTTTTTTTCAGCTGGCCTAAGCTTAACCACAGCAACAACAGTGCCTGATGCTGCAACATCAGCCAGAATAGTAAATGGCTATCCAGTGAATATCAGAGAAGTAGCCTATCAAGCCTCTCTTAGAAAGAGGGGAACAGTCGGCTGGGCTCATTCGTGTGGAGCAATTATCGTGCAGAACAAAGCTATTTTGACTGCTGCTCATTGCGTGGACGAGTAAGTTCTTAATAATACTAAAAACAACAGGTTGAGCAAGGTACGGTATGCCCAAGTTACAGTAGACATTTTCTCAGATCAGACACGTCTAAAATATAGCGCATATCCATTTCATATTAACCACCACACTGACATACTAATACCTGGTCATTTAGACTGCAAATCTTTTCACGTATTATATAAGGCCTATTTCAGGATAGTGATTAGTAAAGTACATTATTTAGAATTATAGTATAACCGTCACGGAAAAAATTGTGAGGAACCACTAATACTTATTGTAACCTCGAAAATATTTGTTAGGATGTTTGTTGCTCTTTCACGCAAAAACTACTGAACGGATTTGGGAACTTGGAATATACATAGTTTATGACCAGTTTTAACACGCAGATTTTTTTTTTTTTTCATTTTTTAGGTAGCTACCATGAGGACGAAACTGCATCCGAAGAAGCTAGTACTAAAGTGATGAAGGAAAACATCGTGATGAAATATCCACGGCTAGACATCCCCACACGTATTGACAAATGCCTTTCCTGTGGATATAAGCTAAGAGGCTTTAAATTAACTCAACCATTTTAATCGATATCGCGATGATTTTTTTTCAGATTAAGCCCATCGCAGTTTAGAGTTGTGGTTGGAACCGAATCACGCGTCACTGGTGGAACATCATACGATGTATCACACATTTTCATGCACGAGCTATACTCCTCAGCTACACTTGACCATGATATAGCATTATTGAGAACTGCAAAGACAATCACATTCGGGCCGACTGTTCATCCTATTGAATATGCACCAAAAGGGTTTAGAGTACCTGATGGTACTGAAGCTTTAGTGTCAGGATTTGGCCTTACATCGGTGAGTCATCAGTTATCTTCTACCACATAGAAAAATAAGGTCCTGATCGTATGCTATAGCTGTTAAGACGCTTAATGGTATCTAGAATCTATCTAAAGAATGTATTAATGGGCATATTAGTTTCGTGAAACAAAAAATCTGGCACTTAATCAAATTCTTCTCTACTTAAGTGGATTGATGAAATGATGTGTTAAAAGAGTGGTACAATATCATTATTTTCAGGCGTAGTATTAAAGCCTAAATTCAGTGGTGGACTCCTAAAGACTGATGATTGTTTATGTTTCCAGTTCGAAGGACCGTCTTCATCAGTCCTTTTAGCAGCCAGAGTACAAATAGTGAATCAGGATCTCTGCCTACGCGCGTACCTCAGAATGGCAACCATAACGCCAGAAATGATCTGCGCTGGTGCCAATTACCCACCCAGAGACGCTTGCCAGGGTGATTCTGGGGGTCCACTGGTTGCCAACAACCATTTAGTTGGCATCGTGTCTTGGGGTGAAGGCTGTGCGAGTAACGAATACCCTGGAGTTTATACACGTGTGTCAGAATACTACGGCTGGATAAATGAGAAGATGAGGCTTGTATACCAATGAGTGATAGCATTTTGAGCCGGAAAACCATATCAAAAACAAATGCGATAGTGGGAATTTTATTAATATTATTAGGTCATTAAAAAAAAATAATAAATAAGAAAAGATTATAATTAAGTATACGGTTATAAAGTTGTGTTTGCTTTTTATTGAATACAGCTGTAAATATTTATACAGTATTTTAAAGTATCATTATTGAAATAAAGTTAATGGTAAAAATTACGAAAATTGTATACCTACCTAAATCTTAACTGCCAAAACCTAAAAGTCCTAGAAATTTGAAAATTCTACAGGTTAATTTGGAAGTTAAAAAAACATTTTAGAATATTCCCACCAAGTCAAAAACCATTAAATTAATTCACATAAAAGTAATTGAACAGTAATCTGTAATGCAGTATCGGAAAAATAAACTAACCAATTACATGCCATCCGGGCAATAGCGTTCGACGAAATCACTTTATCTACCCTTTGTGCTGATAAAGGAGAGTATTTTCAAATCAATCGATAGAATGAGTCACGGTTTGTTAGATATGACGGTCGTCAAGTACAGGAATTATCTATTGGTTTAGCTGTGACAAAATTACTAGTTAGTAGAACTTCTACTAGCGTTAACTACCTAAGTAAGTTTTGTATCTAAAACGTAACTACACTAGGTAAAAAACACATAGGTAATTCTACATCTCGAAGCTTGTTCAAAACTATATTTCATATTTATTCCATGACATGACATGTTCAAAATCCTATCCTTCTAATATTGTAAAGGTGAAGGTTTGTGTGTGTGTGTAAGTATGTAAGTGTGTTTTTTACTCTATCACGCTCAAACGGCTTTTTTCATTCATTTGAATGAAATTTAATGAAATTTAAGGATTGCTTATACCCTGGATTCAAAAATAGGCTACTTTTGATGCCGGTATTCCTACGGGAACGGGAACCATTTACCACGGGTAACACTGCGGGGCGCAGTTAGTGTATAAAAATTATGTAAACAATTATTACTACTGACAAAAGATTAACAAAATATTACATTATTCAACCACTTATCGAATTTTATCCATATACTGATGATAAATAAAAAAAAAACAGTTTCTATTCTAAGAAGTGGAACTTGCTACAAAAATATACTATTAAAAAAAAAATCTAGTCCCTGTTTACTTTTTATTTGAAAAGTCGAATGCAGCACAATAAAAAGTCGAATATTATAAAAGCTTTCGAAATAGAGGCTAGTTGAGCCCATGTTTTCAGTCGACAAACTATGGGGCACATGATCGTGTCAACCTCTGTTTGCTGTACGCTACATTTTGCGCTGCGCTCATCAAATAAGTACTCATTAGCCACTGTCATTAGTAAATACGGATTAACCATTTTTGAGTAAACTTTACCCACGTGTTTTCTGCTGCAAAAAGTAAATTATGTTTCAGTTTATGTTTCATGCCTTGATTAATAAATAATTGTAGATCCTTAATTCTATTTTTTGCAGAGGTATAATACCAATTGTTTAGTACATTTGACTACCTCCTTAAATATTTTCAAACGATCTAAAATGTCTGGATGAATGTTTACTTACTTTCGGTTCGTAGTGACACTGAGTGAATAAATAAAGAGGAATACCTAAATAATAGAAGTAGGTATACCTAATTACAAAAATCTTGTTGTGCATGAAACGTGTTTCATGAAGAAGACTGAAGTTTCTACTGAAATAGCACAGCGCTTTCTATTAGTCCTTCTCAGTAATCACGTCATACAAATAGCAAATAATAATATGTTGAAGCTCTTATATATCTGTTTTTTCATTTATGTCTGTGAAAAGATCTTAGTTTTCCTACATAAGCTGAGCAATGACTCTCATTAAAGGTGACGTACATGAACGAAGTAGGTACTTGTACGAGGCGCTCTCGATACTCCTACGGTTTTTTGTGGGTGGACGCTGAATTTAGCATAATCGCTATTTCTACAGTCGCTTTAGAATATAAAAAAATGCTTATAGCCCATCCACACTTCGTGTCGCGGTTGGCACTGCGATCCGCGCGCGGCTCGCTGCGTAAACTGCGACGCGAGGCTGTCAACAAACCTCATTCACAGAGATTTGGCAATATTATTCCGCTAGCGATCTGCACCTCGTTCCAATTTTTATCGGTATTTCGTCCCGTGACAAAGGAACGCGAACAATATGGTCAATCTCTGTGAGTGTGGATACGGATGGCCTATTACATTTTGCACTCCTTTTTTATTGAATACCATACTATATATTTAAATTACTTTGCCCTAAAACAATGTAAAATGTCTAGTGTAAACGTGAACCTGAGGTCGATTCTCCGCTAGATAGGTGCTAATCATAATCGAATCTCGTCGGATTCAAATGAGACGATCAATCAACTGACAGCGCTTGCTGACAGGGCTCCTTGAGGATCTTGTACCCCGAGGGGGTGATTTTAGTTTAACCGGCTAAAACAGGGTGTTGGGACTTTAATTTTATAAAAAATACCTAAATCAGTCATTGAAAATTATTTTAATAGTTTATGTGTATGTTATGTTAATTGCAATTGAAGGCACAAACTTATTTATATTACTTAATAAATTTATTGAAAATAGCGACTCGAAATGTTTATTTCAAATTAATAACTATTTTTTTTCTTTAATATTATTAACTAACAGCAGAACATAGAGATTAACCCAAAACATAGAACGTATGTAGTAAATGAGACAACAGTGATGACTGATGACAGTGTGAGACGCGACCGCGAGGAGTGACCACACTCATACCCAGATGAAGATTCTCCGGAAGAATCGAAACATTGTCGGTATCTAAATCGACGATAATTTTACGTGAGTAATTTCCCGTGTGCTATTATAATGTCTAAATGAGACAAGGCTATTCATTAATTATGGCGGTGAAAAATTGTCTTTTTCTGAACTTTTTTATTAATTTTAAAAATAATTAGCAACACGTTAAACTTGCTATGTCAATGTCAATAATTTTATGTAAACTTTAAAACTTTTTCTTAGCCATTTATGTAGTAAAGTATTTTCTTAGACATGACAAAGCAGTATCATTTCCATCAAAGAAAAGTGCTCAGCTTGAGTACCAATCTACTTTGAAAATAAGTCGCCACGAGTACCATTAGTAACTTTTATTGAAAAAGTACTAGGTACTTAGTATATTAGTAAGAGTTAGTTGGCCGAGAGGAGCTAGACTTTAGATCCGAAGGGCGTGGGTTCGAATGTGTCAAATGTTCGAAGCCATGTATCAATGGATATTCCGTTGTATTGCAGCTACTTTTCACCTTGACTTTCGTCAGAATAATTTATAATACCTACACATTAGACAATAACGAAACTTCGGTATAAAAATAAATACTTACATCGAGGCGACTACTTATAATATAATGTACAAAAATAAAGGACAAATATAGGATTTAGGATTTACAGTCAATAGTACAGTATTATCTAACTGGTTGTCACAAATTAGCAACATAATAATTTCTTCCTGTAATACACAAATAGCAAATTAATAAATTATGTTTGTCCTTTTTAATCCCGGAATCATTGCTCACAGCTGTATCGATTAAACACAAATAATAATCTACTGTAAATACTGCGAAAGCTTCCGACACTTCGTAATCCGTTTCCTCATTCGAGTCCACCACATTGTTCTTCTATTACCGCCCAGCAAACCATTCTGAGACTTACGCCAAGCATTATACAGAATCTTTTTCTTCCACCAATCTTTATTATTAAGGATATCGTCGATGTAAGTGCAGAAATTTATTTACGACACCCCCTCATTTAGACGTCTTCTATCCTTTTCAGCCGCGTACTGCTTATGTTTTGTCCCGCTCTGAAACTCATAATACGTTTTAGGGTGATTCTGAATTAACAATACGATAGTCATAATACTTTGGCTTGTTCCGACACTTATCGTGATGTTTGATGAGTGTTAAACATTCATAAAAATTATGTTACATTGTTTTAATGAGTTTTGCGTGCTTGCTGTTAATCGTTTCTAGAAGGTAGATTTTAATTAGTAAGTTGTGAACATAAAAGTAAGCGTTGAATTAATAGATAGCAATCTGTTGTTCTCAAAAAAATAGGTATGTATTTAAGGATGGAATTTTAGATAGTGTGATTATTGTAAGTTGTCTTAACAGATTTCATAATATCTTTTCGTTTCTACAATGTTACAAAATCATCGATATCGATAAAACAGCGGTAACCCCATCTCTATTCCGGCGAAGCGTACGGCACTCAATTTAGGGGTGGCACTGCTCAGACGGCAATAACGTATACACGAATAGGTGTCGCCCTGACTAGGGCCACGTTTTCGCAGAAAGCAGGTTGCCGGTACCGATATAAACTTAGATCTATATAAAAGTTATTTCCTCTAAATAAATCATCGTCAAGCGATTTTTCTGTTATAAATAAAAATGACACTCAGTGCCGAAAACAGTCGGAGACGACGCGGACCCAGAAAAAGATGGTGAAACAATCTGAATGCATTTGTATCCAAATTGACAAACAAATAATAACCTTGAAGCGCAGAGATTGGAAATTAAAGGATGCTTTGCCCAGCTGTGCTATGGGACATGATAGGAAAAAACGATTTAACAAATTAAACATGAAATGTATAATGTTTTGAAATCTATCCATGAACGATTTGATCTATTGGCATTAAAACTGAATCCTAAAGTATTAGGTTCATCTTGAAAAGCAGTTTTTACCCATGACTTGTTAAAAAATCCTGACTACGGCATGTTTGTTTATGCTTGGTATAAACTTCAGAAATGCAAATTTAAATGCAATAGCATTGTATGAAACCACGTCGAGAATAGTGTCAATAGCGGTCACTTATTTCGTTTAAAACGTGATCCTCGCTAACCAGGCAAACTACATTAGACGTGCTTCGTACTGAGTTGGCTTCACTTAAAACTGCTTTAATTGTTTGTCGCCTTGGATGATCTACATTCAATTACTCCTGTTTTCTACGGTAACTCGGCTTAGCGTCTTACTTGGATCAATTCAAATCTGTGTCGTCACCGCCCCACGGCGCGCCGTGACACCTCCAAACACGTCAACGGAGGAAATATCTGCGTCATCTAATAATAATCTTAGCTCTTCTTTGTCATCGGCTTTGTCTATTTCAGGTAATGAATTAGACTGAAAGAAATCGCGTGGGACTTGTTTTGTTGCATTTTATTTCTTAGTTTTTTTCATGTGTGTAGCATTGGTAATACAATTTGAACCGTACTACGAGTATTAGAATGATCATTAAATATGTTATTATTATTTAAACTATCTTTCTGAGACTGGAGAAGTTAATTAATGTTGTAGTAAAACCAAGAAACCACCCTATTTAAAAGCTTTCAAGTGTCACCAAAAAGGCATTCAATTCGTTAGACCGTTGAGCGGCTAAACCCCAATAAGTAAGTGTAATACTATAGTCCCACGGCCTATTACCTGGCAATTTCACAGAACAATCTACGTCCTCTCGTGTCGACAGCACACAATGATGTGACTCACACGAGCTTTGTGACCGAGAGGGACGGTTGTCCCGCGATTTGTTTACACAGTGTAGCTTTCCCTTTCGCGGTTGCTTGTGTGTGTGACCATCTGGCGGGCGAGTGGCAACCCTACGCTTGTATTAGTGCGGGGGTACAGCGCGCACCCCGTTTGGGGGTAGCGTCACGCCTGTGTGAGTGACCCAGTCGAATAAATCTAATGCACACAAATACACACAAGCATATTGGTGGCGCGTCGTGTCATTTTTACGCTTGTGTTGTCGCTACTAAGGGTTCTTTATGTGACGCGATGTTATTATTATTCTGACGATTACGGCATCCTTTATGCTTACAATAAAATAATTAATAAGGGATGAAGTGTATTGTGGCGCGGCAGTTTGTGATCGGTATCTGGCCACTTAATTTCATTCAGACTTTGAAAACGTAACGATCGAGTTCATAAAGATCTTTAGTTTTATTGGAGGTTAATTTGTTTAAATGCTTTGATATTTTTATTTTGATTTCTTGTTATTGAACATAAATTAATAATTGTGAATGCAGTTCAATTCAATGTTTATAGGCTCAAATAAAAAAATATCCAATCATTTTTATTAAGTTTTTGTTTATCTTTTATAATTTTCATCATTACCGAACTATGTCAAGAGTATCTCTATAAGTAATAACATATTAGTTTGAACAGAAAATGGGTTTTGTAATGATAGTGAAAATTACAAGATAATAAGTAGTGTAAATTACAAGGACTACAATCCATCACCATAGATTGCAGAAATGCGTCGGTAGCCGATAATTTAAATTTCGCGCGAAAATTCCCTATTAGCAAAATAGGTTACCGATGCAAAATGCCCAAACATCCCCAATTACCAGTGAATGACGAACAGTTGACATGCCGCTCAACCCCTGCTCAGTATAACAATTACTCGGCTACCCGGCAGAGCACATTGTGATGGGACCCTACCACAGTACCATGAAGACTAGCTTAGGTATAGATATTTCACTATAAAACTACTCTTATTATATACGAGTAGGTGTACTACGGAACTCTTTGACATTTCTTTTGTAAGTAAAATGTTTAATTAGATGTTTTGAGACGTACTTGAGCCTAAAAAAACTTTTTTTTTTAGTTTCAACAGTATTGAAATTTTTAACAATGTTTTTTTCTTTATTGTTTACTAATAACTTCGCTACTAGACTTAGCCATAATATGTACGAACGAATACACTAACATTTCAGCTTCATTCGTTATAACATGGACACATAATTACTCAAATTGATTGTATTTTAATGCAAACTAAACTTCTATTGTATAACCATATTAAACCTAAAGTCAATGGATTAACCCTCATTTCATATTGAAATCCGGTTGAAGTGACACATACCAGACCCTACCTCTCGGCTATTGTGGAAAACACTATACCACGACCACCAGAACGAGACCCCCGGACCAACATCCTGATAGTTGAATGTGTGCGGTTCAAAAAAGCGCGGCAGGTCTTATAAAAATGGTTAAATATACAAATATTATTATCCTGCCTGTTCACAAATATCAATAACGTATTACCAGCACGGATTTAAAAGTTAACGATCCGTTTTTCAAATATTATTATGGCTTTATTTGTGGTATTCAAATGTGTTTATGTGTTAGTTTGTGTGATTTGGTTGTAAAAAATACTCCTTTTCAACACTTTTAAAATGTATTTGTATCGAAATGTTAATATAGGTACCTACCTACAAAATAATATACATAATATATGATTGAATATTTTTTGGGCTTTATTAAAATAGCTTGAACTTTTAAAAATTGATTCAGTAAAATTTAATTTTAGGAATTTAGTCGTCAAATTCATCGTCATTTCAATTTCAACTTTAGATGCTTAAACTTTACTTGTGTATTAATTATTATTAGTGATAGTAATTTTACAATCATCGTAATGTTTTCAATTTTACAATCACCTTTAAATTATAGATATTTTACTCAGGCCTGATAAATTAGATATAAATAGCTAAATTTATAGTAAGTAATAATGGTTATAAGTAAAATAATAAATAAAAAAATAAAAAATTTAGTTACTTACGAAATAATCCTACCAATACAAATAATTGTAACCTTTGAAATATACAGCCATAATTACGAATACAATTATGCCAACAACATGTTTCTTCAATAAACATTCGATAAGCTTCATGAATATTCAGTCTATTTAAAAAACCTTGTTTTCTCTTCTTTTCGTTCTTATATTCCAACAAACACAGATCTAACTTAAGAGACAATATCTCCGGCGTTAAAAGGCCAGCCTGAGATGGGGTGGGTGAGGGAGGCACCCTCCTTGCAAAATTACTACATTTTGAAGGGAACAACTTTTTATGAGAATAAGCCGCTATGAATCTCAAATTATAAGAATCGAGTACATGATGCTCTCTTCTTTTTAAGCTGTGTATAAATAAGATTGGTTTAAAAGTGGTGGAATATTATTTACACAATTTATTTATTAAATTAATCTTTATTTATGTATAGGTACTTAAGTAATGAATTAAACAAGAATATATATTTATTTTATTTTAATTTGCGATAAAATAAAAGATGACTTTAATTTTACATTAGTTGTTGTCTAAACACAAAAAAAAACATGATAATACTCAACATTATTTTAAAAAGTATCTTGAAGTATCATCGACAAAGCAAAGTAATGCAAGATTAAACATACATTTACGGGTATTTATCGCTATTTACCTTTATTTAATTTTAACCAGCCGTGGTCGCGGGTCTGCCCGCGACCACGGCTGGTGCAATCCAGTCGAAACGTCGGGATAAAATTAAAATTAAATAAAGGTAAATAGCGATAAATACCCGTAAATGTATGTTTAATCATGTGTTCTGATCGCGAAAGTTTAAAAAAGACTAAAGTAATGCAAGTTAATTAAGTAGTAGGTATTTAATCCGTACTACGGAACAAAGTTTTCGGATAACCTTTAAACATTTGTTGTGACAACCTTACGAGGTCGGTAACGCTCGGCTGGGGTCGGCATCGGTCGGCTGTGGTCGGTCTCAGTCAATAAGGTGCATTGCCCGTCCTAACTCGATGTTCTCTGGACGTGGGATACTAGTTACTTATAAATAAAAAATCTTCTTTCTATTGTTTGAAAACAATGTTACCATAGACACTGCTACAAATTATATCCACATAAATGATTTGATACTGGTCCTAAATCATCGTCCTCTTAATGTTTTAAATAGTACATTAATTGCCTCTTGTTTTGGTTGATTACGCCATAATTGTCACTACCGCGACGGTGCGTGGTCGCGTCGGTAAAAACATTTTTTTTTTAAATGATTACACTTAAATCAATAATGTATTGCATAACTAACTATTCATAAAAATAATACAAAAATACCTACACTTCTTAATTAAATTGTAAAGTATTACTTATTGTATAATAATTATAATTTATAATACATTACAATTATATTTTATACATCAAGCGTACAGTTTCCTGAAAACTATCAGGACATTAAAGACGTTCCAAAGTAAAAAAAACTTCCCAAATATTCGGGTAAGTTGCCCACTCTGGCAACTAGACACTAGATAGGATTCTCCACGGGTCGGAGGGTGTGAAGAGACTCGCAAATACCGTTAGGGGTAATTGTCTCTTTTATTTACACCGGCTCCAGGGATTGGATACGATTGGCTCACTTCAACTAGTACTTCATTTGACTCTAATTACCTACATGTTGGTTTTGTAGTTTTGATTGAACAAGATTTTTAGCGTGACTAATTGAAAGACGTACCTTCCTAAACTAGAATGCTCTCTTAGGAAATTCTTTGAACTTCTAATAAGTTGCTCTGAAAAGATTAGATTTTTTTTGAAAAAAATATAATAACTAGCCTAATGATTTGCTTACACAAAAACATGCCACTAACTCATACAAACATACAAAAAATATTGTTTCTCAGTCTCTTTCTACCAATAGCTTTCTTAATTTGAAATATATTTTAATTACCACAAGTCCACGACACAGAATATTGTAAAACATGTAAAGGATATTATTTGGTTCTACTTAACATATCCTGAGAAATCCAATTGAACCCTAATCAAAAATCAATGTTGCCCAATAACGGGAAACGAACGATTTATAATGTCAATCGTGAAATCTATCGTATTACATAACACAAGTGTGAGATATCCCGGTGGGCGTAGGGAATGCTGGAGGAAAGCGGACGACCTTGACACGACAATTCGGTTGACTATGTTACGGTAAATGTTTGATTAAGGGAAAGGTTAACACTTGCTGACTAGATAGATGTAGTAGGTGGAAAGAGTTAGGCTGGTATTCATAGTCCATATTAAAGCGTGAATCGCGTCTCAAGGGGTGATTCATCACTCATATTCCATAGAGAACGAACGAACATAGAGAACTGTAAAAAAATAGTTGCTTGAGCAAAGAACCAAGTCTGAGTGCAGGCAGACTATTAATATGAGCCTCAAAAATACTTTTTGTCATTGAAGTTAATCATTCAAATTGCACATGCTTTTAACTCGAATGTGTTAGGTATATCTCTTTAAATTGAGGATTCTCTAAAACTATTTTAAGGCTTTTATTTTCACTTTTAAATTAAAAAATTCTAGATTAGGTAGGTACTTTGAGTGAATCATCATGGATGACAAAGATGCCTAATCTGCTTTAAGTGTTTTAGTGCGATACAAACTCAGTCAATGTAAGCCATGCCCATTTCCAAACATCCACTGTAACAGCAAACAAACATGTTGCACGAAAGACGGAAATGCTTTGGGCAGTTTATTAAGCTTTCACTGTAGTAACTATGACTGCACCTGTGAGTTCACACTGGATGCGCCTGCGCCGAGAGGTGGGTAATTATAACACAGTGCGCGTGAACCGTAGTATTTGATTGGAATGCTTCAACTGTTATGATTATTTCTTTAGTGCATTACACGCTTGTGGTTTTGAGTGTGGGGATTTCATACATTCTCAATTCTTCGTAACACAAGAACTTTTTACGTGGTAGGTATAAATAAACCTGGTTAAGAAGTTAATATTGAACTTAAAATAGGTACTAGTTGACATAATTCGTTGAAATAAATTATATTTAATACGTAGAGGTGCGTAATTGTTTTAACTAATTTTCTTTCAGCTACTGAATTATGTATTAAGTATTACCAAAAATAGTTATATAAGTACTTACATTTTGTATTGTGTTCAGTACTTACTTAGGTCTCAAACGAGATTTTAAATGTAAACTGCATCAGGTTATTATAATTTTGGTAACTGCTGTCGACAAAGTTGACCCATTCTTACATTGACCTAGACACTACAGCCTAAAGTTTAGGCCCTAAACCTACAGTACTAAACCTAAGACATTATGATGTAGGTTTATAAAAAAGGAATACAATATTATGTGATTTAACAGAAAGTATTCTATAAAATGTTTATACTCGAGTAGTACTGCAAGTTTACTGAAACATCGTTGTTTTTGGTAAAAATATATTTCCAGAATAATTTGTGCATTCCAATGCGAGCGCCTATAAGCTTTTGATAAGTCAATAAGTACAATGAAAAGCGCATAGTTCAAAAGAACAGTAAATATTCATACTGTTTTGATGCAGAAATAAAAAAAGCAAATCAAATGGAAACGTTAGCAGTAACGGAATGAAAATGAAAAAGCAGAGAGACGATTAAAAATGATCCACGTGAATGTATTCGTGCGGACAATATTTTAAAACAAAATGTCACACGCTCTCCACGGTCTACCCCACCTCTGACTCCACAGACTATATATCAGTACTAGTACACACATAATCATCACTTTATAATGCCGACTTGTTCATAAATCTATGAAATTTATGCAAACGATAACGAAGCTTAAAATCTGCACGCGAAAGCTTCAACTCCCGCAGTACAATATCACGAATATTTCAGGGAGATGAGCAAACGTTTGGAGGTTATAACAATTTGCAACACTGCGACATTTAGTGTTAAAACAGCGGTATAGAGCTTACTTTACTCTGCAGTGGTGTATTAAGTGATAGACACCCCCTAGTCGGGGGTGAAAGGGGTGATACGGGGGTGAAAACCACCCCCACCCACCGCCAACCAGCGGGTGTCATTGTGGACTGTGGTGTCGTAACTTCGCGAACTTTTTAATTTACAATTAGGTAGCTTCCCATTTCTCTGCCCTATTTAGCTTTCGTTTTTACAGTAACCATGGCAGCGTTTTATAATTAAAATTTATTTATCGCATTACTGGTCATTAAATGTCTTGATATTTTTATTTATAACGTGGTGCATTTTCTTGCCTCGCACAAAGTACCTACGTCTATTACTAATGACAACGAAACATGGTAAAAATAATAACTAAATAATAAAATAACTGTTTTTCCTTAATATTGAATAAAACAATCAGTTAAGATTTTTCGATTGATGCGTTGAAAGCCAATCAAATAGTAAATTATCTTCTAAAAAAACAGTCAAAAAACTTTGTCCTGCTGTGGAATCGAACCATCAACCTCGTTCTCAGCAGGTCGTCATGTCAACAACTTACTCCAAACGGCGTAAACAATAATAGCAAACAGAGCAACCAAATTGTTGACAGTTTTGTTCTGTAATAAAAAACAGGTCTTATTATTTTGGATAAGCGTAAATGAAATATATCTCGTTGACTGCGGGGTGCAGTCAGTGATTGCTTGCTGTGACAATCGGAGGCCTAATAATTAACTTGTTTTAACAACATGTCCGAGCAAGACGTTTTCGCAAGGCGGAGGGTTTTCGGGATGAAAGGAGAGCGATTATAGACAAGACTTTTGATTAATCAAAAATAAACAAACATATACGCCGTTAGCAAAAACTTTCCAGGAAAAAGGTATTTACTTTTATGATTTTTATTGTCTTTTAAAAATAACAAACCATTAGATGTCACATAAATAAATAATATACTCTTGTCTAGCCACACTGCTGGGCGATGTTTTCTTATTACTGGAATACAAATTTAGAGCCACTTGTGATAGTTTTATAAAGATGCGAGATATTTTTACAGTATTTATATTTAAAAACAAGCTTAGTAGTTATTATGTTTTGCATGTATTCTTATACTGAATTTAATTATCTACCCCTGAGTTCATCCGCTCCCTCACTCAACTTGCACTACGAGAAAGTGGCAACCATCCACTGAATTTGTCCTGACACCCGCGGAGCTTGTTTGTTCATCGCTTAAGCGGCACTCCTTTATTTTTTCTGTCTGTTTCTCATAGACAATGATGTTTGGATGTTTGTCGGTATGTTTGTTGTTTAAAGCTATTGATATTTTAGGACTTTTTGCCACGTGTATTTTGTATTGTTTAAATTTCAGAAGACAGAAATGTGTGTCTAATCTATTATTCAGAAAAGACTTTTAACATTTCAATTGTTTCCGGCCACCCTAGTGGAGACAGAGTACTACTGATTGAGCGGACACCAAAATATAAACAAAACTAATAAACTGAGTTTTAAAAAGAACAGAAATGTAACGGGCACCCATCACAGCTTGTCTACATATTTTTGAACAGCCGTCGATGTTTTCATTCTAAATCTGAATATAGTAATAAGAGGGCGATCACTCGTCTATTCGTAAACTAATAAAGCTATTTCAGTCCTTCCGATTGGTGGGCTCGTGGCAAAGCGTCAGCATCATGGCTTTCTCGTGAAAAACTTCATTGGAAACAGATTTCTAAAAATATTGACGTTATATCTCGTGCTCGCCTCGCAGAATCGGTTCACGTTTATTATCAGATTTAGTACCTAGTAGGTATTAAAAGTGTTTTCAAAAACTAATTCAAAAATAATAATAAATTATGTCCTAAAAGTCTAATGGCGAATTGCACAACACAAATTAATCGCCAAAGCTCTCAAAGACTGTACAAACTTTTTTTTGTTTGTTAGTAAACTGCCCTTAATATTGAATCACGAAACTTCTGTTAGTTTTGTGACATAATTGAATTATTCTGTATGTTATCCTGTTGTCATAGTTAAATAATATTGTCCACATTATTAAAATAAGCTTAAATAAGTTCAGAGTGACTTCTCTTCTCTAGTCACTACTGCAGAAATTATGAGATAGCTTACATACACCACTCTTTTTCTGATCGGTCTCATCCACAGGATAGTCATAGTTTATAATCATACTTAGAGTTGACTAAGTACCAAAGCAAGTCTGAAAGTATACACTGCCTTTTTTCAGACTGAGAGTATCGATAGTCCAAACTAGCTTAAAAACATTTCACAAATTCCCAGCAGTCAATACTCGCTTGACGGGCAGTGGGAGGTATGTAGAATCAGACGATCGACGTCTAGACTCCATTCGTGGGAGCCGGGACAGATCGAATGCCCCGAAGGTAAATAAATTAATCCTGCCACGGTTTATTTTTACAGATTGACTAAGTAGAAGCATCTTTTTGTTAGCGGGTTTTATAATGGGATATAAGCTTAATGAGCAAGTGCTTTTGTTTTAGCGCATAATGTCTTCTATATAAGTAATGTTAAACTATAGCAGTATGAATTATTTCAAAGACGTGTTGATGACGCTGATGATGTTGAATGAAATGTTAAAACTTAATGCCTTACGTAGGTGCCCGAAAATCACTTTATTTTTGTCGCTGTATCATTTCTGCCAAACCTTTTGTCACAAACTCAGAACTCATGATGAATCACAATTAGCTTGAAATCCTTTTGTCGGCCTTCGACAACAATTGCGTAAAAATATGCGCCCCGGAAAACACTAAAACTGGTACTAAAATGACTGATATTATCACCTCAAAAATTTAATATGTGATCAAGAGAACATAAACTCCCAACAATCCCATAAAAGCAGAGCTCTGGCGCAGTCCTATATCCCGTTAGGGCGGTCTTTTGTGTAAGGCACAGCAAAAAAGTCTTACTGCCACCCTCAACCGGCAAAAAACATAAAACAGAAAGAAAGGACCACAAATTAAGGCAAGGGATTGGAATGTTGCACCCGTAACTTGTCCGGGCATTTATAATAAATCGGCCAAATTATACTCTTCCAGTCCAGGTCCTGACGCATCCCTTTGTCCTCACATCGATGCAGAACCAATGGTATCTGATTTGAAAGGTTTTGATTGGACTTCTGGCGAGATTTTAAAGTTTAACTGGGATCTTTTTTTTAAGGGTTTTCAAAGAAAGTGATCCACTTTAAACGGAACTCTCCAAGTATTTGAAATGTAAGTCCAAAAATAATCTAACCTGTGAAGTACTTACCCATCTAAAAAAACTTATTTTATTTAGGTATATACGTAGAGACGCTAAGAATCATGATGCCAAGATTTTAAATCTTCGAGCAGTTAAAAAACTTTATCTGAGTAACTCAGTTCACACAAAGTTGCTGATCTTAGTACCACTCCATTTGTTGTATAAACGATGCTTGTTGGTGTGTGTTTCAAGTTAAAACCTGATAAAAAGCCTCTAAACCCGTCAACCCACTCATCCTTTTGTCCATCAACAACCAATCTAAACCCATCGATACGATCTTTGCTACCTGTTTGTGTGATCATTGAAATTTATTCTAATTTTTATAGAGCTTGCGATAAAATAACTTAAGAAAGCTACCGTGGTGGTTTTTATCTAAATACCGCGGTAGCTTCACAGATTATAGATACAAAACAACTAATTACAAGTTGACTTGAAAGGCCAAATATTTTGATTAGGAATTTTATTAATATTCGTTAATCTTTGATAGTATTTAATTTCATATACGTAACATAATTTAAACTTAAACTGAAAGCCCATTTAGAGAAGTCTCATAGGTCCGTTAGAAATAAATAGTTTTTTGTATCAACGATAAGTTGCCTTAATGAAATTTTGTGACTATGTCAGACAAGAGGAACGAATTAATAATGAGTAAAAACGATCCAGACCCACCGTACTACCGCCCATACCTAGTAGTACGGTGGATAATTATTTTTCCCTGCGATACCTACCATCATAGTGCTCATTCGTTCGTTCGAGCAAGTGGTGAACTCTGTAATACTGCTGAGACACGGATTGCAAAACACTATCAGCGTTCAGTGCTCATGACGGCATGGTCAGTGGCTATGCAGGAGAAGCATCTACCAGCTTCTGTAAAAGCTTAGAACACCAGTCCAGTTGACCACTGCCCTGATAAATAGTCCACTAACAATTTCGCTAATTCTTCATTACTTCCACAAATTTATTTCCAACCCTCAAGCCAAAGCGCGGTCAACATTGCACTGTCATAAACTCATAAAATATCATTTCTAAAGAGTCTCAAGGAGATAACTTAACAGATCAAAGCTCTGGAACATTCTCCAACTCCTAATTTGTTAAAAAAATGTTTACCTGCAGTTAAACGGCGGAAAGGACCATTGCCACGTGCGGCTTGCAGCTTGCGTTCAAGTTTTTGTGACTGTAAACCATTGGAGTTATAAGCTATAGAATCCTCATCAGAAGCGGAAACCTAAAGCGATAGTACCAGCGGGTTTTCAGAAAGCTGCTAGTTTTAGTAAACTTTAATTATTATTAAAAGATTTGATTTAAAATTTTATTTTAGATGCAGAAACGAATTACTAATTTACATAATAATTTTATTGTTGGTTTACGAAAACCTCTTATCAATTAACATTGTATGCACTCATTACTTTGGCAAACACTCAGTGATTTTATATTGTGTCAATGTTTGCTTCAATTGTAGTAAGAGCAACAGACATCTATACCTTATAGTTCTTTGATTCATACACAGGAATTATTGTTCCGTAGCAGAAACATTCTGTAAATCAGGCACTGACGCGACGATCAACTACTTTGAACGTTATTTATACTTTGTTTTAACACGTTTATTATTAGGTGCTGTGAGCTATTGTGAAGGGCTGGAGGGATCGACCTTATGATTCATGGTTCAAGTAGCTCAGTACTGTCTTGTGGTTAGCTTTGTCTTGAAATTCCATTTTGTTAACATAAGTTTCTTGTAGATTGAGTTGTTGTATGCAGAATTTATAAGACCAGTCTCATTCAAATCTGCGTCTAATCTCTTAAACTCTAAGTGCATAATAGAAATAAATTGGATGCATGAGACCAAACACGTAAATCATATGTTTTATTTGACTTTATATATTTACATAGATATCATTTTATACTTAACATTGATATATTTTTTTTAAATACTTACTTAGGTAGGCACATATTACACATTGAAAACACCCAGGCACGAGACAAATATTTGCAGACCATACAAACATTTGTCTCGCAGCGAGAATCGAACCCGCAACCTCTGCGTCTCAGGCGGGCTTTCACACTGCGCCACAGAAGTCAAAATAAAATCTGAACTGAAGGTAGCCGTTACCTATTCTCATGAATAGCCATCGCCGATCCAACAATGAAATTACAAAGAAAAATATCTTGAAGCGAGATAGTACTGAACCGAGCAGCGAAATGAGTTGCCCTTAGCTTGCAGGGGTGTGAGGCGCGTCGAGATTGGGGGCTGGTGTAAGTCGTAGACTTTTAGCTTTAAATAGAGACTAAGGTATTCTATATAAAAACAAAGTAAAGTGCGACATATATTGTGCCATTTAGGTATAGCATCATTGGTGTAAGCTAATAGTCCTTGATTTTAAAAATAAAGTGAAACTGCGTTCAACAACTGTACCATCTACGCATTAAAAAGTACCTAAGTATTAGTAAGTGACAAACTCTGGTGACGGAGTTTTTTAGGCCGCCTAAACCTGTGCATTGAGAAGAGAGTACGGTTAAGTTAAATTGTAGAGGCGCTCTCAAAAACTATACTTAAAAAAATTACCAGTTCAAAAAACATAAAGTTTACTGAAACTAAACTACTACATATTTACATAACTGTACAAAATACATTTACTTAGTTTACTTAGATTATCTAGATTTATAAATTTACCGCTTGTTTAAATTTAACATAATATGTTCATACTAACCCACTTTGACTGGTCATACCAACATGTTTTATCGATTTTATATAAACTCGCTCTCTCTTATGACCGAAACCATACAGCCCGAAGATCCCTGTTGGATGGGACTCTCCCGTTTCGCCATAAATCTTGGGACCCTCGACCGCCACCCGGATCCTCGCCGAAAATATCTATAAATACCTTCCTACATACATATTTCAAATATTAACAGGAGGCTATGAAGTTACGCTACTCAAACTGATAGAAACTGTCCAACTTCGAACTAAAATAAAAAATACCTAGGTACTCACATTACAAAAACAAAAATAAATTTATTACGTAACAACATTGCCGATTTTTATACGGACAAGCTTTACCTTTAAGTAGTGTACTTGTATGAAGAATACAAGAATATATAATATCAGATTGAATGAATACAGAATCAGGGTCGTATCAAGTTGAAATCCGTAGTCTCTGCGTCTATGGGAAACAGTCGTGAATATTGTTAGGATGTAAATCTAAAAAAAAGACTACTTTGGGATTCCCTATGGTTATAATAAGCAATACCATTACAAAACAAAACCTAGATTCAGATAAAAATATTTACAGATGTAAACATTGGTTACATTCAGGAATCAAACTAGAACCCCTCACGTTTAAACCAGGCAGTTTCTAGCTACTATATAGTTGACAAATAAATCTACACTATTCAGTACGTAGAAAGTTTATCCACAAGTATGGGCCTCTTTGTTCAAACTGGCTTCAGGATCCGCCCTAAGCTATCGATCGCATTTCATTTTATACCAATCTTCAGCACTTCACGTCTTTTCTTCCGGTTTTCTACCTCTTAAACCGGGTTCGAGTAATAAAATCTTTCTGAACGTTTAGAGGTTTTACAGATAAGATTTTTTGATAACACTCTCAACCCAAAAGCATTTATTTATAGAAGCTAAAGTAGGCACTACATACCTATTACAAAACATTACAAAATACAATTAGAAACTAGACCCATCTAAGAATCGTTGAAACGATCTTTAGGTAGCTCAAGTAAGTGCCTGACCTCGGATCATCACTTCGACCAGACGCCCTAAAATAGTTTTAAAAACGTCATGGTAAAAATTGAAATAGTAATAAAATTTACATGTAAACATTATTTTGAACATTGTTACTTTCCTCTTGATGCTTTTCAGTGCTCCTTGCCTTAAGCTTTGTCTAGTATAGTTCCAATCGCATGAAAGAAACCAATATACCCATAGTATTTAGTTTTATTCTGTTCGAGTTCGTCCCTCTGCAGGTCAAAAGTATTTCCTTGTAATAGCTATCGGCTTCCCTCACTTGGTACTTAACTACTTATATATGTATATTTTAAGTTTCAGTAAAATCTGTTCAGTAGTTTTTGCGCAAAACAGTAACAAGCATCCATCCATCCAACCTCACAAACTTTCGCAATTATAATATTAGTAGGATTACTGAAGGATTTATCTTTAAATGTGTTTGTTATTCTAGGAACATCATAGGAAATGGAAGCGCTCGTGGCAAAGCTTGCTAAGACGTTCTTGATAGATCGTCGAAGTTAAGCAACGTGTTGAGCGGTCACTACTTGGATGGGTGACCGCAAGTGGCATTTTCATCTGAGCGCTTCCGTGCTTCGGAGGGCACGTTAAATTGTCGGTCCCGGCTTTTAAAGTTGTTATGCCATGACGGAGGCCTTTAGGCGGCCTAAAAACTCCGTCACCAGAGTTGGCCACTTGCTCATACGAACGAACGAACGATAGAAAATTATTCTCACAAATGTTGGTATTGAAATCGCAGAATTAATAGAAAACAAGCTGCAATCAACAACACAATCAATAATGAAATAAAGATGGCGTTCAGGTGTACGATCCATATCACAGCCTTGATTCTATTCTGCGACGGTCGCGCTGACACGGTTACTCTTGCACTGATGTAGGCCTGTGTCACTTCTCGACCTACAACGACAAATCAACGTTATACAGCTACACAGCCGCCCTAGCTAAGTTAGATTTACAATCTACCACTACAGTCGTTAGAATAGAAGCGATACAAAATGTATAGGAATTGACAATCGATGATGAAATCTCGATCGATCAGAAGTGAAAATCAAAGAAATAGTGACGATGTTGGCGTTTATCACTTAGCTACAGACCTAGATGTCATAAATACCTTAATTTTGGTCAATAAGGGAAATAAAGCTCACGCGTTCACTCGGAACCTTAATGTACGGATTAAAATTTGTTCCTTTGTATGGTGCAGCGAGCACTGGACCGGCATTTATCCGGTATCCGTACGCTGCGTACGCTCCAATTTCGAGCTAGTGGACGCGTAGCGCGTAACCTTAGGATTATTATGACAGTTGAAGATGTTTTATTATAATGCTTTCTTGAACTCAGTTTACAAGAATAAACTTTTCCTAGATGTAGAGTAGAGACCTTGATTTTAGCCATAGGATAAATAAGTTCAAAGAAGTAAAGCATATTGTTTGATTTGTGAAAGGTAGTGCAAAATTAAGATTATTTTTCATTGAAAGTCCAGGGCAAACGAATAGCTAATAACAATATAGCTTTCTGTTTAGGAACTAGTAATGTGACGTAGAAGTGAAATTTATGGTATAAACTATTTCTTCATCTGCGCTCGCTACTCGC
The DNA here is from genome assembly GCA_963582015.1 of Xanthorhoe designata. Lineage (NCBI taxonomy): Eukaryota > Metazoa > Arthropoda > Insecta > Lepidoptera > Geometridae > Xanthorhoe > Xanthorhoe designata. Next base: position 8,266,054 of record OY757038.1, read on the forward strand.
AATGACTCAATCCGTCACGTGACGAAAGCACCATCCTTGATACAACCGTACGAGTACTGTTTATCGATATGCGAGTTGTAATTTTAGCTAAGCAACGTATAGATTAATTGCGTGGTATTTGAATTTCCTGTTATTTCTTACGGACGGATTGAATCAAACGTGTCAGCATAATTATCCTTAAACTCTTACTCCTATCTGTTCTTTTATCTGTGATAGATGTTTAACATAATTAGCGCGTATCTTTATACCTATTCTGCTCCCTGATTGTTATTTTTACTTATTATTCCGTTCCCTGATTTATATATCTACAGGGTTTTTTTTTTCGAAAACACCCTCTAGAAATGGAATTACACTGAAACCTCCGCATAACTGCAAAAGACAGCAAAATTTGGCATTTCAGCAAGGTTCTATCTTTGTAACTATTAATTTAAATGGCAACATTTAGGTACTTACATTTCAGACCAATAGCCCTAAGCAAAGAATAATTTCAATAATCAAGATCCATCAAAGATTAAAAGACTATACTGAGCAGTGGGTGGAATCTGGCTGTTTATAGAAAGAAAGTATTCCCTAGATATTATCTATCATCAACAGTCAGATAAATTAGCTTTGGTAGGAAAGCATAAGGTAGTAATGCAGCTACGGGTAAGTTTTACAGCACGTGTGCTGTGCACTGAGCAAATGGAACGCTGAAGGTCATTTTTAACCACTTCTGTGTCTCGTGCGTGACAATGAAAATAAAGAAAAACATTACGCCTTTTGTGGTTCTCTGCCCAAACAAGAATGGTACGTTTGTTTAATTGAATCGTACTATGATATACGAGTATGTTAATTTATATGTAGTTTCGGAAATGATTTTGTTATTTATCAATGGTATTTTTACGCGAGTAAGTTATTCACCTGCTAATAGTACCTACCTACTTAAAGTGTATACGAATATGCTTGAAGATGACTAAATATTCACATCTTTAAAATTATCTCACATTAAAAATAACGATCTTTGTCACAATTTACAATAAATTTTAGAAAACCAACATAAAAAGCCAAAATATTATAGTCATACAAAAAGTACGTTCAGTGCCCATGACGCACATGTGCACAAATCATGACGCGGTGCTCTCTGAAGGTAATTTTAGGGCAGCAATTGGGTTTATGTACAATCATTCTCAAACTATTGTTTGAAATATTTAAATTAAGTTATATCCAGCCATCTGGGTTTTGAAGGCAACGATTAACCGTGAAACAGTCAAGAGAATAAGTGTCACAGCGGGTTAATGACCTTATTGATAAGCTTGATACCTTATATTCGTTGTTAAAGCCTTGAATACTTATCATACCTGGGGATTAAAGTCCATAGTTCTCAATTATGTACAACATTCTTCCTCAAGTTTAAGAAATATTTTGTACAAAAGTAACCACGGACTTGCAGTTCAAATTGGGAATACATTTTGCAAAAGCTTGTCGATCTATTATTTTTAGTTAGTAATTATATCATAACTTACCTTTCAGCCGTCGCTGTTGGTCGTGGGTACGATTCCTATCCTGGGCAAACATTTATGTGATGGACAAAATGTTTATTGAACGCAGATGTTTAAAAGAATGAATGAATGAAAACTCTTTACTTTACATTCATGAAAGATGCCCCAGCTAGATATGTAGGTAGAGTTTATACATCAAACATGATCTTCGTATTTTTAATTATATTCATGGAGGTTCTGACAATATCCGGATTTCTGCTTAGATTTTACGTGTTAGAGTAATATTTACACATGATCCTAAAAACACAAAGAAAATGCCGTGCAAAAATGTTACATAACAATCCGATAAGAACATTTTAAATGGAGTTTTAAGCCCGTCACACACGTAGCTATAATATATAGTAATATAAATTATAGCAAGGCATATTATGATATATTTTCTATACAAATATTCAAGTGACCGCACACGCAGCTATAATATATATTATAGCTGCGTGTGTAATTGTATGGATATAGCAAGGCATATTAATATATATTATAGCTAGGTGTGTGACGGGTTTAAGTTATGAAATGACGTCAAGAGTGACTATATAACACGCTGACGTCAACGTAACATGGCGTTAATATGTAATTAAGACTTTGTGGGAATTTTATAGAATTCTACGTAAGTTCGTTCGATCGCAAGTGGCCAACTCTTCTACGTAAGTAAAAGAGCCGTGTCGGCTGAATTGGTTAGTATGGGTCTACAACCTGTCATGTATGGATTAGGTAAGTACTAACTTTTGCAAAATGTGAGCATGTACCAAATATTGTATTACTTAAATGAACTGAAAAAATATGTCTATCGCACCGTCATCATTTGGACCATAAATTATTTGTCTTCTAGAATCTTCATGCGGCTTCGTATTGTTTTTTTTTCAATTTTATCGTATTATATAATGTGCCTGTGTGTTATTTCAGGTTATAAACTACGTGTATTCTAGTTTAAGCAAAACCCTTACAGTAGTTTTTGCGTGAAGGAGTGACAAACATCCATCCATACATCCACAGAAACTTTCACGTTTAGAATATTATGTACTGAGATTTTCATCTTACACAAAACGTAACTAGTCAGAAAATCCGTGCTTTGAAATTCTTAAAAAAAATATAGTTTAAAAAAATAGTGCTATTTAATTTTTTAGGTAACAAATAAAAACCACAAAAACAAAAACAACACTTCTTAACCCAAACAACTAAATTAATAAAAAGGAACTCTGTTTGCTATCCAAAATATTGACTAAAGAGATATTAGTTCATTTCAGGTCACCGACTGCAGGTAGAGTGCCCAAAAGGCTGGCAACGTTACCTCGTTGAATTGCTATACTTATTCTCTGTCCGAGGTAAGCACCCCTTTGGTCATTTTATTAGGTCTCATCTATTAGCTTCTTGGAAATTTCCCGGTAAAGAAGCCACGCCTCTGGACTTGTCCTAAAGTTTCTACACCAAAAGGCACCCATCCGTGGCCGTGATAACTTTGACGGTCGACCGCGCTATCGCAGTAGCACTGATGGGTCTCGTTAGTCGTGGCTCCAATACGCATACAGCTAAAGAAAAAGTTATATTGTCCAAGATGGTGCCTGAGTTCACTGAGGGCAAGGCTTGAAGCCAGAAACCAGATTCCCGAGTTCCAGAGGCAATAAGACGAGCATGTCCGTTAGAATCAAAGCAAAATCTAGCATCTTCTTACAAACAGGCTCTTTAAATTATATTTCGATATAAAAATAGTAGAGACGTTATCTCACTTCTCCAAGAACGCTGCAAAAATAGGTTTTGCGAATGCCAAATGCCTTCGACAGCTGACATTACTCGTTATTTCATTTCCTAGAATTTAACATGCATTTTGTAGTACAAGAAATAGCGTTAATATTATTTAGTCTTACAGCTTCTAGATCATGAAACGTTTTGTGATAAACGTATGCTAATGAAAGATGCCCACAGACTTATTGATCTCTAGGGATCCAATTAGTCCTAGCAGGGCTACTTCAAATCCGAAAACGATTCATTGTGCCAATAATGCTGGAAAATGTTCCGAATTCAGTTTCCACCAACATAAGCTGAACTGCGATCATTGTTACGATGTATCGTTTTCGGTTTTATTAGTAGGGGGCAGACTACTACCTAAACGTAAATATGACGTAGAAAAAATGTCGTTGGCTCTTGATCTCATTCGTTTGTTGTAGTGTGGTAGGTAGGCAACGTTTTGTCGCGATTGCGGCATAGTTTTGTATGGGTATTGATTGTTTTCGTTATCGCTATTTTAATTTGTCTTATCAGTTTCGATAAGAAACCGCATGACATTGAGTGTTTAGAATTCCAATGTTATAGATAGACGAACCTATTTGTTAACCTGTTATTTAGTATTTCTATGATTACAAACCTACGGTCTCTTTCTTTGTGACAATTTATTATTATTTATTTTCAGCCGTTCGTGTCCCACTGCTGGGTAAATGCCTAGTGAAGATTACATTATAAAATAATAATGAGGCACACAGCATAATGAAACGGCTTTTAACCGGATTTTAAAAAGAAGTATTTTCTGAGTTCATCGATTTTTTTATGTATATTTCCCGATTACTAGAAATCACCTTGACCAATTTGGAGAATTTGCTTTTTGATTAAAAAATATTTTCCAGATGTTTCCATAAAAATCCTTACTAATGGATTAGTAAAGACGAGGTTTTTCGGAGTTAAGAATAGAAATGCACCCCGAGAGTGCATCCAATTGTTCTCTTTACAACATTAAATAGTTTAGGTGCTGTACAAACATACTCGGTCAAACAATGATTATAAGTACTTATGAGAGCAGTAAAATATACCGTGAGCTACAAAAATTGTGTTTGTTACACGTGAGTTACACACACGCTACTCTACTTTCCTGACAGACAAACGTCTTTTCAGTATGCAAAAATCAATAAATTACCAACTTTATTATCCAAAGAATCACACGGTTGGTTGAGGGTTTGACTCATACATCAATGCATGCGCAGATTCCCAAATGAGTCATTGCTTTACTGAGAATGACGAACGATCCGGGATCCAAGATGGTCACGATTAAGATTACCATCGATAAGTCTTTATTCAAATAAGAATTTCAATATGTCAAATTAAGTATTTAGGTATAATTTTTCTCTAACATTTGCTATTCGATCTATTTTTACCTAAAATAGTCATAAACTTTTAGAAATCTATTACTAGCCGGTACAACAGGATTATACAGTTGTAACTGCAATGGTCTAATATCCAAGTGGATAACTATTAATTATTTTTTTTTTAGATTAAATCGATTTAAAAAAAAAACTTAAGTGTATAAACTTATTTCCCTTACTTTACATAGTTAATCTAATTTTAATCAGTTATGACATGTGTTATTTGTAAAAATCTAGATTTTAATTCCACCTAATTAGTGAAGTAATCTAATTTATATTATAATAGATAAACAAGTAGTGAATCCGTGAGATGTGCGTCTTCCTACTGAGATTGCTTCTCATCAGACCAGTACCTACCACCTGTTAAGATTATAATCGTGGATAACTTCACATAGAAAACTGGAAAAATCTGGTTCACAAGGACTTATTTTTTAATTGCTGATAACATACATTTTTGTTTGGCTAAACAATGTTTGTTAAAATAAGGTTTAGTGGATCATAAGTTTAATTTGTAAATGTACGAATTTTCATCCATTCATTCATCATCATTTCAGCGCTTTCACTCACTGTTGAGCTCCTGTTTATTAATTTACTATCTTTCTTGCCCGCGGCTTCGCTCGCGTGGTACCTACCTTGATAAAATATAGCTTATGTTCATTTGGAAAGTTCATGCTACACATCGGTGAAATAATTTTTGAAATCGGATGAGGATGATTGACAAACAAACAAACCAACTTTACCTGTTTATAATATTAGAATAGAAGTATAGATTATTATATTACTAGTATAAGTAAGTAGTTATAGACATATTCCCGACTCCCACTACGATGCCATTTAACCGTCATCAGGCTTGCTATAAAAACTTATTAGTGTTAATTAAATTTAAATTCTAAATCGAAAGAGATGTATAATCAATCCGTTTCTATGGCGATTGAATGCGATCTTAGTGATCTCATCGAGATTACGATTTAATTAGCTAGTACTTTATCTGCTTTCTACGTTCAGTAAGGCTTGCATTTTAATCATAACTTGGAAAATTAACGGGTATGTAGAAGTTATGAGAAAATTCGATTGGTACTTACCTACCAGTTTGTCTGGGAGAGTTCCAACGAAAGGTACATAAAAATGTTGTTAATTTAATGTAAGTTGTAGTTTCTATCAACATATAGGTAAGTTAACAGTGATATACAATTTTACAAAATTTATTTACATGTTTCTTGGAGCTTTTCGAGTACTACTTGTTGTTTTATTTATTCTGTGCCTTGATCGTAATCAGTATAAGTTAGCCACTATCTCACATTGACTCAATAAAATAATATCAGAGTTAGAGAATGTTTGGTATTAAAATGGTACAAAAACTTATTCTATTTGGTATAAAATAAACAATATTTGGTGTTGATCCCACATTATGCAGATACTAATTTTTTTTCTGAATTCAATTAGTTTATATATAACAATATAATTATCATAAATTAAATATCTTACTAAAACTTTCGATGGCGAGATTCGAACTAAAATCATCTTACTTATAATTTCATTCTAGAAATTACTGATTTAGTGGCCGAGTGGAAATGCACTCCGATTTAAGGACGATCGCTTGTATCATTGCGAGTTCAAATCTCGTCGGAATCGCAAGTTTAGGTAAGATTTTTCATTTATAATGAAAAATACCTAATATGTGTTGTTTATCAAAATAACAATAACAAAAAACATCTTACAAATTACTTGTAAACATTCTTATTGTAATATATTAACAAAACTAAGTCCTAGTTTCTTATCAACTAATACCGAAATGATCTCGCCAGCGGAAGTGGATGGGTCAAGGACCTTGTTACGAAGATGTCATTTGCAAGTCGATATGTACGGCGGATCGCCTCTACTGAATAGTAATGATTTCCAATTGTTTTGTAACATGTAGATAGGCTTTTACACTTTTATTAGATAACTAGCTCCATCAGGCTAGCCCTGTCCAAAACTGTAATATCCCTTAAAACCTTATTTGTTCATGTCCCGGCGAAAATTATATGCTCCAACATAGACTCTAAGAGATAAAAGAAAACAATGAGGCATAGTTTACTGGAGCGTAGGAAAAAATGACTTTTTTGAGACACTATAGGCTTAATAAAAACGACCCCGTACACCACGCCGTAGATGGAGCGACGAATTAGATGCCCACATGAAAGATTGGTCTACAGTGGCCCAAAATAGAGATAAATGGAGAGAAGGAAGGGAGCCCTTTGCCCTGTAGTACGACACGGGTAATAATATTACTTGGCCAAAAAAATGTATACCCCACCTTGTTTACTGAAAACAATCGCGGCACGTAAGCGATATAATTCAGTTAGCTGGGGCGTCGACCGGCGCCGTGCGGCCGCGTCCCCGACCTTATTACTGCACGAGCCGTAACCTCATTGTCCACCATCGATTCCCTCAATCCGTCCATGTTACATCTGTAAGGTACGACAAACGGATTCATCTTGTTTAACAACCAAAAAAAGTAGTCGTAGAACCGACTTCAAAAAAGGAGGACGTTATATCGTTGGAATAATCGATAAATGTCGATTATTCCGTCAATAATGAACCGATTTAAAATTTTTGTTTTGTTGGAACCTCAAGTGGTTTTATAAAAATTAGGATATTAAGTCTTCGGAGTCATGAACAGACCTTTATGGCACAGTATTTTAAAATTTCAAGTGAATCATTAAAAAAACAGTTTTAACGTTATTTACTGGTGCAATTGTTGTATACATTCACACCATAGCAATATGCAGCTAATAACTTCGCGTCTATAGCCGCTTGATCGTGCGAAAAGTAAAATGATGTCTTCACTTTCCAGTCAATTGTCTTGATATCTTACTTACGTCATCTTTTCCCAATCATTTTCTATTTCTGTTTTGTGTTCTCGCTGAATAAATGAAGGTTTTTATTCAGTATTCATTTATAGGGTTCCATACACAAAGGGTATACAAACGTGATTTTTTAAAATCATAATTTTGTTGCATTTTCCCATAAATAGGGACAAAAAATATTTCATTACTTACTTTATAATTGATAAAGGCCGACGTAATAATATATTCCATAATCTAAAATAGCCTCACTCTAGACAAGGTCTTCAGTGGATTTGGCCATACAAATACATAAACTTTTTAGTTTTACGTCCGATAATAACATCGAATAACAGTCAACCAGGTAAATATTTAGTGCATTGTGCGTACTTGAAGACTTGCCAATAATTGTTGGACTTCAATCGAGAACAGTTAGCTAATTTATTATTTAAAGAATTTACCGGATCGCTGCTATTTTGAGGAAGGACATTTTATCATCACATCTTTTCTGGTACTCAGAAAAACCTTGAAACATCCTATTGCTTTTATTCAAATTGTTTGTATAAAACCTCGTGAATCCTTAAAGGATACGGTATAAATACCTTAAAGACACCTAAGTATTACATATTTTGGTTTTGAGTATCGGAAAATCTTGAAAATGTATCACAATATGCGTACAATGCTTATTAGGCGGAAATATTTCCATACCTACCGGTTTTACTTCAATGCATTTAAAATGGTAAATAAAAATGAAGATAATTATAAATTGTTAAATATTAACAATGGTATAATTTTATAAGATATCGACCGTGAAACGATCTTAAAAAACGCTGAAAATATCAAATAGACAAAAAACACATTTCAATTCTATATTCACTTGTCAAAACACAACATTTTATTTTTAAAGAACGACTGTTCCCTAAAACAATTTACTTTCTATTATCACAATTACTTAATTAAAACACAAGACATGCACGTGAAACCGAATGCTCTTATTAGAGTAGAAATAGTAACGATTCAAATTAGTGGGTTCACAATCGTGTAATTAGCGATTCAACGGACGAGAAGAAAGTGACAATGCATTAACCTACAGTATAGGGAAAATGTCACAGTTCTGTTTGGTTGTAGAATTACAGACTTAGAAATACTTGTATTTGGGTTATCGATTGTAGAGAAAGTTTGTAAAAGAGATATTGATGAATGTCGAATCGGAATATCACTTAACCTTATTGGTAATAAAGTTCAAAATCGAACAGTGACTTTGAGTACTTTTTTCACCGAAGATGATCTCAAAATTTTTTTAGCATTCAATTATAACAAACAGTAATATTTTCATGCATTGACTTTATGGATCCACTAGGTGTCACCAAAGGGTGTCACTAATTTGTGAGCCTAATTTAGAATAAGATCTAGAGATGTCAGTGTCACAGCATAATTTCTACATCCACAGATATTCATGAAAGTGCACTTTCTCTAACAACCATGTCTGCCTCTCCTTCACACCTCGATTCTAAGGGTCTCAGTTTATTGCTGCGTAAACAACAAAGATTTATAACTGCACTAAAACAATCACCTTGTCGGACTATTTAAACTAGCTAAATTATCAACATTTTTAGAAACAGTGTCACATAGTACTTTATGAAACTAGTAAGAAGTTTACATTATAATAATAATAATACACGGGAACTATTTTCGTAGAAATATTATCAACGTAGATACCGACATTATTTCGAATCTCTAAAAAGTTTTATTTTTACCAACATAGGTAGTACGATATGCTCCTCAGATCTTCAAACATTCAGGTCCTCCACGGAATAACATGAAAGTAAGAAATAGGCAGTGGTAAGAAAGGGGTACGCAAAGTTTAAATCAAAAGTACTTAAGTAAAAACTCTTAAGTATCTCTCGAATTAACTTTATTATCATATACTACAAAAACTGATTCTAAACGTACGATTCTTTTATTTACGTCAATGTACAAGTGAATTAAACAAGCTAGAAGTGACACAATGACATGTAAACAGTTTCCACTTAGTCTTGTCCTATTTATCCTTTGAGCAGACCTCGCGTCAATACGCGACCTTGTCAATGATTTCCACGCGTAAGATCTGCCTACGCGAATTTCCAACTAATCGAGTCATATTCCGACATGTGACGTGTGCACAGCTGAATTGAAATAGTTAGTAAGCTTTCCTATTGAAGTTAGTTAGATAGTTTGAAAAAAATATTAATAACAAGCTTTCACCCGCAGCTTCGCTCACGGGTACTAACCCTCACAAAAAATAGCCTAAGTATGTATTCTTCCAGGTTAAAAACGATGTAAGTACATTCCAACTATGTCTCAGTCAAAACCGTAGAGTAGATTTTTCGTGAAAGAGTAAAAACATCCATACAAACTTACGCGTTTATAATATTAGTGGGATGGGTTTTTAGGCTGTTTATTTTTGGGGTCTTCAGAGAGCACACGCGACGAACCGCGTAAACAAAAAATACGCAACTGAGTGAAGGTTAATGAAAATTTACCTACTATTACTAGACTAGCTTACTCGCCCGTGGCTTCGCTCGCGTTGTACCTACCTTGATAAAATAGCCTATGTTCATTCGGAAAGTCTATGCTACATCATTGGCTTTGGCTACCTACCTACCTACCTACATACTCGCAAAAACTTCAGTTTACCGTGGTCTTGGTGTGTGCCGATTATCGGAAAACTCGGAAATCGAAGAATCATGTTAAAATAGAGTCGCAGTGGACGGGACTTACCAATAATTGAGTGAAAACCAAAGCTTGAGCAATTATTAAACGAACTATTTCTCGATAAGCTACAAACCTTCCCGTCATCTTACAACAATAGTCCTTACGTCATAACTATAGGGTTTAAAATTGAATAGTATTTGATCTTAATGTTAATGTCAAAGTGTTGTGATAATTACCAAATTGACATTATTTGGCTGATAATTTGATAAATTATTGGTATTACAATATTTAAGATTCAACTGTGCATAAAAATTAATTCATGTTAGAAATTCCTTTCCGTTATTGGGGAGTCCCCTGAGTAACAATATTTAAAGTAACACGAGAGCCCTCTACACCGACGATATTTTAGTCACAAAAGATTATTAATATTTTCTTTCCTGTGTACTTATCTGTTAGTAACTCCATGTTGATAACTCCGAAGATCCTCATCAGATCCTTAAAATGTATAATACACCACCCGGTATTCTAACTTTTAAAAAAAAAGCATTTTCAAAATCTGTCCAATATTAACAGAATAACCGGTAAAAATACATAAAAAAATATAAAAAAATACACACAGTGGAACATAGAACCTCCTCCTTTTTGAAGGCGGTTAAAAAGGATATAACTAAAATTAGTAAATATAGCACACTGCACGCTGGAACTTTATGTAAGTATGTAAATGAGGCTTAATAATCGAGTTCAATATCTCTGTACCTATACCTACGTAAACATTGGAGAGCGATGTTTTCACTGTCGATATAACGCGATCTAATTCGAAAGCGATCCGCCTTTCACCTTCAGAGTGCGTGCGTTATGCCAACCACCTAGTTAGCTGTATCTAGTACTACAAGGAAATCTGCATTTCCTATAATCAAGCAATGACATTTCCTAGAAATAAATATACTTAATACTTAGTTTAAAAAAAAAACAAGCAGTGGAACATAGAATATCCTCCGTTTTTGAAGTCAGTTAAAAAGGAAAATATAATAATAATTTATTTTAGTTTCAAACCGACTTTATCTAGTTATTAGTTACTGAAGTGATGTTATTGTTATTTTTAATTTTTAGACCTATATATTTTACGATATTAAATCATGTTACAATGTAGTATGTGCCACTTTAGCCACTCTCTCACCTACTTCAAAAGTAGATCAATATCGTCTATAATTATTATAACCTATGTGTACTACATTGCTATCGGTATTACCAGTATTACGTAGTAATCAATGTCAGCTCAGTATATTGCAGGTATAATAACCTGAGACGTCACCTACGTTAATGCATTGATGAACAGAATTACATGTATTGATTTTGTATTGGTAATATAATAGCTTAGAGAACATTCAGAGTAGGAGCGAGATTAATAAATACCGTAAACAAGAACATTAAACATCCTCTCGGATCTAAGAAAAGTACCTACTTACATGTTTTTTTTTTTTAATTCATCTTGGAATCCAAAATATAACTTAAAATTATTTAGAGTTAAACTGGTTTTATATTGGGGGCAATTCGGAGTGTCGCAAAAGCTAAACTAACCTAACTAAAACTATTGCCATCCTTTTTATTCCCATCGCTATGAAAGGGACGGCAACAATTTTAGTTAGCTTAGTTTAGCTTTTGCGACACTCAGAATTGCCACTATTAGATTGGTAAATTATAAACGTTGGAATATCTATTTGCTAAAAACCAGCAGTGATATTAACAGGTCTCAGAATAATCTACATTCTAAACTAAATAGCAGTATTCGTAGGTCTATGGCAATGTGTCATATTATTTTTACCTCTCTTTCATGTGTAGTATGAGTTGCTTTGTAATGTGTTCTTATTACATAAACAGCTGATAACAGAACTGCTATCAAAACTCGTGGCAATGTACTAATTTCATGCTTTTAACGGTTTCAGTTTTCATATCTTTTTCTTTGGAAAATATTTTTTTTTATTTTGCCATTGTGTGCGCAGTCAGATAAGACTAAAACTGAACAACAAACCTAGCTCGGTATATTATGCCAAAAGTTTGCAGAAATTGACATTTTATGCGTGGAAAATCACAAACCCATTGCCGCAAAATTTAATTACAGTGTTTGTTGATGTGCTTGACACATAACTTGAGAGCGACCTTATCGAATTGGTTAATTTTGAAAAAAAATATGGCCAGAACATTGAGAAGATAAATTTTTTAATTAAATTGAAACTAAACACCGTTTGTATGAGAATGTAGGTATGTTTAAGAAACAAACAATTACTAAAAAAAAGGCAAATTTGAACCTCACTGGCCAATGGCCATGTATTCGTGCCGAATTTACGGCAGATTAAAACAAGTAGATCCGCGAAAGAAAATCTTGATTATGTGACATACAAAACAGTACGCGGGCATTAAACATGCATGTATGATATTGCACGTATCGTCAGTCTAATATGGCGAGACTATTTGATAGCTGTGAGCCTTAGCCTACATAGACCGCCCAGCACCGGCTGGTATATAATACTATATGTCTGAGACTGGAATTCGCATATTTTGTGTGCACATTAGATTATAAGCGTTTTCATGCTTAGATTTTAAATTCCTGTTGTAACACATTTTTTTTAGTTTTGCGTGTGTCAAAGTAAATATTGATAACGTATCCATCGTGATAGAGATCATGAAATGTATGTTACAGAATAGTCAAACATTTGTCTATCATATTGTATTTTACAAAGCATGATAAAATATGGAATAGAGTCAGCGAATCTCCTCGTAGGTTTCAGGTTTTCTTACTGTAAACTATGATTTTTTGCATATATTTAGGCGTGCCTTTTAAATGTCGTGTGTTAGATTATCGATACAAGATGAATACTAAAATTTTATGCATAAATTACTAACAACAAAATCATTCAATATAAAAATATAAATAAAATACCTGTGTAAAATTCTTGTTACGAAAGACTTTGTACTGCGATAAGCGATAAGAAAATTGCATTAAGTACATTGTGTAAAAGAGTATGATACCTAGGTGTTATCTCGGTCACTTTGCACGGTTTTAAGAGTAGGTTAAATACTCGGACTCGGAAGATTTTTTATGGCAAAATCAAATTAGAAATTAATGTTAGCTATTGTCAAAAGATAAGAAAAACAGAGACTAAAATCCTGTACACTCATATTTTTCTTCCATATTCCTAATTTTTGTTAAAAATTAACTAAATATACGAGTTTATTTAAATACACGTATATCATAGTATTTTTATATGAATGTTTTTGTTACAATGTGTAATTATGTGTACTGTTGGCGTTGCCTTAATAAATAAATAAATAAACATATCATTTTCAATTATTTTCGATGAATGAATGAAAATTCTTTAATGTACACTCAAATAAGATACAAATTTCGATATAAATATTGGCAAACTGAATATTTCAGGGTAAAATCTTCCGCATACCTATCAATTGCTAGCATATCCGGTGTTGATCTCCTTACTCGCGATATGTCAGCTTTGTCGTTAAACTATAACTGTACAGTTGAGGACGTTAGAAGCTATGGACAAGGCAATAAAACGAAACGAAATTAAACCTTTTTTTTAAATACATGTTTGTGTATTTATTTTGTAACTATGTATAAGTTCGTATGATGCAACTCTGGTGACGAATTTTCTAGACCAGGGAAATTAATTCAATAAAAGGCATAAAAGGCAAGGCAAAATTCAGCGTGCCTGGCGAAGCGATCAGCTGTTTCGTAACTAAAATTATGACCTTTAAGAAGGTAGGTTCTCTTAATGATTTTATTTAACCCAAAATAAAAACTCTGCCAGCGTTATTATTATGTTTATAAATAAATTAAATCAACCCAAAGATTTCGAATGACCTGTATTTTGATCTTGATTTTGAATAGAGTGAGACATCATTGATGACATTATAAGTTGGGTACCTAATACTTAATAATACCTTAATACCTAATACCCTTAATACCTAATACCCTTAATACCTAATACCCTTAATACCTTATCCGCATCCTCATACATCCTCACCATTCCTTCTGCGAACGACGCGTTGGCACACCGCTTCAAAATAATCATAAATTTATTTCAAGTGACCAAACTAGTTGCGCACATTCTCAATGCCATTTGTACAATGGATTTGTGATGTCTAATAGCTAGTAAAATTGCTTCTTGGTTTTGATATTTGGCGTTACAAAAATGAATTATTTATTAAACATGTACTATTATTTTCTGAGGCTACAATGAGTTCCTATAAGATTTTTAGATTCATTCTGAAAATTTGAACTTTTTGAACAAAGTTGAATATTTTATAACTCAATTTTACTTACTTAAAGTTTACTCCAAGACTGAGAACATTGAGGATTAAGCAGTAGCCCGTCTAAAATCGGATGATCATTGAAAATTATTAGTGTTGAGTTTCTGCAAAGATGCCAAAGCCATTGAAATGGCGATAACACAGTAGCCGTGTCAACAAAATGACTAAATATGGAAAATGGGGAACAAAAAAAAGGACTTATATGTTACTAAGTTTATGTCTTGTTTTTCTCGTTGTATTTTATTCACACGTTTCTGAAAATATTATGCTTGAGACATCATTAAGACATAATTAGTATTCATGTATGATACCTAAGTGAAACAAAAAATATGTACCTAACACTTGTTAGTAGGTACCTACATATTTTTTGTTAGTACCTGTGTTCGCAGATTTTGTAATCGTTAAACTGCTTGCAAGATATTGTGTATTCAGATATCGTAGGGATTGCATAATGTAGAATGTATCTTTACTTGGCTGTAGTGAAATGACGTCGGGGAAAAATAGGTGTGGCTACAATTTCAATACACTAACGAGCATAAGTAGATAGGAATTTGGCAATAAATAAAATAAGTTGTAGATCAGTTTTCCTGAAAACTGATCAGATAGTGTCCGGACTTTCAATCCGAAGGTCGTGAAGTTCAATCCTGGACGAGCATTAAAGGATTTTTCGTCAATTTTATCAATGTAAGTAGGTATATGAATGATAAAGCAGAGAGAAGGCTACTCCATCACGACATTATATTATTTGCTCGTTAAGTTAAGGCATTGATTGTTGCTTTATAAATAATAGTAAATATTAAATGCTTAATTTTTTTGAGCACATACCTACATTTCAAAAAGCTTTTGGTATTTGTAGTTTTTGTTAACATCAGGCCAGAATTATAATAACCGTTGATATTTTTCAAACCGGAGTCATGCACTAACAGACAGACATTGCAGATATTAGCTTCTATAAATACCTACATAGTAAGGAGCAATATCCCGATCGGCTAGCTAGACGCTGCGTCATATCGACGTACTGTGTATTTCATTATGTATAGTCCCATCGCGGGTATTTTCCACGTTTGTTAGTTACGAACACTGATAGGAAAAATAGAAAAACTTATATTAAGTACCTACCTGCTTTGTTATTAGTAGGTATATTTTTGTTTATATAATTGTTTGACATAATTCTTAGTAACTTTAAAATGATCTTAAATTTTTGTTATTTTATACTGATATAACTTTCTTACTGATAGTTTAGTCATCAGTGTCTAACGCTTCGTGGCCGAGTGGTCAATGGCAACCCGGCTAAGGGGTGATCGTTTATATCACGTGGGTTCGAATCACGTCGAAGTCATAAACTTTTAGTAAGATTTTTCATTTTCTATTTGTTATTTTTTCTTATAAGTACATCAATACCATTATTAAGAGAAACTAAACTATCCTTCTACTTATTTACATAACTGTACAAACTACAACTAGAACCAGTTGAACCACCTAATAATTGTAAACGATCTATAGGAAGCTCAAATCATCGTAAAAATTTCATTGTATGAGAGTCTAATAACTAAAATATAAATATCTTTTAAAACCGCAAATGAACAAATTGGTCAGTAAGGTTTCGAACAACTTTAAATTGTTTCCAAATTGTCACATCTAGTGCAAGAGATCAGGACAATATGGCTTAAAATTACACACAATACATCAACTAGTAATAAGTCACTAACAATTTTCTGGATAGGGCAAAACCCGAACGTGTGACGTTGTTATTGGTGGGTATTTACGTTAGATAACGAACTGAAAAAAACTAATCAAGATTAGGTACTGTATTTCCAAATTCCATTCGTTATTCTCAAAGATCTTTATGCATTAAAAATCCTTTGAAGATGTAAAAAGAGTTCACAGATATTCTCAAATGCATTCCACACAAGACAGGTTGCAAACCCATTTCTGCTAATAAAAACTTACTTATTACGTATAGTCGTTAGGATGCCACAGAGGTTAAGGCGGCCTAAAAACTCCGTCACCAGAGTTGGCCACTAGCTTATAAGAACCATTTCACAGCCGGGACTCGAACCCACGAACTATGCATCGAAGGAACTATCCCAATCGGGCAACATGGCTGTTCGTTTACCTTAGATAATAGGTATAAACTATGTAACTTAGTCGCAAACAGGATGAGTGCGGTGTACCATATACGTCCTTGTACGACTTAGCATCGATAACAGAGCGGCTGATAACAAATTACGTTACTGTTGACGAAACTGTTTGTATTGTTTTGAAACAAAATTTTACTCTGAATGCGATAGGTACTTACATAAGAGGATATTTAAATTTAAAATGAACTGAACCGTGATTTAGAAGAATTTTATTAATATGTCAAAAATTAAAAGACAAGCAATATAAAACTAAACCTATATTCCTGTTACAGAAAGTGTAGTATCATTTAATTTATAGATGGTAGAGAAACCAATAATCATAATTTAAAGGTTATTTTATTGTTTCAATCGGTTAACTCAAAGCTGAATCGTAAAACCAAACAACCATTCAAATAGTTTCCCATACCGCGTTAAATATAAAAATAATAAACAGAAATCACGCTATTAAAATTTTATTGTTCTCAATTCAAATTGAAACGGTCAAGATGAACTGCGCATGCGCGTGGCTGAAGACAGCGGACACTCCGCGCGCCAATTAACGCGCTGGGTTCACACGACCAACCAGCCTTCGCTGACCCTTCCATACAGCCCAGCGTAAACCTGTCCCACTACTTGAAATCTGGACGAGAAACGAAACGCAAACGTACGTGTTTTCACATTAGCTTCTTAGAGACTAGGGTAGCGAGATTTGAAAATAGAGAAACTCAAACATTTGCCCGATTATCGGGATCGCTGTCGATGGTCGGTCAGTGCGCCGCGCTCGCCTCGCCTCGCACTATTTATATCGGAAAGAGAGAACGTTTCGACACTTCATGTATGTACCTTTATTTTATTACCATTTGTAGCCGGTTTTAACCTGCAACGATTAGTAAGCGTGGTTTATTTTATTGTGGCGTATGATGCGCCTTGGAATTTAGACAGTTTAATATATATACAAGTTTAGATTGTAGCATTCCATATCGCTGGGAAGATTGGGTAAACGGATAACTGCAAATGTGGGTGTCTCACGCACCTACATGAATAAATTGAGTCACAAATAAACATTATTTTAATTAAGTAAGGACTTATTTTACAAAGAATAAATTCATCTAGCTATAATACCTACAACCACCGAATAGGTATCTTCTATGAATAATCAGAAGCAATTTGTATATGCGATATTTTTTATTCCAATATGCGCAGATGCATTTAGTTACCCTGCTACTCTGCATTTAGTAAACATTGAAAACAATTACGAAATAAGTACTATACAAAATGCATTCGCTCAAAAGCTCTATTGTAGTAAATGCCGCGACAAACAAAAAGCAAATACCGAACACATACAGCAAAAAGAGTTGTTCTTTAAAAATCATTGGATATTTTTAAAATACTGTCGTGGGAGCATCTCAACTTTGATGGTTGCCGACGCATGAGCGGACGAGTAAGATGATTTTTTACAGCCTACCTGCTCCCTTTTATTCAAAAATTAAAACTTTATAGACGAGTGTGGGACTCGTCAAAGACACCGCTTCACATTGAAATTGCTGCTTCTTTGTCATATGAGTTTGGCAATGTTTAGGTATTGATTGTGCTTAAGATTTTTATTTACTTATACGAGTAGTAGGAGTAGGTACATTCTAAACTTTTCTTATCACTTTAGTCTGCTGGCGAAAGGGGCGTGGGTCCCATTGTTGGAAAAATGCCCATAATACAAAGTATGGGCTAATGCTATTACTTTATGTAGCTTATTTAAAGATAAATTTAATTGACTGTTTAGTTATACATAATTCTACAACAAAACGATTTATGATTCTAATTTTGATATCTTCATCGCACGTCTATAAATATTCACATCAAAAACAACAAAAAATACAAATAAATTTTAAAAAGTCGTTTCCTGAAGAAATAATTATGCAATGTCAACGCTAGATGGCGCTAGGCTTCATAAAAGTGACGGATGATGGGCCCCTGACCGTAGTGGATCACACAAGGCGTGGGCGCACAAACCTACAAAACGCCCTTTGCTGTAGGCCAAGCATAATCGATCATACTATCAATTCCTTATGATATGTATATTTTGTTAATTAATGGCGGCATTACATCAATAAATTATGATAAACAAGCGATTATTATTCAATTAGTTCTTATGTTGACAAATAAAGATGTATTTATGTGTCGAACAGCATAATCAAATTTGATTATTTATTCAAGTTTTGTTTAGTTTTGATGCTTATAACTGTGTTTATTAAAAAAATCAGATGAAACTAATAAAGATGCTTATTTTTAATAATAAAGAAGACTGGAAATTAACAATGGTATCAATTTAGTTGTCGCAAAACCTAAACGAAACTAATTTGATAGCACTTAAATAATTGATTACATCCTTTTTATTTCGATCGTATTGAAAAGGAGACTGCAACATTTTTAGTGCCGTCAAGTCGACATCTTAATTGACAACAATGGACCTTTATTTAGTTCTAAAGTGAATGCAAATCGTGCGGCCGGATGTTGATAAGATTTGCATCGAAACTATGACTATTCTGTATTATGACGTTCAATGTCTAATACTAATCTAATTATGTACCTATTTATACTATCAAATTGTTCTAAGTGAGAATCTTGATTAGGTATATCTAACGCATGTTTTTATGAGCTATTAAAACCTTCTGTGCTGCAACAGTGCTACTAACTTGCAGATATGTGCAATATGTGCATCAATGGTACCTACTCAAAGTGTTAAAGCTAAATAAAAAATATTGTGAGATGGTATTCTAATTGACAACTGCACTTGAAACTTGTTAGGTACCTATTAGGAGTAAAAATTTGCAAAAATCGGGCGTGTGGCAAATTTATATTAGGATGTGTCTGGGAGCGAGCTATCCTGTAGCATTTTCAAAGGATCGAAGTTCAAATGGTTCGTTTATTAAATATTCAAACTTGCATAGGTACAAGTAGGTACGAAGCTTTAGACATATACATCCGATTTGATGTAACAATACTATTCCTTCGTACTTAGCAATAGTGAGTGTAAAGCCTTGGTTCGAAGCAGGCGTGAACACGATCCTTAAAATGATATCATGCCGGTAGACGATTACGTAGTAATCAAATCATGCAACACGGTCATTCATCACAGCATCTTTACACCTATCTATCGTTTTGTATCGTATACAATGCGGGTTCGTAATATTGGAAAAGTAAATTTCTCGAATGAAAACAGCAGTGGGTTGTCTTGTGAGTGATGTGATCGGGTTAAGAATACCAACTGTTATAAGATCGCAGTCTACTGATAATTGTTGTCTAAATATTTACCGTTTCATGTGTAGCCCAGTCTGAGACTTTTCAATCTTTATTATAACTGTAAGATAACCGTTTAAAGGATGATTGTTTTATTGGTTCATGAACTTCATCAGTTTTGATTGAATGAAGTCATAAAATGTTATAATTGATTGGTACAGTCAATTGCAAAACGTAATCTCATTGATATGATTTTCACTTGGGTCCAAACCTTAAAATGGTTCTTAGAAAAGTATTTGAAAATCTTATTAGTTTTAACTTATTTTTACAAATACTCTAGATAATCATCATCAATAAAATGCAATTTACTAAACTTGTAAAATATCAGTATTTGTCTACTAATACCATAAAACTAATCTCATATTACTAAGCTATTTTTCTCCGATTGTACAGTTTAAAATTTTAAATACAGCAGCAATAATATTTAGGCTTACCATTATTTTTTTCAACTATAATTTCTATAACGTTTTTTTGTAAATTAAACCAGTAAACGTTTGTAATTTAAGTGAGCAATTTTTTATTCGTTTATAAATCTGTGTGCATGTAATTATTTGTTAATATTTAGGTATTAAAATAATATTTATTAATATTTGTTAAATAGCTATCGTTGTTTTTTTTGTAATGTTAAGTCCCATTTTATAATTACAATTTGTTTTTTTAAATGGACCTCTCTGTGCAAACGTCTCAATTATTTCTCCAAAAACATTTGTCCCGATTCCGTCTCTTTAAATGAAATGTCAAGCAGGATCCGAAATTTGAAGGTTTTGTACACATCTGAGGTCACCTACATACCGCTGCAGGTCATGGTCACGTACTTGCTGAGTTCATGCACGATTCCAAATATATTTTTAGGATGAGAATATTTAATATTTATTGTTACGCCACCGATAGATGATACCTACTGGTTACAAGCGGCAAAAATATTTTTTTTACTAAACCGACTTTAATTTCGTAAGAGGAAAGCTGTTATATGCTAACCTATATCTAAACCAATGTAAGTAGGGTAGACCTTGTCACATATAAGGTAGGGTTTTCTCTCTAATAAAACAGTGTGAATTATACCGTCTTTACGTCAACACCTCTGTAGGCTTCCTATACAACATTGGCGACGAGTACCCATATAAAAAAAGATAAATGATAGATGAATTTTCTACACTCTTGAGGTGCATTTTTGTTCCTCTGAAGATCCTCATCAGATCCTCCAAATTTTTTTTTTATGAAATCACCAGAAGTACTCATTTATTATACTATTAAAAAAAAATTATCAGTCTACAATTAACAGAATAATCGGTGAACAAACCTACATTCAAAAAATACATACAGTGGAACATAGAACCTCCTCCTTCGTAAGTCGGTTAAAAATGGCCATAACATGCTTCATAGAATAAACACACTTCAAACAAGTAGAGTAGTAGAGTTCCAACTTTAAGCTTGTGTGTATTATGATGACTGATCTACTAAGTAAGTATAAATACATACATAAAAAATACTCAGATTTGGAACATCCCCTAAACAAAAAAAATATCAGAGTGAAGGTTTCAAATGTATTTTTTGTTTTTCAATTTCAAATGTAAAGTAGGTATTTTGTATGGCCTTTTTATCTATAAAAAACTTTAAAGAACATAATGTCATGTTTGTTTATGTCATGTCATGACATCTGAAAAGCTGAAACTTTTCTTTTCTTATTGAAGACAGACAAATTAGATGTCAGTAAAAACGTAATTATTAGCTCCTATGAGTTAGTGGCCAACGCTAGTTACGGAAAACGCGCGATTAAGATTAATGACTTGAACGTATCGGTAAACTGCATTTTGATTGGCGATATTTACACTTTTTTATTTTTGTTTACTTTCATTACACAATAGGTACTCATAGCTTGACAGACAGCTAACCTTGCGTGTATGTAGAAACAATCTAACTGATTGTTCAAACATCGACCGGTGTCAAAGACCGATACGTTCAAGTTGTTCAATAATTAGTAAGCGAAAAGGCGAAAAGGCGCCATAGCTATGCCATAGGCAAAATAGAAAAAGCTGATACACTCTTTAAGGTACCTACGGACGTGACATGTCAAAGTGGTCTATAAACTATCGTACTGAATAAATACAATGTTGAGTTTGAGTGATCATTTGAAAAAAAAACATTTAATAAGCATAAGCAACTTTATAACTACAATACAAATATACACTTACAGCTTTTGTATTTCTGATGATTTTTTGAAAGATTGGATTTTTCATTCACATTCATTCTGGTGGTTTCCAAATTAATTTTTTTTCATAGGTTGTTTTTTTAGTAGTTTTGTATAGGTACCGCTACATCGTTTTTGTATGAAAATTTTAAACTATAATTATCTTGTTTTGGGATTGTGAACTATCCTAAATTTGTCGTTTGTAAACCATTATTATAATAGATCATCAGTGTTATTAGAACACAAGTGTAAAATTGCTTGTATGAATGTCCAATGTGGTATTCATTAATTTCTTCTCATAAAAAGATTATATTGCATTATGTAGACTGCAACAACCCAGCTGCACTAATACACACTGTAGCGACGTTGACGACGCAGTGTAGGCGATAAGGCTTGAATATTGACCAGTGACACAAGACCCTTTCTGTACATGTTTTGTTATAGATTTCATAGATGACGTGGGGAGGAGACGTGTCAAGTGTTCTGGTAGGCTGCGAGCGTAGGCGACTTCAGTCTACGATGGTCATGGCCACAAAGCGGGGCAGCGAAAATGTGGCATTTTGGTTTACCTACTTCACAAAGGTACCTAATGAAACCGATTCTTTTATTTCTTTATTTACACACATACTCGTAATATGTTGACTGAAGGACATGTTAATTGATTTGACAATCGCAGAATTGTATAACAAACTAAACTTATAGTTCACTAAAGTGTAATTTCCTTTCTAGCATTTGTTAAAGCTCAAAGGGCAATTATTTATTTCAGTGTAAAAAACTAGAAAAAACTGGCAATTCTTTAGCAACGCAATTGTTGTTATTTAAAATTAATCTTTACCTGTATCATTCTTATCTTTACGTTTAACCTATCACCTCCCACTGGTAAAGTCCTCGGTTAGGTAGGTCTCTTATTTTTTGTTTTCTTCTAGTGAAGCGGCATTTTAATGTCTAAAGTCGTTCATAGAGGCCCTGGCGTTTTCCGGACAAGTTGAAGAGTAAAGTTCATGCAGTAAAACCAGTTTCCTAATAAAATGAGAGCAATTAATCTAAAAATGGCCTTCGATCAAATGGTACATGCCTTCCGGGAACGGTGTCTTATTTATTTTAGAGTTTGATCAATTAATTGGTTTTGTATGTCATATTGCGGATATTGACGCGGATTAGGATGTGTAGGACAACGCACGTATTTTCCACGAACGGAATGTCAAATATAGAAAACTACAATATGGAGGTAACATGGAAGTTATTTCATTTTACCAAATGTACAGCTGAACGAGCTACATTGGGCAAAATTAATGGAACCTACCCTTTAGGTGGATGTGCCTCTCTTAAGGGTAGTCTTAACTATTTAGGTATCTATCAGTGGATTTTGACATTAATTCCAAACTAAAAATGTCAAAATCTCAATATAAATATTGAGACTGGATGTAAGACATCTTTTAAACCTTTTCAATCGTCCGATTTCATTTAAAAGTAATTTTTCTTTCTTTAACAATCCTATCAATTTGAGCAAAACCACACCTGAAGTTCAATTGGAATCAAGTCGTGTCCAGAGTAGGTATAAGCCCTCTAACATGTGCTATAATATAAACTAAAAATAATAAAGCTAAAGAGCGTGTTTGATTTTTGTTGAAAAGCTCCAACTAAGGAGCCATCAAAAATTTTCCGATACTTTTTATCCAACTGATTGTCAAGTGCTGGTTATTAACAAATCAAAACAGGTGAAACTGCGAGACACAGTTTCAATAATAATATAATGATAATCCAATTTATTAGTGTGCTCAAGAATACCTTAAATCGTGTGATGGGTCAATGTGCTCATTCCACGCCCTCTGGCGGAAAGAGTACAACTATTTGTTCTGCGTGAGAACTGCACGTCGCCCGCACATGAGGTCATAGTTGATTGTGGAATCAATTGAGAGAGGGCTGCCCTAATTGTGTTGGAGATAAATGAATTATAATCAATGCGTATTGTACTTCAAAGAGTTGGTCTATTTTATGAAGTCTGTTTAGACATGTTTACTGTTGTACATTTTATGTGTAGACAGACCTGTGCCGATAATTCCTCGACTTAGGATCTGAAGACCATGGATCCTGGCATTGATTTAACGCTTCGAAAAAGTAGTATAGGTACCCTTTGACTGAGACAATGAAGAAAAATATCAAGAGGACTAAGAAGTCAGCTCCACGCCATATTATCCATGCTATTGTCGTACAAAAGGCCGATTTAGCTGAGAGAGTGGAGTTGATGCTGATCATGTCCACTTCATATCAACACGATTAAAATAAAGACCCTTGAAAATCTGTATATTCTGATAGATATCTTCTGTTTTTTATGGATTCATTCGTAATACTACTTAGGTTTTATTTTTAGAACCTACATCAAAATGTTAAGAATCTTCGAATTTTTCAGATTGAAGAATCTAAGCGTAACTTGGAATAGCATTAAAACTAATTCAGAAGTTGGTACAACATCCGAGATTATAAGTCTAGAATAGATACAGCCAGAGTTTTGTTGATAATTGCAGTCCAGGTCTTACAAATTGTCCTACATTCGTCATACCGCTGATTAGCGGTTCTTGCACTCGCAAGGCTGCACCGACCACGAGCCACCTTGGCTGCTAATTCCTAGCGATCTTAACGCGACTCATTCCCACGTCTTTATTACTGCTCATAAGGGCATGTAAGTAGTAGATTTGATATACAAATACCTATGTCATAGATCATCATACTAACATTATAAAGCAATTAGTTTGTATATATAGATGTTTGTCACTCTTTCACTAAAAGGATTTGACTGAAACTTGGAATGTACATAGTTTATGACTTGAAATAACACAAAGGCAACTTTTTATTCGGATAAGTACCAAGCTTGTTTATTTATTTTATATTTTGGTAGTGATACCGGAATATTACGTAATGATTAGTTGAGCTTATCAAATAAATTATTGATTTTTACTGTAATTAATTGTTGAGACTGAGTTATTAAGGATTGTGAAACCCTACAGAGAATGAAACTGCGCTGACTGCTTTTAGCTTAAAGAGATTATAATGTTAGATATTAATGAGAGCTACGTCAATAAGTTGTTCACCAACTCATACGAATTTACAATGATAATAAATCAGAGTTAAAAAAATGGTTAAAAGGTCAAACATTTTCGACTAAAACGTTTATTTATTTATTAACTCGCACGTACATGTCAATTACACTAATTAATGAATAAAGGAACAATACAGCCATTACGAAATATTAAAATAAGAAGGATCTGTAAATGCCTCAAAAAAAGATCTGAAAGAATATGTCTACCGACTCTTGGAAATACAGTCATCATATTTGATCTATAACACCAAAATGAATCCAATTCCGTTGTCATTCAATAGCTCGAAAATAGCTGGACCGATTTAGATAATTCGTTTTCTTATGTTTTCTAATAGTTCGTGCATCAAAAAAAAAGTACAAAGTGCGCCGAGTCAGCTTGTTTCATGTAATATCCAAAGAAATGTCAAAATCCAATGTCGCATTACTACAGTTCATCCTAACCAACCAATTGCAACTACACTACTATGCAATGATATGTGGACTAACATCAACTTTACGGTTCACATAAACATGATCATAATCATTTCAGTACATTGCCTCACAATACGCCTTCCAACGCCCCGCACCCAAATAAACTGAGCCCGAATAGGTACTTAGTTAAATTAATTTCGTCTATTGTAGCCTGGGTGGTCCATACTTCCTGGACATGACTTGTGCAACTAATATAGAGCGGTGAAAGTTGTTTATGGAGCAACTTGAAAATAGTTCGCACTTTTGACTTTATGTTCAGAGTTCATAGTTTAGTTATGCGAGCGGTCAGAGTGCGACACTTTGAAATTTTGAATATTGTGTTGCAATTTGCACGTAAATTGGATATCCTGTTATTTACAGTGGCGGAGGCCTTGAGGCGGCCTTAAAGCTCCGCTACCAGATGAAGGCACTGAGGTACTAATACAAACATACGTACCTACATGAGAGTACATACCACATTTGCAGTAGAAGTAGGAAAATGTAAGCTGGTTTAAAAAGCATCAAAAACAAAGTAACTAATCGTGATAATTTTCATTTAATTTAATTACGAAAATATTGAATGTTGTAATTGTAATGGATTTTGATAATTAATTAGAGCAATAAATAATATAATATCCAAAGAATAATAGCGATAGTTTTACTTCTTAGTATTAGCAAAAATTAATAGTAATTGGACAAGTATTTAGGCAATTAAAATATATTTTAATGTGTTTTATTTATGTACATTATATGCTTTATTAGGTACAGTTCAACCCTTTGCCTGGTTTTTCTTCACTTTAACAAACTTATCAGGAACACTGCATACAAATAGGCCTCGAACTTCAATCAAACCACAAAAAATGATTAAAGAGCAAGGACTAGATGGTTACACACATCGATAACGATAGTGGCCACACGTGTACAGGAAAGCATAGATTTTACCACCTACTATAAAAACTGATATCTGCGTCATTCCACTTGTTCGCCTACACCCGCGGAAGGCCCCTGGAGCTGACGGTATCAGTAACAGGGTGCTTAAAAATTTCCCAGTAGCCCTTATATATCTCCTGGTCAGCATCTTCAATGCGGCTATGGAGAATTGCTCCTTTCCAGACGCCTGGAAACAAGCCACCGTCATTGGCATTCCTAAACCGGGTAAGGAAAAATCAGATCCTTCTAGTTACCGCCCCATTAGTCTTCTCTGTTGCATAGGCAAAATCTACGAGCGACTCCTTCTGAATCGTCTCTGGCCTATAGTCAACGAACTCAAAATCTTACCCGACGAACAGTTTGGATTCCGTGCCAGACACTCGTGCCCTCAGCAAGTCCTTCGTCTCACGGAACACGTGCTCTCCAAATTCACGGGTCCTTACCCCGCAAACACGTGCGCCGTCTTCCTCGACGTGGCGAAAGCATTCGATAAAGTCTGGCACAACGGCTTGATCTACAAGCTCTCCATTCTTGGAGTGCCAGACAGACTCGTGCACATCCTACGAGACTTTCTCCTCAATCGGAGCTTTCGCTACCGAGTAGAAGGTGCACTGTCCCCCCCTCACCCGATTCGCGCCGGAGTCCCCCAAGGCTCCATACTTTCCCCTCTTCTTTTCACGCTGTACACCAGCGACATCCCGCGTACCGAAAACGTTGAACTCGCGTTGTTTGCGGACGACACAGCCTTATATGCGTCTCATCCCAATAGGAATTATGCGCATATAAGGCTGCAGAGAGCCCTTCGCCGTCTAGGCGAATGGTTCCGCAAATGGCGTATCGAAGTCAATCCCACCAAAAGCGTAGCTGTGTTCTTCAAACACAAGCCTATCATGCCCGATGCGGAGGAGGGGCCCCCTATGGTCCCCTCATGCTCCTCGCTCCCTCCCTCCCGTAAGCGCAAGCGTAGCAAACGTCAGCCTAAACCTCGTCCTTTGTACCTCTTCGATGAGGTAATCCCATGGGCTAAACAAGCCAAATACTTAGGTGTAACGCTTGATTACCGTCTCGACTTCAAAAAGCACATCATAACGGTAGCCCACCGCGCGAAGTTCTTCCTGGGCCGCCTCTATTCGATTCTAGGCAGACAGAGCAAAATGTCATTTAGAAACAAATTGACGCTCTACAGAGTCTGCATCAGACCCGTCATGACATACGCCTCCGTGGTGTTCGGTCATTCTAAATTCATTGGAATCCTTCAGAAGGTTCAAAACAAATTCCTCCGCAATGCTGCCGATGCCCCGTGGTATTCGCGCAACGTAGATCTCCATCGTGACTTCCGTCTTGAGTCTATCGCCGGATTCATAAAAAACGCCGCAAGGCGCTATTATGATTCGGCCCCTCACCACCCGAACCCCCTGGTTTCAAACCTCCCCGACTATCCCATTGTCCAGGACAACCCTGACTCCCTCCGTCGACCTAGACACATTCTTGGTTTTTCAGATGATGACATCACCACCGCTAACGCGGCTATGGCACCATCGCCGCTAAGGCGGCGATGATGCACTGCATGCTTTTCTTTCAGCTTAACGTCCGATGCCGACCCCGCCTTCGGGGCACTCGTCGCCCCTTCAGGGCAGGCCCTTCAGGCCTTGCCTCTCATGGCAACAGTCCAATCCAAGGTCAGTACCTTGAGTAGGTTAGCTTAAATTCATTTTTACGGCGTAGATGCCTTCTGCACTCGCCAAAGCCCGGTGAAGTTATAAAGGTCCGGAAGACCACTTAACATAAAAATCCGTCCGAAAAAAAAAAAAAAAAAAAAAAAAAAATCCACTTGTTTTGCATTTACTGGTTTTTGGTTTAATTATAGCTGGTCTAAAGTCCTTTACTAACGCCATAGATTACATAATATCATTTGGGCATTTGAGTCTTTAAAGTACATTTTGTGAAGACATTTAGGTAATAATATTAGCCTACGTCATGGCTTACTGAAAACCCAGGACACTCAGCCTTCGGAAGCACAGAAGCGCTCAGCTATTATTGTTACTTGCGGCCACCCCTCTAAATGATGACAGTTTAGAAAGTCACGCAACTTTAACGATCAATGTGACTTACGCATTGTGTTGTTCTGTTATGTACTTCACGTGTACCGATAAAACCTTATCAAATAATCGATGCACTCGCCAGTTGATAGAGTACCGATAGAGTACCGACCGAGTTGGTTATTTGCATGAATTATTCGCTAGATGCTGTTTCGTCATCGAATACCGAGGCAAGATTTTACCTACTAGATATTGACCAACTCTTAATCTGGTGAAGCATAGTTTTATGAAAACGAAAGATTTAAGTGAATAAAAAAATTGCGTAATCGATAGGCAGATACAAAATGGAGAAAGAAGGGATTAGAAGAATAATTTCCAGCACAGGGTGAATGAGAATTATTGTCGTTTACTGAAACTGGATGAAAATTTATCATCTGTGATAATGATAATGAATTGACACATCATAATAAAAACTGAAGGCCGTTTTTGTCTTTCAAATTGACGTTGGAGTTTTAACAGAAAACTTACGGTTATACTTAACTATTTTATATACCTTAACTTTCGGTGTTGAAAACCGAAAGCTCTTATTACCTTTACGTTAAACCCACACTTCTATCAAAACTACCCACCTGCAAAGACGAAAAACAAGATACTTTTAGAAATGTCATGCTGTGCATTTGATCTTTAGCGCTATCTTTTCCGTCACCAGAGTTCGCCACTAGCTTAAACGAACTTAGCTTAGCATCATTGTCTACTAATCTAGAAAAGGTCAGCTGTGAGCCTGTGTCCATGTTTCATGATGACGTTTGCATAGTCGTGAGTGTATCCAGTGATTACCTGTCCGCAACTCCTTGACCTATTTTCCTGTTTCGAATGAGAGCACTCGCTACCGATGTGTGAATTGTTTTATTTTACCTTTTGAACTGATCTTTGGTTGATTGAATTTGTCGCTTAAAATACTTTTCAGGTCACATTTTTTCAATAAAATTGGGACATACACTGAAGATATTTAGAAAAGCGCAGGCAGCAGCCTTATTCTTATCGGATATACCTAAATGTTTAATGTTTGCTCTATGGAGTTCTGTTGTGATATTATTAAGGTCTAGGGGTTATAAGTGATGCTTACTTACCACCAAGATGACATTATTTGACATATTAGTGAGATGATTTTGTCTAATAATAATTTGAAACCCCCGACATCAAACCCTTCTACTACTAGAAAAGAGCTGATGATTTTTTTAAACATAGCTAAGAACACTCGATGAAGAGAAGTATTACCAAGTGAGCACCTATTTTTTGAGCACCCAAGCTATTCCCATTTTGAGCACCCATCAAAATTTTACGTGGTGCTCAAATGGGAACAAGAAAAATTTTATTTCTTGTTCCCAGCACCATCATTAAATAAAAAAAAACAATAGAATCGGTTAATTCCTTCAGGAGCTACGTTGCCTCAGACATATACGCACATAATTATGTTCATTACGAACGTATTACACCCATGTTTTTCGTAGAGGGATAAAAAATATTGAACCACAGGAAGGTGTTATAGTTCGATAAAGCTACAGCGGTAAGAGACCTACAGCATAAAAGTCCTTTTGAAAAATGACAAAAAAGTGTTTGTGCTCGCTGCTTTAAACTCGAGGATACATTGCGAATCATTGTAGGTATTCTAAGAAATTAAATACGTAATTGTTGATTTCACATGCTGGCGCTAGAATCAAATAATGAGCAGTCGCAGTTATAGATATATACCTACGCGTGATCCTTGCATTATTATCCACTACTTAGGTACCTATATATATAATATTAAATAGTTTCTAACAGTGTTCATTCAACATTCGGTTCAAGCAAAACAGTAAACCTACTTACCCACCTCCGTCCTCAAAACAAATTACTACTGCCTTTTGTTCGTATTTACTTTGTAACTACCCATCTTTATTTCGACCTCATCACAAAAGGTCGACCGGTTGGGAAATCTTAACGGCAAAGAGACATTCTCCTTCATAATGTACTCTTGTAAATATAATTCATATCGTATTAACCTTTAGCCAGAAGAATTGTGCATGTAAGTACATGTATAAATAAACCACGGTTTGTTTACCAGAAAACGCTCCGTGGGATGCGTACGTGCGTATGATCAGTGTATCCTACGCAGTGTTTTTTTTAGAACTTATGTCATTACACTTATATAACCTGCATGCTAAATAAGAAACTATGAATTGCTGGCATATATACATAGATATAGATCTCAGCTGTCCTCAATATTTTAAGAAATAAACAAATCACTTTTCTTGCATACACTTTGCTATTGACTACATGGGAAAATTTTATAATTAAAAAGGAAAATTAAACCTTTTTAATTATAAAATTTTCCCGTGTAATGTAAACAACAAAAATAGATGACGTTACCAAAAATGGTTAACGACACACCACCAGTGACGTCTCTAGTGGTTTTGTTGACAATACACGGATTATATGTGTAAACTCAGGAGGGCCAGCTTACATCAGGATTCATTCAGGTGGCGTGGTTGTGCAGATTGGGAGTTGGATAAATTAAATGTCTTCTTCTTGACAACCATTGTTTTAATCTTCCAGCAAGTAATTACAATATTCATAAAATCAAGGCACCATAACTTGTATCACATTACCAAGACTGGTAAATAATATCTTCTTAGTTTAGATGAGATTTGATTCAGGCAGTAAATAGCGATTTGTCGCAAAGCGAGGTGCGCTGGCGGCCATCGTTCAAGAAGTCCTCTTGAACTCTGCCGCCCCGCTCCCATCGGCACGACACTTCGCTAGAGCAACCTTAACCTCTTTGGTGCTCTCGTCCACAGACTTCTTCTCGTGTCGATAGGTACTTCAACTTCCTCGTAGACAGGACAATCAATGCCCTTGACATTGACAATTCACCACGCGCCGACATATGCATATTTGTAAAAAAAATTATTTTAAAAACTGCCTAAATTCGATATAAACGTCATTGAGGTCGAGACAAAATATTACTCTTAGCAGCTTGCATACATGCTTACATGTATTTAAATTCATCCCTTAGCCTTGCGACGCAAATCAATAACGGCTTCTAGAAACTTCAGAATAATCTGAGTGTGATTGAGCAAATCAGCCACTGATTTTGGTGACGCAGTTACGAGTATACCCTTCAAAATGGCTTATTGTTTTTGAAGACCAAACGTAACATGATAATAAGAGCTCAGAAGCGGCCAGTTGGTAGTCTACAATCGGTCGCCCATACATTGAGTTACCAGTCTGATCGTCTTTTTACTTTATCGATCTATCTGCACCAAGCTTCACCAAACTAATGAGTAAAGACTCAATGATCTAACTTTGAACAGTTTGTAAACCAAGTTGGACGACAAATTGGTAGCCTCGGCGCTCAATAAAAGGGACAGACAGTTGCAAAATCAAGTGCTCAAGGCACTTAAATTGCACCAACTTAAGCTCAGGCTTACTGGATTGACGATGACGGTAGTCAAGGCCGCCACTTGACCTGTACTTTTCTTGGTCTATTTTACTATCAAGCTCTGCATAAATCTCCATTTTCGTTTCATTATCTGATTGCAAACAATGATTTGTTCAGGAATAAATGTTAACCTTTAACTCTATGATCATATTCACTAATCAAAAACAATTTAACTGTTTTTACAATTTTTGTTTTAAATAGCCTACACTTTTTCACATTAAACTTTTCATTGCTAAAAGTTATTATACGTCTTGTATATTTTCTCCTTTAACTTCTGAAAAAAAAACAATGCGTATGATGTGTCATGCTAATCTTATAAAATAAGAGTCGACTGTGAGACCGAGCCTTTAGTGAATGGATGCAGTGACATACCGTCTCGGACATTCTTCTATGTACCCATAATTTCGTTCTACATTTGGAACATATTTTAAGCAATGGTTTCATTGCGCGTTTGCTTCCTGAGCCGTAATTATTGTTGATAGAGACGCGGTAATGTAAACAGTGTAAGTGTAAATTGTATCGATTAAGTGTAAGTGGCGCCTGCCTGACCGCGATTATGGCGTAAGCACTCTAACAACTGATTGATCCACTTTCATTTCATAGAAGATGAAACTATGAAAAAAAAACATTGATTATCATATTATTATTATAATATTTAATAATAATACCTACTAATATACTTAAGTGTAATAAATAAATATCCTTGGACATTTACCTTTTATTAGTTTCTGGAATGGAAATACCTACAACTTATGTTTTTACACAAATTCACCTGAAAATCAAAACGACGCCCCTAAACATTTGACTCTTTCAAAAAATCGTAAAACAAAACTATTAATACTAATAACGTGCGAATTATGCTATCAATTAGCAGTTTCCAATAATTATTATCAATTGCTGTATTACGAAAACGGATGAGATTTCTAAATGTATAAAAATGTTGACCCACGTGCATTGTAGTTGATTTCATAAAGGGCGTTCCCCTCTAGCACGCAATCTTTTGAGGTACAAGTGGACAGCGGATAGCAACTACAGATTGGATTATTGGTCTTGATCGTTTTGTTATTGTAGACTTGTTGTGCGATATCGTAGGTCATTGCTATATACCCCTTCGGCCGTGTATGATACCAGAGTTTGGTAACCAGTATAATATACAATGTTTAGTTGTAGCTTGACAAGTTTGTGCTTGAAATGCAAAAGTAGGACATTTTAAGTGAATCTCGATATCCTAAAGAAAGTAATTGTTCTCAATTATGCTCTTAAATAATTAACTTGCAATATCACCGTGAATTATAAATCGGGACCAACAATTTAACGTGCCCTCCGAAGCACGGAAGCTCAGCTGTTAATGCCACTTGCAGTAGCCCATCTACATTGTAACCGCTCAGAACGTTGCTTAACTTCAACAATCTATAAAGAACGTCTTAGCAAGCCATGCCACAAGCGCTTTGCCTTGTTGTGCAAAGTAGTAATTAATCTTTAATAATTGTTTGAAGCGTCTGTCCGTAAACCTCCGCTTACACTCTGGAATCGCACCATACAAACCTCACGACGTAACAATTACATAAAAATGGAGTTCACATCGGTCCGTCGCCGGCCGCGTTTCCTCGATCGTGTAAACTTTCACGAAATCAAACAAAGAAATAGCGAAGGCTCATTTGCATCGTTCCCACGCGGACAAAAGAATGACCCAATCTCTTTGGCAACTACAAATATGTTACCCCGAAATCCTATGGTCACGGCATTGGCGCTTTCAATGGGCTTGAACAAACAATTGGGCGTGGCTCGGCGTTATGCTTCAGACAATTCAGTTATGTTACATCATAATCCAATACTTACATTGCTGAGTATTCTGAACTAGTGCTGCACGCAAGCACAATCTACACTTCATTTTCGTAGCGTCATAAATAATTTCGATTATCTTTTACAAACCGTTTTACTGCAAGATGTATTTATTTACACTTTGTTTTAATCCAGTTTTTAAAATTTACCTAGGTATTGCATTTAAAATGATTTTTTACAATCTAATAAACATAAAAAGAAAAACGCGAAGTAATTTTGGAGTAAACTGCGCTAGTAAAACCAGCGTAAAAAATTTCTCGGATTCGGATCGGCTACATGCATAACCTCCATAATAAAGGCGTTTGTGTAGTGATACAGAATTTTACCGTTTTCCGGTCTGGAATATCAGTCTCAAGTGTCTTGTCTCCTTATTTCCGATAAGTTAGAAGGGGACAAAGACATTTTCCGGACCGAAAATAGGAAAATTCCGTGTAGTGCACAAACGCCCTAATTCTTTGTCTGCTGGTGTGACGGAACAAACAAATAAATGGAGATCTTCTAAACACAGTGTTTAGTGTGACCTTTTTATTTCAATTGTTTCCCATAGTCAAACAACGGCGTAATGGATCTTGGTCACCTGGTTTTTTGTGTTAAATTGTGTAGCTTTTTGCTGGACAAAACAATAAGTAGTAATAACTTCTCGTCTTTACTGACTTGCTGGTTTTCATAATAGAACTTGATTGTGCAAAAACTTTTGTAAAATGTAGTTCGATACGTCATAACCAATTTTGCAATTCAACCTATCTAAAGCTATATTTATGTATAATAATATGACTTAATGAAAAATAATATGACATTTTTATCTCTCCAATTACCTTTGAAACTTATTAATTTGATATATTTTATAGTTTAATTTATTTTATTTGTTTATTAAAACCTATCTCACATCTTTCACTTACCTAAAATTTACTTACTAATTAGATAATGAGACAAGTTGAAACTTAAAAGCTACCAGTACATGAGTTCCTACTTCCTATGAGCTCATACAAACTTTCTTTCTCAGAACATCTTACAAACAGAACCCACCCACAACGTATTACTAAGATGGTCTAGCTTCATATACCGATACACTCTTTCATTTACATTTAAAACGCAGATAAGCGAACGTGAAGTGACAGTTGATAAATATGTGGTAATGAAGAAACAATAGCAAGGACTTTCTAGTGCCTCCCCCCACTCCCCCCCACTCCGGACTGCCCACAGAGAAAGCCTTTGACCTCCACCTACAGGGCTTGTTTACTAGAACTAGAGCTAAAACAGCTGGTTCAGAACTCAGGCATAAAGTGTAAAAGAGATAGATGAGTACCTACAATTTGTTGATTAGGTAATACTTATTTATGCGCTTATTAAAAAATAGTATTATGCGCCAGTGGTTACCCCACCCACACACTAGTTAGGTTGTTAGGTAAGTATAAAAGCACGCATCTTTCCCAAAGGACAGTTTTCGTTTAGTAGTCTTCGCATGAAAGAAGAATCATCAATACATCTGAAGGAGTACATACTTCGCCTGAATAAGTTAGTAGGAGTAGGATACCTATATACTAAACAAACTATTAAAAATTTCTAATAGATAGATTGGTTAAAAATCTACGAAGATAAAAATTGCAAATTGTATTATTCTCTATTTCAAATATTTAATCAAATCAACTAAACTGAGCTAGCTGATCTCATCAGCTAGGTGTTATATCTATCGCAGTTTTGCATGTCGATACGCGGTGGCTTGAATATATTGTTCTATTTTTGTACTGGAATTTTACTGGACGCACCTACGGTACAAGAGAGCCTTTTCAATAAATAAAGTAAACAGCATTATAATTTAACATTCAAACGTGTACATGTTCCTTTTGGAAATTGTAATTGTGGATTAAGCAATTCCAAATTAATACATACATACATACATAAAATCACGCCTCTTTCCCATGGGGGTAGGCAGAGACCACGGATCTCCACTTGCTACGATCCTGACACACTTCTTTCGCCTCATTCACTTTCATTCATTACATTCTTCATACACGCTCTCCGGTTTAGGGTACTTCGGACCTGGCCTTTCTCCAAAATGTCACCAATTTGGTCCAAATATGTTCGCCTAGGTCTTCCCCTTCCAGATGTCCCACTTACACCCGCCTTGTACACCTGTTTTGTTAAACGACTTTCATTCATCCTCTCTACATGCCCAAACCATCTTAACATGCCCTTTTCAATTCTCATCACTACATCTTCTTTCACTCCACACTGTTCCCTTATCACACTGTTTCTCACTCTATCTTTCAAAGTTAACCCACACATACTACGCAACGCTCTCATTTCAACAGCATTCACTCTACTCTGGTGTTTTTCCTGCCATACCCAACTTTCACTACCATACATCAATGTCGGCACTAACACTCCTCTATGAACAGCTAGTCGTGCCTTTTCAGACACTTTCCGGCTGCTCATAAAATCGTGTAGTGCCCCATTCACTCTGTTTCCAGCATTCACTCTCCTTTCAATATCCGCATCATGCTTTCCATCTCTCGTAAACAAAGTCCCCAGATATACAAACTCTTTCACTTGTTCTACTTTTTCACCACCAATCATAATATCACACGCTGTCATACATTCATCTTTTTCAAAAACCATTAATTTTGTCTTACTCACATTAACTTTCATTCCCTTGCTCTCAAAAGCTTCATGCATAACTGTTACCATCTCCTGCAACTCATCTTCCGATGACGCAAGTATCACTTGGTCATCGGCATAGAGAAGACATTTGACGAGTAACTCATTCATTCTTAAGCCACATTCACTTTCTTTCAAAACTTGCAAACAACTGTCCATGAACAGATTAAACAACCATGGAGACGCTACACATCCCTGCCTAACACCTTTTTGGATGCTAAACCAATCAGTGTATGACCCATGTATTCTCACGCAAGCACTGGAATCCTCATAGAGAGATTTCAGAGCTCGAACAAGATTGCTATTTACTCCATACATCGACAGCACCGACCAAAGTTCATTCCTCATCACTTTATCATCCCATTCCCTTTCTAAAACCCGCTTGTACATCCCATATTTATTTTCTCATCGGTTTCTTTCACAACCCTTTCAATCAAAATCTTTGCATACAGTTTACCTACGACGCTAAGAAGGCTAATGCCTCGGTAGTTCTTGCAGTCTTGGTGCGAGCCTTTTCCCTTATAAAGAGGTACTATCACAGCCTTGCACCAATCACTTGGTACTCGGCCGGAGCTCCAGCACAAATTAAATAGACGATGCAACTGACTAGCCACAACGCCATGTCCAGCCTTCAGCATCTCAGCCGTAATCCTATCATACCCAGCAGCCTTTCCAGATTTCATACTTTTCAATCCAATCACAATTTCATTCATTCCGATACTACTTTCACCCTCCTCATCTTCATATGAAATTGAGGCAGCTGGTGCCCGTGTTTCTTCTCTCTCAAACAAACTTTCAAAATAGTCCTTCCATCTCTTTAAGACGCATTCTTCACCTTTTACTATCCTTCCATTCTGATCTCTGATCGCAGTCAACTCTGAGTTTTGAGTTTTACCTCGGGTGGAACGAATTGATTTCCAGAAAAATTTTACGTTCTTCCGGAAATCCTCAGATAATCTTTGATCAAAGACATCCTTTTGCTGATCTTTCTTTCTTGCAACCATTTCTTTCACTACACCTTTCACTCTCTTGTATTCATTCCTAGCTACATTCACATCATCATTCGTTGCTTTTTGCATTCTCTCATTAGCTCTAGTTGCTAACCAGTCGGACCAAGCTTTTTTCTTTTCACATACTACCTTTTGCACATCCTTGTCCCACCATACATTCCTCACAGTTTTACCCTTCTTTCTCTTACTCACACCACATACCTCCGAAGCAACATTCACAATCTCATTTTTAAAAACTGTCCATAAATCTTCAATCTCACAAACACCATCCAAACCATTAAATCTTTCAATCAACTTGCTTTTGTACTCTTCTTTCACTTCATCATCTTGCAAATTTTCCACTTTAATTCGCTCTAATACACTGGTTGCGTCACGCGGCCTGTGTCTCCATCTCTTAAAGAGACCACTTATTCGGCTTAATACCAGGAAGTGGTCGGTATGGATCCCAACACCACGATACACCCTAGTGTCCATAACATACTTTTTTATTCTTTCATCTACTATCACAAAGTCTATCATACTTTTCCTAACATTTTTCGCCTCTCGTGTATATGTATGAATCCCCTTGTGTTTAAACATAGTGTTTGTCACACAGAGGTTCCACTCCAGACATATCTCAACCACACTTTTTCCGTTTTCATTCACTCTTTCATCGCCATGTAACCCAAGAACCCTTTCAAACCCATCTCGCTTTAATCCCACCCACCCATTAAAATCACCTAGCATAATTATTCTTTCATTAGTCTCGCAAATTTTTAACACATCTCTTAAACTCGCCCAAAACTCTTCTCTTTCTTCCCTTGCATTCTGTGACATGCCTGTACCCACGTCGACAGGAGCGTAAACGCCTACGATAAAGATACGGATTAGTCCAACTTTCATTCTCATCCACATTAGTCTCGCATTTACGCATTTATACTCTCTCACACACTCAGCCATTCGTGCAGATAAAAAGACACCAACGCCCTGGCAGGCTCTGGTAGTACTGGGTACACCAGACCAGTATGCCGTGTAGGGTCCGTGCTTGGTGGTGTCACATCTCTTTCGCTTTGTCTCATTCACACAAAGAACATCAATCCGTCTTTCATTCATCATCTGACATACCTCAATTCCAAATTAAATACAAAGTAAATCTAACTAAGTCATTAATTTGAAATTTAAAATCATTGATGCTGTTTTTTAAATACTAACATTATTGTGGATTATCAATTGTACTTTGGGGAGTGTTTTTGGTTGCTACTGAAAAGTGATGCTAACAGGTTTAGCAGCCGATTGTGCCCTAGACAGATTATAATTAAATTAAGGTTTTGTTTTTAATGTTACCTATCTAATACCGGCCAGTACATTCGATGATTTTTAAAATGTTCACAAAAAGTAAGATTTGTTTTTAAGTTTTCTTATACCTGGCCGGTATTTCCTGCAATTCTAAATTCAAATTGTAACTAAACAGGCGTGCGATCCCGTTGTGCGCGGGAGTCGGGTCGGAGTAACGGACGCCAGCTAATGAGAACGATGCCGCTCAGTTATGCAGATGCCAGCTAAAGGTTGTGAGCTACACTGAATACAACTGTTATTTGTTTAGTTTAACGTTGATAGATGCAACTGTTCGTGTGCTGACATAAATTAAGAGATCTTTCTAAATATGGTACTTATGAAATTATGACTTATACTTAAAAGTTTGGACTATGTAGCACGGAAGTATAAAAACATAGTATAGAATGAATTAATTATTTACAATAGAATATAATATATATATATATATAATAGCTTACAATAGAAGCGTACAAAAAAATAAGTAAAATGAAATTATCAAATAGCTCTCCAGTGATTGAATTTTTAACTAAACAAAATAATAATCTCGAGACTAAAACGAAGGCTTAGTTAGATCTACGTGATTTGATTATTAAATAAAAAATTGACTCAGTAATTGTGAATAGCATTGCAGCAGCCAATGCAGGAAGGACAATGTGACAAGTCCAATGAGTAACATAATAGGTTTGAATAGTCGTAAAGGTCGACTAAGAGAATGGTGTCGGTGTTTGTAACAGAAATATATAGAAAAGACAGTTCAAACCAGGTCCAGCTTCCTGTTAAGTGTAGACATATTTGGACTAAGTTGGTGTCATCCACCACGGCTATAATGCCAGTCGCATCAATTGACGCCCAGCGAAGAAAATAATGTCTTCAACCACTTTACTATCAATAATTTTCCAAAATATATTTTAAGGAGATCAATACCTCAGCCTACCATTGTTATATAACGTGGATGTGAAAGATTAAGCTTTTTCCTGCATCTGCTTATGTTATTAGCTTGACATGATAAAATGACAGTTCATCAAAATAGCATGTAAATCAGGGATTGCGCATCGCAGAGCATCTCGGTTGCATCGGCGCCGCGCGGTCGCTATGCAACCGCGCGAGTCGGTTGGGCAATTGTCACTGTGTCACCTTCACGGATCGTTTACTTGTGATGGTGACCATCTGTCAAAACTATAAATGACAAAGTAAGATTTGTTATTCACTAGAACCTTTAGAATCACATAGAGTTTTGGGCTATTTTTGGTAATTCACGACTGATTCCGTGGAGAGCGTGAGCCAGGGCAACAAATACCTACTTATTAAAAAAATAGTAATAGTTGCAAACTGAGTCGTAACGCTCTTGAAACAACTTTCAAGATCTAAAAACGACAATATTTTCAAAATTCATAACGCTTTGATTTACTTATGATTTGAATTCTGAGCAACTTCCCATGGAATCAGCAAATACCGACAAAGGAGCCCATTTCAACCCACTGATCGGTACCGCGCCGGCATCCAAGTTATGCTAGTGACTAATCGACTGACCACTACTCACCGATTACTGGTAGTGCCCATAGGGCAATGAACTCTTGACTAATCAGAAAACTAATACAAGTGTTTTGACATGACTTTGACTACCTTTTTAAGCGATTTAATAGATTTGTTGTCTGAATAGTGACGATTGGATTCTTTCAAATTAATATTAAGTCAACAAAACTTTTTGTTCTGCAGGATATTGGGCCACGCGAAATTGTTATTTCTGTAGGTAAATCATGTTTAAATAATGCCGTTGGCTAACTGCTTTTTGTACCAGATCTGAGTGTTATGAATTGATTCATGATTTCCCTTGCACTTATAGACGTAACACAAATAATTATAATCTAAGGTTGCCTGGAAAAGATCACTTTTAGCGACACGGCCCGTCTACTGAATTTTTTTTACGTTTTGTCATTGTTTTAAATTTTGATTCATAGTTTGTGCAGTAAATAATTTTTATTTATTAATTCAATCTAAGTAGGTAGGTTAGCTAAATTATTAGATAATTTCTTGATTTTTACTATTCTTCACTATCACTACATAGTATAAAACAAAGTCGCTTTCTCTGTCCCTATATCCATACATATGTAGGTATGCTTAAATCTTTAAAACTACGCAACGGATTTTGATGCGGTTGTTTTTAATAGATAGAGTGATTGAAGAGGAAGGTTTATTATGTATAATAAGGCTACTTTTAACACCGGGGCGCAGCTAGTCATTATTAAAGTGCTTACTTTGCATTGTCAAGATCCATTAAGATCTCACTTTCCATATGAAGCAGTTGTCAAAAGTTCTGACCATTAAAACGATGTTAAAATATTGATATCTCTAAATTACCTACTAAAAACGAAAATACATGTTACAAGTCAATTTTATGTGTGACCTTGAAGAACACTTCAAATAATTTAAACAGTAGGTACCTACTAGATATGTGCAAGAATGACGAATTGTAAGTATTTCGTCGTAGATCTGTGTGATATTTTTGGCTGACTTATCAACAATTTTATTAAGATATTTTTTATGTTTTAAACAGACTAATGTAAGAAGACACAGCCAAAACATCCCTTTAAAAATGGAATATATGTGATACCTCAAGGATACCTTTTGTGTCATTTCTGATGAGGAAGTTTTCAGGTCGGTCAAATACTGCATACCCAAATAAACTATCTGGGTGTAGGTTTTTTAGGTGACATTTTTTAAAACAGAATACATGTAAGCCTTTACTTTTAAAAAAACCTACTCTCAATAGAAACACAAATCACTATTATAAACGTTTTAGTAGTTAATTGTTTTTGTATGAGAACTACAAACAATAAATTGGGTCTGTTCATCAAAATGTAATTTACAGGTGTGAGTTTGTTTGGCTACGCTATTGAATATACTTTGATAAATTGGTTTACTTAGCACATTGTATCCATTTTCGTCCATTGGCTGGTACTTAATTTGACCGGAAGTTCGAATAACCCAATTCGAATTGAATTTTAAATTAATCGGTTCTTTTAACTCACAACTCACTAATATGTAAAAGACTTAACAAAATACTTTTATGAGACTGAAAAATACTAAGAGGTTTTATGTTATCTTTATAAACCAACAAGCACTCGTCCGTGATCGCTCTCGTGGTCCCTAGATAAGCCTATGTGCTATTCCAGGTTATAAACAGCCTTATTAGTGTATCCTAAATTTCAGCTAAATAGCCGTTTAATAGTTTTCGCGTGATATAGCAACAAAAACGTTTATAAATTATTAGGATAAGTAGGTAGGATACCATTGATTCCCAATCAATGGTATCCTACCATTGATTGGGAATACTGCAAAATATTAGCACCTGTTGATAAAAATGTTATAACACTAGCTTAGTCGCCCGTGGTACCTAACTTAATAAAATATAGCCTATGTTCATTCCGAAAGTCCAAGCTAGGTACACATCGGTGAAATAATTTTTGAAATCGGATGAGTAGTTTCGGAGATTACCCAAAAACATACAAACTAAAAACGAGCAAACCAACATTACCTCTTTATATTATTAGTATAGACTTTTCAGTTCACCGAAAAACTTCATATTTGGTCTCAAAACCTCACGATTACAGACTGGACGATCAGGGGGTCTATCACCAGTTTTCCGTAGTATTGAATACTATCCTCGATACCGAGTAAGGTATTACAAATTTATGACAATCCAGTGCAGTGCCACCCCCGGAAACTTGCATGAACTAATAATTTCATACAATTGTAATACTTGACCTGGTAGCGAGGATAGTTAACTATACCACTCGAAAACTGATGATACGCCCCCAGTTCCATAGCATGAGACCAACAGTACCATATTACTGTATTACCATACCATCATAACAACAGAATGTGGCCATTGTCGATTGCAATGACACAATGAAAGCAACAATCACTTCACGGCGGGTAAACTAATCAAGTTACACAATAACTAAGCCAATAATGAAACGTGTAATAACTGTCTCATTACGTGAAATAGAATAAATGAATCTCGAACGTTTATTCGAGTTTAAAACTTTCTTGTCAGGCTACTTTAGTTTAAAAGGCTGTTGGTTGAGGTAGTCAGGCTAGGATAAACTAATGATGAAGCTTAAGTAAACAATTGTTTCGCAAAGCACTACCTTCGAAATGACAGACTTGCATAAGAATGGGATATAATAAGCTAACAATGATGATGATGGTTATACGAAATAGAAATAATTATCTAGCTATTAATCAAGCTTGTTTTCAGTTTTATTATTTTTATTCCAATGCGATCTCTTTTACTTCTTGATACGGTTTCACAATTTGTTCCTTGAAATTGTTACTATTATAGTTTAAAGAAATCAATAAATAATTATCTATCTATCTAAAAGAGATCGCATTTTAAAGAAGTAAGTATATGGAGGAAATTGCATCCTTACACCGACAAGAGCTGAGCTCCTAATTTTTATATATATTTTTATTATTTAAATAATACTATCTAGTTCATAAAAACTTCCTAATAGGTACCTACATAGGTGAAACTATGCAGTCCGTTAATTTGCCAGTCAACTAAAATTATTAGTTGTTCCATGTGGAAATAGGAAATAGTGCGAATCGTACGTAGAAAATAATATAGTGGAACTTTCTCCGTTTGTTTTGATGTAGACATGCGCGGGCGCATTCACAATGACACGCGTTACTGGCTAGAAAGAGCACTTTGTACATCTTCATCGTAAACTGTATCTATGCAAGAGTGAGCATGGATTTTGTGTAATCTTTGTCCAAAGAGCCATTTTGGGTGAGAGTACCTCGAATTGAATTCGAGTGAATGAAGTTAAACTTGATATACTCATTAACTATCTCATAATTGCAAAAGAAAATATTAAATTTTATAAAGTTATAGTTAGAAATAAGACGACGATGAGCATACGTACTCGTATTGCGTCA
Organism: Xanthorhoe designata; assembly: GCA_963582015.1. NCBI lineage: Eukaryota > Metazoa > Arthropoda > Insecta > Lepidoptera > Geometridae > Xanthorhoe > Xanthorhoe designata. The sequence goes on from OY757038.1 coordinate 8,309,926, forward strand.
CATGTCCTCTTAAGAAAATTTGGTGTACCCAGACATTATTAGGTTTCTGAGTACATGTTCTCTAGTCGTAAATTTTGTTTTTAAGTGTCTAGCAGTGGACGACACAGAACTGCAGTTATAACTGCAGTACCTACTGGATAAACCCACGGCTGATGAGATGGTGAAGTCACTATTTGCACAAAAACTAAGAACCTATACCATCGATGCTCTACAAATCTTAGTAAAAGTTCTGCCACCACTCTTAATAACCTATTCAAAATCACTTTAACTAAGCCATTTCTTGAAGCAACAGATGCAAAAGTGTCTCAAGACCATTTATCATCCCGGAACAAAAAGCGAAGAATGTGCGGTGAGTACCAAACTGAGAAACCGTTACGTAAACTCTATGTCGTATTGTCGAAATGTCGCAAGCTCGGATCACGTAGGCACTCCCTGTCGGACGCAACCGACAAATCGCTGGGAAAAGCACCACGGTTCCGACAATCACACGGGAATCCGAACTATTCGATGCAAAATTGCTGTGTAAATGGTGTTCGGCCAATTTCATAGCTCAGTATTGCATTGCGTTTTATTAGCAACAATATTGTCTTAGATTTACGGATTTGTAAGTTGTTAGGTGCTTATTGGGGGCAATTCGGAGTGTCGCAAAAGCTAAACTAACCTAACTAAAATTATTGCCATCCTTTTTATTCCCATCGCATTGAAAGGGACGGCAACAATTTTAGTTAGCTTAGTTTAGCTTTTGCGACACTCAGAATAGCCACTACTATTGAACTAATGCATATTCATTTCTTCAGAATGTAACATAATAACAGATAAATAATTATATCTATGTCCCATATCACCTAAAAGATCCGTCACTGAATCTCTACGAAAATTTTTCCTTAACGACTAATAGTTATTTGATTCCCAATTTCTGTCAAAATATTCTACAAATTATACAAAAAGTATCAAGAAATAGGAAGCATCTTGCTATTTAAATGGTTCGTTTATTTTGTAGTAATAGCACATCAATTAAACGCTCATCGGCTTCATGACCTAGCTTGTAATCATAAGTTCATAAATGAAACAAAGAATCAGACGCGTGATTGCTCAGAATCAATACTTTCAAACCTTTGTTTTTGTAGTCTAGCCGCGTACACCAATCGATTGGCGACCTTCGCTCTGACATTCGTGAGTGTATCCATCAAACCTCTTCATTTTGACCATGTAAGTACAATACAGTTAAATAATTCCCCAATAAGAACGGTAAATGACCTTGTTACAGTTATAAAATGTCACGTTCGTGTTTGAGCAACGCAAACTGGTTAGTGCTATCATACAGGATTTACTTTGGGTAACACACCTTAAGACAAGTCGTCGTATCCTACGAATAAGGAAACAGACGCCACTGTCACCTTTTATTTTTATTGCATTTTTGGAATCTTCACTATCATTTACATCTAATCAGTTCAAAAAAAGTTCAAAAATAAATTTATTTCAATAAGTTATTAAAGTTTTAAAATTCGGTTACAATTACATTGCTGAATTTCTCTCGGCGAATACGGAAACAAACGCTCTGGTAGCTGTGTTCCACGCGCGAAATCGAGTGTGACGGGCGGAGCACGGGTGATAAACGCAACTGTCGCTTTTCGTCCAAGATAACTGTGGAGTGCGGACATGCGTGAGTGGAGTATCATTAATTTACAATGAAGCGAGCTCATAAGTTATTATTTTTACAAGCTTTTATTTAGTTTCACCTGTCCCGATGTTTGTTATCAAATCTTGCTAATTAAATTGAATCCACTTCCCGGTTACTGATTGAGCTGAAATTTTGCATACACGTGTAAATCGCGTGACAATGCAATATTATGATGAGATGGTGCTGATTTGATAATGGAGCTGGAAGGTGAAGGTGAGCAAAGGAACTTCGCCATGAAACGACCCAACCTCATCGAGTTTGGGCTCATTTGAATCGTCTTGACGAGTAGTTTGTCTTTCAATGTTAACCAGGGTCTGATGATGGAGCTGGATGGTGGTCATAGGAACTATGTAATGAAACGACGCAACTCCATCGAGTTACGGCTCGTTTGTTTCGTCTTGGCGAGTGTTTTATTTTTAGATGGTTACCAGGGTCTGATCTGATGATGGAACTGGAAGGTGGTCATAGGAACTCTGTAATGAAACAACGCAACTCCATCGAGTTACGGCTCGTTTGTTTCGTCTTGGCGAGTATTTTATTTTTAGATAGTTACCAGTGTCTGATCTGATGATGGAACTGGAAGGTGGTCATAGGAACTCTGTAATGAAACGACGCAACTCCTTCGAGTTACGGCTTGTTTGTTTCGTCTTGGCGAGTATTTTATTTTTAGATGGCTACCAGGGTCTGATCTGATGATGGAACTAGAAGGTGGTCATAGGAACTCAAAGAAACTACACAACCCCATCGAGTTTCAGCTCATTTGATTGGTCTTGACGAGTACCTACCTACTTTGGTGCTGGATTTTTAAAAGTTTAGTTCTCTTTATTATTCAGTCTGTATTATTTAGTTCTCTTTATTATTTATTAAATCTTGTTTCTAAAAAGTTTTTAAATAGGCTTGTTTAAGGCATATGCGTCATGTGACACTTAATTTTGCATAAATGGTGCTTATAGAAAAGGCTGACTGATGGCCGGTTGCTAATCCATGGTCTCAGAGTAAAATTTACTTGCGAAATATTGAAGAAGCTTTCATGAAGCGAGCGCAACGAGCTTTTTAAAGCTTAAAGACCTTTTTTTTGGAATAAATGTGTCATGTGACACTTGATTTAGCTTACGGTGTTCTTAAAAAAAGCTGACTTGCTGTGCTCTTTATAAAATGGTCTAACACAGTTCAATTTGCTTGCACAATATTCAAAAAGCTACCGTGCAAGTTTCTTAGACATTACCCGATTTGTTTAAAGACAAATGCGTAGTGTGACACTTGATTTTGCTTACTGTGTTCTTAGAGGTTGACTTTTGGTCGGTTTCTATTATAATTATGGTCTGACACAGTTCAATTTGCTTGCAAAATATTCAAGAAGATACCGTGCGAGCGAAGCTACCTTACGAGCTAAGCGTTCTTCGAACCAAGAAAGCGCAGCGAGCAGATTTTTTTTAATACAAATTACAATTGCATCATGATGTAACACTGGATTTTGCTTAATATGGTGCTTATAGAAAAGGCTGACTGCTGGTAGGTTCCTTTTAACTGAGTCAGACCATAGAGTCTGACACAGTTAAATTTGCTGGCAAACTATTCAAAAGTTACCGTGCGAGAAAAGTGAGCTTTGAACCAAGCGAGCGCAGCAAGATTCATAGATCGAAGTTTTTTAGGACAGATGCGTCATGTGACACTTGATTTTGCTTATGATGCTTGTTGTTGTGGCTGGCTGTTGGTCGGTTTCTATTCTATGGTCTGAAACATTTAAATTTTCTTGCAATATATTTAAGCTGACTTCGAATCAAATGAATCATGCCAGCGTAGAGAGCTTTTTATACTTGAACGCTTAAACTTTGACACCGCATTTCACCTTTTTTAATAGTTTTGTCGAAGAACTCCGAAACAATGTTTGTGTCGATTTATTTTGTACTAGCTTACACACCTGCGGATTCGCTCGCTTCGGTACCCACCTTGATAAAATATAGCCTATGAAAAAATATGTACCTATATAAAATATGTATATTCGGAATGTCCATCCTACACATCGGTGAAAGAATTTTTGAAATAGAATGAGTAGTTTCGGAGATAGCCCCAAACATATAAAACACAATCAAACCAACTTTACCCCTTTATAGAATAGAATAGAATAACATTTATTTGGTATTATATATAATATTAGTATGGATTACTCGCCCGCGGCTTCGCTCGCGTGGTGCCTACTTTGATAAAATATAGCCTATGTTCATTCGGAAAGTCCATGCCTACACATTGGTGAAAGAATTTTTGAAATCGGATTAATAGTTTCGGAGATTACCTACTCTAAACATACAAACAAACCAACTTACCTCTTTTTAATAGTAGATTTAATTATTGATCTATCTATAGTAACTATCCATCAGAGTTCAAAACACCTACCATTAATATAAAGCTTTGGCACTGCATTTCACCCTTATTAAGTTTATTCGCAAAATCATAAAAACATTGTTTGTTGTTGTCGAAGTAGATACCTAGTTAGAAGCACGTTCAAACATATCATATTTTGGCATATGCCCACATTAATTGTCATCAGTACCCTGCCAACTCCGGGTGAACAAGGCAACAAAGGTTAGCGTCAACAAAAATCACCGTGGAGAAAGGTTACTAAGGCGCTTTGGACCAAGCCAACCAGAAAATATTACACGGATTAAGGAAACAAGCGACAAAAATGGGGGAAATAGCAGTGTTAAATTAATTAAAAGTACTTGGAATGATGAATAGGATGTTATAAAAATAAATAAAAAAAAAATTTCATTAAAAAGTTGAAAACTCATCGAAATATTAAGAAAAAACCGCCTCCTGTAAAGTTGGTGTTTTGCAACTGTTTCCTTTTTCGTAGGATACGACGAAGTGATTACATCATCAGATGATTTGGGCTTTAAAATCTCCTTGTTATTACACAGTTGTTTCACAAAATTTTTATTTTTGGCTAATCTTATCTCAAAAATATTGAAACGAAAATCACAACGAATTAAACTGCGCATTGATGCGTCGGTCGGTTTGAAAAACTTTGGAGTCTTTAGTAAAGTAAGTAGGTAATGTGTTACTTGAATTTAGTTTTATATAAACATACATTGCGGATAGACATTGGATCCATATTACATTATTGTTTTACTTAATAAGTAAACCATGATAAAAATCTGTAGGAAATGTTAGTATAGCCCAAATTGAGTAATGTTTTAACTGTCAGTGACCCCAAATTCAAGAATAGCAATCGACAAAAAACTACAAATATAGACAGCAAGATACCCCAGACGTACCATAAAAAGCTAACCACCCAAAGCATTAGATGTTTCGGTTATTGTTCAGCCTCGCATCGGCAAACAAGTTTAGAAATTACTTTCTAAACAAATTCTGTGTCACATGACACAAACCAAAATTGGAGTCGCATTTAACAATACGTCGCAGAAAAGAAAATTAATTTAGGTATTGGTGTCGGCCGTCGAACCCGCGTTGTGAAACTGAGTGATTGCAAGTACCTGTTTGTGTAATACGAGCACAATGCACCAAATCGGCTGGCCCTCGAAAATGTACATATGTTGAAACCTGCCTTCAATAACGCTCATGAGAATCCTTCCACCTGAGAAGTTTGTTTCATAACGATCGAAAAGCTATTGTTTGGATGGATCAACATTAGCTGCAACATTTGTTTCGTCTATTTTATATACCAACAGTTTAAAAATAACTCGTAAAGAAACTCAAATGTTTGTATCGTCACTTTTTTTATTTTTCAAAGTTTGTAATTAAAAAACATGGTTCGACAGTGTACTCCAAAATAACATAATGTGAAATGTATTCTTTAAGTTCTTACTAAAAAATAAAAGCTGTATTTAACAAGCTTTCGCGAACAATGCAGGTAAAATATTCAAAAGCCCAAATGACCCAACTGACGACAATGACAGAAATCGCGGCGGCACATGAACAGTCAGTAATTGGAAGATGAGATCTCGCGTGGAACGTGGCTCGAGGCGGTATGAATGAAAGCCACTCACCGACAACGTACTATACCCAATCGGTGGCATACATCCACTAAATAAGCACCGTGCTTTTTCACAAGCTACACCAACCATAGCTCGTTTGTTTTGGAACAAAACTAGCGCGCTCGAACGAAACGCTCAATGGTTTCTGTGCAGAGGCGGTAAGTGATTCGGTTATGTGTTTTGCTCGTGGGCCTATAAGGATATCGACATCCGCCGAACGAGTTTTTCCAGTCCGTATCATCGCAATATCACGGTTATTATTGAAGCGCGTTGCGGCCGCGACAGGTAAGTAAGGTATTTATCACAGGTAATATTTACCTAGTAAGGCGTTATCTTGCTGCTTGCCACACGCAGGGGAGATTGGACTTATCGTATCGCTTGACGCTGGCTTTATAGGCGTTTCGTAATGGTAAATTATTTTGTTTTTTATAAAAGCTGGTCTATTAAAACATTGCTTACCGAAACAGTAGTCTAAAAGCTTTTAGCGCCAAAAAATCGAATAGCTAGGCACATATTAAAAAAAAAAAACAGTACACGCTATCGATTTAATCGTAAGGCTGTATATACCAACCACCTGTATTTAAACAACGGAAGCATAAATCAAATAAAATTTTATGTTTGCACGTTGAGACTTTAAGAGCACATAATTATAACACTTTATTAACAAGTCCAAGTGAAATTATGCAGGCAATATTCTTTGCCGGATTCACATTCGGCGAAAATAATGATCTAGAAAGTTCTTTGCAGTAAAGTTGTACATTTGATTGTATCTTACCGCTAGCGATGGGACGAGGCACTGTCGAAATCAGACTCAAATTATTCTCAATCCGAGCGTATTCGTAGGTAATACTTAGGTTGACTTTTCTTTAAACCAGTCTTAAAAAACTTATTTATGCAGATTGCGACGCGCGTTGCTTTTTCTAAAATAACAATAGTTATAGAAAATTGTTACACATTATTTTTTATTAATTACTTACATATTTATAAATAATTTAAACAGGAAACAACGTTTCTACGTTAGAAAATTATCAAATAAATCACGCCCGGTGAAATGTGAATAAAATAACATTTTATCTTTTTTTTTTATCTTGCATTACTCCCTTTATCATTGTTTTTCTCAGATATTTTTAACGACATATCCTAGTGTTTATCAGCACCTTAGTCCGTAGGAAAAACTGTGTCTGTACACAGCCAATGGTGATCGCTGAGTTCAGTATAGCGTAGCGTGTAGCTGAACGTCTACAGCGCAGCGCTGTACGCGCGTACCTACAGCTTGTAAAAAAACTACTCATCCTAACCATCAATGGGACCAAAGTACTAGAACTCCTAACCTGCCTACTACTTATACCAACACCAATGTACTTATTCTAAATTTAATTAAATCTAAACCTAGTTATATCTATTTTCTAACTCGTGAATTTTCCTACTTAAATAGTTCAACAGTTTTGTTATGATTTGCCTATCACGGCCCGTAAAAGTCTAGTGATCAGTTTGAGTAACCCTGCGTTGTGTATTGTAGTAACTCAGATTCTTTAAAGATTTTGAACTTTAATCCTATCCTGCCTGAATGAACTTGTATATCAAATGCCTAGGAACCTATCCTACCTTAATATACCTTCCTAGCACTTCCTACTTATTAAGCATGATTGAAAACATGCTTTTATCTTAAATTCCTCTAAATTTATGATTTAACAAAGTAACTAATCTTACCTAATAAATAATTTGTAATACCTAGTGCTAATTTAACTTCTATAATAATCCCAGGCAGTCGAATAGACTCTCTACACGAGACACTACTATCCGAGCAACGGAGCCCCTCCTCCGCTCCATCACAGTGAAATTCGACTCCAGACTGGATATTCTCCTCTGCTGAATAGGGATTTACTCAACCTATATTTAGAGAATTGTTATTAGATTTTACTGTTACTGTATTCAAAGGGGAAAGAATGGCATAATCTTTTCCAAAGTCTTGTAGTCAGTCTGTACTAGCATTCACTCCATTTAGAGGAATTTTTAGTAATGTTAAATAAACAAAACATTCTTCCTTCCGCACATACTAGTTACTATGAGACTCTAAAATTCGTACTTAATTCTGAATTCCAGAGACTCGATTAGGTACGTAACCTAATTTCTACTAATGTACCTTCTTTGTTTCTAATTCGTAAACTAGATCATGAGATAGATATCCTTGAATATCAATGTAGATTTTAATTCCATAATAACTATATTTCCTCAAAACAATCTCCTCATTTGTGAAAACGAAATCTAGTATTTCAATCTATTATGATAATAAATGGATATATTTAGTCTTAGACTTGCTTACGAAGAGGGGAATCTCATTCACTTTTCATAGCTTCAGATAATCCCAAGAGACATAGCTCTAAATAGCTGGTACCAACGACCATCTAAGATTAATATCTCCAAACTGAACTAATCTGTCAGTGAACTTAATCAATAATCTAGACTTTCTTCCACAATATGATTCAATCAAATCGAAGGAAATTCCTATATATGATTATACTTTTATTTACTTTGATTAAAACATCAGCAATTTATTCTCTTATCATTTTGAGAATACGATAGATAAATACAAAATTTATTTCATTTCATATAATTAAAACCTAGCCCTTCCAATCGAACATCGCGAATATAATTTAAAGTCGGTTAATGATAAACGTACCTATAACATTTCATAATTCAAATAAAATTACTGCGTTCCAATACTGCGTGGTCTTATTCGTGGAACATGACCTAGATTGCGTGGATGATCGCCATAGACTCATTTTACATACAACTACCTTAAAATTTAGAAATAATAATTTATTTTACAGATGTTCCCTACGTAATAAAATGACGAGGTAACAATGAATTGAGCGTCGCCTACACATTCCATAGTCGATTTTATGTGTACCTACTTTTCTACCTATCTAGCTGAGTGTGTATGAGTCAATCTAGAAGTTTCTATGAACTTCACATTTACATTTAAACGTGCATGAGTGATTCTTGGTGCAATGAATCACTTTCCTAGTTATTTCTAAGCTTTGGAGTTTGAGATGGCGAGTCCCAAAGTTGTCTAAGCCCCTAATTCCTAAGGATACACACAGTAGCGCTTGGGGTTTGGTAACTGTGTGTAACCAGAGCCCTAGATACGGAGTGTAATATATAAATATATACATAGGAGACATGTCCTTCTCAAGTTTAAAGATCTGCAAATATCAGGTGTCTTTACGACGTGGTAACTCTTCAGTGCTATCCCTGACACAGATATTTTAACTAGAAATAAAACAAGGGGACTTTGACAATGCCTTATCCGAAGACATGCCACCGAGGTTCCCAAACCCTCGGACTACCTAATTCCCTAAGCAATGGACAAAAAAAATATAAGTTCCCTTTATGTAGTCACTGTTAGGTTCGGGAGAACTCAACGCTTCACATACAAAGCGATTATCTTCTGTAGAACTATTCTGAACCACTGTTTGTTGGTATAACCCACACTACTTACCTTAAATTATCAATTTTATTATCAAATAATAAAATACCAGTCCAAATAGAGTTCAGAACATTTCACACAGGGAAGAGAGGAATGAATTTAAAGCTAACTATGTACGTTTCAGTAAAAATTCCCAGACCTTAATAAATTGATTATTTAGATTTTACGACAATAAAATAACACGATTAGTATATCTCAAAAAATCAATCTTCGACCCGATTCGAGTAAGGATACTCTCCTTACTCCCGACAGACCTCAAATTTACCCCTTGAGATATCTAATATTTACGAATGTAAATCTTACTCAGATTCCCTCCACAACTCACAAGAATCTAGCACTTTCCAGAAAGTCTCGAACGAATCGACTGAATCATGCCAGACCCAGTTCATTGTTTTGGAACTCCGAATTTACAACAATAAATTACAAAATTACAAAATTACGATTCGTATATCTCAAAAAATCAATCTTCGATCCGATTCGAGTAAGGATACTCTCCTTACTCCCGACAGACCTCAAATTTACCTCTTGAGACTACGAATGTAAATCTAACTCAGATTCCCTCCACAACTCACAAGAATCTAGCACTTTCCAGAAAGTCTCGATCGTATCGACTGGATTATGCCAGACCCAGCTCATTGTTTTGGACCTCTGCTACCCCCAAAGTTACACTGATTCGTACTAACGTCCTTGCTCGTTCAGATCTGAGCGTCAAAAGCTCTCGAACTTTTTTCCGTCCTCCCTTTTATGCACTCGATTTTGCGTACCCCTCCCCGCTACTCTGGTTTATTTTTCTTAATGCTTTTTCTATGTGGCCAGCAATATATTTTTTCCCGTCCTACCTTCAACTCGATTTTGCGTACCCCCGCCCCGCTACTCTGGTTTATTTTTCTTAATGCTTTTTCTATGTGGCCAGCAATATATTTTTTCCGTCCTACCTTTTATCAACTCGATTTTGTGTACCCCCGCCCCGCTACTCTGGTTTATTTTTCTTAATGCTTTTTCTATGTGGCCAGCAATATATTTTTTCCGTCCTACCTTTTATCAACTCGATTTTGCGTACCCCCGCCCCGCTACTCTGGTTTATTTTTCTTAATGAATTTTCTATGTGGCCAGCAATATATTATTGCATGAAGGTTGTAATACCCCAGATTCCAAACTTTGATTTCCATTCTCGCCTGTCAGTCCTAATAATAAATCTAGTTTATTTTAAAAGCGGTTTTACTGTAGCTAGCAATATAATATTGCATGAAGGTTGTAATTCCCCAGATTCAAAACTTTTGTCCTTATTTTTAGCGAATTATTTAACGAATCAACACCCGTTTCGTTACAAGCTAAAGTGTAAATGCTACGACGTACGTTCAGCGTGCAGCGTGTATGGTACGTAACTTAACACTGTTTTAGTTTGATCTTATAAGATATTAAAAAATCACAGTCGACTGTCGATTAATCTTTCCGAGTCAAAGCACATTTCTACTCTCTTCATACGGCGGCGTCGCTCCGTGGGCAGAGAAATTTGGTAATACAAAGTCGCAACCAGCACAATTGAAATGGTTTGAAAGATGGTGACCAATTCGTCACGCTGTGTGTTAAGCCGATTGCGAGATTCATAGAACCGTAGGATATTTTTAGTGATGTACTAAATTATATATTTTTTGAATGGAAAGGAAAGTACCTACTATGAAAAAATGATGTTCAATTATTATGTACTCGTAAAAACATTATAGTGAAAAAATGCTATGTAGTCATAAACTATAATTAATACTTTAGCTATCTGAAGTAGTGCTCAATATACTTTAAACAGCACTTATACTTATACCATGTTTTGAAGTAGGTACATCGATATGCAGGGAAAATACCCGAAGCTTTAACAAAGCTACACTCCTTCATACACTCTTAGAACAAAGACATTGGTCACTTTTACCCATACTACCTATACAGGATTCAATCGATAACCTATCGTGATCGGCCCCAATCTATCACTCAATAGATTTCTTCCGAGATCGTAGCGTCGTAGCGCGTAGGGCTGTGACGTCACAGTGACGCGCCCGCCTACGCCGTGCCTACGATTGCTACGATGCGTAGGCATCACCCCACGATATTTTAACTTATAGAAATAGGTGTGTCGCGTAATTATGTGTGGGTAGTCAAATGGCACTGGCCGCTTTGATATGCAATTATTTGCATTATATGTTCACGAATTTTGCATACTCTGATGCAGTTTGAGATGTAGGTAGTATGTCGTATATAATTGACGACAATACGTAGGTGCACATGACTTTATAAGAAGGTATGAATGAAATCGTCTAAGTCTATGAATGGAGGTTTATTTGAGCCCTTTTCATAATCCAAAACGGTACTAATATTAATTCAATTGCTTCAAAATAAACAAAATAGTGTATATATGCGATTTAAACTGAACTTATTTATTAACATACAATTAGAAAATATATGTTTTGTAGTGCCATCTATTACCAAGTGAAGTTGCGGGCGAAAACTGGTTATTAATTATAATTTTAATTCACTTTACATGTTAGTAATAAAAATGACTTTAGAAACATGTTAAGAATAATTATAAGTAACTTCAATACTATAATGTTTAAAACAAGCACAAACGGTACCAAATTGACAGCTTCGATAAAGCATAAATTGTTTTACGAAGAGCGTTTTTATTTATGGCCACAAAAAGCTATAAAGTAGCAAGTGTGCGCTTTATTAACCCCTGTATACCACGCATAGGGTTGCCAGTGGGAAATGTCACAATTTAATAAAAAGCCGTAAAGTTAGTAGAAACATTATATTGAATAGTGCTCTTATCAAGTTTAAATATTAATTTTTTTTTTATTATTTATATATTTTGGTTTTTATTATTATCAGCATTAGGTATCTTATTCTAAAAATCAATCTTTAAATGCTTAGTTCGTTGTGCATAACACTAAATGTGTCGCTAAATACTTTTATCAAACTGTCAGAGCTCCAAAATGGTCAAGGATAAAATGTATTTAGCTGGCTTTAATACAATTAGCAATTGAAGTGCAAGCCGCCCTAAGAATATTAAAAGGAAATTTGCTAAGCTTTTGGATAAAGCTACTTAAATTAAAAACATTTATCAGAAAACATTCACATATAGATCATTTGGTCAATTAGCCGGATGAGTTCTAAAAGCCGGCTTTGTATCAACCCTGATTTTGGATCACATTCCAGTTCCAGAACCTGTCTGTGTATAATCCTGTCAGTTTTAAAAGCAAAGAAGCTTCGGTTTATTGTTTGGAGATAGAGACGATTGTATTTTGCCTGGTTTTATTGTATCTGAGTTTAAATCGCAGTGTGTTGGGCGATCTATGTAAATGCCTACACGCTTGGTCGGTGCGCTTTTGTGATGATCACCAATGATGAGATAGTACAGATGGTAAAATTTCAATATCGAATTTATGGATCATTTTGACCTTTACTTTAATTATTTCAAGCTTTCATTGCTTAGGACCGTTATAAAAACGATAAAAAATCAAAGTGACGATCTAGCCACCAACTAATATTGTAAACGCGAAAGTTTATTTGTACCCATCTGGATAAAAACTAGCCCATGTGTTAGCCTAGGTCATAATCTATGTACCTATATTCAAAATTTCAGTCAAATTGATCTAGATGTTTTTGCGTGCAAGATTAATAAACATATATTATATCTATTTATCCATACAAATTATAGATGTTTAAAATATTAGAAGTATAACATAAATATGAACTTGTTTGTGGTTATACCAAACGCTTGAAACAATGAAACAAGCCATAAATTAAACGCTGCAATTATAAAACCCATTTATCGTTGACCGTGCTAATACACGATGAGATATGATATAAGCCTCATGGATATATATTTTTTTCTTTATTAATGTGTATGATTTGCATTAATTTGTCACATCATAATAATAAAATTATGGAAAGTTTATTTAAATATTACTACCAGAAATTTAAATTTATAAGTCGGTAAGGTAACACTAAAACGGTTGCCTAAACACTTGGGGGTTTTGTTTCTTTGGTATGTGATTTCTTTTTTTTATTTCTAGGCAATTTATGCATTAAAATGATTATTCGAGCTGACAAAATGACAACACAACGACAGAAATACTTACTTAATATTATAACGCTTAATATTATAACGCGTTTGTTTGGATGAGTGGATGTTTGTTGCTCTTTCACGAGAAAACTACTGAAAGTATTTGGCTGAAACTTGGAAAAAACATAGTTTGTGACTTGGAATAGTACATAGGCTACTTTTTAATCAGATAGGTACCACGCAAGCGAAGCCGCGTTCGATTAAGCTAGTTATGGAAATAATAATTCAAATATCAATCCATAGCTCGCCCGGTCAACCTGTAGCAGCAAACTGAAAATTCATCTAAACCATTTTAAAAACTTTTTCTATTATTGTTTGGTAACAGTTTAAGCTATCAGATTTATAGCTAATAAAAGCCATAATGAGTGAGCTTCAGTGCTAACTTACGAGAATTTATACAAATGGGGGCGGGCCATACATAAAATTAGCATAAAACATCTCTACAAGTATATAAATTGTTTGCGGATTATTTATTAACAGTTTATGTTTACTGAAGAAATGATAGATGGCTCTATTGATAGCTAAAGTATTGGTTTTGGTTATTTACTGCGACATGTGGAATAAAATTTGCAAGTTTAATATGACTTAGTCCAGTTTATCAAGTTTATTTTCTCACTTTTATTTATTATGTGGTTCGACGTTGACTCTATCGACGCTCATTTAAGTTTAGAAGATGGCTGTTAAAATGACGTTTGTGTTCAAACTTATTGAAATAACTAAATAAAGTAAGATTTTATATTCTTGATGATTATAGAGCGTAAGGAAGAGATCTATGCATTCACTTCAGAGGTTACTTTAGTGTCTGGAATTTTAGATGGGCTTGTCCAGTATCTGAAAATAAAAATAATGAAGTTAGATAAATACATGATTATACTTATAATTCATGCATTTATCGATGTCTTCTCAGACATTTTAAGTTTCTTTCAAGAAGATGAGGGTGATAATCAAAGATAAACCCCAGTTTAAACGGATGTAAGAAAAAATGAAGTAGGTATGAATAAAGCAAATACCATTTAGTCAGTAGGAGCGAGATGACTGTACTTCTGTTCCAAATTGAAAAAAACAGGTATTAGCCAAGACATTACTTAGACATCTTGGATTAGGTAGCTAAGTACCTTTTAGGAGTCTAACCACTCCTAAAATACTTTTCAAATATCTTAACAAATTGAAAAGGAACCACAAGTTTCTAATAACCGTTTAACAGCATAATCGATAACTCGACAAATATCAGTATAATGTTTTATCAGTAAATATTGTTATAATATCATCTCTTCGGAGCGCGGTCGAAACGGAACCAACTACTCCAACAAGATCACTGGTTCCGTACCGACCCAGCCAACAACACGGTACATTTAAACCAGTAGCACAACTTCAGTGACGAAAAATTGAAATTAAGCATACAAAATTAAGATAAATTCTTTAGATTAGATTTTCTTTAAATTTTTTTGCTTTTTTTCTAATCTAAACAGCCCACTGGATCCCACTGCTGGGCAAAGGCCTCCTCTCCTTTTTTCTATTCGCCTCGGCGTATAGCTTCTGTTAGCCAGCTGGTGGAGTAATTGTCGAGTTCGTCCCGCCATCTACGCTTGGGCCGACCAAGAAAGTACGTAAAGAAAGTCAAAATGTTAAAATCTTTTATAAGTACATAATTCAAATTATTATTATTGTATTTTACACCCAGTTACTTACCAAATCACTAGTACACAAATTTATTTAAACGTGAGTTACTGGTTCCAAACCCTCTGCACCGACAATCAAATCGGAGTCGATGTAACTGTGAACTGGGCATTTGTCGAGCTTGCCGTGTCAATAAACTTGATTCGAAAGTGGAAGACGTTCCGACTTACATAAGCAGCCGACAATGTGGCCACAGAATAACAACAAACTAGTATAGAAGCTACAAGTACGCATTCATTAGCCGTATGTACAGATTAGTCAATTTTGCGACACTACGCCTTTCGTAACAGTTGTGGCTTGCAGTTATTCTTCCTTGTAATTCTTCTTCTTCCTGTAATGGTTGTAACGTTTTAAAATTATAAGCTAGAGGATTCTAGCAGGAATGAGTGAAATAATGCGAAGAGTTTCAATAAACAACTTTTATTGATGATCTGGAATAAATTATAAAATTGGGCGCCTTTATAAAATTAAGAATTTATAGATACGATGCTACGGCTAGCTTACATAAGAAACTTAACTACTGAAGGGTTTACAGGGTTCGTGGAGAGCCAACACGATCAGACTTTTACCAGCAACCATTTAAGTTTGTTGTAATTTAAATTAAGATTTTACTGCTGAAGGCAGAACCAGAAGTGTGTAGATAATTTTGTAGGTTAGTTTGAGGACTGCACAGAATAATAAGAACTCAGCCGAGAAAGAAGTTCCTCGAGACAACATGACAACGTGACAGATGACATACTTACTACTTTAAAATACGTAGCCATAATGAAGTAGTGAACCGAAACATGATAAAGGCGGGAATATTTAAAAACACCATTACATGGTTTTACATTACGTAGGGTCAGCCGACACAATATTTTCCTTATTTTTCTTCCTTTTAAATAAAGCTGGTAGGTACAAATGTAATTGGAAATTCTGCCAGTCAGGAATACATGGGTGTTATAATACATAAAACACATTACATGAGCTCTAGCTACATTAATAAAAGCGATGTTATTTACTACGTATTTAATAAACTCAATTCACAAAGAACATTTGAAACAGTTTGCTGGAATATTCTTATCCATAGTACCGTAAGTCGTATTTTACAGAAACGCGTCGACACGGCTATGGAGCTCGGTCCAGTTATTTGCAAACCGCTATTTACATCAATCCCATAAGCGCAAACATCTACTGAGCAAATCTATTTTAATTTGCAGCGAAACTTGTTTTTGTAACCGCTTTTGAGATCATAGCTTTATCCGTTCGTTTGGAAGTTCTTATCTCTGTAACATAGAACACATTTTAAGAGAGAACAAGTAAATTTTAATTTTGATAACACACATTTTACTAAGTATTGCAATTAGGATATAGTGAACTCCATATAAAAGGAATCAGATTGCGGGAATATGTTTGGCTACTAATAATCTACACTACAAGGCGGTCATAAACCGATTAGTAGCAAGATGCATACTATCAAACTTAGTTCTTTTGCACATTTTTACTTGGTGTGCCCAACTTTCAATAATAATAAGCAATATGCTCGCTCATATTAGCTTACATGTTTTATGACTGAAACTGCAATGTAAAATTTTGTTCATCAAGAATTATGAAAGACGTGGGAATAACCTAGTATAAAAATAAACCTGCCACATGCTAATCTAACACCAACTACAGTCGTGAGCACAGACTCGAGTCAATTGGCGCAAGACCTCGCGTCATAAATTGTTTTGATGGTTGTGTCAGTGTGGCATCAATAAAATTAAATCAGGAAGTTGAGTTAAGTTTTAAGTTTCCTAGGATGACAGCACCTCGGCTGTGCTTCCGGATGTTTTGTTTAATACCTACATGTAAATATAAGCGTGTTGATCGCTCAGTCGTTCTTGATAGAATGGCGATTAATGTTCTGCGTCACTAAATGGTTGACACTGGCAGTATTAGCTGAGCGTGACTAGGATAGCACGTTACATTGTCGGTACCTAACTTCAGTCTGAATTTATTGATTTTAAATAACCTAGAGATACTAGACCCGGATTTCTTCGTTATGTCCTCGACAACCACTCACCTTACATAATATAATACCAAAGTGCTGTTCTTGGTCTATTTAGAATCAAGTTCAAGTAGTTTCGTTTACCAATAAAATGATAAGTTGATACAAGTCAAAACATAATATTAGGTATGCATTTTTACTTGTTGACACTTTTAAGGTATATTCAGACACGGTTAACGCTGTCGCTGTGGGAAACGGTAAATACTGCGCGGATTCTGCGCGGATTCTGCCCAGGTATTTTCTATGAAGTTCCGTGGCTAGAGCGAAACTTCATACATAAGCGGAATCCGCGCAGAATCCGCGCAATATTTACCGCTTCCAACACGTGTCTGAATAGACCTTTATTCTGCTTTGTGAGAAAATTTAAAAGGTAACTGTGTAACGGTAACTAAACTGTGTAAGGTAACAATTTCGTTTGCTTATGTATAACTTATTGGTAATAACAAAATAATACTTATTTGACTTAACAAAATAGTTTGCCATTCGGGCCTCATCATGTCAACCGTAACAAAATCATTTGGAAACCTTTCAACAGCTGATATTAAGTCAGCTAAGTTCATAACCAACGTCTCATTGAGGCGTCACAAGCTACTGACTTTGCACTCAGGTGCAAGTTAATTGCTGGACCTGTCAACTCCGCGGGGCGATTAACATAATCAATCACAGCCTGTCAACGGGAGACTGATAAGGAATCTACGACATGGTTCCGTTTAGCTGCCAAAATGTGTACATAAAAGTTTATCTGAGATTCGACATAGCTTTTGGAAGTTTTGTCTTGGCCAGTGTTTTTTGACAGATTATGAGTGCTTAAGAGCGGTCAACCCGGCTCACTTTTCATACAAACGCTCGTACGTGATTATGCCGTTGTAACAGACCTTTCTTTTAAACTTTTGGACTAAAAGGTATCTTGTGCACTATATCTAGGTTTCTATATAAACTACAAATCAAAATTTTGAGAAACAAATTCAGTATAAGCTTCCAAAAACCTGCTTTTAGCATAAATTTTACCTAAACTTTGGCCGTTCATAATGTACTCATAAATTGTAAAAGTAAAGAAAATATTGTCATAGAAACCTTGCAAATCTTATGGAGATTCTAAATGACTAATATTTATTTTACAAACTTGTAAGGCTTACTGAAAAAAACGTATTTCCTGGAACACTTTTTATGAAATTTCCGCACACTATTTTTCGAGTGAGCGAGTGAGCGGCGAAAATACCAACTGAATGCCGAGCTCTGAGGCGCTATCTCTCTCTTTTCGCTTTGCTTCTTTTTCTAGCATTGCGCTGGATGAAACAAGAAGCTTTTCAGCCATGCTCGCGTCGATGATAGACGCGCCGGGAAGGGTCACCTTAACTGAAAATCTTTGTGTCGTGGATACGTTAGATAATTAAGCTTATGTAAAAAAATAAAAATGAATGATTGTCAACTGAATGAAATATTATGATCACGACTGTATTTCCAGGATTATTATGTCTTTTCAGATCTTTAGGCAGTTTTAGATCCCTGTTATTTAGGTATTCCAAAATCGTTCAGATTATGATGAAACTTAGAATATACTTAGAATATGACTGTACAAAGTTCACCGGGTTATAAAACCCAGATTAGGAACAAATCCATGTTCATCAGAAAATTATTTGTTCTGGGTGAGAATCAAAGCCCTGCCTTTTGCTACAGAATGCCTTTTTATTTTACGCTATAGGTGAAAAGGCAGGTCGTGTAACTTAAGCAGTCATTGGCACCGATTCTGTTGCTACACTGACTAGTTAATCCAAAAACCAAATAGCAGCCTGAGTGACATCTTTAAAATTACTTTATTTAAGTAAAATTAAAGTGTATGTGGGAAGAATTTATCAAGCCCATTTTTGCTTCTGACTAAAATGACCCGTAAGAATTCAATTATGTTGCCAAAATTTTTACCTTACTGAATTTTTAAATAATAAGCAGTTCAGATTCTAGGCCATTTCCATGGCCAACTTGGTCAAACGCAATGGCCAAGAAATAAGAAGTTACGATGCACAACGTAACATTCAGCACGCATAATGCTCTGAAGTCTTTAGGTAACCAATGAGGTAACACAAGCTTTAACCTCTTACATCACGACAAATAACTTATCAATTCACCGAGGATTAAACTTGGCATTACAAAAAGGACCGCTCAAAAGCTGTTTTGCTTGGACTCGGATCCCTTTATTGATGTTCGGGGATTAGTCAAATAAAAAAGCTTTTATCCTCCCGACACGGTGGGTCAATAACTAGACAAAGGCTCAATCTTGTAGGTAGTCGACTCTGATCGGCCTCAAATACTTTACGGTGAGTTTATTAATTAAGGCAGCCGACCTTGCGGGCCGCGCATCCAAGGAGGTCGGTCGAGCACGCGAGAGACAGAGACGGCACTATCGTCGCACCTGCTTCAGTATCCCGAACCGTTCACAGTGCGCGCGACCTGCCGAAGAGTTGACGCGCGCCGATTCAATCTGATGTCTCCTCATTGACCTTCTGATATCTCCACTGCACTGTCATCAAGGTATCGCCTATTGATGACTGGCGCTTGTGCCACTTCAAAAGGTTTTTAATATGTTTGAATCGTTAAAGGACTATCAGTCAGTGTTTATTAGCGTTTGAGCACGCTATTAAATTAATTTAATAAAATATTGAATTCAGTTATTCACTCTTATTTTATTAGTCAATTATTTAAATTCTGAAAGGTAATTCTACTTAGTATACAATGTAATGACTATAAAGAAGTGCAAAAATAAACATCAGTTTAAAATAATTCAACCTGTAAAACAAATAAAACTAATCAACGGAGAGCGTTGAGCTGCTTGGTCGCCAGGCAATTATGGATGCTAAAAGGCGAATCTACAGTAAGCCGGTGTACATGACGTATCATACACAAACACATTCTCACACCGAGTAGCCGAGAACAATCACAGAGGAGCGCGATCCGTGAGATCACTCGAAACCGCACCTTAAGCTCATTGTCAAACCGATTACAATAAACAAACAGGACAGATGCGGTTGGAATCTTGTCAAACAGGCGAGTTCGAGCGTTGACTTATTGCCGGTAGGGCATTTCTGTGTCTGTAACTCGCATCGGAATCCCAACCTTATCATGATCTCGCAAAGTCGAAGGTTTAACGACGTTTGCGCGGCACAGGTAAAACACGAGTACAGCCGAACCGCACACAGGCGCAAGTCAGCGTTGCCATAAATAAAAGATTCCTACAGAAACAATTGTTGCGTAGAGGTGAGTCGCGGCCTCGGTGAATGTAGTCGGCTAATCGCCTCGGCTCGATCGCGAAAGTAGGTGACCGCCCGTGATTGACGCTTGCGAAACCCCGTTCGATGACATTTACACTGGACAATACCAAACCCTCAATAATTATGAAACTTCACTATTGAATGCAGCTACATTACGTCACTGCTCTCAGCATCAGCAAGGTTCTGTTTATTTTATGTAGCGTGTGTAAGATAGTTATCTGGGTAATAATAGTTTTTAGTTGTATTACGGCACTTAACATTTTATTAGGTGCATGCTACCGCTTAACGTCATCATCAAGTTCATGCCTACTTTGTTATGATCGTGATTCATAACAGTAAATAACAGTTAAATTTTAAGTGTGTATTGTAAATTCATGCGACATATTTTATTAACAACTTTTGGGTTTGTCACTCGCAGTAGGATTGAATTAGCTGTACCGTGTTGTCATTAATATTTTGTTCAAAGTTTAAAGTTTAATACAATAGCAAATTTTTTGGTAAGATCAATATTTTTAATTGTTTAGTCAATAATCCGATCTCCACAGAACCTCTGTTCCGAGATAACGCCGCTCTACTTAACCTCGCCACACAGAGACGCGACGCGTAAACGAAACAATACGGTATAGTAACACAAGTTTATCAACACACTTCACTAATAAACTACAATCCATTCTCGACCTTAGTCCAACGCAATAAAGTTCTCGGATAAACTAAGGCTGTTTACACACAAGCGCAATAGCCATCTACGTAGGTACAGGAATGTTTAAGTGTGAACGCCAGGGAAATTTTATATCCAATGTGTACCATCTCACTGTAATTCATGGGTTTGTATCATTTTTAAGCAAACCCTTCTGTATTGTGAGATTATCTTTTTAATTATTTATCTCGAGTTGGTTTAGGGGTTACGAGGAAGCGTTCTGGCGTCTTTTAGGTAAACACAGTGATGTTTACCGGCATGCCATTGTATTAATGAGGCGATTTAAATAACTATACCTTTATTACCGCGAAGAATTACACAGATTCTTTATTATTGTTTTTAGGAGCATGTGTTTTACTAAAACATAGATTTAATAAGTTATAACACAAGTTTAACAAGCAATCATATCAAAATCTCCAGCGAACACCACTTAGAAGAGCAATAATTTCTCGCAGTTCAAATTTCATTACGCGATATAATTTTAAGCAATGCAACTCAATAAAGTGAAGAAAGTGAGGTAAGTATCAAGAGAAAACACGAAACTCGTTCATAAATTCATAACAAATTGAAAGTTTAAGCAAATGAACACGAGTCAGTGGATGCTTTCTAGAAATTGTAATGTACATAGATACATTACATACGTACAAATGAACAAAAGAAGTTTGAGCCCAGTAGATAGTTTCAATTTAAAAAATGGGTTTGAGTATCATGTATCATTAAGAGTAGTTATATCTATCTATAGATTTAAAAAATAATAAGTATAAAATTAAATGTCCTCTTATTTTCAATTCCTATGTTTTTCAGAGAGCAAAGTGCCGAAAAAGATATTTTTGGCTATAATGGAGGTTTTCTGCTTTTTGAAACGTTCAAGTTAACCACTACCTCAAATAAATAAATATATTTAGGTACACAGAATCATCTAGTCCCTAGCAAAGCAACTGAATGCTTGTGTTGTGGTAACCAGGTGACTGATATTCTACATATTATAATATATATTTTTTTTCAATACTACTTAATATTGTAAAACACCCAGACTAGAGACAAATACTTGCAGATCATACAAACAGTTGTACCGCAGCGGGGATCGAACCCGCAACCTCTGGGTCTCAGGCCGGCTTTTACCCACTGCGCCATAGAGGTCGACACACATAAATAATGATGATTTCTTACTTTTTTTCTAGTGCAGATCGCACTGTGTTCGCCTTCGATGGTGAGCCTTATTATGTGGGTATTTGAACGCATCGAGCGAGGTGATTTGGTTAGCTATTTGTACTTAGTAGACCGAGCACGCCCACCTACAGAATTATCAACTCTTTGGAATGAAAGTGGATGCGGCATTTTGGTGAAAGAAAAACAGGGAAGATTTGGCGCATAATTTCTTAAGTCAAGTTAAGTATTACGGTCTAGTGAATCGATAGCACAACCACAGGTAGGTACTACGAGGAAGTCATTAGTTATTAATGCTTATATAAGAGCAAGTGTTGTCCCACTGCAGAGCAAAGCCATCCAGAAACTAATGACAAAGCCAAAAACAGTTATTTGTAAATCCACGCTTGATACAAATTTTCTGAAATAAGTAAACTAAGTACTTAAGTGCCTATTTTATTATTGATAACGGCATGGTAACAATACTGACATTGCATTATAATAATGTAGAGTCTAAAAAAAGTTTTACTGGAGGTAGTTACATAATAGGATAATTATAATAGAAAACTTTTCCATTTACACAATAAATATCAGTCAAAACATATTGTGTCTTAATTCGTCATTTAACAATTATATGCAACAGAAAATTAATTGCATTGTTTGTTTTCAGATCAATTTTATAAGTCATTGTCATTACATCCTACCACATCTACACATTCTTAGTTCCTGTAGTATCACTTGATGCAACTCCAACGGGATGTTAATAGTAACATCAAATGGGCGCCATTTTTATTACAAAATGCCTTCGCCCACGCACCGTGATATACTATTTGAATTAATTACTAATCACATATAAAAACACCTACACGTCAATAAGAAAGTGTATGACTGTAATAACGCGTTGCTAGTCTTGTCACTGGTTCTTTTTACCCTGCAGGTCAATGACCGAAATTAGTTCAAAAATATTAAACCTTTGGAGAAATAAAATGCTGAAGTTTAGGACATAAACGAGCTCTACGCGAAAATGGTGTAATGAGAAAATCACCATTGTAATGAATTAAAACAACGCAATGATCTGATGTGGTTAGTATATGCAAGCATGTGCACATTTTTATATTTGAACGTCATTGAAGTAATATTATAGTAACTCGATGTTGAACGTGCTTCGTGCCCTTTGTCTTAATCGAGTCCAGATTCTGTGCC
This sequence comes from Xanthorhoe designata, assembly GCA_963582015.1. Lineage (NCBI taxonomy): Eukaryota > Metazoa > Arthropoda > Insecta > Lepidoptera > Geometridae > Xanthorhoe > Xanthorhoe designata. The sequence continues at coordinate 8,333,218 of OY757038.1, forward strand.
ATATTACAAATGCTTATCGATATATCGATTCTCTTTTTACATCTCTAATCCATTGATGTGACAATGGACTTACACTCGATTGTCATCGAATGCCAATGCCTATACCTATAGAAACATTGGCTAGAAAGGGCAGTTTTCTCGACTTTTTAGGTGTCATTCTGTACATAGATTGGTAGTAAACGCGTTACTCACTTAGATATTCTTTTACATAGCATAACTAGGATGATTATAACAGAGCTTAAAAAAAATCACTATTTTTTTCTTCATACTTTCTAAGATAGTCAATTATTTGCACATACATTTTTATTTTTATTGATGTGCAAATTACCAACTCACATAAAAACATATTTACGGACAGATACGATACAAAGTAAAAGTTCGCAGAGGTCATTGATATTAAAACTATTGTTCTTGGAGACAAGACAAGTGTAAATGAACACATTATTTTTATAAATTAATAAACAAGATAAAAGCTAACGTATAGTTTAATTCTACGTTATGATTATTAATTGGTGTATTTATAAAGGATCACTAACATGGCGCTTCCTAGATTTGTTTCATATAAAACTCATAATGTGCCGTCAAAATGTGTGCATATGAAGAGCATATTAGTTTTAAAACATTTTAATATTTATGCTTAACCTCTAAACGATAACTACTTAGCTATTTCAACTACAAAAAAATATTTATGCTACTTTATATTTTGGTCACAAACCACACCATTCAAATCGGCTTAACCTCTGAGATGTGATTGTCTGACACTGGTACCAATTCTGCACACGCCAAACTAAGCTAAAATCATACTAAAATTCTTAAATTTAGGTTTAGAGACTCAACCCTATTCAGATGGCACCAAACTAGACTAAAATCTGATTAAAATTTTTAAAATTCCTAAAATTATAGTTGGTTACTCAACTTAGACCAAAATGCTAAAGACTTATTCGGCGACAACCATTTTAGTATTTTTCGCGTAAATTTAAAACTTTATCCTAATTTTAGAGAGCATGTAAAAAGGTGTTGATTAAAATTAGTAGGATAAGTGCTAAGATTTTTGTTGTGAAATTGGAAGCTATTACAGTGCAAAATCAAAGTAAATTATAGTAAAATGTATAAATAACAATGGTGTTTGGTAGAAAAGTGTTGTTTTAGTGTTATAGTTAACTAGAAATACCTACTGGTGATAGTGGACTTTGTGGTGGCTGCCTGTGATGGATTTTTCGGAAAGGTTTGTGTTTTTGGTATCTTCTTTAGGTACTACGTAGTAGGTACGAATGATTTCTACTAGTAGTAGTAGGAATCATTAGGTAGGTAGGTACATTGTAGTCCTTGTTGTTATGTTGAAATAGGTAGGTAAGTAGGTTGTTCCTACTCATAATTATCCTACTATAAATGTGCAGTGAAGCTTTATCTCTTCACATCAAAACTCAGGTGGGCTACCTACCTACCTACCTACTCATCATTATCTTTTTGCCCCTATTCCTCATTGCGGGGTCGGTAAAACATGTTTCTTCACCACTTTCTTCTATCAGCATCATCTCAGTGCTCAGCTCACTCACATTTTGTACAATTTTTGAATCTCTAGCGGTGTAGGGTCACATTTATCCATCAACAATCACATTCATTGTTTAGTAGACCGTATCTACCTACCATGTCGGTAACATGACTCATTCCTCTTTTGATTTGCCCAGCCCATGAGCCCATGCCAGCAAAGAGCATGTAATAGCATACCAGGCTAGCCTTGTTCTCCTCAATTTATCAGTTCCAGGCATTATCTTCAATATTCCCCTGATCTATACACACACCTACTGCTATAGGTAGTTAAAATGTAACCTGCAACTAGGTTAGGCACCTAAGTAAAACCTTTTGAAAGAAATATTACTTATATCTAATGAATTGCCTACTATATTACAGGTGACAAGGGCTACCGTTATATCTTGGTTGACAACATCAAGAATGAGCCACACAAAGGACCGGAGGACCACTGATAAACTGAATAAGTGTCTACACCCCCACGGACCCTGATTATAAGCCCAGACAATGTACAAAAATCATAGTTGCATAACCTAAACCCTGGACAAGATTATGTTTATGGATAAAGTTCTCAGGCAAGGATAATACTGATTATGTGCTCACATCTCTGGTGTCACACTAATTATAATACTAAATCATGGTTACTTTTTGCAGATACACTGGAAAACCATGCCCTAGAAGGTGATAATACTAGTTAACATTCAAGAAAACAAGCAGAATGATATTGAGCTTGGAATGGACTTCCTTTCCAATGCTCGGGCTATTAATCAGTCAAATTTAAACATTTCTTGTTATGTAAAATTAAAACTAGTTATTTTAATTTTGTTACTTTTATTAAACACCATAATTTGAGGAAAATAACAGTACCTACTAGATACATTTATTTAAGTTGAAATATAACCAATAAATCGGAAGGTACTACTATAACAATACTAGTTACATTCATTTGAGCGAGCAAGGATTGATTAGGATTGTTTTGTAACATAGCATGTGGTGTAGGTACCACTTTGACCAGACTTCTTCTACGGTAAGGGAAACTCCTGGTTCTGTAGCTTTGAGGTTTCTTTGCGAATGGTGAGGCAGTCAAAGGTAGATCCTAAAAAGAAAAATTGTTTTAATTACAAGTTACTTTAAGAACTTACAAATAACTTTCTAAAAATTGTTTTAATTACCAGTTTGATGTTCTGTCTTCTGAGGCAGTCGGAAAATCTTAAGAACTTTGTTGCTATTTAGGTAGGTATATGTTGTTGTTACTAATGTAGATCCACTCGAGGTGTCATCTGCATGTTCCTTGAGGTGTGGATCTGAACTTTCTATGCATTTCTATCACCCAGTTATTCAAAATCTATGAAAATAAAACATTGAAAGTTAAAATAAAATACAAGTCAAAAAACACTTTAAAGTAAGTAGGTATATGATTTTTCTTATGAAAAGGTAAAACTTACATGTTTGTTTGTGACCCTTTACAGAAACTATTATCATAGAACTTTCAAATAATGAATTTATTTCGCCCTTAGCTTGATTAGGTATCTGAAACAAAGTCATTTAAAAATTAGTTTTACATACATACCTACCTCAACCTATGTAGGTACTTTTTATACATAATACAATATAGAATCACGCCTCTTTCCCATGGGGGCAGGCAGAGACCACGGATCTCTACTTGCCAGGTACACTATGTGAAACAAAACAACATTTTTCACGCATTACTGTAATATATCATTTTCAAGATCAAAATTTCTTTATCTTCCACTACTAACCTTTTCAAATTAGCATGGTATGAAGTGACCGATTGGTCGTCCCAAGTATCGGTGGAGCGATAGGATGGAAGCTGACTTGCGCGACCTCGAAGCCAACAATTGGCAAAAGACTGCAATGGACAGAAGAAAGTGACGAGTTCTCGGATCGGAGGCCAAGACTCACTTTAGGTCACTGAGCCAGTGGAGTAGTATGGTATGAAGTGAAGAAGACCTAGGCTCTATGCCTCAAATATAATCTTTTTGAGAAGATAAATTGAATTCGAATTAAATTTTGTTTGTTTGTTTACTTTGTTTTTAGTTTGATGCGCTTGTGGCCTGTCAAAATTGTCAAATGTCAAATAAATTATATATGTCAACGTTAAAACATTAAATCATTCGTTCATACTGATGGAAACTGATGTCAAGCACCAATAAAATTTTCGAAATTGGCAACACCATGAATTCAATTTAAAAACCAGACTAGGCATGCCAAATCGGTTTAAATTTAGTATGTTGTGCTGTGCGGAATCGCCTATAACGCATTTCTAAACTTAGCTAGGATTTTTAACTAGGATTTTTAGTTAAAATGCGGAATAGCCACCACTGTACTTCAGACTTAAATTAAATTGATGTGTCAGAGATTATTCATCTCCAAAACACAAATCAAACCTGCCGATGGAGACTTAAAAAACACTGAATTTCATTGAACTATCACCAAAATCAAAGAAAGGGGTTTCTCAAAACAGGACTGTTTAAAACAGGCGTCTCATTAATTTGCATGTTTTGTTACGTGTTGTTTGTCTATTTATTTTAATTAAGGTTTATTATCATTGCAGTATTGTTACTTAGGTCTTACGAAAAAATAAACCATTTTTCTCAATAATTATTTCTGAAGACACAATACTCCATACATAGATTTTTATTAGACAATAAAATTGTATTCATCCTCCAACTTAATACTTTTGCAAGTATGTTGCAAATTGTCTTTTACGTCACAATCGAGGGTCAGTAAGTGACATACACGTGATATGTCATACCTGAACAACAATAGTGTTATAAAACCTTTAAACACTACTTAAGAAACTAATCTTTGAACCTATGCATGGAGTATTTTTACTGCGCGTTTGTATCGATACAAACGTACTGATAGCTGTGACCCATGCACACGATCCTCAATACAATTGTGCGTTTTATTTGCGATCGTAACGTTACAAATGCAAGCTTCTTCACAACGCTTTTTGACAGATAGTGTCAAAAAGCGCTGCGAACAAGCAGAGTACGCGTTACACAAAAACGTACAGACTTACAGACTTGTTCGAAAACCGTCGTGTGCATACGCTCAGAGGGGTGATTGCCTATTTTATCATCGAGATCATGACAACATGAAACAATTTTTTGGAGATTTTTTGGAGAGGGATCATGCAGTTCGTTTGATCATTCTATTGTCTTGTCATCAACATGTCATCAAGTTATCACTAAGGAATTTTACAACGTGAAGTTGTTTGCAAATCATCCTAACCCGACTTATTTCCGAAGTACTATTGTAGCAAGGACCGGGTACGAAATGTCTAACCAACTTAAATCAACAGCATTATCTCAAAAATCTTGTTTGCTCTGTGGTCTGTGCTGTGTAAATGACTGACATGACAATGACACTGACACATGCATGATGCATGACTGACTGATAAAAAAGTTTGCTGGCCGGCGTAGTGGTTGGTGTTAATATTTTTGTTTGCCGGCGTTTTTCAACTGTGTAATTTTCGCATTTCCAAGTTCTTGTTCCTTCATGATCATCCTTTATCTTAACTCTCTCAAGTTCATCCATCTACAAACGATTTTTTTCAAAGCTTGGTGCCAGTTTTCCACCTGACTTTGGGAATCGACTACTCATTGAGTTTGTTGAAGGCAATCGAGCTATCAACTTCAATAGTGGGGCGGGCGGGCGGCCCTTCGTGCAACAAAGGGCTGTCAAGGCATGGGAAGATTGTGCCCGCAAGCTCGAAGGCGTGGGTGACGGCCTCGGGCCTCCTAAAAACTGGCGGTCAGTGGTCGTCGCGTCGTGACGGTGGAGGCTGGATCGAATGGTTTGCATGTTTTTTTAATTTCTATTATATTTACAAATTCACTCATCCTAATACCTAAATTATCATTAAAATAACAAACTTTGCAAGGCTCCTTTTTGTTATAATAACTCAATTGCTTTGTTACCAACAAATAATTGGGATAAAACTTGGTTGATAATGTTCTACACTACACTACCTACTGTTTGTTTTGAAAAATTTAAAAAAACAAACCTAATAATATAACATAATTAATCGGGTGGTTACAAATTATACTAAATATGAAGAAGTGCCTAGTGTTTTTAATTTTAACCCTTTTATTAAAGTAGGTATACGTAAATTTTCAGAAATCCATAATTATTGTACAAAAGGAAGGCGGATGACCCTTATGCCTACCTACCAGTCACAATCATTGAAATGGTCTCGTCACATGGTAAGAATGAACATTAATAAAAGTAGGTACATAGAAATATTTTGACTATCAATAAAGTAGGTATACTCCTTAGTATTACTAATGGCCATTCTCAATGACCATTTGGCTTGCCGTGGTAAGCTATTAGCATTTCTATGATAGAAATATTGACAAATATCAAACCACAGTAAGCTAAACCAATGGTAGATAAGTTGTCGATACTGGTGGGAGTCTGAGCAAGTAGATTTTATTTACTTAAAAAGTCTCAAATAAATAATATAAATAAATGAACTAAAGATTTCACAGTTTAGGTATTATTATTTTCAATTTTCTTGTTTTTTTATAGATCATAATGACGCACCTTGCTGGGCCAGGAATTTGGAGGCGAATAGAAATAGAAGAGCAGATGGTGAATGATGTAACCGATATCAACCCTAAGGCACAAAGCATTGCAGGAGTTATATATTTGCATGAGCTAAAATAACATAGAAGTTTTTTCTGTCAAACATTTATATTTTGTAAAAGAATTGATCTCTGGATTTTATATACAAAATATTATTATTTACCTACATCTATTTTTGTTCTCTATATTTCAAATGCATCCTAATTCACCAATAGGGTATTCTATCTAGGTCATGAATAAAACAATTGAATGGATTCCACTGAATATATGTAATTTTATTGTAAGTCTTATTATTTAAATAACATTAACAAGGTATATATTTATATTACAATTAAATGCAAAATACCTTTATCATTTTATTATTAGATACATTATGAGGTGGAGCAGTAAATAAGTCCAAAGCAAATTTATGATGGAAGTTAGAGCTACACAATTAAAATTTCTCATTAAATATAATTAACATGCACAGGGACAAACACATTCACTGCTAAACACACTTTCAGGAAGCATAGATATTGTATTAAGTACTTTAAAAAAGTTACAATATCTAGTACTTCTCCGCCAATGTATAGGTACCTATATCAAATAAGTTTCCGCAGGATGTTCACACAAAAACCACTGTCCATAGCTAAGCCTTACTATGCCAGGCTAGGTGTAGAACTCCTCAGGTGACTCTTCAGCAGTTCTTAAAATAGGCCTCATCATAAACGGCTTCAGTGCATAGTCAGAATCTCCTGTAACAAGTAATAAGCAATGTGAATAAATAATTATTATGAAATAATAGTGCACTTCTTATTTATCATAGTTTTACTCAATGTAATCACACTAATATTATAAAGAAGGGGGTACCGGGTAGGGAAGTTTATGTACTTCCTCAACACTTCTGCGGAATTGAGAGCATGGTTGACCACATCTCAGGCCATGCCATGTTGGTATGAGCAAAGCCGAAAATATACTAACCTAACTAATAAATACAGAGTCAGTAGGTTCATTTGATCTAAAACTCCTATTCTACAAAATCATACCTAACCTACAAGTAGTCTTTGATGAGCTAGAGAACTTTGGACAAAGAACTTACCTTGTTAACACTCCTAATCACTGTCGGCCGGACACGTTCGGAAAGCAAAGGTATTACATCCCGCGAACGCTTCTTTGTTGAGCCGATAGGTATCTTGCCGTGAAATCTTCTAACACTTTCTTTGTACAATAATTTGCAAATTTTGTTTTTATAAGTTTGGGCAAGACGCAGGAAAACAATCTTGATCTTGTTCTATAGGTAGCGTTCGAGGTGTTTCCATTTTAAAATTCGAATTCGCACTTCTTCAAACACTTTTTTTACAATAATTTGCCAATTTTGCTCTAAAACATAAGTTTTTAGCTGGCAAGACGCGCTTGCAGACAGCCTTCGAGGTGTTTCCATTTGACAGCCATTATCAGCGTAAAAAATCATGGCGAATGTGCTCCACAATCACGTTTACATGGCCTTTCTATTGGCCGTTACATCATTCTTGCAAAGAATTTGCTGAATGTCATCAATGCTTTCTCAAGGCGTTCGTTGATCGCTGGACTGTCAAATCTGTCAGATTTATCGTGATTTACTGTCATATTTGATGGAAAGCGCTGACTAACTTTGTCTCCATAAGTTCGCCAATCACCCCTCTGATCTTTGTTAGAATTTGTCTAGGACGTGTGACCTCTTAATAGAATGTCATTCGGTCACGCTTTCTTCATCAGAATAATTGTTGGTAATGCGTTGGAGTTTTTGTGTTACTTTTTGTCAGTATTTACTATTTTAGGTAGTAGTATTTAATTTGACCATTTTCAGAGATTATTAGCTAGATAGAATAGAGCTAGTTAAAAATCTAGCCGATACAAAAACTTCTAAAGGTAGTAATCTGCAAAGTAAGCCGGATTAATCCTAAAGTTAACAAAGTACAATACATTATTTACTTAACATTAATAAATGTCGAATAAAACATTTTTAAACATGGCTCAGGCAGCGTTATGCTAATATTAAGTATTATAGAAATCATCATCATCATTGGCCTTATACATCTCTTGCAGATAGTTTAGATGGCGTCTGTCAAGTTCAACTGTTCTGTAACAGTTATTTGTTAATGAACACTTTCGTAATATAAGTATCAAAACAGTAATAAATCTACAAAAACAACACAGAAAATAACTAAAATCATCAAATGAATATTCAACTTTTTGCAACAATCACCTTCAAAATCCAGACTTTGTCAACATAGTAACGTATTATACTTGTTTTTGTCAAACAATTTGGCATAAACGAAACTCGTAACAAAGCAAATGAGAACACAAAAAATCCACAAAACCAGTTGTTATATAATAACTAGCTGCGATTATGACATCAGGTTGGCAGGCTTCGAACGTATGCCTGAGTATGGATCATGTTCACTTGTTAACAGAACCAGAACCTACCAGCCATCGCTGACAAATGACAATCGCTCCTTATCTATTTTTTCCTTTCTATGCTATGGCTATGGGGCATAATTTAAAAGACTCACTGACATTAGTTACCAAGTTGACTTGCATATGTGCTTATTGATACCCAGCAGGGCTTAAATCTTATCAACCCAAGAAAATAATCATACGTATACACTATACAGGCAAGCTATATACATATATTGTTAGCTGATAACGACAGAAACTAAACGCCTTGAACTTGAAACTGCAGACGTAAATTTTGTAAACGGACACTTAGGACTAAGTGCGAACTAGTGATAACATCACCAGACATCACCATTTAAGCTGTAAATCTAGCGTTCAAAATCCAACGCTTAAAGTGCCGAATAAAATACTTCCTTTGAGTTATTTAGATAGCAAATAATTGCATAAACGAACCAATAAATGAAAAACTGCTAATGCTACCGTTAGTTCGGTATTCAGATAATTTAGCTGTACTAAGTACCTACTAGAAAATATTTAACAAAAACAGCTATGGATAAAATGTTTGTATGAACAAAAAAATGTATACAAGTGGTAGGTATATCAGTCATCGGATTACAAGCATTAAATTCCTTAGCTTGAATGAGACTAGATGACGCTGTGTGTAAAATGTCCCGGGGTATATGTAATTATATTATACAGTGTAATCTATATAAATAAAAATACATGATTCTATGTTTGTCAATGCGTTTCGAAACCATTGATCAACTTGAGAGCGGTGTGCAAGGGTTTTAGCTCAAAAAATATTTAAGTTAAAATAATAAAAATTAAGGCGGTACGAATTTTAACGAGTGAGCTTGTGATTCATACAATCCATAGCCATCTATAATATCGCTTTTAAAAAACTAAGACTTGATGAGGCTTGGATACAGTCAATGTGAATATTGTGGAAGATGATTATGATAAAGAAAAACGGCCTATAAATACCATCAATACCACACCTTTGCATAAACTGTTGAGGTATAATGACGAGACCTCGAAGCCTCGCTGTGACATCATGCCGTCAGATAACAATCGAGACGATTTACATTAAACTCATATTGATTTACAGACGAGGTAATGTTCTATTTCGGCGTGTTGTGAATTAATCGGCCACCCATCGTGTCTGTCACTTCCTCTCTATTGATAGACAACACACCTTTGTTAGCTACTATAGTTTCTAGCAGTATTTATTATGACTATAATGCTACTGACTCATTTCATATCATGAGACTATAATAGCAAGTTTGATGAGACAGTGATATGATTTATTATACTGACCTTGACATTCATAGTTTTGTCAAAACTACTTGGACGGACGGATACCTACTGCATAATTTTTGTATACTTGTTTGACTTCAAATGTAATGCATCATGAAAGATCACCGTTAATTCGATGTTCTAGTAAAACCTAAGTGATGTCCAGTTAGCTAGCCTATTGAATATTACACTAATATAATGTAGGTATAGCAATAATTAATTACTTATCACGAATTTTCAAATTTACAATATCAAAAAGGTATAATAAAATAAAATTTAACATAATTTTAAAGTGTAACACAATTTTCTACAGAGTAAATAAACATTTTTACTAGTAGCCAGTATCATTATTAAATATTATGACACGTATAAGTAACAAGACAAATTAAACTACAGCGTATCAAGCAGATTAAGTCAGAAGTCGGCACTGAATTTATTAATTTAACGCCAATGATTTATTTTGTAACCGAAAATGATTAATATCTTGTGTCAATATACTGTTATTTTTGACTCCACACGGATGTATTTTTAAACAAAACTGTATTATTTTAGTACCAACAATGTAGCTGTGTCAATGTAGGTATATGATAAGTATTTTTAAAATATACAGACATCAATAAAAAGCCTTGAGGAAATGCTCCTTATACGCCAAAAGCTTATGTTTAAAACAAAATGGAAGCGCCATACTAAAGAAAGGTTTACCGAGGAACCTTTAACTGTAGGGTCACATATCACGAGAAATTCTGTTCTGATAACGTTTGCGTAAAATAAATCTTCCCTATAAGGGCAAGAGGAGATTCACGTATTCGTACAGTAGCATTCTGATTTCGTAACGTGGGGTTTAAGAGACAGGCTGATTGCAATCTGTAATTTGTAGTGAAATAACTCCTTTCAATGAGTCTTGTTAATGATAATGGGAGTTTTGATTTAGACTTATGTGAAGTTTTATCTGAATTCGGAAATTAAAATTGTATGTTCGAAGTAATAACAGCCAATACATGCTACCTTTCGCCAGGAGAAACTATCTAAACCATTTATAATTTTTAATGATGTCACTCATAAATTACCTAAAAACTCCGTCACCAGAGTTGGCCACTTGCTCATACGAACTTACTTAATTACCTTACCATCAATTTGTGCTATTATCTTCTTTACATTTTCAATAAAACGCACACACACCCATGACATCATTCTAAAAATTATGAAATGTATACCTACATTTAGTGCAGGCGATAAACACATGCTATAAAATGTGCAAAAATGTAATTGTTCCTCGATGTTGCAAATTTAGCAGATCTTAAGACTCGATCCACACCGTATGACCAACAGCGAAGGCTATCAGAAATGGTGCGAGTAGAACCGGTGTCGCCGGTTCCACTGAGTCGCGTGCTGCCACTCTTCAACACCTCAATTCCACTTCACTGTAGTTATATTCATGCTATTAACTCGCATTCATCTGACTGCGCTAGATGATCTAGTAAAAAATAAATTATTTGGCGCACGTCAGCATTGAAATTATTTTCTGGTGACAACTTAATTGCGAGCATTTTTCACGCAATCATAGCAGATGAAACAATCAAGATTATGATCAAGATTCAAGGTCTTAAAATTAACTTCGTAATCTAGGTATATCTATACTAGTATTATAAAGAGGTACATTTGGTTTGTTTGTTTGTATGTTTGGGGTAATCTTCGAAACTACTCATCCGATTTCAAAAAATCTTTCACCGATGACATTTCTTTTCATTGAAATGTGAGGAACATGCAAAAACCTTGTTAAATTGACAAAGAACTTATTATTATTATACCTGCAATTGATAACAATACAATATTTCTATAGGTATATATCACGCTGGTCCAGTATGATACAACCCACGCCTCTGACCAGTCATTGTTCAATTGAAGCTTCTCCTTAGTCCTATTTTCCACGAAACGATAACACACATTATCATCATTAAGATTATTCTACTGGGTAGTTGGTACGTGATCCTTTCTTTTATTTTCCTTATCACTTGTCACTTCTAAACAAACTAGGTAAGTACTCTTACTTTCACGATGTTTCTAACTCATCGTAGGCTTCTAAGTATACTTATATTATATTTTTAAATTCGTACTCTCTCTTTAATTTATTATTATTATTTTTATTTATTAAGCTACAAGTAGACTTTTTAACCGACTTTAAAAAAAGGAAGAGGTTTTTCAATTTGACCGTGTACCTAATATAAAATAAAAATAATATAAGTACATAATATTTTTATATCGGTTCTTATACGACGAAGTTATCCACGAACATACATAGTTCGCGGTGAACTTCGTCGTATAAGAACCAATTTTGATGATTCTGTTTTTGTTGAAAAAAAGATACCTATGCCAAGTGTTAGTTATGCACAGAAATGCATCTTAAGACTGCAGGAAATTTCTCTCTTCTCACTTTCTCACAAAATTAAAGTCGGTATAAATAAAAAAAATAATTTAATCACTTAGTCTTGTACACGAATACAAATCAACTATCATAATAAGTTTATGTAAGTAAGATTACACCATCTGCTTATTTCAATTTCAACTAAAGACGTTCAAAGTTTGCTCATAAATCGCACGTGTACAAATATTTGATTCATGGCACCCACTTAACATAAAAATGCAATAATCGAATCGATTAAATCGATTAAGAATACAATCGGCAGATGATAAAATAGTAGCACGCGTGTGTTGTTATTAATTGATCGATCATCGTAAATGAGCGTATGAATCAATTCTATGTATCATTGCAGTTAGTAATGTATTGAAATATGTTTGATTACTACCCGCGTTGATGTAACTTGTGACGCGCTTATTGCTTAACACACTAATATTATAAAGGTGAAAGTTTGTGTGTGTGCAAGTATATAAGTGTGTAAGTGTGAAAGTGTGTTTGTTACTCTTTCACGCTCAAACGGCTGGACGGAATTGAATGAAATTTGTTACCAGGATTGCTTATAACCTGGATTTTAAAATTGGCTACTTTTGATCCCGGTATTCCTCAATACTAATACTTACCTGTATAATTATGTACAAGTGTAAGCTTTCTGAGGGCCACTTAGAGAAGTCTGAAGCGGTGAAATTTATCGATCTCACTCGAAAAAACCTCACTCTGTATCTCTTACTAGTTCGGAATAATCTAATCTTAACCTTTTCAAAGTTTCATGCAAATCGGTCCACTAGTTATTTTGTGAGCCTAAATGATTCTGCCTAGTCTCGCGCTATCATACTACATCTAGCATTATTATCCATGTATAGTGTAGATATATATATCCTCGTGTAATGTTGTATAAGTATAGGTAGGTATAGTAATTAGCAATGGGAACTGTCGAACAATGCGGTGGACAGCGGCCTCGATCGTCTGCCGTTGAATCGGGTCGAGTGTTCAATGTCAACGTGTAGTACAAGTATTGAGCTGATAGCAAATATACATCTTTACTAGATGATTTAACCTATTTTATTCACCATCTTAATTTATAAGAATATCACGATTTTACTAGATGTGTTGTTACAAATTTAAGTAATAAGAGATATGTCCCTTTAACATTATCCTAACATACTTATAAGTAATTATAAATACGTATTTTTATAAATAAGACGTAGATTGTGGTGTGAAATATCGTATACTTAGCCTATTTCAAATGTTGGTGCTAAGAATTGAACGAAAGCTACCATAAAACTTTTTACACATAATACAACCACTCAAGTGGTTGCTTAGAAAGCTCGAACCCTCGCCTGCTGATTTTATCGATAATACAATAGTCACGTGAGGAAACGCTGTCGTAAAGTAGACACAAAATTAGTGTAATCATCTTTCATGCTTTACGCGATTCCTTCTTTGTACAAAATGGTACCTACGGGTTATAATAATCTTTGGCCGTAATATTAAGACGTTTTTAGAAACTTCCCAACAATGAAAAATGTGTGTTATATTTGAATGATAATGGTTCAATCACACTGATATGACTGAAATCAAATAAAATGAACATGATTTCACTGCTGAACATTGACGTTTACAAAGAAGTGATGTCACGTCAGACGCCATGACATCTCCGAGCTTTCACGAGAATGTTCTGCAGCTTTCAAAGGTAAAACAATTTGCAGTCACATTGTGCATCGCCTTTTAATAAAATAAGGTACCTAATAAAAATATAATGGCCGATGGAATGCCTTAGAATTTCAGACGTTGAAATCTAATACTTTTCTCAGTAAAATTGAAAACTGAAGTCTTCTGAACATCAGCGCGACGGTAGCCTTAAACTTAGAGACTGCAACTTGTGTAACACGGAAGGAAAATTCAGTAAAATTATGAGTTTGATTTTCTGTTAAACGATTTTTCAATATTAGACTGCGGCATAGGGGTGTACTTAGAATCGTGTTGGCTTAGAAGGGTCATTGATTTAAACTCTGACAGTGTATAAATGTAGGTATGTTATACAATTGATAGAGATCAATTAGAAAAATGCTAAAAATGTTTATAAAAAATTAGAAAAACTGTAAAGAAAAACACGATTAGGAGCAGTATATAACAACAATGAAACCCTTGGCATAGTTTATATACGATTAGAGTGGCGTTTAAGAGAAAAGACTTCTACCCTCCCTTAACTTAAACGCGGCATTAACGCGCAAAATCCAATACAATAACGCGGTGATGAGCCGCGTTTTGTCGCGTTACATTCTGTTGGGTCATAGCTAATAACCACCGTGGTCAAGTCAGTTTTACAGATAGTAAGCGGCTGACAGATAGTAAGCTAATTCTATTCAAATATTGATAGTAAGCATTATTCTAGCTTAGTTAATTAGTGGCATAATATCAATAGTAAATTGAATTCATCGCCAGTTCGTTTCAAGACAAATATCATTGTGTCTTAACTAGACACCCGAAATGGTTAATAGTGTATGGTCATTTATCAAAAATTTTATAATATTGGCCGTGAATGGCCACACTGGGCACCCTTAGCACTGCTTTTTAATTAAAATAATATTTAGTTATCCAAAAAAGATACAACGCGATGAAAAATATATAAAAAAATATTTTAAAGCCTTCACCTTAGATTGTTGTTTTTTTTTAAATTTATTAAGCTAAATTCTGGTGACTGGTAGTAGCGACAAATAGGGATAACTAGTGCTACACAAACGGTTTATTTTTGTAATACTTGTTGACAAATGATCGTAAATGTACGAAACGTCATAACGATAATAGATTTTTTCCTGTTATAGATTACAATCAGTGGTTCGG
The DNA here is from genome assembly GCA_963582015.1 of Xanthorhoe designata. Lineage (NCBI taxonomy): Eukaryota > Metazoa > Arthropoda > Insecta > Lepidoptera > Geometridae > Xanthorhoe > Xanthorhoe designata. The sequence continues at coordinate 8,348,330 of OY757038.1, forward strand.
TGGAAGCTAAGTATACAGATATAAAAATGTATAAAGGTATAAATAAGCCTTATCACGTTGCGATAAAGCTTCATTTGGCAGTTTTTATTTCAACGGTACATATCAACAACGAAAACATATTGAGCATATAAATAAACATAGTATACCTACTTTAAAGTTCTAACACTGCATTTTTGAAATTTTTTACATTTCCTAAAATGCAGTATAAAAAGTTTTGCGATGCTGTTGATAAGAATGCAAATAATACTAATTATGTATTTTATTTTTATAACTTAAACTAAAATATATGTCGTGAGTTTGAGAACCTCTTTTAAGTACGCAAAATCGTGCTCTTCCGTTATTTGTTATAGTAATTTCTTTTTTTACTAATACAATCCTAACGTTTGAGTGAAATACGTACCTATGTCTATTTGGAATATATTGTTTGGCATGTCTTAGTATGCAGGCATAAAGCAGGGTGAAAGCTAGCAGGTAGGTAAGTACATAAAATATTCCAAATTTTGATAAACTTTTGCTGTGTAATGTAGGTACCTACGTTATAACGGAAAAAATTTAGCCAACAAAACTACCAACAAACTCGTCACTAATGAGGTGAAACAATTTAGGGCTAGGTACTAATTACCTCTCAGATTCCACTAAATGGGCACAAATATAAGTGATTGCTCGAGGCCGTTATACGAGTACCAACCGCCTTCAAACGAGTAAATAATGTTTACGCAAACGAAATACTAAGAAATCTTAAGAAAAGTATGACTGAGTAAACTGCGTTGGACAGATACTGATAGAATAGTAAGTTACCGTACTATCTAGACATCATAATATTTATTTGAGGGAGTATTATAGGTACCTAATTGATATTTTGCGTGCTATTGATTAGCACGTGCTATTGATGATTGTGCCTCACTCTTACCTCACTACAGGCAGCAGACTCAATAATATCAGTCTTTTATTAAAATGTATTTCTTAAAGTCCATAACTTATCGCAATATCTATAATATTTTAAGGGAAATAGGAATAACAATCTTAAGGTACCTGAGGTGAATAAAGCCCGCGGTATAATAAGGCCCACTTTTAATATTCGAGCGGCTATTGACTAAAACCAACTTCCTTCTACACGCACACATGCTCCATGACCATATACCCCCATCGCATAAACAAACCGCGCACTAGCGCCACCATCCTATCAGTGGCGAGCTCGTTTTTGTGAAAGTGAGACGTTCAACGTGATTTTAGAAGATTTGAATGCAGAAAAGTGTGAGTTTTAATGTTTTTTTAATACTTTTATACAAAATAACTTGTTCAGATCATGTGGTATGTCAAGCTCAGTGTGATTTAAATGATTGTTAACGTAAATATCTGATTGTTTCGATATGTTGGGGTTTCTTTCTGAAATTACCTCTGGGATAATAAGGCCCAGAAAAACAAGTGCTGGGCCTTATTTTCCTTAAGGAGAATGGAGTTAAGTAGCCTATTATTTTTATGTTTTTTTTTGCAGAATCAGCACACATGCATCCAAGAGAGCTTTATGCAGCATCAGAACCTGTAGCCTGTTGATACAAACGAGGAAATCCCCGATAAAATTAGACATTTAAGTCTTGGGTCGCCATCAATTTTGATGAAAAGGATTTTGGCTTGTTATCTGCAAATAACATCAGTCCTGATCGATCCGCTTCTGATAAATGCGAAAAAAACCCAGCACAGCCAAACATTTGCAAAACATGAATGAAAACGTAATCATTTCGGTTCCTTCTCCACAACAACTACCACTGAGCAGCTGCTCACTCTACTAAGCGTAAATAATGAAAAAATAATAATTTAATAGCAATAAATATTATAAAAGGTTTCCTAATTGTAAATGTTGTCTTTTTATTGGTATCCCCATATCTAAATGATCATATTTCTTTGAACACTTTGCAAATAAAACAGAATTTTATAGTGGGCCATATTTTACTACTATGGTAAAATAAGGCCCAAAGGAAGGTTTTTTTTAAATGGCCAAAACTTATATTTTTTATTATGAAGCATTTAATTTTTTTATTTAATTAGTAGCATAATGGACTAAAGTTTATAAAAAACTCAGTTTTCATCACATAAGTCATGTTACACACGATTTATAACACTTCCAAGTTAGGTGGGCCTTATATGCCTCGGCTACCTTAGTACATAATGATACATTTGTAGGTAAATAGTTATTCAGCTCAAGGTTGTGTCTCCTTGACCGTCAGTTTTTGTAAACAAATCGTCTGCGTCATGTGCTAGGTCAGTTGGTTACTACTATATTTCCCGGATGGAAGACAATAACAAGATTAATGGATTTTAAGTAACTTTATTACATTAGATACGTATCTGTTGTAATGATCCAGTTGCTAGAGCATTATGTTTCATGCAACAGAAAACATTGATCAGCAATTGATTGTCAGCATTTGATAAGAAGAAGCAGGGGCAGACCATCAGCCCGGTGGGTGGACGATATAGAGGCCATAGAGGGAAAGGCATGGATGCGAACGGTACAGGGCCGATTAGAATGGCGTTTGAGGGAGGAGGCTTATACCCAGCAGTGGGCTATAATTTGAGCTGCCAATGATGATGATGATGATGATTTGATAAGATGTAGTTGGTCTACATCTTATCGATCTAAGTGAAATATTTTGAACTTGACTATGATAAGGCATACCTAATCAAAAGCACGCAGCAAGTGCATCATGAATACGAATTGTCTTTTTTCACATTATGCATCGCGACTACTTTGGTAAACGTCAAACAAAACATACGTAGATATCCTCAGTTCAACCATACTCTAAACAAATAAACACAAAGCTATTGCACAAAAGTGTCAAAATCAGTATGCCATGAGTCGTAAATCAAAACGTAGCAATGAGGACAACTCCGACCTAAGCATGGTACCTATATGCTACACTACACCTCTTACTAGTAAGTCAGCGCGGAGGCAAGAGGCCGCCCTTTTTAAAGCATGTTGTGCATTCTCGACAAGACTTAGATACTTCAAAATTGTTCAGATTTCAGTTCAATTTTGCGGTTAATCTAGGTAAGTTCGTATGAGCAAGTGGCCAACTCTGGTGACAAAGTTTTTAGTTCGCCTAAAGGCCTCTGTCATGGCTGACTTTAAAAGCCGGGACCGACAATTTAACGTGCCCTCCGAAGCACGGAAGCGCTCAGCTATAATGCCACTTGCGATCATCCACTCAAGTTGTTCGGTTTTCATTCATTTTTTGCCAGTTGAATACATAACTTGACCTTTTTATTAATAACTTTATGACAATATCTAGTTCCTGCCATTTTATCTTATTAATCTAAATACTATGATATTTTATCACAGGCATAACATGGCAACCTCGCACGATTATTCGATGATTAATCGTTTTATCCGCAAGAAAGCTCAATTATGAGAAATGACTGTAAGTTTCACAATATCTACCATCACTTATACAATTGTTTCTATCTATTCACTCCAACAATCACTGATACATTTGCAGAACCAATAAGGAAACAATAGCAGCATGCACACATAAAATATTAACGAGTCCACTCAAAGGTGTCAGTTTTGCAATAAAATCACGTAAAGATTATTTACTCGATATTTCAATTTACAGATCAGAATACTAAAATATCAATAAAATTAACAGATCAATAATATTTGCTCGTAAATGTTTTATTTTTTAATTTATAACACGGTATAATGTTTTTGGGTTATTGTAAAGTCAGTCAAAGATATTAATGCGAATTTACTGATTTACACCGTTGTCTATAGTTTTACCTTTTGTAAGGCTTCTCTAGATCGTCCTCGTCCTAAAATCTAGGGTTTTTCTCCATCAGCCACGGTCTTCGGCTTGATGGAGAGTCATGCATGTCTAAATGAGATTTGACAGTACAGCACTTTCCTGTCAAATCATCAGTTAGTTTTGGTCCCATTTTATTATCATATTCGACAGTTTAGTCGCGTTTGTGACACGGTCTTGAAAAGTTAGCCAGTCAACCCCTTGGTCACACCATTGCTATGGGCTTCTAATTCTGGATCTTTAAAGCTAAAGCAATTTATTTTTGTAGACTATGTAATTGTTAACAGGCATTAGTTATGGTTCTCAGGATATTTTATAATAATAATTATGTTACCAATCTATTAGAAAACTTTCATATCGTATTGAAATAATTAGTTCAAATTAATAAAATGACTGTATTGCAGGTGTTAAAAGTAATCAAATAATTATGCTTGTTTATACCTTGCAAATGACTTCATTATTAATAATTAAGTAAGCTTAGTTGGAATAACAATATTTTAATTTCTTTGCATTGATCAGAAAAAATAGAATTATCAAGGACCCTTTTTAGTTTGAAATGTGTGTACAGTGTAAACACATTTGATCCAAACGTTACACAAATATGATTCCATATTACCTACAATTTTAAAAGTCATATCAAAAGTGTAAAATAGGCGGAACTACGCAATTAATTAGATTTTAGCTTCAGGTTACTCTGCTATGCAAAGTCTAATTTTTATCAGTCTTTTTTTTATGCGAAAAATACAAATAATGTTTAAAGGTGTAGATTTAATTTGTCCTCGACAACACGTGACTTCTGTGCACACTCCTCGCTATTTAAAGTACAATAACAACTAAATAGCAGACATGTGCTACTATAAACATATTATTATGTCGTAGTACCTAGACAAGTCTATATAGTACGTTTTAACAACGGTTGACATTTGGCCTCCCTAACAAAATTTAAAATCGTATATTTTTCTATGAGTTAATTAATTGCGGTGGTAAAAGAATACTAACAACTCGTTTATTATCTATTATCTCCGAAATTAAAAAATAATAATTTGTTGAATACATAAAGATTTATAATTTAATATTTATACTTAAAAAAAATTACTTACCTATAGATTAATCTATTTCAATGTTACGTAATTTGTTTTGATAACGCTAAATTCAAAACAAAGTACACCTTAATTTTATATAGGTAAGTATACAATTTAAACATTTGCAAAAAAATAACATTTCGCACGATAATTATTGTATGTAAATATTGCACATGATGTTAAAAACCAGAGCTAGAGGAAAACTAGTTTTTTCTTGTTTTTTAAATCTAGTTTACTATACCTATTTAAATTGGTAGGTACCCATTTTGTATTAAATAAAGAGTAGCTGTTTTAGCAACTTTGCAGATCAATTAGGCCCAAAATTTTGCACATCTATAGCTAACTCAGATGATGTTCTAGTCTTCATTCTATGTGCGAATGCTGATTAGGACACCTATTCCATATCAGAATGTTTCGCGGATTCGTACGATTGAAAATCGCGCGAACATGTGATGAACGCTTAGTCGCGTTCTATTAGGACAATGCCTTTCCCTAAAACACGGAAGCATTCAATTGTTAATGTCACTTATCAGTTATCACTAACCGTTGGTCACCCATCCAAATAGTACCTGCTTCACTTATCACCTCTTTCTAATAGAGTATACAATCTAGTCCACCACCACTGGTACAGATATATACAAAAACGATAACGAGTTTTCATTAGTAACGAATCATTTTGCATTAAATTACCATCAGGTGGTTACTAAGTCAGTACTGTTGAAAAACAGGTAAAAAGTGTGTCAGCTTGCAGTGTCAGGTGATGCGTTGGACATCTGCTGAGCCTAAATGCATTTCATTCATTTAGCCTTTTTGCATGCCCTAGTGGCTGGCCAGTGACCTAGCTGGTTCACCTTATTCTGTGTATCTATGCATTAAGTTTATTAAATTACCAACAACCTGACAAGTAAGACGTAGACCTGTAGGTGTAAAAGTGGAGACTTTTGATATTTTATAATGTGTTTTATGTAAAATTACTACCTTTATTTTGTGATATGAATTCTAGGCCATGTACTTACTGTGTTTCAGAGCTTCGTGGCATCACAAATCTCTGAAAATTTATGTTGAATTGAGTTAAATGATGCTAAAATGTATAATAGGTTGAGGAACATCAGGGAGTGGACGGGGATAGCGAGCGCTGCCGAACTATTTCGCCTCGCTAAGGACCGTGAACAATATGCCATATTGACTGCCAACCTTCGCTAGTCGGAGAGGCACCATAAGAAGAAGAAGAAAATGTATAATTGGAGGAATATTAGCTTTTACTAAATGAAACATAATTGTATTCATTTATGCAATACAAACAACGCGAGCTGAATAATGAAAAAACGATTTTTTATGTAGCGTTATCAAATCGGTATACCTAGCGGTTCTTAACTTTCCAACGAACAGTATTTCATTAAAAATAATTATATAAATCACAGGTAGGCATAGGGGTGGTAGACAGTGATATATTTTTTTAAATCCTTATAAAAATCCAAAAAGCTAAAAAAAAATTCCAAATGAAAAGTTCATTTAGACTTGGAACCTGCAATCTTCGAGTTATCCCATAAAACTACATGCCTCTTATCACATCATACAGAAACAAGCAATACAAGGTTTTTTTATGAAATAAACTAGAACCTGTTAATCTCATGACTACTGCAAACGATATATAAATAGCTCAATACTTATCTAAACCTGATGCCAGCAAAACAGGAGTCCATTGCATCTGATGCACCAGTCGAACTAAGTTCCCTCTGTATTTGCAATATCATCTGTGGTATGTTGTCTGTGATCCTGTAATACTCTGTGCAAACCTTTAGGAACATGTTCCTGTATGCTTTCTACGTAAAACCTGATTACTGTCTGGAAGGCATTACTTTATAGGGCTTTTCCCAGAAGTGAAAAAGAATTGTTTCAGTTTTTCTGTGATGGATAAAGAAGCCCAAAAATCAATAAAAAAATATTTTTTTAAATATATTTCACTAACAAAGCGCGTAAATGACGTAAAGCCAACAGGTTTAAATTCCTTAAATATTTTAATGAAGTAAAAAGCGGTTAGGAGTATGAAGATACATTGCCTTTGTTCAACAACATCTATCATGCGAAAAAAATCATTGCATATAGAAGTGGAACTCCCGCACATTTATTGTCATGCCATGCTAAATGCCATTTTTATCTTGGACGGCGTGTATAAGAATTCACAATGAAAAGCTTTGAATTTGTAATGAATAAAAAATGAAAAACAAAACTTATTGCAAAACCCGGAATGTTATACTTAATCAATTATTAAATGTTTGATTGCGAGGAACAGGCATAGGATTTTATCTAAGATTCCAAAAAAATGTTTGTGGCCTCATTAGATAATATTTTATTAAATACTGAAACAATGTTAAACTCTAATTTTAATTGTAGATCTCTATAATTATCTTAATAACCTCTTAGAGCAGTTTCATTTCCACGCATAATTTATTTCTACCAAAAACCAGTATCCACGCCACAATTAAAATGAACCACGTGTGGTCAGCCATATTGGATAAGGAGACAGGAGCAAAAAGATGTTCAAGGTAATTGGTGCAATGCGAGTGATGCGCCGTGCCTATATGGCAAGGTCGGTAGCGCACGCGACATCGCAATCACTTTCACTTACAATATATCAGGAATCACTGCCCATAGCACAAACCTGGTATCTATCTAAACAAGATGTCATAATCCTGACACATAGACCAATATGGCGTCGGATAGGCCGTGGTTTCGGGTCATCGAAATGTATCTGTGAGATAAATAAAAAATCGATTGATTAGAATTGAAAACATGAAATTTCACTTTCATTTTCATTTCAATGAGTGCCTTCCGAAGCAAAGGACATGGCCACTATTCAACTCAGCCACTTCTTTAGTTAGACCATCAAACATCTTTCCAGTTGAAAATATTGATTAAAAATGTGAGTGGCTTTCAATCGAGCTCTTGCAAAAGCAAAGAGCTTAGAAGTGGTATATTCTTGTGATTTTTGCCACTATTTCATCTTTTACATCATCATTTTATAATTCTTTTTACCCGCGGCATTATCTTATTTGCGTAATTTTTCCCAATCCTTGCAAGTCTTCTAGTCTTTTTTTTACTTTACTGATAACCTCGTTTAATCCACGGGCTGGTAGTCTTGTTTGTTGCAAATCTTAATTTTCTACTAATCGTTGCCTTCATCCGTTTTTCAAAATGCGATGCAATCATAGGTAGTGAAAATCTCAATATATTCAAGTTACAAGAACCCCGTGGAACTAAATATAAAGAAAAGAAAAGAATGAATATACCTAATTATCATTGTAAATGTATGAAATATACCAGTAATTTCCAATAGTAGAAAAACTTGGGAGGTCTCATAATATCTTTAAAGTGAGATCTTGGTATGTAGAGACATCCAAATAGCTAAAGATTTTGTCAAAATGTAGGTGTTTATTAGTAAATACGAGACGTGAATGTAAAATGGCCAAAAGAAGAGCTGTCGTAAAAGTAAACTTTGATCATCGAATTCAAGGTGACGCTAATATATTTCTTACTTGAGCATGTTATTTACATGATTTCAATGACTTATTATTTCCTGTAAGTTCGTTAGCTTATAAACATTGTAAGTATTTATTGTTCTTTGATAAACAGTTACCTCGACTTTACGAAAGTCGTGACTTCAAATCACATGAATCAATGGATTTTTTGTTTCTGAAAGTTTAGAGGCAAAGCCTCGAGTCCGAATGGTGTAGGAAAACATCGTCAGAAAATGTAGAATTTTTAATCTAATTTCAACCCCTTAAATTAGAATGCCACCTATGTGGCCCATGTTATAGGTGACCATGTAACATTGTAGTAACCTTGTATACCTACGGAATATTAAATTCTGCAAAATAGGGTATTAGCCAAATACATAAGACATGCTTCAGACTATATCGATCTATAGTACACCTAAAATTATTTTTAAAGAATGTTCGCTAAAATAAAGCTGGTCCTAACTTCTCTTCATTCATTTCAGCACTTTCGCAATGGCTCTAAGCTCACGTAACCAAAAAGCACTACCGGCTTATGTATTCGTCATGACTAGACTTGCGAGTACAATCACTTGTTCTATAATAATATATTATTTATATAAGTAGGCTTAGTGCAATAGTTCTATTCGTATGGGTATATATACATCAGTAGTTGATTCTGTTGAAAATTATTTGTACTAAAAGACATTCTATTAATCTTCGCTAATAATATTAAGAGGAATAATTATGTTTAATATATCGATGTTTTAAGAAGGAATGGTGGGAAAATCTCGAAAGACAGAGACTGTTGAAAAGTAGGACCAACAGGTCGATAAGTCAAAAAAAAAAAAAGTTTGTTCGTTTGGACGTAGATAGTAATTTCCGAAACGATTTCTGAGACTACCTCTGTATCGCTCTGTATTTGATCAGATATCCTCCTTGTTAAAATTACAAATACTTTGAATTGCATTTCCACAACAACACACTCATACATTTCAAAGAATCACGGAACTTATTGTCGCAAATCCTTACTCATTCGATCTTTATCTATCGCAGTTCAGTTTTGGCATACTAAATAACTGCTAAGGGTCACAACTTCAATAGTATCTTCTGCAACAGGAAAATGTTAAAGTAAGTACCTACATTTTTAGCAAAACAATGAATGGACAATGACTGTTTCTTTAAAATTAATGAATCATTAGGGTGACTAGTCCTTACAGTTCATGTAAATAGGTCATAATAATATAATCACGTGGGTTTTAGGTTGTACTTGACTACATTTACTATTTTTCAATAAGAAAAAATTTTCATATAACATTTTGTTAATCAATTTGCTATGATTGTTGAGGTATGAGTTGAATCTTTGTTTTGAATCAAAGAATCTTTGATTTGAAAAAGATATAAATGTAATGTAACTGCAAAGTCAAAGTCTTTTATTTAATTAGATTCTTTCATAATTTAAGAAGCTAATAATTGAGAGGTCTTATAAACACCAAAATGCATAATAATGAAGACTACAGGAAACACCACCGAAAAAAATCGTAATGTAGGTAGGTTAATTTGCAGTGTACAACAAGACAATATAGTTTGTCTCTTTAAATTTTATTAAAGTCTGATCTACCATTTCAGCGTGAAGAACTACTACGGACTATCAGGCTGACTTATTTTGACTCAGGCATTATAAAAAGACGTGCTGAGATTCTGGAAAAAGCGGTCAGTTTGGGAAAAATATATTTTAGGAGAACGGATATTTTAGGCCTTATTGTAATGATGTGACCGTACTAAGAAAACAGAAACACTAGCTACGGTTCAGTCGGTATTAGCTTTGCGATATCTTTATTCTCGAAATGTGACCGTGTGATGTCATTTTGTTTGGAAACATTCGGATTTGTATAGTCCGAAGGCACAGTCTTTACAAAGCCGCTATATCAATCTTAAACCCAGTTTTTATGCATAATTTAGTGTATGTTAGGCATCAGAAAACTGACATGAAGAAATAAAATCAAAGATAAAAAAGTTGGTTGGAGTCAAAATGAAGAGCTAAAAAAATTATCGTCATGTTGAATAGCATCACATCCTGCAAAATATGAATTTAATCACAGGGACGACATTCACACCTCCACACACGACAACTTATCCATCTTTGGCTACTATGTTTTGTAGTAGTTTCATAAAGTCTTGAAGAAGTCACTCAGTGTTTGTGTATTATTGACGTTGTTTAAATCTTCTAATAAATTTATGTTGTTTGTTGTTGTAAGTTAAATACAGTCCAACTGCTTGGCAAAAGTCTCTCCTAAGTTTTTCACTCAGGATATTTTTTTCTTCGATTTCTTTTCGAACCAACGCCAATTCTCTCCGATAGTTTCTGTAAGAATCAAGTCCAGCTCATCCGATAAAGATTTTAAGACCAAGTAAAGATGCCTAAGTTTTTCGATTCATTATGTCTGTACCTACTCAGCTATTCCCAAACCAACCTTTATTGGTGACTCATTGTATCCTTATTAGCTGTTAAATCATCTGTGACATCCAAGGTGCAGACATCAAAACATACCGCCAACAAACCGACAAGCGCGGTCGCCGGATAAACTTATTGATTCAATGACGGAGCTAATTACATAAAAGCGGTCACATACGCTTTGTTGGGTACCGGGTAGGTTACGTAAGACTAGTTCTATGGCCTTATTTTACAATGTTTGTCATTATTCATCGTCATAGGAACAAATTGTTTTACGTATTCGAGTGGGCTTTAGACAATTATATTTATTTGTTTTCAAAGAAAATCCACAGATCATGTTTACCTAAACGAAACGAAAGTGCCGACACATGGTAGACATTATATCGGACCTTTAGGTATTTTAAGTCCTGAAGATGACTAATAGGGTAGTCAGAGGAATGTCCATATAATATTATTTTTCTGAAGTTAACATTTCAAACGTGATAGGTTGCAAGCCCATCGGCGCAATAAGAAAGCTAAGGAGTTACTTATTATGATATTGTTTGTTTGTGTCATCTGTTTTAGAATAAAATCTTTGTTAAAGATACAGAACAACATATTTTGGTTAGAATTTTAGATTACATATGAATCATCTTACCTAAGTATATTATATACCTACAATATTGGAAGCGAAAATGCTACTTAATAAGAAATAACAAAAAGCTATTCAATTCAAAAATGCACCTAATACTCGTATATCCGTTCCGATTATTCATATTCATATTCATTTATTGCTTCAAGTTGGTACATAGGGTCTTAAAAATAGGTTTGGCCGCAACAAGAGCCCCGTTGGGACACCACAATGTTTGAGGAAATAGTAGTACATAGTACCTAGATACTATATACCTAGATATTCATTAGACAGGGTAAGAAACTATTGTCAATTTTAAGGGCTCGTGGACTTGTTACATACTGGGGTGATCATCTACGGCTTCGGCCAATGACCGACTTATTTAGCGGCACCTAATTACTAATGTACCAACTTTAAATATAAGTGTTTTCTCTGACGACTTCTGTGGCGCAGTGGGTGAAAGCCTGCCTGAGACGCAGAGGTTGCGGGTTTGATCCCCGTTGCGGGGCAAATGTTTGTATGGTCTGCAAATATTTGTTTCGTGTCTGGTTTTCTATGTATATTATGTATGTATTTAAAAAAATGTATCTAAGCATATAATAGTTTATCTGGTTATCGTAACACAAGCATTAAATTGCTTAGCTTGAGACTAGATACTCTGTATGGAATGTCCAAGGATTTTTTTAATACTTTCTAACACAAAAAAATAACTGTTGTCTCTTGAGCTTCTGTCACTAGAACTCTTAAAAAAAAAATCTCTCGCTGTTATGCTCTCAAGCATGATAGACATTCTGTGTATATTTAAGCATATATATTTTGTTCAATTCAATTGTAAGCAAACTTAATTTACCAGATTAGACTTCCAAATTGAAATGTGGTTTTATTACTAAACCTATGTCACAGTTTGGCTGGCAAATAATCTGGTTTTAAATAATCTTATTGGTAGGTATACATTCCAAAGAGCGTTTGTTGTTTTTTCTTCATGATAGGTATGAGCCGAAGCAACGTCAAATTGTTATTGTGAAGTATGTGTAAACACAGACGAGTCATAGTGGCAGCATTGAGTGCTACACGGTGAAGTTTTGGTAATAGGGTGGTGTGGTAGCCATTGAACCACCAAAAGTTTAGAGAGCTGTAGTTTTTTTTTCTGTAACATATTTACAGTACTTTTTAGCCCATGACTTAGGAAATTTCAATGACTTTGAAATTGCATTTGTACTTTTAGCTTTAAGCTGATAAATACTTGGCAAAAAGACTTTAAAAAAAAAGAGGGAAATGGCTCATTGTGTACTCCTAGGGGGACACAATGAACTGGGGGGTGGGTAGTCAGTAAACCATGTGGTACACAATAAAACGTTGTTCTACCATTAATGATTTAAGCCTAGAAGGATGTTACATTATAAAAGTAATTGTGTTTTTTATTAATTATTCATAAATCAAGATGTTTTTTAGCATTTACTTCTGGCTTATAGCTTCAGTTCTGGCGTATTTGTCGTTATTAAATGATCTATTTATTACCTATCTAATATTTCTTATATTATGATCTTCTATCATTTTAAGATCATTAATCTAACATTTCTTATATCATAAAAATTATCTTAAGTGATATCTCCAAAGTTATAGTGTGACCAGAAGAAATAGGGTTTTTTTTTATATAAAATAGTTAAACTAGTACGCGATTAACCATGGTTCATTGAGTGCTAAAAAAAAACGTTTCACTGTGTACCATACCCCTATTAAAATATTTTAAAAAATTCTACAGTTATCAGGAACGCGATTGGATAACAAATATAAATCTAAACCATGCTAATTAATCTATTCTTTAGATAAAAACAACACATCAGTTCCTAGGACTTTAACAAATTGAGTAAAGAGAAAAATATACTGTCATTTTTTCCTTACTTTTTGCACTTGAAAACAGAAGTTTACTCATAGCTCCCGCGGTTCGGGCGACAGTTCGCCGGCGACTAGACGTGACAGGTTAGCATCAGAAGGCCGTTCAAACGTGTATTAATGTATAAGCTGGCAACGTCACGTTATGGCTGTAGGCCCTGTGGTTCACTGAGTACACTTGATTCATTGGCTACCACACCACCCTACTACTGATTCATTTTAAAATCATGGCCCTTTACATCTTTTACTAGATGCTTTATACAGTATCAGGATTTTTCTAGTCATTGTTTTAGATGAAGTAGGCTTGCCCGGAACCTAACATAGACCATCCAATTAATCGGCCTTGTTTAAATGTTTTAATATTAGTACGTTTTTTTTATTTATATAAGTACGTACCTACAATTGAATATTATTATTAAAAAATAATATAATAAATATTATTATATATAATTATTATAGTAGGTACACTTTACACCACACTTATTTTTTTAAAACCTTTTCAATAAAGTAGTTATAAGCAACACAGTATTAAATTAGTGTTTTATCCTGTGAACACTATCGATTTAGCATAATATTTATTCAAAAAAACTCACCCTAGTTACATCCTTTTACTAAGTCCAGACACGTGAACCTGACCCGACTAAAAATCAATAAAGACATCAATGAATAACTCAAACTGGTTTTTCTTCCTTAGCGCATAATTTTGATCACTATCACCGATAAACGATGAAAAACGGACAATAATCACATTCCTAACCAGTGATGTTTAGAACGATGACATTTTATTGTCTATCTATTAGCTATTTATGCGTTTTATAGTTTTTATATCGATATTTCCAATAAAACACTGCTTAACCTTTAGGTAATCTGATCTTCAACTGATTTACACAGCCTATTCTAAATTGTATATGGATGTTAAATTATTATACCTACGCATGTCTCTAAGAAAAATATTCATCCAAATAAAAAAACGTAAGAATTCGTAATATTCGTGTCTACTTACCAGCTCGGCTGTTTGTTGTTTTAAAAATGCAGGAAACCTTTTTTAGTTTCCTAATCGCTGTTTAGTCATATAGCAACATGTTTTAACATCATTATAGTATATTATTTATATCTAAAATATTGTAGGCAGTTATTTTAAATATATTTTAAAAAAACAACAGACTTTTCAAGGATACTATCTCAAACCGGCCGTGTAACTAAAAAAAAACCAGTTACAAACGCAAATAGAATCAGGTCATGATTTTCAGGTTTCAAAGTGACTGTAACGTGATTTTATTTTTATTAGTTCACGGATAAAGGTTGCCGGCTGCCAAAACATTAACAGAGCGCAATGATCGACAAAAATGTAAATTAGCGTGCATCAAGGTGACCGATTTTGGGACAATGTTGTCTGACAATTCTGGTAAGCACCAGTTTTCGGTGCAAGCGATCTGTATTTTTCGATTCACCTTATTTCTTTGTTTCGAAAAAATGTCCGAAGAAATGTCTGAGAACTAAAACTCTGATTTGGTGTAAGTATTTGTGTTTTACTTTTTGGGAGAAACTTGGAACATGACTTTGGATCCTCATAAATACCTACCCTTGCACTAATTCAAATTATCCTATTGGAGAAAAGAAAAACGAAGGGTAACCCAAGTCAAGTCAGATATTCTCTTCAGTTCTACTATGTGTTCAAGATCTTTGAAACATTCTAGAGTGGTCACGGTCTCGAGCATTGTACCCTAGTTGTATAACATTATGTATTTAGACATCTTTAAAAAATGTCTTAAAATCTGAAATAATGTCTACCACGTCTTTCATTTATCTTATAGTTAATTTAGTTTAGAATTAATGTGATAATATTGGTCAAAAACTTGACAATACTAAACTTGTCAGATAAATGTAAAAAAAATCTGCTGTAGTTGAGCTAAAACCTTTTAAACTAGTGCTCTAATCTTGAACTTATCTTCTTAACAACACTGTCCCAAAATCAGTCATCGCTTGATACGGTCAAACGATGAGCACCTTCTTTGAAGTCAAAAATAACATACAAACCCTGAATCATCAGGTAATTATTTATAAGTCTTCAAAAATAGAAGGATAATCTTCATGTGAGCATTTTTCCGTAACTACTGGACTTTGCGATGGTTTTTGGATTACGGTGACATAAGTAGAGAACGATACCAAAATGATTTCGAACAATATTTTTTTGTCTTTAAACGGAGGGATTTGAAAATGTTCTTAGAAGACACTTTTTAACTTTCAAAACCATTTAACGATTTATAAATAAAAAAATAAGTAAGTTTGTACAAGTTTGTAACTCTGAATCAAAATAAATATTTTTAATAAAAAATTTAAGAAATGGAAAAGATCTATCTCATACAGATGTTGTAGGCCGTTAAGCAATTTACTAACACAAGTAAGTAATCAAATCGAATCACAATAGGGTCATCGTATCGTGGGGTCTATTAGTTATTTGGCCAATGCGGGTCACAGAGCAATGGGGTTCAGTATGGGAAAAAAGTCGTTAGCCGGTTTAATCTCGTTCAAATAGTGGTTAATTAAACTAGTAAATAATGGAATTAAAAGTTTAATATTCAACTTTTTTTTTGAGTTTTTCATGAAAGTTATAATTTTTGCATTAGAATTGTCTTAAAATCTTAACAACACAGATAAATTATTATTTCAATAAAATCCTAGAGTTAGTTTAGATGAGCTAAGCTTGCCAAGCACCTAACTAAACCATCCTCTAAGAATATAAAATTGAAGCTTTACGTTATTTTAAACAGTTATCATCTGATCAACCAAAAGCTCGCGGTCTACGCCTCGACATCGACATTTTGGATGCGACACAAGGTTTTCTTCAGTCAAGGTGAAATCCGTGTAAATAAAGCAAGTAACTGCACAATTTATTAGACTAGTATTTTTACCTTTGGTTTTGATTGCTTTTTCATGAATGTGATCATGTGATGATGATGAATTGATGATCAATCATCTCATCATCATTTTCATCTCTCTAATTTATCACTGCCTACACACATCACTATTAGTGCTCGCGTTATGAACTGAGTCAGACCATAAATGTCAATAACAACCAGGGATGTGAATTGTGACACGCTTTGCATCTTCTCTCAATCTTTATGAGTGCGAGCGAGAGAGAGAGAGAGAGATTAAAATCATAACGAAGCTTGTCGAGACTTCTTGATAGATCGTCGAAGTTAAGCAACGTCCTGAGCGGTCACTACTTGGATGGGTGACTGCAAGTGGCATTAATTAATTTATGAGCGCTTTCGTGCGGAGGGCACGTTAAATTGTCGCTCCCGGCTTTCAAAGTCGTTAAGCCATGACGGAGGCCTTAAGGAAAAACTCCGACACCAGAGTTGGCCACTTGGTCATACGAACTTCTTACTTAATTTATATTTACAATGGTTTATGTATGGTGTTCCGACGACTCAGTTCGTAGCTGGCACTTTAGTGAGTTTGGTCATAGCATAGTCCTTTCTTCTGTTTTTCCCTATCACTTCCTGTATTTTCCAGAATAATTATCATAATATTATATTCATTATCCATAATCATCATCTATC
The DNA here is from genome assembly GCA_963582015.1 of Xanthorhoe designata. Classification (NCBI taxonomy): domain Eukaryota; kingdom Metazoa; phylum Arthropoda; class Insecta; order Lepidoptera; family Geometridae; genus Xanthorhoe; species Xanthorhoe designata. The sequence goes on from OY757038.1 coordinate 8,365,227, forward strand.
TGCCTTTATCAAAAGAGTTACTTTTGTCATAACATTGTCCTTCCAAAATAGCATTTTAATTCTTATCACACAAGGTCCTTTTCCACATACCTAAAGCCCAAAAAAATATGTTGATCTCTTTTCATAATGTTTTAATCTTCATTTATAATGTGTTTCTATTCAAAACCCCATAGAAGTAACTTGTCTCTAAAAGACTACTTATAGATCATCAAAACAACACTAACGTAAGTTTTTCTAACACATTTAGGAAGTACTTAGTTATTGATCAGATGATAAAAAAAATAGTTTATTTAAAATAATTTACAAGCATTGATGCACTTTTCGTGTGCTGAATGATGCCGAGGCTGTTATCAACGATCGATTATATCTGACAGTATTTTATTTATATGTGAATTGTTTAAGTGACCATGGACTTACGATCCATACCATATCTTTAGGCATTATAGTAAAGATACTAGAAAACAACATTGTTCATTCGAATAATTGTTTGTAGCATGTCTTCGTCGTGTTCCTTCTTCTTGAAAAAACAAGAAAAATCAGGATTTAAATAAACAAATAAAGCACATAAAAAATGTATAAACAGATTCACAATTGATTTTTTAGGTACGATAAAACTTTTACGCTTATACCTACTCGTATCTTCAAACACACTGCCCCCTGATTGTGTAACTTGTTTCACATTGTATCCAAGTTGTATCAAAGCAAAAATCACAGTAAATCGCGAAAATAACTGTCAGATTTAACGCTGATTAAGTAAATTTGTAAGTAACTTACTTAATTACTGTCATATTTGACAGTTGTTTTTGCGATTTACTGTGATTTTTGCTTTGATACAACTTGGATACAATGTGAAACAAGTTACACAATCAGGGGGCAGATCATCCTTTGAAGATGTTTAATGGAGTACCTAAGCCACAATCTGAAACACGCTCACTATAAAACAGATTGCAATCCCATCATTACCTTTTCATATACCTATACATAAATTATAAAATGTCTCTTTAGAAATATGTATAAACTGCAAACGGAAAATGATAAAATCAAGCATGCGATCATGCAGAGGTATCTAGAGTAGGTAGAAAACGGCGTATTTACGCTCGATGACGGAAGACAAGGCAAATAACATCATTATCCGGGTTTACTGTTTGCCAAGCGACATTCATTCATAACAATAGTCGACGTTTACTATTCTGTCATATTGCTATACTAATTCTTCGACAGTCAACGTCATGTGGCGATACAAACTTTATAATATTCTGTGTTTCTGTTGAAGAACTACTGTTTAATCTGTGGTGTTTAACTTACTAACTGTTTGATAGTCTATGTCCTGCTCCTACACAAACTCTTTAATGTTCTGTGGTGTTTCGTAAAAACTGTTGGATATTCTGTATGTTCAATGTCGCGCAAAGTACGTGTAAGCGGATTTCAATTGTTCGTCTCGGTTAAGTTACGTTATTGTGCTGTTTATTTTGTTTCTGTTATTTGTTATTCTGAAAATAATACCTTTTTTATATTAAATCAATTTTTAATTTAAACCATTGGCATTGGCACAGTGACAGTTTAAATAAAATACTCGTATGTTGATCTGATTCGCTAATTTGTAAACGAAACACAGTAAAAATCTAATCAAGAAAACCTTAACAAATTACATATTTATTTTTATGTTATTTTTAATGTATGTTATTTTTTTATAGACAATCTTAATTAGTATCACAAAATTATATTGTTTTTACATACAAATAACACCATAATATTCTTATTTCGTATTTATAGCTTTTATTTTGTTTAGGTTGTTCTTTGCAGCAAACATCATGACCTTCATAAACCATAGACAACCACTCCAAACATTCATAGAAGTATTTGTAAGTTTTCAAAATTTATTATCAGAAGGTAATTTAATAGAATGAAATATAGTCTGTTAATACTAGGTCAAAGGTCACTGGGCGCTTCAAGCTTCCGATACGAAACAAAGACATTACATTGTGAACCACAACTTAAAAGCTTTTAAGAACCATTATAACAGTGTTGCTTGTAATAAATTTATAAAATTAGAAGTGATATATTATCAAAACATTTTTATATTATACCTAATTGCTTTCTTTATAAACATTAGAACATATTTTAGTTTTTCATTATACACAAGAATATTCGAATGAAACGAATGTTCATATGTTGGAAAAATCTGAAAAAACATTACGTTAGAAGAAAAGGTAGTACTAAAAGGTCGAGAAAATAAAATATATTGACATGGAAACCTGTAAAATCAATCTACAAAAAATATTATATTTATCTAACTAAAGCAAAAAAATTCCATATATGAGAATTGGGTTTCTATGTAAAGGTTTTAGAGGTTGCGGGTTCGATCCCCGCTGCGTGACAAATCTTTGTATGATCTGCAAATATTTGTCTCTAGTTTGGGTGTTTTCTATGTATAATAAGTATTTATTTACAAAAAAATGCCATAACACAAGCATTAAGTTGCTTAGATTGGGACTAGATGACGCCGTATAAATGTCCAAGGATATTTGTTTATTGATTTATCAGTGTGATAAAATTTGGGTTGTTTTTGCATCGTTTTCAAGAACAAACGCTACTCCACTTTGGTGCAAATGAAAGCATTACAAGCGTAAGTCCACACCACTACTTGTCCGCACTATGCAAATGGAGATAATAATGCGTGCCCTAGAAGATATCGTAACACAACCAAAGCCTGTATCACTTCTTTCATCGCAAAACTCGGTTTGCAGAACATGCCAAAGCATAGATTTCCTTTTAAGTAATGTAAATAATAATTTTAAGTAATAAACGGATAAATATTAACCAATAGGATTGCATAAAATCTCTGAGCGAGGGTTTCATACAATCCTATTGGTTATAGGTAATTTATACGTTTTTCCGCTCTGCTAGCTCGCTTCGCGTCATTGGAGAGGCAGCCTAATAGTTACTTCTCAAACAGACCTCTTTACAACACATTTCGCTTAGCTAATATTACAAATCTCAGTTTCATAAATAATCTAGGTACCTTTACAAGATTATTGTAAACAATAGGTTCCAATTCAAAAGTTCAAATTCCCAATAAGTAAAGTTGAATCCAATGACAAAGTGATAAAGTTCAGTGTCGAATAAAGTAATTCTGTAGTGACTAAAAAGGCTAGCACTAGCTAAGTGACCGGGTTGCGCTACGTACTCGCACAACGAGGTTAACACCCAGCCGAGTTGTAAATAAAGCCTTGCAAATCTCTCGATAGAGTACGACACACTTTCCAAATCGGTGGGGTTATAACAGAAATCGCTCTAAGGCGCATGTGCAAAGCCGAATGGGGTTACCTCACCCACATTCCAGCCTTCCGGAATTTCACTCACGTTGACAGTCGCAATGTGATACAGTGATCGGATTTGCCAATTGGGAGTTTTACAGTTTATCTTAGCGTTTGTTTCACCGAGAAAAGTCCTGAGTTCTTACTTAGGACGCAGATCTTACTACTTTTCTTAGAAATTGTGGAACAAACTTTCTTTAGTTGTCCGTTAAAATGATCGCGTAAACGGCTTCCATCATCAGAGTGAGACTAACCGCTGTCATTGTAAGAGTTATTGGTTAGATTTACTAGAAAAAAAGAAAGAAAAAATCATTTATTTCAGTAGGATACATAGAAAACGTCTTACATACTAGGTGATATTATTGCTTGTTCCAACCGCGATACACCGAGTATAAAAACAGTCAAGAACACAAGATGTGTGCCTAGCATTTTTTATGGTGATCCCTAATTGTCAAGTAAGCACGCAATCAAACGATTTCTTGAAATAAAGAAAAACTATAAAGAAACTGCTGAATCGATTGGGAAGAAACTTGGACACATTTTGAATAGAAAATTCTAATTAAATTTCCCAATGTTTTTGCTGTAAAATTTCGTTTCGATTCTATGAAACAGCTGTTTGGTATACCACACTCTGCATACATTGTTTCTATGCAACCTAAACATACCAACATTGTTCGTAGAAAAACTAATAAAACAATTAAGATAATTAATTGTACATGATAAAACTGGTGACCCTCCTGATAGTTATCGCTATTTAGTTGTAAAAGCTGACCTACAGTGTTAATTACATGACGTAGTTACCTTAACAAAACAAGTTTCCAATACACTGATAACTATAGAAGATGCCGCTATCTATTCCTTATCGAATACACCTTTGGAATCAGTGTTATTTTTGTGTTCATCGCGTGATTATTTGTATAATCAAACACTTACAACATAATCTGATTAATATTTGTCGCAAATAAAATTAATGTAATGGTCCTAGTAGCTATTAAAAGTTAGCTGAAAATGAATTTTAAAATATGAAAAAAATTGCGATCTTTGTCTGCCCGAAAGAAAGAAAGAAAGAAAAATCATTTATTCTTGTAGGACCTCAAGGATCACTTAAGTTTCGTTTAACATGCTAGGTGATTCTAATGCCTGTCCCGTGACCACTCAGAGCTGTAATGCACTCGAAACGTCGGAAAATAGTACACACATACACACAACATATCAAAACATAAGTCATTTTATAACGCGTATTTATTTAATTTTCACGACATGATTGAGAAATAACTTGACAACAATAAATACAGGAGAGGGTTAAACCAGGTGATAATTAAAACCATCAGTAAATTTACACCACAAGGTGGTAAGGTTAGTACTGTTATATTTTATCCTTTGATTTTATATCTAATCGAAAACAGAACTTGCTATAAAATTTCACGTTTTTTTATTTAAAAAAGACGCAATTGAGAGATATTTAAGTGTCGGTAGGTCTTGAGCCCGGCTGAGACAAAGAATCGCCAATTATTCCACCTGCCCCCGCCACACCTGGCCTGCTGCTCTTTATTTATTTCAATTCTTGATATTTTTATTGTTCGCAGTATACAAATAAAAGTATGCAAGTGTGTGCACCTTTTTATATAAATTGTCAACTGTTTTATGAGATTTGACGTTAAGATTAAGAAAATGGAATGAGAGCACAGTGACAAACGTTAAGATTCTGAGAGTGGCCTGGTTGTTTATTTTGAATTTTAGAAGCAAAGTTAAAGACTTAATGTAAGACGAAAGTTTCGTTGGTTACTATTTTCTAATTATTCATTTCAATATTCACAAAACAAGTTTTGAGTTGTGTGATGACAAAATTTTATGTAGGACTATCGAAAGCGCTCTAGTTTTCGTACAGTCTAATCTAAACAATCAATACCTACCAGAAGACAAAATATTGGCCATTGTGATTTTTTCATAAAATTTAAACGGTACTTACAGAGAGCATGTCCATTGTCACAACTAAACGATAAGTTAACAAAATTATGGTAAATGTGTTTAAACCTGACATATCAAATGAATTAAAACAAAAAGACAACAACAAGAAGACTAGCAGTTTTTTAGACTTTCAGTCGTAACAGTCAGTCAAAATAAGCTGTATAATGCCTTTCTATACGGCTGATTTTAAAGCCTCTATAATCAAAAATAAAAACCAATGATGATGATAATTTATATACAATGCAGCAGTTATATTTAACCCTTTAAGAGCTAGTCGAAAGCTTTATGAAAATAATGGATTTGTAATGAATGTGCGAGAACAGAATGATGATCATGTAAGAATAATAATATATTTATGAGCAAATACAATATAATTATAAAATTAATAATCAATTTGAATGATTTCCACAGTGTGCGTCGAAACGTAAGCATTCTATTAATAACACTGTATACTGGCAAAGTAAAGAAGATATTTTATTAAATCGTATTTTTTGGATTCGATATTCAAAACCGTTCTAAGTAAATCAATATTAAATTGTCATGATCCTTTTATCCGAAACGGAATTGAAAAATCAAGGTAATATGAACTCAATACTTCAATAGCCTTAGGATATTTTATATTAATCAAATTAGCTATTATAGCCAAGATTTGAGATGTAGAGGTTGCGGGTTCGATTCCTGCAGCGGGACAATTGTTTGTATAGTCTGTAAATATTTGGCTCGTGCCTGGGTGTTTTCTATGTATAATATTTATGTACTTATTTACAAAAAAAGAGTATCTATGTATCAGTCAACTGATAACAATAACAAAAGTACTTATTAAATAGGATGGATGAGACTGGATGACGCTGTCTGGAGTTTCCATGGATATTTATTTACTTATTTATCTTTTGTGGACAGAACAACGAAGTGCTTATTAGCTTAAATTTGAGTTTGTACATCTTTTTTTTTCTAAACTTTCGAGCCCAACGGTCACTGCGCGAAGCATCTCTACATTCATCATTAATAAAAATCTCCGAAATTGTCCGTATAATACCAAAATGTATTAAAAAATCGTGCGAAGAGACGCGGACATGATGCGTCGACATGGTTCGTTGACCCGTCGATATTTCTCGAAATTCGCCGTGGAATCCGCGCTCTTTTCGCTTTTTAATTGTATGTAACCAGCTACCCAACGACAAGGTGATATGTTTCCAGAGAAAAATGTATGGCCGCTGTGCCCCACACTGGAATTACTGTAACGGAACGCACGAATTAAGATTTACAAGGAAACGCGCGACAGATTAAAAAAAATCTCGCTTATTGCGGTTGTAATTGGCTTTGTTTATATCCTCTTCGACAGCTTTGTCGGGCTGCATCACTTCAGCAAGTAATTATTTCTAATCAGTAGCTGAGCCAGTGTTACAATGCCAATAAATTATGAGTTGGTTGTAAATCGTGCTGTTTACTCCTTGACCTAACTGCAATTATACAGACACAAACAGCTATCAAAATGGCGAGAAAATAATAATAGATTTTTTGTTGTTTGTTATAACTTGGCAATACGGAAGTTTGATTTTCACGCTACAAGCAGAACAATGGGTTCACACGACGCGGCCCGAGCGTACGCGATTTGCCCTGAATTTGATTTACCTTTCTACATTTTGTTTTTTAATGGTACACGGATTATTATATCGACTGAACGAGACCACGTATGGTATTTAGAATAACTGGCAGAATCCCAAGACTATTTTAAATGGAGCACGAGTAGGTAGATTAGTTATTATGACACATGACTTTGTTTTATTCGCGTATTTATATAAATGAGATCTTTATCATGTTGTCAGCGTTGTTCGTAATTAGCAAAATTAGATTTGAACAGTAGTAACTATTTATTTATTCATATAACTAGGTATGTTCCAACATGCGTGTCATCTTGTTCATTTTAATTTCATACAATTTCATTACAATCGGATAAATATTTTAGCAACGCTTAAACTACACAAGCAAACAACAGTTTATTTGTATGTGTTGAATGTATAAGGTTCAAAATTATTTTTACAAAGGTTTTCTCGTTAAAGCAAATTGAGTACAAGTTTTGAAAATTATGAGTTCGTTTGTCGTTTCGCATCGGTGGTAAGGACATACATTGCCGCAGTTTCAAGTAAATAATAAACAATGATGATGCAGAGCCCGCTGATAATATAGGTACAGAATACGTCGAGCCAAGCGAGCTACATTTTGACCATGGTAGTATTTTATTTATTTACGTACGCCAAAACTGAGCTGATATTAATGCAAACTTGATTACCTACCTACATTTATTTGTTAAAATAAAAAACTTTTTATTTAGAATATGATAAAAAAATAAAAAATAAAAATAATACTACCTCTATAAACAAATATTCAAAATGGTGGATAATTTCATGAAACGAAAGCTAGGTACAAACTATTCAATCGAATATTCAAGATGCCAGTCACAATGACTTTTCAATATTCATTCTTGATAACTGATAATGATAACTAACCCCCTTAACTAGCCAAATAGCGTCCAATCTCTAGCTAGTGTAATTTGTCGTCCATACCTACACCTTTATATTATTGCGCAGCGGATGCAAACCAACCGAGCTTACGTCAAAACGATAAAGTAGTTTCACTACCTCCACCGAGTAATTTTTATTACTATTCACGTGACTTGTATAAATAGACATCAGTTACATTGAACATTGTAAGTAGCAGACGTTTGGTAAGATGTTAAATAGTTCATACTGCGATCAAAAGCGAAACAGCTGCCATCTTTCTTTTGGTTTGTTAACTGTAGGTACAGCAAACTTTATGACCTAACGCTTAAAATGAGAGAGCAAAGGTGCTGGATATAAATTACTAGAAGTTTTAAGTAAACACTTGGATAGGATTGTAAGAAAATCAGTAATGTTTCAATTGCGTGAGATTTCTCCGAAGTGAAGAGAACAGCAATGTTTTATTGACGGTCACATATGAAAATAATGCAATTCATTTTGAAAATGAAGTTGTAACAGAAAAAAAAGACGTTGATAGTTGATAGAACATTAAAAAATAAAGTAAAAAATTTTGCTCTATAAATATAGATTTCGACACGTGTAGGTAAGCATTGCTTTTATCTAATTCGGTACTCCTCTAGGAAGTAAACGAGAAAAAGCGTACAAAAATACATATAGGTGCGACCCTAACGCACACTCGATGATGTTTAGTAGATTATAATTAGCCGTGGTGCTAACCCATACCGTTTGGTCTAAGTGACAAGCATCTGTGATTTATCTGAATAACTGCGATTTACTGAGATAATTAACTCTGTTCATTTTAATGAGCAAGAATCATTAGTAAATTTGCCAGTAGGGTTACAATAAAGATACTAAAATGAAAGGTTAATTGTTTTACCATTGAAAGAGATGATGTCTAAAAAGTGGCAATATAAAAAAACCGGTTTCAATGTTGTAACCAGAGTTTGTACTCTCGAGATGCATTTCTAATTATCAATCCGAAGATTTTTGTTACATACTCAGATTTTTTTATTAGGAGTACCTAAAGTCTTTCAAACAAAATTATAAAGTTTCGTGTCAAAATGTCACAAAATTCCCCTAGAACTAGACAAACCATACAAGTTTTAAATAATACATGTCTAGTATCGCCGGTGTCCAACGTCATAGTAATGACGGGTGGAGTCGCAGCCGTTCGCGACAGATGCGCGCGCGCACGAGACCGTCACCCGGCAGCCTCTCAGACGGGAATCCATAGAGCAACTTATTGCACGATAGTATTTTAGTTTAGAGCATGATTATGCATTTAAAGACTCTGAAACAGTTGAAAATACTTTTATTGAGCCTAATAAAAATGTGTTCTTCAATTTAATATGTTTGTCGCACATTTTCTTTTTAAAATAAAAAAAATGGTTTTTTTTTACTCTTTTTAATGTGCGTACTTAGTTTAAAAAAACCTGCAAAATAGTTGGTAATAGAAGCTTATATAAAATGAAATGATATAAGGTACAAACATAATTTTAAAAAACTTTAAAATTGAATCTTACTTAATTTATCCTTAATTTGTATTTATATCGTAGAGCCACCTGATAAGCTGTACCGACTTTATATAATTCACGTCGGCATAAAAGTTGTTGCCTATTGTACACCGGGCCTTATTGCATACAAGATGCATATAATGAACTATTTACATACCTGATACTCGTCGTCCTTGAGTTAATTAGCATTTAACTAGACAATGGTAAACTTCATGGTATTATCATTTTATCTATTAACTTAGCTGTCTTAGTCGAATGGGTGAGTACCTCAGCTATCGATATATTTATCTTCCGTCAGTTAAATATTTTTATAATTTAAAATCAAGCCTAAGAAAGTGACGGAACATATTATTAAGAAAATAGTTTACTGTATCGCGAAATTCAAACTAGGTAAGTACTTCCCAACAAATTCATGGAACATATTTTTGGACTTGCTTGCGATGGTAATCGCAAGCTTTGTTAGCCATTGCTAGCTATCTTAAAATAATTTTAAATGACTGATCTGGATGAATACAAACCGGCCCTGTACAGATTCAATTATTTTTTATTTAAAACTTATCTTCAGCAGTAACTTGAAAAAATATTATCATTGGCTCTTATAGTAACACAACAGTAAGCTTTCCTTCAAGCTTTTTGCATTGAGGTTAGAAGGCCATTACTATTCTAAATGATTTAAACAGCAATCTGCACTTAACGGGACGTTGTAGTACCTTAGGTGGCTTAGAATTATGGAATGATTAACTAGAATTGAACTTGCTCAGCTCCCCCTTACATTTTAATTTAGATATTAACCAAGTATAGTCAAAATAAAAAATAATTTTAGTAGAGCTCTTTGGATCACTTGTACTTGATTGAGATAGAGTAGCCAATTTCTTCTCCACCGATACGGTAAAAACGCAAACACAGTTTGGGATCTAACATTATTTTCGATTATCTATCTATCTATAACAAAACATTAAAAATATTTGCATAACTTCTTCCATAGTAGACTTATATGACCCTTAATCAACGTTCCTATTGGTTATAGGTGTTTACATTTTTTAATACAATTTATAAGTAGGTACTTACGAAAGCGGAACTCGTGAGTCAGTCGCGAGAAATAATAGGGAATAGCTACTATATTTAGTAGATTAGTAGGACTAAGAATAGACGCGCCCACGATACGCAGCCGTGTAAATCAACGCCCGACTAATGTATTACAAACCCGATACATGGCGTCTCAGGCGAGAAACTAAAAACAACTAAACTTTACTTATTTTATTACAAGCTTACTCGCCTGCGGCTTCGCTCGCGTGGTACGTAGTTACGTGTTATTCCAAGTCATAAACTATGTCTATTCCAAGTATCAGCCAAATTCGTTCAGAAGTTTTTGCGTGAAAGAGAAACAAACATGTCTCGGCGTGCATACAGGTTTCGTAGCCTAGTGGTCAGGCAGCTCGGCTTTAGAGCGATCGCTTGTATCTACGCAGGTTCGAATCCTGCCGGAGCTGTTAATTTTTAATAAAATTTTTCATTTATAATGAAACATGTATACATCCATACAAACTTTCGTGTTTATAATATTAGTAGGATTCTTTTGAGTGGTCAGGGACTCGTTCGAGGAACTAACATTTTGTTAAATCAATGGGTAAGTTTGAACGTTTGCTTTTCAATGACGCCTCCGCCTGCGAGACGGATTCAAATTAAATTTAGAATATGTACAGTGTTTGACCTGGAATTGCGAATAGACTACTTACGTACATGTAATATATTATACGCCTACTAAATAGACAAAACCGTTGTGGTGGTTAATATCCTACGTTAATACGTGTAGGTACCTACTACCTACTACCGGATAAAATATTGAATATTATTCAATATTTTATCCGCGCACCATACAAGGATTAAGTTGCTTAGCTTGGGACTAGATGACGCTGTGTGGAATGTCCAAGAGTTTTTAATATTTATTTATTATTATTTATAACAATCAATTTGTCGCTCGATCATTATGAATTACATTTTCAATATTTACATAGATATTTTATAGTTTAATGTAGGTACGCCCCTATCTAACAGTTTATTTATTAGTATATTATTTTATTTATATTTATCCTATAAATAACTTTAAGAAAAACAACTCGTTTTATTGTATTTTTTTTTGTTTTTTTATTCAAGCAAATTTAATTACCTATCGTAAACGATTTAAAAACGCTTTGTTACTGTTCAAGGCACGAATGCAGATATGAGAGTTGTTCTGTTGTTCTTCGAACGAGGCTCTTAGCGGACGTGTCTGAAGTCACATGGCGGAACAATGTTACCTGACCCGGAAACAGCCCTGGATAACGTCTAGTCGACTACAATTCGAATGGTAATTTAATCTGCTGGACAGAAGTCATTGTTTTATTTTTTGGAAAATTTAAATTAGATTTTACAAAACTAGGCTAGTCTAAAAAGTCTTTTACTGAGTTACGCTTCCTCTGGCTCGGAACCGCATATCGTTTTTTTTTTAAATATATAAAGATAAGCAGTCAATATTTTTTATATAAAAACAGTCTATTAACTAGCGCAGTTAAGCAAAGGCCTTCCGTTTCTCCTTCCATTCTTCTCAAATGTATAACAACTGATTTATTCAAATCTTGCAACCTTTCTAAAGTAACAAAACATCAACTATCGCCATACTATTGCGTAACTTAGCCGTCACTGATTCTAATCTATAGACACTGGACTAATTTTTAGAAGTACTATAGTATTTTTATAATACCTACCGTAATAATTTTACGAATATAGGTATATCACCTATAAATTATCCTTTCACTGTAGTTTATCCAATCAAAATCCATAACATACCAACTCGTACACGTAGATAAACTTGAGTGACCAATGTTCGATGTTCATTTCACACTCAATCGAGTATCAATTCATTGCAAGTTTGTGGTCGGACTGAGCACTGTTTGATATCGTGATTTGGAACTTGATCGTTTGAGTACCGTATCAATAATTAAGATTGAATATGTTTTAAAATAATGCAAATTAGTGATGCTGATATTATGGTCTTATACGCGGCAGAGATAAATAATTCATTATTTAGTAAGTAAAATAAAGATTACAAAATCCATCCCTCGTATGGATAGTTCTGATATGAAATAAAAATAAATATGATTATTTTTGTGCTTTCAGATAATTGTTGAAGGTACCGTATTCAATGAGCAAATGAAATCTCTCCAAATGAAGGAATAGTGAACGTAGTTGAATAAAATCCTAACACAAGTAAATTTTTTTTATTAACCTGCCGCTACAATGACTCGTAATAACTAGTAATTATTTAAATGACAACGTTTTAGTTTCTCTCAAAATCATCATAGTCAGAACAAATTAGTTTCCAGCTAGCTCAGCGTGTCTGCTTGCCTAATAAATGACCTGTTATAAGACTCGAATCTAAAAGGTATGTATTCGAAAAGGGCAGAAGTGATATGTCGACATATGGCCGGCCACCGCATTGCGCCAATGTTGCTCCTATGTACACATATGTTATGTGCCGCTCTCACTAGCTAATACCGACGCTACCCGTAAACTGTAAGGTGAATGAAACAACGGGAATAAAGGAATAAATATGAATCAACTCACTAAAGTAAGTTCGTATGACCAAGTGGCCAACTCCACCAAGTGGTTTTTAGGCCGCCTAAAGGTCTCCGTCATGGCTTAACGACTTTAAAAGCCGGCACCAACAATTTAACGTGCCCTCCAAAGCACGGAAGCGTTCAGCTGATAATGCCACTTGCAGTCGGTCACCCATCCAAGTAGTGACCGCTCAGAACAATCTTTTAAGAACGTCTGAGCTAGTTTCACCACGAGCGCTTCGACTCACTAAAGAAAATCAGAACCATTAGTCGTTTAGAGTTTTCTGATGATCTTGGCCTCATTTTCAAAGGTTTGAAAATATGTTGGTACTACTTAAATGGACAGTTTTTTAATTTTGGTTTAGAATAGAATAGAATAGAAAAAAGTTTATTTTTTGACTTAATAAAATAGAACAAAACATAAAATAACTAAATTAAAACACAAAATAGGTTTCATATTTTTGATACCAGAAAAGATCACAGGTTCAATTGATTTTTCGCATAACAATCACTAATCTTATCTGTACACAGTAAAAGTATCAAAAATCATTGTAACAAGTAATTAATTTGTTGTTAATTTGGACTTCAAACAAGATTATGTTGATTGAATTTACGTACGTAAATAAAAATCATCACGTGACTTTGCATGTAGTTTAATTTGCTTATATACCTATTTAAACGTTATCAGGGAGTTAGGTAAGTACTTTACATACGAATCATGTTATGACAAATTAAGGAAAACACAAACTGTATGTGTAGGTAAATTTGGAAATACCACGTTAACTTCAAAAATCCATTGTTGTCAAGACATTATAATAACACTTTTAATGTTAGGATATTTTTTTAGGATTTTTGTGAATAAATATTTCTGTTTACTACTATGCCAATTGACATTTTGGATTTCGTAAAACAACCATAGGTGAGCAGTTTTTGTTCTGCCAAAAAACTTTGCCTTAATTTTTGTCAGAAAATAAAAAAAATTCGATAATAGAACCATTTATCTGGTCAAACTATAGCACCAATCAGGTATCCCTTATGGTCACACACAAATGTGAGTCTTTAGTGCCTGGGACATTGAGATAGAGTAACCTTGCCAGTATCCAAATCAGCCCCATCCACAGAAAATATATTGACGACATGAGGGGCTAATGAAGACACGGATTTCTTCATGATGTAGGTATTTGTTAAAACTCATGTCACTTTGACACGTACCTATATCAAACACACACAGTAAGCAAAATCGCAGTAAGATTAAAACTGGACTCTGACTCTGACTCTGACTTTACTAACTTGAAATTATAATGACATGGTAGTGGCTAAATGCGTGGCACAAGCCGTGCGAAGCCAAAATAAAGAAGAAGAAGATTGAAACTGATGGTAAATCACTCCTAAAATATATGCGGATAGAATTGACGCAACTTTTTAGAAGCAAAGATGAAGCTTTCTTTTATGAGACAGTTGAAATGGAATGATTTCGTGTTGCACGTTGCGGTTCATTCGAAACGTTAGCGACCGATTGAGGTGGCCGACGGATGCGTACGATTATAATTAGGATTGTATTTCTGATTCTGTCGGGGTATGGCGGCTGGATTCCATCTGAGTCATTGTGCTCGTTCCGTGCCTTTATTTTAGTGAAACACTTGAAAACGCACATCATTGTTCCGTTTGTGTACGGCTGTATACGGTAATTACTCACTGTGATGCCTTTTTTGTGTGCTTCTATTTAACTAATTGGTCAAATTCTTGGCGGATCCGTCAAGAGTCTGTAGCCATGTTACAAACGTTTCGTAACGATTGACTTTCTATCGAAAGCGATTTTGTAAATGTAATAAGACTAATAAGACAGGTATGTATGTATATATGCCTCAAATGTCCAAGGATATTTATTTATTTTTATTTTTCACCACTTTGTCCACTCTTCTGATCAAGGTGGAAGACAACATCGTAAGTCCCGCAGCTTAATCGGTCTCACGCGTGTTGATTATGTATTTTCTATTGATAAGACTCTTTTAGTGGAAAGGATATTTTAAACACCTGGCAAAGATACAACTTAGGCCTTTAATCTTTACTAAATGATTTATACAGCGTCAGGAGACAATATTTGCCTACGCTTAAGTATACAACTAATACATAAGTAAATCAACGAATAGTTAATAAAGTTAACCAAACTTGCAAACATAAAATTATGACCTTAAATAGTATGTATGAGATATTATAAATAACTTATAAATAGGTACGTAACGTACGCACGTAACGTGATAAATTGATTATTATCTAAATGGAACATTCGTTTTAATAAAACCAATAAAATCCACCTATGTAGTGTAAACTCTAATCCACCAAACAAACGATTAATATGTTCGGTCATATTCGTTTTTCCGAAACGAATATATTATTTTTGACGAGTGCGTACGTGACAACAATAAAGCGTCATCGGACTGACACAGTTTTACTGCAACTTCCAAATTACTACAATCACCTATGAAGTTATTTATATAAATACGAAGCTCTACATTCAAAAATATTTTTAGATATAGGTAATGTGGACTGTTTTCATGTTCTGTCTGGCATCTCGTGTCGATGAAACGCAGCGCGAATAATGGGCATCACCTTTATCTAAATAATGTATAAACTACTAATATTCGAAAATTTGTGATGATAGATGGAGGCATAGATAGATAGATGGATGGATGGATGTTTGTTAGCCTTTTATGCAAAAACTACTAGATGTAACCGGATTGAGTTAATTGGGAATTTTAGGCTCATATTCCCCTATAGAGCTAAAATTTCAGATCAATGGGTTATGACACTGAAATTCACAAAATCCTTTTTGATAAGAAAAATCATTTTGGGAGAAACTTTTTATGTATAAACATAGTAAATATTACATAGGCTACTTTATACCCGGATGTTAGTACCATGCGAGTGAATTGGCGAGCTGATTACGACTAGTAAACTAGATTTTAAAGATTAAAAAATGTTGTTTTGTTTTATGCTTGCAGGATTTTTTTCTCTGGATTCACTGATCCTATTCTGAAAATCCTTTCAACTTAGTTATTAAATATAGACACACATTCAGTATTGAATCTATATTACTATTATTTATAGGCAAAATGGCGTAAATGAAAGCGACAAATAAATGATCCTATAGCGACTTATTAAAAATTCACGCCAATTTAATTCAATAATCATTATACGTAATTAATGTTAAAAAACAACGCTAATAAAATCTAGATTACAGCTTAGATTTATGTTTAGTCGTTATAAAAAGTATGTTCGTAGCTAATGCCTAACTGTGGTGATGAAGTATTTAGGCCATCCATAGGCAACCGTCATGGCTTAACAACTTAAAAGCCAAGCCTTGAAGTCTGTGATTTGCTACTATATCTGAAAGTTGTGGGTTCGAATCCTGGCATTGAAATAGATTTTCGTTACGGTAAAATCGTACGCGCATTAACACGAGCTCAGAGCGCAGACCACTTTGCATTATGTTAGGCGGAAATGGGCATGCAACCTGTCACGTATGGAATGCAAACAATTACAAAATATTCAATACTAAACGATTTTAGACAGACATTAAGAATAAGTTTAGGTAGAAAAGAAAGTTCGTATACATGATTCTCTTTTTGATTTAGTGGTCAACTTTTTGTAACAGAATATTCGAACCACCTCAAATGTAAAAACTAACCTTACCCAATATTAGAGTCTCTCTATATCCCGTTTTCATCAATTCTGTTGATCCACGAAATTTCTATACATTATGCATGTATAAAAAACAATATTATTGTAGCGAAATGTTAATATGGTGTAAAGAAGAGCGGTTGAAACAGGCTGGACGGCACGCGTCGGCATATTTCCAGTTGCAGCCAAACTGGTTTCTATAATAGGCTCTGCAAGAGCACTGTGTATCTAAATACAGTGTTTCATCTTATACGACTCAATAAAAAACAACAGTGTTTCCAGAATCATAGAACATGGATGATCATGGCCAATGGAAAATCTTGGCTCGTGAAAACCTGAAGTTAACTTGTTATATATTTTTACAGTGTATTTCATTATAAATTAACCCTAGGAGTTCCGTGCATGAGTGGTAAGGCAGTCCGGCTTAAGGACGATCGCTTGTATCATCGCGGGTTCGAATGACCGACGTTTTGAACGGCGAAAAGTCACTATTTACAATTATATCGTTTAAGTCTAATTCTATAAACTTTTGAAAGAGTTTGTATGAAAAATCTTGAACTTACAAACTTGAAACGTTTCATAAATGTTTTTCTATGCATTTAATCAATAAAAAAGAAAGAAAGCCTATGAAAAAATATTTTAAAAACTACCCCCGATATAGAGTACAGTCAGTACAATGCCAGCGCAAACCCTATTGCGATACTGATGCCAATGTACTATGCCTCCACATGACCTGATCGTTGTCACAGAGCGCACACTCGCAGAGTGGACAATCATCACCTTGTAATTATTCCTTGCGATTGACTGCGTTATCTTTTGCGATTGTTATCTTCTCTCTCATCTGTCCGCTAAGTCCTTGAGTTCTAAGTGGTTTGTCATAGTTATAGGCTTTGTTATTCTAATTTTCTGTTTCGTTTGTTTTTTTTTTATTTTCAAGGTAAGTCTAGAAACTTACTAAAATATCAATTGACTTAAATGTTTCTAAATATAAGAAAAAATAATAATTCATGATAGACTAAACTAACTAGAGCACAAGTAGGTGCTAAGTTGCTTGCCATCTATTTTGGATGAAATGTTACTGAAAAAAAGTAAAAAAAAGCCTTGCTAAAATGACTGCTGATTATGACTAATGGGGTACAAGTGCGTGTCAGCCCGTTTACTTGTACCTAGCCGTCACAAGTGTTTTGAGTAATTTGAACAGAATAGCGGAAAACCCGAAATTTTTGAATTATCAAACTATCTTCATCACTATGTTTGTTTAAGATTACACTAAGATAAAGAACTTAGCATTTCAAAGTCAAAAGGGTGAAGTGTCATTATTAAAACTAGGTGACCCTATGAATGACCAATGTGGAGAACCTAGCAACAAACACTAGATGTTGATCATTGTACTCGAAAATAGAAAATATTGTGTCTATATATGGTTTCAAATACTTGTTACTAGATGCACCCCGTGGTGAATATTCCCCGTTCCCGTGGGAATACCGGGATCAAAAGTTGCCTATTTTATAATTCAGGGTATAAGCAATTCTAGTACCAAATTTCATTCAAATCCGTCTAGTCGTTTGAGCGGGAAAGAGTAATAAACAAACACACTTATAACATACCTACTCTCTCTCACACAAATTTTCACCTTTATGATATTAGTAGGATTGGTTCTGCTGGGAAGCATGACACTATTTATTATTATTCAAGGATATTTTTTGTATCATTAAAGTTATTGGCATTTGAAGTCTACGGCTGACCGATTGCTACATTACAAATTATAATGTGCGTTCTAATATAATTTGTTATGCCTTATTTCATCCGTAATAAGAAAATGTCCTGCATAGCTGTATGCTTGCAACACCGTTCGAGATATGATCACAGAGTTAGCATGACTTGAGACTCTTTTAAAAGTGCAGCCTAGGGCTTATAAGCATCCTAATTATAGTAATCAGCAGTCAATAGAAGGTTAACCGATTGATAGTTTAAGTTTGAAGAGAAATAAATTAAATATTATGACAAAATTATTTTCTTACAAAAATCGACTTAAATTTTTTAAGGAGCCTTTTTCTACAATTTCTGTTCATGACGCGTTTTCTATTTTGAACATCAACTTCAAAAAATATTCAAATACTTATAAGTAATAAGTTATTATTTATAATCAATTATTATTTAATATAAAATAACTAAAAGTTTAAACATAGTCATAGTCACCCATAAGGACAAATCTAGGACCTGGTAATTTCCCAAGTGGAAAAATCATTAAGATTTTACAACACAGCATCGCAAACAATAGCCCGTTTCAATAATACCTTCACAAAACAAATTGGTTACCTGCGTTTAAGTAGGTACAGCCATCGATAGCTGCAAGGCGATACAGAAATAGCCGATGTGCATGCTCCACTATATCTGCTTTTTACGACTTCTATGAGCTCAGGGCTGGCGGAGTAAATTTGAGAAACAAGAGGAGACTTTTTTCTCAACTCAAAACTATTACTTTTCTTCATTGCGTACAGAGCACAACATATTTCAGGGCGTCTGGTGGAAGCAACGTCTGATTCGAGGTATATTTGACTGTTTTGGTGGATTAACATTGCCATTTAACGCGGTAATGCTGCCATTATCTTGTGTTCGCTTCCTTTTGGCAGTGGCTTAAATCAGTTGAACTACCTACAGATCGTTTACAATGATTCTTAGATTTCTCAACTGCTTCTAATTGTAAATAATGTACAGTTATTTACTCAATACAAGAATACAACTATATTGCCCCAACGCAATAGACATTTTCTCAGATCTTTAGGCTTTCAATATCGTCTGAAGATATCTAAAGACAGAGTTTCTTCTCGATCCTTGTTTTCAAGGTAAACACACTAGAAACATGATAAAAAAATATTATAAAGATCACTAAAAATGTAAAGTCGTTTCGGGCACATCTATCCAAGAAATTATCTTCTTGATGGATGAGCTGATACTCCTTTCATCAAAAAAAATAATTTCTTCGAATTGTAAGTTTTGACTTTATTGAACGATTTGTCGCATAATACGGTACTCGTATTATGCTAGCGACAAATTGTTGACGCTAGCATAATAACGTGACGTTCAATAAATTGTGTATCCATGTTTAATACAGACATAAAACGAAAATACAAACAGCATATTAACTGCCACTGGTTTAATAAAGTTCTGTTAAAACTGAATTTTCAATTTTATTATTTCATCAGACCGAAATTTATTTATCAGTGCATTAGTTGATAAACATTACAATGTGATTCAGAGGCATAAGTTTTTACAAATAGCGTGCTGTTTTATTCGCAAAAGATATAATGATACGTCATTATAATGTAAAAGGCTGGTAGATAAATATTTTTGTCGAGTTTGATTTTAGGATGAAAACTAAACAATCATCGTGTGATTGTATTTTCCATTAGTTGTTATAAAAGAAATTAAAACCTTCCTTAAACCTTCGGGTAACTTTCCTGAACCTTTCCTTCGAAAAGGAAACTTTCATGGTTATTTTCAACTCTTAATCGAAACTCAGTATTTCACTTGCAGAATGTAAAAATGCACACCAGTTAAAATCATAACCTTTCTTTTTGCTTCGCCGTAGTCGGGTAAAAAAGAAGAATTATAACATCACTTTAACATATTCTTAAGTCGCCCAGAGTCGTATTTAGGGCGTATTTTTGTAATAATAAAAACTTAAGGAAATGTGATTTAGGATAAACTAAAAATATTTGAACAATTTTGAAAGACTTGCGACACTATTATGTAATATTGACCAATTGCTTTGATAACGTAGAAGTATTCTATTTGTGCTCATTTACAGTATTTAATTTTGCCGAATTATTATGACATTGCAGAATTGTTTCTATCTATAGTAGAGGATGATAGCACAAAGTCAATGCTAGCATTTTATTTACTTCTTTACTCCTACATTACACGCTGCGTGTCTCGGTTAAAAATTTAAACACATTTTCAGAACAAAACAAGATCTATGTATATGTCAAGTTTCATCTAAACTTTCAGACAAGTTAAATTTTTTCATCTAAAATATTTATATTTATTAAAGACAAATTCAAAACATAGGTAGTATATTTTTACCACACACTTTTCATTTATAAATTCAAAACAATTTACGGGTTAAAAAGTGACACAACACAGAGGTTTCAGTTGTGTAATTTTTAACCCGTGTAAATAATTTTGAACTTCAGTCCGACACTTGACTTATTATTTAGGATTTTTCAGCATTAAAAATTCTTGAAATCGAATTACGTTATTAGAATAATTGCAACCGGTATCCGGTATAAACATATAACAACTGTTGTATAAAGAGTAAAATACATATACAGATTTTCTTTAGAAGTTTTCCTAGAAAATCCACAAAATCTACCTAGATTGTGTGTTAGAAATCAGGCAGCCCTACTGCGCATCGGGCCGTGCGCGCGCGTTGCAAAACCACCAGTTGACGATAATAGCCAGATCGTAAAATAAACACTGCAGCTTGATTTATAACTCATGTCAACGTATGAGGAAAAACTCACTTTTAAATTCTCTTCTTTCAACGCTTTGATGGTGATCTATTGTTAAAGTGTGTTTGTCAAGCGTCATCTCTATTCAGTCAGGTTATACTTACATTTGTTTTTTAAGACATTTTACAACTTTATCCAGTTATTCTTCAGGGTGGCACAAATCGTGAGTGTGTTGTCGTCTATTTTCATTGCCATAAATGAGAATGACAAGAAATTATATTATGTACCTACTCTAGCCTCATATTTGCCAAATGTCAGTTTTGGCACAATATACCAAACAACGCTATCATCTAGCTAGCTAGATAATTGTATAAAAAAATCAGTTGAACTGTGACCAATAAATAATTAATGATGAATTTGTAAATTGCTCGACATAATCAAATAACTGGAAATAGAAAGCGTATCCAATACGCTGGCCGCATTGCCACGCTGTATGGCAACGTCCATATGACATGATGATGATCCGTTGAACCAAATGAGTGCCAGCTCTCTGATCACACACGATACATTTATTATTATTCATAAATTGTCAACTATGACAGGCTTTAGAGATTTAGTTATTTGTATTTGTCTCTTTTATTTCAATGAAAAGATCGGCAACAAACAGCAGCCATCTGAGCTCTAAGAAGCAACTAAGTCCAAAATTAAGCAACAAATAAAAGAAAGAAAAAAAATATTTCATTTCTAAGATGTAAAATTATTATTAAATAGAATAAGAGTATTATTACTTTGAAAGTTTTCAGTTTATTTAACTCGTAGACACCTGCGTCAATTTTACCGCCCGCCCTACAACTCGGGCGCACAAAGTAATGGGCGGGCGCGTGATACACAAAATGTTGAAACTTATTCGTGAATCATTATTGATTTATGATTCAACTCAATACGTTATTAGATAATATTTTGGGATCCTGACGCAAAAGTGTGATTGTTATTAAATTATCAAGTATTTTTCCTTTTTGATTGGAGCTTCCTTAATTTAATTATGGGTTATTTAATTTAAATTTCATTGTTAACCTTATGTAGGTTACTATTTTGATATTTCATTTAATTGTGAAACATATTTGCTAGATTTATGCAATAAGTTGATTCCACAAATCATAGATATCATTGCGATAAGATAATGAAATTCCAGAAAATTCCATGATGACTTTCGAATCATTATCACGTCGAAACTGGCTCCTTTATGCATTTAGATTGCCATAGCCTACGTGCTTTTGTATACCTAACACATTATCAGTGTGACGTCAACACTTATCTGTACGATAAGATTTTATTAAGCAGTTGAAGAGACTAAACACGTTTTAATCAGCATTGGCTTGTCACGGTACAGTTCTTTCGGAAAACAATTAGTTTCAATTACATTTTGGCGTAAATATTTTTTGAGTTTAATATTATGTAAGCTTGACTTGATACACATAACTGATAATATGTATGTTTAACTTACAATCATACACTTATATAATAATGTGTATATAATAATGTTTGTATAGAATATTTTTAAAATGCGAATATATCAACCACCGATCAGATCCGATATTAATACGAAAAAAAAATCATTTGTGTGGATCAAAGCAAGTGGAGATGTCTTATTTACTTACAAGAGGTTTTGGTGTGTCATTAGCTATTTATATTTTTATGGTAAATATTTCCTTAACAAAGAGATTCTTAGGAAATTATACAAGTATTTTCCTTTAAATGTGTGATGATAAATAAAACGTCTAAATCTAGAGTTACTGATTATTCTTTTCAAGTCCTTACAGAAATAGTTTGTTTTATTTTTATGAATGGGCAGAGGGCGGGAGAGGACAGATTGGAACGCGGACACACAGATTATACTATAATTACACAGTAAACTAGACTGTTTACTAACTAGCTCGTATTCTATGGCAGGAGAGAAGTGGCGTTCCTCTATGAACCGATACTGACTCTATGTAAACATAAACAAATTTTATATTTATTAATATTCATTTTTTAAGTTCGGTTCAGATAAGCTCATATTCGGTGACCACACTCAAGCGTGAATCGTGTTTCAAGCAGTGGTTAACCACGATCAATCGATGCTCGAGTATATTCTCTGAATACGAACCTAAATCTATTACTCAGACTCAAACTATTAGGTATTTTAACTACATTTACTAGACATCATTTTGATAAGACAACAGGTAAATAGTAGTAATATAATCTATCAATAGATAGGAACTAATATTAAGATAAATCTAATAAGTTCGCTGAAAAGTTATATATTATATTATGAAACCTTCGTAAACATTTCAAGGACATCCAGATTAGGAATAAATGCGAACGAAGAGAAAGCTATTAATTGTAATGTACATAAAGAGAAAGCTATTATTTGTAATGTATATGTATACCCTTAACATGATTTATTTTAAGTGCAAATACGAATGTATTTTTACTAAGAGCGATAAAAATAATTTGCAATTTTTTTTTCGTAATTTTCAGTATAGTTATTTCGACATCAGACTGATCAGGATTATTATAAAATTGTGTTAAAATAAATTTAATGTACAAAATAATAATTAAATAGATACAATATAATCGCAACCTAACAAAGCAGATAAATATTTAGAAATTTGTTTTGGGTTTGCAAAAGGCGTGCAGCGTCGAGTCGCGTCGCAAGGACATGGGACAAGTCGGCCGTCCTCTGCCGTCATGCTCAGGTAGCGGCCAGAGGACATGCCCATTGTTTATCGTCGCTAATTATTATGCCCCAACGCAGACGCTCACCGACCACCGTCCGCACCACGCAAAAACTCACGATTCAAATCTACCTGACTATAAAAAAAATACGATTTTGCTTATTTTTTTATTGTTGTCATTTTGCTACAGACTTTCAATGTCAGCATAATCTAATAATTCTCAGAACATTCATCATTTCAACGCTCTACTTTGACCAATATCGCGTCGCAACTACCGCGATCGCGGTATGGCGCTCGATTGAGGACCGTTACGTGAAAACGTGAAGCGGGGTGGGGCAGTCGAGTCGGAGGCGATAGGCGACGCGACGGTGGCGCCGTGCTCGGCCGAGTGCCGAGTGCCGACGACGACTGAGCTCGGGACAGGGCGGGGGGCGCGCGGGGGTGCGGGGGTGCGCCACTTATCGCGGCGAGCTGGCAACGTCGCGCGGGCGGAGCACCCCGCGCCGCAACCTCTCACTCACCGTCGCCGTCGCCGGCTCACCATCGCCATCATCCAGTGTTACCTTTGACGGTCGAATGCGCGGTCGTTCGCCGCCGCTGTCAGTGACGTCGGTGTCGACACTCGTGCAACACGTCTATGATGTTTCGGTGAATTCAGACTTGCGAATGATAACTTATACACAAATATTGGAACACAGTGTCAAGTTTTGATCTCAATATCCCTGGATTTGGATGCTTTGTGTGAATTGTGAAAAGTGACATTTAGAATTTTAGAACACGAAAAAGTGAAGTGAAACCCAAAAAGGATTGCAAAGTGACACAAAAATTGGATTATGGACAAAACATTGCAGTGAACACGGATTTGTATAGTGGCAGTGCTTCCAAAAGTAATTAGAAGTGTTTTTTTAATAATTATGGGGTAGTTTAGAAAATAATAAGTAAAGTTTATGTTGATCTGATTAATTAAAAAAAATAAATAATCGAATGATCGATTAAGTACCTCTATATTAATATTTTTAAAACATAATTTATCATCTGAAATTTAAATTGTGAAAATGGGAAAATTCAGTCTGATGGAAAAAACCAAGAAACAGCCGAAGAAAGTTTCAACAAATAATCAACATGACAATCAAAACCACGATAAACCTAAAATATAATTTCAGTAAAATATAGAAAAGGGAATAAATAATGGATATAATCAGAAGCAAATAAAAATTGTGAGAAATTAGAAATTACACGGTTGATTTGTAAAAGTGGTAACGGTGAATATTCCGACGACTGTTGACGTTCGCTGTGGAAGTTTCAACTGCTAGAGTGAAATTTACGCGCGGCATGCGATAACAGAAATTACACCGCGTTCAGTAAAAGTTGATAAAAACGTTTCAAAAGAAAAATTTCATTGAAGCTTGGAAAATGTAGCGAAGTTGAAGATTGAATTTGGCTACAACAAAATGCATCCTGTTTCAGGGGGTGCTCAAGCCAACAGGACGGCGAATTCTGGTGGTTCGGTTGGCTACGTGGGATACTCTGACCACTACACGGGAGCACACGCTCCCGATACGAACAAACACAACCCTCAGCAAGGGACCATTGGATACAGAGTCAACGCCCCTAGGTAAGCCTAAATTTAAGAGTGAAAACAACTGCATGAACATAAAATAGAACGAATTTGAAGAACATACGAAATAAATCGATGTCAAAGTGCCAAAAATGTCGTCTAAAAATAATCAGAATGTCGTCAATATAAACAAAGAGAATCAATCTCAATAATACCTACCAAAAAACACCTGAACAATAAATGTTGCTTTCCACCTGTCGTGTAACTTTTAAAAAACATTCGGCCAACCAGATCCGTTCAAGAAGTTGTGTAAGCGTTTCGGTTCCTACTCGTGATAATCCGTAGTGTGTGCAAAATTAGCTTCGCTCTCCGATTCACCAGCAACTTTGGAACAAGTCATTGATCTGAGTAATTTAATTATATGTAAGGTAATACGGTTCTTGGTGTTTTTATCGCCTACCGAAACGCAAACACACGTACCTGTACGCCTATTGCCTATACTCTACTGTTTTTATCTTATCCGGAACAAGTTTGTTTACATTTCAACAAAACGCTAAAACGTGACTCGGCTTACCTATGCCACCTTATCGTTGTTAACAAGCAATAAAATCAGAAAAATATGACGTCCGCGTAAAGTGACTTGTTATAAAATTATTATATATCTTCAAGTTCAACGGTATGCAGATAGCATTCATAAATAAAATTAATGACAAAGTGAAACAGCATAAATCAATAATGCTAACGCTAACCCAATGGAAGCCCTAATAAACGAAGGGTAAACTAAAAGTACACAACTAAGTGTGACATTGTCGACCGCGCATCGCTGCAATTATAAATGAAATGTGCTCCTCCATCCATTCACACGCACAAGCGCTGAGGGCGCCCAGCACCCACACAGACGCAAGCCTGCGCACTCACACAAGCACACGCACGCACACACTGATGTCTCACTCACACAGCGCCACGCTGGGAATGCACGCGGTGACTGCACTTTAGCGCTTACAATAAACACAAACAAACAAAACATTAAACTAGCAACACAACTGAGCATATCGAATAGCTCAGGCTCTTTTTAATAGACTTGAATACTTCATTTTGTATCTTTACGAATTATTTTAAATTATAAAACCATGTAAGGAAGTCTTATTTTATACGAACATGCTATTATAATAACATAAACTAGGTACTTATAAAAATTATAGTGCTACAATAATTATAACAATAAAATAAGCAGGTGCTAAGCCCGAGCGCTCAACGGCTTTGTTTTGTAGTCACCTTTACAAACGACATATTGTTGATGGCTGCTTGCCTTTATACAAAACCAATAAGTATTAATAATAAAATGGGGACCGCGCGGCAACGAGATTGTGAGAACAGCGCACAGGAAGTCTACCTCAACGGCAACGGCTGGGAAATCTAACTACTGTTACTAACTAAACCAAACAATAAAAGTCTTGTTATGAAGAAACAGAACAAATAAATTGGACTTGAACTCATAAAAACCAAAACTATAAATAAAAGGTATCCCAAGTACTACAGATGAGTAATAATAACAGATTTGTAGCAGTAAGTAAGTTATCGTGGGAAAAAACGTCAGTTTTGAACGGGCGAGGCGGCTGGGGGCGGATACTAGCACAACATGCATTACACCACGTGCTCAATAGGGTCGAACAGAAGCCTTTTTTGTAAAGAAACAATCGTTAAACAGTTTTCCACTTCAAGCTGATTACCTCGGAGAAGCACATCCTTATTGTATAAACTTTGCGACTAAGTAATTAGGATTGGATACAAATCTGTTTTGTGATTTAGTTTCAATATCATCCAAGCCAAACAAATTATTGTCGGGAGCGTCGCCGTAATAAAGCCCCATATTGACGTGACCGGCCCCACTTACCCTAAGCGGGCGAGCGGTCGACCCTTCCCCGCTCATTGTACCGTATTTACCCCGGAACGCTCGCCTCCATTTGTAAACCCCCGGAATCCGCTCCTTGAAGCATGATCATTCTCTCCCGACCTCGGCGTCAATTGACGAGAATGAGATATATATCGAAATACTTAATTAAACTTATTGCTTCAAGACCAATTGTGTTACTTTCGGTGATTGGATGAGCAAATAAGAAACCCACAAAACAAACAGTACCTTTGATGACTATACAATAAAGCCATAACATACTCTAATTGTGTGAATATTCAAACAAAAGCGCATACGCATCGAAAAGCGAATCGATTCTGATACGAGACGAGAAATCAATAAAACATCATCGATTGAGCAACATCAAAACGTTAACGTTATTATATGGCTATGTGCGCACAAGCCACAATGTGAAGTGGCATTTAAATGGGGGTGACCAACTGTCGTCGAACACAGGGGTCGAGCATGCCACGGCTTCACGCTACCTCGATAGTAATCTATACGAGACTCACAATTAACGCTATATTTAACACTTCATTGTGAAGACAACAAA
The DNA here is from genome assembly GCA_963582015.1 of Xanthorhoe designata. Classification (NCBI taxonomy): domain Eukaryota; kingdom Metazoa; phylum Arthropoda; class Insecta; order Lepidoptera; family Geometridae; genus Xanthorhoe; species Xanthorhoe designata. The sequence goes on from OY757038.1 coordinate 8,393,016, forward strand.
TCCTGAAGATAAAGACATCACAAAGTCAAAACTAGAGCGAAAATATCGATCTAGAGAGCAGAACTGCGCCGATATTGTGTAATTCTTACCGTACGACTCAATACGCGATTATCTCCACTGCCAATTAACCAGGAATCCGACACGTCTGCGCACCAATCTAAAATTAACTGCAGCCTATGTATCAAAATACCTACGCGTTACTCGCACATCTCTCAATACTATGCCAAACACCTTCCAGCTTCTCGAAATAGCTGCTTACCTACTCATTCATATATTGATTTACTTAGGAGTTTCGCATGTCGAAAGAGTGAAACTTGCACACGAATAGATCGTGTCGTATTCAACTCACAATACTAAAGTCGAGTGCAATTCAGAGTAATTCTATAGTTAGGTAGACGCTCGGTCTGTGTACGTGCATTTGCCGCAAGATAAGCCCCCAAAAAGGTGTGTTCCGAGAACGGCTCAAAAGAAATGGCCGAGATGAACGCTCGTATTCAAGATCCCAAATATTTTGAACAGGCCGTAAGTGATTATTCGGATGTGGTACCACTCTTAAAAAAAGTGCACCAGGATACTGAACACACAGATTTTTTGTCCGACACACATTTCGGTCGGCAAAAGGAAAAAAGGCCCAGACAAAACTATAAAAAGAAGTGCAGGTCGAGCCGAGTTTACCTAAGGAAGGACCCTTGTAAATCATCTACAGCCGATGAATAGAGCGATGTCGACTCGAGCCTTGTTGACTCGTCTGTTTATTGGTTGTCGACGATACTAAGTATCTGTTAAGCTATTATGAGAATACTTAAGGAGCTGTGGAAAACCATTGAGCCATTAGCAACAAATATTTACATTGATACAATACCACAACAACTTGACGTTATAATAACTAACTTTGATGGTTTATAGCACTATTAAGAACTCTTTAAAAAGCACGTGATGTGTAAATTTGTTATATAGACAGCAGATTTTTACCGGTATTCCCTTTAATCCCACTAATATTATAAAGGTGAAAGTTTGTGTGTTTGTGTGTGTGTGTGTAAGTATGTAAGTGTGTTTGTTACTCTTTCACGCTCAAACGGCTGAACGGATTTGAATGAAATTTTGTATCAGGATTGCTTATACCCTGGATTAACAAATAGGCTACTTTAAATTCCTGAAAAGTGCAGTGTTCCCGTGGGATAAACCATTATTATTCATCAAAATAGTTTCGATAGTTTGGCCGTGCAAAAGGCAGCTGTCAGACAAAATAACTTCATAGATGGCAGCACAGGCAAAAATATAACTCCTTCACGCTCAAACGGCTGGACGGATTTGAATGAAATTTGGTAGCAGGATTGCTTATACCCTGGATTAAAATATACGCAACTTAAAATTCCTGAAAAGTGCATTGATTCCGTGGGATTATAATTCAAATTCATGAAAATAGTTTATACAAAATAGTTTGGCCGTGAAAACGTAACTGAAAAAGTAACAAAATAATTTCAATAGATGGCAGCACAGACAAAGTTATTATTCCTTCACGATCAAACGGCTGGATAAATTTGAATTAAATTTGGTAGCAGGATTGTTTATTCCCTGGATAAACAAATAGGCTACCTTAAATTCCTGAAAATAGAAATAGTTCCGTGAGATTATAAACCAAATTATTCATCAAAATAGTTTGGCCGTGAAAACGTAACTGTTAGTCAAAATAATGTTAATAGATGGCAGCACAGGCAAAGTTATAACTCCTTCACACTCAAACGGCTGGACGGTTTTGAATGAAATTTGGTACCAGGACAGTTGATATCCTGGATTAAAACATGTCTTAGGCTACTTTAAATCCCTTAAAAGCGTATTGTTCCCGTGAGATTATCAAAATAGCTAAATTATGCTTCTTGAAACTCAAACGGCTTATCGAATTTCAAATATTGTTTTTTTTTTGTCCCGATAATCTCACGGAATTGGGACTTATGTACGCAGATAAATCCCCGATAAAAAGATTTCTGGCTCAACATAAACCATTTGAACAAAGTTTATATTAGTGTCTTCAATTAAAATTCGCTACAGCACCTCATCGTCGCTTTTTTATTAAATTTCCCACAGTTTCGGCTCGCTTCGAGTCTAAAATCCTCGCAGCGCTCGCTTTGCTCGCATGTTGCTTTTTCAATCTTTTGCAAGCAAATTGAACTGTGTCAGACCATAGAATAGGAACCAACCAGCGCCATTTCTTTGAGCATCATAAGCAAACATAAGTGTCAGTCATGATGAATGTGTCTTAAAAATTTGAGTCTAAGAAACTCGATGCGCTTGCTTAGTTCGAAGCTCGCTTCGCTCGCACGGTAGCTTCACAAATATTTTGCTAGCAAATTGAACTATGTCAGACCATATAATAGGAACCGACCAACAGTCAGCTTTTTCTATGAGCTCCATAAGCAAAATCAAGTATCACGTCAGGACGCATTTGTTTTTAAAAATGTCCACTCGCTTCGCGAGTTTAAGACGCTCGCTGCGCTCGCTTAGTTCGAAGCTCGCTTCGCTCGCACGGTAGCTTCATAAATTTTTTGCTAGCAAATTGAACTATGTCAGACCATATAATAGGAACCGACCAACAGTCAGCCTTTTCTATGAGCTCCATAAGCAAAATCAAGTGTCACATGACGAATTTGTCTTAAAAATTTCGGCTCGCTACGCTCGCTTGGTTCGAAGCTCGCTTCGCTCGCACGGTAGCTTCTTGAATATTTTGCTGGCAAATAGATCTATGTCAGACCATAGAATAGGGACCGACCAACAGTCAGCCTTTTCTATGAGCACCTTAAGCAAAATCAAGTGTCACATGACAAATTTGTCTTAAAAATTTCGGCTCGCTGCGCTCGCTTGGTTCGAAGCTCGCTTCGCTCGCATAGTAGCTTCTTGAATATTTTGCAAGCATAATAAACTGTGTTAGACCATAGAATAGTAACCGACCAGCAGTCCTCCTTTTCTATGAGCACCAAAATCAAGTGACACAATGACGCCTTAAACAAGGAGCAAAATTAAAAATTTTATGAAAACTTTTTCGATTCGAGTAATTTTTTGCACTCTCGAGGTGCATTTTTATTCATATCTCTGATGATCCTCATCAGACCAAGAAAAAAAAAACATCAAAATCGGTTCACCCAGTCGACGAATTGAGAACTTCCTCCTTTTTTGAAGTCGTAAAAAAAATGTATCAACTTATTCACCGCGGGTAACACCGCGGGACACAGCTAGTAGCTAATATAATGACAGCGTATGTGTGAGTTAGTATTCATTAAAATAATTTCGTATGGTACACAAAGGGCCAATATTTTGTTGCACTACTACAGAGACTCTTTAACAATGGCCAGCCCGTGCGAGTGTTTGTCGTGCATTTGTCGAGCGGGGATTATTAGAAAGGGCTCCGGGTAGGCTCGGGAATTCGCCCCAAAAGCAGTTCACATGAATCGCTCTCCCACTCCGGCGTCGTACAAAAAAATCAAACATCCCGAGAGAAACACAGGGGTAACAACGCGTCACTATACATCCATATTGATTTTTTTCTTTCATTGTTTGTAAAATAATAAAATCTCCGTGCGCTATAAAAAAAAAGATCTTGCGTCTATAGGTTTTGAGTTGAATATCGAGTTAGAGTTTATTAATAATCGAAGCGTTAACGTGTGGAATGTTCGACTCTGCAAGGCCGCTTGCAATAGAAACTGCTCGTATCGTGAGTGAAATAACATTAACTAGACCGATTTCACATTTAATAATATGTATGTAGGTACTTACCTACTGTGTAGCTAGATGGATAATGAATGCTATCGATTTCTGTAAGCAAGGATAACCGGCCTTCATCGTTATCATTATTCGGCTATGCCGCTTGCAACTGAATTGGCAAATTGGTTAGACCGTACTAATCGATCCAACTTTTGATTTGCTTTTATGGAAATGAAATATCTTGACCAGAATATAAAAGTAGCTTGTTTGTACCTATGTGTTGCAGAATACACATTAACCTTTCTGTGATAAAATACAACACTAAACGGTTATCATCTAACTAATTAAGAAATATAAATAATAAATAAAAAATTAAAAGATCTAAAAATTGCATAATGATCTGAAAGAAATGTCTACCGCTCCCGGGATACAGTCGTGATCATATTTCATTTCATTTCTTCATTTAATTAAGAAATCTATGTCGCGAACGTGGCAAATGGCAATAAACCTGACTTGAAGCCCAGTCCTTAGAAAGTAAGCTTTCTTTTGATAACGATACTAATACTAAAGGTATTTAAATCATGAAGCACCAGTGTCCTACAAATATATATAGAAGTCGGTTGTTCTATTACGCCCTTTTCTATTGACCACATTTTAACCTCTTCTTAGCAAATAGATAAGAAGTTACCCTGGTTCCTATTATTCTCTGATCGTTGTCTCAGTCTACAAGTCTTCAAGTGTCTATGTTGTTGCAGCGGCTATGGGTGCGCCGGCGGTTCGGGCGCGATGAGCGGCGGCGGCGAGAACGCGCAGTTCGGCGCCACCGCCGCTATGGTCGCCGCGGCCACCACGGCTGCGATGCAGGACTCGCAGCCCTTCTCCCAGGTACGCACCACACCTTGCAAAAATATCAAGGACTTTCAACATTGCTGAACGACATTGCTGTGTCTTTGTTAGTCCAAAGTGCAAGGATTGTAATTAACAGCTTCCTTTACAAATGACCATCAATGTTCATGAATAGAATACATACACGACAACACTAATGTACTTTCAACTCCCACGACTTCAATACAATTCCATAAGTAGCAACACTAATACACCAATTAAAAATCTAAAATCCGCGCACTAGGATTCCAAATTACAAATTAATATTACACTTCAAGTACACACAGATGTTAAAAGCATACAAATCGAGTCAGTTCGTGTTACGATGTTTGTCAATCTGAATTATGTATTGCAGATGCAAAACAACATGGCTATGGGAAATCCCCAGTATGGTGCGATGAACGGTTACGGCCAGCAGCGCAGCCACAACCCCGCCATGACCGGGATGGGGATGGGGGGCAACGGTGGCATGAATGGCATGACGGGAATGGGGCAGATGGGAAACGGAGCCATGAACGGCATGAACCCTATGGCACAGATGGCAAACATGGGCATGCACCCGAACATGATGTCCTCGCAAATGGGCCCTGGCCAGATGGCGGGCACGGCTAAAATGGGACCCGGATACCAGAGGCGGCACACGCCTTACCCTTCCGGCCAGATGCTTATGGGCCAACGGAAGCCCCAATACATTGGTCAACAGCCTGGATTTGGACCGAGTCAATACCCAGCGGGTTATGGAGCCCGGCCTGGCTTCCAAGGTCAATACCCTCCCCAACAACCTCTTGGGCCGAGTGGAAATTTTGGAGCGGCAATGAGAGGATCAATGAGACAGACAACGCCTCCCTACTCGAATCAAGGACAGTATTTCAATGGTGGTGTGCCTAGTCAGTTTCCGCAGCACCAGGGTGGAAATGGGCAGTATGGGGGGCAATATGGTGGTCAATTTGCGCAGGAGGTAGCCATGAGAACAAATATGAACTACCAGCATAGTCCTGTTCCTGGCAATCCTACGCCACCTCTTACCCCTGCAAGTAGCATGCCGCCTTACACTAGCCCTAATGCTGATGTAAAACCCCACTTTAATGAGCTCAAGCCACCGATGGGTATGCAAAGTAAGTTTCTGGCAATATGAAAAAATATCACTAAACCTCCACTAATTTTAGTTTGTATTTTCCTTAACAAACTTTTTTTCTTTCAGATGATGAGCTCCGGTTAACATTCCCTGTAAGAGATGGTATTATCCTACCACCATTTAGATTAGAACATAATTTAGCTGTTAGCAATCATGTATTCCAATTAAAACCCACGGTCCATTCAACGTTAATATGGAGGTAATTATTTCATTTGTATTCAAGTACTTACAAATTTGAGAGACAACGCGACCTAGATGATTCATTTATGAACTGCATGTTTCTATTGCGCAGATCGGACCTTGAGTTACAACTGAAATGCTTCCATCATGAGGATCGGCAAATGAATACGAATTGGCCCGCGAGTGTTCAGGTATCCGTGAATGCGACACCGCTGATGATAGACAGAGGAGAACCTAAAGCCTCGCATAAACCGTTGTACCTGAAAGAAGTGTGCCAGCCAGGCAGAAACACGATACAGATTACAGTCTCCGCCTGTTGTTGTGTAAGTCTTCATTATGTTATTCAATAGACAATAACAGTCTTTTTCATTGTGCCGAAACACTTGTGCCAACAGTTTTGTTATTCTGAAATTGGATAGTGCGCAATCAAACGAACGACTGGAACTGATATTTTATTTTATTTTTCAGTCTCATCTGTTCGTATTACAATTAGTTCATCGGCCGAGCGTCCGAAGCGTATTACAAGGGTTACTACGGAAGCGTTTGCTTACTGCGGATCACTGCATCGCTAAGATAAAGATGAATTTCAACCAGACACCATCAAACGGAAGTAACGGTTCTAACACCGCAAATGACAGGGACAGCATTGAACAAACAGCCTTAAAAGTATCATTAAAATGTCCAATCACGTTCAAGAAGATCACGCTGCCAGCGCGCGGTCACGAATGCAAGCACATACAGTGTTTCGATTTAGAATCGTACTTACAAATGAATTGCGAACGGGGAGCTTGGAGGTGTCCGGTTTGCAAGTAAGTCTCCTGAATATTTATGACTGCATTCCTATTTCATTCTCACCTGTCGGCACAAAATCTAACTGATCGCTTCATTTACAGTAAACCAGCACAATTAGAAGGCCTCGAGGTAGACCAGTACATGTGGGGCATACTAAACACGCTAAACGGATCCGATGTCGACGAAGTCACTATCGACAGCGGGGCTAACTGGAAGGCAGCTAAGAGCCCGTCAGTGCCTGGCATAAAGGTAAAACATGATACACAAGAATTTTCAATAAAATCTAACCCTTAAAAAATTAAGTGAATTTTTTCATAAACGTGAGTTTCGTTTACAGCAAGAGCAAGACGACAGCAATGATAACAGCGTCGGCAAAAGAAGCAAAGCGATGTCGCCAGGATCAATGAACATGCCGACTATGAACAACTGGGATATGAACCAGGCTCTATCTCCATACCTTCCTCCTGATATGAACACCATTGCAAGCGGATCAATGATCTCGACCTATAACCAGAGCTCACAGAATAGGAACGCAAACTCCAACAATCATAACTACGATTTCGGTATGAACAATGGCTCAGGCAACGGTGAATTTACTGGAAATGGTCCATTGTCACATCTGAATGAAAGCGTGAACTCTTTGGATCCTCTCAACGCGATGGAGAAGAGTTTGAATGATCAGGTAAGTAAAGTCGATGGCTTTATTTTTTACTCATTAATTTAGTTAGGGGATTTTAAATTATCTTGTGTTTTTTTAATTTCTTCCGAATACCAAACAATAATCACAAGTCTTAATTTTGAATTCTCACCGAATGTTTTTCGGCAGTTTCCTGATTTGTTTTACAATTTATTTATATTATTTTTACTATCTGCATCATTGCCATAACCAACTGCACACTCAAACAAATTCTTATACTTTCTAGAAGAGTCAATTCTCATTTTAAATTAACCCCCTGCATTCACATTAGTTAATTATCGCTGCGAACAGCTATGCAAGTGAGCTCTCAAATTTTCCTACCAGTCTTCCGAAGAGTTAGTTCTTCCCAGATTACGTCCTTGAACAACAGTCAATCCTCCATGCGAACTACTGCATCTAGGTATTTATTGAAAACATTACCTTCCAGATGCCTCATACCCCTCATACGCCGCACACGCCGGGCTCGGCCCACACACCAGGCGGTGGTGGAGGAGCACACACTCCTGGCTCCTCGCACACGCCAGGACCACCTTCGGTCGACCATCACTCGCTCACTGATGTGGACATCCCTGCTGATCTCAACTTCGATCCCGCGGCAGTTATTGATGGCGAGGGCACTGATAATCTAAATGTAAGTATTATCTTATGTCTCCTTGGTTTAATTTCTTTTTTATATCAGGTTTGCAAAATACGAATTATTGTTTTTGAAAGAAGTAAATGGAAAATGTTAGTGATAAATAAACATAAACGGAAAATCAGACAGTCTTATATCTTAATATTTTATCGTTTTGCTTTTGTGTCAGTTTAAATACAAATAAATATTTGTGTTTGGTGGTTACAAAACCTTAACGAAGCGTAGAATTTTCATGAGTTGCAGAATAGTTTGCTCATCCAGTTAAAGTAACATCAAAATTATAATTTCCAGCTTTTACCAGAAACGAGTGTAGACCCGATGGAGTTGCTATCGTACTTAGACGCACCTGCGCTGGGAGAACTCCTGGCGACCCCGCCATCTTCCTCCTCATCCGCAGGGTCGCACCCTCCCCGTGCGCCTTCCTCAGACGACCTCTTGGCGCTGTTTGAGTGAATCGTGGACTGCTCTGAGTGTGTGTAACGGATCGGAGATACCAGAAAACACTAACTGATCGTACAGCCAAGCCAGTGATAGCGACGGGAAACGATATCGATATCGGGTGACGATAAAGCAATAGCTTGTTCTTCAGTACAGACTTGAAAGTTCGAACCCTCTGGTCTCCGGGAGCGTTGCACAGCTTGGATGCGCGAGACGTTCGGTCTCGCATTCGAGCCTGGGAAGCCCGACATTGTGATACTAGATTTTAGTTCCTTCTCCATTCAGGGTCACATTGAACATTGCGAGATCACAGCCAGTAGATGACAGAATCTCTCCACCTTATAAAGGTGCCCACGCCGCGGGTGACTTCTGCAATGTTCAACGTGGAGTCATAACATCGATCGTTGAAACATCGATGTGGGAGAACATTTATTAGTTGTATAAGTAAAGTATTGGAGGCGAACGGCCATAGACACTGCGGTGTTGTGCATGTATAGTTCCTCGCACCGCCGCGCACGGTGGCGCCACTGAGCTCCTTTATATTCTAAACTCTAGCATAAACTTTAACACAAATTCATTCAACTTCTTATCTTTAATCGATTAGAGTTTTTTGTGTCCATAATTGTGAATAGTTTACCGGGTGTAAATAGAGAGGAGTTATTTTATTTGTGCTAGTTGTTTTGGTATTAGCGCCGCGCGCCGCTCGCCGCGCCTGTGTGTACATTCTACGCGCGGGCGGTGGAAGCGGCGCGGGCGCGATCGGAGGCATTATGAATTTTATAGTTCCTATTGGATGCGAGCGAACTATAATGTTCAATTGCCATTAACTGTAAAGAATTCCTTAAACTTTCGCATATTTGCATTTTTAATTAAGATACGATAGGATTGGTGAGTACCGCTACTCGCTTATTGGGTGATATATTCTAAATGAGTTGCCGTCAACTGCTCTAACGACAGTTACACAACTATAATGTAAATGTGAGTGCAAAAGAACTCTGTTAAATTATTTTGCGTTATGTGAAACGAAGAATGATAGAAATATATTTTAATTTCTATAAAAATAGTAATGAACTGTATTATTTGTAAATATGAATTTAGATAAGAATATTATATTACCTTGTTATTATAGGAAACATGGCAGATACTTATATGACGGCCAGTTTAGTATAGTATTACTAAATTAAAAATCTACACATGGTTTTACATGTACATACAAATACCATAATGCAAGAGTTTTGCGTTCAGAGTGCAGTACTGCCGTGCTGAGCTTAAACCGCAGTAACAGGCTTTTGGTCGGTTTTGAGATAAATACACAGCTTGATACCTCATTTCAATACCTACATACCAAACTATTCTTTTTTTCGTAAAACGGTATGGAAGTATTTTATTTTATGTTTTTAAGGAAGAAGGAAAGTCAAAACTGCAACAAATTCACGCAAATTTTACAATGTTTCCCAGCTAAACCGCAGTAAAAATAATACTGCACGAGATTTTGATGTGTTTCCTTACTAAAGTGCAGTATTACATAACATTTTGTCGTACTTTAGGTGGTTGTTTGATCTAGAAGATTAAAAGATAAAACTAATTAAAATGCAGTATTATTTCACTCCATACAAGTTGATTTTACTGCAATCTGTAAAAATATTATTTTTTACTTGTATTCCCAATTAAACTGCAGTATTACACACAGTATACTGCAGTCTAACTGGTAAATGATTTATAAATGCCTGTACCCATACCAAGTAAAACGCAGTTTTAACAAATAATACTGCAGTTTAGTAGGTATTGGTGCTTAAAGTTATAAGGCAAAAACCAAAGTATTCACAATATTGATACATTTTACTGCATGTTAGTTAGTTTTATGTAACTGATTTATGTTAGCTCATTTACGTAAAGTAAAGTAATATTCCCTTAATACTGCGTTTTAGTAAGTAACCTTACGAAATAATTAAGACTGGCTCGCAAAATACTGCGAAAAACATCGCCAAACGACACAGTTCTTCAGTAAAGACAATCAATAATTTAACGCGTTCAGTGCCCATGACCCATATGTGAATGATGCCTCGAAAGTTCCGGATTAAATTAAAACTTTGCATACTGCACACTTATTAATGATCGATGACAATACAAATAGTTAAACATGAAAATCTGACTTAATGAATACCAAGGTATAATTTAACAATGGTGTTTGTGTAAAAAAGTGTAACTTACATAATAATATGACTGAGTTTAATTAATATGAAGCATTAATAACTAGTTATGTTAGTCAAAAAGACAGTCATTTATTTTTTTATTAGCACCTACCTACCTCAGGGTATTTGTATCCTATAATAAATATCTGTAAGAATTTGTCTAACTTAGTGAGTGCAGCCGTGATTAAATTTTATTTTATTTCAATAACTTTAATATAAAATCATACAAAAAGCCTTTCATTTCTCTTTTAAAATCTAATCTTAATCTTTTTTGTATTCATTGTCATAGATAATGATTTAAATGAGAAAATGTAGAAGATTATGAAACTTTATTTTAGATGAAGTCGCAATCATTAATGCTGAGATTATCAAAAAAACTAGGTAATTAAATATTTATGAGTTCTGATTCCTATAGTTATTCTAAAAACTATGTTTTAATAGCAGTTCTAAGAGAGAATAAACATTTTTTTAAAATTAATGCTAGTTTTTATTTTACTGCAAGCGAGAAACTTTAGAATTTTCCTATAGAAAACCGCATTAAAATGAAGTATTATCACATGAATACTGCACTTTAAATAGTAAAATGACAAAAAAAGTGGTCCAAAATGCAGTAATAGGAGATTTTACTGCATTTTAGTAAGTTTTTGTTCAGAATTCTTGAAAAAAATGTTTGCAGTAATAGGGGCTAAAATCAATTAATGCCTATAACTATTTTATTTTAAAGAAATTATATTGTATTATTGCATCTAATGATAGTTTATAAATTTTCCTTTCACTTTGCATTATTTTTTTTGTCAAATATCTTCTTTGAGATTGTTTTATATGAAATCTAAACTTTAAACGCCGTTTTCTCAAAACCGCGTTTTTGCTATTACTGCGGTTTAAGCTCAGCACGGCAGAGTAGATTCAGTTCACAAATGTGTTTCTTAAAAATAGTACTTAATTATTCTTCTAATTATACATAATGCAACCCACCTACATTTGGTTTAAACTACTAAGTAGGTATATTCTAAAGTTCTGATTGAGCGCTAAAGTTAGATTGAGCTAGATGCGTGGTGCTCTTTCAGCGGTTCTGTTCAACATCACTAAGTACTTATCATGAATTATGTAGTTTGCCGTTTCACAAAAACATTTTAAAATGGACTGGTGAAAACAATAAAAAAACAAATCCATTTTTTCTTGGAACATGAGCAGATTTGAACACAACTTCCCATCACAAAGTAGAATTACAAAGGATTACAGAATTGTTGAGTTCCTGTACTCTGATACGCTAGTTTCCACACAAAATAGATAAAAACTGAATTTTATTTAAATCCGTGCTCATCTCGATTTCTTGAATTTATTCACCAAAACACCAACAAGCAATAATAAAGTGCTTAAAATATATATAAAAATTTATTTACAATAGAGTTATTATATGTTAAAATAATATAGTACTAAAATTGTGATGAGCATTGATTAATGATCTTATTTCACATATTTTCAAATGTTTAGTTAAAGTTAAGCCATTTTAGGGCTACTAAAATCTCATGAAATCATGATATTTTATTACTTACCTATAAAATGGCTTACAATAATCGATATTTTTACACTATTTAAGATAAATCGCAGCGCAAATTGTCAACAAACATGAATTTTCTAAATGGAATTAAGTTCCCGTAAAATTGATGTTCATCTTTGTAACTCCATTGATCATTTAGGTATTGTATCGATACAATTCTGTCGATATATTTAGGGAAACATTACTTCTTTTTTTTGACACAGTGTGATAAAATCAGGTTATCCTAAGTATTTCAACAGAATGCTACATTTATAATAACAATTTTATCGTAATGTGACCCTGTTGATTCCTTCACTATGTAAATTGGTGATTTGCGCATAATCTTCATGCTATGAATACTGACGCCTCTTTAGAATAACTTTACGGAAAACAATAAAATTAGTATTATGAAAAAGCCGTGGTCAATTATTTAAACAAATGTTTGAGATTTATAGCAAATTATTTCTCATAGTAGAATGAAACGAGCGTTGTGTGTCTAGTTGGCCACAGCTTTTATTTAATTACATAATTTTAAGGGACCTTTTAATTCCACTTAGCTAGATCTATTTATTGTAGCGGATATCGCTGTTGGGTGGATCATAACGATTTTTGTTTGACCAAATAGTAATTTTTTACAAACCTATTTTAGGTAATTAAAACCACGTCTTGTTTGTAATAAAAATGAAAAATATCACAAAAAACTTTTAGCATATCACATAGAACAAAATTCAAAAACCTAATCGTGTGATTCACCCAAACGATTATTACAATATATTTTGTTGATTATTATAATGAACTGCTGTGAAGTAGATTTTGTGCTCGTACAAATGTAAGATAGCATTTGGAAATAAGTGAAAGAAGATATGAATAAAGTAAAGCGACCCATGACTCAATAGTTATGCCAAGCCAAACTGTACTGTAGCATTATTTCAATATTGAACATTATGTAAAAGTTTTTAGCAATCAGATTGATACCCAATGAATTCATTTCGAGATGTGTAAAATGAAAAAAAAATAACATTTTTATGTTATTGAAAATAAAATGAATCTAAAAATTATGACGTCTTTTATTGTATTTTGATCCCTTTTAGAAATCTTCATTGAAAAGACTTCAACGCGCTCGCAGCACTTTGTCCTACTGAATAACTATATCAAGTAACCTACACCATAAAATATTTCTACACTAGGCCTGTTGCTTTAAAAATTACGCTATGACCTAACAAAGCTTAGCTATTTAGAGATAAGAAGATAAGAAAAAATGAGGATGGAAGGATAGATAAATAACCAACAATAAAATTAGGCCCCAACTAATGTTTGTTGACCTGATTTTTGCTGGGTAGGTATTTGGTAGAGCTAAGATAAATAAATATACAGCTAAATTAGGATTAGCTCCTTGTTTGAAATCCGCTAGCACTGTGTAGTGTTTGACTGAATCTTGGTATACATAGTTTACAACATGGAATAAGTATAGGATAGGATACTTTTATCTGGATAATTACCTACCACGACCGAAACCAACGAACAAATTTAAGAAGACAAAAATAACTCCCTTGATAAATCAAACAATATGTGGCTGAGGGATTTTTAGTAGAAAATCGGATGAATTCACTTACCATTTGTGTTTTTTTTTTCCAAATGTGATGGTGCTGGCACTGAAATCTTTATTTTGAATCTTTGAGCAATTCTTACATAAATTATGCAAAGAGAGTGAATTACTAATCGAACGAAACCAACAAGAATTCAAAGTCAGAGATCGGATCGATTTCATTCACTCACCATAATAATTACTTCTTATTACTAAATAGATGGCGCTTCAACCGATTGAGCTGAAATTTGAACGCACGCAAAGACGATTAATACCAAGATACACGTTTAGTTTGGATGACAATGGTGTCAATTCAGATTTTGCCAAAACTAAACTAAAATAATTTGACAGCACTAAAAATGTTGCCGTTCCTTTCATAACGATCGAAATAAAAAGGATGGCATCAATTTTAGTGCTGTCAAATTAGTTTAGTTTAGTTTTACGACATATGAATTGACACCATTGCACGGTTAGCTGGTGTGACGTCATTCTATCTTATATGGTGGAATTTTAAATTCAAAACTGATTTAGTAGGTAGGTATAGGTATATTGTTTTTCATGGTATGATTTTTTTTTTTTTGTTGAGCTAAATGAAAGTACCTACCTACTTACATGCATTTCTTAACTTTGATAGTTTTTAATTTGTCGAAGATTTGTTTTTAGTCGATGCTTAAGTAATTATTTGTAAAAGAGCAACCAGTAATTAAAGTCTTTAAACAGTTATGTAGGTAGGTACTCTCTCATGAGAAAAGCATAAAACGGGCGCGTAAAACCATTATTATTTAAGCTAAATACGTTTATCGAAAAACATCAGCTAAGCCCGAAACAGGAATTACCAGTTCAAGATACCTAATTAGGTACCTACGCATCCCAGAAGTCGTGGCAATCGGCAAGAACTTGATATACCTGAGCTATTTATATACCGAAATAAAGGTTGTCCCGGATTTTATTGGTGTTTAAGTTTCTCGTGGATGCGTTGTTGCTGGTGTTGCCATGTGTACATTACATTCTCCCAAGTGCTGTAGAACGATGACTTAGGCTCAACTCACACCGAGATGGCAGCACAGCGGCTGCAGTTTCAGTGTCATTATTATTTTACCCCCTTATGCATATTGGTTCAGTAAACCTATTTTAGCTTAAACGGGTAGGTATTAAGTATATCTGTTGCTATCTCTTTTAATTGAAATAAGAGTAACAAGATCAAAACATTCATTAAATCTATATTAAATTGACAAATCTTTATGAATAAGACTTTTAAACTTTATATTCATTACTATAATGCAATGTGTTTCAATCTGTGGGTCGGCAATAGGTAGAGAGAAAGAATGCCAAAGTTCTACACTACAGAAAACATAATTTCAGTGGTAAATGCGCTTGTTTTTTTTTAATTGTCAATTACAAGCTGTCCCGGCCAACTTTAATCGGCCGGCTATCAGGAACGAATGATTGTAACCCGTATCGACTAGCTAAGCTAGATGAACAAATGTTTGCCAGGTACGAAACTCGTAAACATTTTGTTTGGGAAAATGTTCTTTGTTCTTGTTGTATTCTTTTAATTTATATTTTCGTTATTTTTCAATGTTTTCAATAAGTATTCTGCTATTCGGGACAAAGAAAAATCCAACAAATTAAAAACCATGAAAATCGGATTTTGAACCTAGTCTGTTATTTTGTATATTGTATAACTCTGACAAAGTCGTCCCTCATCCACTTTAAAGGCCCTTTTTACAGGCCCATTTTGTAATTTTGTAATTATTACATTTGCAATGTAACGAGCATTAACAAAATGTACCTACATAAAATAAATAAAAAGAACACCACAATTCTAGGGTAAATTATCGCACTAGCAACACAGCACACGCGCACGCGCAGCGAAGCCTTCTCACTCACACATGCAAACTTGCGTGTAAATACATGCCCTACAGCGTTGGCACACCAAGGCATCACTGCTTTAGTCGACAGACCCACCCGAGGCAGGTACCTCGCGACCGGTCTACGAACGAACGAACGAACTACCGTATAGTCTAAACAAAGTTTATAGTTTTGAACTGAGTGAGAGAGATATGCGTAAACCAAAGTGCATAGCGGTATTGGAGACGCAGAACTAGAATGTTTCTGTTTATTTGATTAATTTGTGATGGCGACCCAGCGGATCCAGATTCAAGTTAGAGGTAAGTTTTATGTTAAGTTTTCAATAAAAACAACGGTTTTGAACTTTGGAAGAGATGAATGTTATTTTACTCAGTCCTTGTGTTGAACTATTACAATTATTCGTAACTTTAATTAAATGACAATTGAATATAACTGAGAAAAATATTGCCTAATACAATATCTAAAAACAATCAAAACTTTTATCATTTTCAACCTCATGTGAAAATATGCAGAGCTTGCATATCTCTGATTTGCAACGCGTTTGTCATTTGCTGTCGTGGTCGATTTCGACAACTAATGAAATTCCGAGAATTATTATTATTCTATTTTGTAAAGCGGAAAGGTAAAACAATAACTTTTGTGACAGCAAAATGAAGTTTAGTGATATTTTCAATGATATTTTCTTAGATCTCATAAGACTCTATCCCTAAACCCTCTTAGCTAACGGTGTTGGACTCTACAAAAAACATTATTTTAAAACCTACTATTATAAATATTATGATACAACTATCATAATATTTATACGGAACCCTTTGTGTGCGAGTCCGACTCGCACACGAAGGGTTCCGTACCATTCTATTTCAAGAGTCTACAATGCAAAATACGGTAAAAAAAAACGTTTTTTTTGTAGTGGTATACTTAGTATCGTTGTAATAATGGTAAGTACCTTTGGGTTGAACTTTACGAAAATTCGGCATTGTCAAAAATGTAAATTTGGACGTGTCTCTGGCTCCTTAAACAAGTTAAAAACATCTTAAGTATCTGAAGATCTTGGTAGATGTCCAGTCGTTTGAAATACACTAGCAAGCCTGTTTGTGTTTCTCAAAACAGCTCTATGCTACTAGTAGAACACATAATATAAAAGATTGTATAGAGTATATTGTATAGACTGATTTCCCAATGACCATAAGAGGAGTGTGTTTTGCTTACAAGTTAAGACAAAGACTACTTCTATTCTAATCACATCGATAATTGCATAAATAACTACTTGACAGAGTGATTCACTGAATATATTTCCGAGAACTCGTATACCGTTAATTGTTAAACGTCCTTGCTGTTTCGACTTTATTAGATGATTGGGTGACATATTCATAACTATTATCATAGTATAGGCTTTTATTGAGTACTAACGACCCGCCTCGCGTCTTTATTTGAGTAAATATAATAATGGCATATCCATCTAAAATCCGTAGGTACAGTAGTGAAATATTTTAGTTAAGAGATCGTTTCTGAAATTTCCTCTTTCATTCAAACATAATTATAAACTTTACCGCTGAACTATAAAGTTTAGATGTACTTACTTTTTTAGAGAAAACATCTGTAATTCTGTATTAAATAGTCATGACTATTACATATTTCAATCATAACTCTATATTTACACATTTAGGGAATGATATTTCGGGACTACGAAATTTTACTTAAATTAAAAATGTTTTTTGTTTCTTTTTCGATTTTATTGGGACAATTACTGATTGCATTGGTATATACTTGAGAAAATTATATATTTGTACCATTTGCACTTGGTCAATATGAAACGAATGTGTTAGAGTGGAGAAGCTTGCAATTATTCATCAAACACGATGACTTAACGTAACTTAACATATTATCACTGCCCCGATAATTGATAGGTACGTCTTGATTCAGAACACACGTGTTTTAGAGCCATAATCACTCTTAATTGGTAATTTAATTATTCAAAAATGTTGGATAATCTACAAACGGATGAGGAAATTTCTGATTTTTACTTAGTTTTAAGTAAAACTCCTTTATATTTTAACATGGATTTAATAGGGATGAAGTTATCTGTTATGTATTAGGAAGCAGTACCAGGACATTGGGGGCAATTCGGAGTGTCGCAAAAGCTAAACTAACCTAACTAAAACTATTGCCATCCTTTTTATTCCCATCGCTATGAAAGGGACGGCAACAATTTTAGTTAGCTTAGTTTAGCTTTTGCGACACTCAGAATTGCCACTATTGTTAAGATTGAGTAGGCTTGCTCAGTGCCACTATTCTGTCAGCTTAATCAGCCTCATCCACAGATAATATCTGATCAATACTCGTGGACTTTTCCAACAATGTTTTTCCTTTAGAGCTGTTGTTGATGCCTATAGATATTAGCGGAGACTAGTAAAGTAGACAAGCAATCTATATTTAACTCATTTTCGATAAAATGTCTCTTACGTTAAGTGATACTTCCGGTGACGATATAGCGTTTTTCGAGAATCGTTATTTAATTACTTATCTTAAAGATCACGAGATGTCGATACGGGTACCAAACAAGAATTTATTTACTAATTTCAAACAAACTGGCACTCTCTTTTCAAATACAGTCATGAAAAGCTCGATAGATGGCAGTGTAAATAAAATCTTTATACAAATTCTGGTTATGAAACAACGCCATCTAGATTTAACCAGAATTTCGAGTGCACGCAGATTTGTATGGAAATTAACTGTCTTTATTAATTTCCCGAGTGATAGCTTCCTTGATGAAAGCAGCAGAAAGACACGACAATCAAAAATTATGTCCATTCTACTAGAATCCACAGTATTTATGCAAATCCAACAGGCTCTAGTTTACTTCTAAGCAAACAAGTACACCCACAATCGTTAGCTGAAACTCAATCTACAACACTTTCTAATGCAAAGCTTTATCTATTCCTCCTTTCTATATTACTAAGCGACAGAGTGATGTAATACTATAGATCGATCTACAAATGGAATAAAAGCTGTATGAACGCTGTAGTAAATAAGTATGGACAAGTGGCAAATAATACTCTGTTATGAATGATAAAAGTTTTAAACAGAAAAGCAACCATTTCTTCAAAATTATATGATTTGTCTTGACTTTTTTTATTTTTGATTATCCAAAAAAAATACAGAAGGTAGAACATAGAACCTCCTCCTTTTTTTGAAATTGGTTAAAAATGACAACATAATATTTTTAGACTTGACATTGGGAGCATAATATTTTCGAACACAGTTTTTAAATAAGAAAAACATATATTTTTAGTTTTGCCAACAGAGGGCCTAGCCAACCGGCATTCGCTATGAAGCGATTCGATTTCTATCATCGCTACACCTTTGATTTGACATTTCCGGTTTTCGTCATCGAATGTCAATTCCTATACATTATTTTTAGTTTCTAAGAAAGAAAGAAAGAAAAATCATTTATTCTTGTAGGACCTCAAGGATTACTTAAGTTCCGTTTTACATGCTAGGTGATTCTGATGCCTGTTCCAACGCGACTAATCTAATTAATATATATTTCTTTATAATATATATTAATTAGATTAGATTATAATATAATAATTCTAATTCTAATCGAAAGCGATTGTCGAAATGTAACATGGCTAGGGCCTCAGGGTCAGAAAAGCAGAGTTTCAAAAGTGACTTAGCAAACCACTCGTTTTGATTGTACTTTGATATCTCGTACATCTCATGTATCTAATTTGACGATTATTTTGGAAAGAGAATCGTCTGATTCTCAAAATTTATATGAATCATCGAGTAGGTTAAGTACGTAGTGTAATGTTGAACATCAATAACTAAGCTCACATGTCAACTTCTATTTTTTTACTCTTATAATGCTTTCAATTCCTTCCTACATAATATGCAATATGCATACATTAATAACATCCATAATCTTGTAAACAAGTTATGTCAATTGACTTTTAAACCTAGTATTCACTAGTACTACCTACTTTTTAGGTTTCCGTAGTCAACAAGAAACCCTTAGGTAAGGTTCGCCATAGTGGAGATGAAGTTGGCTTGCCAAGCACCTAAAACAAATATTATACCCAAATAATTTCAAAATAATTTAAACCAATGAAAACATCAAAAAGTTGTCGTTGTAGCTTTTAAATTCAGTATTTAAAGCACCAGCTTAGTTTATGATACCCAAAGAAACGTTCCCACAATATAAATAATATTTAAGGTAATATTCCCACAACATCCCAGCAGACAGTGAACGTCGATCGCCGGACGTTGCTCCAGTTATAAATATTGCAAAAGCCACCCAAGGCACCCAGACTCGTTCGCTAGAGACTTGGCAAGTGTTGCCAGTTGCTAAATGTTGGCTAGATCTGGCTAAAGATTGCGCGTCTTAAACTTAGCTCATACTTACATGGCGTATTGGATTGATTACTGTATATAATAAAAATGTTTTACATAATGTCTATAAGAATGCGTTATACGTTTGAAGAATTTTATATAATTATTTGTCTTATTTGTGATTACAATCTAATTAGATTAGATTTAATGAATTGCTTCGGAGGGCACGTCAAATTGTCGGTCCCGGCTTTTAAAGTCGTTAAGCCACGACGGAAGCCTTTAGGCGGCCTGAACACTCCGTCACCAGTCAACAAACAACACACAGTCACACAAACAAACAGTCGTCAGTTGGCCACTTGCTCATACGATCGATCGAACGAACGAATTAATTTCACAGGTCTAAAATTAATGTTAAATCTTCATTAGCTACAGTATGACTTACCTACTGGTTCCTTTAAATAGTAATTAATAATATTAATTGTATTTCATTATAAATGAAATATCCAATACCTAAGTGTGGTTTAACACTGTAAAATAATAAATAAATTAAGTAATTGTATTTTCTAATTGCTCAACCCTTTTCTTTGTGTATTTATAAAAATTATATTAATTTATTATAATACTATAATATTAATTATAATGTCAATTAATTGACAAGCTCGCTTTAAGCTAGTTTACATAGAGTCGAAGAAATATTCGACTGTAGTTAGCAATACCGATCACAGTCTCGACATTACATCATGGTAAAACGTAACCGTCGATGTTATAATTAAATGTATATTTATTGATACACATGATTGTCTATTATTGAATAGTTTTAATATAAACCAGTTTCGACAGACGTTTTGTGAATCTAGAAAGTCTAGCTAGAAGCAATACTCGATGTCATCTTTTATTATCATTTTGAAAATGATATTTTTTGCTATATCTCGTAGTTAAAAAAAATAAACATACCCATGCATATTGATTTCGTAAACCTACTTTAGTTAAAACGGATACATTATTTGTTGCTATCTCTTTCCATTGGCATAAGAGTAACAGATATAATAGATAAATCTATATTAAATTGACAAATCTTTATTGAATAAGACCTTACCGTTACACAAACATGAGTCCTAGTAATAATGGTTGAAAAATATTTAGAATTCATAATCTAGCACATTAAACTGAGGAAACAGACAAAGTCTTGGAAATTTGTGAGGATTATTCCATGGACCATGTTCTATTAATTGTGTAATTTCATCAATATAAATACATTATCAAAGTAAATACATTCTTGCACATCATTAAATTTTAATGAGGTATATCTTGATGCGACACTTCATTTTCTCCTTATCGCTTTCTTGTATAATATTCATATAATATCTATTAAGTAATTTAGAAATCGAAAACAGCGGAATTCAAATGAAATTATTTGTGAAATTAAATAATTATTATCCTTTCTCTTAGATTATCTTAATAAGACAGCTAAGGGTTTGTCTTAAAGATATAGCGGAGATAATTATTGTTATGAGAATGTAGTATAGTTTTGTTGTCTTAACAAATCACCACGAGCGATACGACCGCTAAAAAGTAAATTAGTTTAAAAAGTATTTTTTTCACACTAATTTAATTAAAAAAAGTTGGCAGCATTTTCGTCAACATTTTCCCTGAAAAGTTATTAAGCATTTAAGCCTTTCTCTTTCATAAGATGACTATAAGTCTTAATTTATGACGGTCACCGCTATTGAAAATCGCACCTTTTCTGTTTGTAATAAAGAAGTACTTTGGTAGTGTACTGTATAACGGTATAGTACCTACTCATCCGAAGTTTTAATATAGGAAGATTTGACATTCTCTTTTACGTACTGAGAAATGATTTGGAAACTAGCCTCTCCCTTTTCAATTAATTGCTATTAACGTAGTAACAAGAGTCGAATGTATTTTAAAGTGATCGTTTTGATTGATTGCAAGAGATTGATTTGAGAGAGTGATTACTTTTTTGAGAAAACCTTAAAAAAAGTTTACGCATAGGTTATAGTGGTTAAATTTTAACTATAAGTATTATTAAATCTGTAAGTTTGCTAGCTTAAGCTTTGATAACAACTAATAAACAACAAAAAATTATGTTTGCGAGATAATACTTTCACCGTCGATCCTATCAATCAAAACCTGAAAACTTTTATCATCAAATTTTGCGTAAGTTCGTTCGTTTGGTTGGTTCCATTCGATCGTTAGTTAATTACTAGTAACTAGTAATTACTAGTAGCTACTATTGTATCAGTAATCGAGCAACAATAACTGGAGGGCCTACTTACGTATGCAGCGCGGGCCTTACATGGAGGACGTTGCACCCGCCTCTCGGCCCAGGGCAGAGCTTAGCTGTACAGAATGTCCAACATAATCTTACCTACGGCAGAGGGAAAAGTATCAATAATCGTATGAATTAGTGGACAAGTCTGATGATCAAGTTTATAGCTGGAAACGACAGTTTATTTCCGAAGCACAACAGCGCTCAGTTGATATTGACACTGACATGATCAATCCTTACACTGACGCCGTGTGAAATGTCCAAGGATATTTATTTATTTATTTATTTATCCTTAAATCCATGAATTCGACAATGTTAATAATCCATACCTACTTATAAGTTAATCATCAATAATATAAAATATATAATCAATAATAATATAATAATAATTGATAAGCGCATCAATTTCTAGTTACTGTCAAAACAGAGGATGGGACGCACGCACAATGCACATGTTTCTTTTGTAAGTTATAGGCAAATTTTAACTATGAATTTATATCTCGACTACCATTATGTTTTTAACAACAAAAGTTGACATTGACATATTCAAGGTTTATTGGCCTAGGCTAGTGTTACTTCAGTCTGAATAAAGTTTTCGAACCAATTTATGTGGAACTTTATAATGACTCTGAAATTTTACACTTTAAACTGTGTAGTCGGCCCGTCTTACTAAATCTTTATGATAGCAATATATATCGTGTCTACAAGCACAAAATCTTCATCATCGTTATCAGTCAGTCAGCCACCATCCTTCTACAAATCATCAAATAAGAGGACTGTGTAAAACAGAATATGAGCAAGAAAGGAATGAATGCTAAAATGATAAATGACAGGTTAAAATTGAAAATATAAGCATGTTGTGCTGACCTTAACTGCCGCCCTAACCATAGTACCTACATATTTCTAGAATCGCTTACGGAATAGAAATAGAAAAAAAATTGGAATTGGCCTTCGATGATAATAAAGTCAAGCGGTCAGAAGTGTCAGAAAAATCAAAGGATTAGCGATGACAGAAAGAGAATCGATACGAAGCGTTTGTAATATGGCTACATTGCAGCAAGAGTTTAAATATAAAATGACGTTCTGTCTTATACTCTTTGCCTCATACACACTAGTCATCTGGCTGCCCATCCGTAACAAGAACAGGAAATCTGAGAATGGTTTTTGCAATAGTTTTGCTATTCCAGGACTTGTAGCCTTTTGTGTATTCTAATGATTGCTTGCTCCTTGTTAGTGCCAGACTTCCAGTCAACCACAAAGTAATCAAACAAAAAACTAATTGTAAACTGACATTTTTAAACATGTCCTGACTATTCTAAGCCATTTAAATATGGCAAATGTTAAAAAACTGTAATTCGTGACTGTTAAATATTGACATTTACTAGTGGCATTCACGTGAATGCTCTTTGAAAGTGATTGTGTAGAAGTGCAGAAACAGTAAACCTTCAGTAAAATAACAATAAATTGGGATGATTATCGAATAGTGTCTTGCAACTTCCTAATTAAATCAAAGAGAATATGATAAAACATTAATCACTTCAGAGAACAGACTGGTTTGTAGTTATTAGTATTAATTAATTATATTTAGAGAATATGATATTTTAAAATGAATTTTGGTTGTACCACATCACATCATACTTATATTATAAAGGTGAAAGTTTGTGTGTAAGTGTTTGTTACTACTTCACGCTCAAACGGATGGATTTAAATTCAATTTGGTACTAGGATAGCTTACATCTTACTATCTACTTAGGCTACTTTTGATCCCGCTATTCCCATGGGAACAGAAACTATAGGTACTCTGCATGGCGCAGCTAGTAAGAAATAAAAAAATAAATGTTGCAAGTTTTTGGGCCATTTGAAGACCCGTAATAAAGGAATTTAAAGTCAGGTCAATTTAAATCAAATAAAACAACTTAATTTGTCTTCTGGAGCAATTATTGTTTGACGGTGGTCTACTTATCTATATATTTTAGAAAAAAAAATCTTCTGTAATTTCATGACTTACCTAACCAAAAAAGTTTTTTCTTTTGTTATAATTTCACATCAAACTTTTATTGTCCTAACTTGCACTACACATCCTTCAAGACTTTTCCCTGTTTAAGTTTCATTATTTGCAACACCTAGCCCCATTACTGGGAGGCCAATCAAATTCAAAGGCTCGCTTTATGGCGAGGACATCAATACGTGTCTGACTCATTGGAAAACTTGAGCCCACTTCGCATTTCGTCGCCGGTTCATTTGTCGTAAATTGGCCATTAAACAGCGTGAGCGGACTGCATCTGCATACTATTTTTTGCCATTAGTAGATACGATGCAACTACCTACTCTAATCTTATAGTGCTGTAAGTGCAGGATACGTAAAAAAATCACTTCTCTATCTAAAATGACCTTATACTTGGTGAAATTATAACAATTTGTTGTATTGTTTTTTCTTTTCTTTTTATAAACCGCGTCAACTTTATTTCGTCGAAAACGAAATTTATTGTCTCTATTGTGAATCTGTATAAGATATATTTTTTTCAGAGTTTCGAGAAACGATTTAGCTTTGCCGAATTACCTATAACACTTTGATAAAACTAGCTTTTTTTATAAAGGTTTGTCTGTGTCTACAGTGGTTGCCCTCTTGCTACGAACAAAGCCTTTACTAAAGAACAAACAATATAATTTTCTATTCTTATAAAAATGATTTATCGATTCAATATACCTAAAACATTCTTGTTCTTTGTTTGGAAAAGGTTTACTCCTACATCCAAATATACAAACAAAAATATTCTCTTTTATATTTGCGTAGACAATGTTAATCGTGTATTCTTGCGAGACGTCTCTCCAACGTTCTCAGGTGTCACTTTTTCAGGGTCAGAACGCCTTGAACTGGTCATTGACGTCGCGAAAAACAATGAAGATATTAATATCAATGTTACACATATCGTACCAATAATTTCATTCAAACAAAAGGCATATCATAAAGTTCATAAACAAATTTTAACTTATAATATATGTATTTTCTTTTCTAAATTGACTCAGTAGGTGGCGCTGTAGTCGTCTTTCAGTAGTTTTTTATTGCCTGGGGCAGCACAATGCTTTAGAAGGGTCCGCTTGCTTGTCCAAAAAATCTATACAAATAAATAAAATTGAAGTGCCTGTTTGTAATGCTAAAAAACAACTGGTTGCTTAATACGAATAAAAGTATCTTTATTCCATACCTTACCTTACATAAATCTTTAGTAGTTTTTTCTGTCTGTTTGTCTGTTTTACGTAATTTACAGAACGGCTGGACCGATGTTGACGAGACTTTTACCAGCAGATAGCTGATACATTAATTATATTCATAAGGGTACATTATTCATAAGTACATTAATATGTGTATATATATTTATTACATTTATTTAAGTACAGGCTACATTTACTTATCATCAAATACCAACATTACTCGGGTAACTCCGCTATTTTTACAAATTTCTAGGCTTATACGCATTACTCTCATAGACGTGGCTAGACCGCTCTCACTGCAGCGCTGCCCTTATTCAATCAGTACTCAAGTGGGTTACCAGGCTCATTTCTGCCTTCAAGCAGTAGGTAAATTACCTTATTACCATCAATTTGAATGAAAGGAAAGACACATGTCAATTATAGCGCTGCAGGAGACTTTCCATCTTAGAATTCGAAGTGAAATTCATTGGGTGTAAAATGCCAGACTATGCGAAATGCATACATAAACTATTTATTTAATTTAAGAATATTGTTTTAAAGCTAGATGATAGGTTTTAGTGACTATGCTTGATGATAACATAAAGAAAATTTCAATAGAAAAGCAAGCAATAATCAAGGCTCTTGCATAAATACATTTATTTATAGCGAATGCAATGCAATAATTAATATTATATTATTGACCTGCCACTGGCGGCCCTCGACCTGAATTCCCGATGAGCTGGTTCAACTTACTGTTTGAATAATATGGTTTTTTGACACACTGATTTATTCACTCACATTACAATTTCGTAGTGGACATTTCGTGGGCTGACTGAGGTGCGGGCTGAATGGAACACTATATCCTTTTTTCATACACGCTCGCTGGTTTAGGGTACTTTTGACTTGGCCCGTCCCTTCCAATGTCACTATTCGGTCCAAGTATATTCGTCTAGGTTTTCCCCTTCCAGCTACTTCATTGACACTTGCTTAATCAAACGATATAATTAAAACTAAAGTGCATCTTCGTATACCCACCCAGACGTTATGACATACCTACGACAACACTTGACAACTATGTACTTATATTGTATATATACCAGCCGATAGCTATAGACTGGTATGTCCCGTTATTTCCTACAAATCGACTCGCATACTAAAACTGTCTTTCACACTTCTTATAGAAATCACGCCTTTTTCCTCAATGTGTTAGAGTTGCTAATCCCTTACAAGATACAAAATGTATTAAATGTCGTAGAATATAAAACTCGATATTGGTTCGGTAAAAAATATGTCTGGGAAAAATTAATGCAACTGAATCAATAGTTGTTGTTATGGAGATATTCGCTTCTACTGCTGCTTTGCTCTTGCAATCAGGAAATGGAAACATCCTGAAATTTTAATCAGTTTTGAT
Source organism: Xanthorhoe designata (assembly GCA_963582015.1). NCBI lineage: Eukaryota > Metazoa > Arthropoda > Insecta > Lepidoptera > Geometridae > Xanthorhoe > Xanthorhoe designata. The sequence goes on from OY757038.1 coordinate 8,419,887, forward strand.
TGTATGATAGAGCTACAAACATACAAACTTTCGACTTTATTGCAAACATACAACATACCAGAACTTTGAGAAGCAAGCTTTAAACCATGACTCAGTTGCAAAACTATAAACTTCATTCTTGTTCCTCAAATATTTGAAAATCCTAGGTTTTTCTGCTTTAGCTCTATCTAAATTAAGATCTCCATTCATGTAAATCGAACTATGAGGCCACACATTTTAATTGAAAACTAAATAGATGCTTAGTTTAATCACTACTCTTAATTTACACCTTATGCGTTGGTAGCACGACAATTATTTGAGCTTAAGTGTAATTAAACATTAGAGTAATTTGCCACGCCATGTTTATTTAAAAGATATTTAATTAGAATCCTTGGGTCTTCGGATGAAGAAATCTCGAGTGGTGCAGATGTGTTCTCGAACATTTATTGGTCGACGGCGGCTGGTCTTCCGTCAGGTTCAGAATCTAGCCTTATACAACACTTGCACCATAAAGTACATGGATATTTACAGCATAATTGCAGCTGCAGACCATAAACTCATTACGAGTAGCTAAATCTGCGGCTAGGTGAGTGTCCTTAATTGCCTGCCACATTCACTGGGAATTGCGACAGTTCCTACATCAGATACAAGAAGATTACTTCTCAACTTTCATTATTACAACACTGTTTTAAACAGAAAATTGTATTGAAATCTGCCAGTGTTTGATCCCACGACTTACTAAGTAGTACGTACTCAAGCCTCAACCTACACTGTTAAAAGCCTGAAAGTTTAAATAACTTTGACTTCAAAAACTCCGTACTCAGAGACTCTAAAACCCGGAATCATTAACTATTTCAAATCTTGGCTTAGAATACTGTAATTTTTTTTTAAGTTCCTATGATCTTATTAAGGGGAGCGCTCGTGGCGAAGCTTGCTAAGACGTTCCGGATAGATCGTCGAAGTTAGTTGGATAGTCTGAGCGGTCACAACCTGGATTGGTGACTGCAAGTGGCATTATCAGCTGAGCGCTTCCGTGCTTTGGAGGGCACGTTAAATTGTCGGTCCCGACTTTTAGAGTCGTTAAGCCATGGCAGAGCCCTAAAAACTCCGTCACCAGAGTTGGCCACTTGCTCATACGAACGAACGAACGATTAAGGGGAGACTTTTGCAACCAGTGGGACAATATAGGTTAATTAAAAAGTGATAATTTTATACTGTCTGTATGGGACGGGTGAAGATTGTTTCTCAAACAAGCCCAAAAATAATAATGTAGAATCTATGATCACATAATAACTAACATTACATTTTAGCGTCATTTACTCGCGACTGCACAGGTACTAGGACATCATAATCGTGTAGGTAGTTAGCCTTGTCTCAAAGAAAGTAAAGACAAAGGTTACATCAAGGCACGACGATTTGCGCAAGCCATGCTCTTGTTATGATCGATCTATCTATGTAAATAGCTTCAGGCATTGTCGGCGTTGTTGCTCCACTTACAGACCCGTATTACTACAAATATCTATTGACGCCTTTCAATTTATAAGGCTTTTGGTACCCTGGAATCCACTATAAAGTAACATTTACATGATGCCATTTTCTTGTAGGTACGTACTCCAGAGCAATAATTGAATGCAAAATTACGCGCACCTAATTGACGTTCAATAATTGTTAGCAGCAGTAACTGTTATTTTGACCATGCAAGTTTTGATAACAGTCAATTTAATTGTATGCAACAGGCAAGAATCTTGCATCGTGTAAATGACACTTAAGTATGGACTATTCGAATTAAAAAGCTCTTTCACAACTGTAAAAAATGTTGACTAGTCAATTCCAAAAAACTCAACTTCCACTCTTTGCGGTCCCAGGCAACAGTATGTCAGTTCGATTCGAATACAGGTCGTCTCACCATCGTTTCCTGGTCCACTAATATTATCAAGGCAAATGTTTGTATGTTTGTTACTCATTCACACAAAAACTACTAAAGGGATTTAGCTGAAACTTGGAATATCATAGTTTATGACCTAGAATACATAGGCTACTTTTATCCAGGTAAATACAACGCGAGATAAAGCCGCAGTCGGATATCAGTTTTTTATGATTGTATACTTGAATAAATAGTAAGGTGTTTCTGCGTGATAAGATTAGTCACAGATGTAAGCAAAAAGTATGATTGAAAGGCGATTTTACAACGTCGATTAGAGATGACCTTTATTTCTGTAACTACGTGACAATTGATGAGTGAGGCTAGCGCCTACGTTATTCTGTCCAGCACTAGCACTATTGATCAGGCGGATAATCGCTCCGTCCTTGTGACAAAATGCTGGCAAGTAATCAATTGTTACCAAATGGTTGGCCATTTAGAATCTTATACCAGATGGCCAATAAATTGACCACGATGTGAATAAAGTAAGTTCGTATGCGAACGATTAACGATTAGTAGCGATATAATTATGTACAACTTGATGGAGTTAACCACAATAATGATTGATTAGTCAATATACAATTATTACTCTACATAATTACAATATACATTAAAGATTTTCATGACTTTTTTTCATAATGAAGTTTAATGAAAATAATCAAGTACAGCAGAATTCTAAATGATGGTGCATCGATTCTTCATTCAGCTAAAAGATTTACTTTAAAAATTAAAATTTCAAAAATAATCACTGCCTTTGTAATCGAACGAAACCAGGAACGAAACCACCTACAGACAGTTACTCTATCTTTTTTTTTATCGTCTGTACATAACACATAGATATTGGACTAAACCGATTTAAGTATATATTTATTTATTTTTTTAGTATTTTTTATTTTATTTTATAACTATTCATTACTTATGTACCTACCTTCCTTTTTATTTTTATTTATTTTAAGTACTCGTATAACCTACTTACGTGTTCTTGGGGCAAATATATTATGTCTTTTCTTTCTTCCTTTCTTTCAAAAATCTTCAAACAAAATAAGGCTCTTCTTTGACGCCCTGTAGTACATTGCTCAAGTATTTTTCTATAAACTTTGATGCCTTCCTGCATTATAGATCCGTTACGCAACAGCTGAGTAACTAGACTAGACCTTCATTGCATCATCAATACTATTGTATCATCAATCTTAGTCCATGACAGAAAACATCGTGAGAGCTCAAAGCCTAGAGCTAAGTTTTTGTCTTATGGCAGTTACATTAAAAGAGATTTTACTCTTAATCTAGTGTTCAATTAAAATAATGTTGATCTCACAGAATATCTAGAGAAGAAAGAAGAGAAACTCTATCAAATTTTTGAGACTAAGTGCCTCTTTCACGATCTTCAAGTAAGTTCCGAGTAGGCTAGTCACCAAGTAAAGTGTCGAGTATTGACATTAATTGACATTTGGCGCATAGAACGAATGACGTTACTCGTTAAGTAACTAATCAACACTTAACTTGAGGATGGTGAACGAGGCCCTAAGTAAGTAAGTAAGTTCGTATGAGCAAGTGGCCAACTCTTTTTGAGACTTAAACGCAAAAAGCATGGTGTATTTTATTTTGGGTAATTAAACCAAAAACTTAACTAGATTTTAAAGAATGTTTAAAATATGAGTGCTTCTTTACCAACGTTAATTAGAAAGAAACAAATTTACATTTTAGTTGTAAATGTCAATAAAGTCGTAAGTCTTAGTATTAGCAAAGACGATTAATATCTAGAAGACAGACAAAGGCCATACACAAAATTGTAACCCGATCCCGCAGTACCAGATAGCCTGAAAACTTTAAAACATCAATTTTATCCAAGAAATTTCAATACTTAGTAGTAGTTAGCAACAATATTCAATATTTAAACATTTTTAACTAGAAAGTAATTGAAATTTCTTGGATAAAATTGATGTTTTAGAGTTTTCAGGCTATTTTTTAGGGTTACGATTTTGTGTATGGCCTTTGTCTGTCTTCTAGATATTAATCGTCTTTGGTATTAGATATTTCTGTAGAATCAAGATACTGCCTACTTTCCAAAGCTCCAATGCCGTTTTGTCATAACCAAACAATACAATGCAATATATCCATAAGTGTTTCGGATGACATCAACCTAGCCTCTATATCTGACTCAAATTGTTGTGCATCTTTATTTTGAGAATATTACGCAGAAAAAAAAATGGTTCAAACAAGTTGAATAATAGATGTAAATATTAAATATGTACTTCTTTTGTACGAACAAGAACTTAATTGAATTAAACTACACTCGAAATCTATTTCCATAAATAGACTTCTATCATCATAAATGAATAGGTATATAATATACAAAAAACATAATACTAAAACTTAAAAGCAAAAGGTATAAAAAAATAATTTGAATTTCCTATCTCTTCTTACCACGTACCTATCAGACACTTTTGGAGTCACAGGCATCACTCTTGAATCATTTAAAATAGTCTTAGGAGCTAAATGATTCTGTTCCTTTTATATTCAATACCGTGAATGAAGAACAAGTGAATTACAGGGTTTACATCCAAAATGTCTTAAGTAAATACGGTCCTAAAAAGTACCAACTGCATCCAATTATCAACTCTACTAAAAGGTAACGTGTCGTGTATCAATATTACATGCTGTCCTTGTGTCCATTCAATCTTCCGGTCGTTTTCTTAATGATAACTCCATAACCACACAACCTAGGTATATAATAAACACCTACATGTGCAATTTGTTAGAATTAATCTAGCTTGTGCAATCAGCAATCCTATATTACTTTTAGAACGTGTACCTACGTAATATCGGGATTTAGTCAATGAATATTAGATTTATTATTATTATCTTGAATAGGTAAATATAAGTGTCTATTTTATCAATGTTTAATCCTACTTACTAATATTTTAAACGCGAAAGTTTGTATGGATGTACAGATGTACTTTTGTTACTTTTTCTCGCAAAACCATCTGAATTTGGCTGAAAATTGGAATGTACCATGTAATAATTTTTTGACCTGCCAGACATAGGCTACTTTTTATCCAGGCTAGTACCAAACGAGCAAAGCCTAGGACGGAAGCTTGTAAGTTTTTTAATGTAAACTGTGTTTTCCTACCTTGAATATTTTTTAGATCTTCAGACTTGAAAATCTCTAGGGAAATAATCAAACACTTTAGGAAAATTTGTATGTTGGAGCTTAAAAGGCCTATTACACCTTTTCAGAATACTAAGCTATTTATAATATTTTATACCATATTTTTCACAAAAGAAACTACAATCCATAGATCGTAAATCGAGAGAACACTCAACTAAACAATGACTACGGAGAGAATAACAATTATGCTATTTAATTAGACAAGCTCTACATAAGTCTATATAGACTTATTCAGTGGAGCATAAATGAGTACTATTCATATTGAATGGTGTTTGTTGTTGGTATAATAAATTAAAATATACTTTGACCTTAGTTCACGAGAGAGAGGCAATCAATGAGACAATATGCATACAATGTGCGTAGGCTTTAACTGATTTCAAAGGGTATGCTAATGATTTTTCTGATGACTTGCACATTTCAAGTGTGAGCTACCGTAGGTATATATACGATGTGTATTATAATACCGTGTGCTGTGGCCTATAAATATCATATATACGATGTATATATGATAATTATAGGCCACAGCAAAAAAGAGGGATGTTATAAGTTTATATAGTGTGTCTGCACATACAGCCCCTGAACGGATAAGAGTGTTCTTAGCTATGTTTTATTTGTTTCGGGGCGTTTTTTAGGTCCAAGATAGGTTAATAACTCCAGGGATTCAGTAAAGATATACAAATTTAAAATATCAAAAGCTGAGGCACTTTTTTCACTGACCGTACAAGACAATCTTACTAATTAGTTGTGACAATTCTAAAGAGGTATATCGAAACCAAGACATGGAATATGTACTTTCACAGATATGATTTTGTTAGAATAAAATTGAATTTGCTACAGAAAAATCTGCTTTTTCACCAACTTTGAAAATGTTGTAAGTATATAATAGTTTCATTCATTAGTTCATAAAACTAACACTCATAAACACATTAAAAATAGATACTAGCGCGAAAATCTTTAAAAACACTAAAAAAAATAGGTAACTAATTATAGTGGTGTTTGTGCAAGAAACCTACTTTTTTCAGATGGATCAATGCGTGACGAATCAAATGCAAAAAGTGATTACTTTTTACGCGAGAATTATTTTATCTTCAAAACAATTGTTGCGATCTTTACACTTCGTTATCTCAATGTCATGACTCAATCACTGCATCATTGCATATATTTTTAAAGATTATCGAAAAAAAATATTTACCTATTGATTCGAAAGTGTAATTTTGTGATATTTATCGTTTATCGAAGCACTCGTGGCTAAGACGTTCCTGATAGAGGTCGCTCTGTCCTCCGTCACTAGCTCATACGAACGAACGAACGAATTATATTATTATTTAATCCCCATAACACAAGCTCTGTTTATATTGAGGCTAAGGGATACTGTATGAAATGTCATTCTTCAATTTGATTTTTGATTAATGTAGTGCAGTCATAATATTCTTTTTATTTAGCATACTTTTAGCAAACCATAAAAGACATGATCGTTTTTCACTTTTTGGAATAACAGCGGAAACAACACTACAGGTAAATTGAAGTAATTTTCGCAATTTTAACTTTAAACGAGATCGCTGCAGGAAGCAGAATGTTGTGTGACAGTTGATTTTAATTTCTCGTCAACTGCCTTTATACGCAGCAGTTAGCTACCAGGACATGCCATTTAATTTTAAGAAGAGTGCTGCTACAGAAATGCTTTATTACTATGTATTACTTATATTAATGGAATAGAGTGTTTTTTATTACGAAATGCTTTATTACTATGTATTACTTATATTAATGGAATAGAGTGTTTTTTATTACGAAAGACAAAAGCGTGATATTAATCAAAACCAACATTACTTTAGAAATAACATATAATACAACACCAGTATTTATTTCCAACATTATTCCGTTTACGTCCAAGATCGATCAACGCAATGGTGTATTGTATCTATAATTATGTTACTGTTAAGTATATTATATATAACTGTATAACTTGGAGCCAAGATACCCAATCTGTGGCGCCCGCATAACATAAGAAAATAATAAATAAAAATCTCTATAGGTGGTATCTGCCCTTACGAATGCAACGAATCATTAAATATTACTAATTGTTTGAAGATTTTTATATTACATTTTATTTAATTAATTACTGGACCAACTTAAATAATGATTTAATAATACTTTTAATACACATGAAACATGTTATCATTCTGTGTATAATAATCAATCCTGTCTAGACTACCTCGTTGCATACATTCTCTTCCACTGTGCCACATAGTTTAAAGTTAACCAAGTGCCTGTCAATCACATATTGGGTAAGTAGGACACTGTCGTTAGCCTGCCACATCCTGTACTGAGCTATATCTACATTATTATAAAGCGTAAATTCGTTAACAACAATGTTTGTTGTTTATAACGAAAGTGGCAGAGTGGCTTTTCTTGTTCGAGTTATTGAAAAAACTTGTCAACGAAAATGTCAAGTGCCGTTGACCCTCAATCTCACATTTGTTCAAGTGGACATCAGTTACAAGTGGATCAGTATAATCGTTTTCTTAAAGAGGTAACACATTATGATTATGGTGAGAAGTTATTGTAGTGGGAACTAGAGTCAGCGATATTTGTTTGAATAAGTCAGTTAAAAAGACATTTAGTGAGTAATTTATTCGTTGACTAATTAAGATTTTCGAAAATTATTTACGCTAATCATAGTTGGGACAATTGACCAGTAATATTGTTATAGTCAGAAGGATTAAAAGGCATAATAAGTTTAAACCATTCAGTGGGAAATTATATGACTTTTCATAAAAACTTTCCCTTTTAAATAATCGTCTTCTAATGTGAGTTTATTAGAAACCAATAACAATTATTATCTTAAAACTGTTTCAACTCTATCGCTTCATTTATTTATATTTCTGTGGTTAGATGTACCTAGTACCTATTGAGTTGTTTGTATTGTACAATGTAAGAACAAAGTACAACAAATGGCAGTTTCTTGTGAAGATTTCGCTGATCACCTTCTCCATCATGTCAAATCTCAATTGAATGAGAACTCGCAATTTCACTGCAATAATCAAACTGTCACGTTGAACCTACAAGAAACAAGATGTCATCTTTTATGTATATAAAACATGGTTTTATTGTCTGTTTGACTTTTAAGTCTATTTTAAAGCTTTGTACTATAGTAATTATTATCCACTGGTTTCTTTTTTTGACGATCTCCCACCATCCGATCTAAAATCCGTTAAGAATTTAACTTTACCCAGCACTGGTATACAGAACCTTTTTCAAATTCAAATTCATTTATTTGCCTTGAACATGGTAAGTTACAAACAGGTGTTAAAATTTAATACAGTTCATCACATTCAGCTATTTGTCACAACATGCAAATATTATTATAAAACATCGCTCTGGATGGATGTTACTAATACTGTCAATCACTTTTGTGGAATGTAGGTATGTATGTCAATTTAGTATAAAATAAAAGAGAGAAAAGAAAATTAAAATAAAAATTAAAAATTTTGTTCGTTTACTCTTTCGTCTCTATCAAAGTCTCTATGCTGAGCAAAATCAAATTAACAAAAAATAGGCGGTGCATTATAATGAAATAGTACCTTCGATATCTGAAGAATTTTAATAAGAATTTTCAATTATATCAATAATCTAAAAAGTATCGTTTTCTAATATATTTGTTTTCTCATAATGTGGCTACCAAGTACCTAGTTGAAATGACTCTGCTCGAACAAAGCCGTGGTACCACTAGTCAATTCAATTCGCATCATTGTGTGATGGGAGCTACAAGTACGTGTCACAATGGGACGACCGGCCCCATGGTGTGTGCACATAACTGAACTTGGATAATTAAAGGTCGACGGTTCAAGGTACTGCTGATTTCCATGATAACCATGTCTAGTACGAGCGGAAATATATTATTTGACTTTTAAAATCTTGAAGATTATTGTTTTGTAACTACGAAAAAAAGGTGCAGTTTCGAACGGCATGGTGTGTTGCACAATATGTTGTATGAATTAAACTTATTACTTCTTTTTTTTTGCTTTTTTCTTCACAACTCATTTGATACACTGCTCAATCCTGCATTCTACAGTAATTTGTAGGTTCGTTCGTTCGTATGAGCAAGTGGCCAACTCTGGTGACGGAGTTTTTTTAGGCTTCCTAAAGGCCTAAGTTGTAGGTTAGATTCAAATTAATAAAATCGAGGATCATTGGTTAAATATCTTAAAACTACCCTTAGCTGAGCATTCATAGTTGTTGTTAAAGTTTTATTTGAACCCAAAATTTACCTAAATTCATCTCTCAGACAGGAAACTAGATAAGGTGTCGATTGATTATCGTGCGTGATACTTCAGGGCGCCTACTTATAGTGCTGGAGGATGTAAACCAGAATTAGATATGGGATGAAGCCATTGATTAACGTAACACCTACCCATGATAAGCTGATAACGTACTATACAGTATTCTATGGTCACTTTTACACAATTAATATATGAGGAACAGCTAACTTAGAACCTATTTACTAGACATCAATAAGCAACTAAGCCTTAACTTATAAAAATGCTGTAGTGTCAAGGATATTGCTGAGATGGAGTAGGCTTACCCAGCACCTACACCATTCTCACAGCTTAACTTGTATTATCCATAAGAAAGGTATGGCATGATGCATGGAAAGATTCTTAATGTTTTCTTTACCATGATACTAAAACTTTAACAATAATAACCCACGATCTAGAAATTGCAGATGAGGCACTACGCCATTCGGTCAACACGGCAAAGAATCTTATATATCTATGTAAGAGTTTAATATATCTAGGGTAGTCATAGGCACTCAAAAATATACATTTGGCATATGCCTAGATGCCCATGCAAGTGTATACTGTATTGCACATTAAACACAAGTGATTTTTACCTACCTTTTATTATAATGACGATACAGAAAACCGGCTCTACAAGTCATGGGTTTACGAGAAACTATAAAAACATTAGGAATGCAAAACTTGCAACATTATTTTGCGCGTGATTTTGTACCTACTAGCAGCAAATAAATTATATTGAATTAATAAGAAAAACTGCATACATACCTACAAACTTTGGATAATTTTTTTCAGCTAAGTTTAAAAATATTGAAAGTAAAGTTACTTTCTTGGTAGAGCAAGGTATATGAAGTGTTACAAACAAACTTTGTTGCTAAAAGACATAACGGCTATTTTACCTACATGAAGTTTATTCTATAACTAGTATTTAGGCAACGTATGGGCCATTTGCCAGTTTCCGTTACCATAATAATACTGAAACACACAGTTCCTGGTGAAATTCTAAACTCAACGAATTACGTAACTGTGTGGTAATTTTCTGTCAATACCTCGAAAACATTTTTATAGCTGAAACCAGAAAAATTATGTATAAGACACCACTTATAACCTTCTTAATTAAAGCAGTTGGTTTAATGCTCTAACGTTCAGTCTATCTATCTTTGGTTTTGCTTACTGTGGGTAGATATTTGACATAACTTCCATACTGAAAATGTCCAAAATCTTACCACAGTAAGCAAAACCACAGATAGATTGGTTATTGAGATTGGTCGTAAGTCTTCTACGGATCTCTCATAACATAAAACAACAAAGGAGAGGTTTGACCTCAGGAGTGAATAAAGATGATAAGGAATTTTGAGTAGCTAAACGAAAATTTTAAATAACCGAATGACCAAATAAATCAAAAATTCATACGTCGGTATACCGTTTTTATTTGTACAAATTAGACGTCTTTTTTATTTCAATTTATCATCTCATTAGTATAACCGCAGAAAGTTTTTAAGTCATCTGCCGCGCTATCAACAAACAGATTTTCACGGTCTGTTAACAAAACTTCCGCGATGATTCAATTACTCGTACCAATTACCAATAATGGAACAACGTAATTTTTCAGTCATAAAAAGGACACTTAAAAGTATGTATTTACGTATCTACAGAGGATCTTACGAAACAGCTATTAAGGTCAGTCGATTCTCGATTGGACTCTTAAATGGGAAACAATTAACTGTAAATGTCCTATGGTTGGTGCGTTATCGGTTTTCTTGGAGCTTGCTTACTATTATTTATTCCGTGGAGCTACTAGCTACTTAGCCTTTGCGCTATATTGTAGATTCTCTTGGTTACGAATTCTGCTAGTACTTTAAATGTAACAAAAAATATATTTATTAATCACGCAAATACGAATAAGGACTTTTGATACCATGTGAGTGAAGCCGTAAGCAGAAGCAAGTTTTTAATAAATATGTATCTTTGGACTTTAAACTATTTAATCTAGTAAAATGCCAGTAAAATCTTTGTCTATGACAGTTTAGCTCTTGTCAAAAGAGATCGTATGTTTTAACCCCATTATCCTTAAACCATTTTAGCAAGGCTCTATCAAATTGAATATTGTTACTTGCATGTAAAACGAAACTAGCTTGAGTATAATTGCTAAAACAGCAAAATTAAGGTGGAATATTATGCAATACAATTTTATCTGTGTAAAATATTTTCAGAATTTATTAAAAACTTATTTTATAAACAACCTTCACTTAGCTAAAGGCCTTCCCACAGAAATCTGTATCAATAACCGCTCTATATCAATGTAAACTGTCCATACTTCCTAGCAAATAAACAGGTATCATATTTCCATGTGATTGAACTTTTGTCTGAAGGTATTCAATCGCTAATGTAAACTCGCTGTATCAACACAACAGTTAAGACAGGCTTAGTTGATCGCGTAGCACCGTTCGCTGCGCACGTTTGTAGCCACGCCTACAAATTTTTAAAAAGTTTACAAGACAGACCTCGCGTCTGTCATTGTCAAAATGAAAAAAAGTTTAGATAACTCTGTTATTTTTAGTTTAGTGTGATTTTTATCTGTTTGTTTTGTGGTTGAACTAATACGATGAAGTAGATAACGTTTCCTAGTGCGGTTGCGTGTGGTTGCAAAGATATTTTCACTATTCGCGGTATGCTATTATTTTGATAATTTCGTTTGTTTATCTGCCAATTAATATGAGTAATTAGACCGTTTCATTATGGGATACATGTGTATTATTATAACTACAAGGATCACTGCAAATGTGGTTCTCACCTTTCTTTATATATTTTATATGTCGTTATGTAACATATTTCTAAATAAATAAATTTTATAAATAATATCCTTGACCATTCCACACAGCGTCATCAGTCCCAAGCTAAGCAATTTAATGCTTGTGTTATGTTAACCAGATGACTGATGATAATATACTACTTATAAAAAAAATTTGTACTTAAATACATACATATTATACATAGAAAACACCCAGACTCGAGACAAATATTTGCAGATCATACAAACATTTCTCCCGCAGCGGGAATCGAACCCGCAACCTCTGCGACTTGGGCGGACTTTCACCCAGAGGTTGTCAAATAAAGAGTCACTGCTTTTTTTAGACAATATTAAATTAAAATCATGTACCTAAATAATAGGCACTAATGTCTAAATGTCTAATAAACTAGGTATAAAACATTGAATCGTCAATTGAAAAAAATATACTAAATAAAAAAGTTTGTTATAGCAACAGCAAGTAACAATATCCATCCACTTAGGAACTGGTTCAAAAATCAAATCTGAAACATGTTTGACAAGCGAGGGCACCTTGTCCCGACCGGACACTTAATAATTATAATGATTCCAGTTTGAATTAGGCAGAAAAGACACAAAATTATACACAGAATTATACAGAAGAGGTAAATGCATAAAATAGTTTTAATTCGCCAAATAACAACGACAAAAATACGGTTTTTCTTAAACATTCGCGATCACAATACTTTAAACAAAGTTTGCCCTCGACCTCCGGTTGTTGTAACACAGCCGAAACGTCGGGAAATAATACATAATAAATAATGTCACCTTAATAATGATAGTATAAATCGTATCGACTTACTTACTCTGTTTGAATATTTACAACAATAATAAAAAAAAAAAAAAAAAAACTTTATTTCAGACTTTTACATCCATAGGTTGTTAGTAGTGACTACTTGAACTATGTTAGTATTAAATGTATGTATGTATGTTGTTATTTGAAGTTAATTACAGAACTTTTTGATTACTTGAGATAAATAAAACATTGACTTTAAATAAACACTAGGTACTTATCTACTACTAATAACAAACTTGAATTATACCTATGCACTATTTAGATCTTAGACTAAAAAAAGAATAAGCATTATACGTTCGTTTCGCTGTAGGTAGATACAACAGGATACAATATATGATTATGGTATCAGCAAACATGGCATTGTGTGAGAACAGTAACTAACGTTCATGGTGTAGTGTTCCTGACTCATAAACAAGGTCACATTCCCACTAACAAGCTAGGTGCGCATTTCGTCTGTATACCACCTTGTGAAAATTATGCTGTTAAGGTTGCTGTTCATTCGTATAGGCGAATGGCTAACTCTGATGATGGAGTTTTGAGGCCGCCTGAAGACCTGCGTCATGGCTTGACGACTTAAAAACTAGGACAATGTTTAAGGGCTCGTGGCGAAGCTTGCGTGACGTTCTTGATAGAACGTCAAAGTTAAGCAACGTTCTGAGCGGTCACTACTTGGATGGGTGACCGCAAGTGGCATTATCAGCTGAGCGCTTCCGTGCTTTGAGGGACTTACATCTACAATTTTTGCACTCCAAAAGACAAAACTTTTTTTTTTACTTTTACTCTACTTGTCCTTATTAAATTTGTGCTTTTGATAAAGCTAGCTGCATCAGAAAATCTTTCCTGTTTTGTAAAGATTTATCACACGACTTTCAAATATTGTGACCATTTTGCTATCCAATATTTGCTAAGGGATCGCAATGTAATTTGTAAAAGTAGTTTGCATTGAAGTTTTCCACAACTGCGTCTGTCGACTAAATAGGATGTTTGTTTATCCTTCCTGATTACAAAATTGTTTCTGCAACTTTACAGGTACACTAAGTCGCAAGAAAATGTAAAATAACATCTTTACTTAAACCAAAAGCTAACGAAAGATTTGATAGGCAACAAGACTCAAAGAACTATGTTCCTCCAGAAAAAAGCTCAGATATTTTTCATAATCGTTCAGAAATGATATCCTAAGATTTTAGATTGGGAGTAGCCTGAATTTATAAAAAAAAACTCTAGAAAATATAAGTGATCCCTTTAATAAAAAGAGTAGGTACCTATCATTTAACTACAATACAATTGTCTGTTTCAGAAACATCAAATGCCGCAATGCAATCAACTCGAGAGTCGAGCCGACAGCGTCGGTGCAACAAAAGGCGAAACTCCCGCAAAAAATCCCTATCTCCATCAGATCTGAAGTGTGTCCGCGACCCAAAACCGGACAAACTCACCAAACGCTCCCTATCAGAGAGCTCCATGAAGAAACACAGAAAGAGCAACATACGACGAACTTTGACCCACCCATTGCCGGATAGCGTTAGTGTTGAGTTCAGTGAAGTGAAGGTTCCAGAAAGTGATGAGTCGAATCTTCCCCCGACTAGTAGTGATCGGGACACGGAGGATGATTGTCGGATTGTACCGATGCCGGTTCAGATCCGGCCTAGGTGGGACTCGGGGAGTGAGATGGACTCCTTGGTGTCTACTGTTGTGAGGAGAGCGGCACGGCGACGCAGGACACCTAATAATCCAGGTGAGTTGCTCCTATCTATAGGGGAAGGGGGGGACTCTTGATCCCCTTTTTGTTTTTTGTATAGTAATAATATCTAATATAGTATAGGATACGTAGTGGTAGAGCAACTAGTTATGGTAGGTTACTAAGTACAAGTTAGCTAATTATGAGAGCATATAGTAAAGGTCCTATATGCTCTCATAATTCGCTACCACAAAATAACGCATGACAATTTATAATTTATAGGTCGAAGGATAAATTCTGCAAAATTATGATTATGGTAGAGTTTTGTAATGTAGATGTGGCTTTATTAATGAGAATAACTAAAAGAGCCAGTAAGAAATAAAAAAAAAGAAAAACCCTTTTTTTTAAATAAGGTATTACCAGAGAAAACTAAAAGTAAATATCCAAAATGAAAAAAGTTTCTGTGCTCTAGAGTTTTTAGCAGGGCACGTCGGGCACAGACTCTAAAGCTAATAACTCATAAAACCTGTAAATAAAAAGATAACAATCAAGATAACGTTTTATTTTTATTGCAAACACCAGACAATTGACGTAACGTGGTTAAAAACCATTCAGCAAATATGCAAAAACCAGTCAAGGATTTTATGCACTGCGCTTATTATAGCTGACTATTTTTGCCATCGTAACTATTTAAATCCTAACATTTTACTACAAGTTCAAAGAAACTTAACTGGTAGAATCTTAAAATAAATATTTTTATCTATTCTGATTATTACTGGACTTACTCCAGACGCTCTACTTGTTTCAATTGTTATTTCTTGGAATTTTACTTCATATTATTCAGTGCAGTAGATACTAGCGCACGGTAATGAATAAATGGGGTAACTTCCGATCTCAGTAAATCACAACAACTCACAATAACTATTGATATTGTTTTCACTTATGTTGAACAGAGTCGTGCAAGGTCGGTTGAAGCGTTAGTCTTACCTTGTCTCTTTATTAATATAAATGGTACTATTTACCAATCTGTGGTAAATGTAAACATAGGTAAAGGTGATAATTATAGTATGCAAAGCATTAGCGCCATGAGTAGGTATATAAACCGCTATGCAGTAATTACGCAAATTGCTACAGTCCTGAACATAGAGTATATTGTTTGTGGAGGCTATCTAAACGTACTTGGACTCACGACAAAACTTTTTTTCTTATCGAAATGGTTGCCTGGAAGAAATTGCTTTAAGAAATAAGACCGCCATTTGATACACAATGTTTATTTCAAGTAAACCATTACTTCATAAATTTTCTAATTAATAAAGAATTAAGGTAATACGTAGGTATTACAAGTGGTCAGTAGTTCTAGCTTATCTTTAGTTTGTAAGGACATTTACTGAGAAAGTAATATACCACTAGGCATTTTTACATTAAAACCTTTAAAGGTTGTAAGATGGCATTCCAATAAAGATTGCATTCCATACGTGTCAGTACACAGACCATTGCGGTGTATCAATTGATTTAATATCATTAAACTTTTGAACGACACACTCAGAATTAAGTATGTGTACTAAACTTAATATTGTTATTACCTACATTATCAAATCGGGCAACTTCAAAGTGACACTGCGCTCTTTGATACAAATATTAATTCGTTCTTTCCTATTTCAAACATATTTTCTATTTAGCGGACGAAATCGTATTTAGCTACTCATAACTATCGACGTCAAATAATCGATCAATTCGTCTGGTAGCAGCCTTTTTGTACTCAGATTAAAAATTTACTCGTTATTGTCAAAGATTTCCACATAAATAAAGGTTACACTATTATCTTTATTTGTTTTTATGATAATGATAATGAGATTAATTCACTGGACCATATAAAACAGCCATAAATATTCATGCAGTTTCTTACAGAGTATATTTAATTAGTACTGAGCGTGTGTACTGTGAGAAAAGTCAATTGATTAGTTACAGGGTTACTTCCTCGTTACTCATGTAATAATTAGGTAGTGTTATCTAAAAATTGCTTAAAAGATCTGAAAGAAATGTCTACCGCTCCCTGGGATACAGTCATGATCATATTATTTAAAAAAAAAATTCATTTCATTATCTAAAAAAAGTTTAGATTATGTTATATCCTCTCTTAGCAAAAAAAAGTAAAACTATCAATGTTAAGAAAAACTCCAATATTTTTCAAACATTTTTTATTATGAATTTATTCAAGTTGACTTACCAAAATATAACTGTTTGAAAGCATAACTTTCCTAAATTAAAAATTCTAGGACAAACGGGTTTTCGAAATACCAAGACCTGCAGGTTTTATTTTATTAGTCAAATCACGCGCGAAATCTTTAGATTTGCATTGAGATTTGCGCAGTTTATAAATATTGTTTTTCCGTACATTGAGAGCCATCTATTTTTGCGCGCGTAAACTGCAGTTTTCCTTACTGCACTTCGTAGTGAAAATGTATAATAGATGGCGCTAGCAACAACTAACGCTTAGATTATTTTAGCCTTTGGTTGCATCAACTACCTTTTTCTTCTGACCAGCGAGCAGAGATGGCGCTACCATCTGTATTATTCAAATTCTTTTTAGGGTTGTACATGCCCTTACTATCTGTATTTTTAATGTATTACCTTATTGTGTACAATAAAGAATACCATTAATAATTTTATATAGGTACCTTACAACACGTTATTATACGTTAGGTATACGTTATATAAATAAATAAATAAATAAATATCCTTGGACATTCCACACGACGTCATCTAGTCCCAAGCTAAGCAATTGAATGCTTGTGTTATGGTAACCAGATGACTGATATATTACATAGATACATTTTTTTTTGTAAGTAAATACATACATACATATTATACATCGAAAAACAACCAGACCCGGAACAAATATCTACAGAACATGCAAACATTTGTCTCGCGGCGGGGATCGAACCCGCAACCTCTGCGTCTCAGGCGGGCTTTCGCCCACTGCGCCACAGAGGTCGTCAAATATCTGTTATTTTTGTATCGAGCTCTAGTGGCACTTACAACAATGTCCCGAAAATTTGATATAGAGACAGGTCCTGACTTTCATAGATTTTCAGAGGCATGAGGTATGTAAGTCTTAGGTTCTTTTCAGAACAGAAGGAATGTTTTTATTTGAATAAAAGTCATTGAGATTGAGATCAACAATGATACTTGTGAAAAAAACATGTTTTAGAAGGACATACGAGCAGATCGCTGTCATGGAAGTATCACTTGAAAAACCAACAAAGGACTACAAACGCATGCTTTATTCTGCCTAGTACCTAGTACCTACCTAGGCAGAATAAAGCATGCGTGTAGGTAATAGTGTAGGAAGTACACATGTAGGTAGTTATCAGCTTATTGTAGGCAATGACAATGAATGAAATTGGTAATGTCAATGTCACATTTTAATTTATAACATAGGTACCTACCTATTATTTGATTTATTTTTATTCTGTGTATACAGCAAGCATTATTGTAGGTACCCTCAACGAGATAGATAAATAGTAGGTAGATATACACATTGTTGTACACCACATGTACCTAAATATACATTACAGACACACAGAACATTAAAATAAAGTAATCTTAGTAGGTCTTATCGCTAGGAAATATTTAATTTTCTTCCAGACATGAACAAGATAATTTCCCAATTTCAATCTCATTCAAAGTAGGTACTTAGGTATCATAAAATAAAGCTATTAATTATGTTATGTTTTTTTTTCTGATTATCTAATTTTCTGTGCAACTTATTATTTGTCTTATAACATGATAGAGGAATCGTTTTCGTGACAAATAGGTTATTCGGATATTTAGAAAATGAAATTTAGAAAAAAAGGTTAATCGGACTGTTGTTTTCAATAAGTAATAGGCAGGTAATAGATACACCTACGTACCTTACAACTGGGATGGGAAGTACCTAGGTACTGAATTATTTAAGGAACCAAGAAAAGGGACTAATCCCATTGAGAATATGTTAGTTTTATATTTCACACTCTCAAATGCGCTAGGGAGAGCGTTGATGTCTTTTCTATGAAAATTCGACTACGTAAACGCAGACTTATCGGCTATTCGATTTTTTTTGTAAGTAGGTAATAAGAACTTAATATTGCATTTGGTATAATAAAAAATGTCTGTTTAAAATAAAGTCTGTTT
The DNA here is from genome assembly GCA_963582015.1 of Xanthorhoe designata. Classification (NCBI taxonomy): domain Eukaryota; kingdom Metazoa; phylum Arthropoda; class Insecta; order Lepidoptera; family Geometridae; genus Xanthorhoe; species Xanthorhoe designata. The sequence goes on from OY757038.1 coordinate 8,438,725, forward strand.
AAAAACCGAAAAGTATGTAAAAAAACAATAACTATTTATGTAGGTACCTATCTTGAAGCCAACTTTGGAAGTTTAGTAGAAACTACGAGTTTACTTAATCTATCTTACCTACTTAGTGTAGCAACCTTAATAAAGCAAATTATAATGAAACAATAATAAAATTAAAAACTTGAAATTTGGACTGTTGCTGTTGGTATTTTTTTTAAAAAAGAAGATGCATTTTCCATAGCGCTCGGTAATGTAGAGTTTTTAAAAACGCTTTCAATGCGTTGGCGTTTTTTTGCTACGAACCGATTTATAGAGTTAGCTGATTCAATCAATCAATCATTTATTTATTTCTCTCACAAACAATACAATATACAGTTAAATAATTACAGGAAAATAAAATGAATTAAAGAAAATAAAAAAATGCAGTTAAAAATAATTCAAAAATAAGTGTCGGTTCTAACTTAATACAAAGAAATGTTGTGAGAGATATTCTGTAATTCTTATGTCGTTTTGTTTTTCACAGTGTATTACTTATATTAATAATTCGTATTATGTTTTGTAATGTACCTCACGAACTAGTGATGACGCCTGTACAATTAGATAATATTATGCTTTGACCTCCAAGTTGAAACAAAAAATATAAGTAGTAAAAAGTTTTATTCTTCGGTTATTGCTACAAAAACTAGCGTTTTCTTCACGGATTGTTGGTTATTTTAGGTAGGTAGGTAGGTACAGTTACTGTATTTTCGTTTACCTATAGTCGGTCTGAGTACTTTGATGGTGACAGTTAGTGCGGGGGTGTTGACGGCCACCTACGTTCTCCTCCTGTGCAAACAAAAGCTATGCCTTTTCCAAACTTGTTCCATATATTTCTGGCTCACTGTTTGGTCTAGTTCGCCAGTGCAAGTTCATTGTTCGTCGTCTGTCAACTTCGGATACGCCGTAAACGCCACGGGCGCTTTGAATGCTTTTTGTGGCAAAGTTTGGGTCTTGCCAGAGGTAGAGCCTTTTTGTTCCATTACTGCCTGTCAGTTACACCGTTTTGGTTCTATGTTATGTTTTGTTGTTGGCGTTGAGACGCGAGGTGAGTCACGATGTTAGGTCTCTCAAGAGTCGATAGTTTATACTTATCGATAAATTGGAGGTAGGTACAATAATATAAATAGTCAATAAGTAATACCTTTCTATATACTTACTTACTATAAGATAGTTACTAATGACTAATGGAATGTTTAGTGGACCTATGTTGTGCAAAATGTAAAAACATAAATGAGAAAATAATTATGATAATACCTACTTTTATTAATTAAATCAAATGTTGCAGTAAACTTAAATCAACCTGCAAACCCAACAATTAGATTTTTCACCATGGGCATAAAAAATACAAAAACCGAACAGTTGCATACCCTACCTAGTAAAACTTTAACATTAGGACTACCAATGTTTACGTATCATAAACGATGAGGACCACAGCATAATAAGACCCAATACAAATATTACATACAAATCACACAAATAGTTTTCTTTCTTTCGTCTCAGCAGATTATTCAGTTGCCACTTTAATTAAGTCTATTGTTACAATAACACCCATCTATAAAGTTGTAAAACAAAAAAAATATATCTAGGTACTAACGTACAAAACAATATCTTACGTGACTGAACAAATCATCAAGCGTCATGGCAACATCGATATGCAAACAATCGAGCAAAGAGCAACACTCGACTTGCTCGGCGCAACAGTCGACTGGCCCGGCCGGCTCCCCGCACATCCGCTTGCGCGCTCGGTCCCGCGCCCGCTACCCTAGCCTAACAAAAATTATAAAAAAAAACATAAAATACTCTGCGTACAAACAAACATCTAAATGGCCAGTGAGAAATTCGGGCGCGAGTTCGTAATTTGAAATTATGTGTTTTGACGACACGTGCAAATTTAAAATTTAGAACTAATTTAATTTATTTTTTTGTCATTATTTTCCTAAACAAAAGCAGTGCTAGAAAAATTAAAATATCAGTAAATTAAACAAAACAATTAGTTATTGTGAATAACAAAGTGCCATCTGTTAGTTTTCAAGTGTTTATTGTGCTGAAAAGAAGCCTTGAAACACGAAACCACAGGAAACCCTACTAAACAATAGGTGAGTTTTAAAGTCGGAAGTCCAATAAGTAATTGGATATTGGAGAAGTTTGTAAATTGGATTAAACGCCTAGTGCCTCTTAGTACTAAACTATTTGGATATAGTTGATGTTTCAATACACTTACTTTTTAATCCTACATAGGCAAGCTAATAGTCATATAAATAGGTACCTACCTACCTTATCATTCATTCATAAAGGTGAATTACGATAGAAAGTGATTCTATTTATTACTCTCTAGGTATGGTGTTTCTTTACCACACTAACATACAGCATTTAATATTTCATAACATTCTGTAATACCTACCTACCTACCTACCTACTCGTTCTAGATATTCAAACTTCAAAATCACGTTATTTGGCACTGGACAAAATAATTAGACATGGAAACGAAACCCATGCAATCAGACTAAAATTTGCGTATAATTGATTAGAAATGGGCTCAAAAGATGACGCAGGTCTAAAGTCGGCACCCTCTAATGTACCATGAAGTATTGAAACAAACTTCTTCAAACTTTATAAAACGAATTTGCCATAACGCGATTGCGTCGAAGCAAAAACAAAATTGATCAGCAAATACCTAAGTGTATTATTCAAATTAAATGAATGGCACCAATACTCCAATTCCGCAATAAATATTACCTACTTTAAGTACCCATTTTTTCGGAACTCTTGGATATAAGTTCCTATGTATAATTTATGTTTGCCCAACAGTGGGAAACAATAGGCTTACCACAATAATAATAATGTATTTTTAATTAATCCATGACAGCTTGACACTGTGATACCACTACTTAATCTTCAAAAAGTAATGGGAACCTCAAAAAGTAACTAGAGGCTTAGGTTGCTGACCGTACAATCATCGCCAGAGGTTATTGTTCTAGCGTTCGTGACGGTAGTGGTGATGACCTAATAAAATTATACGAACGCGAACTTATTTTTCTTACCATAATTATTATCTGCACAAAAAATACACTTACATAAGACTATCCATTAGGCACGGTGGCCGTTGTAACTCAAAAGAATACCACAATAGAATGCTAACTTTTGCAAGCTTGTGCTAAATATGTATTTAGAAATGCCTCAGACTAGCCCCTTTGATACGACTCAAAGGATCTTAAATGCCTAAACATTTTGATAGACCATCTGCTATGCTATTTTCTTCTTAATTTATCTCTTTAACCTGATCTGACCCTTTTAGAATCATGTCGTACGAGCCTAATTCTACCAAATTTTCTCTTAAAATTATCTATTCTATAACGTATAGGAAAACACAACGTAGTTTAGTTATGCCATCAAGCGCATAGAAAGTGTTTTCACTAGCTATTACCATACCAAGTCTCTTTAGGGAATAGTAATGCAAGAGCCTCTCAACAGCCAACTAAACCATGCCAATGCCACCCATTCATAACATCGTTCATCATTCACTCAATGCTGTCTTGGCTGGACAGTACAAGTAAAGTTGAAGATGGGACAATATTCTTGGTCTCGCAAAACGTTGTCTCAATTGTATTTGAGCGTGTGGTTCAAGCATTTAAAATACTAGTAGGGTTCCTACTAATTCAAGTTTCAGTCGAATTTTCATCAAAATTGGTCCACTAATTAAAGCGTGACCGAAACAAAAACATAAAAACACACGAACATTAAAACACACAGATTATAATTACTAATTGTTGGATGTTGGAACTAGGAAATAAATGCTCTAGGATTGGACCGTTGTAATAATAAAGTAGATCATTATAAACAATCTACATTATTCTCATTCAGATTTATTATCCTTTGTATCCATGTAGGTAGGTCCTTGAAGGCGGTGTAGGCGTAAAATAAAAATATTTCAATGATGCAAACTTAAATGGGTCTCCAGAAACTCTACATGGGTGTTTTTAATCTATTAGCTGTCCGAAAATGTCAGATTGCCCAATCAACGAATATTTTATAGGTTTTTTGTAAAAACTTGTTTGTATTATTAATAGATACTTATGTGATAATGTATCTTACTAAGTGTTTTTTTTTTATATCGGCAGGTACTGGCTTTGGCCATGTGTTTATAACTATACTACATAATAATTCAAAATAAAAAAGACTGTTTGCAAACTGACTACGATTGTTTTATCGAGCAAATCATAATTTAAATCCCTAACTGTAAATTTTTTTAGTTGATTCTATAGTAAAAATGATTTAATGATAGATACTGTTATTAAACCAACATAAAAGTCACTCAAAAGACGCGCATTGCTAGGTTTATATACTTTTGTGTTCTTAATCGTGTAGAAAAATCTAGATTAACAGAGCGTTCTCTTAGTACGATAAGTTATTATGTACCTGGGTACCTACCTACCTACATTTCGTGATGTAGAAAGCTGGTACAGATATTATCGAAATCTATATTGCTATTATATAAAGTATCAGGGAATTGGAACACTGATTGTAGTAAATCTAAACAAGCGCAATTTGAATTAAAGTTATGGCAAATCTATCTTATAATACCTACTTACTACTTACGTTATAATATAAGTAAATCGTTTTTATAGGATTGAGCAAAATAAAATCCAACCTAATCATAAAAATCTGCAACATCTAACTACTCGTATAATGAATCAGAAACTCATGTGGAAATAATGAATTTATAAAGATATATATATAAATATATTAATAAAGAAGTTGAAGGGGGAGACCTTTGCCCAGCAGTGGGACATGAAAGGTTAGAAAAAAAAAAAAGATATTAACTTTTATAGACCAACATTTTTTTTTTATTCCATGATGACGGTAAACTGAAAGCCCACGAAATAATCAGGAAACTCGAACATCCACAAATCAAGGTAAATATTCCGCTCGTATATTGTTTCTTAAATGAATGAAAACTCTGTCTATGGTTTTTAAAAACTTGACTTCCCTTCGTTGCCCAAAAGCCAGTAAGGTCGTGTTCATTGATGCGGCCTCAAAATAATACTTGGGTAAAAAGTAATTGTGTTTCCGGTAGGGAAACCAACAGTATTGTATAGAACCGGCTTTTGAACCGACGAACACGCACGAACCTGAAACCATTGGGTAGGTAGGATTACATCCGTGAATCTACCTGTTAAGGATATTCCACATGTAGGTATGTATGTTATATAATAGGTTACTTATACATATTGTGAAAATTGTAAAGGTATTGAGTGGATTATATTATAGGTACTTATGTTTACTGGTGGTACAGTTTACCATATAAAACTATGCAACTATGCTGAGGAAAAGCTCTCACCTGCGTCTTAGCTCGCATGGTACTAACCCGTATAAAAAGTAGCCCATGTATTATCTCAGATCATAATTATTTTTTTTTTAAGTTTCAGCCAAATCCGCTTGTTAGTTTTTGCGTAAAAGAGTAGGAACTAAACATCCATCACACATCCATACAACTTTCGCGTTTATTATTTAGTAGGATAAATTATTTTTTAACAAAAATCGTCTAAAACGCAGACCGTGCCAAAAATCTGAAGCAGTTTTTCCAGATGCATTGTTATCAGCTAAGCATGTTTATAAAATTTGTGAGCAAACCCAAGTAGGTAGTTACCTAATCTATCAGTTAAGCCAAGTGAACTTCGCGAGTAAAGCTGTGTACCTTAGCGTAACTGATATCTTCCAATTGAACTATCTTCAAAGAACTAAACTGACTCTTCAGCATCAAGTTATACTTAAGTGCAACGGCCTATTTAATTAAACTTCCAAAACATTATCGGAAAGCATGTGTTGACCTCGCTCCTTCATCCCACGTGAACCGTCTTAGGCAACAAGCCTTGAATCGGCGCCAACGTGAGCAGCTCTTACTTTCATTGTCCAATTGAATGCTGATTTGATTACAATGAGGCCATCCAAGTGATCCAAGTACCTAGGGTGGTTTATTCGGTAATTTCCAAAATTGGAATTGAGTTTTTAGTTTATAGGATCAGTGATATCTACGCTACAATTGTTTTGTACCAGAGGACCACTAATGAATTCAAACTCTCTTTCTATTTTAACTTACAAGCGCGCGAACTTCATAACGCTGTGATTTTACATTCAATCTGAGAAAATTGGCATGATTTTCTGTGAAATTATGTATATTCATTGTAGTATCCAACTATTATGTGCGAGATTAACTTGATTTTATATTTTATAATATTTATATAATTATAGTGTTTTTTATTATATTATAAGTATTAATATTAGAATCCCTTTTCAAGTTCTTTATAAAATTATTTCGTTCCGCCAAAAATAAATGCAAATGTAATTGTACCTACTGATGATATTATGGGCCACAATAAGTTTTAGTTTGTGTACATCATTTATAACGTCATATTCGTTGTGATTTATAAATAATTCAAAGATAATTAAAACTTGATAAGAAACATTATAAAACAATTCAATCCTCATTATAATTGCAAATCGAACCAAACACTGCAAGCACCTGAAGGTGTTGTACAAAATAATGATTAAGCCTTAAACCATTTTAAGTCTGAATCGAGATAAACCACCAAGCTCAGACACAAAAAGATAGCGTTTCTTAGAAGTCCAAGAGAATGGCCATTAGGAAAAACCCAGACTTGTAAAGTTACCTGAGTTTCCTACAAAGTTCAATTTCGAGGTCAACTGTTACTGTGCTGGAATTTAAAAACTTACCACATATTCTTAGCTCTTGAGTTTGTTTTGTTTTGCTTTTTTATTTGCAAAGAAATATATTCTAAACTTAAACGCTTTTTGATTCGAAAGTGTAGTATAAAAATATTCTTAGCTCTTGAATTTGTAGGTATATTTAGTTCTAAAACCATATTTAATTTCCAAAGAAAAATATTTTATAACGCTTTTTGATTTGACAATGTAGTAATTTTACATTTACTTTGTTCAGTATCGATAGGTTCGTGTACAATGTCGCTTTCAACTCACGAGGCTGGCCACCCATCCGTGGTGCTTTCTAAGATCAGATACATGCGAATACTGATGTGGATCGGTATCACGATCAGCCATAGCATTCCTATGATCACGTGTATACAATTATTATGTCTCTCAAATCTTCAGCAGCACTAAACAACGTTTCAGCTAAATCCTAATAAAATTATCACTTTTCAGCCTAATTGTAAACTGTCACACAGGTTTCAAGTTTTGTGGTTGTTGTTTTAAAAATCTAGGCAAACCACATAATTTAAGCTCTTGTTTCTAAACCTCAAACTTAGATTTACCCCCAATACAACAAAATATTGCCAATAATGTATAATAATGTTCATTTTAAAGTTACTACTAGGTACTATTAAATTTTTTTGTTTATAACTAATTAGGTAATGTAAAAGGTACTACAACATAACGAAACAAATAACTATGCTTGAAAACTGTGCTAAACTAAAATAATATAGCAAGTAACTTAGCTCCTACCTGTTTTCTAACAGCAACGTGCTTACACGTATTGAGAGTCGCTTTTGTTGAGTGTGCGCTCGTTTATGAGAGTAAGCAAGTTGTTACCTGTGTGCTCTTTAGTTTCTTGAAGGCGTTCGTTAAGACGTCATTAGTTAGCAGCACCTTAATTTCCTTTACCTACCTAGATTATGATTTGATATACTCAAGAACTTACAGTATTTCATTAAAGTATTACCTTTCTTATCCTTAATCTATTGGTATTGATATTAATTCAATTATTTAACCATTTTTATGGCTTAGATTAACTCTTTGATGTTTTCAAACAGGAACGTTTGATTTTCCAGAGTGGGGCGTCAACTACGAGACTGGTGAAGCGAGCGAGCCGGAGGTCGGTCGCATGCGTCCCGAGGACTACCGGCTCGTGTTCCTCAGCTCGGACTCGTCGTGCCGCGAGGACACGGAGGACTCCTCGTCCACGGCCTCCTCCGCCGCGCCGCCCGCGCCTGACGACTGCGACTGGGATTACTTCGAGCCGGGCGCGGCGGCGGCGCTCCCCACCCCTCCCCCCGTGAAGCTTCCCCCGCTCTGCCCCCGAACTTGCTCGTGCGGGGCCGAGCCGCGCATAGTCGCCGTCCCCGTTCCAGTCCCGGTCCCGGTCCCGGCCGCCCTGTGGCCCGCGCTGCTCGCGTTCCCCTCGCAGCAGCCGCCTCCGCCACACTGGAACACGTACCCCGGCTTCCCGCCGCTCGATGCCGCCGCGCTCGCCCGCCTCACCACGGCCGCAGCCGTCGCCGTCACCGCCGCCGCCACCGCCTCCGCTTCACACAGCCGACTCGAAATGAGCACCGAAAGAAATGATAAGGCGGTTCAATCTGAATCGCCACAGCAGGAGGCTCGCGTTATCGATACCGATAAGAGCATCGCGCCGATCGAATGTAGCGAGTCAGTCGATATCAAGGTGATCACGGAGGAGGACCGCTTATCGGTTGTGACTGACCAAGTGGATGCGATGCCGGAGCACCTGAATGCGGAAAATGCATTTCCCTCGTCGAACGAGTCGGGTGACTCGAGCGACTCGGAAGCTGGAGTTGCGCGCCTGAGCTATGACCTGACGAGTGGAGCGCCCGAGGAGCCCGCGACGTCGGATGAAGACTCCGAAGACTCGGGCGGAGGAGGAGGAGGTAGATTTTCACGAGTGTTTGTGGTAAACCCCGCCGATTCATCATCTGATCTCGAAGACAACGCCGACAGCAGCGGTATCGACTGTGATGATTCCTTTGACAAAAAGTCGGATAGCTTGGAAATAATGGCGGCGGAAGTGGAAATGCAAAATGAAAACGAAGAATCAAGCAGCAGTCATTCCTCTCACAATTTCGATAATCCTAATATTGTTTTATTGGATTCTATCAGTTTTACGGATGAATATCCTTCAATTTCATATGAAAACCATAATGCAGCGTTTTATAACGAAGGAAACAGTTCAACTTCTCAATTTGGTGAGAGCCGCGATAGCAATATGCTGCGAAGTGAAATGTGTGAGACATTTAATAGTTTTAATGCAACATGTAGCGCAAGTATTGACGATTTAGATAATACTAATAACTCAGATAAAGGCCATTACCGATACCGAAGCATATCTGAAAGTACTGACAGTAATTTATCGCCTAATAATTCCAATAGCGAGGCCGAAATGAAAGTAAAAGTCTCGTTCGAATTGCCTAATGAGAAACAAAACAATGAAGGTATTATTTTTACGAAAATTCCGCCATTGTCATTAAGAAAATTATCAACTTCGCCGGAACCCAGCAACGCAAGTTCGAGCTCACCCTCCACAGAGCAAATCGACCTGTTCAAAGGTATCGAACGCACTCTGAGTGAACTATTGAAGAAAGAATTATTGGAGGATCAAGGGGAGGAGAAAATGCACGACAACAAGCCGGTTTGCACCGAGGCGGAGGGGGGCGCTCGCGCACCTGCCGCGACAACAGTTTGCCGATCGCGCACGGCTCGAGCGGACGGCCCCGCGCGCTTCACTAGCCGCGTAATGATAACGCACGACCGCGTCTCCGTCGTCACGTCGGACACGACGCGCCTCATGCGAGATATCACAGTGCAGCACACCAACTCCCAGAACGAACTGGATCCCCAGTCACCCAGCACACGAAACGAAACGGACGAATTATCCGACGACGAAACCCCACAGCCTTCAGGCGGAGTGACTGTTGTTAGCAACGCCGACACTCTCTCGGCGGTCGTGTGCCTCGAGGAGGGGCTCGCAGATGACGACTCTTGGGTCGAGGACGTCAGCCATGACGATGAGGAGGACGAGGCTACTACGGCTTCTGATTCCGATTCCGGGGATGAGGCCTCGCTGCCGACCCGGGGTGAGGAGTTTGCCTACTGCAGGCGTTCCATAGACTTCACCTTGCACACTATCGTCGAAGAAAGCTGCGAAGAAAGCGAAACGGAACAGACGACGAAAAAGCCGCGGCCCATATCGGCTACTGAGTTGGAAAAGTATTTTTTCTTCGGTTTGGGTGATGGTCGAAACGTTCGCGATGATGACGAGGAAGCAGTGTCGGATACGTCGAGTGTGTGTAGTGAAGGTGCTGAATCGTTTGTTGACAGTGAACAACCTAAAAGAAATAGTAGTGATAATGATGAGCTATCGTCGCGTTTGGAAAACTACTTCCTGTCGGGATTTATGGGTTTCAATCAAAAAAGGCGAGACTCAGATGGCTCCGGTAGTGTTGGTAGTGACAGCGAAGGAAGACAAAGTCCCGAACAGAGACGGAAGCGATTGGTTCGTGCCCGAGGTACACCTCGCTCCCACTCAAATTCCTTGGATAATTTGTTAACTGGAGAAGAACCCTTGCAGGATGCACAAGATGTCTCAGATGCCTCAAGCACAGAAACTGAGGAAAACAGGCTTGACTCCTCCGAAAGGCTCGATTTGCAAGGTGAAAATAAAAGGAAAAAACAAAACAAAAAAACACGAGGCTCACCCGCAGACGAGCGCCGACAATCAGCAGAGTTCACCGAAGACGGGCGCGATGACGCAAGATCTGTTTCAGAGGGCGAGGACGGCAGGATATCGCCTCGCCCCGAATTTCCTCTTCTTGGATCTGAATTATCTGAATCTAAGAAACAGACAAGTAGAGATAGTGGTTTCGTTGGAAGCTGCGATGATTTATTGAGAAACGGAGACTCCAGTAACGAATTTTCCAGATCTCATGAACCTAAAATAGAATTAGAAGAAATTACTGAAGAAATCAGGCCAGATGTCGAAGAACGCATCGAAGGCCCAGTAATATCCCGTCCACCGCAAAGCCCTCTCAGTCGAAAAGATAGCTTTAACAATTGGTCATCTGATGAGGAAACAAATCTAATGATGACAAAAATGCGTCAATTTTTCAAACAGATGGTCAATACAACGAACGTAAGAACATCTACCCCCGCGTCGACAAACTCCGAGAGTTCCCCCGTCCGCCCACCGAAACCACCCCAACTATTATACTTTGAGAGTGAACTAACAAGGCTAATGAAAACCGTCCCGGGTATTCGTGACGAAGAGGTGCGTGAGATTGTCGAGTATCTGTCAAGTGAAGACACATGGAGTGATTCATACGATTCTTCAGACTACACCGGTTCCGACTTAGAGGGTACGTCATCAAGCAGATCCGTCTTGAGGAAACAAATATCTGAGAGCTGCCGTGAGATAATCGATAAGTTCGATAACGGAAATAACGACGCGGGTTCATTAGAGCGCGACGCGGTCGGGGCGTATCGGATGCTGACGGCGACGCTGGAGCGTGCTGGTGAAGGGTCACCTCCTTTATTCGGAAAAGTGATGCGGCATATTGGAGGGCGATTAGTAGCGTTGATGCACGAAGTTTCGGCTGGTGCATCGCCGAGTACAGACGATGACAGTGCGTCAGAGCCTGGTGCTTTGGCTCGGAGTAGATCTCATGATATATTGGAGGCTGCGGCGAGTAGAGGCAGTGTTGCTAGTGACTGTGAGAGGTTTTCGTGGCGTGGTAGTTTTGAATCAGCGCTGCTGGCAGCGGATTCGCGAGGGACTTTAGGGGGCGGTGTGGAAGCGAGGAGGTCTCCCGCGGGCGTGGAGCTCGCAGCCCAGAGATCTCACTCAAGAAGTTGTGGAGCTATCAGTGGCAGTGAGGACAGACTGTGGCGTGGTAGAAGACGAGCATCTGCACCAGACGCTGAGGTAAGTCAAAATACATTTATCTTGATATCTAGCTAAGATTTATCAACAAAGCGCTAATGTTGTAAACAGTTTCGAAACGCAAACTCTCAAACCATTGAAAGTGGCTCACAACTGAATAGGTATTTCACAAGTGTCAATGTCACGCACGCTTTGTAATCAGCTTATTTTGTTCACGTGCAGAGGTGTAAGTGTATACGTCTATCATAAAGTTGTAGGTATAAAAAGGCAATCAAACATACCTTAGTGTTTTTATCTTAGATTTTCAACAAAGCCGATAAGGTGTGCAAATAAACTTTAGATAACCTAGTTGCAATCGATTCAATCGATACAAAGTTCCAAGTGAAAATAAATGACGGGCAATGAATTTTATACTTATTTAAAAAAAAATATCGTTTGTGTGCCAAAAAAAAAGATTTTTAAATAAACATTAACATGTATAAAAATTATGAATCATGCTAAGTACATAAACCCGCAATGTTTTTACAATCTGTTGTACTGTAGCGAATTGATGAAGCTATCTCACTCCAGTAGGTGACCAATTATAGCTGTAGTTTTATCAAAACGTTCACTTCCTGATTTCCCGATGGCAATACTAGAGAAATAAATCATTATCTGCCATAAATCATAAAAGATGTATATCAAAATTGGAAAGTCTTCTAGTTGCATAACAAAATCTTGAACTTGTTACCTAACTTATGATTGCATACCTGCTACTGAAAACTGGAGCATGCTATCAATATTTGCATAACTGAGATTCATTATTATTGTTGAAAGAAAAAATAACGCTCGTTCACTTTTATTGATAGAAAGAATACTATAACATCAATAGTAGTCATACATTCCAATGACAATTGCTTTAAATTAATGTTTTTTATAACAAAGTTACAAGTTTGAATGCTTTCATCGTAGGCTACGATAACTATTATCTGAATTGTATTATAATTGGGCGTATACATTCCTTAATCTAAATGAAGTAAAGACTACACACGTTTACAAGTTTAACACTATAGATTTTAGATTTTATTGATGTGTCAGAGTCTAAAGTTAGACCCATGTTAGACCATACAAACAAATTGATGTAAAGATGTTTTCTGCGTTTGTCTCATGAGTTGCCAAGAGACTACTAATGGCCTGTAGTGACCGCATAACATCAAGTTGTTTACTTTCTTCCACACTACGAGTATGAACACGAGGTCACATCAAACTAACGTTGTTTGAATAATTAATTTTAACCTTTTTTCTTTGGAAAACTGGTAATCCACCTACATTGTTGAACTTGTTTGCTTGTGCAGCTGTGTGGCATTTATTTGTAAACATTTGAGATAGCTAAAGAAAAAAAAACATTTATTATCTTTATACAAAGCCTGACTACACGCATTAATATATTTAAATAAAGCGTACCATAAAGACATCTTTCACCATCATCTATGTATATAGTAAAACATTGATGAATCATTCCAAAGTAACAATCTGTGGTAATAAAAAGTACATAAATAATAAACGCTTATCTGTTTATTAGTCCTTTGTAATCGTTAAAGCTGTGAGCGCAGTACTCAGTTTACAGTTAACTTGCTTAGGACCTTAGAGATGGTGAAACAAACTATTATTAGCTTTAAATTTACTAGATCAAACAGCTGAACCATAAAACAAGTTGGAAGACAGGAAACACTTACTTGCCACATCGTGCATAAGCAATTAGCATGGATCCGCATGGTGGCCCTGCTTCATCGTTGCACAACTAGGCCTACATAAGCAAGAACATGCCATGAACTGATCTTAGTTGTCTTGATTCCGGTTGATTCCGGTTAAAACTAGCCACTATGGAAGAACTCCAAAAACGCTAGAAAGAAAGTTAATTTACTCAAAATTTTAGTCGATTAGTTCAATAAAACATCGAATTATTTATTTTGATGTAAAAACAGCGAACTGTATAGGTACTAAGTATCCCAGAATCATAAAACGTTCGATGATATAAAAAGTCTGGAATAAGACGAATCTAACTTTTTCACAGATTATTTTTTATTTCCTGTTATCCTTATTAAAAATAAGTTGGTATAACTTATTATCCAGTTCGAAAGCCGTCGTCATTACATAGGGAGTGCACAGCTTGAAATAACAACTTAGCAGCGGGAAATATACTAAACTTATCACTTGCGATTTCCCACACTTGTAACAACCCGCTAAACATGATTAATTTCAACGGTTTAATGTTTAAAAAAAGATATTATAGGTAATACTAGCGGCTCGTCCTGACTTCATCTGAGTTGATTAGCCTAAGTCCGTCTGAAATAATGCACCTTGTAGGTAAAAAGGTCTACTTATAGAATAACCTAATAAGTATAATATCAAATAATGCACTATGAATAATTTATCTAGAAAGCCAGACGTGTGCAACTGCTAAACTAATGTTATTTTGTGTATTACTACTATATATTAGTGTCCTCTAAATTCAAGTTAGTTTAATTTATTATTAGATATTTTTCTTATTCCTGGTTTATTTTAGAAACGCCACCACCGTTGTATACGTTTTGTTTGTTTAAGTGGATGAGCTTTATACCTCATTTAGTATGTTATATTTAGTATGTTATAAAGTTTATAAACTTAGAAACACATCATATAGATTTATATAATCTTACAGCCAGAAGAAGAGCAACGCTCGGGATCGTTACCTCGCTTACCATCAATCGCTGCAAGCGCTGAACGCGCTCCAGTCGGACCCGTGAAGTCCGCTAGATACCGTGCTCCAGGGTTCAGGACCGCTACACGCGCTGCTTCCGCGCCAGGCTTGCATGCCCCGAGGCGGCGCCGGCCGCCGCCCACGCCGCAACAGCCTCCACCATCTGCGCCAGCTTCCGCACCTAGCTTACAGGGTAAGTCTACTTTTATGCAAATGCATATTTATTTACTCGGATGGATAGATTGTGTGAGAGGTTATGAATGTAAGAGGAGTGAGTTCAGAGTTGACGAGTGATAGAGGAGAGTGGAAGAGAAAAACATGTTGTGCCGACCGCACTTAGCGTGGGATAAGGGCAGAAGACTGATGATGGATATTTATTTACTCGTTCGTTCGTTCGTTCGTATGAGCAAGTGGCCAACTTTGGTGACGAGTTTTTAGGCCGCCTAGAGGCCTCCGTCATGGCTTAACGAATTTAAAAGCCGGGACCGACAATTTAACGTGCCCTCCGAAGCACGGAAGCGCCATCCAAGTAGTGACCACTCTAAGATCTATAGAACATCTTAGCAAGCCTCGCCACGAGCGCTTCTATTATTTACTACTAGCTGTAGCTACCCGCGAAGTAATGGTATATTATGGTGATGATAAGATAAGCCTTTAACCTTCCTTAAGAATTAATCTAGTATAATATTATAATATGTTTTGAGAACCTTTTTTCAAGTTAGGGCGTGACCAAGGTAAATAGGGATTCATTTTTATATATAGAGAAGATAACTGTGCTCAGCGGTCATCTACCATTTAGGATACCTAGCTTGGTCGAATAGTTGCGCGTACAATAATAGGCTTAACGAAACAGCACATGTATAAGACGCATGTGTTTGAGACAGGAATTGGATAACCTAGGCGAACATACTTTGACCAAATTGGTGACATTTTCGGTTCTTAACCGTGGTACGGTTATGTAGTCCGGCCAGCCGGACTATGGAAAATTTGTTTTTTCGATTGTTCGGTGACGATACTGTTTGGTCGATTGTACATCTGTAAACTGTACCTTGGTCCGGTTGTTGTAATTCAATGCCTCTATCTATGACTAACTATGAATTAAGGAGTCATTCCTCGTAGCGCACCAAGATGAACCGCACCCAGATGAACCGCACCTAACCACACATACACTTCCACATAGCGCACCCGTTTTGGTGCGTTTCATTCAGTAGGTATACTACACTTTCCGTTGTGAGCTCAAATGAAAGACCTTCATGAGATCTACTTTTTTGATGACAGCTGTCAAACTTCAAACGCCCATATCTCGAAAACTACTCGTCCTACACTTTCCGTTGTGAGCTCAAATGAAAGACCTTCATGAGATCTACTTTTTTGATGACAGTTGTCAAACTTCAAACGTCCATATCTCGAACACTACTCATCCTACACTTTCCGTTGTGAGCTCAAATGAAAGACCTTCATGAGATCTACTTTTTTGATGACAGCTGTCAAACTTCAAACGCCCATATCCCATATGTAGGACGAGTACCGTGAGTATTACTCACCTATGTATAAGAAAAAAAACTAGAAGTATTTAATAACGTTTATAAGTCATTCTGTTTAATATTTATTTAATATTAGTAAGTTTTTCCAAGGCATGCCCTAACACGATTTCATGGTTAAGGAATTGCAGTTGTGCGTATCGCATCATCTTTTTTATGTTTTATTTATCTTTTTTTATGTTTATATATTTTCTGTATATTTTTTTATATAAATTTACACTTAAGATTTTTATATGCGGCACATCTCCATTAAGTAATCTCATTTTTTTATCTACTATTTCCTTCTCTACATATTGTGACACACAAGCAAAAAGATTACATACTGCATGTACTCGTATTACAATGAGATTACTATTTTCCATGGTTCGGTCAACCGAACTATCGAAAAAAATTTTTTTTCCTTGGACCGGTCAACCGAACTATCGAAAAAACAAATTTTCCATAGTCCGGCTAGCCGGACCACACAACCGTACCACGGTTAAGAACCGGACATTTTGGAGAAAGCCAGGTGAAAGGAATTCTAAACCAGCTAAACGTATTACTATAGCGTCCCATAAAGACATAAGTAGCCTCCATAACATTTCTTATCTTCAGATAGGGTTGGCACAACAAATTGTCTTCCTCTTCATTCCCTTATCTCTTGTCATCTCTTTTGAAATTCACTCCGACGGTTAACAAAAGACATCCAAATTGTTATTGCACAAACTTTTACAAACTTCAAAGTTATTTCTTGTTTTATACCCTTTTAAACTTTAAGCATCTCAATAAATTCATCAAAATCATCATTTAATGCAGTTTTAGTGGGCATACAATACTATTGTCCAAAGTGTTGGGTATAAAGTGTAGAAAACCGGAGACAAGAAAGTTCAATTAGAAATAACAGCAAGGTAAATTGCACTTTCGCACGCATAATCTTAGAATTTGTTACCGCAACTTATCCAAAGAGAATGTGCTTATGTGACGTCACAGCTTGATTATGTGAAAGAAAGTAATCTTAAATAAACTTAAAATGTACCTTAATGTACGTTCACACTACGAATAACAATGAAAATAAATACAATGCTTTAACCCTAAAAAGCAAAATTTAATTTATGTATCTTAATACCGTTAGTACATTGTTTTTATTAGCATAATGTTTGCAACATATACGTTCGTTTTAACGAAGTAAATTTTATAAAATCTCGTGTATTTCTAACATACGGGCATATAATTTACAGACAATAGCATTGCCTTGACTTACTTCATTTATTTCGTTTATACAAGGTCAGCGATTGTTGGACACCATTAGAATGATATTCTTGTATCATTATAAGTATCTAAGTTTAACTTAAAATATCTAAGTTGTGTCAAGCTAAAATTAAACATTCTACAGTAAAGTTTAAAGAACTTCCAATCTCATTTAATTGTTTGCATTTACAGTGCACTGTCTCCTTGTTTTGTTCAATGCACACTTGGAAATTTTGCTAAAGCAGTGATTGTATATAATAACACGTTTTATTTTATTGCATTATTTATCTTTTGAGTGTATTTTCGTAAAAACTGTTCTTATTATTTAAATAATTATTCAAAGTAAACTTATTTTGTATCATAAGAATTTAGAGGTCTAACAAGAACACGAGGTCTAATCGGTGAAGGAAAACATCGTGAGGAAACCCGCGGCTTAGTTAGCCCCACAAGTATTGAACATTGTCTTTCCTGTGAATATGGTCATCTAGTAATGATGTAAAGGCCTAATTTTTTGTTTAGATGTCTAATATCACCATGTAATATTGTGGCTTTTTTAAAATGAATTAGTAAATTACATCAAAACTATCAAAATTCAAAACAAGCTACTTTCATTAGATCGAGACTACTTCTTTTTATTGATTAGAATCATCGGAACGTTTCATTAATCTCGTTTGTTGTGCAATCAATTGTTTTATGTTTATTGAAGGAAGTAATTGAATCTACTAAGAGAAAGCGCCTATAAAACACACCTAGTTGATGACAAGCGCATACTACATTACTATAAGTAGTACCTAGTACTATTAGCTATTGGGAAATGACTATTCAAACAATGCTAGTGCTTTTAACGATCTCTTTGTGATGCATTATTGTTTTGTCTGTGATTTAAAGTCTCATTTTTTTTTTCTTTGATTAGAAGTGTATCAGTTAATGCTTATGTAATATAAATTGTTGCCTAAAATATTTGATTATAATTTTGAGCTAACATGCAAGGCAAAACAAACTACTGCGTGATTCGTCATTTACGAATATCACATAATTACTATATAATCCAGCAAGATATCAAATGGAAATCATCATCAATCATCGATTATCTTTTAAGAAAATCATGTTACTTACTCGTTTAGTTTGCAAACAGCTTTCCGAACGTCACGCCTCTAGAACAACTGCGGAATAACTTAAAAAGTAGGCCTAACTGTTTGTTTTGAACATTTTCTTCGACTTGTGGCTACATTCTTTGGTAAGCATTCCGGTCGACCTTAATGCCATCGGCCTGCACTAAATGACATCGTCTCATGAATGGTCATGTTCTATGCATTGTTCATGGACGAGTCGTGTTAGTTTTTGTGCTTGTGTCGTTACTGCGCATAGTTAAAGATTGTATGAACTTCAAGACTAGTCAACGAACTTATCAACAATTTGAATTGCAAACTATTTCTTCTACTGTCAAAAATACTTCATCAAGTTGGCTGTGCTTTCGAGTAGGTACACTACACATGTTAACATGTTTGATGAACCTATCTTTCCGATCTCAAAAGGTGATTGTAGTGTCTGTGCCCAACTTCAGCCCCCTACTACGAAAACCAAAAACGATACATCGTGCAAATAATTGCAGCTCGGCTTATGTTGGTGGAAACTGAATTCGGAAGATATACCAACATAAGTAGAACTACGATTATTGGTAAGACCGATGTATCGATTTCGGTTTTGGAAGTAAGGACCCTGGGTTTGCTTTCGATTATGTGATCCAGTTAGTTTTTTTTTTCTAGTCCTAATTTCTTTTAAATCTGTTCATCTGTTGTTACATGAGGTAATTTAACGTCAAATATTCTCACAAACTTACGCAATGTAAGTTATACAATGTAATAATATGAAAATGATCATCTAAGATCGTCTAAATGTCATGAATCGCATAATCAGTTACATCGTATCCATCGCACTATACATTTCCACTTATGAATACAAGAGCAGGTCACTATTTATAATACCACTTGCTCAATACGTAACCCATGTACCTTTCAAAAACAGCGATCCTGTTTTTGTTTCCCACCTATCAGCCAATCATTCTTGGCTTCTTTGACTGTGCTTTACGTGACTTGACTTCAAATACATTTATAGTTGTAATTTGAGTCTAATACTGTGGGAATAGAGTAGAAAATAATGCTTGAGATAGGTAGGTATAATTTACATCTACGCACTGGGCTACTGGATGAATGACTGTTCTTCTAATATAAAAAAGTATTTACGTCAACAATCTTTTCTTATCGGCAGTGTTTATCCCTGCATTTCTGCAGACATTATAAACGTATTTCTTTTAATCATGTTATTTGCATTTTTCTTAGATCCGGTACATTATTATTATTACAATTTAAATTTTATAGCTGCTCTATCAATTATTACGATAATTTAAATTTGATTGCAAAATTAGATAGGAACTATCACCAATATCATGTTAATTAAAAATATTTAATTTAAAAGTATTGCTACTTTTACTTTAGGTATATGAATGGAATTAAAATATAAACCAACCGTTTCATTGTTTTGCTATTGTTATATAAGAATAATAATTATAATGATGAAATTGATAGCAAAATATATACTAACAAATATGGCTTAGTCTCATGTAGTTAAATGTATTACGAAATATTTTAATGGGAATCTTCAACAGTGATTATCCCTTATACTTTACTATTTCCTACCATTTAGAAAGCATTTGATGGTACCATATTACACAACTTTCGCAAATACTTTAACAAATTAAAATTATTGATAATTTATTAATTACCTGCTTATACGTAATGTGAGTTCCCGCAAATGATTAGTGTAATTACATTATCAATGCCCATAAGTATTCTTAGAAATTTTTACACATATTTTTTTTGCATGTTGCATGCAGTTGATTGTTAACTTTTGTTATTTTTTCACAATGGTGCTTTAAGTATTGTTCCTTATAAGGTATTGTCATTTACTTACAATAATTATTATGAGACAATATTTACAGTAGAAGTTTTCTACAGCACTATTCAGTTTGTCATACATTAGACATCAACGCGCACCTTGCGAACTATTTATTTTGGGGCCAAATAAATATTTCCATTATTTTTTTTTTAATATACCGTAAAGAGATCTTGGCGACAATATCATTTTAAGACAGCAAGGGCAATGAACCTTTTAAACATTTTATCGAACTAGTTTAGAAATACGCTATGAATGATTTAAAAATTCAAAGAATCTAGTCAGATTAAAAACATTATTGATACCGTTTAGATTAGATTTTCATCTATTTTGAACAAAGAAGTAGGCTTAGTATAAGTACCTATTACTTATATAAAACAAGCTAACTTTCTAATGCGCAGGATATATTAAGTTTAGAAAAAGTAATTTATATTTGTCCAATAGATAGAAACCTGCAAAATTAAAATGGACAACCATTATGTAAAATTTTATTATATTGGTGCATTATATACTAGCACGTTGAGTGCTACCGTCGCGTCGCAAAGTGCACTTCTGCAAGCTTTGCTGCGGCGCAGGCGCAGGCGGATCGGTTTGCCAAAACTGACAATCCGATGACTAAAACATGGTGAATGTTCTAGTCGATTTCACTTTAATAATTGGTGCCAAGTAGGCCCTCTTAAGTACAAATATAGCTAAGCTAAAAGAAAAGGCTGTTTCTCAAGTACGCATGGCTTTGGCCTCCATTGCCCAACGTTTCACGCTCACTGATCGCTAAACACGATCCGGTGACAGGGCACAAAGTCTACACTAATTCATTGATACGCTTTGTCCGTTTTGAAACCGGGAAATGACAAAACTTAAATTAAACGCTGCAGGTAAGTGTTTCAACAGTGTTCTGTTCGGAACAGGGCTTAAATGTAACAGGACATTGTTGTATGACAGCATCCTGTTCATGTGTCGGTGTGATTATTACAAACATGAAAACAAGAACAGTTAATACTAATAGTAATGTGTCACAAGCAGTATGTAAAGACTGGAGTTTTTCTTAGTCTTTTTTTTGACGTAAGAACGTCTCAGATATTTATGTAGCTTTTTAGTATTCGGGCGTAAGCAAGTTAATTCCAGCCTAAAAAATAAAGAAAATACCATTACCTAGGTAACCTAAACTGGTATCTAGAAAGAAAGCGACTGATTCAATTAAATAACGGAGAAAAATAAGTTAACATGGAATCACAGTTGAAGCCAAAAACAACATAATAATTCACAAATTACACAATAATTCACATAATTGATTAAATCAAAATATCTGCAAGTTATATTAAATATTCACACCATTACAGAATACCGCTTAATGCTGAGGTCAAGATCCTTTGTAGTTGCAAAAAGGCCTCTTGTAATATTACTTCGATTATTTCATCATAATCGCAAGTTTGTGAAACGATATTTGAATGGTTTGTATGTACAAGTGTCGCACATTGAGGTTAGTGTTTATAGAAGTGTGTGTGTGTGTGTGAGGGTGTGTGTGTGTAAGGGTGAGTTTGTGGTGTTTAGCAACCAGTTGTGGTCCAATTTAGTAAAAAGACTTAAATGTAATGGTATATGAGACGTATTTTTTCATACAAATTAATCCATAAGTGTTCTTTTTTTCAACTATATTCGGAGGAAAAGTTGATTCTGAATTTGAATAGACTAGGTAACCCAACCTAGAGATTTTTACATTATATATGTTACCACATAAATACAACTATGTCCCGCCGAAAGGTTTTGACGCTGTAATCTAGTAATAAAAGATGTAAAGGCCTGAGTTTTCCACATTGCTAATAAATAACTTGTAATTTATTTTTATTTCAAAAATACCACATAATAATCATCAGAACAAGTACTAACACTTACTTACATTATTCCTGATGAAAAAATACTGTCATAGAAACCATGATGTAGGTATTATTAAATGATTGCTGAGAAAACCAAGTCGACCACTGCAAATCAATCATTTTCTATCTAATCAAACCATCAATAATACCAATTTCATACATCACAGTATTCACATGAAGAGTAGTGAAACTCGGAAGGCATTGTTCACGACCGATTTATTTTTTATCATCAGTGCCATGTGGCCAATTACATGGGTACTTCTATTGTTATTACCACTTTAGAGATTATGTACACCACGTTTTTCGAACGCGCAGTAGTATCGATACAAACGAGAATGAAACGCGCTGCAGTGCGATACAAACGCGCGGCGAACAACCAGGGAATGGGCAAGCTGTAACCCATGCACACTATTCTCGCGTTTGTAAAACGCGCTGTGAATTAGCAGGTGACGAGCAATACAAAAACGCGCAGTGACTGCGCGTTCAAAAAACGTGTTGTGCATATAGGCTCTTATTGGCGTGCATTAATCCTTTCACTGATGAATTTATGAATTTTTATGACTTTAAAATAAGCGTAATCGTGAGGGTAATTGGTTATTTAAAATTTATTTATGCAACATAGGAACTTGATTTGGGTAATGTTGTGTAAGCGATGGTACTTACATTCTCGATAGTGGCGACGACACATTGAAAACAAGATGAATGTCAAAGTTGAATTAATTATTTTTTACTGACTTCAAAAAATGCGGTGGATTCTATGTTCCACAGTTTGTATTTTTATTTTTTTATGTTCACTAATTATTCTGTCAATTAGTAAACCAATTATAAAAAACTTTTTTTGTTTGGAGGACTAATAATACTCCCGAGGATGTCCTATTTAAAATTTTGGGTTCAAGTTCAATTCAAGAGTACAGGAATTTCTCTCTTACAAAATTGAAGTCGGTATAACAAAATTTGTGGAACAATAATTAATAATGTAGGTATGTACCTATTTGAGACATATTTATGTAAATGCCTAGATTTTCTCTTGCTGACAGAAAATTGAGGTCTTATGATAGATCTTTGCTACTGTGTTCATACGTATTTGATAAATTATTATTTTTAATCAAGGTTTAATTTTAATTCGACGTGCATGTCAGATTCTTCACGGCTTCCTTAATTTTTTTAAGGTGTGCTAATTACAATCGTAATTTATATATTTTACTTAATATTTTGTTACTTAGGGAAAACTAAACCTACCTACCTATAACATAATATGTAAATTAATATGCAAGAATATGATGATATTTATTAAAATCATCATTGCCCCTTCTATTTCTATGTCATGATAAGTTGCCAAAAAGTAGGAAAAGATGCGACATACTTTCAATAACTTATTCAAACAGCGATCAATAGATTTCTCACGACTTGCAAAATAACGTTAATTTCTCAAGTCATTGCATCTATTCCAGTTTACGAAATATTTATAGCAACGAGTACAAAGCATCTTCTTTTGGTTAGAAATGACAAAATGATACTCTTTTAAAGCATAAGATGAATGCTTAAGTTGCACTCAAGATCATTTATTGTGATGTTTTTAGTCTAATCTCATCAGATCATATAACTATCCTCTCAGTCCATTGATTTAAATAACCAGAAATAGTCATAGCACATGTTAGTATTTTAACAATGTGACTCTCATTGCGAGCATTCTTGGGCACTCGTGATTCCGTGCGAAGTCTTTGCCAAGACTTGAAACTGTTACACGTGAAGCAACGAAAAATAAACCTTACTTCGTACCAATCAATGTAGAAACTACCTTGGAAATAAATCCACTGTGATAGTCAAAGTCTGTACCTGCCTTATCTGCGTTAGCGTGCGCAATCACTGGGCTAGGATACTTTTTCTTGGAAGAAAATTGTTGTAAAATTACAGTGGGGTGGTCACAAGCCGTGTGTGCCGTTACTTATAACTTCATTTCCTGGACTGAGTACTTAAATAACCTAAGACGTGCAGTGCATGCAATAAAATTCTGAGAAATTCATCTACGACCGGTACCAATGCGAAAAGTTCAACAAAATAACAGTATTTCAAATGTTCTCTATAGCAAGTAATATTACGATTATAATGCCTTAAGCAGAGGTCGCAAGTGAAGGTAATATTATTGTCTAGTATGAACTCATCCAGTGTTGCATCACTTGGGTTCCAGTCGGCCTTGGCAGGATCTTAGAACTCTGTTTTGTTATACCTAGGCGAACTTATACCTATTTATTTGTTAAATGTTGGAAACGAGTACCTAAGCATAAGCATAATAATAAGCTAACCTAAACGCTTTTAAAATTACTATTGCACAACACAAAATTCATCGCTAAATAAGTTTATCAAACTCTCAAAGTTAAATAACCATTAATTTTATTTAATTTGTTGACAGTGTTTAGTTAACGAATTTTAGTCTTTTCAATGTGACTTTTTTTACAGATTGAGTAAAGAAGATAAAGTTATGATAACATCACACACGACTGTATCCCCAAGACACGATAAAAAATTCAGATGTCGCCAAAACTAAAACTAAACCTAACCTAAACTAATTTGACAGCACTTAAAATGTTGCCGTCCTTTTCATAACGATCGAACTAAAAAGGATGGCATTAATGTTAGTGCTGTCAAATTAGTTTAGTTCAGTTTATGCGACATCTGAATTGACGCCATTCTCTCAGATCTTTAGGTATCCAAGATCATGTTTAATTTAAAGGGCCAAATATATTCATAGGTATTTATTTATATTTAATAGCGATAATGAGAAACATAAATATAACACAAAGATAATCTGAAACTTGAAGTGAGTTACCATTTCTAGTTATTTTTCCAATGAAAGATCAATACGATTATCGACAAGATAGTTCTTTTCAACTAGATTCCATGAATATTTATAAAAAAAAAATAGTTTCCATGAATTAAACAGCAGAACTTACAAGACTATAAATATGTGTAGATGTTGAGCCTCAGTACACAATAAGTATCTTGAGAAACAGCATTGTTTACAACGCCTACACATTGCGTGTTATCGTATCATCTGAGATAGTGCCTGATGCAACATTGTACTTACGAGCTTTTAGGAAACATGTCAACGCCCATTCGTCTATAAAACGAAAGTGTGGGAGTTATATACGTCTGGACTTCGAATAATTTTCTATAATGTTTTCAAAGTCATATACTTACCTAAAAGTCTGTAGGTAAGTAACACTAAATCATAAAGTCAAAACTTTTTTTGTGATAAGTTTATTAATAGTGTTATAAACAACATAATAGTGGTTCATTGAAGAAATCATATCATATTTTATTTTTCTCATGTATTTTGTATCATGAGTGAACTTTTTTTTTATTTTCTTTCATTATTGGTGTAGGTAATTTACATGTTCGTGCTAGTTAATAACAATAGTAAAATATAGCATTGTAACTTGTTACTCAAGTATGTACTCATTTAATTTACTCCAATAAGATGCTCTTCGCAAACTTTCTTTAAAAATTACAATCTTTGCGTGACATCTAGGTATCTCGGTCGATAATTTTGAGTTTAATTGATTAGTGACTAGTTTTGATATTTGTATCCATGATCGAACAACGTTCCAAAACTTAAATGCTTGAGCGACAATCTGCAATACCAGCACTAGTCCTTATGCGAAATGACATAAATACAGCAGCGTCATCACAACATACGAAAAGCATGTAGGTTACAAGTGGTATTCTTAACAGTACAATAAGCAAGACAATGACCGTTCTCGTTTCAAATAAATCTTTTCAATTACTTTGTCAGATACAAAATGAGATCACCAGTAAGGATTTTGACCTTACTACCTCTATAATCTCTACATCATCATAATTTTATGAACCTTCCTGCTTAAGAGGTTTAAGAGCTATAGAAGGTCAAACTGTCTGTTAGCCGATAAATTACTTTTTATGTTGGTTCTAAAGCGCAATGTCATCCGTAATATGTTTTGATGGACTATGATACTGGTCTTCATTATTATTACACAAGCTTCCGCAGGCGGCTTCGCTTACGGTACTAACCCGCATAAAAAGTAGCCTATGTGTTATTCCAGGTCATAAACTTACAGGTCATCCAAGTTTCAGAAACTTGTGAAAACCTGTAACTGGCTAACATCACAAGACTGTTCCTGTCTAGTTTTCACCAAAGATACAAAGCAAGCTAACATTTGATAGAGCTAGCATTTGATTTGATAGCTTCTTTCATAACATATTCAGTAATAATGACTTTCTCGTAATTCACCTTGCACACAATTTTAGTTACACCGTCGATCAGATGTTGCTAAAGGTTGTTCACGACCACTTTCTACGGAGCGCTAGCCAGCCATGGGAAAATCTCGTTATGTTACATCTGCGCTTTCTAAAGATACTAGACACGTATCCGTAAGACTTTGTTAGACATAATCAAATTATAATGGTGAATTCCGTCACAGGTTTATAATTATAAAACCTATCCTCACTCGCCCGTGGATCGCGCGTGAAGCCGCGAACCTGCGACACAGGAGTGTAGATTCCATTCGCATACGCTACGGCTTCACACGCGGTTCTCGCCTCGTCCAAAAAGGAACGCGAACAATGTTGACAAATCTCTAATATGAGTGTGGATTGTTGACAGCTTCGCGTCGCGGTCTGTGCTGCGAAGTGTAGAAGATAATATTTATCTGGATATCTAAAATGAAAGGATAAAAATTAACTTATTAATTACTATTTTAGCCCACAGACTATTTGATTATTAAATGTTTACTTCTAATCCGTTTAGCTGTTGGGTCATAAATTGAACATAAATCATCAGAGACTTTCATATCTTATATATTAGAAAGATTATTTCAGATTAAAATTATTAAATCTACCATGTATTTTCGAATAAAACGCATGGTTTGTATTTTGTATTTTACCGATCAGAACTTGTTATGTTCTGTTAAGTAAATAATTTATTACAAGAATAAACAAAAATAATGAAAAATAAAGCTTGAGTTGTTCTCTGTATCAAGAATCACTTCACCATACCACTTCACCAACAATACCATAGATTTTACACGAGTGCAAACGCACAGCTAAGTAGCTGACCTTCGATGCCGCATAATTGCATTCTTCATGTAGGTAACCGCTTCCCGCTTCCAATCGTTCACGATAGAATTGTTTTACATCCTATATTTTCTGTTTAAGGTTCGGAATATTTATAGAGCAAATGCAGTGATATTTTTGTTAAAAATCATTATAAAACAAGGTTTTAGAGCTTGTATTGTGTTAAAACCTTACGAAGGTTGTAATCATTTGGACAAATCTGTTGAGTAGTTTTTGCGTGAAAAAGTAACAAACACCTATTATACCATAAAAACTTTCGCTTTTATAATCCTATCCTTAATCCTTTGACATTCCACACAGCATCATCTAATCCCAAGCTAAGCAATTTTAATGCTTGATGGTAACTAGTCTAGCTGGTTGATATACCTACTAAATGGATATTTTTAGCAGACAAATATTTAGATACCTAAATACAAACATTTGTCCCGCAGCGGGGATCGAACCCGCAACGCTCGAAAGGATAATTATGAAGACTTCTGCTGTGGCACAGTGGCTGAATACCCGACTGAATACAACTACATACTTAATAACAATATTGTTATTTGTAGTGGGATTCATTTGAATGGGTTAGTAAGGACAAAGACACTTGTTCAGCACACCAAATTGACACAATACAACACGCTAACAGTAGTTATGAATAATATGATTTCAAAACAATAGGCCATTATTAGGTCTGGTATCACACTGATAATGTAACTGTTTAACCGACAGATTAATATCAAAAGTAGGTTATGTAATTTAATCACCGAATATTATAATGGCTAATTGTAATTAGCTAGTTGTATTTAGGTACCTGCAACCGTAATCCACTGACAATCGACTTCAAAATATTTTAGAGTGGGTTAGGTCTATTCTAACTATTTCGAGTCATGGTCATCTGTTTAATGTTTTCTTCAATTTCAAACGTAACATCGCATTAGAAAACGCATTACGAAGAAACACCTAAAATGCGTTAATTTTTTCTTTGCCACGATTTTATCGACAGTGATACAATTGATGCAAACGGATATATTCATTGATGAAAGTATAAAATAAATGTTGAGAGGAAACACCAAGAAAAGCCTACTTGAACATAACGAGACGGAAACCAATTTCCTATCAATCTGCATTACTAATCACTGTTTCTCTTTTAGACGTCACTACAAATATACACTTTTCTGTAAACTTCACCCGTTTATTTGTGATTACTTACACTATTTTTCATTTTCTATTTGTTTGATTTGGGTCTAAAATAATATTTCAGGATCGGGGGCGTTATTGATTTTAATTTTGTTTTGTAGGTACCTACAACGTCTATCATATGGTACAACTAAAACTATTATTTCGATTGATGGACTGAAACATGTTCATAATGTAGGTACATAAAAATGCAATTCATATTTCTAAACATGTAGGTTAGCAGTTTAGTGAAAAGTGGCGTGCGCGTGCGCATGATACGGAACGTCACTCGCGGTCACGGACAGTAGGAGATTGTATGGACAGTGATCTTAGCGCCGCCGCGGACAAAGATGGAAACAATAAGGCTAGAACCTTCACTTGTCATGCCACAAATCTATTTTAACATAATCGGTATACCTAATAATTGACCGAGACATTTTTAACTTTGTTTGGGATACTAATATTACTTAAATATAATTTATTCTAATGAACCTTCTTTGGCTTGGAAAATAAAAGTCATTATAAAAAAAAACGATTCCTAGTTGTTGATTCCTAATTAAAAATTTAACTTTTATTTGCAATTTAGCTTTGTTTTTGTCTTGTTTTGTCATAACTGAGAACCTATGTAATAAAAGTAGTTGATTCAGCCCCTATACCTAATAGGTGCACAATTGTACATTGGCACAGACACAGTGGTCCATTAAGTGGATGCAGACCAAGCATTTTTATTTTTATTTGATAAATATCATTTTTTGATATTCAGATAAGAAATCGGATCAAGAATATAATTATTTTTAAATAGTTTCCTTCAAAGTTATCTAGATTTTTATTGATCAAAGATTATCATTTAAATATAAGTATATTATCATCTTTGAATCTGTTTATTTACCTAAATATTAGTGTCACTTGAACTTAAAAACTAGGCTCACCTTGATTAACTTTGTATGTTTAATTACATTAACGTACTTTACTTGAATGTAGGTACTTAATTAAAAATACAAAGTCATTCTAGAACATTCTAACGACTATAACAGAAATAAGATAATTACTAAAAACATACATCAACTTTGTGACAGCCCTATGTAAAAACTAATTGCCCTATTGACCCGAAGAAGCCAGAGTTTATTAATTTAACGTTTAGAGACTAGTGTAACCATGTTAAAAAATACTTACAAAAATTATATTGGATAAACGAGATTCTAATTTACAAGATAAACCAATAAAGGCTAAGGAACATTAGATACAATTAATCGTGACGCTAACACAAGGTATTCTAATAAAGCGGTTACCTCTTATCATCAACATATTTTTAAGGTCGCTTACTAGTTTACATAACTTATCGATCTTAAAACAGGTTAGGATATTTTCGAGATTGTAGTTCCATATGAATTGTTGCGCAATAATATTAGAATCATGAATATCAAACTCATTTAAAAAGCATTAGCAACATACCTTGCTCGCTATTTAAGCATTCGTCGTCCTAAAGTCGAGTTTAGTCAGTCAGGTATCGGGGAGTTGTTCAGTTCTTCGAAGTGTATTTAGTTGTAACAGTGACAATGGGGACTGATAACGAAGGAGGCGGAAGTGTTTCCAAGGACACAGTGGTGAAAAAAGATAGTGAAATATCGTGTTGGAACTGTTTCAATGGAGTTGCAAATGATATTGAACCAGCCACCCTGCCAAAGATCCGTCAAGAAACTAGAACGAAGTATAGGCTTTATTCGTTTTTGGCTTCACAAATATCCAAACCCAAGGCTATGCCATTGGCTCAGAAAGTAAGTGAAAATTATGCTATTGGAAAAAAAGTTGAGAAAAAGATCGTTGAAAAAGCTCAAAAGGAAAAAAAAGAAGAAAAGATAAACACAAGCACACCAGTTCACAAAATGTCTACGAAACTCGAAGTCAACACAACAAGCGATGATTCTACGGAGACGGATGAAGACTCAAGTACAACAGAAAAAAAAACAAAAGATGAGAGCGATTTAGAGTTTAATAAGGGAGTATCGGAATACATTAAAGAATATAATTTATTCGAGGCCTACAAAACTATAAAAAGAAAGACACCTACTCCAAATAGTTCATTTCAAAGGTCACATAGCATATATGTGTCTAACCCAAGTAGAAATTATACTTTTGAACCAATAGATAAGAAAGATGTACAATCACGAAGCTACAATAAGCTAGAAATAGTACAACCAAAAATAACTGTTCAAAAAGTGTATGAAAGTCCGAAAATTCATATTACTGCCAATACTTATATCACAAAGAGTGAAGAAAATTTGCTGAGTAGTGTTAATATACCACAAAGTCCAATTAACAGTTCGCTAAGTAGAAACGATAGTACTTCATCAAAATCTTCATTAGGACTAAATTCATCTATAAGGAGGTCACTGAGCAAAAATGTTCTGGATAAAAAAGAAAAACTTTTGTCAAGAATAGGCTCATCGGGAAGTATACAGTCGAGCCCAATAAATTCTCCATCTAGTATAAAAATTCAAAACACATCAGCAGATTACGTAGATAACATTGTGCATAAAGTTCAAATAGAAACTTCGACTCCAAAATCAGATCGTATAAATATAAGGGATACCACAAAGAAACCACATGACATAGAAAGATTAATAGAAAGAATTCAAAACATTACTTTAGAGAATAAAGATCAACCTACTGCAGATAAAGTTGAAGTATCAAGCACAAATGGTTCAGAGTCAGGTTATTCTGGATCATCGACACGAGATTTTAATGAACCAGAGTTTACTGGGAAGAATGCTGCATCAAAGAGGAGTATTGAATCGGGAAATGAAACTGAAAGTCCTCAGTTATCCAATAGAAGCCCTCGACCTGTATTCAAATCCTCACTTCCAGTGATACCCTCTCGTCGCAAGACTGATATGATGGCATCTTCGAAATCTTTATCCGCTGATGCCGATGGTGTAGTGCAAAAACCTGTGAAACAGTTACGATGGAGTACTCTTTTACCTTCAAAACCTAACATGTATAATGGTATGACATTTTCTTATTCCTTTATTTTGGTGTGTTAAAATGACTTAGTTACATTATTTATTTTTTACTTGAATTATGGTGTTACTACTGTATCACACTCGTTCCATTGTCCAATCCCAGGTTCACATTTAATAATTGGCATTGAGAGCATTTTTGCATTGTCCTTATAATCTGAAATGTTATCGCGCCGCAACAGGAAACCTCGGTACCAAATAGCGTAATGCTGATAATATGAGGATATTAATGAATTACCATACAGTGCTTTATGGGGTTCAACGGAGTAGTGTTGTGTTGTGTTTAAATAAATTAATGGTCTATCAATGGCCACTCCATATAAAGCTAAAATTAGATATCTTTCATTTGAAAACCGCGTCGTTGCAGAGGAAACAAAGCCTAAATACATAATTGTGGACGTTTATGGTGATAAAAGTAGAACTAGTGGAAACATGTCGTGTTGTGATTATTTACGGCGATTGTTATGTTGTGACAGAAGTTACCAAGACGCACCGAGTACAGAACATTCTACATCTGCATTAGTAGGCCCAATGAGGAAAAGTTATACTGTCAATAAAGAAACACCTAACACACCAATTTTTCAACAAGAGAATAGTATACCAACTCTGATGGTCACAAGACATATAGATGACGAACTACCTTCATTAATACCAGATACATCATCTACAGTCACACCTAGCTCTCAAGTAGATAGTGAACTGTATAAATCTACGACAAAGCTGCTTTTGGCCACTGAAATTCGTGCGTGCTCAATTTCTGGCTCCAAATACATATCGAAAAAGGAAGCATCCAAACAAACAATAGAGGAGGTAGACAGCAGAGGAAGTACTTTAAATTCCGGTGAGAAGAACTCATTCATTCGTGAGATTCTTTCGTGTCGAGATTCGTTTCTGAAATCCATAGAGTGGTGCGATAATTCGTTAACGAGGGGCAAACGGTACCGGTACATCAAAAAAGATGACTGGATTGAGTTGAAAGGCGACGTATACAGTTCATGATTTTGGTGCACCTTTCTTTTCAACCGCACTGAAGCATTTTTACCTAATACCTACTTCCCTCTTTACACTAAATCAATTCTGAAGCAAACATTGCAACCAAAATAATCAATACATTTGTGCAGAAACTAAACTACATATTTACAAACTGTACAAAATACAATTAGAACAAGTTGAGCCACCTAAGGATCGTTACGAACGATATATAGGTAGCTCAACTGATCCAAACAACTGCCAGACAGAAGTGTGCCCAAGACACTGGCAGCATTGCCGCGCTGAATGGCAATGCTGATCCTATAAGCCAAATATGTGCCGTTTATTCTGTTTATTCTGGTTGCATCACACTGGTGTATTCAATTTGCTCTCACATATTTCTAAGCTACACGAAACTCTCACTATAGTTCCTGATATTGCTAGCCTTTACGTTTTTGTAACATCTACGTTTTCTTGTCCACAGATGAAGTTTACTTGTCAGACAACAATATATCGTCGGGACATGCGACCCTGCCGAAGAGATCAAATTCACCCCTACCGCATGAAAGAGATCTGCTGGACAGAGACCGGTTATACCCCAACAGGAGTGGGCTTCAGGTAAGTCTTATCATAATAAATGTTCTTACCATTATTGAAAGTTAATCGCGGTTCAAAATCTGGTTAGGTACAAAAACACACTTGCTAAAGATGCGAAGTGGGCACAACGTGTGCATAGCTTCTTCGGTTCGATAACTTTTCCTGTCATGTCATGCGCCTATTCAAGCAACTAGTTCCTAATAACATAATGATGTAGTTGCGAATACTCAATTACCATCTCATTAATACGCGAAATGTTAACAGTAATTACTTAAGTACTACCAGTACCCAGTAAATTACAAATTGTTGGTTTCTATAATTTGTAATGAACTTTTTTTTCATGAGACTTATAGGAGTTCCAAACTGGATGATACGTTACAAATTCTTGTTTTTTACAAAAGCTTGCGCAACAAGCTTTCGTATTTTATTTACTTTAACATGGAAAACACACAGGAATTGTACCTGTATTGTCTGGGTGACCGCGTTGGCTATTGTATTACGAGTATATTATTTCTTACGCCACGGTTTGCGAGTAACGAGGCTTTGCAAAACGTTTAGGTACTTACATGGATACCTTACAATACAATGTATTCATATTCTTAAGGAAATAATACCTGATGGCTATGTGTTTCTATTTTAAAATCTTACATTACCTGTTTACAGTTAAAAGTTGTAGGTAGGTACCTGTATTCTGAGCTATTGACAATAATTTTCATAGCAATGATTCTTTTTTAAAACATTATCCGTGTTAAATACGTATTTTATTATGAAGGGTTATTAACAGATAGAACTATTCACAAAATTTCAAATAAAGGAGGTGAATTTTGTTTGTTTTAATATTATTATACGTGGTAGAACATGGGAAAAATGCTCGATCAAATATAGGCAATGACACCAATACCACAGTGTGTAGGAACGTTTGGGCCAACGCACAAAATGTTGTAACTTTAATCCCTTATAAGTGCAGTGTGGGCAGATACGATAAAACGTTATTACTCAATGCCATATGTGGTCCACGATTCGTTTCACATGCTGCACAAATTTAATGTATACTTACTTCCTCAGACAAAGCTTCTCGTGTTCGTATAAAACAGATCCATAGCCATCTATAATTAAAAGTTTTGAAAAGTTCAGCCAGTGAAACTGTCTAAGCTTAAGTTCGTAATAATTATGATAATTTACAAAAACACGAGAACCTAAGAGAAGTCAAATCAAGGACACAGTCATTGCCAAACTCGTCTTACTTGTTTAAGTCCAACAACGGTCTAACCGGCATAAGATCTATCTCGCATAACAACATTTTGGGTACGAAAAAAGTCGTTGACTACATAACATACATGACACTCAATATTTGAGTAGGGCATATAACATCAATATGGTAAATAGATGGATAAAGTATATCTAATATCCATCACCATAGGGTTTCCGTGTGGTCTTAGCATTGGAATTCATAATCACGGAATTTATTAATAAATTAAATTAAATAGGTGTTTTGAAGAACCCATAAAAATCGTACATGCGTGGGCGATATCTATTGTGCGAATCTGCGGAATCTGTATTACTTCTTAATTTGTAAACCGTCTGGCTAAAATATCAGATTCGGATGCCTGCCCACACATCACACACATCGTCAATATCATAAAATTAAATGCGAAAGTACCTATTTATCTGTGTTGGTTAAGTTTTCACGGTTATTTGGTATTTAGAAATACAGAATATAGCAGAAGGACATAGCATAGGCTCCTTTTTGTCACGATATACGCAGACGAAGTCGCGGGCACCAGCTTAAATTATACATAATCAAGAATAACAGTTTAACATTGTTAATTGTAAGCTATCAGTACTCGTACATCAAGCTGTGATAAGTATTTAATTTCAAAATAATGATTAATACCTAATGGTAAAATACTTTTAAGTAGATAACAAAACATGAGTCAGTCTATTATCCATGTATGAACAGGATAAGGCCAGTTGGCATTGAGACTAATTTAAAAAGGTTAATAAAATTGATACCTACATAAACACTAAATAACGAAAACATTATACTTATCAAGCGATATGTAATTTTTTTAAGAAAACTTTACATGGAAAAATGAAAACCAAAATATCGAAAAACACATACAGTGGAACATGGAACCTCCTCCTGTTTTGAAGTCTGTTAAAAAGAACTGTATTTGCTGATATTAATTCAAAGGCTTAGGTGGATGTTTAGTAGTAAACTTCAACAGCAAACATTTTGGCGTATGATTCATACCTACCTAGTTCCCGCGGAAAAATGGTATCGAGTGACGAGAGATTATGCGACCAAACAAAAACATTGTTTCGTTCATTAGCCATTTTATCCAGTTGTGGTCGTGACATCAGAGCTAATGTTCATTTAGTTATTTTCAGTAGGTAAGTCCCTATAATTGGGAAGTTTTGTAAAGATAATTAGGTATGTACGTACCTATTTTGCGCAAATGAAAATGATTTCAGTTTAAAGCTGGAATTAAATGGTTCACTCAAGTGAAAGCTCACTCGAAGGAATGCTTGGTTTTTCTTCGGCACGCTTGTTTCATTTTGTGTTCAGACGTTTCATTTAGAGTCAAAAATTAAGAGTGAATGACAAAAATTAACGGAAAGTGAACAGTCTGATTCTACCTTCTTTGGTTTATAAACCCTTTTTCTCTGTTTTCAGGCTCGTTCAGAATCCATGGCATCGGTATACTCCGGTGCAGGCGAAGGCACTCGCGCCAACGTGACCGTCCGAGGCGAGATCCAGTTCTCATTGCTGTATAACTACAGACTGGGAGCTTTGGAAGTGGGAATAAAGAGGTGTCGCGACCTTGCAGCAGTTGATGTCAAGAGGAATAGATCTGATCCTTATGTTAAGGTTAGTAATTTATTATTATTTCTAGCCCATATCGTCCCACTACAGGGCAAAGACCTCCCAGATTTTTCCGTCCTTGGCCGCAGTTGACCTCTGGAAGGTGCAGTTAAGGTAATTGGAACTGCTTTTTCTTACGTTACGGCGTATAGGCAGACCAATCAGGCCATGCTCCAAAACGGTGAAAGAATTTTTAAAATCGAATGAGTTTTGGAGATTACCCCAAACTAATTATAAATTATAGTATAGAAGTATAGATTGTGATTTGTACCATAATTCCAGATGTACTTGTTACCGGACAAGACTAAAACAGGCAAGAGGAAGACGAAAGTGAAGAAGAACACGCTCAACCCCGTGTTCGAGGAGTCGCTCAGCTTCGTGCAGCCGCTGGCCTCGCTGTCCGCGCGGACACTGTGGCTCAGCGTGTGGCACGCCGACATGTTCGGCCGGAACGACTTCCTCGGGGAGGTGACGCTGCCGCTGGGCGATGTCGTGTTCGACGACCCCGCTCCTATGTGGTACAAGCTTCACGAGAGGGTGAGTTATATTATATCATCTCTTCTTTCAACAGCTTTCTAAACGAAAATAGGATGGATGGATGATTCTTCCAGTGGTGGTACAAGCTTCACGAGAGGATGAGTGATGAAAGCAACTCTTTTTTCAACAGCTTTGGTATAATAGGACTGATTGAGGATTCTTCCAGTGGTGGTACAGGCTTCACGAGAAGGTGAGTGATGAAAGCGTCTCTTCTTTCAACAGCTTTGGTAAACTGAAATAGGACGGATTGATGATTATTAGTCCTGTGGTGGTTACGCACAAGCTTACTTAGTTGGCTGTAAACATTGTTAAGTAACTTCAAGTATAGATCGCGCCACGTAAAAAGAGCGCTGGCTGTCAAACTGTGCAGTGGTCGATGATTGTTGGAGAGGTCACGCAGCGCACTTCATAACATTGATTTAGCGAGTGCTATTGGTTCGTCAGCGAGTGAACAAGGCGCAAACATACCCCCGCTACTTCCCCGACGTAAGCCAGAAGGGAGTTCTAGGATGACTATTGATAAAGGCGAATAATACATGTTTGCCAACCCCACAGTACGATTTCTAGGATATGTGCAGGAAATGTTCTTCCAAATAGTATACCATTGGCTATTCTTCCAAATAATCTGAATAAACCAACCAGTAATAACTAACCAGTTATGTTATCTTCCAGACGGAACAGTTCGATGAGCAGCAAGGCACCCGCGGCGACCTCATCATCGGCCTCAAGTTCGAGTTGCAGGACCCCGGCGCCGGCGCGGGGCGCGGGAAGGGCACGCTGCATGTGCTCGTGAAGGAAGCCAAGAACCTCGTCGCTACCAAACCGAATGGACTGGCTGATGTCTTCTGTAAAAGGTAAGAATAGAATAGAATAGAAAAAAAGCGCTGGTTTTCAGTAGCACAAAAGGTAACTGCTTGATTGTGGTAGTATTGGATTGCTAACCTAGTATTTATGCTCTGCCAGTTATTATTCCATGTGCTCTTGCCGTGCCTTCCGGAAGATAACGGCATGCTAGCTCTGGCACAGTAAAGAAAGAAAGAAAGAAAGTGGTATATAAACGATCCTATAGGTCGCGCTACGTAAAAAGAGCGCTGGCTGTCAAACTGCGCAGTGGTCGATGATTGGTGGAGAGGTAACGCGGCGCACTTCATGCCATTAATTTAGCGAGTGCTATTGGTTCGTCAGCGAGTGAACACAGGCGCAAACATACCCCCACTAAGTAGTGGGGGTATGTTTGCGCAGGGGAAGTCCCCTCAGCGCTCTTTTTACGTTTCGCGACCTATTACTGAATAAATACATTTTGAATTGAATTATTAGTGAGGTAGAAACTTGTACGTGGAATCTGGTGTTAAAGAGCTTGTAATTCCAGTTACCTGCTACCAGAGAGAGGTCGTCTCGCCAAGCAGAAGACGAGCGTGGTCCGGCGCAGCCTCAACCCGCGCTGGGAGCACACGTTCACGTACCGCGGCCTCACGCTGCCCGAGCTCGGGACTCGAGCGCTCGAGCTCAGTCTGTGGGACAGAGAGAAGCTCGCTTCCAACGACTTTATGGGTGCTATACGACTGTCTCTTGGGACTGGTGAGTTTTATACTAATCTAAAAATCACACAAATCTAAACAAAAACGAAGTCGGGTTTTCTGGCCTCACGCTGCCCGAGCTCGGGACTCGCGCGCTCGAGCTCAGTCTGTGGGACAGAGAGAAGCTCGCTTCCAACGACTTTATGGGTGCTATACGACTGTCTCTTGGGACTGGTGAGTTTTATACTAATCTAAAAATCACACAAATCTAAACAAAAACGAAGTCGGGTTTTCTGGCCTCACGCTGCCCGAGCTCGGGACTCGCGCGCTCGAGCTCAGTCTGTGGGACAGAGAGAAGCTCGCCTCTAATGACTTTATGGGAGCCATACGACTGTCTCTTGGGACTGGTGAGTTTTATACTACCTAATCTAAAAATCACACAAATCTAAACAAAAAACGAAGTCGGGTTTTCTGGCCTCACGCTGCCCGAGCTCGGGACTCGGGTGCTCGAGCTCAGTCTGTGGGACAGAGAGAAGCTCGCCTCCAACGACTTTATGGGAGCTATAATATGACTGTCTCTTGGGACTGGTCAGTTTTATACTAATCTGTATTGCCGCGCCAACTCCCGGCAGCGCCTCTGCCTCTTATTTTTACGAATCTTCATCTTTTAACCATTGAGATGTATTATAGAGCCACAATCAGACAAATAAAATGTAAACGCCAAAACTTGGCGCACGCTACTAAGAGTTTTTCTTTTTTGCGTACAAGCGACATTGAACATTAAAACAAACGTCATAACGTCTACATTCAAATGTCAAATGTCATTGTAGAACATTAGGACAGTCCTCCATCTAATTCGCGGTCTGCGACGTCGCGACGTCATATTTGTTAA
Source organism: Xanthorhoe designata (assembly GCA_963582015.1). Classification (NCBI taxonomy): domain Eukaryota; kingdom Metazoa; phylum Arthropoda; class Insecta; order Lepidoptera; family Geometridae; genus Xanthorhoe; species Xanthorhoe designata. Next base: position 8,477,374 of record OY757038.1, read on the forward strand.
TTTTGACCTAAAGAAAAATGTTCTTTAGTTTATTATGTACCTATAATTAAATAAATATTTTCCTGAATAAGGTAAAACGTCCGCTTGCCAATTATTAAGAAAATTAAGTAATCTATATGACTAGATGAAAACCCGGCTTCTTTTCGGAGAAACGACGCGAGCAGAGCGAGCAATTTGATTACTTCTTCTTCTTTGCGGGTCAATGGTTCTAGTAAATCAAATTTTATTTGCCAGAAATATGGCCAAGTCTATGGCGTTGGACGTGGCCGCATTCTTGATTACAGGACATTCTTTGATTACAGGAACATACATGGGAGCGAATGTGAACTGGATGGACAGTGCGGGCAAGGAATGCTCGCTGTGGCAGACTATGATGCAAAGGCCAGGCTTTTGGGTAGAAGGATCGCTTCCGTTGAGGCCTCAACTGAACAACTGATTGAAGTCAACAATAAAAGAAAAATAAAGAACTTTGTCGTATATGTTATGCGGGCGCCACACATGGGGTATACTTATTGACTCCAAGATAAACTGTTGGTTCCAATACATAAATGTGTAGATCGATCTTGGACAGTTAATAGATAATACTTAAACAGAACTTTGCGTCCAATAGCGAATGTCAACCCGCCATGTGTCGGTTTCAAAAGTTCAAAGACGAGGGGTGTGAAGGGTGTAGGTAGACGGGGGAGTAACTGTATTGTATTGGATTTATATTGGAGCCAATGTGAGGCCGCAACCATTGTTACAAATTATTGGCAAACTATTAGTAGCCAAGCTTAGAACCAAGTCATAAGCCAAAGTGTGGCGCCGGCATTAGAAGAGCCCTGAGATTGTTGCCCACCCTAACTTATTATTATTTACATATTATTTTGTAATCTTTGCCTAACACGACTTAGGTTCTACTGGAGATAAAAAATAGTACCTACTGGAATTATTATAATTATTAATCTGGAAAATTACCCATTTGAGATTCAACGACTATTGTAATTTGTAAAGTCAATCATACGTGATTATTAAACGATCTGATTGGCCAGAGTTTTATACATCGAACATTATTTTTGTACTTATTTACTTAGACATTTTTGCAGACTTTACACACAACTTTCTACTTTTATTTTCATCACATCGAAAACAGTAACGTCATGTTGAAAAATCTAATCTAATTACGAACTTACTTAAACCTAAATAAAACTGTAACATTGGATAGGATTATTAATTAGGTAAGGTGGTATAACTGTGGTAAAATGTGCCAACTTTACAAAAAATCCCACTTTCGTCCATTAGGTACCTACCTACCTACGTATTTTTAATGTAGGTAAGTATTTTATAGCGTATTCTTCTGTACAAAAATGTAACACCTACTTTTTCTACTTCTGCTAGAATTAAATGACATAATTATTTAAAACCTATGTTAAGTAGGTATTATGTTATTCATTTTCATTTATCTTTTTGATACCTACACTTTATTAATTACCTCCTCATAAATAGTTTCTACCAAGTTTCTACATTCCATCTTGTAATTTAATATTAAGCTTAAGGTTTACTTTACTTACAATGACAATAATGTATAATAATATTAGAAGTAAGTTATCATTATTACCTATTGGTACATAAGAATTTCTTACTGCCGTTTTTAGTTTTAGTCTATTTAATAATTATGCATTTAATTATTAGATTTATTGTACAAATTAAGTTTGAGCGAAGGAAATCTACTTTCTCCATTCCATTGTGATAGATTAAGAAAATGTATTTAGTTTTTAATGTGAAAATAGACATATTGAATGACTTTCAAAACGTCCTTAATGAAGTAGGTACCTAGTTAAGTATATAAAAATGTTAATGTATACAATGTTGAAGTAAGTAAACATTTGAAAAATAAATACCTACATAAACTGAAACCTGTTTTTTTTAGGTGTTATAGTTACCTATACAATAGTGGCAATTCTGAGTGTCGCAAAAGCTAAACTAAGCTAACTAAAATTGTTGCCGTCCCTTTCATAGCGATGAGAATGAAAAGGATGGCAATAGTTTTAGTTAGGTTAGTTTAGCTTTTGCGACACTCAGAATTGCCCCCATATTCACCGAATTCGGAGTTGGAGTAGGTACCTACATACGAACCTATACGTACATACCTACCTAGGTAGGTACAAAAACCAAAAACAAAAGCCAGAATTTAAAGTGCTAAGATTAGGAGTCAATCAAACATAGAGATTCAAAATGTCAGCCAACGATGTAAATTAATGAACTCAAATCTAACAACACAATTTACTTTTGTTTCGCATTGACTGTTATGCTATTGGATAAGTACTTGATAAAACATACATTTACGGGTATTTATAGCTATTTACCTTTATTAATTTTACCCCGACGTTTCGACTGGATTGCACCAGCCGTGGTCGCGGGCAGACTGAAGTATTGGGGGTACCTATAACCTACACCACAGCAAAGCGAAGGCGTTTATTTTTCTACCCTCTCTGGATCTTCATAAATGTTAATTAGGGCCGGTTCACACTAGTACAGCACACTACACTAACAGTAGTGGCAATTCTGAGTGTCTCAAAAGCTAAACTAAGCTAACTAAAATTATTGCCATCCTTTTTATTTCCATCGCTATGAAAGGGACGGCAACAATTTTAGTTAGCTTAGTTTAGCTTTTGCGACACTCAGAATTGCCACTATTATCAGCGAATGGATAGGTAGTCCTCGATACCGAGTCAAGTATCACCAAAATGTATGAAAATCACGTACAGCGCCTCCCCCGGTAACTTGAATGAACTAAAAATTCCATACATTTATAATACTTGATACGTGAGTGACGTGAGCGAGGCGAGGATAGATAAAAACCGCTGGTTAGTAACCCTACACTGTAGGGTAGTTCACTGAGACCGATGCAGTTTCACCTGCCCCTGGATTGTGTAACTTGTCTCGCATTGTATCCAAGTTGTATCAAAGCAAAAATCACAGTAAATCGCGAAAATAACTGTCGGATTTAACGCTTATTAAGTAAATTAGTAAGTAACTTACTTAATTATTGTCATATTTGACAGTTGTTTACGCGATTTACTGTGATTTTTGCTTTGATACAACTTGGATACAATCCGAGACAAGTTACACAATCAGGGGGATCATCTCCGCTAGGAGTAATAGTGTTCTGTGCACCCGACTGTAGCGAGAGCGCTGGTGGTTCCTACCTCTTTTATCTGTGTTCCTACCTACCTACCTACCTACAAACAAAATAGTTTTGTTGAAATAATCAAATACCAATAGGTACTAGTTTCTTCTCCCGATTTTTAACCGACTTCAATGTATTTTTTATGTAGGTACTTATTATTTTTTTGATTGAAAGAGAGAACTCCCGAGGTGGTCCCATAAAAAAGTTTAGCTGATTAGGACCTCTCACTTCTTACGAAATTGAAGTCGGTTCAATAAAATATTACTAGATGGCGTGACTAATTCTGACCAGTTTGTAGATCGCGCTATCGTTGCGTTTTGCCTTTCGCAAGGCGTGGACTCGTTGATGTTGTACATTCGAGTAACAAACATTCTAAGCAAACTTTCGCCTAGATACTAGCTTCGCCCGCGGTGTTAATCGCGTTTTGTTTTTGACAGTGCCCCAGTATATTACTGATAGCACTATTATCAGCAGAGCACACTTTATTAACACCTTACAGCATATTATTTTTTTTAATAAATATAAATTATAAGTAAATAAAAATCACAGAGAAATTAATTAAATCATTCCATGTAAGTACCGAAAGGCTTTTGTGTTGTGTGTTTCTATGCTCTTTGTTCTGTGCCGCGGCCCGCAAGCACCAAAGAGCATGTATCAAGCACGGCTGGTGCAATCCAGTCGAAACGTGTCGGGATAAAATTAATTAAATTCAGTTTACCTTTATCATTAGGTACCTACACGTAAAGTTTTATGTTTAAAAACATTATCATTCGAATTCGAACTTTACCCAGATACTTACGTATGCGCAGCCACAACCATAGTATCATTTGGTAAACATTTGGTATCATTCAAAGAGAAATATAACCAAAATATAACACTACAGGTTTTATTCTTTTTGTTTGAAGAGTGCTGTGGAACGAAAGGAAAGAACGAATACGAATATTTATTATGTCCCATCCAGACTCTCCACGAGGCTACACGAAGCTACGCGAGTGCGAGAGTGAGGACGTTGCGCTCGTGTCCCCTCGTCTTCCCTCGCCTCGCCTCGCTGGCGGCGCGCTCCGCTTGGAGTCGGTTTTCGGGCGCGAGTCTAAGGACGCGAGGGGGCGAGGCGAGACAATCAACGGCCGGGGCGGGCAACTGAATAAGAGAGTGTGGATGGCTAACACTCCAGCCGCCACCGCTCGCCAAAACTTGTGCTTAGGGCCTCGTGGAGAGTCTGGATGCTGCCGCTTATAGCCTGTGACTGGTGAGGATATCACTCATTCATTTGTGAACTTCACTTCACCTTATCAATCACCTTCATTCATTTAGTTTGCTGTTTGTTTCAGTTATACAATAGTACTCTGTGGCTGTTTGTTTGTTGAATTTGATCGATTTTCGTTAGACTTAGAATTTTATTACTTTCGCTTTTTGACTGAAAAATAGTTTGTGTAGACATTTGCTAAATCTCATTTTACTAGGATAAAATGACCAAAGCAACAGAACATATTTTAATCTTTATTTGCACCTTGTTTGCGCTAATGAGAACTGGTAAGAAAAGGGCGTTGTTTCTCTTTTGTTTTCGTTATTATTTATTACCTTACGTTTATTTTTGTTTGATTTTTAGTTAACTCAATACATTGTTATCAATGCTCGGGAACTGACTTGGATAATTCGTTTGAATGTAATGAATTTCTACAGAGCGATGTGACTTTGCAACCTATTGATTGTGGGACTCTCCACGAAGCCCAATACTGTATCAAACATGTTGGGAGAAACGAAGGTGAATCATTGGTTGGGCAACTTTAGCTAACACCCTTCCTAACACTGGCGAAAAGGCTTACTTTGTATTCATACTACCTATGTACCAATCTAACCTGAGAAACTTTTGGTTAGATCACCTTGTTGTATGGTCACTATCTTTCATTTCCCAATTTTTTTATAATTTCTAAAATTAGGTTACTAATCTTTTAATTTACAACTAACCCTAGGTGTAGCATTAGAATGCTATCAATGCAACTCTTCAACTACGTTGGAATGTGGTGATGGGCTCATGCATTTAGATGGTGGAATCCTAATCCCAACTTCATGTGACCATGTTTATGAAGCTCGCTACTGCATTAAAAAAACAGGTCTAAATTCTTACCAAAGACGATTAATATCTAGAAGACAGACAAAGGCCATACACAAAATCGTAACCCTAAAAAATAGCCTGAAAACTCTAAAACATCAATTTTATCCAAGAAATTTCAATTACTTTCTAGTTAAAAATGTTTAAATATTGAATATTGTTGCTACCTACTACTAAGTATTGAAATTTCTTAGATAAAATTGATGTTTTAAAGTTTTCAGGCTATCTGGTACTGCGGGATCGGGTTACGATTTTGTGTATGGCCTTTGTCTGTCTTCTAGATATTAATCGTCTTTGATTCTTACTAACAAATTAATCTATTTTACACAAATATACTTAGCTCATTCTTCTGTATGACAGCTATCATGTCAAATTATCTTGCTGCTTGGAAAAGAAGAAGACTAACCTAACAGCGCAGTTTTAATGTTCAACTTACAAATGAACGAGATCTATGACCATGGTAGCATTAGTTAAAAACTGTAATGTTATAAGTACTTATATTTTTGTTGGACAAAGTCGATATGGTGATAGATCTACTGTAATTTTTAACCTGAATATTGAAAGCTTAGTATTGACCTGTATCACTTGTAAATATTTCTTATAATGCACTGGGTTTCTGAGTTTCACAGCACAGCATACGCTTCCTGTAATATTTTGGCCTGAGTGACCAAGGTAAATATTTCACATGCCTGTTTTTAGATATTTGTGGAGGTCCTAGATTTACATATTTGCTAAAACTGGCTCTAATAAGTACCTATGTTCTAGCTAGAATATGGTTACTGTTACTGATAGTCTTTTGAGTTTTTTTTTGTCACTTAGGTATGTTTAAAAGGTTAAAAAAACATGTTTTATGTCAAAAGCAAGCATTAACACTTAACTACTTTATGTTAAAACTATGTATGAGCAAGTGGCCAACTCCAGTGACAGAGTTTTAAGACCTCAAGGACTTCATCATGGCGACTTTTTAAACCCCGGCTGACATTATTATTAATTAATTTATCGTACCCTCTGATGCACTGAATCGCACAGCTGTTAAAGCCAGTTGCGGTCACACATCCAAATTGTGACCACTCAGAATGTTTAACTTCAGAGATCAAGCAAGAACTTCTTCACCACGAGCGCTTCTAAACTAATTGTTCCAATCCTGCAGGTGGCATCACAACCTCCAGATACTGCTCTTCACTTGACCTTGGCAACTATTGCAACTACGTCCAACAGCCCGGAGATAAACTCGAATACCGAACATGTATCTACACTTGTGGAAGTGACGGATGCAACTCAGCTAATGCGTTTAGGATATCAAGTGTGCTTTTAGCAATATTAGTTGCTAGATTTGCGTTTTGAAATTTCTTTATCTGTTCCACATTCACTGTGGTTAAGATTACTGATGAATTTTTGTTTTACCAGTACAAAGTAAGCATCACATTATATGAAAATTTAATATCAAGATGCTAACAATTAATAACACATTCCATTAAGTGTAATTCAATACCGTCCAATTGTTAATTATGTTTTCAGTATTTTTTACTTATTTAAGACATTTTGCTTGATCCTGTAGGTAGGATAATGTCATAGTTTTAATTCCGTCCAAGTTTTAAGTGTTGTTTTAATTAGGTGTACCTATCCACTTGATCTATATAGTAATGGGAATATTATGCAATTATTGTTATTCCGTCCTAGTTAAATGTAAGTAATTTAACTTTTTTAAGTGTACTGAATCCTAATCCTAGTACCTACAATCACAAAAGTTTTTGTAGTAAGTATCTACATTATATTTTGATATTATAATCTGCATTTGACTGAATACCTAAAAAACAATCAGATTTTAAATACAATAAAATTTTATAAAATCTTGTAATCTTGTTTTTTTTACTTTATTAGAAGAGAAATAAAATAATATAAAAATAAGATCAAACATTTATTATTCAGAATTTGTGCTACACAAGCTTGATATAAAAATACAATAATAAATATCAACACCGACTTAGCCAATGAATATGCCTGCTAATGCACAATAATACTTTCATTTTCACTTACAATTCTATGTTACGCCTTCATTTCTAAGGAATGTAATAATTTTATTATTTTCTCAAAAGGTTATTCCATCGTTTAGCATAAAATCTAGCAATACTATAAAGTGGGAATTACATTGAATAGTCACAAAAAGAATGCATTTTATAAACTAATAGCTGCGTTTGAGAATAAACTAGCACCTAAACACTACGATGCTAGCTTCAAATCTATATCTAAATACTTGTATATTGTGTACAGAAAAGTTCAGGTAACTTTTTTGTACAAATTACTAAATAATCATTTATTTAAAATGAATCGGCAGAATACAAACGGCACATCTTAAGGCGTGTAAATTTATAAAACCGCACTCATGTGCTTGTTAAGTCTATTTGTCTAAAATTGTAGATAAAACATTTATGTTAGCATTGATTGAATACGATAATGCGTCATGATTGGCTTGATGATCATTACTTAGATTTTCATAACATTTCCACAGCTCATTATTGACACAAACAGAGATCTCAATAGAGTAAAGCTGCAAACTAACATTCACAATAACATAAAGACAAACACAAAAATAAAATAACAGGTAACGCTTACTTAAATCAGACTATAAAACAATCACTAACAAGATGTTAACTTAAAACATAAAATTACAAATAAAATTTTCATTACGTGCGTAGTAAAAAGGTGCTCAATATCGTCACCGAGAGACATCACAATAATCATGTCAGAAATATTAAAATTTATAAAGTCAAAACCCTGGTTTTGATTGCACAATAAATGAAATACAACATAGAAAAATGCTAAAATATTTTGTGACTGCAATTAATTCGTGAGGCGGCTTGATCGAGGCTTTTAGGCCATTTTTATAGAGGCTCTTTTACGAAATACAGGCCAAATGGAATGTAATAGGACCCAAAAAGTTATAAAATAATACCAATTGTATCACATCGCTTTTTAAAAATGAACCTAGTGATAATTTGAGAATGTAATCAATATTCAATTTGCATGATTTAAGTAGGAATGTTATTATTACATTATCTCAAATAAAAATGCTACATTTGAGCATGGGCAATGACTAAGCTAAAAACTACCTTGAAAATTATTATCAAAATCTATTTGTATTCAATATGAAATGTTAGGGCGGGGTCATAAAAGCGTCTAGGCTCGCCTAACTATTTGTAACTTCTTTGAAGTTATACATTTATAATCCACACCTAGGTGCCTACTATGAAATTCTGTAGCATCTTAAATTTATACCAATCTAAAACTGGTATACTGATAAAAACTTCATGATTGTTTTAAAATTGTAAACCTTATTCTAAGACCAATTTACCGACATGCATTGTTGGTAAGAACTTTAAAAACTTCTTTCTTTCATATAAAAGTCAAACCGAGCTTTCAAAGCTTTTCTTCACTGGAGGCTAATATTTGCAAATGAATTAAGCGAATTCACTTGACGGCAGTTCAAATCAAACCATCAAACACTCCGCAAATATGATATTTTTAAACCAGCCCTTTTGAAATTACTGAAAGGCAAGGATCTAACGAACGAACCGTTTTCCCTATGGTATAGAAAATATTTGGTCAAACTACTAACTGATCTCATGTCTTATACTAGGGGCAATCTTACTTTTTTTATAACATTTTGGAAAGGCTTTCTTACATTTCTATGAATCCTTTTATTCGTTAAGATAATTCTAACCAATGACAGCGAAGTAAAGTGCAGTACAGTTCGATCGCTAAATTATACTTTACAAAGGCGGCACCTTGCGTGATGCCAGTTTTTAGTTTTGACAACATTGTAAGCATTTTCACTGCACATCTAGGCAAATGGAACCACACAAAATAGGATACAGAGCAACAATAGCCAAAAGTAAGCCATAGGTACCATCTTTGTATGAACGCTACGTTCATATTATAACAGCCAATTTAAATACTGTCAAATTAGCCCAATATTTAAGTGAGATGACAATTTATTATCTTAGATGTCGCATTTATAGCATTACGATACGAACACATACACGCTCTTGGATCGGCGTTTTCGCTTGCCCACTTTGTGCATTATATTTACGACTATGAATTGTCAAATGCTCGCTAACTTCGTTTTATGGATACTTGCATTTTTATTGATAGTACATTGAACTGTCTTTAGCCACGAAATTAAATGCACACAACATGCAACATACCCATACACTTTCCAAACATACAAAAACCACGAATCTTACATTGTTATTCCTTGTGTTGCGTTGTTCGAGATACAAAACATCACGCCTCTTTACCATACGGGTAGGCAGACACCACGGATTTATCTTGCTACGATCCTGTTATGTTGCACATAATGTCGGGTCTTGTTGTGCGTAAGTTATCCAAGCCTATTGCTCAGTTGGAGTTTGCTTGTAAAGCTGCTATGTGCTGTTCTAATTCCCGAACTCGTTGTTGACTGTTGTGAAGTTGTCTCTTCACGATCCGTAGCTCCTCACCTTGGCGGTTGAATGCGAGACGCAACTGTAACATAAATGATTAACATTAGTTTTATTTTTGTCATTGTGCGAACGGGCGGTGTAGTGTGGCCGCTACAACGTCGCTACATCATCTACGACAAGGCATACGACAATGTCATATCCCATATCCTGATAGACGCTGGCCACACTAACGGAATACGGCAAAGATAAAGGCATTTTCGATAGTGTGGCCCGACTAACCTCCTTAAGTTTGCACCGATGTCTAATGCGGTTCGTTTAATTAATTACATTAATGAGAAATATGTTGATATATTTGCCCTCAACCTGCCGAAAGTCATGGAGGTAGCACAGTTTATTTTAGAAAAGTATGTACCTTGATTATTGTAAATTTAATCATTATCTATTTATTGTTAGGCTAGCTTAAGTTGTTGTTAAGTCCTTATTTACTTATAGCACTGCTTTGGTTTCGTACTGTTATGGTGTTGTAATTGTTTCTAATAAATAAATAAAATATACCTCATGTTCTGTGCTGAAGACATCTCCCTGGTTGATCTGCTTGTAGAGAGGCACGGGCTCGCTGTCCCCGCTCTGCTTCCCGAACATCTTCTGAAGCGCGTGGAATTTCGTGTTTTGGTTCGCGTTCGTCTTCTGAGACTTCTCCGTCGCTTGAATCTGAGGAATCAATCCATCGACCTAGTATAGTACCTGGACCAACAGCGAGCGTGCAGCTATTATAGGTCGCGCCACGTAAACAGAGCGCGGTCGGGGAAGTAGCGGGTATGTTTGCGCCTGTGTTCACTCGCTGACGAACCAATAGCACTCGCTAAATCAATGGTATGAAGTGCGCCGCGTTACCTCTCCACCAATCATCGACCACTGACTTTTACGTGGCGCGACCTATTACTAGCAGACCCGCGCGGCTTCGCTGGCGTGTTATACTTGCTTCTTTCCATAAAAACTTTCACATCATATTTCACAACTTTTAAGGGTTATTTTGGAAAATCCTCAGACCGAATCTATTTTGCATACTTACATAGAATTCCAACCGAGTTTCTATCTAATTGCACTTTCCTTTAAAACGTTCCTATACAAACTATGACACCCCATTGCAACACTTAAAGGGGTAAACCTGCGGTAAATGGCGCCTATTTTTTAAGTTAGACCTCCGGCAATACATCGGTGAAAACTGCATTCAATTCCATTCAGTAGTTTTTGCGTGATGCGGGAACAGCCATCCATACAGACAGACATAAAAACCATTTTTTGGCTTCTGTTGCTTTAATAAAAACCGATGTCTGTACATTTGAGATATATTGTAAATGAAAAACTAATATGGGGTAGTTTTTCATTTATATCTCAAATGTACAGACATCGGCGTGTTACAGTTTTATTATATGTAATATTGCGGCATCACTGAAAACCAGCGCTGTAGTTGTTCCTTGAGCTTCTACAGCAAATGCTGAGTGGTGACCGATTTGCTTCACTCATATTTCCTACCTATAATATTTTAATTTGTAAGTACCTGTCCTCTAATGTGTATGAGTGATGTAAAAAAATGTTTTCTATTCTATTCCTGAATTGCCTGGGGGAGGCCTATGCCGAAAAGCAAAGCGATCAGGATTAATTGGTAACAGTGTCATTTGTAATATTTCATTATTTGTAATACTCTAAGATTGCTTAATAAAGGCTATTGAAATTGAAATTGAAATTCTATTCTATTGTAGATCATAATAAATAAGAACCTGTAGCTCAGTATCGTGCAGTTGGGTGTCCTGCCAGGTGCCGAGCGGGCGGTAGTCGGGCGTGGTCTCGCGCGCGAGGAAGGCAAACTTCTTGCGGTTGTTGGCGTCCTGCGGCTGCATGGCGGGCGCGTCGCGGTTGCTGCGCGGTTTGTGCGTCGATATCGTCACACCTGGATATACATGTTACATTATTTATATACCTATACATTTCACTTTCAAAACTATCGTGAGTTGTATTAGACATTATAATAGCACACGGGAAATTACTCACGTAAAATTATCGTCGATTTAGATACCGACAATGTTTCGATTCTTCCGGAGAATCTTCATCTGGGTATGAGTGTGGTCACTCCTCGCGGTCGCGTCTCACACTGAGTAATTTTTACGTGAGTAATTTCCCGTGTGCTATTATAATACCTATACATGTTACATTATTTTTATATACATGTTACATTATTTGTATATACATACATGTTACATTATTTCCGTGTTGGCCAAGTGGATAAGTACTTCGACAACTGCGGCAACCGATGTTTTTAATCAAATCTTTTGCCCCACCAACTGAACGTAGACAATTTTTGTATCATCATCATCAGGCCATCAGCCACTTTTAACCCACAGCTGGGCATAGGCCTCCATATGTGAATGCCGCCTCTATCCTGCGTTAGTCTTAGGCGAATTTTTGTATACTTTATATTTTTTCCTCAATTTAAAAGTAAAGTAGGTACATACCAGTCTTCAAGCTAATCAGTATAGGCGGTACATTCATTCCGCTCAACCAATCCTTTGCCGACAATGCGGGCAGCGGCGCCGCTGTGTCGGGGTACAAATCCTCCTGAAAATTAAATGCATTTTTAACATGGATTTAATAGTAGCAAGGACTGTTTAGGTAGTCCTTGATAGTATAAGGAATAGACAGATTTTTAAGTCTGCTTAGAATTCGTACATTAACAGACGTTGTAGCATTTTAAGAAAATTTGCCTAATATTTTATAAGACATATTTTCATGTAATACTTTACAGTAATTTTACAGTAACGTTTTTGATTTAGTAATGTATGAAATAATAAGCAGTAAAATGTTTCATTCTTAGCCATAAGCAAGTCTTCAGCGGACCCAATTCTCAATCATCAACGCTGTCTATCTCACTAGTATTCAAAACGCGAAAGAAAGAAAGAAAGAAAAATCATTTATTCTTGTAGGACCTCAAGGATCACTTAAGTTTCGTTTTACATGTTTTAATGCCTGTTCCAATAGAAACAGGCATTAGAATTAATATTGTGAAAGTTTGTATGCATGTTCGTTATTTCATTATAAATGAAAAATCTTACTAAAAGTTAACGGATCCGGCAGGATTCGAACCTGCGTAGATACAAGCGATCACTCTTAAGCCGAGTTGCCGAGTCTTAAGTTGAGTAAGATTTTTCATTTATAATGAAATATCCAATACCTAAGTGTGGTTTAACACTGTAAAAATAATAAAAAACTATGTTCGTTATTCTTTCACGCAAAAACTACTGAACGAGTTTGGCTGAAACTTGGAATATGCTCATGAAAATAAACGAAATGAAATATGATCACGACTGTATCCGTGAGCGGTAGACATTTCTTTCAGATCTTTTTAGGCAATTTTTAGATCCTTTTGAAGATGTTTATTTATACAAAGACGTGTTATTTTATTTATTTATTTATATTTATCCTACTAATATTATAAACGTGAAAGTTTGTGTGTGTGTAAGTGTGCTTGTTACTCTTGCTACTCAAGCTCAAACGGCTGGACGGATTTGAATGAAATTTACCAGAACTGCTTATACCCTGGATTAAAAAGTAGGCTACTGTTGATCCCGGTATTCCCCACGGGCTGCAGCTAAGTAAGTAAGTTCGTATGAGCAAGTGGCCAACTCTAATGACGGAGTTTTAAGGCCGCCTAAAGGCCTCCGTCATGGCTGCAGCTAGTTACCCATAAACAATATTTACCTGAAAACAATCAGACTTGCGCGGCACAATCATAGAGATCGGCTCGCACAGCCCTCGCGACGTGTGCAGCTTGTAGAAACGAAACACTTCGCACGCGTTCGTGTTCACTCCGCGTTTTGACATGAAGCCTAGACCTCGCTGGGAACAATACAAAGTATGTGAATGATAAAATTGATAAATCAATATTTGAATCTAATTGAGATTAGCATAATAATAATGTAACCAAAAAAATGAAAAATCTTACGAAAGGTTACGACTTCGACGGGATTCGAACCCACGTGATTCAAGCGATCATCCTTTAGCCGGAAGATTTTTCATTTTCTAATGAAATACCTAAGTGTGGTTTAACACTATAATGGGGGCAATTCGAGTGTCGCAAAAGCTAAACTAAGCTAACTAAAATTATTGCCATCCTTTTTATTTCCATCGCTATGAAAGGGACGGCAACAATTTTAGTTAGCTTAGTTTAGCTTTTGCGACACTCAGAATTGCCACTAATAATAATATATAAAAACTAATGTAACCTAAGCCTCAACGAGACGATAAAATGCCCAATAGGTAAATAATATAATGTGATAATTAAATATCATGTCAAATTGTTTAAATCCCCTCATCTGTTTGTCCCTTGACGTACCTAATTAAGTGGATAGATAGATGCTGGCAAGGAGCGGTGCCTCACTGTAGGTATGCTTATGCAAGACGCTCCAAAGGAAGAAGCCGACAACCGTATTTTCATAAGGGAGGCCCTAACCAAGCATCAGAAAACCGTTTTATTTAACGCAAAGTCGCAGCTTTTAAATAAATCGTGCCAATATGTATGGTGTAAAAATGGTAAAATTTGTGCTAGAAAGTCAGCTACTAGTAAAATATATTATATTCGTTCTTTACAAGACATTACAAATGTTGAAAAGAAATGCTTAGCTGAGAAGCAATCAGAAGGATCTACGTCATCCAAAGTTATTTCTTAGCTTTAAAAAATAAAATAATTAAAAAACAACTTCTTTATTCGTTGATTTTTGTTTTTTATAATGGATTGTAAAATTATAGAAATCTTTAACTGTCATTCAACAAATCACTTCTTCAGGCAGCTACCTTCTAAAACAAGTATAAGTTTATCTTGCCTACATTTTAATATTAGATCAATAAAAAAGAATTTTGTCTCACTTCAACAGACAATACAACAATGTACGTACCCACTAGATATTATAATCTTAACCGAAGTAGGTATTTCCTATAGCATTGTCAACTTATTCAATTTACCCGGATACAATATGCATGCACAACTACGAACTAACCAAAAAGGCGGTGGAATTATCATTTACGTACTAAATCACTTAAAATTCACTATACATGAACACAAAACAAAAACTTTTGAATGTATCACAGGAACCATCAAACTAAATTCTTATCGCGACGTAGTTGTGTGCGCAGTTTACCGGCCACCTTCTTCCAATAAAAACATATTTGTGAAGGAATTAAGTAAACATATTAACAAGTATGATTTAAAACAAAACTTTCTACTTGCTGGTGACACTAATATTAACCTTAAAAACATATCTGCATATAAGGATTCATACCTAGAAGCACTGAGCGAACGGGGTTTAATGTGTGGAATATCTGATTATACTAGGATCGAATCTATTAAGGATATTATTACAAAATCTTGCATAGATCACTATTTTGCGCGATTCCCAACACTTCACCCGTTCGCGGCCGTGCTCGATGTCAAACTGGCCGATCATCGAGGCATTATCTTTACCTGCGTTGACGAAGCGCACACAAGGCCTAAGCGTATACAGGGTGTCACTCGTCAAGTTACTAATTTTGAATCGTTGTCTAAAGAGCTTAAAAATGTGGAATGGACAAAGACAAATAGTATGAATTCTAGTAATGATATTTTAAATTTTGTCTATGAGTCATTTCGCAACGCAAACAAAGCAGCGACTAATCATATCAACAAATTATCCAATAAGCGTACCCAGCCTTACAAAATGCCCTGGATTGATGGTAATATTATTAAATTGTGTGAGAAAAGAGACAAATTATGGTGTAGTTGGAAGAATAGCCTAGATGATGTAAATTTAAAACTTAAATACAATAAAGTCCGTAACAAAGTGAATAAAGTTTTAGAAAATAAACGTAATACATATTATATAAAATTCATTAACGATAATTTCAGAAATACAAAAAAAATTTTTAATATAATTAATCAAATGTTAGGTAGGATGACTTCGTCAATTGACACTGCTATATTAAAAGCTTTTGACTCACAGGGAATTACAACTAAAAATATTGCCGATAACTTTGCAAACTGCTTCGACAGAGCTGTAAAGGATATCATTCCCAATTGTAGTGTTCAATTAATTGATCCGAATATCACACGTAAGCCGTTAGACTCAAGTATTCGGTTTAAAAAGGCCTCGCCCAAGAGCGTGTATAACATTATTAAAAAACTAAACTCTAATAAAGCGCCAGGAACAGATGGCATAAAAGTATCAGACATTAAAACAATTGGTGAACAAATATCTTCCTCTATTGCTGATTTAATTAATTGTAGTATCAAAACAGGGGTGTACCCCGATGACCTTAAAATAGGAAGTGTTAGACCAATTTTTAAGAAGGGTAAAAGAAATGAGTACACTAACTACCGCCCAATTACATTACTCTCTTCAATAGACAAAATAGTAGAAAAGTATGTGTGTGAGCAAATCCACTCATTTTATAGCAAACACAAGGTAATTAATCAGTATCAATTTGGATTCCAATCCGGTAAGAGCACCTCAAACCTACTGTCAAATTTCACTGATGAAGTGAATAAACATCTTAACGAAAAGAAACACGTACTTGCACTCTTTATTGACTTCTCTCGTGCATTTGACACACTGGTTCATGAACAGCTAATTGACAGACTTGACGACTGTGGGGTGCGTGGTCCTTTACTAACATGGTGCAACAGTTATTTAAATAATAGAACTTTTTCAGTTAAAATTGACAATACCTGCAGTGACTCTAAGCTAGTCACTGTAGGTACGGCCCAGGGCTCCGTTTTAGGTCCACTTCATTTCTTATCATATGTTAATGACATGAGCAACTGCATTTCTAACAGCAGCTGCTATCAGTTCGCGGATGACACATGCCTTGTTATTGCGGATAAACACCCACACTGTGCACTTAAACTCCTACAATCAGACTTTGATGCTCTGACGAGGTGGTGTCATGATGCTGGGTTAGTATTAAATTCAAATAAAACAAAATTACTAGTTATTAAGTCCCCATATATTAAATACGCACCTGTACCGAACCTACTTTCGCATGACCATGGCTGTTTGCACGCCAGTAATGTGGCCAGTTGCATCTGTCCAGCCATCCAAACTGTTGAGAGGCAAACATACCTTGGACTGATAATTGATAATAATTTTAACTGGAGCTATCATATTGAAGGAGTTTGTAATAAACTGAGACAATTTTTGGCTTACATAACCATCCTAAAAAACCGTATCCCCTTTAAAGTTAAACTAATGATGTATAACGCACTTGCAGAATCATATATTCAATACGGTCTCAGCAGCTACGGACGTACCTATAAAACTTATTTAGACACCATATATAGGCTACAGGTAAGAATTCTTAAGAATATTGTTTCACCTAATATCAAACATTTATTTAATGACGATGAGATAGGGCTTTTTAAACACTGTAATGTGCTTCCGGTACATACGAAAGTTCATTGTTTGTTATTAAAGGAACAATTTTTCAATGACTCCTTAAAAGTATTGGTTGACCACCCTGTATATACCCGGGCCGTTTCCAAGAACCTGTTATGCACGCAGCGTGCGAACAATGCATACGGTGAGCGTACGACGTCATATCTAATTCCGAGATTAATAAACAGTTTACCAATTGATTTTCGGGACAGTTTGACACCAACTAACATTAAGGGTAAACTTAAAAAATATTTTATGGGATCAAATTTAGTTAGTGAGGTAGGAACTTAGTTTAATATATTTTATATTGTTTTTTCTTTTTCCTATTTTAGTTTATGTTAATAGTAGCTCACGATAACTCAAGATAAACCTTCGTGGTTTAAAGTGTTATCCTAATTAAGTTTAAATTTATTTTCTGTATATTTGGTAATAAAAAAAAAAAAAAAAAAAAAAAAAAAAGTAAAAATGAGCAGTCTCTTACCTGTGGATTACCAGATAGGAACTGATTTAGGAAATGCACGTATGGCGCTTCGTCAACCACCTCGTAGTACCGAATGTTCCCGTCGCCCTTGCCAGCAAGGTATACCTACAGTAAAATAAGTTAGTTTTCAATAAAATTCCGAAGCAAGGAAGCGCTTAGCTGGTAATGCCACTTGCGTTCACCCATCCTAGATGTGACCGCTCAGAACGTTGCTTATCTTATCTTAACTTCGACTAGAGAACGTCTTAGCAAGCTTCGCCACGAGCAGACACTCACCATATTAGTATCATAGTCGTAGTAAGAGAACACACTTACCATATTAGTATCATAGTCGTAGTAAGAGAACACACTTACCATATTAGTATCACAGTCGTAGTAAGAGAACACACTCACCATATTAGTATCATAGTCGTAGTAAGAGAACACACTTACCATATTAGTATCACAGTCGTAGTAAGAGAACACACTCACCATATTAGTATCATAGTCGTAGTAAGAGAACACACTCACCATATTAGTATCATAGTCGTAGTAAGGGAACACCACGCCCGAGCTGCTATCAATGGTCTCGCAGACCAGCGGCTTGGAGAGGTCGTGTTGGTCCCACACGGCGTACTGACGGTCGCTGTACCGGGAGAAGCCGGTCGTCAGGACCTTGCCTTGGTTGCCGAGGAATGTGCATTTGGAGGCTTTAGTACCGGAATGACAGTTTCCCTCCTGGAAATTGAGTGTTTGAAAAATTAAACCCCATTCTACCTTGTGAGATGATAAAAAATATTATTTTCCATGTAAGTATTTTAGGAGATTCAATTATGTCAGAAAACTGTTGTTTAACACAGATTTATATGAAAGTTATAAGTTGGTGAATATTTCATTATAAAATAATAATATAAATTTTATTATTTTTTGCCCTCTTCATCAAATTTTCGATCCAAAATTTCGAAAATATATTAGGTTCATGAGCTTTTGACCATTTGGTGAGACTGATAATATTTTCTAATTACCATCCAGAATGGTAATTTGCCGAATATTTCATCAAAGGTATTTGATACTCGGTTTTAAATAATGTTATGTAATATAACTCTATGGTGAATAAATGAATACTGAATACTGAAATACTGAATAATTTAAAGTAACAAAATAGTTAAGTAACGATATACTTAATTGTATTTGTGGTGCCGTGCCATAAATACAAAACAACAATGTATGGAATGGGGTCACTGGGTTTCAACCACCCTATAATTGTTATGAGGCGAGGTATTCAAGCATTTATGTGTGACTAGTAAATTGAGCCACGGAATTTCAACTGAATTAATGGATGACGTTATTCGCGCACTGCCAAAACCATTATCAAAACCTTTTTGATCACAATGCCTACTCCGCGAAACGACTTAGTCGCAAAATATCTCACATTTAAAACACCTACAAAGCAAAACGCCTCAAATCAAAACGACTTATTACTACTGTACCTCTAATGCAAACGGACTTCAAAACATCAGTCTTGTATGTTCGCGGAGTAGGCATTGTGATCAAAAAGGTTTTGATAATGGTTTTGGCAGTGCGCGAATAACGTCATCCAGAC
Organism: Xanthorhoe designata; assembly: GCA_963582015.1. Classification (NCBI taxonomy): domain Eukaryota; kingdom Metazoa; phylum Arthropoda; class Insecta; order Lepidoptera; family Geometridae; genus Xanthorhoe; species Xanthorhoe designata. The sequence continues at coordinate 8,496,621 of OY757038.1, forward strand.
CAACTAACGGCCAGTCTCAATAACATCTACGTTTGATGTCGCTTACTGTTGGTAGATTTTTGACATTATTCATATTCAAAAAATATTAAACCACCTTCAATTTCGTGAGAAGAGAGCAATTTTCTGCACTCTTTGATAAAAAATACAGACGAATTGAGAACCTCCTCCTTTTTTTAAGTCGTTTAAAAATGACAAATATCTACCCACACCACAGTAAAGCAAAACCAAAAATAGATAGGTTATTGAGACTGATCTTAAGAGGACTTGAAGTATTTTATGTGTGCATTACAATGTAATGTAGTAGTTTTATGTTCATAGTCAGTCCCGTGTTTAGTGTATCACACTAATATTATAAGGTGAAAGTTTGTGTGTTACTTTTTCACGCTCAAACGGCTGGAGGGATTTGAATGAAATTTGGTACCAGAATTGCTTATACCCTGGATTCACTATTCACCGCGGGGCGCAGCTTGTAATTGTATAATACTTACAGACAGCACAATCCCTCGCCTCGGTTCTATAACCCGCAGCTTCTTGTCTTTGCTCGTTGTAGCCAGCAGAGAACCGTCCCGGTTGAAGGACATGCAGTAGATGACATCGGTGTGGCAATCTATCACCTTAACCGCCTCGCCTTTGCCGACGTCCCATACAAAGATCTGAAACGGAAACGTTGGGAATCTATGGTTGTCTGCAATTGCGTCTCACGTCGCCGGACAAACGTGTGCTTAGTTAATAACATATTATATGTATGTTAGTCTGTAAGGTATTTATTATATGGGCCTTAGATTAAGTATTTAACATCTTGTTACTTATCTTTAGTTGCCTGAAATAAAGATTATATTATTATTATAAAGCCTTTTTGAAGTGGGGCATGATTGGATAGTTCCTACATTCCTTCACTAAAAATAGCAGAATTTGCGTTTTATTTCCGCACTTTAGAACAAAACACGTGTACATTCATTCGTTACGTACTTACCCAGCAACAAAGTGAATCAAACCAAATACAAACTAAACCAGTTGCAGCACGCGATACCGGAGCGTCCGGTACGACGCGTAACTTCGCGTGATCACAATCGATCGTTGAAGCAATAACGTTTTGGAACAGCAAAATGAAATTGATAGTATCATTTAGATGTGAAATTTAGAACTTACTCAATTAATATACACGGTTTGATATGATATCAAACCGTGTATATTGATTGAGTGAGTTCTAAATTCATCAACTTTCACATCTAAATGATATATTGCTGGGTATCAATGATATGTCTGTCTCTTATGCAATGATGGATAAAATATTTTATTACATCTAGTTCAAACTGTTAGAATTTATGGGACCATTCGGCAAACGGGGGTTATCAATTGAAAACATTATGACAGTAATATTTACACTCAAACAGTGGAACTGACGTACCTACTTAATTAAACTAGGCTTTATCTTACAAAGGTTCCCTCCACCCAAGGTTTCCTTAAGGACACAATTAAAAGTGCTCTTCGAAGCACGAAATAGTTGTTAATCCTACTAGCGGTCATACATAAAAATTGTGAGCGGTCACATCGCATAACTTGAACGCTGCAAGCCTCGCTAAATAAAAATTGTGACCGCTCAGAACTTCGCTTAACTTAAACGCTTCAAGCTATGTCTCGAGATAATTGTAATTTCCATAGACTCACCAAATAGTCGAATCCGGCGCTGACCAATATATTCTCGGCGGTCGGATGCCACTCGATGTAAGCGACGCGACGTTTGTGTCCGTGCAACTCAACTAACCAATCGGTGAGGTGCATCGATAGTCCGCCATCTGGGATATGCCATAGTTTCACCTGGACAAACAATTAAGTGATTAAAACCTATAAATACTATAAAAAGTATTACTTTTTGTACCTAAATACTAATAAAAGTATTACTTTTCGTAGCCGAATACTGAGAAGCTGCTTAATGTAAGTGGTGCTGATCTTCGATATTTATTGACGTATACTCTAAGGTCCTTATGCCCGTTTTCACCAACGACTCCTAAACAGTCTCCTTACTAAGTATTACCTAAGCTAGGTGATCCCTTAAATCCCCCTCCTACCTAAATTCATTTTCACCAAGCTAGGTGACCCCTAGCGAACCACTACCTAACTTTAAGTGATGTATTTTACCGATTCAATTTCATTCATTCAATTTCTGGTTTTTTACTGTCAACATGTAGGCTGTATGTTGATTGTCTATGCTTTAAAAATAAATAGTGTTTGTTTGACATCAAATTTGACATGTTTGTTTTGCTTTATACATATTATTAAAACTGTGATGAATTGGTTTCCTAATTACAATAAACGCAAGAGGGGAAGACAGTTCAAAAGGTGGGAAGACGAATTAAAGGAGTTTGCAGGGAAAACATGGATTCGAATTTCAAGAGATAGGGAGAATTGGAAGAAGTTGGAGGAGGCCTTTGCCAAGACGGGGCAATCAGATAACAGTGCTGAATAATTGTCGATGTCATACCTACTTAATTATAAAAACCATGTACATTTTTATCTGTAATAAAGGCTAATAAATAAAATACATATTGCGTTTCGAGTTTATGATAATTGTTATTTCGTGTGCTTGAACTTTTTATTGTCCTGGAACTCAATTTTTGATTAAATTTTTGTCAACAGGAAAAGGACACTTCCTTTAGTTAAGATTTATCTTCGAAAAAAGTCCACGTCCTCAAACTTTTGGAAGAAATCAATTCTCTCACAAAATATCTGTAAAAATATGGTCGATCCCATAATACACGATCTGTGATCACTTCTATAGCCTCAATAACATCAATGAAATCACTCATTTTTAATAATTATAAATATTAGCAAACATTCACAAACTGATACAACTGTCACCTATCTTTAGGACCCCGAATTTCGGCCCCCTAAATTTAGGTAACACTTAAAGCTTTTAGGTGACGGATTGGGAGTGGTGAAAACCATTTCTTTCTAAGGTGTTCCCTAAAAAGAGATAGGTGTCACTTAAAATTTAGGATTTGTTGGTGAAAACGGGCATTAGTGTTCTCAAGCCCAAAATTCTAGAATGCAAAAAATTTTTGATCACTATGGATTCTGACAACAGCGTCACCTACCCTAACGATAGTCAAAACAGCCCTTAACGAATAAAAATACACTTCATTCTTGGTCAAGCCGTTTAGGAGGAGAATTAAGAACATACAGACCAAATTTGTGCATTAAGATTTTAGAGATGTAGAGGAAAATCTATGAAACAACTGCACTTATTAAGATTATTTCACTATTAGTAAGGTATATTATTCCATAGACTGTACAATAACCCGGGCGTAATCAGCCTGCAAGTTCAACGTAAACAGGCTCACAACTGTATCTCAAAGTCAGACATCTAAGCATTAAGTTGGTTAGCTTGGGACTAGATGACGCCATGAAAAATGTCCAAGGATATTTATTTATTTATTTTATTTATCTACTCCTATCAACAAAAGTGTAATATCAAATAATGTGTTGCAATTGACACAGCATAAGCTTGTATTTGGCAATCGTCACGTAGTTAAGATGCTCTGCTTAGATTAAATTCTTAGCAACCGTTTCAAAATCTAGATCGCAATGGTCTACCAAATTGTACATTTCACATTCAGTTATCTAGTGCTAATAAAAATAAGAATTTGTGGCTTTTCACGCTCAATGTACATAATACTAACATGCTCAGACCGGACTAACTATTATTTTGTAAGTAGTTTCAGCATTGGAAGTATGACTAATGTTTAATTTTTGCATATAATGTACCTACGGGTGATCGTTAGATCTATCGTCGATCATAGAGACTACTTATTAGTCAAAGAACATTTCAATAAATGTATGGATTACCCCAAACATACAAACAAACCAACTTTACCTCTTTATAATATTAATATAGACAAAGGAAGGAACAATCTAGAAGTATTGATATTCCATTGTTTGTCATTCGATGTCCTATTTTTCCCAGTGGAATAGAACAAGCTGATAAGATAGCTGAATAATCATTACCTTATCGCTTAATGGAATGTATTGATACGTACGAACCTGCTTAATTAATATGATATAGCTAGTGTTAGTGTAGTTAAATAGTTTTTTTATTAGTAGGTAGTTATTTATTATTATAAATCTATTGTGTCCATTTGCTGAGCAAACATCAAATATGATATTATATTATACTAATACATTATAAAATTCAACTAATTTACGGGGCTTTATCGTGTAATTATCGTATTCTATTATTGACATACGTTGCATGTTCGTAGCATCTCATGTGGTCAAGAGAAGGGTATACAACAATAGTGGCAATTCGGAGTGTCGCAAAAGCTAAACTAAACTAACTAAAATTAATGCCATCCTTTTTATTCCCATCGCTATGAAAGGGACGGCAACATTTTTGGTTAGTTAAGTTTAGCTATTGCGATACTCCGAATTGTCACTAATGTCACCATAAAGTTTCATAAATTATTTTAAATATACAAATATAATTCGCTTTAACGCGGGTCTCCTTGGAATTACCAGACGGATTTGAATTGCACTTGACAACTCTATTCTTGAAGAAAGATCTATATCCTTCTTAAAATGAATTAAATTCAATTTCTTCAATATTCGTGCCTATGCACGTGACCCTTAGGGCCGATTTTACCATTTGCCTACTGAACGGAGATTAATAAATCTAAGATTAAATTGATCTCGATTACATACGCGTTTGATCTTAGATTAAGCACAGCTGGATTTTACCGACCACATTATAATCGCGATCACGAAAACCAAGTTTACTTCAACATGAGAACGTAAACTCGCAAATAATTGCAAAAACCATAAACAAAACTTGGATTCATTGTTGGGAAAATCGCTGAACTGTACGGTAGCCAAACTTATGAGAAAAATAAAACTTAAAGAAGAAGAAGAAGAATTATAAGTTTGACAAAATTGCATGTTGGTTGTTGCAAAATTTCCAAATTGTTCCTCAACAAAATGATACTTCCTACTAATATACCAAATGCGAAAGTTTGTGAGAATGGATGGATAGATGGATGTGTGGATGTTTGTTACTCTTTTACGCAAAAACTACTGAACGGATTTGTCTGTATCTAGAAATATAAGTAGGTAGGTACATAGTTTATGACCTGGAATAACAAAGGCTACTTTTTATGCAAGTAGGTACCACGGGGGCGAAGCCGCGGGCAAGTAAGCTAGTAGGTATAAGTACTGTATTGTATAATGTGTGGTAATAATTTTCAATTGAATTATTTTATTACATCACTAGGTAGGTATAAATCTTATTCTATTGGTAGGTAGTAGTAGATAGGTAGGTACCTAATAAACGTAAAATACAGCGTAACTTAAGTATATCATACTTTATTCAAGAAATATAAAACTGGCAATGCTACAAAAAGCCTCACTTTTTGTTTTATAGAAACTCCAGTTTGGGTAGGTATCCTCAATTCCTCACTAAACTCCAATAATTCTAGCACTTTTTGTAGCACTTCTAGTTACAATCGACTCCAAAGTGCAGTGGGGTCCGCATATTGAAACACTTGCAGGTAGGCTTAGCTCCGCGGCTTACGCAGTGCGTACGATTAGGCAACTTACTGACGAAGGAACAGCTAAGTTAGTATATTTCAGTTACTTCCATAGTGTGATGTCGTATGGTATTTTTCTTTGGGGTAAAGCAGCAGATATTCAAACTATTTTCGTTTTACAGAAGCGAGCTGTCCGCGCCATTTACAAAATGAAACGTCGGGACTCTTTAAGAGAGCGTTTTAAAGAAATAAATATTCTTACTGTTTTTTCGCAATATATTTATGTAAACTTATTGCACACTCACAAATATATAAACAACTTTAAGAAAAAAAGTGATGTGCACAAAATTAACACTAGAAATAAAAATAAATTATGTGTGCCTAAATTTAGACTAGAAAAAGTAAACGGTTCTTTTATGGGAAATACTGTACTTTTTTACAATAAACTCCCAATCAACGTAACTAACCTACCGACTCGAAGGTTTAAAACGTACATAAAGAATATTCTTGTAGAGAAAGCGTATTATTCCATTGAGGCTTTTATTAATGATAAAATTGCGTGGCCTGATGTCGCTGTGCCCCTCGACGGTTGATGGTATACAATATCTTTACTACCTTGATAAGTAGGTACCTACCACTTAAGTCGGCCAAGTGTAGCGTGTGATGCCAGACAACATTTTGTTGAGGTGTTATCTTGTTAACTTTACAATTACTTTTACTTTCTTTGACATGCCTTACTTTGTTCGACTGGCTTCCCACTGAAGCTTGACTATTTAGATTAAGTATTTTAGATTGTTAAGGGATCGCTTTTAAAAAAAAGCTAGGCCCACACCACCAGGTTCTTGCCTGATTCTTTCCCTGGTGTAGGGAGTCGCGTTGGAACAGGCATTAGAATCACCTAGCATGTAAAACGATACTTAAGTGATCCTTGAGGTCCTACAAGAATAAATGATTTTTCTTTCTTTCTTTCTTTCACTCTTTGTAGCACTTGTTGTCCTGTTTTCTTGTCTTGAGATGAAATTTTGTTACAAAATCCGAAATTTTGTTTTCCTCGCTCACGGCAACACGGATCCGTCTTGGTCGGCGATGGCGAACTATACGTAGTTTTTCCATCGTGGGTTTCACCCAAAAGAAGCGCAAAAGCCTTTTTATGGTTTATAATAATAAAAGCAGATTTTATCGAAATTACGAAAAATTTACACAACACAAACATGATGGCTGTTCATTTGATCTCGGATCAACCACGTTAATCTTACAAAATTGGCGGTTTAAGAATTGATCGAGATCAAGCTCTAACTGAGATCAGTTTGTGTTGGTAAAATCCAAGTTGGGCTTTTGATCTCAGTCAAGTGCCTAATCTGAGATTAACTCGAACTAATCGCGATCAATTGAAATGGTAAAATCGGCCCTTAGAAGCCAAGTAAAAAGAAAGATGGCGACTGAAACCGATAGGCGCAGCTAGTCAAGTATAATACGGGCACCATACATTGGCTTCAACTTGGTTCCAACATTGGCCACGAATAGAATGGCCAATGGCAATGCTCCGTTTGTGTCCGATAACCGTCCAAGATCGATCCCCACATTGGAGTGTTGGAAACAACACGTTCCAACACTCCAATGACTGATGCCCGTATAATAGCGAGACTTAGTTGGCCACGACTGATTAAGTGTAGTCATATGATCTAGTTCCGGATAACAGAGAAACTTCAATCTCTCCGCTCAACAATAAAAGCCATATAATTTCGAACGCGTGATCATCAATTACAATAGCTACCACGGACAAATTGAGACTAAAAAATGCGTCCATTGGACGGCAGCGGAGCGAATGATGGACGTTTTATAATATGGAACTTTGTATTCATACAATGATTTTTTTAGAAAATTTTAGAGCTTAGTGCCAATTTCTTCAATGATAATCAAATCAGGATCAACTATTACAAGGCACTATGGATATTCTATTAAATATTTAGATATTTATAAGATCCTTATTGTTTATGCATGAATAATTGTGCATTGACGACACAAACACACACACACACAAACATTCTGATAATGTATGATAAGCGACACCAGCAATAAGCTAGGAAATGTCAAGTGCTAACATTTGCATCATGGTGCATGTACCATAATATATTATTTTGGATATACCTTGACTACCCCTTAGACATCTTTGAAAGATCCTAAATGCCTAAAGTTCAGAGGAAGTGTCTACCGCGTCTGATAGTATACACTCGTGTTCACTGTTTCATTAAGTTTCAGTTATACAGCATTATAAACAACTAGCTTACTCGCCCGTGGCTTCGCTCGCGTAGTACCTACCTTGATAAAAAAAGTCCTTGAAAGTCTATGTTACACATCGGTGAAATAATTTTTGAAATCGGATTGAGTAGTTTCGGAGATTACCCCAAACATACAAACAAACAAACCAACATTACCTCTTTATAATATTAGTACCTAAGGACCTATAAATTGGTATAATTACCGTGCAGTCATCGGAACACGACGCGATGATGTTATCATTGAATGGATTCCATTTAATGTCGAGTACTGGCCCTTTGTGGCCCGTCACTCGGCTGGCGTTGAAGTCTAGGCGGCCGGTCTGAAAGGAAATACACAGATAAATATTACCTATACCTTTTGTAAAAAAAAGATAATAGTCATCACATCGAAAGAAAGAAAAAAAGAAAGAATCAGTCAATACTCTTAATTTAAAGGTCGGTACTACTACTACTACTGTTTGGAACTCCGGAACAGTGTGGCGATTTTTACCGACTTCTATGAGTTGATGGATAACTAGACGCGAGACCGATTTAATTTTGATTAAATGGTAAAACCGTTTACTGTAAAATCTGACAGTTGTGCTAGCGTTTTACTACCTTCTAATTATGGTAGTAAAACAGATTGAGTCTTGTCGCGTTTGCGACTGATTTCGGTCTCGCGACAAGTTAGCCAATCACCTAGCTGGTCTGCCATACACGGGTCTCACATGTCATGGCTCATTCTACCTTTAGCTTTAAAAGTAATAAATTTTCAGTTTTACAACAAACTTAAAAATCCGTTGAGTTTGAATCTTAGAATGTGGAGTCCAAAGATGTTTAACAATGAAATATAAAATAAGTAAATCAATTAATTGCATAAGTCTGTCATAAAAATAATTAGGTACAAATCATAAATGATTGTGTAGTGCAACTGAAAATAAACTGCTTAGACATCAATACACCAACCAATATACATGAACCAATATTATTCTTCCGAGCTAAGTTTAGTAGGTATTGAGTGCACTTATCAATTGCAGGTAAATGCCCGATATAGTATAATCTCAAAATGTTGACTGATTTTACACAATCATAATCGAAAATTTTCACAATATTGTGTAATGAGTACTACTATTTTGATTACTTACTATTTTAATAACTAGGTACTATTCTGAATTTTAAGCATTATAATTACACTAGTTTGCGTGGTGCGCGTGCTGCAAGCAGCACGCGGTTTTCTTTTTCCATGTTTCTGACAGATGGTAATACCCTTCTAAAATTTTGAGAATCCATAGGAGATTTAAAATATTTTATAAACCACTATGGGAACCCCTAAATCAGTATGAAAACCCTTTAGGAGCCCTAAAACATTCATCCAAGTCGTCGGCCCTCTATAATATTTGTCCAAACACCTAATGGATATCTCTAACCGTTGTGAAGTTACAACCCTTTCAATTTTAGGGGAGGTTGGGGAGGGGGGGGAAAGTTAAAAAAAAAAAATTGTTTAACTAAGTTCCCCTTTACAAGAATCTGAAAAAAAAATTGTTCCAAGTCTTAAGGCTTTCGAGATCCGCAAAAGGGGGGGAGAGGGGGGGCAAAGGGGGCAACACTGAAAAAAAATTTTTACTTCCCCAAACCTCCTCTATCCGATTCCGCAAAAAAAATTGTTCCAAGTCTCTTAGTTTCCGAGATCCTCAATAGGGGGGGGGAAGGGGGGCAAAAAGGGGGGGTTTGCGATTTTTCCCGAAGTCACCAGACCTACCTCTATACGAATCCGTCAAAATATACCTACCTCCCCATCCACCATCAGGGAGAACAATTCTGTCAGTCAGTGAGTGAGTGAGTGGTAGTCTAAGTTTATATATTTCTCATTAATTTTAGTCAGCCAAAAAACATGAATATCTTGATTTCAGATATTCTTAGCATAGTCTTATCACAAAATGGAAAACTAACTTTTAAAGTTCAAGAATCAAGCTTTCATTTATGCAACAATTCATTAATTGTTGTACAACAACATTATCGCTGAGACAAATCGCCATAGACACTTGGTCAATGTCCTCATATATGCCTATAATAATATGGCTGAATGGTTTCGAGGGACTCAATCTTTTGATCTATTTTATGACTCTTAATTGCTGTCAGTTGTCATTTAAAATATTTATGACTCTGCTCCTCACATTAACAAGTCGCTAACAAGTGAAATTAGTGAAGTACAATACGGCCGACATATCTTGGCGAGTCCGAACTTGCTGCGCAATAACTTTTTTTAGGAACCAAATGGTGGCATGAGGCGACGTGCGGGGGGCGGTGGTCTCGGCTAGAGATTGACCATAAGTAAACACAATCGACCCTTTATTCAATCAAATGTCGCAATCGATTTGTTTTATTTAGGACTTATTGATTTTCGTTTATTTATGATATTAAACGAAATAGATTTACAAATATAGTGAATTTTGTCGTTAATAAACGAAATGTCGACTTTAAAAAAAAAGAAAAACCAATAAAAATTTATTTTTTTAGTTGAAAGAGATGATTTACTTAAATATCAGTTATTTATTAACGACTACTAGAGTAACGACTATTTGAGAAAATTTTAAACCTCCTTTTATATTGAAAATAAATATATTTTTACGATTTAATTTCAATCGATTTGAATAAAAATCGATTAAACAACACCCTCAGGCACGCATATTGGACATCCCTTTTTGATTACTTTGTAAAGCTTCGTGCTTATTCGGCAATGCTCGGTACACGGTAATATGTCTCAGTCACACCTTCGCATTGGTGTCGTGTTCGTGTCGCTGTCTCTGTCTTGAGCACAGTCGGTTACAAAAGTTTTCGTTGTTATTGTTGTTAATTGTTATTCTTATTGTTAAGTTTTTTGTTTGTGTTAGTTTGTTTTATTTTTGTTATTTTCAAGTGTTAGTTGGCACTTATATTATTCGCCAAATATGCCACCAAAGCATAATAGTGTGTTAAATCGCCAGGCAAGAAAAATTATTTATGATTTAACGCAGTATATGAAAAAAGAAAAAGAAGAAGGCGTAAAAGACGTAGATAAAGTTTATTTACGAGTTGCTAACGCAACTGGTGTGTCCCAACGCACAATACAGCGGATCGCAACTGAAGGCAATGTTTCGGGCTTACTTTCGGTAAATAATAATTCGGCTATACGAGTAAAAAGGTGAGGAAAGTGAATTTTTAAATTACAAGTTATTTTTATAGCTGTCTGTCTCAAAGTGGTTGATATTTCATTTTATTTACTTAGTCAGGTCACTGTATTAGGGATTTTTTATTCATAAAATGGTATAAAAAATAAATTGGCAACAAGTAACAGTTTTCTTCACGAGTGTACCTGCGCGAAAGTTCGCAAAGCCTATGTTCAGACTCGCCAAGATACGTCGGCCGTATTGTACACTGCAAATCTCAACACAATGCGTCATTCTCACGGTAATAAGCACTGATTGTATTACAAAAATGGAATCAAATTCATTAATCAACGCGAAGACAATTCACTGACTGTTGGAAGTAAACTGTGCGAAAAGGCAACACATACCCTACTACTCGTAACATAACTCACTATGTTAGTTTTGCGTTTATGATAATTGATTGCTTGTTCGTCTGCGAAGCGCGAAACGTGGTTGTGTCAGAGAATATATTTTACATAGGAGAGTAATTAAATTATGTAATATCAATATAATTAAAAACTTTATTAATAACCTCCGAGTATCCCTACATCAACTTGAAAAGAGCTTATGAAGAAAGAAAGAAGAAACATAGCTTTCAAACAAATGATCTCAAAAATCAATAAATACAACTACTTAACATAGGTGACAGAACAGACAAGGTCGTTGCACACCTCTAGATACTATTTTTGGCAATGTCAATAAGATCCAATATGAGGGCTGGGCGAGCTTGTTAGCATTGTTCCAGAAATCACCATAAAACATCAATCTTTGTGTTCTTTTGCTGGGTTTTTTGTAACAAGGGGTAAGGAAAACGAGAAACACACATAGTAACACAACGTTCATTACATACACACATCAAACCACACCTCTATCTTACAGGGGTAGGCAGAGACTTATTACATACTTCATTCAAGCTCGCGGTTTAGGGAACTTTAATAACACGCACACATTCATCCTCTCTACAATATGCTCTTAACAGTTTAAAGGCAAAAACATTTACACTTTTATTTACTTTTGCAAACGATGTAATAAAGCATTATTGATACTTATTATGGAATATAGGTTTCTTTCGATGTTATTTGATACTCAAATAGACAACATAGTTGTCACTTGATTTGTAATCAGAATAATCAATTTATTGGTAAATGTCAGTTTACAGGTCTACATGATGATGGGTTTTCTTTAAAACTATTTTATCCAAAATGCAGTACAATAGGTTTCTTCCTAGAAGGAATATAATAATCATAGAATGATATAGGTAAAGTTTGCCACTATAATTGAAAGTGACATAGAAAGTGGTCAATTCACTTTTGAGTCTACCCACCTGAATAAGGAGGAAAAGTTATAAACCACTTTCCTTGTATCTTGAACCTAAGCATGAACAAGGAGAGATACTGCTATAATAGAAAATAAATTATCGCTATAATTACGATGTGTCGTAAAACATACATTCAGTTTCTTGTCAGTCACCCTAAAGAAAATCTTAGAAAAGATTATCAACCGATTACTACACATCTCGTTTTTTCTAAAGACTTTTCTCATTGACTTTTTGCTCGTCTTTTCTCGCCTCTAATTGATTCTTTTGGATTCAAATCTTTCATCAAAATTGGCAAAGATATTAGAAGAAAGAATAAATTGAAATATTAACTACTTGTCGTGATTTCCATACATTACACATTTAACTTTTCAAGAACGACCTACTACTACGATAAATAACTTAGACCGAGATTTCCCGAGGGATAATCTGTGGTTGATCTCTAGATAGATAGACCCTTGGGAAATACATTCTAGGCTATAACGTATAGTTATAATATAACCTAGTATTAGCAATATCGAGCGTCTCCTTACTTGAAAGAGCAACATGATGACAATTCGGGCAGACTAAAACCTAGTTGCAGAAACCATTTTTAAATTTTAAAGCGCGACTTTAAACACTAGATACTTAACTAACCAATAAATCAATATTAATAATTAATACTTAATTTAATACATAAGTGTTTCAAGTTGCCTTTAAATTTAAAGATCGTTTCTGGACTGGGTAAAGATAAAGATAAAGATAAAGATAGTTTATTTGCTTGAACACAATGTAGGTCACATAGATGTTAACAGTATTCAGTATCAATTATGTTCTACTTAATTTAATGTTAGAGTAATCTAAATAAACATCATCTTGAAATTATAAATGAATTTGTGATTATGGATAGGATATAAAAGAAAATAAAATGAATGTCAAAATTTATCTGTCATAAAATCGTTAACATTATAATAGCATTTCTGTAATAGTAATTGTTTTAATTTGTTCCTAAACATATTTTCGTCACAATCTTTTAATGATCTAGGCAAATGATTATATATTTTACGTGACATATAGACGACACTATTTTGAAGGAAAGCTGTCTTACATGTAGGCATTTGAAGTTTGCTGCTATCACGTCTATTTCGCACTACGAGCTCAGACATGCGTGGGAAAAGATGGGGATGTTTTCTAACAAAATTTGCCATTTCAAATATATATAGTGAAGGAAGTGTTAGAATCTTGTGCTCAGTGAACAATGGCTTGCAACTGTCGGTTACGTGTAAGTTAAACATTGATCGAATACATCTTTTCTGTATTTTAAATATGAAGTCTCTATTAGTAGAGTTAGCCCAGAATATTATACCGAACCTTAGGACAGACTCTATTGTTCCGTAGTAAGCTGTAAGTAGTGTCTCCGTATTTACAACAGAGGATAACTTATAGAGTGCGTAGGTAGAGCTACTTACTCGTTTACATAATAAGTCAATGTGGCTTTTCCAATTCAATTTACAGTCAATATGAATACCTAGAAATCTTGTTGATTCTACTTCGACTTTGCTACCATTAAAATTCAGGTTTATTTGGGAATAATTATTATTTCTTTGATTAAAATGTATTATATTTGTTTTATTTATATTAATTTTAAGATTATTATTGCTAAGCCATTTAATTATTGAGTGTAATGAATTATTAATGTCAGAATTATAAGTGTCCGTGTCATCACATTTTATTGTGATTGTACTATCGTCAGCAAACAAGGTCATTGGTTGATTCAAAGATCTAGGTAGGTCTGGGTGTAGGATGATTTTGCCTCATTCTTTCTGAATGTTTTCTTTGAGGATGATTTTCACTTATTTATATATGTACTTCAGTTTTAAAGAGTTCAAGTTGGCAAAAATGATATAAAGAACTACAACAGTGTGCATTAGTAGTATTATACCATTTCAGCGTCATATTATTATGTTTTAACCTGAAAAAACTTTCCGTGGAAAACACCCCACAGAATACAGAAAGCCATTACTAAACTGCAGCTGTAATAAATTAGTATTTAAATACTTTATATATAAAAATGAATCCCTATTTCCCTTGGTCACGCCATTACAAACAACGTCTTTACCGGTTTGAAAAAATACTTCTGTAAGTATTTGATAGCTTGAGAAAGGTTATAGGCTTTTCACCGCCATCGTCATTACAATATCGCTGGTTAAATTCTAAACAGCCACAAATCCAAATCTCACTTTTTTCAGGAGAGCCATTCAAAGTTTACAAAACAGTTTTTTTTCATTTTTGAAAAAAATCTTTTTTAATTATTAATGAATTTACTATGATTTCGTGCGTTAGTTAAATCTGCGTCGATGAATTCAACCAATTTTTCTCTAACTACTATACAGAACTGAAAAAAAGCATATATGTCCCTTTAGAATATAAAAATCTACCCGGATGTTACCGAAAGTTATCAATGAAAGGCCATATATCATACAAAAATCACTGTTTTATTAATATTTTTTTCCTTTAACAACGTTTTAAAATGATTTTAAAACAGTAAAACTATTTTAATACAATATCAGTACCTAAAAAAACAAAATAACCTAATAAACAACATAAAACCACACCTTTGTGCTACAAAAATCAACGGGAGTACACTTTCTTTGAGCTAATAAAATAAATAAATTCTTCAAAAACCTTAAATACTCAAAATAATTATCTTTAAACTAAGATTAACAATATAACTAATGGCCTAGTTTGAGTTTTATTAATAAAATAACATTTACGCTATGAAATATCATAAATCATGAACCATCCTGTACGAAATAATGTTAAACGATGCGATCAACTTATAAGTTGATTTTTAAAATATTGAAATTAGCTCCATTATTTTACTTTTTCATGATAGACAAGTTATTTATCATTAAGCATGTTTTGATGTGCTAAAGGAAGTCGAAAATGTCCATGGATAGCTCTACGATGCGGTCACTAAGGCTGTTTCCAGAGAGGCTTTTTAGCCTCTCTGGAAACAGCCTTAGTGGTCTTTACCTAAGTGCCAAACTGACCCGTCACTAAACCGAAATATCCCGGACATCAGTCTGTACGAAATCATTAAGCGCAGGGCAGGCTTGATCACTTTCAGCCTCCCAAACAAGCCGGGTTCCAAAAAAGCCATAGACCACATACTTACGCTGCGGCAAGTCTTACAAAAGACCGAAAAGTATAACTTGCTACTATGTCTAGCGTTTGTGGACAATGAGAAAGCCTTTGATTTGGTCGAAACAAAACATGAGCGTACTAGAGCCCCTCCAGCGATGACGTATTGACCATCGGTACATTAAAGTGTTGAAGTATTTATACTTAAGAAAGCCACTATGTCGGTCGAAGTAGGTGCAGAAACAATTTCTTTTCAAACTTGAATAGAAGTGTAAGACAGGAAGATGTTAAATCTCCGAAACTGTTTACTGCTACATTGGAAGACGCCTTCAAGCTTCTGGAATGGAATAAATAATAATGGTTCTCGATATTGGTAAAATCTTGTTGGTTGATTGTTGATCCTGAGTGAAAACATGTTCCAGATGCTGTTTGTTCTGCTGTTCATTCTGTAAATTAAAAATAATCAACAATCACAAAAAGAAAACAAGTTCAATGATAACTGAGTAAATAATAATTAATGTAACCTTGCTAAAATCATTTAATTTTTCATGTTTTTATTTCTAGTAAAATAACATTCTGAACAAAAATTTCATTTTTGAATTATAAAAAATGTATGTAATGCAGCACATCTTAGGTGCAAAACAGACGTATTTACTAATATTTTTGTAAATTTTAAATTCAAAGCAGTCATATTTACAAATACGGCTGCTTTCCTCTAAAAAATAATATGCAATGACGTGCATTTTATAATCAAAACAGTCGTATTTCAAATTATGGCACCTTTCCACATAAAAAAATTCTAGTACTTACGTAAATTTTTAATTCTATACAGTCATATTCCTCAATGTGGCACTTTTGCACAAAAATAATTGCTTAAACTCGGTTGATTTTGTGGAATATGGCACTTTAGAACATAAGTGACGTGCGATTACGCCGACGATCAAAGCACAAATGACAAAATGGCTGTTTTGCTCTGAAGTTGACGTCGAAAGTGCCAAAATTCCAAACTGCCACTTGTGTAATAATGTCATTTGTAGTGCAAATAGAAATCCTGTCTTTTTCTCAATGATAAAACTACTATGTTAAATCACTTTTCTGCAATAAAAACGATTTTGACGATTTCAGATTTATGGCCCTTTAGAATTTAATCAGCGATATGTTGATATACACACAGCTAGTTGATGTTAAAATTCAATAACACTTACATGATCCAATGGCAGCACCAAAAAAGCTCCACCGCCAGCCACCTCAGTCACAATCGCCACAAACTTGGGGTTCACAGCGCAAAAGTTGGAGTCGTGCGCATTCCTTGTGATCTTTATGTTGTCGTAACAACGCTCTCTTTTGAATGGCACGCCGTACACATGGCGGAATTTTGAGCTTCTCACGCCACGGAACCATATCTAAAAGAAGATGTTGATCAGAAATAGGTCCTTAGGATTAGGTTAGGGTTAGTCGTTAGGTTCTTACGTAAAAACCTGTTAGGCCAATAATACTATTACTGAATTATCGTAGACATTTTAAAACAATAATAAGAACTGTTTAGGACAGATGAGCGGTAAATATAAACATAATGCTCGCTTCATCAGGTTTGGTTCACCATCTCCGAATAAGATTTCGTATGTTTTAACTTACGAATGGTAAATGAAACATTGCGATGGTATGTCAGTTGAGTACAGCAAACACGGATTATCGTCGTTGAAGTAGTAACCAACTGAGATCTATAGGAGGATCTATTGTATTTGCTAGTAGCAAAATACAATTTGTACTGGTTACATTTACTTGTCATTGTCGAGTAACGTTTTGAGGACATAAATAATCAAAGTAATCAACATTTTGGCTCGGAGGTAGTGAAACAAGCCTGGGCTTATATTACTACGTCTATCTGTAACCTCTTCAAATCACTTTTTAGCAAAAATGTTACTAGCTTTCACAACAGTCGCGAAAATAAGTGAAGGTTTTAGTGAAATTGTACTATGACAATGCTTTTTTAGAACTGTAACTAAACAAATAGTGTTAAGTGACTTGCACGCAAATAGAGAAAACTACAATTATAACTTGTAAATTCTAAATACAGTAGAACGAAAGTTAGCGACTTTGATTATATTTTACATGCTCTGGAAGTTGGAGTTACTCTTGGAAGTTTACTCTACATTGATTCCTCTGAACTCTACTACCTTCTCTTGTCATAATAAGAAAATGCTTTATTTTTTGATGAGCGCCAACACTTTTATAGACGTAATAAGATAGTTGTTTATGAACTTCTTAGTAAGGTTTTGCACCCACTAGGTACCTTACACACTTTCCGTGGGAGGAAAATAATATAATGAAGATACATCGTCTATTACTGTCACACTGGCAACTTTGTTTAAAGTGACCAATTTCATAGCGGAAAGGATTTGTCTCTCACTTTAAAACTGAATTAATAATGATAAAATACTGCAGTCAAATTCAGCATAATGAAAACGAATTGGTGACCCTTTGCCGGCGTTGGGTTGAGCTAATATACACATTACGCGTTTTGAAGCGAGCGCTTTAGAAACGCGCGTTTGAATGTGTATGGTTGTATTGAATCTTTCGGTTCTCTAAACGCGCGTTGGCAAGACGCGTTTCAAAATGCCTAATGCGTACTAGCTCTACAAAACTAGAACGGAATCATGCGATTGCAGTAGGGGAAATCGAAACTAGATCATTTGGAATTGGGAAGGCTGACTGTCAGAGTATTTAGTATTCTATTGAACAAACCTATCTTAATACAATTAACTTTTTCACATTTCTGTATAAAAGTTAACGAGTTCTGTACAATATAAATCCCAAAAATCGTACTAACATGGACGTTATATCCTATTATCTGTGATTTGTTTATTGTGGCAAAGACGAATTGAGGTAAGAAAAAACAGAAAGTGAAAACAAATCAACTCTAATCGAGACGACATGTTTCATTTTTGAGCACGGATTTCTGTGAGCGTGTAAGACAGTACGATAATAAATGAATGTATGAAACATGCCAATTGTAGAAAAAAGAACCGAGAAATCGTTTTAATCAGAGGACGCTTAGTAACGGATCATAGAGACGGCCTCAATTGCCTGAACTTGTTTGAACTTTTCCTCTCGCTATTTTATGATCTGATTGTTCGATCTGAATTCGACATTCACAACATAAAACACCTTAATGCACCATAGAACTGTTATAGTAAAATGACACGAAGTTCGCACTCTATTCACGGCTTTTTTCAGATTAGCTTATTATAATTTTTTTAATCTTTTACGTAGTGAACTTTTTAATAATCAATTATGACTAAGTCGTATTGCATTTATTCATTGCATGCTACTGGAATATCAGACGTTAATCATTTCAGTTTTATGTTGTTGTTTTAATGATACACTAGAAATTAATTTCTTCATATTCCTAATAGGAACGTATGACAGGTAGTTTATCGCTGCACAAGTCGGGTATTCCAACAATAATAAATTACATTTTCGTAAGTTAGTAAGTAAGTAAGTAGGTACTACAAAAGATAGATAAGTCAGTTTCATTGAGTTTTCGATTCAAAGCAGTATTTATATGCCAAGGGCCAATGAAACAAACTGAGTCATTACTAAAATTACATCAGTTTACGAGAACAGAATTGTAATGTTTAATTGACAGACAAAAGATACGAGAATGTTTGTGTGCAAGACGCCAGGGGAATTAACTCCAATTAACATAATTGTGTAAGAATGAATAACTTAAACTAGAACGTCTTGTTTTAAATATCACTTGACTGGCCCCTAAATTGTTGTAACTTGCATTGACAATCTGTAAATTAAGTCCAATAAAAGAACACAACGTCACATATTTTACAATAAACTATTTCGTAAAATTTGCGATATTATTTGAATGTTGATTTTACTTCAATCTTTTACCAGGTTTTAAGGTCAGTATAATACAAAATACATAGTTGTAATTAATTTTTATTTGTGCAACAATTACACAAGTAGGTAACTATAATTATTTTGGTAGATACTGGCCTTAATAAATACAGTATACTTAAAAATAGTAGCTTTGAATGTTTGCAAGCTGTAATTTGTACCTTTAAACAATCTATAAATAAAGCAAACAAAAAGCAGTCACACAAGCATCAAATCACAACTTGCAAAAAGTGCAAAATAAAGAAACAAAAATACCTGTGAATTAGTCATCTTGTCCGGTCTACACGGGTGCAACAAAGGCATGCACTAACATAGAGACGCACTCATACAGTTTTGTGCATTTTGCGATACAATCATGTAAACAAAATAACATAAAAATCAGCTGCACAACATGACGCACTAACACTGAAAGTACGAGAGAAACAAAAAAGAATGCATTAGAAAAAATAATGTGCTAAAACAATACTGGTCAATAGTCACTTCAAGCTGGGTCGGAATGAAATAATTATGTGTGCGAGTGTATGATTACGGCAAGTGTAGACGCGTGTCTCGTACGACAAGCGAAAAAAAAGTGAAAAGAGCACAGCGTTCGTTGCCGCGCGCTCGAGAAATTCAAATTCAATACAATGCTGATAGATTTGATATTAAACCATAATGTAGTATGATGTAATGTACTACAGCTCAGCATAATCATATTCAACTATGATATTTCAATACAGAAATCCTTACGCTTTAGTGCCAATTCATTGTTTTTTTTATTCAATTTGTGCTTAGGCAATTAAATGTCATGCAATCCGAACTCCTTCACCAATCTACAAAAAACTCTTGACGCAAACTGCCTAAAAAGCTCAAAAACTCAACTACGATGCAACAGATTCATCAACCATTTTGCAATTTAACACTTTCCCTCTGAATTTAACCAAATGATAAGATTGTTACATTACAGGCAGCTAAGCGTGAAAAGTGCCTACCTACATAATTGGTTACAACTCAATGTAGAAGTAGGTTGCCCATACAAGCCGGCACTTATGTCATAGTTTGAAGACTTTGAAGATTAATAAAAACAAATGAGTATGATTGTATTACATCATCATAATAAACTGTAGGTATGTGAAGACAACATATTTATTTAAAACATTGTCATCAGGTGATTTCTGAATTAATTCTCAGATAAATTAGACTATGACTGCACAGCAAGTAAGTACAGGACTTTCTTCTTTCTAATACTAAAGTATTTTACTAACTCAACTGAAATAAATGTTAGGAATTTTGATAAAATGAAAAATATGTATGTCGAACATAAGTTTATCTAAATAAATAAAAGTCTCACAAGTAATAAAGGGAAACTTATAAATATTTGGCTTGATAACTTAAATTACTGCATGTGAGAGAATTGACTCTAAAGCAAAATCTAATAAATAATTCTAATTATGTGTTCAAACAAATAAATATTTTCCTCACTATTGGATAGATAGAGGCATCAATATAGGTAATAACAAATAAATTCATGATGTGAAAGTTATAATTGTGTTGTAAACATGCTTGAGCAATGCATGATTTGAACCATTTCACAGGTGACTAAGTTTATTGCAAAGTAACCAAGAGATTCTAGAAATGTGTAATAATTAAACAGCTTGTTGGAATGCAATAACATAAAAATTAAGATTAAAAAAAGCTGAATTTGTATAAATACTTATATTATTGCTTCCAAGAAAATAAAAATTTGTCACTCTTCTAAATAAATGCCAAATGGTTACAACAACGTGGTAAGTAATTTTTATTTGATTTCTGAACTAGGATATATTTTGTGACCTACTTTCAGCGCTCTAACATTTTTTTCTTCTTTCAGTGGTCAATGAAACTATTTAAAATGTACCTACCTACCTATGTCAACTCTAAGTAGGTTTTAAAAATATACTTTACCCATAAGTAAGATACTCAAAAGTGGCAAAATTGCTTCAGGTTTCTAAGAGGAGTTTAGATAGGGTGGTACTTACACTAGAATATTTTCTCGAGTGAAGAAAAAAGCGATCAAAAATATTGTTTTTCCTAATCAATACTAGATAACAGCTAGGATTTGTAATAATGCAATAGAGTTACTAATTTTTACTTCTTACCTTAGCCGCTGGTTTATTGCACGCTCTCACATCCACCAAAGCGCAATTTTTTGCAGGACTTTTTTCAGATAGGTTTATGATTTCTAAGCAATTACCCTCCCTTATAGTCTCATCTTTTACAGGAGTCATATCCTACAATAATCCAGATGTGTTTCACTTGTTTATACCTAATTCCTCGAAGAAACAATAAAAATATTCGAAAAAACACAACGTCCATCAAGCGTAAATCGAAGCGAACGAATGAATGATTATAGATAGAACCAAAGAGCATGGATAGAACGAAACGAACAACACAAAACAATTTCTGAAAATGAATGAAACAATTCAAATGCATTAAGTGATCTGTGGTCCTATGGAACCAATTATGGAATAGGCAAAGGGAAGGCAAAAAGAATAAAATCCTTCACTACGTTTGTTTGGAATTATTTTGTCTACCTATGTTCTACAATCACCCCTTTCATGTTAAACAAATTAAGTACTTTGTGATCACCCCTTTGGAATTAAAAAATATTTAGGAATAGGCTAGGCTAGGAAATAAACATGACAGTAATAAAGAATTACTAAAAAAAAAAAAATTATCTAAATAATTCATGGATCCTGAAAAAAGTAGGTATTTATTTTTTTAATAAGAGCAAGATTAATAATTATTTTGATAATATAGAATTAGTAATTACAGCATTCCGATTCCACCCTAAATTTATCACCACTGTGATGCAGGCACCACACATTGGCTTCAACTTGTTTCCAACCTCAGAATACAGAAAAAACAGTTTTTTCTTTATTCTGAGGTTCCAACATTGGCTACGAATAGAATGGCAATGCTCCATTTGTGTCGAATAAACATCCAAGATCGATCCCCACAATTGGCATGGCAACACATTGGAATGTTGGAACCAAAACGTTCCAACCCTACAACATACAACATGACTGTGTGGTGCCATGCCAACGTGCCAACAAACAAAGACCTTCTACGTATTAGGTAGAAGGTTCTTGGCAAAGATAATATAAACACTACGTTTAGTTCTTGGGTGCCAATAAGTCGGATTGTAATGTGAAACTAGATGAAGAAGGATTAAAACAAATACATCCATGATGTGAACCTTCAACCCTTTGCTTCAACCTTTATTTACATGCTCTTTGCTTTATTGATTTGAAATAAATGAGTGAATGAGTCGAATAGGAGAAATGAGGAATAGTGTTGCGATTCGCTTTCTATGTTTAAAATTAGCAAACTGTTGATGCAGAAAAGGAAACATAGCAAAGATTAAATTAATACTACGGGAAAAGATGGCCTTCTCGCGGCTGATTTTTAAATCCCAACACAATAGCGCCATCTGTAAATTTTCCCCGACAAACCATTGTTCAATATAGGTACATAGATTATGTATGTTAGGTAGGTAGTAGGTATTGTATTAATGTATAGACTTTATCGGGGTCATTGCTGAATCAAGAACCTACCTAGGTAGGTAGGTACCCAGGTACCTACCTATCTAGGGTAGATGTAGGTAAACAAACAAACTTTGTAAACTCTGTGTAAACTTCTACCTTATTTTACAGTAGGTAGGTAGGTACCTACACAATAAACATTTTTTCTTTTTTTTTTTACCTACCTAATGAAATAGAATATATACCTACCTACAGACCTACCTATCTAAATAAGTACAAAACTATTTTTTGATGCTATAAGAGTTTTTAGTGGGTTTTATTTAACCCTAAAAGGAACGTAAGCAAAATGATTCGCATAATGAAATAAGAGCGATATCGAGCCATTCATTCATGTCCTTCGTAAACTGGCTTGTCACCACACCACGTTAAAAAGATAAATAAATACCGGACGCTATCACATAATTCATTCGTATTTAGTACTAAAGTAGCAAGAAAACAAAGCAGCTGCATTATACATAAACCTGAAAATACATACCTGAACAGCTATTTTGGTGACAGTGCGCAGTGTGAATTATAATTACATTTATATAGGTACTTACCTACATAAAAAGTTTTTATCTCAGGCCTGCAAGTTAGTTTAGTTAGTTAGTTCAGTCAGCAGTGCTATTTGACAACTCAAGGCGAGTGGTTGTGGAAATTTAAAATAATGCCGAAAGTTTTTAATTTTGGTGCTGGACCGGCAAAATTGCCCGAAGAAGTAAGTTAACGATTAAAAATATTAGGTACCTACTTTTATCAAGAAACTTAGTTTTTTTATTATTATTTAAACCGGTTCTTGAGTAGGTTTTGTTTAAAAATAACTTATAATACCTATTTATGTTTGTTTTGTAGGTATACGAAATTATACGGAATGAGTTGACAAACTTTGAGGACTCAGGCATCAGCCTGTTGGAAACCAGCCATAGGACACCAAAATACATGAATCTAAATGTAGAAGTACAAAATGTTGTAAGAAAATTACTGTAAGTATCTTTTACCTACTTAATACATAACAGAAAACAATTTTAGCGCAATAGGTAGGTAAGTATACCTGATTGAAAAATTGAAAATTCTGCAATTATGGTATTTTTCATTATAGACAAAAATATAGGTACCTACCTACCTACCTACTTAAAAAATATTACAACAACAAAAAACTAACATTATTATGTTTTATATCTACCTCATTTCTTGATAATCTGCAGTTATTCTATGAACGTACCTACCTAATTTATGTACCTACCTACCTACTTACGGCTAGTCTCAATAACTTATCTATCCTTGGTTTTGCTTACTGCGGGTAGATATTTGACATTTCTTCCATAGAAAAAACGTCAAATAGCTACTGACAGTAAGCAAAACCAAAGATAGATAGGTTATTGAGATTAGTTGTTACAAGTTTGGTTTTTAATTAGGTACACTAGAAACTTAGAAAGGTAGGTAGGTAGGTACCCAAGTAAGTTGGTAGATAGATACTACCTACCTACATTACAACCTACATTACCTACAACGAAGGAAAGAATAGGTACAAAAAATAATAATTGTATTAATTGGTGTAGGTACTTACTACTAATTGACCATTATTAATTTAGGTATTCTGTGATAATGACAAAATTAATGGGTTGGTTTAGTAAGGTACGTACAAACGTACGACATGCACACATTGCACAGCACACCCCATTTCACCCCAACACTATTTTTTTTTGCTTGTTAGTATTTGTTTTGTTTGTCTCACTCGATCAATCAACTCAACTCCAAGTGTTCTGTCCTCACCTCACTCTCACTCACTCACTCAATCAATTTCAAATGGACAGCCCCACTAGTAGTCTGTGGACAGCCCTGACTGACTCTGATGATTAGTAGTCTGTGGACAGCCCTGACTGACTCTGATGATTTGATTTTCGATTCGAATTAGTGGCTAAATGCAAACTAAATGAAACTAAATGCTCTTTGAAATGCGTAGCAAAAGCTTTGGCAAAAGCTGGCAAACACGGCGAAGCCAAAATAAAGAAGAAGAATTTTGTTGAAAAGAGAATAAATAATTATAGGTAATAAATAATTTGGAATGGTTTTCTGTTTGGTTTCTGTGTTTTGTTTCCACCAAAGTTTCCACTTTCCGTTCATATTTGCAGTTTGTAAATTTTGTGGTGTTGTTATTGTAAATTACCATGTAAACAAACAAAATATCTTACAGCGATGTTCCCGCCAACTACAAAATCTTGTTCGTCGCCGGCGGTGGACTGGGCCAGTTCGCAGCTGTTCCACTCAACCTGATGTCCAGAACGGGAACAGCCGATTACGTTGTAACTGGTACGTACTCATTGATATGCCCTAATTCGTGATGAAGCAAGCAATTAGCCTTTCCGGATGCACCACACTTGAGTGAGTTTGTTTACAAAAACATTTAGGTAAGTACTGACAGGCTAAGTAAAACTTAGAAATAACTAGGTACTTATAAATACATGTACACGGGGTTTTATCGCGTTATTTACCTTATTTCTTTACTTCCCGACGTTTCGGCTATGTTGCAATAGCCATGGTCGCGGGTGGACTAAACGTCGGGAAGTAAAGAAATAAGGTAAATAACGCGATAAAACCCCGTGTACATGTATTTATAAATATGAATTGTGATCGCGAAAGTTTAAGAAAAACTAGGTACTTATCTAATCTAAAGTATAGCACCACTCAACTGGCCAGTGCCCTGAAGCTCCATCCTCTATGTTTGGGTTAAAACCAATCTCCATCCCAGCTCATTTTGGTGTCACTGAAAACCAAGCTTCATGGTTTTAGGCATTAGCATTGTCAGCCTGACAATGCTAATGCCTTGCCTTTTATCACTTTTGTAACTATTCCTGATTTGTATGTGTACGTACGGTCAGCCAAAAAAGTGATCTACCTACCAGTTTTGACGAAAGTTTATGTTAGATCAAATATTGATAAGGCTGACTTTTTCTTGTAAGATGAACTAGACACTATTTTTATGTTCATGGTGTTAAAAAATATGTCCATTCTATCTATAAATTTAATTTACTGACCTACTTCATCCTAATGAATGAATTTAGGATAAATGTAGAGCTGGTCTTATTATAAATTTTTTTCAAATAGATTATTTTGGTGATTACCTACCAAAGCAAAAATCAGAAAAACTTTCTTACAACTTTGTCTCATTATTTCCATTCAGGATCTTGGTCAGCAAGCGCTGCAAAGGAAGCTAAGAAATATGGCAAAGTTAACTTGGTTATCCCGCCAACTGACAAATATACCGATGTTCCTCGCCAGTCAGAATGGAAACTAGACCCTAACGCTTCTTATGTCCACATCTGTACTAATGAAACAATTCATGGTGAGTTAATCATACTATTTACTTATGAAAGAATGAAAGAAAAATCATTTATTTCGGTAAACATTACCCATATTATTACTATGTTACTTAATCAGGCTCTATTTTGTAGGTGTGGAGTTTGACTTCATCCCAGACACGAAAGGAGTCCCATTGGTAGCTGATATGTCATCCAACTTTATGTCAAAGAAAGTAGATGTTTCTAAGGTAATAAGCATAGTAGTGCTTAGATTAAAACAAATTTGTATTGCTAGAGAACAGAGATAACAAATCATTTCAAATAACTAACTCTTTTAGATAAGGCTAAAATTAAATTAGTTATTGTTTCATTATTAAAAAAAATACCCCCTTAGACATCTTCATATTGTGATCTAAATATGGCTTTTGATCTAAAAAAAACCTTAGAGTATAGTCAGTGTTAAGATTTCATTTAATTTTTTCTTTTAAGTTTGGTGTAATCTATGGTGGAGCTCAGAAGAACATTGGAACGTCTGGAGTAGCCCTGGTTATTATCAGAGAAGATCTGCTGAACAAGGCTCTGCCAATATGCCCTTCAATTTTAGACTGGTCAGCAGTGAGCAAAGCGGACTCCATCCTGAATACCCCTCCAATGTTTGCGTGAGTATGACATGTACCTATAACTTGGTATTAAAAATATCATCATTTTGTTTATTTCAGCAACTTGATCTTTTGATCAAAAATAAACTGCAAAATGTAATAATTTAAGTTTTGCGCGTCGGCGTCGCCCGAAACTATTTAGTACCTACCAGAGATATCCGTAAGAATGAAATGGTTAGTTTAGGCATAAATAGCGCCAGAAACTAAGTGTTGTGCGAGCTAAATTGGACTTTGTTGCGTGTTGTTAAGAGTCGCTGCGTTAGAATGAAATGGCATAAATAGCGCCAGAAACGAAGCGTTGTGCGAGCTGAATTGGACTTTGTTGCGTTGATAAGAGATGAATGTTGTCGCGAAGTTGGACTTCTATACTTGTTCTATTAATCCTATGACAATACCAAATTAGTTACATACATGTAAAAGTTCACCTAATAGTATCTTTTTTTTTTATCAATCCGTTTCTGCTGGGCAAAGGTCACCCCCAACTCTTCCAACCGTCTCTTTAATATAGTATTGTTAACGTTATCTAATTGATTCATAACAATTCCAGCATCTACATCATGGGAAGAGTGCTCCAATGGATCGTGAGGCAAGGAGGCTTAGACGCGATGGAAGATCTAGCCAATAAGAAGTCCTCATTAGTGTACAACACTATCGCGCAGTCGAACGGTTTCTACTGCGCGCCGGTCGCGGAACGTGTGCGCAGTAAGATGAACATACCGTTCAGGATCGGAAACCCAGGGAATGAGGAGTTGGAGAAAGAGTTTTTGAAGGGCGCTGAGGCGTTGGGACTTATCCAGTTGAAGGGGCATAGGTATGTAAAATAAAATTTGTACACAGTTACAAAAGAAAATAAAGTAAATACTTACTTAGGCCTTTACATCTTTACTAGATGATTTATACAGCGTCGGGAGGCAAGCTTTGCCTACACTTAACGGGACACTTTAGTGCCTGGGACATTGTTGAGATGGAATAGGCTTGTAGCACCTAAACCATCCTCTCAGCTTGCCGGCCATATCCACAGGAATGACAATGGTCAATACGTGTGGGGATGACTAGACGCAGGTTTCCTCGCGATGTTTCAAATAAAATATTGAGCCTGTTTTATTGTCGGTCGTGTCTTTATTACCATCACAACAAGGGCCTAACTCTGTCATCAGAATTGACCACCAGTACTTATTTTTGGTAGAATGCCATTTGAGAAATATCACGGAAAGAGTCCAATCTGAACTTCTGTAGTCGCGATAACTTTTAAAATAACTAAGTCATGCTTCATACAATGTTTTGCTGGTTTATTCGTATTTATCAGAGGTTTATTTGTCGATATTTCACAATATATTATCAAGGATGATGTAGATATCGTAGTATGAGAAAGACGAACAGTTTAGTTCTTATCTTTGCATAGCAATAACTATCTTATGAAATATGATAGAGAATGAATGAGTGCAAAATCGTATCGAATTATTCAAAGTAACTTTGAACTTTATAATTACCGTCGTATTGTCTATTTTCCAGGAGTGTCGGCGGCATCCGTGCTTCCACCTACAATGCTGTCACTGTTCAAGAAGTGGAAGCCTTGACCAACTACATGAAAGACTTCTACAAGAAACATGCCAAGTAATTACTTCCATTACTTCTAGTATTGTATTTTGAACATTGTATTTTACCCCGGCGCCAGATATAGTTTCAAAGATTTGCACACTTCTTTAAAAATAATACTGAAACTCGAAGTAGTTGTCTTCTCAACTACACAATAGGTAATTATTTTTTATTAGCCCCCTTATGCATATTGGTTTTGTAATTCCTACTTTAGCTAAAACGGATATTAAATCTGTTGCTATCTCTTTTCATTGACATAAGAGTAACAAGAAAAAAAAACATATTTTAAACCTATATTTAATTGACAAATCTTTATGAAAAAGACCATAAGTGTTCAAACAAGTGAAGCTAAATCTAGCGCCGTCTTGAGAGTTCACTATTTTTCAGCTTGTATTTTTATAGTTGCTTATATTATCGGCTAATGAAATAAAGTTTATTTTTATATCATTATTTTGTTTTCAATTGTAACTAGTTATTCGACTTATCAGTATTGACCTCATGCAATAGTCTGAAGAAAAATAAACAGCTGATTTATTTATTGACTCGTAGAAGTGGAGCATTGAATCATCAAGTCGCGATAACAAAGTCATTATGATAACGTGGGTCGATGAAAACTTTGTGTAATAACGATTATTAATTATAGTTTAATCTGGAACGCTGTAAATAAAGTCAATATTCTCTTAAGTTCAACATTTTTTAAAGGGCTTTATCTGTTAGTTTATATTATTTTATTATATACTTAGGTTGGCTTTATCAGTTTTTTTTATAACTATTAAGTACATTCTAAAGTTGCTAAAATGGTCTAGAAAATTAGGGAATATGAATAAAAATGGCAGGTTAATATATGTATAAGGTATATTTCATTAAAAATTTTGTAAAAAATATTACTTTAATATCAACTAATGTGGTAATACATTTGTGATGGAATATTTTGACCACTCAGGGAGTTACTTGAGTATTTTACACTTAAAAATCTAATGTAACTTGTTGTTAGTGCTATAGTCAAGATATGTATTAAATTCATAAATAAGATACGTATTGGATGGAGATTTGAGTATCTATTATGCATCAAACATTAAAATAGAAAAACATTTACACTCACACATACACACACATTCGTTATAATATTCTACTTATGAATATCAACATTTATACTTCTTAAACAACAGTCCTGTTCACTAAAGGTACAAAACATAACCGTTTACTTAAAACTAAAAATTTCTTAGTGTTAGCATTAACCAGTAGGTATACTAAACTATACAAACTCTAATTCGTTATATAAATTACTATGAAAACTTGAGGCGATTAATACTAACACTATGAATTGGTATAAATATACAAGTATTTATTTACATGGAATTGCTTGGAATTTACGTTTTGGCCCTGGGCCTCTACTCTCAAAACCGAAAACAATACATCGTGCCAATATTCGTAGCTCAGCTTATGTTGGTTAATCTTCCGTATTCAGTTCCCACTAATATAAGCTGAACTGCGATTATTGTTTCGGTTTTGGGAGTAGGGCCCTGGCTTTCCAATATGGCAGTGTTTGCCTAAAAATACTTGAGCATTTGCATTTCGTTTTGCGGATCAACACAATCACTGTTTTATGAATAAGGTATCAAGTACCATTCAATGGATTATTGTATACAAAGGTTTGAAGCTTCTGTTCAGTAGAAAATTAACTTTTACCTATATTTATCTCTTCAACTTTTTGGTGGGAGCTGCAATGACAAACAGTGAGTGTGTTAATTTACATTTAAGTTAATTAACTAAAATAAAGCTAACTGAATACAAAAATACATCATAACACTTCTCCCGCCTTGCGTGAACATCAGAATTCGAAGTATTGAAGGCACGAAGACTTACAGTAGATACCCGCCTGGTATTATGAGTGTGAATAAAACCTTGTAAAACTTGTATGATCAACTTGGAATTTACATCAAAAATAAGTGCATTAGGAAAATCTCTTGTAAGGTCACCTAAATTAGGTGAACTTAACATAGCTACATGATAAAATGGATAGCTATTTACACACCCACAAGTACCTAAGTAGCGCTATTCTAGTATAGTATTATGTAAAGTTGACCAGAATTAACATAACGTATTCCTTACGCTTACTGACCTTCACTGTCACTGTCGCTCTTATCTGGAAAACAATAAGTATTATTTCAGCGTGATAGTTATTTTATGTATGATAAGCGCAGCTGTTTCTAATCAGTGGGTATTTTCTGTATGATACGTATTTATTTATTCGTGACTTTGAAACATGCAGATTACAAAAACACAAGCTTGCTAGAATAAGATAATAGGTAGAGGATATGATGACTACTGTTTTAAGTTTTATTTTGTGCCAAACCAGTAGGTATTTATGAGTTTTTAAAACGGTTCTCAATATGGTTTAGGTGCTAGGCAAGCCTCTTCCATCTAAAGTAACCAATGCCCCAGGCACTATAGCGTCCCGTAAAGTGTAGGCAAAAATTGCCGCCTGATGCTGTATAAACCATCTAGTAAAGATGTAAAGGCCTGAGTTTTTTTCCCGAATTATGAAATTTTAAAGGACGATTAAGTGATTACAGATGAGAATGCACAGATATTATGCCGATTATCATGCACTAAAAGCAGTCCCTGTGTAAGCTGCAAATACATTAGCGTGCCTAGTCTAAGTGCTTCGAATACCAACCTTTCTTACCCGGATACGCATGCCTCTTCAGTCTATCGTAGAGGTCTTCTTTCGTGCCGTATATACTCGCGTTTGATCGCGCTAAACTGTTCATCTTTCCATTCATTCCGTTGTGTAGACTCTCCTTCATATACGTTTCGTTGTAGAAGTTTGGCATTTCCCAGCCATCTTCTTCGTCGTCGTAGTAGTGTGCGTAGGTGGAGTGGTGGGATGGTGCGATTGATTCGGCGTATGGCGTGTGCGCTCCGTAATAGAAGTTCACTTGGGATCCGTTTTGGTCGATTGCTGGTGTCAATGTCTTCTTTGGCTCCTTCTTCTTTGTTGATCTGTAATGCATTCGTTTATTTTGAACATTACAATGATATAATTTTTTTATGACGTAGCCTGTAGATTCTTACCATTGACGCCAGAAAGGTAAGCCTAAAAACTTTCCTCACCATAGTGAGTGCTTGAGGTGGCTGTTGTCACGTTTTTGTTTTTTTTTTTTTTTTTTAATTAGCCCATCGTTTTGAATTATTGCTAGATAAATAGGTCCATTTAATATTCAGTTTAACAAAACTAAATCAATTTGAATAACTGTTAGAATATTGTGATCTATTGTTGTTATCAAAGAGGTCTTCAAATTAATTTGAAGAGCTCTGCCATGATCACTTATTACATCCCTTTGTTTTAACTAAAATTCTACACTCTATAAACTCTTACCTCGCACAAATCATCCATACAAGCAGCACCAGGAATATAATAAAGATGACTCCTCCCGCCACTCCGCTGGCTATGTACGCGAATTCGCTCTTCTCCTTGCATTGTCTGCCTGTGAACGAGCCCGTACATCTGCAGGATGGCTCGCCTCTGGTGTCCCTTACACATTCCCCGCCGTTGTCGCAGAAGTTTAGGCAGACGTCTGTAAAAAATATTGATTATGACCCGTCTGATTGAGGATTAGAGTGAGAATTTAAAAAGTCCGATCAGAGACTCCATACATTAGTATGGAATACCTACAAGATTTGGGCTTTATTCACTGACGTTTAGAATAGATAAGAACTCCCAACTCATAATCAAGGAACAACAATGTAAGGAAAGTTCCAAGGCAAATCCTGATCTTGTAAACTCACCTATGCAAACTTTGCCAGTACCGTTGAACCCTGGTTTACACTGGCACTTGAATTCGCTGGTCTCAGGTATGAGTAGACAGTACGCGTTGACGTCACAGTGCATCTCAGGTCCACTCATCTCGCATGGGTTCGTGCATTCCGATTCTGAGGTCTGTGAAGAAATGTATTATGTAGGTAGATACCTAAAACTGGCGTAAGACTAATGTGAATAGGGTGAAAGGTGTGTCAGGTTAGTAGTAAGTGGAAATGTTCTCTGCCTTTTAAGGGACAGAGGCGTGATTTTATGTATATAATTAATATGTTCATTTCTGTACTATTGCAAAGTTTGATAACTCTAGGTATCATAGTGAAAATGTCTAACGAAGAAACCGAATTCCGAGGTATTTTGTAATTAATTTTGGTTGAGAACCTGATCTATTATGTAATATAATACTTATATTATATAAATTAACGAATATTTCTATCAATTTGAAGGATAAAATAGACTTACAGCTCCAGCCTCTCGTGTGCTGGTGTTGATAGGACAAGGGAAACAAACTGACTGCTGGCTTTCCGACTGGTAAGTTCCCTTTCTGCACTGGATACACGTGTTCTGAGTCCGGTTAAGATATGATCCTGGAAAGAATAGATTTGTTTGTACTGTAGAGATCTTAGTATAGGCACAGATAAAATAATAATAGGTATAGGTACCATACTAGCGTATAATTTGGTGTAATAACTGTGTATATGTAGATACTCAAAGATGAGCAGACATACTTATGATGACATTTATGGATAGGTAAACTCTTAAATCCAAAGTAATGAGATTTAAGTAATTAGACTTACCAGGCCCGCAGACAGGTAAAGAGCACTGGTCAGCTGAAGCAGCTCCCGTCTGTGGCGTGGTGGTACCAGGCGGGCAGGGCGCACAAGCCGCGCCGGCTCCGTTCGCACGGTAAGTCCCCTGAGCGCAAAGCTCGCAGCCTCCATCACTGCTTAGCTGGGAACCTGGAAGTGATAACATGTTTATAACTATAGTTTTTCTTAAACTTTCGCGATCACAATTCATATTTATAAATACATGTAAGTACACGGGGTTTTATCGCGTTATTTACCTTATTTCGCGATAAAACCCAGTGTACATTTATTTATAAATATGTTTATTACTCTTCAACACATCCTGGGAATCTTCTATCTTCGCTTCTTTCGGATAACTCCTTATTTAGTGTTCGGAATATCTTGGGAAAGTGCAAGGTATTCAGAAGAAAGAGTAGGTAATAAATTCTTAATGCCATGAACGAATCTTAATGCATTTGAGGTGACTAGATTTGCTTGTTTCATATAGATAAATCATGAACGAATTAGCGCAGAAGGCCATTAAGGCTTCAGACTGATGCAAAAACAAACGGCCATGCCACCATCTTCCTGGTTAGGTACTGAAAAGACCTGTAAAAGTACGTTCGCTGATATGTCAGGTCCAGCGGCTAATTCGTTCATGGGATAAATGTGTACCTACTTACAAAGTTTATTAATGTCAATTCAGGTGTCCACTGATTATAGAACGTAAGCATTTTCTAGCAGGATAGTTACCTGAAGGACAGTCATCCCTGCATTCCGCAGCTGATACAGCTTCAGTGGCTCGGGTGGTTTGTCCTCTTGGGCAAGCCATACAGGTGAACGCGCCTTCTCGAGGTTGGTAAGAACCGTGGCCGCATGGTCGGCAGAGCTCGGCTTCCGCGTCGTAGTATTTACCAGCAGCGCATTTTTCTAAAAGAAGGTAAGGTTAACATCGAAATCTAGTCTTACGATACAGACTAACGTGTCCGAGTGAATCGGTAGGTCGTGGGTTCGAATCCTGGTCCTGCAAATGGTTTTTTTTTTAATCTAGGTACTTACCTACATCTGAATGAATACAAGATCAAAAGTTTAAAAAAAACAACGTGTGTAAGGAACGGGTTCGCAATCTGTCATTAGAATCACCTAGCATGTAAAACGAAACTTAAGTGATCCTTGAGGTCCTACAAGAATAAATGATTTTTCTTTCTTTCTTTCTTTCTCTCACGTATGGAATATCAACTTGCTAAATTTGAAGATGTAGGTACCAGATGTGTTTGGACGTGCCTCTGACAATGCCCTGAGACGATCTGAAAGATTATCAGCCGGTTTTTCAAGTGCAGCGCCTGTAGTCTATCGCACCTCGCTATAATGTCCTGAACTTTTTTTTAATTCAGTATGATTTTGTTTTTTCAGCATTATTTATAACACAAGATGTGTTTACCTTTACAATCAGCAGCGCTTCTGGCACCAGTAGCTTGCGTGACGCCCGGTTGACCAGCGATGGCTGGGCATGCAGTACATTGGAGTTGTCCCGCCTCAGACTGGTATGAACCAGACGGGCAAGGCTTGCAGGAGTCGCTAGCTACGTCGAGGTAAGTCCCGACAGCGCAGGCCACTAAAATTGTTGTTAAATAAATCAACATTTTAGTAGGAACTCGTCGTTCGCATTTTGATGATAGGTACCAAGAATAAATCAAGATAAAAGGTACCGTACGATAGACTTATGGTACCGGGGGGTTAACACCAGTTTACCGTAGTATTGGATATCCTCGATACCGAGTCAAGTATCACAAAATGTACCTATGGAAATTCAGTGCAGCGCCGCCCCCGGTAACTTGCATGAACTAAAAATGCCATATATTTAGAAGAATACTTGACACGTGAGCGAGGATAGTTAACTCGAAAACTGATGATACGCCCCCTGGACTAATTATCACCAAATACTGAATGTACTTACCGCAGTCTGGCGCTTGAACGACTTGTCCCATTGGGCAGGCGTAGTCCGATACCAGTTCCAAACTAGCTGGATCAGGCACCGTGTTCGGAAGGATGCTTCGTACGTCAAACTGTTCGTCTTCGAGAATAAGCTTTTCCAGTAATCTTTGAACGGTCGATCTTTCGTTGTTGGCATTATTAAGTACTGGGTCGCTGAAAACATTAAGACAGTTTTATTAGTAGACCTGGAATATTTTTTAAGCAGTTTCAAACCAAAATCTACGAAGCCAACTCCAGAGCTACACCAATGAGCTATTCACCCTTTGAACTCAGGCGTAATTTATTTACAGCACAAACAGCGCCTAAAGAAAATGTAGCGCACAAAGCTCAGGTAGAATTTAACATAAAATAGTGCTTAACCTTTGGCTGACGACGTGGTCTAAACGTAACACTAACGCCGAGGTAACGTCTTACAGACGTCAAAAAATAAAACAATTATAAAACATATAAAAAGCATGCCAGCATGTTTCATAGCTATTACTATTGATAGATATATGTCTTAGGTTTTTAAATTAAAAATTATAAATTAAATACAACTTCAATTTTAAGAATAAACCACTTTTATTCATAGTATCAGAATAATTGCTTACTTAATTTTATGAACTTACTTCAGACTCATTTTTTTTCTAAATAACATAAAAATCAACAAATGAACTTTAAAAATCTTTTCTTAGTAAAATGACTATCAAAATAAAAATAAACTTATAACTCTTACTCCAAAATAAAAAAAACTGACATCACATATAAATTGCACATTTACGGGCGACAAGGACAGATCACACAGGTCTTTCGAATACCTGGATCCGGGTTATTGGCAGTGTGGAAACCGAACTTTCACTAACAGGGGGTGTTTCCCGCTTCTTAGACGTCAATTTCTTCTGCCTAGGCATTCTGTAAAATTTAATAAAACCATTAAACCGATGTCACGTCAATGAGACACTATAAGCTGACCTACGCAAACACTGAGGTGACGACCAAGAGACGTACAAGTTTTAGTACATAAACACCGTAAAAAAGGCAATAAACACCGTACTTACGTCTGTGGGACGGCGACGGCTCCGGTACGGACACGTGTACACTCGCTGCGCTCGCGGCGTCGACTAGCGGCAAGACGATGACGGAAGGGGAAGGTAGCGGGAGAAGTGACTTCGTGCGACGCGTATTTTAGAAAATATAATATTAGTAAAAATTTTGACGTCTGTGAGACGTATAGGTCGTCAGTTAAAGGTTAAGTGCCCCTTGAAAGCATGCAAACAACTTACTTGACTGCCGGGAAAGCGATCTCAACGTTGTACGTATCTCCCGCTTGACGTCCCTCCCTACTGCTGCGTGTCCTAAGTGCCAAAACATGCATAATGTGAAGGACATGCTAAGTTTAAAATAAGTGCTACCTAGGTATATAGGAATAATATTTCTTTACGATAGTGCGGCATTGCTTTACAAAGTTTACAGTAACACATGCTAAATGTGCTCCACAGATTGGATTCTGTTCATGTGCTACGCCAACACCGTCTACTTATTAGCAGACTGAAACTATGGGATTCCTGGACATTATTGCCATACGAAGGTGTTTA
The DNA here is from genome assembly GCA_963582015.1 of Xanthorhoe designata. Lineage (NCBI taxonomy): Eukaryota > Metazoa > Arthropoda > Insecta > Lepidoptera > Geometridae > Xanthorhoe > Xanthorhoe designata. The sequence continues at coordinate 8,533,206 of OY757038.1, forward strand.
TATTCTTAAGTTATAGTACTTACTCTTCAACAGGAATTATCGCGTCGAGGACGTACGTATCTTCAGCAGCAACTGACGGAGGTGAGGATACTTGTCTGGTTTGCCTGACATTAGCCCGGTGGTCACATTTTACATTGATATCCAGTTCCTTGCACTCCCGAGTACCTAAACGAGAAGAAGTTATTCAACTATTCTCTAGATCTATTTATTTGCGCACTGGAAACGTTATTTCATTTTGTTTTAAACGTACCATCAATGGCATACGAGCAGAAGTTCCAATCTCTGTTAAGCTGGTTGATGGCAGTGCGGACCTTCTGACGAAGAACACCTTGTCCAGCGTCGTTACATAGTACTGAGCTTGGGAATAACATTGACACCTTGAAAACACGTTGAGCTGGTGAGGCCGCTGTAAAGAGAAGGCAAAATACATTGGAAATGTAAAAATATGTAGATTGTAGGTACATCATTATAGGTTGATAAGGGTCTGGTAAAAAGAGGTTAATTCTTACGTGAACAAGCAGGGTAGACCAAAGGTAGAGTTGGGTCAGTAGTTGGACGCCAGAATCCTTCGGCGCCGCATGTATAGAAGGGGGGCACAGCCTGTGAGAATCGAAGACCGTCGCGGCAAGCGATCTCGCAGACCTTGAATTGGCCTCCTGCTCCCCAGTCACGACAAGATTGGTACCCGCCCAAAGGATCAGATAACGGTGGACAGAATTCAGCTAAAATGTAACAAAAATACGTTTAACAAAGTTTTTTTGTTATCAGAGTAGATAAAGCTCAGGGTTTCAGTCAAGTTACTCACATAATACGGTTACTTTAAAAGTACAAGTGGCAGCGTTGCCAGCAGCGTCATATGCGATGTAAGCGATGTCATATGCACCCCAAGCCAAGTTCTGACCGGGTTTGTGTCCAGATTTTTCAACGACTCGATCAACTCCGACATTGTCACTAAACACTGGGGCATCCCACTTGACTAGAGCTGAACCGTTCTTCGCAATGACCCATAGATCTCCAGGGCAGCGATCGATTCGCGGTGGTTCTTTGTCAACTTGCAATTGTTGGCATTTAGGTCCAGCATAACCATTGGGGCATACTCTCTGACCACAATGAGATGGAACAATTCTTTCAACTCCTCCAAGAAGGTCTTCATAGCCTGCCCATGTGAGGGATAGTGAGTTGTACAATACAGGTTCTGTTCTGCAATCACGGACTTGTTTTTGGATGTCATTGGTAACATCAAGTGCTCGGTTCCATATTTGTACTTTGGTAAGATGGCCTTGGAATCCAGCCTCTGTGTAAGCCTTCGGGTTATCCGATTGAGGCTTACCTAATGTTACCCAAACGCTAGAAATAAACAAATAATTTGTTGAATACATTAACTTATTATCTAAACATTAAAAATAGTTTAATGTTTGAGAAACTTACTATTGTGGTAGTAATCGGCCGCTGCCGTAACCATCAATCTTGCTAGCAATCAAACCTTCAGTTATAAGTGTCAGCTCTCCGCCGTTGTTACCATCCCAGACCAAAGCAACGTGGTGCCATTGACCGTCATTCACTGTGGCGAATTCACCGAAACTTAGATAAACATCCTGTAGTTCAGAGAACAATGATACTTGGACGCCGTTCGAATGCATTTGGATGATCTGTCTTCTGTTAAGGGCAATGTGTGAGTTGCTGGAAAAGAAAATTCAAATTATTTTATTGAACAAAAACAAGATTTTTCAGATACTTTAGGTACTTGATATATTACATACCTCACGCTGTAAGCAGTGAAGAATACGCCACCCTCATCTTGTTGAGTGTATTGAACCCATAAAGCGATAGTCAAACTATCAGCAGAGCGGGTGTCAAATGGAACGACTTGAGCAGCGCTTGAGCGAAGAGGATCACTGAAGTAGAGATCATAGTCTACGCTGATAGCTGAAAAATAATGATCTTATATAAACACCAAAAATTCAAAATATTAGAATAAGTGACTTGAACTAAAAAAATAAATATCTTACTCTTTCTGCAGTCATCGCCAGTAAGGTTGAACGGACATTGACAGTAGAATCTACCAGGAAGGTCAATGCATGTCGCCGACGGTGGACAAGAGTTCTCCTTGCAGTCAATAATGTCTTCATCGCAGTTCTTTCCCTTGAATCCAGGAGCACACTTGCAAGTGTAATCTTCACCTGTGTCAATGCATGTGGCACCGTTTTGACAAAGACCAGCATCGCAAGCGTCAAATTCGTATTGACATCCGATTCCAGTGTAGTCAGCTGAGCAAGTGCAGTTAAGGCCAGATCCAAAGTCTTGGCATTTTCCACCATGCATGCATGGGCTTCCAATGCATCTTTCAGGGGCTGTCTCACATTGTTTGCCGTCGGTTCCGCTGGGACATCTGCAACATTTTGTATAAGGTAAGTAGGTAAGCGCATCTTAATGTCCTACTGATGTTATAAATGCGAAAAATTTAGAGGAGGGATAAATAGATGTTTCTTACGCAAAAATTACTGAAAAGATTTCCCTGAAATTTGAATGTAAGTACCTACATAGTTTATAACCTAAAAAATAACACATCGGCTACTTTTTATCTAGATGCACAACATATGGGCGAATGCTAGTAAAAGATATGATCATTTTTCTGCCCTTATCCCACGCTAGGTGGGGTCGGCATCGGCATAACATGTTTTTATAGTCAGTTATAAAGATTAAGCTAGACAGTCGATACTTACACACAGAAAAAGTCTTGGAAAAGATCGATACATCTAGCGTTGTTTTGACAAGGTAGGTTCATGCAATTGCCAATATCTCTTTCACAGCGATGTCCAGTCCATCCAGGTTGACAAACGCATTTGTATTCACCAATGCCATCTTTGCATGATCCGCCGTTGTAGCAAGGGTTTGAAGAACAATCATCGATATTGGTTTCACACATTTCACCCATGAAACCTTCCCGACATACACATTGATATTTGTTGTCCAGGTCCACACATTTATCGGTACCAGCCGGATTGCAGGGCTCAGCCAAGCATTCGTCTATTGCTGTCTCACATTGCAGCCCAATAAATCCTGGACGACATTTGCAAACAAATCCTTCAATTTGATCGACACAAGTAGCACCGTTTTGGCAAGGGTCTGAAGCACAATCATCGATTGTGTGTTGGCATCTCTTGCCAGTGTATCCAGCTTCACAATTACAGGTGAAGTCGTCTATACTGTCGATACATTGTCCACCATTTTCACATGGTGAAATAACACACTCATTGATGTTAATGTCACATGATGGTCCAGTCCAGCCGGGGTCGCAAACGCATTTATGAACGAACAGTTTATCGACGCACACTCCGTGTTTGCATGGTTCATTTGAACAGAGATCTATCTTTTCGTGGCAACGTTTGCCTGAGAAACCCGGTGGGCATGCGCAACTGAAGTCATTGACTAAGTCCGTACATAGGGCACCTAATAGACAAGGCTTTTCGATACAGTCGTCAGTGTTGTTCTCGCAGAGCTGTCCTTCCCAGCCTGGTAGACACTCGCACTTGTACCGACCTTGTTGTAAAGCAATACATGATGCTCCATTTGTGCAAGGATTTCCGTTAGCAGTGCATGGATCAATCTGTAAAAAATTTAAAAGTAGGTTAGTAAATCATGCTTTTAGAAACGAATAATAACCCATATTTGATAGATTAATGACATACCGTGATATCACAGTCAATACCAGTGTATCCAGATCTGCATAGGCATGTGTAGTTTTCGTATCCTGGCTCATCTTTGCACATAGCTCGTTCAGGACAAGTATCATTTCTACAATCAGATCTTTCTTCTTGACAATTTATGCCGCCATATCCTGGTAGACAAGAACATCTGTAGCCTTGAGGTAGATCATTACAGGTACCGCCGTTGTAGCACGGTTGACTTGCACATTCATCGATGTCAATTTCACATCTTCGGCCTGAGAAACCAGCTGGGCAGTAACATTGAACTCCATGTCCTTTAGGTACGCAAAGACCTCCATGTTGGCAAGCGCTGTTCGAGCACTCAACTGGTATACACTCCTCAAGACCAGTTGCACCAGTTCCTACGGTCTTCATGTTAGTTGGGCATTCCATGCAATTGGTTTGTCCAATTACGTTTTGGTAAAAGTTTCTAGGACATTGAGAGCAAGGAGCTAAGCCGGTTGGAGAATAGGTACCAGCAGCACATTTAGCTCTACATTTGTCTCTACCAGGCGCAGCAGGTTGGTAAGTGTAGGTGTTAACTGGACATGCTTGGCAGTCTTTAAAACCGTCGACTGGTGGTTCGCCAGTGTAACTGTTTCTGGGGCACTCTAGGCAAGGAACTAATCCAGTAGGTGAGTAAGTTCCGTAACCACAAACAGGTACACAGTCGTTGATGTCCTTAGATCCCTCTTCTCTTGTGAAAGTTCCTGATGGACATTTCAGACATGACCCTTGTCTTGCTTGGTTCTGGAAGTATCCTCGTGGGCACATAGTACACGATTTCTGTTTTTCTCCTGCAAAAGTACCGGCAGGGCAATGCACTAGAAAAGAAAATGCCCAAAGTTAAGTTTATGTACCGTAAAGAATAATATCTCTAAATAGGTGCTAGGTAAGTATACTTACAGCATCTTGGAACATCACTTGTGTCCATGTTCAGTACTTCACCAACACTACAAGTGAAACCTCTCGATATGGAACTCCTAATTGCTCTCAATGGTGGACATTGGTTGCCAATTGAAGATACATTCAAAACTGGTTCAATAAGAGCACTGGCGTATGGCACAGAGAGATCAAATATGAGGTTTAATGTCGACCCACAAAGATCGTATAGTTGTGTTTGCCTTATAGCTGGTGTGATGGCCAGGACAAAGTCCATTTTAACTACATTTTCGTCGAGCAGGCTTGGCATTGCCTTAACAAACGTAACGTTAATATTGACGTTGACAGCTGAACAACGCTGCGATAGCCTTTCGTTGAGAACGTTATCGTATTGAGCAAGCAAGTCTTTGTACTGAGGTAGGCAGGCGTTTGATACTGCGCCGAGAGCACGATACTGAACGCTAGCCACAACGTGATAAGCTGCTTGTTGAGTATCTAAAACAAAAATAAGGAAGTTAGCTATTGATTTTTGACATTTTTGTGAAAATATGTAGGTATTTTGTTTCATATGAGTACTTACTTTCTGAAACACAATCCGGAACAACTGCTGTTGGAACCCACTGACGTTTGTTTTCACAAATAAACGTTTTGACGGGTTCTCCGTCTGTGAATCTGTATCCCGGACTGCATGTTGCGATACATTGAATACCCTTATCACCAGGCAGACAGTTCATAGCACCATTTGATGGTGGCATCAACTCCCAGTCGACACATGGAGTAGCCTGAACGGATACTTGAAAATGACACTGAGCCTTGTTTCCAAATTTGTCGGTAGCAATCACTGTAACATTTTCATATCCTTTGATGGGGATTACGGCTCTTTCCGGAACAAACTTCAGAAAAACTTCTCCAGAAGCATCAGTAGCATTTATTCTTCTGCGTGTATCGTTAAAGTTTACTGCATAGCTGTCTTGTTTGTCCACTAGCTCGATAACGTAGCTCTGAGGGCAGCTTAGTTTTGGAGGAGTATAGTCCGGCACAGTTATGTTAACTTCGCAAATAGCAACATTTCCGTCAAAGTCGAACGCCACGTAACGAACAACCATGTTGTGGAAGACTTGAAGTGGTGTTCTAAAGTGTTGCGGAGTAACCTCTAGACGTGCAATAGCACCTGAGTTGTCAACAGCAGTTGGTTCAGTGAAGTTTACTGGTAAAAGCCCACCGTTTACGTCCGTTCCAACTATGATTGGCTGCTGAGGACAGTTTTGGAATACTGGCGGTTCATTATCAACGCAAGGAGAATATCCGTAGTCGTATCCTAACAAGGGTTCAGCTGCTGGCTCGTCACATCCCATCAGCTCAAACTTCAAACAGGCATTGTCCATAAAGCTTACAATTCCCAGAATAACAAATCTAGCTTGTACGTATTTAGGTAAGGTTATCATAGCTAGTTCACCGTAGTTTCCAGGGTCTCTCATTGTGAGATTAAAGTTGGGAAAGTAGACTACGTAGTTTTCATTTTCAGCTTGTTTGTAGAAAAATCTAATTTCTGTAGGGCGACCAACAATGTCTGATGTAACGACACCTTTGACTAGAATAGCTTTCACTCTGTACACTTTGCCGAGATCTACACTCACGTATGTGAATGCTTCTTGCTTGCCACACCAACCAGTGACCGAATTGAGTCTGATGTTCTTGGCTTCATAATTTGGTCGTTCAGATGTCGCATTGATAGCAGAATCTGGAATTCTTCCTGATGCCAAACCCAAAGGCTTGATGACTTTACATTCGGGTTCACGCATGCAAGTTATTGGTCTTGGGTTTATGAGGATGTATCCTGGCTTGGAGCATCCGAACAATACTTCTGACCCTTGTTCGTAGCTTCGTGCAATCTGGTAACCGTCAGCTGGTCTACCTGGGTCTTCACATACAGGTCCCTCACATCTCAAGTCTCCAAAGTCCCAAATACCGTTTCCTTGACATCTTACGACATTGTCGTGTTTGCTTGTTTCTCCAGCGAGCCTGAAAGTGTTCTGACATCCAAAGAAGAACGAGCTTTGATATCTTGTGTCTTTGTATTGACCGTATTCAGCTCCAGGTGTTGGCATTGGAACACCGCAGTCCTTTCTAGGACATTGAGGTTGAGCACCAGAGAACCAATAATCGGGCAAACCCTGAAAAAATACGCTTTTATTAATTGTGAGTTGTTATTGTTTGGTTTAGCTAAATAACCTTGACCTATGCACGCTGCTACAAGTAAGTACATTTCTATTGGTATACCAATATTTATCTGGGAGGACGGCAGTTCCCCCACCAAATCGAGAAAAGAAGCAGCACGACACGGACGTACCATGCTTTTAGCCAATGTGAAATTATGAGCTTACCGGTTTAGGATCATAAACACACTGTCTGAATCCAGATGTTACTGTGTTTCTCAGCTGTCTTCCCGAAGAAGTACAAGTAATGGTGACGTTGTCTCTGTATGGTACAAGAACACTTTCAGGATCATCTCGAATCACTCTTAAACCGTCATTTTTATCATCAGATAGCGTTACACAGCGTGCATCTGTAAAATAGAAAAGAATGATTCGTTATTTGAGAATGTTATCGGATTCATTTAATTTTTTGTTTTATAGTCTTGATCTTACACTTAGGGATCTCTAAAATTTATGAATTACTCTACTTACTGATTAAAATACTTACATTGACATTCAGGAGTAGTTCCGTTCCAAGTTCCACTTGAAGTACAAAGCAAAGAAGAAAATCCAGACATAACAAATCCAAAATCACATTGAAACTGTACGATATCCCCAAAGTGGTAAGAGTTCTTAGTGGAAAGAAGTTTGCCATTCTCAGGAGAAGAGAGAGATGGGCACATGATTGGTACACAAGACTTGTTCTTCTGGTAAGTATCACCATCACGGTCTCCCGTTTCCGAAGATTCGATAGCGAAACCAGCCGTACCGTTCAAAGAATAGAGTTCGTATCCAATGTTACAAGCGCATGAGAAGTTTCCGGGTCTGAAAAAAGTAACAGTTAATAAACCTTCCCATTCTTAAAATATCTTGCTATAGCTAAATCGTGCAGAAGGTCAAGTATAACTTACGTGTTTAGACATTTCTGTTCGCAACCTCCGTTGTTTTCACTACATTCATTAATGTCAGCGCAATCTAATCTAGCACAACCCATAATTTCCAGTTTTAGACATGGTGCACCCACATAGTCCTGAATCTTGAATCGCACGTATTGAGCTTCAATAGGCATTGGCAAGTTCAAAACAGATAGAGTCGGCTCTAAGATGCGGAATTCTACAGCTGTTCCATCAGGGTTGGTGTAATCTTTAAATGCATCTGTCAAATCGTTGGTGTATTGGATTCGAATTGCAGAAGTAAATGCGATATTCCCATCCGCCCTCATTACGCTCATAGTTCTAAACCCTCTGATGATGGTTGCTGCTCTCAAGTCTACTAGAATCCAGTTGGCTCCAGCTTCTAAGTTGTTTCCACACCAACCTCCACCATTGTTAAGGCGCACCATCTAAAAAATTAGAAACATTATATTAGTAAGTGACCAAAACAATGTGTATGAGGATCGATTGTAGGTGGAAATCAGTGATAATTGTGGAGTGCTGAAGAGTAAATTTATGTACCTATATGTAAGTGAACAAAAAAAATAAATATCCTTGGATATTCCACACAGCGCCATTTAGTCCCAAGCTAAGCAATTTAATGCTTGTGTTATGGCAACCAGATGTTTTTTTTTTGTAAACACATAGGTACAATATTATACATAGAAAATACCCAGACTCGAGACAAATACTTGCAGATCATACAAACATAATGTCCCGCAGCGGGGATTGAACCCAGAACCTCTGCGTCTCAGGCGGGCTTTCACCCACAGAGGTTTCGCCACAGAGGTCGTCGTCATACATAATAAATCGATATTTAGTGTTAGAGTAGGTACTTATACTATACTTACTCCTTTATGATATCCGGGCTCTGGTGTCGATGTTGTAATGGATTCATCAGGAATAGCTCCATTTATTAATCCCAAGTCGCCAACGGGTCTGCAGTCCATGTTCGGCGTGAAACCGGGCTTGCAGGGGCAGAAAAAGCCTCCCTGGGTGTTTTTACATTCAGTTGAGGCTCCATCACATTGGCTGTTGATACATTCGTTGACATCTTCACAAGTAGGTGCGGGGTCGAATTCCTGATTTGGTCCACACCTTAGAACGCTAGGGCCGTTTATTTTGAATCCTGGAACGGAATAATATTAATTGTTTAGGTATTTCATTATTTAAGAATACCTACACGTTTAACAAGTTATTGTAGCTCAGGTGATTTTCTTACCCTTGAAGCATTGAACGCGAGCTTCGTCACCAAACATGTAAATTCTGGTCTGATCAACGATGAATCCATTCTTTATTTCTGGGAATTTTGGGCACAGAGCTTTCGTGCACGTCGGCACATCACCGGACCAGGTTCCGTTGCTCATGCAGAGAAGTACAGGTTGGCCAGATCTGACGTAACCGGGCTCACATTCATAGCGGACAATGGTACCGTAGCTTCTTCCACCTCCGTTTAGAATTGTAACGTTTGCGTGTGGAACATCAGGGAGCGCTACGCATTGCGAAGCTGTAAATGAAAATCATATTAAACCTTCTGTTGGTAATAAAGTATGTTAGTTAGAAAATTAGATCATATTAAATTTCAATTATCTAAGAACAAGGCCACTCACCCAAACAAGTCGGTGTTCTTTCCCAGCGGCCATCAGATAAGCAAGATATTTTTTCGATTGGTTGTCCAGTGGGGAAAGCGAAACCAGCGTAACATTGATAAGTAGCGACTCCCCGATAAGTAACGTTCGTGGAGCCAATTGAGAATCCATTGTCAATTTGGGGTACTGGACCACAATAAACCTCTTGGCAACTTGGGATGTATGTTGTTGACCATTTGCCTCCGTCTAAACAAGTTGTTGTGATTCGGGATTTTCCTGTTGCGAATTCTTGGCCAATAGGGCAAGAGAAAGTACTAACTGTTCCAAAGGCGGTATCTCTGTTCGAAGCTAGGGCACCTAATCCGGAATTCAAAGGTGGGCAATCTGAAATGTTATAAGTCGTTAGAGTATTAATTATTGATAACAGGTTTAATATAGAAAATGCAATTATTTTGTTTGATAAATTAACTTACCTGCCGAGAACGTTGCCTTCCAGCCTTCTCCATTATGTAGTGCATCAGATACGAATCGTATTAACATCTCGCCGCTGGAAGCAGTTAGTGTAATTCTAGGTTTTATTGTGAATCCATTTTCAGAATGTAATCTGAGTCCAGTTGTACTCGCCCCATCAAAAACTTGAACTACGTCAGTCGGATGAATGTTGAATTCATCAAACTTCAGGGAAAGAGGGCCTCCATTAGGATTCTTTACTCTGTATAAACATTCTTGGTTATTAGGGTAGTTTGAAAGTCCGTAAGCTGGTGAGGTAAATGTGCCGTTTGATGCAATAATAGTTGCTCTACAACCTTGAGAATATCTCATATTGAATCCCTTTTTGGAATCGCCAAGGCTAGTACGGAAATACATGTAGAGATGGTTTGTCGTCGAAATCACCACTTTTTCGTTTTCTTCTCCAGGTCCAGTAAGTCTAGCTAACACGGGGCTAGAAGGGGTGTTGCCATCCTTGATAACAATGTAGTCTCTGTTCATTCCTAGTTCTAGGTCTTCGATTTCGAGTGAGACTATTCTGCCAGGTTGTGCTTCAATGATGTACATACATTCTAAGCCACCAGGGTAGCCATTTGGATAGCCAGGTGAAGTCAGTACTTGGCCTTGAGGTGTGGCTCGTAAAGTGCCACCACAGTTCGAAGATTCAGTTTTCCACGCAGCGCGGAAACCTTTCCTCTCCACAGATCCATCAGTACTGAATTTTATAATCATAAAATTAGATGCAGATACGTAAAGTTTGTTTGATAAATCTTGTTTTCCCGAGAGAGTCGCTAAGTTTACAGATTTATCTTCGGTTCGTCCGCCTACTAAAATCTGAACAGTATCGAAAGTCTTTTCAGTTTCAAAGTCTTGGAACTGTAACACGATATTTTGACCTTGTGGTCCTTCAAGGGTCCATTTGCATTCGCTGAAGGGAGGGTACTTATGTGGATAGCTAGGGCTTTCTACGACGTCTCCACTGCTGGCCATGTAGAAGTGACATTCAGAAGCACAGTCCATTTCGTCGGAAGCATCTCCGCAGTCGTCTTGCTTGTCGCATTTGAAGGCCGCATTGATGCACTTTCCGTTTGAACAATGGAAGGTTCCTATAAGAAAAAAAAAATGGTTGATCATTGTTTTAAATTCAAGATTTTTACATTGATTTATCATATCCATAATATAAAATTTGATAAGCAGTAATAAATTATCATTTCTCACCAGCGGGGCAGGCATTGGCTCTACACATGAAAGGTAGAAGGCTTTCGCAAGTGGTTAGCTCCCAGGATTGGCTTTCAGAAGTAACGTGAACATCAACGCATTCTCCTTCCTTCGGGTTCGGTTGTTTGAGGTCCCAGAAGCCAGCATATTGCGATACCAGTGCACCACCAGCAGATTCTAAAGTGTTAGTTCTGAGATCGTCGACGGTTGCGAGACCGAGCCAGTAATGGTTGTTGCTTGGACTAGTGGGTACCATACTGGCGGTCATATTGTTCTCTGAGTATGTGTCGACCACCATTAATTCGCTGCCGTACCTGAAATTTTAAACGAGTTTTTAAATCAATGTTTTAACATCAAGGGATAAGTAAAAGGAAGAATATTGTTCAATTTAAAACTTGCCTCCGACATAATTCCGCTGATTTCTCCCATGAATGCCTTATGTTGAAGAATTTGTAACAGTGCAACCCTTTCAGCTCCCATCCTGGAAATAATAAAACTTTTATTTAGATTCTTTAGAATTTTGTCGTTTTCAAAACGGTAGAGCTTCAATAAGTTTATGTTCATAGATTTATGTAAATATACAATTATTATTCTCAAACGAAAGTTACCTATGTGCTTTCAGGGTAGGTAATACGAGTTATTTGTTAGCTTTGTAAATTACTAAGTTCATACATCAATGGCGAAAAGACGAAGATGTGTAAACTAAGGAGTTACCATAATATTGTTCAAATAACTTTCGCACGTGAGTTAAAGTGAAAGCGAGCCCTTTACCTGTTCAAATTGTTTACCTACTTACCTATTATTGGTAACTTATCAGCACAAAAACGTGTTCTTATGATATTTAGTAGGTATAGGTACCTAGTAAACCTACCAACGTAAACTGAGCATTGACTTGTGACTATTTTTTTTTATTTTTTAGTTTCTAGAGGAATAATTTTGTTGGCTTTTATTGTTTACCTATGTTTATTCCATTCAATACCTATGTGTACGTCATACGATTAAATAAATAAATAAACCTTCCAACGTACGTACCTACATAGGCATGTATTTGAATGATAAGGTATTTTAATTCTAATTCTAAGTAGGTAGTTTAAACATATCAGTGATCGTCATCATTATCATCCACAGCCTGTAGTATCCCACTGCTGGGCGTAGGCCTCCCTTTGTTTACGTCATACAATATATAGGCATAGGTACCTAGGTACTTTTAATTAGGTACAGTGGCTTCGGGTAATTCCGATAGTCGGGATATTCCGATAATTAAGATCTACACCCAAACACGGCACTATTTTCCGCACTGGCAACATTCATTTAGCCGCCAAGTTCATCGCTCCCCGCATTAGTTACCCACTATTGTCAGTGACAACTAAACTAATGCGGGCTAATGTAGATCTTAATTATCGGAATATCCCGACTTTCGGAATTACCCGAAGCCACCTACCATTAAACCATTGAATTTTTTGTTTTATAATAGGTACCTACCTCATCGTTACAGATATAGCTTCACATCTTATCAATCACTTTAATATGCAAATGAACGAACCGCAGATATTAAACCTTACCCATCTCTCCATCTCTAAAATAACAAAACTCCTGGCCAAATTTCCAACTCAAACATAAGTATTTGTGAATCAAACCTTGAACTCCTTGAAGTAGCAACAGTTAACTGACGCGTCCCTAAAGTTCCCTCTTAACTTACAAACTTTACACGCGCTTAACGTAGGTAACGAGTGAATTTGCCAGGCGCCGTATTAATTGCAAGCGTGGTGTTACTGGGTAATAAGTACTACTTGCCTATACCGCGGTTGTAACTCATAGCTAAGTAACTAAAGTTGATGACCCTTGTAGACGCAAGTAAAGCTGTGTATGCTACTAAAAATATGTTTGAGAAACAATCATGTAGAGTTGCGACCAATAGCCACATGAAATTTAGTACCTACCTAACACGAAAATAACAGCGGTTTTCGAAGTCTGTTGTAAACAGTTACATTGCTACCAGGGATTGGCAGCAGGGCAATAAACGCATATAACTTCAAGGTGCAGTCAGCACCACTAATCAACGTCGGAACTAAAGAGTAACTGCCCTTGCTCAAACATAAAGTGACTGACGGCTCCAACCCTCGCCAGCCATTGATATACTGTGCTAACGTCGGAACTACATTCATATCGAAAGCAGGTTGCCAGCCTTTTACGATTGAAGGACCCTTATGCTACCAATATCAAAGCACTATATGACTTCACCGAGGAATGCCGAGACAGGTGACTTGAAGCCTGAAACATGTTCACATCCGCTGAAGGTAACGTGTTGGAAACCTAGGTCACTTGTCATGTGTCACGCTTTGTGCATTTTCGGATGAATGGGAAGCAGTTTCTGACACTCAATGCTTTTGACTGCTACGAATGGGGTGATATTTCAGGGAACTAGGAATAGCGATTTGCTTGCTGGTTTTTGGCTTGATGGTCAAGACGCAAGATAACTCAAACCCTGAACTGATGTTTTTAGTTTAATAGGTAGGTGCATCGCTTTTGCTGCATTTCCCACATATGGAAAACTTTGAACTTCCGGATTTGAGTTAATAGGAGATTATTTCCAATACAGAAATAAGATTTTAATTAATAACTAATACTTAAAGTCACAATTTACAAACTACCTTGTACAAAACCGTTTAAAAAGCAAGATTCAGTCAATTTGTGTAATTCCAAACGAATCGCAAAAAACGGATAGGTATGCAATATTTAACTTTTTGCAACTTTTTCTCCACTTCCTTCCGATCGGATATTCAGTTCCACATGTCATCAAGACTAATAACCAGCCACAGCAAGTATAAAAACGTAAATTGTGATAAATAGAGCGTGCGAATTTGACGAGCTATCGCGAAGACCGCGGACGCGCTTCACCGGAGACACGATGCAATGCTCGACCCACTTTAGTTATACGTGTGCACTGTGCAGTGTGCAGCTTGTGGCTTTGCTTGCGATATGTTCTCACTGATATCACTAGCGTAACTTGCTTCCGTTAATTGTGATGTCAGAACTCAGAATTTGCAGTGTTATTTTAGCTACAGTACGTAACCGTTCGCTTTGAAATGATCTTCATAATACTCATACATAATAATTCACATTCTAGATCTTACCTCAATCAAACAATAATTAAATGACATGGCCGGTGCCTGATAGGTACTTAATTAACCGAGAACAAAACAGTCACATCGCCACTACCAACATGTTCAGTATACCTACTCTACAGATGTGTCATGACTGTAATAACAGTGCAATACACGCAAGCAGATTAGCGTACGGCTGGAATTGGCTGCGTGTTCGGCGTGGCTTGCCGCGGTTTCAATCCTATTGTTGAAATACACTCATCCGCCGAAATGTCATGAGAAACAACGTGAATTTAGCTCAGATTTACTCGCGTGGAATACCGAATTCACATAGAATAAGTAATTCGCTTACCTATTTTGAAAATTGTATTTTGTGTTTATCGCTGAGTTTTGAGCCGATTATTTGATGGGTAGATATGTGAATATACTTAAGTTCGATGTTACTCTATCTATGCTATTACCAGAACTTAAGAGCATGTTATCTAACTACTCGTTCAAATTGTAATATTCATTTACCTACTCTGTGTGCTAAATGAGTAGGTATACCGATTACCATGGACGAAATAGTAGAAAATCTATTTCGTCCATGCTATTACCTACTACCTACTTAAGTGTCTGCAACAGATGACGTCCCGAGTAAAACAATGTTATCAAGACCTGAATGGCTGAAACTATCTTGCCGAATCGACCAGCACGAACTATTTTGAATAGATAATGAGGTAGGTAACATTGTCTGCAATATCGTTAAGCTAAACTAGACTTTGGCAAGAACCACCAATCGTCTCAAAACCATGTTAAACCGAAATTAGATTAAGTTTACTTTATAAAAGCGAATAGAACGCAATCATATCCATGAGTGAAAATATCGATCATACTCAGCCTGCAGTTCCCATGTCGGCGGTCATGGACGAATAGTTTCGTAACTGTGAACATACATGAGAGTTTCATGTGTCTGCTCTCGATTCTACTGGGATTCTATTCTGTATCGAATATTATCTCCAAAATTCTGAACTTTCCCCTTCGAAAATAAATACCTACACATTATTGCTTGTTACTTTTAAGATAGAGTTGAAAGACGTTTCATAAATTTCACGAATTGCTCTTAGATTTAGAAAATATTTTACTGAATGCCCTGTGGAATCTCTTTGATCTTTCTAGTAATTTGAGACTGCAGAGTTCCAATCATTTGTTTGTAAATTACTTTGTATAAATTTCATTTCTTTTGTGCCCAGCGATCTTTAGACTACTATTTGTAGTCTTGTCTGACTCTTTTTATATTCAGATAAATTTGGAAATTCGGATATCTTGTATTGTCATGACAAAAATACAAAACATCTGTATTATAATTCATTAAAACCATGTTTTTGTATTGAAAGGAAACCAAAGCTGAATTCTATATATTCAAAGTTTCTCTTCTAGTTTTTTAATACCTGTCTTCCATATTAAATTCTCGAATAGGGAGCAATGTCAGTAAGTTGTCGTGTCGACACGGCGACCGCCCCTCTATTGAAGAGGCTCTTAGCCTTGCAGGATCGGCCGTGCTCCGGAGATTGACTTACCTACAGGTATCAGGCGAGCCACTTAAACCTGGCTTTGTGAGATCTAGGTAGGTTGCGGTTTGTAGTGCACTACATTGTTGATAGCTGTGAAGGGTTTAGGCAACTTTCTGCTTGTAAAGCAACTGCAGTGCGGCTTTTGATGTATCTACCTACTTACATAATTGCTTAAAGTTATAAGAACTTAAATTAAACTTTGCATAGCATAGATGAAGTCATCTACCTATGCATAAGTTAATTTAAGTTGTTCTAAACTTGGATTAGCTTCTGAGTTATTATCGAATAATGATTTAGCATAGTTATTATTATACTTAGAAAAAGATTTTGTTTGCAATGAAAACAATTTAGCAAGGTTTAAATGTATTTTTCTTGTTGCTACAGAGTTAGCAGCCGCTTGAGCTCTACATTAAGATAACGATTTCTAATTCAAAACAATTCTAATGAGCCGTGTCAAAGGAAGAAAGGAACATACCTACTACCTATTAGATAGATAAGGTAATCTTATTCAACCATTTCTCAGCTCATCTGTCAAGTTCTATTTCACGTTCAAAGTATATTTGCTTTCATGTAGGATCTTAAAATTAATTGTCCTGTTACACATCATGAGTCTGGCAAGTAGGTACTAGGTATGATTCATTTTCATCTAAAAACTGTTGCAGAGAGTAAAAACAATGTTTTATTAAATTTTTTAACATTTTTTTTGGTAAGCTCTAAGGCAAATCACCACTAGGTACTTTTTTGCGATGACGAATCACTACGATGGCGATCGAATCCCCACTAACTAATTTATTGGTTGGTAAGATTGTTATATCTTCGGTAATTTTATTAAATATGTTTATTGACATTGCATAAGGAGCCTATTTAATGATGAAAAATGAAAGGCATTATCAATACGAAATCAAAATATCAAATATCCGTAGGAAAATTTAACGCCTTAAAATCCATAATAAGTCGGAGAGTTTTGAGATTGATACCATTCGAATCAGATATCAATAAATACGACGCACATTTTGATATTTTCAATTTATCAAGTGGCTCTACAATTCGAGCGTCTCGAGAGCTCGGATGATTGGGTATGATGGATATTTCATTGAGACCCAAAACGATAACAAATAAGTTGATTTTAGTCTTGACTTTGTTTACGAAGTAGAGTAGGTAGGTAAGTACCTATCTACTCGGATATAACCTATACGATCGTTTTTCAACGTCCAATACTACATAGTACTATTGTTCGATAAAATAAGTTTTTAAAGGGGGATAAGTGTTTGTATCACTCTTGTATTACTCATTCGGGTTCAGCATTTCACAGTTGAATTTTATTGATCACCAAATCTGACAGATTTACAGTCAAGTGTCATATAGGATGCAACGTACGTAGGTACCTAAGTATATGAATTGAGAGCAATGCTCAAATCGAAGTTCACTAGTCTCGGCTTTTTTGGTCAAAGCTTCATTCCGAAAACATAATCAAATCACGCGGCAGAATCGATTGAGTCATGGTCTACTTCATTTGTCTCAGTTTTTTGGTTGCAACCCGCAAGATGAAAATTTGTGCAATATTGAGATTTTGTGCAATATTGAGATTATAAAAGAATTAATTTTTAATCGCGTTTTGTACTTAATGTACCTATGTAAATAATTGGTAAGTAAATTTTAATCGCACAAATTAGAATGGATTAATATTATGCCGCGTTGATACGCTCTTTGTTGAATTCAATAGGTATAGATAGATGGGTATTACAAAATCAACCAAATTTTAATTGAATATAAAAATAAAAATAAAAAGAGCTTTATTTCCCTTTACACAGTAGAAAAAGTAAAATTAAATTTAAAGTAAAAATGAAAATGAAACTTAAAACTATGGTAAGTATATTATTGTTTGAGTGTGTGTGTGTATGGGCCGCCTGTGGCGGTGAAAGCCTCCTCCAAGTGTCTCCACGTATTTCTATCTCTGGCCATTCTAGGCCAGAGTTTTCCCGCAACCTTTATGAGGTCATCACTCCATCTAGTGGGAGGTCTACCTCTTCTCCTTTTTGCGTCGCGGGGCCACCAATTGGTGGTGATTTGGCACCATCGATTATTTTGGACTCTTTGCAGATGTCCCGCCCATCTCCATTTGAGTTCCAGTGTCAGCTGAACGACGTCCTTTGCCTTAGTTATTCCTCTGACTGTTTGGTTCTTTACGTGGTCTCTAAGTTTTACCCCGATGTAGCTTCTTTCCATTGCTCGTTGGCAGACTCTTAGTTTTTCTAACTGTTTTTTAGTTAAAGACCAAGTCTGGCAAGCATAGGTCAGGCATGGGGTCAGGCAAATGTTCATCGCTTTGGTTTTGAGTTCTATCGGAAGATTTCCTTTGAAAATATCTTTCAAAGACCAGTATTTATTCCAAGTATTATTTATTCGTCTATTTATTTCCTTTTCTGTGCATGATTGGAATGAAATAATATGGCCTAAATAGACATATTCTGTAACATATTCCAAAGCACCTGTGTCTATGTAGATCGTTTGTTTAGATGCGTTTGTCATAACTTTGGTCTTATCTTTATTTACCTCTAACCCGATGGCTTTACTCTCAGAGTTTAGAGACTGGATCATGTACTCTAGTTCCTCGGCTTGTTCTGAAAGCAGAACCAGGTCATCTGCAAATCTAAGGTGACTAAGGTAGGTGCCGTCGATCTTGATTCCTTTTTTATCCCAGTCAAGTTTCTTAAATATGCTTTCCAGTACGGCAATAAAAAAGGTCGGGGAAAGAGGATCTCCTTGTTTCGCGCCTCGTCCGATACAGAAGGATGGTCCTGCTGATTCTAGTCTTACCCGCGCCGTGCTATTTTTGTATATTTCTTGGATGATTTCTATATATTCATAGTTAATACCTTGCTCGATAAGTGATTGCCATATAGATTTGTGGGATATAGTGTCAAATGCTTTGGAATAGTCGATAAAGCAGATATACAGTGGTTTATTAAATTCAGTATACTTTTCAATAACCTGTTTTATCGTGTGTATGTGGTCTATAGTAGAGTATTTTTTTCGAAATCCTGCCTGCTCTACTGGTTGATTTTCATCGATTGCTTTTTCAATTCTTCGTAGTAGAGCCGACGCGAAGACTTTGTAAACGCACGACGTCAAGCAGATAGGTCTATAGTTTCCAATTATTTTTGGATCCCCTTTCTTGTATAATAAAACTATTTCAGCTAATGTCCACTGTTTTGGTATTTTCTTCTCTTTCATAATTTGATTAAATAATTCTGTTAAAGGTTTTATGAGCTTTTCTTTACCTGCTATTAACATGTTGCTAGTGATTCTATCGGGTCCAGGGCTTTTGTCCGGTTTGAGTTTTAATAAGGAAAGCTCTACTTCGCTTTCAAGAAAAGGTAATACATGGTCTCTATTGAAGGCCGCATGTGTATTTATGTTTTCGTCTGTGCTCGTGTTTTGCCTGCTGTACAAATTTTCGTAAAACTGTGTTGCTATTTGTTCTATGTTTTTTCTGTTTGTTGTACTGGTTCCTGATTTATCGCATAGATGAGTCATTAGCTGTTTTGATGTGTTGAGTTTTTTATAAGCCTTTTTAACACCTCCAGTTTTTTCTAAGTGACTTTCTATAGTCCTCATTTTATGATGTTTCATGTTTTGTTTGATTTTCTTGTTTATTGACCTATATAGCTTGCTAAGTTCCAACTTTTCCATTCTTGTTTTATTATTTTTATTTTTAAGATCGTGTCTTCGATATTTTAATTGAATTATGTCTTCTGTTATTATTGCTTGCATTTTAGTGTTAATTTTAGTCGAAGTTGAGTCTAGTGAGCATTTGTTTAAGCATTTCTCTATTTGATCATATAGATTTTGTACTGAGGGGGTATCCGGCTGCGTTTCGATTAAAAGTACTTTGCTGAGATGTTCATAATCTGTATTATTTCGCATTGCATTGCCGTATTGTGCTCGTGACTTTTGGTGTTTTGATACTGAGATAGTAAGTCTCACCATTCTGTGGTCACTAGGATGTATTAATCGGCTGATGACGTTTACGTTCTCTACGTTTTTTGGTTGGTTCGTTGCTATAAAATCTATTTCATTTTTCGTTTTTCCATTTGGTGCTAGCCATGTCCATTTCAGTTTAGCAGGTTTATTGAACATTGTGTTCGTAATTTTTAGTTTGTGTTGCATGCAAAAGTTCAGAAAGCACTGACCTCTGTTGTTTCTTGTACCATATCCGTACTCTCCCATTATTATACTTTCGCTATTTTGATGCATTCCTATTTTCGCATTCATGTCGCCCATTAATATTATTTTCTTCGTGCATTTGCTCATTGCTGTATCTAAGTCTGAATAGAATAATTTTATTTCATCTTCCTTGGCCTTATTGGTAGGAGCATAAACTTGTAAAATAGAAAATATTGTGTCGTTTATTTTTGTTTCAATTAAAGCTACTCTTTCTGAAACAACGATAAAATCTTGAACTGTGATGTGTTTTTGTTTTCTGACGAGGAATCCAATGCCTTTTTCACCTTTAGTTTCCCCGTAGTAGTAGAGAACATAACTACCTCTGTCTTCGATTTTGTGTCCTTGTCTGCGTACTTCTGAGATACCAATAATGTCCCAATTTATTGTAGATATGGCATGTTCTAGTTCTAGTACTCTTGATTCATCTGCTAGTGAACGAACGTTGAAAGTGGCGATGTAATATTTTTTATTATGATGTTTAATTTTATTTGCCCTTGGAGGGTGGTAGTCTGTCACCCCCGCGGTGACTAGCCGTCTTGGGGGAGGGTTTTCTTTGTTGTTTTCTTTTTTGTTTTTTATTTCGGTGATCCTGTAGGTGGGTGCGATGTTGTTGTGATGATGAAGGGGTTTTCTTCGTTGCTATTCGTCTGGTTCAGATGATGACAATGCTGTGGTGTAATTAGGCGTGTAGCTTTTTTTGTTGAAGTAGTTTGTCATCGGATTTTGATTTTTATGCATTGCGGTTTTCTTGACCTTGGTCTTTTTGGCAGCTTGGTATGTGGTAGGTGAGCCCGTTATAACTCTAGATGCGCTACTACTATGTGTTTGATTTGGTGGAGTTGTTTCCAGTTCCCGTTTTTTCTGGTTAATTTGGGTCGTGTTCGATTTTTGCCCATGTTCCTCGTTTGCAGTAGGTTCTCGAACTATCAGCTTGTCGTAGCGCAGAAATGCTATTTTTCCCTCCGCTCTCTCTTTTTGTAGTTGCTCTTGAAGTTTCTTCCTATTCTGCAGAATCTGTTGGGGATAATCTTCCTTTAAATAGGTTGAAGTTTCCTGAAGGTTTTTCTTATTTTTTAAGATTTCAATTTTTTTACCATAAGTGGTAAAAGTTACCACAATAGGTCTTATTTTGTTGTTTTCCTTTTTTCCCATCCTTCGTACCATTTCCAGCTCGTTTTTGTTACAAGTAATTTTTACGTTTTCGTTTATAATTTTTAGGACTTTTCTTTCCAGTTCTTCGTAGGAATTTTCCCCTTCTTCTACTGCAAAGAATATTATGTTTCTGATCCTTATTTGTTTTTCAACTTCCAAGATCCTTTTGTCTTGCTCGGAGCTGGTTTCTTTTATTTTCTTTATTTCACCATGTATAATTGAAATTTGTTGGTCTGTGTGTTGATTTATGGTGTCGGTAATCTTTTTTTCGATTTTTTTCAATGATTCCTCAGAGTCCCTTTTGATGTCGCTTCTTAGCTCCCTGAGCATTTTTTCAAAGTTGTCCATGGTGCCCTCTAGAGGTTTCCGTGTGTACTAACTTCGATCTTCGCTAGCGTAGTAATGATGTAGCCTGTCTAGTACTGGAACCTGGTGGTAGATGTCGCACTCTGCGTGTTTGAAATTAGTACAAAACTCTGATCATAGATGTCTTTTCTACAATCGATAATGATTTGCAGTTTTTGATAGGGTACAGTCAGGTTTACTAGTTAATCACTGGTTCATTTTGCAGCATTAAGACACTTTTCAATGTTCATAATATGCCTGTAGACACTGATTACTGTTTAGTTTTTTTGATTTTATGTCACTTTTCGGAAGTTTTTACACTGTTTTGTAAGGCTCGTTAACACTTCAGGTTTTTTCACTGTTTCACTTTGTTTTAGCACTGGGTCCTTTATTTTACGAGTAGTCGTAGGTGTTCTTCTTCGTTTGATGAGAGTAATTTTACTTAAAACGTCTTAATTTTTTTGTTTGCAATTAAAAACCGAGGAGCAATATGGGATCGATGTTTACATCTGCACGCCATCTAGCGGATCCACAAAATCAACCAAATTTTAATTGAATACTTAATAGTAAACAATATAAGGTAAATTTGCATGTATCATGTAGAAACCTACTCATCTACTATAATTTAATCTTGTGAATTTCAATGGCGGTTCGTACTTTACCGTTTTGCATCTTTTCATAGCTTTCAGATTACATTATTAGGTACCAACTGCTCTTTGTTCTTTATCCATAGGAAATGCCGATTCCGATTCGGTATGCATCGCGCTAAGCCTAGTTCGCCTTTATCGCTTGACGGGTTATTTTGAAGTCTTATTGTGAGGAGCGTCATTTCAAATCAGTTCGCATTTTAAAGTAAGCTTTATCACACTATCTTAAGTGTTCATTAGTAATTTTATTTATTGACAAGTTTAAGGACTACAAAGGGTCTTGTATGCTATTATAGCTTTGGTATTTCCATCTTTTAGATCCTACAAAGTCACTGATTTATGTAAGTAACATTTATAAAATTTGATTCTCAGTAGAGTATTTGCTTTGTCACTCACTAGTGTCTTAAAATTGGCACTTAGATTCAAGATTAATACTCCTAGCAGACAAGATCAACTCTTTGCGCTTAGTATTAGAATTAGTGGTTGACGTCAGAGTGAGACATCTTTATGAACATTAAATGCATTGTGCATGTTTATTCTGTGGCAACTGTCGTAAAAGCGGAGCACCAGTACGGCATCCAAGCCAGTTTTACTGCTCACTAGCAATGATATATGCTCAAAATCTTTCGGAGAATGTGTAAAAGAGTGTGAATGGGTATATTCGCGCTCTTCAATAAAAACCGACCAACGATATCTTTGAATATATTCTCGTTTAACGACCGAATTTCTAAAAAATGGTAGATTTTCAGAAATTAAAATTCCTTGGCCTACAGATTTTTTTAAAGTAGCTCATAGTATGATGTACCCATGATAATCAATTTTAGTCGTATTGAATTTGTTCTTCAAATAGACTGGTCAGGTTGCGAATCCATTCAGATTATGTTTTGAAAGCCTGTTAGGTTTTGTCAAACATCATTCATTCACAGCGTAGAGTAGGTGCCTATTTATTATTCGCATATTAAAGTCATCTGAGTCACGTTCATGCTATGTTCCGTCGCCTTTCACTCATTACGAATGAACTTCAAGGCTGTTACAGCTTTACCGCTCAATTGACTGTAAGGCTTCGTATACACACATGCTTTTGTATGGGCGCCTTTTGCCTGATAGTAATAAAAAATTTATTCCATCTATACTTCTATACTACTTATTACTAATATTTATAAAGTGGTAAAGTTGGATTGTTTGTTTGTATGTTTGGGGTAATATCCGAAAATACTCATCCGATTTCAAAAATTCTTTTACCGATGTAGAGTGGACTTTTCAAATGAACATAGGCTATATTTTATACCGTTAATATATAGCCTAAGTATGTTCATTAAATATAAAATGTAGGTAAAACCTATGTACCTACTGCTCTATTATTATAATTATTTTCCGTGTCAACACAAAACTTAAACTTAGGTATTTAAAAAAATCTATTGTCGTAGGTTTATTTTTCACAGTCATTGTTTAAAGTTGTACTTAATATAAGATCGTATAATGGGGGCAATTCGGAGTGTCGCAAAAGCTAAACTAACCTTACTAAAACTATTGCCATCCTTTTTATTCCCATCGCTATGAAAGGGACGGCAACAATTTTAGTTAGCTTAGTTTAGCTTTTGCGACACTCAGAATTGCCACTAATGTGTGTGTAGGGAGTCTAAATATTACAAAGAGCATTGTGTTAAGGTATTACTTTGCCAATCAATTGGTTTGTATTTTTGTCGTATTCAACCTTGCCATGTGTGACGTTATTCTGTTGTTCCTAGTTAGATTTTAAAAGACAACTGTTTATAATTTTTTACCAAACTATTTGAATTAAGTGTTTTTACCAAACTATTTGAATAAATTCAAGTAGGTAAGGTACTAAGATGAATATGTAAACATAGACTATTGAGTTCGTCTGTTATTTATATAGGCTTTTACTCGATAGAGTCGAGAGAGATGAAAGTAAGAGTGGGAAAAAATCATTTTTTGATAAAACATGGCAGAATTATTATTGAAAACGAAAAGTGGAGGTAAAAATTACAACACCATAAGTAGAATTTATTAAATATCTGTAAAATCTATACAAATCACCGGTGGAGAATTTGAGACAGCTGATCCCACCTTGTTATACTTAACTTTTCGCTGGCAGTTACGTAAATTTCAAGCCTGGAAATATTTATAGCGCGGAAATCAAGCCATCATTTTCTGTGATTACGCTCTACGTCACAAGCAGATACACCACAAGTTAAGCAGGGTATAAACTGTTATGGCTGTATCATCAGCCGCTTTACCAACTGACCCAGATTGTGATGCTCCACATCACCTTGCCAAGTTTAGAGTAAACTTGATGTGATTGTGACGTGTCGTTACGCTTTCATTCGGAAACCTACAGCGTAGTATTGACTTGTTTACTACGTCTAAACCTCAAGTGAAAATTTTCTATACAGTTTGCTTTTTATTATGCAACTCGTCAGGGTTTGTCATAACAATGTATTTTTGATCAGCTACAGACCCTAGTCAGCGGTTTTAAATTTAGACGAACGTGATCTTCTCTATTCTATGGTCTCGAGAATAAATGTGAATTTTTCAAGAATGAAAACAAGAAGCTTGTAGTAGGTAGGTATACTAGGTATCTCGTTTCCATACAGATTACTATTTAATTTATAACTATTTAATGATAGTTTAGTTACCAAAGGATAATCAAGGACTCACAAGGATCTGTAAAAAAATAGGTAGGTACCTACATAATATCCAAAAATATAATAAGTAGGTAGGTACATACCTATACCTTATACTGCATATACTATCTAGTAAATTACTAAAATATATCCTACACAAGTTTACACAACAAAATGAAACATCTAAAATAATAAATTACAAGGAAGCATTATTCAAAGGTCACTAACAAAATTATGTAAGTGAGCTAACAAAACAGTTGTTTTTAACAATGGGCATCTCAAAATAATTATTATGTCTGAACTTCAACATGTTTTTAAGCCTATTTAAAAATAAGATACTTACAAAATATTAGCTACGTAGAGAGTATAAAAAATAGTCATTGTCTTTCTCATCATCATTTCTGCTCAGCAGATCTCTCCCTATTGGTTATATGGCTATTTATTTTACCTTTTTAGTCTTTTGCATCTCGCATCCAGGTTTCATGGCAACCTTTACGATGACGTCAAATATACGTGTAGATTTATTACAAATATACGCGTGTTTTATCTATCTCCGACAGATTTTTATGCGAGAGATAGGCGCTTTATATTTTTTCAAATACTGTATAGTATATGTAGTTGATCTTTGTGCCTGTTACAGGTGCAAGTGTGATTTTTGGTTTGGGGTATGAAAACAATTATTTGCTCAGTACCATGTGCTTAATAGGTACCTAGGTAATCTAACTAACCCACATGCTCAATCGATGACAGAGTAACTTCACAGATAAAGAAAAATGATAGTGGGACTAAAACATCACCAATCAATTTGTGATTCACATCAGGCTAACGTGTTCGACTGCTTTACAAATATATCAAAATCATAGTTCGATTAAATTCAAAACGTGAAAAAGAATTAGTTGGCAGCCATTTTAGACACAGTTTTAAAAATAAAATGTGTAACGGTAATTGAGTCCCTCATGGTGTTGCAAATATAGCATCCAGATATTCAGATGCAGTCCAGTTATCGCTAGCGGTGTCTAATAGGCTAGTTATTATTGCGCTTTGATTACTTGCGATTAGCAGCACTAGGCCAGTAACCACAGTTTATAGTAATAGTTACTATGCATAGAATAGATGATAGTGACTAAGTAACGGTGACTAGGAAAACACGTAGCGCTGAGATTAGATCGATAGGTCAAGTATTTGCGCAGCTAACGTGGAGTAAAACAAATATAAAGCTCACGACTGTAATCTTTGCAGACATCTGATTTCTATACCGATACCAAAGACGATTAATATCTAGAAGACAGACAAAGGCCATACACAAAATCGTAACCCTAAAAAATAGCCTGAAAACTCTAAAACATCAATTTTATCCAAGAAATTTCAATTACTTTCTAGTTAAAAATGTTTAAATATTGAATATTGTTGCTACCTACTACTAAGTATTGAAATTTCTTGGATAAAATTGATGTTTTAAAGTTTTCAGGCTATCTGGTACTGCGGGATCGGGTTACGATTTTGTGTATGGCCTTTGTCTGTCTTCTAGATATTAATCGTCTTTGCCGATACTTACATAAAAATTTTTTTACTAAGAAACCTGAGTATGGGAAAGCTACACGAACAGATATTTATTGAAATGAGCGTAAATCTTTAATAATATAAAGGGGTTTTGAAACACACGACTTTTCATGGCTGTTATAGGTCATGGTGTATCTTCCTCCTGGTATTTTTATGCTCGAAATTAGTTTTTAGTTAATGTCACGTAAAGTGGAAAACGCTACAAACATTTATCTATACCGTGCAGTTTCATAGAAGTTCATTGTCCTTGTATAACTCCACTGTGTCTGAAGACGCTTGTCACATGCAAACATTTACTTAGAACTGACATGCAATTTTCCTTCTTTACTAGATACCTAATCGATTGAGATCGCTTGCTTTTATTGCGGTACTCAGTTTTTAAATTTTGCGGTAGGTAATCAACCTTTTTTGTTATGTTACCTATGTTACCCACAACTTAACACAACTTAACTTTGTAGTTGATCCAAAAAAAATAATATACAGTAGCTTTTTAACATGGTACCCAAGAAAATTTTAAGGTTCTCTGAACAAGGGCTGGCGCTTAATCAACCATTAAAATCTTGAATATAGCTGTACCAAGATTAATTATCATTTTAATTTTGTTAGAGATAAGCGTAATTTTCTAAATAAATTATGACTTGAATCCTTCTAGCTAAATTACGTGTCTCATTCAGTTTGTTTGAAACTAGACGCATTAATTAAAATGTCTATGTGTCTGTACTAAAAACTCCATTATTTTGTCTACCCAAAACCATTAGTTAATTAACAGCCATATTCTGGAACTTACGTATCTTTTATACAAATATTTTCGGTTCTGCTTACAAAAATTCTCGTGCCAATCTCGTGTCCAATTGTCCAGGTTTGTGCCCAGCTGAACAAAATATTTCAAGTCTTTGAAAACTTTAAATTGGTACGATTTTTGTCTGAATATTAAGAATCCAAAAGCTAGGGAGACAACTTCATAACAAACATTGCTGTTGACATTTGTAACATGACGCTGTACTTTTGAGAGTTGAGATTTGTGACATAAAATGGTACTTACCGTGAAATCAAATAAAATAAAAAGACAGGAATTATTTACTAAGCGAGTCTCTAGGATAGAACCCAAACTCGATATCAATCGATATTCCAAACTCGATATCAATCGATATTCCAAAAGCGATATCAATAGATATTTGAACTGCTCATAATAAACATGCAGCTAAAAAATAAATATGGTCACGACTGCATCCCGACGGTAGACATTTTCTTAGATCTCAGGTCGTCGTTAAAATATATAAATGTATAAGCACATTAGCAAAGTTCTGATGTTCGAGAACGCTCTTCGAATTCCCTAGAAAGCAAGTACCTATGTGTTGTTTTATTTGTGTGCATTGCTTGAGCTAAATTATCTATTGTTCTAGAATACGACTGTCTGTCTGGTGTTCCAGACGAATGAAATAAACAGATTAGGTATTATAATTATTCGCGCGTTATGTTTTAAACATCTTCTGTCTAGTGTATTATTAATAAAAACCTTCAACAGAGAGATAATACATTTTATAGCATATTTCACTTAAAAAGCTACTTTGATTTTCAGAACAGCTTTTTGATTGGTAAAAACACAAAAAATTACAATTTACGGGTAGGTACCTTACCTACAAGTACCTACGTTTAATTAAACTACAGAACTTTAGTAGGTAGGTATAAACTTACATTGGAAACGCAAGAGATAGGTTAATAATATTAAAAGTGTAAAACCTATACATACATAAAACTAACTAACTTCTAACGCACTTAAGTGCGTTAGAATATTTTATGTATAAGCATAATTATGCTTTATTTCTTATAAGTAGGTACCTAAGTATTTTAAAAAACATGTTTTATAAATAACTCGCTCTGAAGGTTATTAAAGGGTTGTTATTAGAACGAGATTTGGGAAATCTAATTTTATTTTAATTGTAATTAATTTAAGCGGTCTCAGCTTGTCTGAGCATTTTAAGTACTTATCTTTTTTCACGACCTGTTTGTTCATTATTTTATTTCAATGAATGAAAATACATTAAAGGGTTTTTTTACTTGTTTGCTTGCAGAAAATTGGATTTCATCTGAATTTAAACACTCCTAATCATATTGTCTATCAATATATATCATATGTCAATATATAATATATTGACTTTGAATACATATTCAAAATCTTCGTACGTCGACAAGTAGAGTATGTAAAGAGTGACTTCTACAGTACCTAATCATTCACTGAGCAGTTTTTGAGCCATTTTTAATCAATTCTAAAGTTAGTTTATTACCTTGTTGTTACTAAGTATTATTTACTATGTGGTTTTACAAAGAATTATCTCATTTGTGACGTTACGGAGACGTTACGGACGTACGTTACGGTTCTGAAATATTACGATCTTACCCGATTCCATATCTTATCATATATTTCCATAAAGATGGAATAATAGGCTTAACCTACATAATTTTATTAGTCTGCTTTTATTCAATACCCGCCTATGCGATCCTAATATTCATATTATAATGCCGAAAGTTTTTTAAGTATTTTTGTATGAATCGGATAGGTGTATTTTAATATTACGATATTTATGAACTACATACTTACTAGTATAACATTTAGTAAAAAAGGTATACATAATTAGATATTTTATGTGTGAATTATCACACATCATAATTATACATAATCATATTGATAAAAATTCATATTGATCATATTGATTAGTACTTATGTAAAGTTTTGTATCATTTTTATAGTAGGTATTTCCAACAGAAAGCCTAGATAATTTTCTAGAGACGAGTGGAATATCTGATAATTGTGACAAAATTTTAAAAAAATATAACAGTGGCAAATGTTTTATTTTTATAAAAACCTCCTGCTCTCTCGACGTGCGTTTCTGAAAGAAAGAAAGAAAAATAATTTATTCAGGTAGGACCTCAAGGATCGCATCAGTATCGCATTACATGCTTGGTGATTCTTATGCCTGTTCCAACGCGACTTTTATGCACATCACTTTTTTTCTTAAAGTTTTTTATGTATTTGTGAGTGTGTAAGTTTACATAAATATATTGCGAAAAAACAGTAAGAATATATATTTCTTTAAAACGTTCTCTTAAAGAGTCCCAACGTTTCAATTTGTAAATAGCGCTGTTCATAACTCCGAAGATCCTCTCCATATCCTCACGAATTTATGAGACCACCCCGGTAGTACTACACTCTTCCCCAAACAAAGAAATAGTGTTCAAAATCGGTCTACTATTGACGGAATAATTGGTGAACACACAAACTCTTTTTTGAAGTCGGTTTAAAAGTCATTCAAATCAGTTCAGTTCCGGTTATTGAACCACATCCAAACATCCACAGAAACATTTATGTTAATAGGAAGGAGTTGGATGAGTAGGCTTTGTTCTCGAATCTTAAGGCCGATGATATCAGCTCTAAAGCGCGCTTATCAAGAGAGCTATGGAATTCCCTTTTCCGCCTCGCTTTATTGGACAATAGCCACGTCTGTTTGGCTAACATTCGGAGTTCATTCGCCATTTTATAAAGTTGATAATGTGGCATAGATATGACATTCACAACTCTTTGTTCGACAGGCTTCCCATTGCACCTTGGCTATTTAGACTTCAAATAAATTGATCACCGAAAGAAAGCTAGAACGTGTAATGTTGCCCTGGTTCTTTATGGTAATGTTAGAAAAACAGCAATAGGAAAATCACCAACTTTAAAAAGTTTATGTGATCCTAGCGGTCCTACTGAATTAAAAAAAAAACTTACTCGAAGTAAAATGATTTATTAATTAAGTATGCTTATACGAGTATAACAGCTAGGCACTGCTTTCTTCGGATTATTTTTTAGTTTCACTTCTATGATTGCTTTGTAATAACTATTTTGCTCTCACGTTCTAGACATTGGTATTTACTTTATTACTTTCAAGAAGGGATTTTGCGGAATTGAAAACTTTTACTTTGTTAGATTTTTGCAAAACTTTGTTGCAGATTTCACTGTTAAGCGGTTTCATTTGGTGTTGTTCTTTTTCATTTTATTAAATTATTTATTAATAGAAGAAAAATAAATTGGGGTGCTTGTTTTATAATAGATAATATTCATAGTGACATTACATACTGTATTGATGGGAACCTGTACGAAGTAGAGCTCTACATTTTCTCCACAAAAGAGAGCTCTACATTTTCTACCTATTACACAATACATTGTAGTACCTAAGTGTTATTAACAAACAAGATCCAATAAAGTAGATTGTGTGCCCAAAATACAGGTGGACCATGGAAAGAAAAGAATGGCCCTGGTACAGCTAGGTGTTCTTTGTAGGTGAACCACGGGGACTGGAATAATTCAGACTATTCACACGAAGTCCTAGCAACAGTCAAAGAAAATTGTATTGTGGGGACTAATAAACACCTACCGCAACAACGATAGAAAGTATAATGTTCAAACCGTTTAAGCAATCGTACAAACATTAACAAGTAGGCAAGTGCATGTAAAATATCAATTCTTGCGGCACCATTACGACGAACCACGCAACGTAAAGGTCAACAAATGCGCAATTAATTATGTTTCCCTTTTGTTTGCTATTGCATAATCGAAGGTCGTTCATCCCACTTTAAATAATAATGAATAGTTGGTATGCGGTTAAGATATGTGGGATTTGTGCGTAAACTTGCCCGCCCACGCCAGTGAAAATATTTAGTATCGTACCTATCTCAGGTACTTATTGTGAAATTAATTGTTCGTCTACTAAAGATGAAATTCTAAAGGTTTTCTGAAGATGCTGTAAACTCGTTTTTTTATAAAAAAAATTAAAGTACCTAATCTGTTAAAATTTATAACAATTAAACTGTAATATTCGGTACAGCGACCCGCCCTGATTACACCCCGAAAACATAATATGTATCCATTTTTAATAAATTTACCATAAATACTAAATGATTTTTTAAATTGAATTTCTGAATTTATTTTCTGTACTCAAACTTTACCTCTTCATAATATGAGACAGATAAAACATGTTGTTATGGTTTGTAACGATAGGTTTGGGCAGATATCGAGTTATAAATAGGTTTAATTTAATTTTATGTGCTTACAAATATCTACTTAAATGTGAACATAAATACGCTACTAAACGTACCCTCTAGGTAAGTACAAAACCAGGCATGCGAGTCCAATAACTGCTACTCAGTCACGCAGACCATCTTCAACCCATTCGACCTATCTAGCTTCGGTAGGCACTTATACGCGTACATACCACGTTTTCATTGTCACATGTCATAACCACGACTCTTGAGGGTAGTTCGAATGCTCGATCAATTTCGATTTCAATGTAAATTCAGATATGCCTCGTTTTGCTGTGAATAGATCGACTTTCATGTTTATTTAATGAGATGTCAGATCTTTCTGAGCCGGAAAAAGTCGATGATTCACAGATATCCATCTTAATGGGCGCGATTCTATTCGCTGGTCTAAAAAAGACTTTTTGTGAGACAATGTAATTCATATTTCAGAATTTGCAAAATACACGCAAATATTTTTTAACCTATTTCATGCTTCTGCTAGGCAAAACTTTAAAAACGTCTCTCAACCATCTCATATCATTACCGGACCACAAATAAGAAAGACTGTTTTTATGCTAATAGAACACATTACTATAGAAAAAAAACACCGTCCATAGCAAAGGCGGCAGAATTAAGACCTAATTTATACCGTGCATAAGTTAAAATATTTCCTGCACAAAGGTACAACGAGAATGCCCCTAGCAGACCAAAAAGTATGTAATACAAAAGCATATTTTTCGTGTCAAGCTCATATTAGCGCTGAGCATCAGTTATTCAGACAATGTAAAATTCCGTGTGAAAAATTCTCGTAGTTTCAGTGGAAACAGGCCGAGTGCAAGCGAGACACATTAGTGTTCCCGACTGCAGCCACTGGTGCGTTCTTACACGGGCAACTCCATAACAATAATTGCCTTGAAAATCGTTGCTGTGTCTTGCTTGTAGGATCAGTCAAGCAAGTCACAACGAGGTGCTTGCACGAGCAACTGTATTCTATAAACAATCTAAATAGAATTTTTTGATTTCACACTCAGGAACGAAAACTCTACTTTTTTTTTTTTAGTTTTATAAGTATATTTTTATTATAGTGTTAAACCACACTTAGGTATTTCATTAGAAAATGAAAAATCTTACGAAAATTTGATTTTTTTTGTTTTAGAAAACAATGTTTGTGTGAACAACCAGTGTTTTGCCGCTATTTGGTGAATCTTTTTATTTCAATTAATTCTACTTTTGATGTGTCATAAATATGTGAATCGGCAAAATTTTGGGATAGCAATATGAATTTGGAGATAGCTCTGACTTACGTTTACGTTTAAAGAGAGAAAGAGACTTCCTCCTTAGACATCTTCAAAGGATCTATGCTTAAAATATCTGAGATTTTGTCTACCATGCCTCGGAGATACAGTCGTTTTCATTTTGTTTTACGTGAATCTCTCCGTCAGCTTTAATCCATCACTTTTTCGAATTCGGGTTTTGTCGTGCGCCCGTAAAATCGGCGAGCGTTACCCAATTACTAATTAGTGTGTGCAGTCGTAAAAATCGGCAATGTAATTGTCGGTGTGCATCCCAAATATTATATCCCAAGAGACTGCCGACATCCACTCGTAAGCCGCTTTACCGGGTACCTACTTGAAAGTGTGTGCCATGCTAACAGGTCATGCTCACAGTAATCTAAATGAAGCTGCACTAACTTCATACTTTCTTGTTCATACTTTTATTCAATTTCTATGCCTTTTGCTCTTTGTTTTCTACATAGAAAATTATATTATTATTGTTGTCAACATAAGGGTGAGGGTAAGTTAATACTTATAAGTAGCAAGTATAGTAGCAAAGACAATAAACAAGTTGGTAGGTATGTTTCCCTTCTAGTCTGGGTAGGTTCTGCAACCACATCTAAGTAGGTATATACAGTAATAGTATCTATAACATCAGTTTTATTGTAATAGGAACTACTTTCGATTCTGAAAATAGCTACATAATCCATGTGCGCTATGTTTTATCGACCACGTAAGCGATGCCGCAGGCATCAGCTAGTTAAAAATGATACAACAAATTTATGTAGGGAACCTTTGCATTGTTTTAAAATACTAAAAGTACACAGTAAAGCTAGAATGAAGAATTAAATTGCTTTTAAAAACTCGACATAATGCATTAAAAGAAGTCGTATGTGTGGCTTTGAAACCTACAACTTTCTAAGTTTTTATTATATTTACGTAGCAAAAAGACTAAATGAAGTTCTTTGTGAACGTGGCTTAACCGAAAACAAACATTGTAATTATAGTCAGCTTCGAGTGTTAGCGGATATTAAGTGTTCATTCAATCCTGGAATGTGGTGGCAGATGGATTGACTCAATCTCAACCCCGAATTAGCATGCGATTGCTTCATTACGCCTGACAACTGATTTTAGTGCCTCTTGCAGTAAATTGGCTAAATATTAAAATTACTTATAAAATAGAATGTTTATGAATATATGTTAACCATCTATCGAGTTTTACAAGTATTTGGAAAGATGGCGCCAGAGTTCGAAATTTGTAAAGCTACAAGTAGCGACCTCACGTGATCTATAAGATAATTAAATAACGATTCTCTCAATCACACTAATATTATAAAGGTGAAAGTTTGTGTGTGTGTAAGTATGTAAGTGTGTTTGTTACTCTTTCACGCTCAAACGGCTGGACGGATTTGAATGATATTTGGTACAAGAATTGCCTATAGGTACCCTGGATTATAAAATAGGCTACGTTTGACCCCGGAATTCCCACGAAAACGGGAACTATTCACCGCGGGTAACACCGCGTGGCGCAGCTAGTTACCTATTTGTATAGGTTGTGCAGGTCTTTACTAATTTACTAATCTCTGCTATTACGTTTACTAACCAAGCTGAGTCAACCGGAATCTTGTGTAACCGAATCGAACCGGCTCACCTAGAGCTACACAGGATGTAAGAATTTCTCAGAATAAGTAATTTTTACGATATTATTCGTGATATTAGCAAGAACGGAAGCGAAAATGTATAATCAGCTCTAAATTGCTCCAGACGTGAAACTAATGAAGTAGAAAATCCAATAAATTGATAGGTTTATATAATACTGAGCAAGAAACTTACTATCAGCTTTCCCTTAATAATTTTATAGAAATATGCCCTTTTGCTCTACGTCATGATCTAGAATGGACCCTATCCAAAAAGATATAGGTACAAAGATTACCAAGTCAAGGTTTAAAGTCTTCTTTCGATTTCTATTCTTTTATTATTATTACTTTTACCTAAAATATACTTAAAGTATGTCTAGTTATAGATGTAACTTGATATTGTAAAAAACCGAATGAATAAGTTTCAAGTTCGTGATCTAGATATTTACAGATACAACGTAAACCGTGTATTTCCTAAAATCTCAAGTTATCGAGTCTCTCAGTAAGTTAAGTTACGAAGGTAGGCTAAAGCAATTTCCTCACTTTAATTATGTGGCTAATGAAAATTAAGGTAGTGACCCGCTCAATTCATTACAAAACCTCATGATGTACAAGCTTACACAGAAAGCATTCAAAGATTAAAGTAACAGTAAGCTCAAGTAAAATATTAAAAATAGATACTAGATCGTTTTGGAGTTGTGAAAAACAATTCTGGCTGATTTTTATGGCTTGTTTCCCATATAAACTTTAGAGGTCACCTGTACAATACAGAACATTAAAATTTGAGACCGAGGGTTGTTTGAAGGCTTTGTTTATTTATACTGTTCCTTCGTTTCTACAGTAAAGGGTCGATTTAATTACTACACATTGGGACAATACCTGGTTTGTAAATGTTTCAGTTCAGAAATTTGTGGTTTTGTACAGTAGTATCCCATATTGGTGTTGTGTTGACCTTAGTGTATGATTGTTGTAATTATATAGATCGAAGCCGCTTGTGTTCTATTTAAATACCT
This sequence comes from Xanthorhoe designata, assembly GCA_963582015.1. Taxonomy (NCBI): domain Eukaryota; kingdom Metazoa; phylum Arthropoda; class Insecta; order Lepidoptera; family Geometridae; genus Xanthorhoe; species Xanthorhoe designata. The sequence continues at coordinate 8,568,433 of OY757038.1, forward strand.
ACGTAGAAAAACTAATAAAAAAAATCATTTAATTAAGCTTCCATTTAGTATTGTACTCGATATTGAGCCTGTAGCCAAGTTACATTGATCCACAATTTAAAACTAACAAAAATGTATTGTCAGATTTGACATTTTTGATCACCCGAGTTTTCGTCATCAATTCCTATACATTTTTCTTCATTTCGTTCTAACTAAAGCGATTGTACAAACGTGCAACAGCAGTCAGACTATTAAAACCTATATTACAAATACAGATTACACCTGCCTTTACCTTGGCCTAAATGATACAAATGAACACGATATTTAAATGGGCCATCATCTATTCAATCAACTAAAGTACCTCGAATGTACCTCCCATTAGCGTTTGTTTTAATAGCCATCGAAAATTAATTTCCCGAGTAAGTACGTTATGTGAATGAAAATATATGTATAGAAACTGTTGCTTTACTGTCTGACTGATACATTTTGATTTCTGGTAAGGATGATGGATTTCTAACAGAAAATAAGCTATGCCTACACCATTGTGTTGTTGGTTGATTCTCGTCTTGGTGTGTCACGTTGGAACATGCAGTAGAATCCCCTAGTTTACGTGTCTATGTGCTCTATAATTATGATCATATGGAATATGATCATATGATCATGAATTTTGACTTGAACTTTGCTTGACCAGAACCTGCAGCTAACTCTTTTGGCCTAGTCAGCCTTATGGTCATGTAATGGTCAATATTATGTGAAGCTAATGAACCTACGTGAGTACATTGCTTACAATGAGAAGTTAATTGATGCACAACCAGGATTCATACACATGTTTTGACTGTATTTTTCCAAGACCAGACGGTTTTTAAGTTGTAAAGTTTTTATGAAAATAATAAATAGCGTAAAAAACCAAGTGCGTTCCACTACACCTACAATAAATTGGGTTGCGAACATGATGTGACCACATCACTGTAAATTTTACTGATAAATTGGCGTAGCAAGTGCTTTTGATAGGCTTATTCTGATTTTAATATTTACCTACCTCGACACTGATATTTTGTAAGTATTGGTCACAGTTTTGAAAAGGCCGAACGATGCAGCGACATTTTGTTAAAAATGCTTTGAAGGAGGAATATTCATCCTAAAATCCTTTGGTAGAGTTAAATAGAAGAAAATCTAAGCAGAAGCGTATACTAGTAGTAAAAGTAAGAACAAACCGTTTCACTTTGTTTATTTTTACGGCGAAACGTTACAACTCATCAAAAGTAAGTGTTCTTATACAGGTGTAACAGATTTTAATACTGTTAAATTTGATAGTCTGCACGCCTGTTAAAATAATATAATAGGCAGCCTCGCCGTGATTGGTTCTTTTAGAGGCAATTTTGCTGTCATTTTATCTTTGTTTTAACGGTTAGTATTAAACCAGTCTTCAGTTATTCGACATCACCTACTCGTTATCGAAAACTAAGATTTCAGGCGTTGAAACCTGAGATAAAAATCGACCGTGCGTCAAATCTTATAGAATAAAATTAATCCTTGTATTTCAAATTGAATTTATTATACGGTATCTACGAAATAAGTTTATTATTTCTAGTCTATTATTCTATTATTTCTAGTTTATTATATATATACTACTATCTATTATTTCTAGTTTATTATTTCTAGTTTCATAAATTTTTTTCTAACTTTTTAGGATTTCATCTGAACTAATGATATTTTGAAATTTAATAAACTTACGTAAGTTTTGATAAAATTAAATTTATTTCTCAAATTTAGATTTTCATGTCACACAATTATTTTATCATAAAAATAGATTGTTTTGAAACTTTTTAGTTTAAACATTGGTTGGTATATTTTAATAACAATAGACGTTGATTACAGCTACACGCTATGAATAAAATATCGATCATATCGATGTTTGTAAAAGTTGTGTCGTGTAACCAGACATGCTAACTTACTGCATTTCCACTGCAGATTTGTTATCAGCATTTTTGTGAAGCGGATATACAAGAAAGGTCATTAGAAATCGAGCATGCGACATCATCTCACGACATCGCTGCGGATATCGAATGCCAATGAATAGCTTCCCTGTTTAGTATGCCGCAGTTTTCCTACATTCGTATTTCGTAGAGCTTCATGAAAGTTTGTTTTTGTTTTCTAGCGCTAAGGAAATGAAACTGCTCGTTTCGTTCACTGGTTCTTTCTTTATTTTACATAATTCAAATCTGGCCGATCGTAGAATATCGGTTTCTATAAGTATTTCAAATTGAGATGGATATCAGAATATTATTTTCCAAACTTTCGGACTGAAATTGAGTTGGTTGGCTAAAATTTGAGTAGGTATGTATTAGACTTGTGTTCCTTCAAAATTATGATGGTGATGCATGTTCTAACTAAAAACTTACACGGTTTTATATCAAATTCACAAACATGCTACGAAGAGTTAGTGTAGGTATCGTAAACATTATCATTACAATGAAACACGTCTTTTCTGAATAAACCAAGCAAAATTATTCACACATTTGGCTAAATAATGCTTATTACATTTCTATTTATTGTTGCCTACCCCGCTTTCGGAATTTCTAAAGAGCTTATGACGTCACACAGACAATTATTGTTGGGCAATATACTTTAATTATATTTTTTTGCAAATTATCATATTATACACGAGCTCTATGAATATGAAAATTTAATTCAATTTCAAAGCATAATTGTTAATCAAATTCAAATTTCATACTCTATTCAAAGTACTGGTAATTAAACCTAAGACTCTATACTACTATTAAAAACACGGATAGGTACATTGGTTAAAACGTTAAGTTGCGGAAACTTTAGATTTCAATTCTATTTCATCTCAAAAATGTCCCAGGAACTACAGTGTCTCAAGTGTAGGCAAAGATTGCCCCCTGAGCCCCTGACGCTGTATAAATCATCTAGTAAAGATGTAAAGGCCTTTTATAACTTTTCGCTTACATGGTTTTAGTTTCAGACCATAGCAATGTTTTTTCCACTAATAGTTGCCCGTGTGCCGCAACAAATAAGGAGCTTACAGTACGTATACCAACCAAATTTCATCACGTATTGTGTTCAACTATTCGCAACATTGTTTCGCGAATATTGAAGTTGCCAGCATTTTGAAGCTAATTATTTCAGTCGAAAATGAGTTGATGGTTTATAACAGGAGACAAATTAATTTCGAAAACGTGTTTGCAATCAACGCTCTAGTTTATTTAGGGGAATTGGAATATTTTGGACCAAAACCTAACTGGCGGTAGATACTTTACAAATATTACTTCAAAATTAAATACTTATGTGACAATAGGACAATTTCTTGCAAGGAAAAAAATTCAATTCTGATGAGGCAGTCAAAAGCGCCTTCAAAGATTTTATTGATTTTCGCTCCCAAATTTTTTTAATTAAAGAAATCAATGAACTACCTTTAAAATGGCGAAAGTGCATAAATAGTAATGGTACATACTTTGATTGATTAAATATATAAAGTCATAAAAAAAAATCGGTTTGTTTCTTCCATATAAAACGCCAATTTCATAGGTAAGGACCTAATAAATACAATTTAAAAGCAAATACAAGTTTGGTTGTTATCTGGTCTGTACTAATTAATTTATTATTTGACCCATTACACACAGTAAAACTTTTTAAATAAATTGTACAAACCCTTTACTAAGAAACACTACATTACCTCCTCGTCCTCTTTGCTTAAGGCTTTAATTAGGAGCCTTTACGAGTTTTCTAAGGTCAAGAACTTTTACTCACCATTCGGACATGTGAAGATGTTGCCCTGAAACAAAACCAAATGTTAGATACAAGAAAACAAGGAACCAATCAAGGAAAAAACCTCTGAAAAAAAGGTAGAAATACCTACAAATAAATGTTACCAAAATACATACCTACATGATGGTTTAGAAAATAATATACTAAGAAAGGGCGGTCTCACAATATGGCCCTTAAAATTTACTTTATACGCAGTCTGATACTAGTCACAATATACTCATTGTACCTGTCTTTGTGCATAGATTGACATATTCTATGAAAATTATTTAGTCTAAACTTTAGTATAACTTATCATAATTATCGTTTTCGTTAGAATACTGCAGGAACTGATTGCAACTAAATAATTAAATTTGAAGAAAAACAATCATTTATATTTCTAGTCGACCTACATAGAAACTTCTTGATATAGACAAAAAAAAACGATTTAAAAACTAAGTAGTTTTAGTTTTGTTATTTTAATCGGCAATTTCCGTTGTAAATGTACGGTCCAACGTCATTGATATTAAATCTTTATAGCATACCTTATTTATTTTATACCTACATACATATACCCCCTTTTGTATTGGTTTAGTAAACCTTCTTTAGCTAAAACGGATATTAAATCTGTTGCTATCTCTTTCCATAGACATAAGAGTAACAAGAAAAAAACATGTTTTAAACCTTTAAATTGACAAATCTTTATGAATAGGACCATCAATGTTTTTGTAATCTCTTTTTATCCGTCACACAGTTTATTTGACAAAACACTTCTCTTGAAAATAACTTTGAATAGGTAAGTATGTACTATGATTTTATGATTCACATAAGTAAGTATGAAGACATAAGTCGTTTAATCCTGAAGTACCCACGTTTACTTTATGACTATTTTCGTCTGGGTCTGACTAGACTATTCCATTTGACTTAAGGGTTGTTGTATAAAAAGTAAGAAGAAAATATTTTGTACAAATTCATTTACTTTTGAATTCTACGCATGTCATAGCTAAAAGGAAACATCAAAACATTGTAATGTTTTTATTAAGTAAACAAACGGACAGCTATATTTCATCCAATCAACAATGCCTCTGTATTGTTTAATTCAATTATTCCCTCAGATATAGAACGAAAAACTGTGTTGATTCGATGTGACTACACAACCGGACGTGCATACACTGTGTCATGTGATTGTTGTTTTTAAATACTTTACTATACTATACATAGGTATATATGTCTAATACTAGGATATTACAGGGTTCAAACATTTGGTAATAGAGTAATGCAAGAGCAAAGGACTTTTAAAATTTAGAATTTTCAAAATTGAAATGTAAAGTTAAGTTTGGTCTGTCACCCGATTGTGTGTCGATTGTATCAAAGTGGTATAAAAGTAAAAATCACAGTAAATCGCGAAAAACGGTAAGATTTAACACTGATTATGTAAATTAGTAAGTGTCTTAACTTAATTACTATCATATTTGACAGTTGTTTTAGCGATTTACTTTGATACATTGGAGAGAAATTACTTAATCAGGGGGCTGATGCCATCGGCATGGCATCATCAGCGTGGTTAGACGAGAATGGATAAGGCTGACACTAGAAGAGTGGCATGTGAAGAAGAGACTTATACCCATATTATATTGATTTAGGAACTGTACTTCCATTCTAATCCTACCAAACATTTTACCTATCCTGTAAATCTGTTTTCCCAGCTTTTTCGACCAACAATGTACACAAAACAAAAGAAGTAAAATACTGGAACTCATGTAAGCTGCACTGGGCGGCTATAACTGTTGTTCGGAGTTGTGTGGTCGTGACAGAATGAAACGCGGCTTGCCAAACCGGGGAAAGTGTACCGAGGGCGCACGCCACCCGTGACCACTGAATTCAGCCTATATACAGATTTATTAGCAGTTCTTAGAGCCTAAACTAGCGAGCAGTAAGAGTGAGTTAGACGAAAGATTTGTGCCGGGATCGTAGTAATTGGAAATTTGTGAGCCTCTATGGAAAAAAGGACTGACTTTTTTTATTGTGTTTGATACATTCATTTTTAGCTGATGATTTAAAAAAAAGTGAACACTGGTATTTGAATTGAGACTATATTTTTGTTTGGACAAAAATATTATATGTACCTATGCATTAATATAGTCTTAATAAGTTAAAAAAAATATCGGAAAGAAATTAATGACACATACAATTTAATGAAAATTGGATCACGACTGTATTCCGTAAGGAGCAGTACCTAGACATTTTCACAGACTTTTAGGCAGTTAAGCCCCTATGATGAAGTTAAAATAACACCTGTGTCCGTTATGTAGACTAACCTAACCACTACAAAGAGTGCCTATTTCATCGTGCATCTGGTGAAAAATACGGAGGTAGGGTAGGATTCAATTATGGATGTTCTATTTTCATGAAAATCGGACACTGTAACGCTATTATATAGGTAATGCTTCACTGAATTGCATGTATCACGCAAATCGGTAATTATTACCTAACTTGAATCTCATTTTCAAATGTCAATGTTACGAACTTGAAAACATAATTTACTGATTAATAATATTATATTCAGTAACTAAATATGAAAAAGTTTTTTCAGATTTCTCAGGAATCCAATGATTAATCTGACGAAAATGAAACAAGATTTCTTCCAAAAAGAATATAAAGTAGGTATAAAAACAACGGTTTTTGAGTATGAAAAAGGATTTAAGGTGGAAAAAGTACATTATGGTGCGGACATCACAATAATGCGAAACATGGTCTGAAAGATACGAAGATAAGTGAGGAATATTCTTTTAAATTAGGTTTTTGAAAATAAGTAAACTTTAATTATCAAGTTTACTTAAGTAACACAGCTGACAGATTTCTGCTTAGTTAAATCATTGTCGTGCCTATTTAGTAGCCTTATGAGCTTTAAAAGCACTAGACTTGGTCTTGTGTCATTTGGTACTTATACGTAAGTAAACTTTTTATGAGCAGCAGTTGCATAGTAATTCTACAGTGCTCTGATCACGTCATAGCAGACCTAACTGCAAATGCCGTAGATATGCCATCTGTTTAAGGTATTCATCTCGTAATCGATTACGTACTAGTGCCGCCATAGAACGTAATTTGCTTCACAGAAGTCAAGTCAGTTACATAACTGTTCGTTATGAGATGTTTATGCTACGGGAAAGAGGGCTGTAGTTTTTGTACAACTTTTTCTCTTATTGCATGTCGTTTATCACAACTTTCTTCTAATATATTGGAGGCATATTTTTATTATTGTTAACTTTGTAACTGTTTTGTTGATGTTCTGATGTACTTATTTATATCAGCTACAAAACTTTTCTGCCTGAACAATTCATTACGGATAGAAAATAGCTACCACACTGAATATAGTCTATTGACCCCGATGGCGAAGCGTCAGTAATATTTATTTGGAAACTTTGACAAAAGTTAAGGTTTATTTTAAGTAACTGCAAACATGGCTCAACTAGCATGATATAAACTCAGTAACCAAGAAAAACCAGTGACCAGATAAACGAATTAAAACGCTACCATTGTTTAACATTTTATTTAACAATTTGGTAACACTCCGATGGTAATTGGTAAAAGTTGATTAAACAAACAATGGGATGCCAAACTGACAGTGTAATTTGTTGTTACGCAATGGGACAGTCAGCACCATAAGAAGATACATTATTCGATTTCGTTACAAATTTATGGTGAATACTTACTTATTTTAGCATCAATAATTCAATACATATTCATAAAGCCGATTATACTAAGATCATGGAATATGTTAGCAAGCATAAATATTAAAAGCATACATAGCGTTTTCTTGCAATGCATACATCATTGAATAAGATATAAAGCTACTTAGGCTTATTAGCTTAGAATGAAATTAATGATTTAACAATATTGATATTATTTATTCTTATATCAATTGATATTAATGTTACAAACTAAGTATGTTTAATTTAAACAAATAGTGATTAATTATTATTGAGAGTACCTAAGTTCCTACTCGATAAACACTTAAATATTAGTATCTACCATACAAGTGAAAACTTTACAGCCATTATTACTGTAGTTGATAAATTTATAGAGATAGCATATTTGATATCTGCACTTCGATGCCTTCAAGGGCTAGTCTGCGAGTTTGAAGATTTTATCGAAATTAAGTTAGGTACAACATTCAAAAAACCCTAGAATTCTAAGAATTTTTATGCCAACAGTACCCGATATCTGGTTGTTTGCATACAATGTCTATATGATTGAAAGACAAAACACATCCGTTTGTTTTCATTCAATGAGATCAATATTATTCACGCTGTCTATTTTTTAGGTCATTTGTAACCTGATCCGGTGACCTAAAAACCACAGTTGGCCACTTGCTCGTACGAACGAACGAACGAAGGATCTGAAAAGACGATCGAATTTTTAAGGCTTACTGCAATTATTTTGCCATGCCTATCGATAAGTTTAAATTGTCATTTATTTACTCTTTTGATATGAGAGTGACATGTTTGTAAATCTCTTCCCATCTTTCTTCTAGGCGTTCAGCAATTATTATATAAATAGCTCTTAGAGCTTAATGCACATCATTTAACTCTTTTGATTTTAAAGCAAGTCAGAGTTGACCACGTTTTTACGGACGCACAACGAACGCAAGCCAGTCGGTACGCTATTAGAGCCTATTTATTTTTGTAGGTATCTCGTTGGTATTGACACAAACGCGCACTGACTGTGCGTTCGAAAAGCGTGGTGTGTGCAGGATCATAGATGTCTGAAGATTATAGATCATGTTTTGTAATCTATTTTCTTATACGATTAGTTTGACGATTGATTCTTCCGAATAACGTTTTCACAAAATAATGTTTCAATACTAAAATATGTCAGTTCATACTGAAACCTAATAAAGTGTGGTATCCCATAAAAAAATTATGCCAGTTAATTTACCGACACGAATAAAAAATATGAACTGAAATTATATCTTGTTTGTTTGTCATAATATTCATTGTCAATAACAAACATGATTCAGTACTTATTTAGGTGTTTTTAATTGTTTGGATAATTAATAAGATTTGATTTTAATGAATTAATTAAACTCAAACCATCAGTGTAATCTATAAATTGAATTAGATATGTCAGTGACCTAGTGTCATTGAACTTAATTCGATTAACGTACATAATGTGATTAAGATTGAAAAAATAGGTTGGTACTTACCTACCTAGAACAAAACGATCAAATAACAATATAAGTACCTACCTAATGAACATCAGATGTTGCAACATTTATTTTTTTATAGTGTTAAACAACGCTTCTGCATTTCATTTTAATTGTTATTTTCATATCAATAAAATTTTACCAAAATTTTCGATTCCAGCGGGACTCGAACCCGCGATGATAGGAAAGCGATCGCTTTCCTTAAACCGGACTGCCTTACCAACTCGGCCTCGAAACCCCTGAACGGCACGACAAATGGTGGAATCCAGTCCAGCCTGGTGACAGACGGGTGGACAGCGAAGTCTTAGTAATACCCGTTTTTACCCTTTGGGTTCGTAACCCTAATAGGACAATTCATATTCCCTGTGTAGAATTTTCTTAGTAGAATGGTTTCTACTAAGAAAACTCACTCTGTATTGTAAAATGAAATTTAAAAAGGGTGGTCGGCCCAAGCGGAGATGGCGGGACGAACTCGACGATTACTCCACCAGCTGGCTGACAGAAGCCCTACACCGAGGCGAATGGAGAAAGGGAGGGGAGGCCTTTGCCCAGCAGTGGGATCCAGTGGGCTATTTAGATTAGATAGATTAGATATCTTAACCTATATACTATGTATTAAACCAAGTAAACTTACCTCCGAGTTAGTGGGTGTTGCAGCCAGCAGGAACACGACGGCACAAAGTGCCGCCGGACACCTTATCAACATCGTTAATCTGCGGGACAAAACATAACAGTTTAGTTTCCTTCAGTTGTGGTTAACTTGGGGACGTCGCTTGGGCTCGGACGGGTTTTCGTTTTTGTTAATTAATAATTTTGATTCAGTAGAAAATTGTTTTAACGAATTTACGGGGCTTTACAGTAGCCTCTAAATATTTAGGAAAGGTACTTACTGATTTAAATTTATTTTATATTAATATTTTTAGTTTTAAGTTGTGTTTTTTTATTTTGACAGTTTTTATGTAAATAGGGTAAGTAGGTATGGGAAATAAAGCTCTTTATATTTTTTTTTTTATTTTTTTTTTTACAGTAGCCTTAGTTTGAATAACATAATAGGCTAGGCTAATAAGTAGGTAATGACAATCTGCTCGAGCTGATAATGATGGGTGAAATACCTGGCAAAAGAGGGGTTGGAAGACGTCTTGGCTTCGCAACATTAGAGAATGGACAGGAGTAAAGAAAGTAGAAGATCTGTTTAGGCTAGCACTAGACAAATAAAAATTTAGCAAGATGACAGCTAACCTTCAGTAATGGAGAGGCATCGAAAGAAGAAGAAAAAGGTACCAACCTGCTTAGTTACGGTGTAACTTAAATGTTTACACTTGAAGTGTCAAAGTAGCTAAGTAAAACAAAGTTAGCCAAGAGAACTTTCACACATTGTTTCAACCCACGCACATTCTCAGGTCTGGTCTAGTAAAAATGTTCAGATGTAACGAAATTAGCTATTTTGTGGCAAAATACATACGTAAAGCTGTAGGTAATACCTGAGTTAAGAATATTATTTACTCCAGCATATGTACAGAAAGGTTCTTATTCTAGCTTCATCATAGCATCAATCTTTGGTGATTACCTTCTGTGTCGAATAGTTAATTTTATTAATTATTAAATAGCATAGGTACTTTTCATTATAATATCATCATTCGTCTCAGCTCTCTGTTGTTGAAAGAGGTATTTGTTTGTGGCTAAACAGGCTTATTATACTGTTAACCCTATAAAATACAGATAGATAACAGTATAGGATATAATTTCAAACACATCAAAGAAAACAATCTAATTGGTTCTATAACCATGTGAAAATGTCATTTCTATTTCGTGATACTAAAAGAACTAAATACATTCTTCTTATAAATTTCTTCCTGTACCATGAGAACTCGTCGTAAACTGAGCGTGTTGTTTACTACCTAATTGTTTTACTTTATGTTTGTATTAGCAGTAGGACGGCTCCCGACAAAATGAACACAGAAACTAATTCTTTTTGCTGGAAGTTTTCAGATAGGTCATAAACGGTAGCTAGTTGAAGGGGTTTATGACCTAGGCCGCCGAAACATCCATTCATATGGTGTAAAGAAAAGAATACAAGTAATTTTTCAGTTATCTGGTTACCATAATGCTTTGTCATTAAGTTTTTTAAAGGTGAACAATTTTTTCAAGTAGAGCATCGTAATTGTAGCGCTGTGGGGCTAAACTGTTTGATAAGCAATTCAGTTTACTGATTCACATTACCTACGCAGTAAGGATCCTCAATGGAGCTAAAACTAAAAATTTAATCTAGGTATTTCTTTAAAAAGAATTGCTTAATAGAGGTTGAAATCGAGCACGAATTGCTCTGACAGAAATCTGAGGTGGGCACTGGACATAGCTCAGTAGATTAGATTACAAGAGAAGCCACAGTTGAAGCGAACGAATACCTGATAGAAGTGGCTTGGATACTTCAAGCATCGTGTAAGGTGAATGATGAGTACCGAGCTCAGTAGTGCGTATTGAGAGACGTATGTAGCAAATTAGCAATGTACTGTAATAGTTTGATGACTTGCGCTGAGTGTAGCATACGATCAATCGATAAATACGTGTATACTAAAGGCTATAATAAGTTTTTTCTATGGCCAGTACAGTTCTTAATTTTGCTGAAATACCCTAATCGTCTAATTAGCTCGTTGAATCGACCCAGTCCTTAATAGTTTCATTAGGCTACAATTAATTTCAATACCATCCAATATTCCCGGCAGCAGTGCTAACTTAAGTTATAATAGTTTAATTACCAGCATAATCGCAAGTAATTTCTGATCAAGTAGTTAAATCCTGGTTAATAAAATCGACTTAGGATTTAGTTATCTAATTGCTCACTATTCAACTTCTTCTAGTTATTATAATCTTTACCAGTCCCCATACTTATACATTGAACAAATGACTGACGCGCATCATCTACGCATGTCTTGATATATCATCACGTCAACACGTTACGCATATCAGCTATCGTGATTTGTGAAGTAATTTCATGATCCAACAATTTTGGTGTTGTTATATTTTGATGTCTGCTCATAAAAAAAAACTGAAAACTATTTTATGCTGCCTCTCCGTGCGCGGCGGTGGGACCGCGCCCTAACTTTGTAAATAAACACGCAGATTCAGCGAGTTATTTAAAATACCCAGACTGGATTTGTGAAGTTCATTGTCCAAGCTGAAACATTACAATCTGAAAGTACAGCCAAAGACAAAATAGAGCGTGCTAGATCGAAAACAACGTGCCTTTTGTACTCTCGAGTGGATAAAGTAATTAAATAATGACCACTGCAAGCTACATTGTGAGTTTGAACGCTTTGTAGACGGTCGCAGATTGAACAATAGTTTCTATTGTTTTGTCGAGCTTTCAAGTTCTAAGAAGTAAATTTGTACTAAGATCCTTTGTTGGTTTAGGACTGCTACACTTTGTTGTCGTTTCGCATCATTTCCAATGACCTCATTCATATTGGCTATCGGTGCTATTGAGAGCGTTTTGTCCGCGAGAAATATTGAAAATCAATACTTGATTGCTCCCTGAAAATAATCCTGTTGTTCAAAACGGACTTAGGTATAGTCTTATCAAACAGCTACAAAGCAAATCTATCATAGAGAGTGAAAATAAAAACCGTTACTTATTTCACTTGACAGCTAAATCGATTATATTATTAGTAGGTAGATAATTTTACTCACAAACTATAAAACGCTCTGTAATTAAGTTAAATAAAATAGCACTCAAAAAGTATTCTAAATTATTAAATGGGTAGTAGTAAACCCAATATAGGTAAAATATCATGCTTCATACAATGGTTTTTAGTTAACAGTATCGAGTTGCATTACTGCAGTGTTCGATATAATAAATCAGATAGAATAATGAACTCTTAGTTCTTCATTTGTAATGAAAATTAAATCGCCCAGGAATATTGACTTAGTGTTAATCGACTTTTCTACGTAATTAAAAATAAAGTGATGTTGCGATACGATTAAGTTTGTATTCTGTAGAACTCGATAACGCCTGTGATGTGCCAAGTGATATCGAAATTAAAATATTTATAAATTAACCTGTCGACAAGTGACAATTAATGATATCGGCCACTAGAGTGAATCCAAGTACATTTTTTTACAGAATGCCTCTACTGGTCTCTTGGATGGAACTAGTCTTTGAGTATATAACAAAACTGCCAGCACAAAGCTGAACTGAGTTAAACTTCTTTAGTAAGCGCTTTTAATTAGCTTGCGGGAATCCTACTAATATAATAAATGCGAAAGTTTGTACCTATAGATGTTTGTTACTCTTTCCAGAGAAGGCTATTGAACGGATTTGTCTGAAACTTGGAATAGTTATGACCTGTAGGTACTATCACCCAAAGCACCGCTTCACCACCTTAAGGGTGCTTTTTCTGTGACGCAACTAGCAGTTTACACCGCTTTACAACATTCGAACACCAATAGCAACAAAGTATTTCGGTGCTTTGTAATAAAGTTTGAAGAACAAATAATAACAGTAAGTTTTTAACAATGGTAAAAGTCATCAAACAATTATTGCTTTTAGATGTTTATGACTCCGATTGGTCAAAATAAAAAGGGCAGGATCAGCTAGCTAACATCTTGCAAGCTAAACTGTTTCAAAATTGGTAAAGCGACGCTTTTGGTGATAGTACGTACACACATTCAATAACACCTCTAAACGCTCTTTATCATTATGTTTAGTTATGTAATTTGCATTTTATTACTGTTTGTTTTCCTGATATATCAAAATAAAGAATAAATAAAAAATTGTATTTTTAGAACAAGAGTATTGAGTTTTTGTCGTACCGTAATCGGTAAGTGTGGCGTTACCTTTAATCCGAAATCGAGTAAAATTTAACAATGCATTATGCATTCATAATACATCATTTGGTTGTGATGGATTAATTAAGTTTACCGATCGCGGATTTCTGTATCGTATTCAAAATACTATAGTTAATTATATCTGCTATACCTATACTATAGTTAATTACCTATATTAATATAATCTACATAGTGACTGTGCTAGATAAATATTTGGAGAAATACTCATTTTAAAAAGTCCCCTGCTAGATATGCATTTTATTGACAGACACACAAATTAGGCTTCTAAGCGATAAGACCGCCCATTGTATAAATGTATCAGGTTTTTACTTTCATAGGTAAAAACCTTAGTTCTTTACGTCCAGACGTTTCTAGTCAACCCGCGACTATATCTATTATAACATAGCCGAAACGTCAAGACGTAAATAAATAAGGTAAAAATCTCGATAAAATCCCGTGTATTTGTAAATTAAATATAATAATACAAAAAAAAATTTTTGAATCCATGCAAGTTTTATTACTACCTTAACCTTACTAGAACACCGATTCATATAAACTCGTTCGTAATCAATACTCTGCGATGCCCTTAGACAAGCAAAATATGGGCGCCAGTAGCATTCATCGTACTAAATAGCATTTAAATAATAAAACAGCAATTCTCATACATTTGTGAACTCAATCAGCGACGAATGACAAAGCATATAATTAAGCTATTATTCTGTGACATGAGTGCATGTGAATGTTAGCTGTTTCACTAGGTGGTTGTATGCGTCAAACTAGCGCCGCCAACTGTTTTATCTTATTATTACGTTGAACCAAAGACGATTGTTGAACAAAGGAGTTTTATTAAATTAATCGTTCCATTTGTGATACCTACCCTATCTGACAAGCAAGACTATTTTGCAACAAGACCAAATAGATTTGAAACCACTTAGGATTCGTTGTTACAATGTTTGAAATAAATGTGAAATAAGATCCCGAAGAAGAATACGACCCTCATACACACACATACACACACACACACCTATTTCACAACTTAAGTTATTTAAAATTGTTTCTTTAAAATTAAAACTTAATCTCTCTAACTTAATTAAAATGTAATCAGGGAAGAGCGAGATCCCTTAGTACAGGTATCTTTTTACTTAAAAAGGGATTTCCAACGCATTTATGTTAATTATAAGTTAAGTTAAAGAATAAACTATTTTGTATTTTTGTATTTTTTTTTGTAAGATAGAGCCTAGTTTCTTTTCTATAATTCGTTTGAGTTGCTTTGATACGATTTGTATGATTGAAGTCATGCAACATTGTGTCTGTATTATATTTTTGATTTTTATTTTTGTTTGATGATAATGTTTTCAAAATTATTTCAGGGCGTCTGCTCGATCGCATGGATCCAAGTTCTGGCACCTAGTAGTTCGTTAAAGTGAAACAGGTCTAATGTAACGCTAATTCTGTGCAGCAGTTGAAAGTAGCACAAGGGCAACGCGTGTCAAACGGTCGTAGATACTCGTGACTTACGAATAAGGCTCTTGGCCGGAAATATTTTATATCATGGAATGCCTAGGACAACGAACTTTAGACTCATGGTATACTGATAATTTTAGCTCTGGCTTTATGCGATATTAGATGATTTTTCAACTGCTTCAATGCTATATCGATTTCATTCGTTCGTTCGCGGTATATATGCAAGAAGTACAAGTAGTTCTGAATTGTATTGCTTTATCGAAAATGTTATTAAAAATGATCTGCAAAAGTTGAAAGAGCTGTTGAGCATTTGCTTTATCACTGAAGATTGTTTTTTCGTCAAAAAACTTAAATTTAAGCAACGTTATTACAATAATCAGGATTTTTGATTCAATCTATTGACTATTCATTACGTTGTTCCTATTTCGTTAAAATCAATTCTTAATCAATTTTCTATACATTATAACCTCGCCTTGGATATCCAGAAATACCTCGCAATAGTTACCGTAAGTGCCACTCTTTCTATCCTAACTGACTCTCACTCTAGTATTAACTGATAGTTAAACAAACGATTATGCTGACACTAAAGAAAGCATAAAATGGCAGAATTATTCTTACGAGGACATTAAGACCGTCATAAAATAGAGAGAAATGGTGCAGCCAATACTTTCAGTTTTCATTATAATATCTACCGTGTCGAAATAATGTCTAGGTACTTATTTAAATGATAGATATTCAAATGTGACTGAAAGAAAAAATCTGACTAATTTTCAAATTATGTTTCAGTCTCGGTTTTTCATGTTTTGTATAAATTTTCTTGTGTTTCATTTTTCATTTAGGTACATACTTAGTTAATTTGACTGCTGAAGCATGATTATATTTGTTTGCTGACTGACTAACTTAAACTTTTACCCGATTATTTTCTCGCGACAATGACTTTTTAAAGATGAGGCATAATCAATTTTGAGACTAGGTATTACCGATATATTTTGCATGTTCAGTTCAGTTGTACTGAGTCGTACAATGGCCTTGGAAATCTTCTAACAGTATGTATGATTAGCAAAGCTAAGTGCTCACGAAGTTAATGTACATAATCATGTCATAATCACAAGTTGGTGTTAGTATGTGGAACTTTAATGGACCTGCTACTGGGATAATGTGCCACATTGCGGTTGTTGTACGTTATAATTTGAGAATGTCTTTGCAAGGAGGCGAACAAATTGACTTGTACGTGTCACGTAAAAATAACTTTGGATGGATGTGGAGGGGGTAAGTTTGCGCACGTGGGCGGTACACTCGCGTACGGCTATCACTCTCACTCTTGGCTTTCACAGTCTGCTTCACAGAGGTCGTCAAAATGTTGTTTATAACAATCTTCACAAAACTAAAACTGATCTTACTTTTTAACTGACTTCAAAAAAGGAGGAGTTTCTATGTTTTACTGTATGTATTTATTTAATGCGTTTTCATCGATTATTCCATGTACCGATTTTGAAAATTCTTGTATGAAAAAGAATACCTACTCCCGTGGTGGTCCATAAAAAAATGGAGGTTCTGACTAGGATCTTCGGAGTTATGAACAGAAATGCACCTCTATAGTGCAGGAAATTTATCTCATACGAAACTGCAGTCGGTTATATATAGTTTTTTACTTTGCCACTTGTGTCTGTCTGACTATACGAGTAAAGCTTAACCTTTCAACCTTGTGATGACATCACCACAACTCAAGTCCGGTTTCGATGCCTCAGCCCAAACAATACTTATCTGATGAGGTAAGCGTCCAAACGAATTGCCAATCAATTGTTCTCATGTAGTCAACTCAGCAAAATATTAATAAAAAATATTGTTAGTAGATTTTACTTTGAGTGGTAAAACAATGTGGTAAACAAATGCTTGTAAATGTTCTGAAGGCTGAAAAGGTCGTTTCGATTCTATATGTACGAAATGAATTGAAAAAAGTCGTGAATTCTGTGGTTCATTCTTTATACATTGGACTTTACACAAAAAGTACTTACACATAAAAATAGTAATAAATGACGCATTCTAGAAAAACTTTCCACACAGTCTTAACAGCCCAGTAACAAATTATACCATACATAAAATAAACATATTTTTCTGTAGGGACAGACACTACCTACTGATTTCCACTTTTCACGATCTTAATACACTTTTATAACTTCTTTCGCTCTCATTATTTCTTTTTACAATGAGACTAATATAGTACTATGACCTTTAACTACGACCAAAGCAACGGAAGCAAAAATCTTTCAGTTATAATGAAATGTCGGAAATTGTAGGACCCTCTTCTTTCTAAGGTTAAAGGTGGCATATTTGACCGTTGCGGCAGGCATACAATGAAAGAGATTTTTTTAGAAAGTCGGCGACTCATTTTTCTGGACATAATAGAGCAACGAGGATTTCTAAATTTATTTAAAGTTACCAACCCCGTTAACTAAACAAAGAGGTTCTGTTTTGCTGTGTATTTTTGCTGTAAGTACTTTGTAAAATTCTGCCACATTCACTGCAAAATGTGAATGTTGGTTATTCTGTCTTATTTATGTTCCAGAACAAGTGTTCCACTAAAAAGACTAATAGCATTCAATCTCAAAATTTCTTTAAACTTTATTAATGGTATTAATATAATACAATTTAATCTTAAAACCGTAATAACAGGCATTTTACATACATTTATAGGAAGTTAGAAGACAATTAATACCAACAAGAAGTTTATGTATCACAATATTCGGAACAAAATTGGCAATTCTAAGGGCTAACATTATTAGAAAACAGAAAGTTAAAATCTACTTGCCCATTGTTTTCCTGCTGGTGCAAATTGGAGTTAGGAATAAGCCCTTAAGGCGAATGGTGAAAAGGGTGACATCAAAGAAAATAGTTATCTTTGTGAAACTATGTTATTACGCGTAAATTTGTCTTTTAATGTAACATGTCTAACGTTATATGGAATGTGTTTACATTTCTTAAATAAATAAATTGCAATAGTGTACAGAAAAATCGCATAAAAAAATTTACGTACCTACTTTAAATTTGAAAACAAAAAAGGTGTTACTCGTATTATTTTTCAAAATAAAACATCAATGAATTAAAACGTATTGATATAAGGTCATGTAACGTTCTAAGAGCTCGGTAATTTAAATTCAATTCTGTTACTAATTTCGAGAAGAATCAGGACAAACACGGTTCGGGGAATAGCTTTCTTATCGGTGATCCACCTTCATAAACTAAATAGCCGAGCGTTACCAATCGAACAAAGGAAGGCTTGAAGTAGGTCATCTCTTGTAACACTGTGGAAACGATTATACCACAAGCTTAGAATAGGAAGTTGTTCCTTGCTGTTATGATGCCCTCGTGACTCTTTCTCAGGTCCACCCACAAGCATTGTCTAGCTAAGGCTATGTAACAGAACGTTTGCGTACTTTTACTTTGATCCTACTTATGAGCCAAACTACCGAATCGAGTTCATTATAACCATAATTGGAATATCAGGAAAACCCAATACAGGAGTTCTTGCAGTTTATTAAGGAATTAGAACATTTTTGGTTTCCGATTTCCAAAAAAGTTAAAAATAAACGTTAAGTTTTATTATTTTAAACCACATAATCTTGATTTATAGTTTTTTCGGCTACTTTTATTTGGCATGTAGGTATGTTATACTCACCTATAATGCTATACTCATCTGTACTTAATTACTCTTGTGCCTGTACTGACTCAATGGGATTACGAAAAAAACTTAATTCCTTATTTAAAATTTCATAATAAAAAGTCAAAGTTGCAATTTCATTCGCATTCCTTCACACACGAACAGATATAGATTAGCGGAATAATTAGCACGACCATTTGTTTTTATCTATGTGACTTCAGCGTCAGTTCCATCGTGATAGCGGGATTACCCAATGCGGGTCCAAAGTCCCATTGTTCTCGCAGTATCATTGCCGATTTTAATTAGAATACGGCCGACTCATCGGGTGTCGACGCGTCGTTGTCGGCTGAAAGTTTGCGGTTTGACACCGATTTCATGACTCTGTTTTACAGCTGTATCCGTTGATTGCTTATCAATGGGACTAAGGTGTTTTCTTTGAGACCATTCCTATTTATTTTATCCCTATTTTTAACCTGTGACGAATATAAGGGGTTTAACAAACTCGTAGTGTGTATCTGATTATTTGTGTGGGTATCTTTGTGTATGTCTGTGGCAATGTAGATTTTCAACGAATGAACCTATTTTTATTATTTATTTTGTTTGCAAGTTCAATCTTCATGGTGTGTGTTCTTCGCTATATTTCTAGGAAATCTGCTCAGCCGTTTGACCGAGCAGCTCTCAGCTCTCATTGGCTCTTTTCTAGTGGGATTTAAATATATACCTATATCGGGTTTTTGTTATTGGTGTCAACTACCTTTGTGACCACCATTTATATAAAAACCCTTTTACTATTAACGGCCAACATTTTATTAGTTCATGTGAAAAGATTAACATCTCCGGTTGCAGACTTTTGTAAGATTTTGGACTTTTTCTCACGTTAGTTACAAACAGGTCGAGACTCGAGACGCTCTTCTAAATTGACCATTGTTTGTCACTATGAGAAAATTGCCTAGCGCTGGCCTGCTTATGATTTTCATGATAAATTATAATAACAGGTGTTTTTCGAAACATTTGTCTCACGCTTTTGTATTAACCACTCGGTTATGCAAATAAAATGTATTTGTAAACGAATTAAAAGGCGGTGATCGCGGTACAGTGATCGAAGTGTTTATGCAAAGTTCATGGCATTTAAGCTCAACGACTCATGGTATTTCCAATCGTTTCGTTAGTGTGGGATTTTAATGTAAAACGTTGATAGATTTAAACTAGCTTGTTTAACATATATTTTGTATGCGCATTATTCCGAATTCACGACACCAAATGTGACTTCCAAACGACTTTTTTAGAAACATCTTTAGGCGAGATTTAATGTGCAAACATTATTCAAAGAACGGGTTTCTAAGTCGGCGAGAATTCGAGGAATGGCATGCCTACACTTTGGAGTAAAGGGCTCTTTCAATATTCGCTGAATTCCTAAAAAAAGAGCAATGTTCACATAGAAGAATGTTCGCGAGAAAATGTTTAATTCATCCAATAATCTTGTTTTCTAGACTCACGAAAACGCCTGGATGAGCTATTGGGCTATGAAATATCTGATGAAGGGCGATTTGCCGCTGTCGCTCAAACGCAAGCTCATGAACGTATATGTACTCGTATTATCGTGTATGTACTCGTATCGGTGTAGGAGTCGCGTTGGAACAGGCATTAGAATCACCTAGCATGTAAAACGAAACTTAAGTGATCCTTGAGGTCCTACAAGAATAAATGATTTTTTCTTTCTTTCTTTCTTTCTTTCTATCCCTATTCTAACCTATGGCGCACAGACTTGGTACAGACAAGAAATAAAAATAATTTCTAGACTTAATAATACACAAAGTTTTTAAACAATATCAATTAAAATAATAATGAAAAAAATCAGGTAAACAAGGCAAGGTACCATTGAATCAGAATACTACACTCACAGAACAGAAACATGCAGACAAACATCATAAGAGTAGTAAAATGTTACGTTACAATTAAATGCGTATTACTACTTTTCTATGCAATTTATTGTTTATTCAAATCATTGAGATGTATTATAGAGCCACAATCAGACAAATAAAATGTAAACGCCAAAACTCGGCGCACGCTATGTAGTGCGCAGAGTTTTTCTTTTTTGCGTACAAGCGACATTGAACATTAAAACAAACGACATAACGTCTACATTCAAATGTCAAATGTCATTGTAGAACATTGAATTTGCACGCACATTTTTTGAGTGTTGTCAGCTATTAGATTGTGACTCTTTAATACTCTCAATGATTCAAATACATATTTTTAGACCCTCGAAACCATCTCAGTTCGTTGGATCTTTTTCTCACCTCTGTGCTTGTACGAGCAGGAGCAAGTTTTAGCTGTAGGTACCAATTTTAGTGTATCTCTCAATATAAAATAGCTCTTAAAATGCAGATTTCCTGGCTGCCAGCGACAGAGTCAATAGACTCTCAGTAGACTATCAATAAGTCTTCTCCAATACTCTCTAATAGCCTACTAATTCTTATCTGACCTTAATGGAGGGCTATCATTTTATGGACCTTACATTTTACAATTCTGTTCATGAAGCTATTAGATACATAGGATATTCTAAACTATAATGCCGTAAGGTTTATGACAAACTAACTACTATATAACTATATATATATAGCTTTTAATTTTCAAAATAATATAATAGAAAGTATTCTTTAATTTAAAAAAATGTTTTACTTTACTCACATAAAAGTACAATACCAAAACAACAAAGAAATATTGTTTGCCTTAGCTTTTTCTTAATTTGACAAGCAAATGAAAGGTAATTCTTAGCAGAATTTCTAGATCTTTCTAAAGGTTAGCCTTAAGTCAAGTTTAATCTCAAAAGAAACCTAATTTTCTCTGTTTTCTAAATTTTTAAACCATAATACTAACTTCTTGTCTTGCTTTTATTTTTATTTATTTTATAAGACGTGGTTCACACAGTATATTGTCCTGCACGTTTTTTTGCATAAGTACGTCTTAATTATAAACGGTGTATGATTTTTTGCAGTACATACGACGTGTGAATGGTTCCATGTACAATGTATGATCCACTATTTATTCGTTAAGATGTATACTGCAAAAAACGTGCAGGATAATTCCGTGTAAAATATGTAATGTTACCTAAGATAGTCAAGGTTTTTATTAATTTTTAGGTACCTAAGTACTTTGAAACTATAAAGGAGTTAGCCATAAGAAAACTGAATTTGGGCACCTGAATCGGTTAGTTTCTCTATGCTGGATTCCCGCTATGCACTGATCATAAAATACCTAACAAAAAGTGCCGCTATGCACGGAATCAGATTCTTGGACTGTCGAAAGGAAAATGCTTATGTTTAAATATCACAGTCATCTAAAATGTTGCTGCTTCTTGATGGAATTGTATAATAAAAATTTAAATAAAATACTCTCTTACGGCCGAAATTAATATTCAATCCTAATCCTTAATTTGAAGATTGAGATTGACATTTCAATCTTTTTTCTAGAAAAAGCTTGCCAATAACCAATCCTTGGATTGAGTTCGCAATCCAAAAAACCAGGCTATCTTTGGGAGGTCGGATCACGGATTAAAGATTGGCCTCTGTTCGAAAATGACAGTTTGAGCTTGCCAATAACCAATCTTTCTATTTGACGTTTGCTTTGATAGGTGAAAACAATCGCAGATTGCAATCCGAGAAATTTGTTGGATTTCTTATCCGTACGTTTATAAATCTCATTATTTTGAGTTGATTTATGTTTCATAGCGTTTTTATATTTTTTATCGAAATATACGCAATTCTTAAATTTAAATTAGATTTTTATTTACCAAAACTTTTTTCCTCAAACTATGCAGTCCCAGGCTAGCTTTAAGAGTACCTATACTTTAGAAACACTTTTCTATCGAATTGTACCTTCCATTGTTAAAGGTAGCACTGATAAATTCCGTGCATAGCGACACTTTTTGTTAGGTATTTTATGATCAGTGCATAGCGGGAATCCAGCATAGAGAAACTAACCGACCTGAACCTGAATTACCTATTTAGGTCTTCACATAAAAAATATCAGTATGTTGTACTGTTTTATATGTAAAAACGGCAATGTTAATGGTAAAGACATTTTATTTAGAAAGCTATGTGTTACAGCTTGATAAAACTATGCCCAATCTAAATTTGTTGAAACATTCAGTTGTCTAACTTTCTTATACAGTAACGTGTTCATTTATTCAAGCAACCGCGTTGGTTACAAAGTCACCTAGCTCTGCGGTAGTAACCGCAGCCTCCCAATTCAAACTCCCAGACTCAGTTTAAATCCTATTAGATCTATTAACAACGACCTGCCCTGGTTCACTTAGATCCTCTCCAGTGCGGATGTATTTGAATAGCTAGGATTCAATCTGGAGACATTCCTGGTATTTGGTTTGATAGTTGCAATTTGATTCTGTATAATTGAACTGTAATTGTTTTAGTAGATATAATTTATTTATTAGTAACCACTTGACTGACGTCACCTAAATCATCTGCAAAAGCTGTATACAGGCCCAATGATGAACCACTTGATTTATTAACAGCTAAACATGTCGCGGCTAGAGTCTTTAAAGTCAATGCCACTAAAAAGAATGTGAATGCATGGAAGTTTAATCGTCAATTCTTCGAATTCTTAGTTGATTTTCAAAAACTGGACAATCTGGTCCACAAAAGCTTTAGCAAAACAGTGATGTATATTGAATGTTGGTTCTGAGTAAACATTAACCGCCGATTTGATCGCCACCCGTTATCAAGGATTACCGCAACGGGATTGCCATCAAACTTGTCCTGCATTCCGGTGGAATATTAATTCGGTTTGTCAAATAAAAGGTATGAACAGCACAAATTCTTGCTGTGGACTCATTTTATTTTGATTTAGCTTTGACCAAAAAAGATCATTATTGAGATAAACTCCGCGATGACAATTCTAGATAATGGTGCTAAATGTACAATTTGACGACCATGACCGTTACAAACTGAACTATTGACGAATATTTTCGACACGGAAATGAAATGGCGAATGCAGATTTTGTTGGATTGTCGTTTTCAATTAGCTATTTGTATTGACTGTGCTATGTCTCGTTAATTATATTCTGCTCACATATTTTTTGCTTTCTAAAGACAGTTCAATAGCTCTTGTGAAGTGTTTGAAGAGAAATCATCACTACAATCGCTTAGTAGTCTTACTATGCTTATTTCCTGTTGAATCACTGTACCTAGATACAATGCATATTCAACGAACTGGTTTCTTTTCCATAAACAAGAAAAAGGAAACAAAATTTTGACTCTAAGCCCTGGTTAAACAACATCAATAATATAACTCGTTTCTGCTTATCTAAAAATTCTAATTTAGTATCAACTAATAATTGTAATATCAGCATTCGTAAGAAAGTTGATTGACACTGTAATAGCAATCAATGATAACTAGGCAGTTGAGGTTCCATAGTATGAGGCACTTTCGCGTCTGAATTTGAAACTTGAAGAAAGTGAGAGGTTACACTCTTTCTTTGCTCAATGTGTTTGAATGTGCTAATGTCTAGTTCCTATTCTTACGGATATCCGTAAGTTAGCGTAGTAAACATAAGGAGGGAGGGAAAATAGTGACAAACAATCAAAACAAAAATAATTTATAAGGACTTTTAGATCTTCTAAGATCTTGGATACCAATGAAACTATACTATACCTACATACATTTTGGTACAACTATGTTTTCTCTCGATACTAAAAAGATCGTTTAGAAAGTGTTTTTTGGGAACCTAGGAAAGAGAGGAAAGACCTAGAAGAGAGAGGAGGACCTTGATATCAAGATCCATAAGAAGCGTTTAGATGGATCACTATCCACATAAAATAATATTATAAATCCCTTATTCATAATGAGCAATAATACCTGAGTCGCGTACCTGTATTCTTTTTGAGAATTTAAAGTTGGCGTGGATCATTAAACCACTTTATACGCTGGGTTCGTATGCTTTACAGTAAATATGTCTATTCGTTCGTTACAATACCTGTTCAGTTATTTTTTGTTTTTGCTTCCCTTTACACTCTATCCGCAGAGGCAATTACCTGGAACAAGAATAAAAACATGAATAATGATTACGATTACACAAATGGTTGTAAAATAACGAACAAATAATGAACTCCTGAGGTCATGCAGCGACCTGGTATAACTCTAGAAGGTTTTTGAATTTGAGCAGTATTATTTGTGGTAAATACCTTCATTGGTGCGCGGGATTTACAGCCGGTTTCATGAACGCAGAACATCTCCAAAATTATCTAATCAATGGTCAAATCACGTGACAAGTGTTAAATTAGAAACAAATTCGACACTAGTGGCAATTCGGAGTGTCGCAAAAGCTAAACTAAACTAACTAAAATTAATGCCATCCTTTTTATTTCCATCGCTATGAAAGGGACGGCAACATTTTTTAGTTAGTTAAGTTTAGCTTTTGCGACACTCCGAATATCCACTATAACTGTCACCTGATTTAACCGTCGATTAGTTAATTTTTAAGATCTGCGTTCGAGAAACCAACAGGTAGAGTTTTTTAAACTTATTTTGTCGCAATTTGTCTTAGATCCCACTTAATAAAATGAATAGGTACATTTTGTACGATAATCGATTAATTACTGACCTCAATGCTTATGAAATGCGTTACAAATCCCGACATGTAATAAAATGTATGCAATGTGCTCGCACAATGAAGATTTTATCGTTTATAAACGAAATTATCTGTCTCATTATGTAAGTGTGATATTGTATAATCTTCAATACACTTAAATACCTACTCTTTCTCTGCACATCTTAAGTTAAGCGCATATAACTAATAACTAAAGGTAACAATTATAGATTAAGTACTAACATTCGCTCGCGTGGATAAAAGTAGCTTATTCCTAGTTGCAGCCAAATCTGTTGAAAGGGTACCGAACATCCATCCATTCATACATCCACTGGTAACTACATCTTAAGAAAAATAGAAGTGTAAATCATCTAGAAACTTCATAATCTTCCACATCCAATGTTTATAATCAGGTAAGAGTTGATACACAAACCAACGTAAATTCTTGGCCTGTACCTACCGTAGAGTTATGAGATTTCAATCAGTGAAATTGCTTTCTAGCCGGAACAGCCGAAGCCTTCGGAACCATACAAAGCCATAACTCGATAATACGAGTGATCGCATACCCCCGCTTCGTTAATCAGCCACGGCTTGTGCGTGTAACGGAACGCAGACAAGATGGCGGAAGCGGTTACTGGATATTATAATCGTGATAG
Source organism: Xanthorhoe designata (assembly GCA_963582015.1). Lineage (NCBI taxonomy): Eukaryota > Metazoa > Arthropoda > Insecta > Lepidoptera > Geometridae > Xanthorhoe > Xanthorhoe designata. The sequence goes on from OY757038.1 coordinate 8,594,592, forward strand.
TAAAAACTAGGTTATGTACAGGATTAGTCATATTAATGCATAGATTAAAGTATCAGCTTTTAGGACATGGTGGTTAATTTTTTTTTTTAATAATTATTTATTCAACTTTACGTATCTACAAGAAATCAAGCAATGACGGAATCAATAAAAAACAATTGCCTTACATAAAAAGATGAAAACTAAAACAACTTAAATAGGTACATTTGTTACAAGTTAAAACATCTAGAAACAGTTTTAAAAAATTTACTCGTCAGCGTTTTTTTACTGTCTTCTCTAACAAATTAGAAAAATAAACCTTAGAGATGTACGAAATGGAGACAGCAAACAGGTCAAAATGTACCCGTAGAATACAAAACTAACCATTCCCACTGGAAAAAGTAACAGAGTTGTAAATACAAGAGTACGAATAAAACCTGTAGGTAGTCGACTCATTTGTTTCTGTGTTTGTTGCTGTGGAAAGTTGGTACGTGCCGGCTTCGGTACCAACAAACCCAACCACACGTACAAAACGTGACGCCTTTAAACGGAGCGTCCCATTGTCAGTGTCACACGTCCATTGACCGTTTTACAGTTATTTCTCTACCCCTCCCGGTCCGAACAAGGCGATGGACATAAATATTCATAGCGCGTGAAAGAGTAGGTATCGAAGTTTTAATTTCATATTTTTGAGTGGCGAGAGTGTTTCGTTTCAAGAGCTATCCGATGATAGCTGTTACAAAATAATATTTAGTATGATGCTATAGAGTCTGTTTTGTTATCGGATAGTACTTCAGAAGATGAATTGAAGATGATAACATTTTTGTAAGCTGATTGAAATCGTAAGTATATGTTAATTTTTAACAATCTTAGAAATAAAAAAATTGATCAGCCAAGTGCGAGTTGGACTTGCGCACGAAGGGTTTCCTTTGGGTACGAAACCCTAAAGAATAGTCAGCCTTCCAAAATCCTTTAACGTAAACTTAAAGCCGACATTTTACTGCGCGAAACGCTAAAACTCAGATCGTAAATCAGATTTTTTACAATGCCTAGGTTTGCTAAACACTGAAGACTGAGCTAAAAATGCACTTTAGAAGGTAATTAACAACGAGAAAGCTCAAAGTGGTCACTAAGTAGGTGCTTCCGGAGATGAGAAGGTATAAAGGACTTTGTATGTCAGTATGTCGTTCTCACTCATAGACTAAAGTTACCCAACCATTTAATCTAATGGTTAAAGACTGTTGCACTGGAATAACCTTGAAAGTTGTTGTTCAAAACATTATTTAGGATTTGGTAAGATTGGTAATCGTACATCTGAATCGGGTATAAATTTGGGTGGTTGTGTGAAATCAAGAATCTCTTATCGCCTTAGATCTTCTTCCTGATATTTCTAGCAAATATAAAACTCTCAAATCGGAATTTAGGTTCTCGTAATTCTTAATTTTCTAAGAAAAACGTTTTCTTTTGTCTTCTTAACAATAAACAGCTGACACTGGCCAGTATAAAGAAGCAACGAGACAATTATCTTGTCTATGGTATATTTTGGCAGATGATTTGTGAACCACGGGAAAGTTATAGAAGCATTGTTCTTCCACTTTCACGTTTCTTGACGAAATCTACAGGTTCTATACAAATCAGTAGAACCATTAACCCTTGACACTTAAAGTTTCTACATTCACGGATGCTCGTATGGTGTGTTTTTCTCTAACTTATTTAGCATGGACGAAAATAAATCTATTTACGTCTTTCAAAAAGATCCCATCGCAAATTGTTCGAAAATAACATAGTTTTCTTGTTCAACAGCAATTGACAATATTACATTGATAATGATATTGCTCCGATTCTATACGACAAAGTTACCCCTAAAGTTGCAACAATCTAATACCATTTCAAGTTTGTTGTAGGAACCATTATTGCTTTCGCCGGATCTCGGGCTAACAGCTTGTTTGGTCATCTAGTTTTGTTCTGAAATTAATTAATGTGTGGTTTCTGATGTGCAGAGTTATAGTAGGAATGTTTGTGTATTTTAGGAACGGAATTACCTACAGCACAATGAATACATTTTTGTTAGGTTTTCTACATTTTTGTTTGATAGAAATGGTAAATGCTGGATTTGTGTCAAATAAGAACATATTTTATTTAAATTTTGTCCTGTCTTAGATCTGATATACCATAATAACTACCTACATACTTTTTTAGATAATCAAATGGGGGAATGGTTGGGTTATTCCCGTTGAGTAACACTGGATTTTTGTGTGTGCCGGCCCCACATAGTGGAATAGGAAAGGGGAGCACATAATAACGTATAAGAATCTTTTTGATTCCTTTTTTTAGTGGACGTTTATGTTAAAGACATGATTTCGAACCTTACTTAATAAAATAAATTAATTGACCTTTTTAATCAAAACAATTTTCTAGCTAAGCATAAGTTCAATGCCCTTTCAAGTCCTACAAACCACAAGCTACAAAGTATAACTTGTTATTTTCCAGTGCGCAAAAGAAGCCCTACTTATGCGTGCGAGAAAAAATCTCGTTAGAAAATAGGAAGTCTATAGTGGAAACTAGTTGAACAGGGTGTGACAGAGTATTTTTAGTTTACTAGCATCTTTTACCATCGTCAGATGTTTCACTGTTGTGTTCAATTCAACAAAAGGTATCTCGCAGTGCCAAAGAGGCCCACAACATTTCTGACAATGACATTTTAAAGGAAAATTTTAAAATATTATGAACTTTTGAATTTTTAAAATATTTTGGTAAATATATTTTATCATCATTGTTCTAACATAGAGGTGGCGCGACGAACTTGATGCCTTTAACACAGCGTGGGTCCAAATGGCACAGGACCGTGATGAGTGGAGAGACCAAGGGGAGGCCTTTGCCCAGCAGTAGGACACAATGGGCTAATAATAATAATAATAATGTTCTAACATAAACTGGTATAAAATGTTAGTAAAGTCTAGAGATTGAAGGCATGGAGAATCGTGCTTGTTAGTAGAGCCTGTCTGCCAAAGCCTAGATCCACAAAAACCAGTTTCTATCCACGTTCATCTACGTACAATTTTGCAGTGAAGACACGAAAGGTATTGGTTAAAATTATTGTTTGCAGATTCAGTAGATTATTGCAGTTAGTAATTCGAATAGGGGCGGTGGGTTTGCAACCTATCACGTATGCAACTATAACTTCGGTAACATTTAATTTTGCCATAGGCCAAAATGCTTGCGAACTGAAAACAAATCTAGAATTCATAAAAGAAGACTGAATAAAAGAAGATCTTATAAATACACATGAACTTATTTCTATTTTGTTTTAATAGATTATGTATTATTATATAAAACAAATGCCTTCCGGCTATTATCGTGTTTGAAATATGATAATGTATTCTTTTAATTCAGATACAATTTTCTTCAGAACTGTTGATAATTAAATAGGTACTATCAAAGAGGACTTTGGTACTATGAATGCTTGTGGCATGAATCTTACTATAGTGCAGTTTTTACATTCTTGCCTAACTTTTACCCTACGAATACGAAAGTAAGTCTTTCTCACTTGTTAAACATGAACACTTGAACAGTTATAAAGTTATGAGTCACGAATCGTGTGTCACATAGGATTTGAAATCTTGTAAAACGAGGTTAAAAGGACGCTGTTACCATTTCCAAAAACATGCTCCGTAAATTCGAGTGAAATTGATACGATTTCGTGACCATTTTGATGTTGCTCTACCTGCATATTCTATAGGCCCCTTATTTGGCACACAAACTCCCCTTAAACAGGTGGCAATTATTATTAGTGGCAGCACTTTCCGTTCAGTGAACCGACACCGTTAGCTTTACGCATTTAGCTCTCAGCATGACACAAATAACAATTGGCCAATCGACACTCTTAGAAATAGGATAACGGCTACTTTGTACAAACACCATTGACCACATAATAAATGATAACTCTTAGAAAATGAAATGGATATTTTACCCGTCTTGCTCTTGTTAGCCTTAGTGGCGCCAATTATATTTGTGACTTTGTTCATTTAAAAAATCAAAAATTATTTATCATTAAAAATAAGTTGAAAATACACGGGTACGGATACGGGATACGGGTTTGGAACCCTTCTTTTAAGTTCATATAAACTGTATTAGAAGAGTCCATTATAATAATAACACACTGGAATAGGTTTATTATTTGATGATCTTTTTCATCGATCATATTATTTTAATTATATTATAATTGGCGTTGGTAATTTGATTCAAGGAGCAATCAATGGTGTTGTTTAATCTACAAGTAGGTAAGTATTAAGTTTATAGTGTTTTTTTTTTTATTTTCTTTTTACGCTAGAACTCAATCGAATGTCTAAAGTCCGAGGCAGGTTGATATTTGTTGCAATCCTCAATAGCGCGAGTTCGCGTTTCAAATCTAATGAAATAAGTAAGTTAAATTTTTAGATATTTGCAATTACTGCGCAGTTGAGACATGTTGTAACATGTTGTTGAAAGGCAATTGGCAAAATTAACTGTGATAATTACTTACCTATATTTTATTTTATTTCATCCTTAAATGAAAGTAAAAAATGTAAGATTTACTAAATGTACTTTAGTTACCTAATATTAATAAATCTACTTGAAGAAGTATTAAAAACAATCACTTCAAAAGTTAATGATAACTAGGTAATTAAGTGTACCGTTAATCAAAATAGAGATGAATATCTTTCAGAGCAATAAAAATTGCCTCGGTATTTAATTGTCTGTATAGAAAAACGTATTCCGTGTATTCAAACGCGTAAACGCATCAGCCGCGTTTTGTGCGTTTTTACAGCCGCCATCTTGTGCACCCACTTCACGGGGAGTTTGCGGAAAATGTTTTATGGCAAAAGTGAAAACGAGACAATGACGCGATCAGGTTGAACGACACTTACCTAAGTGTTGTGGTTTCAAGTGCCCTCTTAATAGAATTCCGAAGCTGTTTTATATTAAACCTTCTACAATTTATTTCTATACGCAATGAGTGTCATTATCATGGTGGTTGGATGTTTTATATACCAGGACACACCTGTTTGAAATGCTCAGGGCAAATGTGAAACTGTAGAAATCATGTTTTATAGCAAAACATTGGTTTACGTCGTAAAAGTGTATGACAAGTTAACTTGACCTCTTCGAGTGTTGTCATTTTTTTAGAAAGTGTTCCGAAAACCATAGAACCCTAATAAATGCAGCCGACTAGTTGCTCAATAAGCTATGATGATTTCGTAACAATAAATTGTAATTGTAAAACACGACTTGATCTTAAATCTTGTCGCGCGTTCGAGCGACAAACTTGTTTCGCTATTAAGCAAGTTAGTTTGGTCTAAAACCGGCACTTGCTAACTGCTTCTAAGGCAAGTAGATAGTCTCAACTATAAACTAAAATATTAACATAAAATCGTTACTGACTGACTCACAATCAACATAAAGTGTAAACCAATAAACTGGAACAAGGTAGCATTCATCAATTAAATGAAACTTATTTAAAAATGCAAGTAGTAACTTTCAGTCAAATAAATGTTATAGATAGGTATCTTTATTATTTAAAAAAATAATGTAGTTACGAAATGAATGACTGAGTATTTACGTTAAGTTGCTTGTATGTTTTTATTCTAAAAATTAAATCCTTCATTTATAGAACCTAACGCAAACGAAACCACAGAGCACAAATAGTATGTATTTTAATAGCGATAATGATCGTGTGTAAGGTGTGTAAGGTGATTGACAGATCAGTTTGAACTAAATGTTATGAAAGAACCCCATTTGAAGGTTTAGGAGATAAAAGTAGGGCTGCAATGAAACGAATGATAAACGAAATGAGAATGGCAAACTATCAATTTGGTACTAGTAATACCTAACTTAATTTGATAGAGTTTTATTGTTCACATAAAGTTTCATGAAAATAAAGACAAAAATTTAAAATAACTTTTGATATCCAAACGCTCAATCAATAATGTCTGTATTATGTACACGGCCTGCAAACATACACTTGACAGAACTTGGTATTCGCACTACGGAATAAGTACAACAATTAATTCTGCACCAATAATTCTAAACTAAAGCATTTCTTCTTTATTCTTTATTCTTTATTGTACACAAGAAAAAATACAATTAAAAAAAAAAAAACTAAATTAAAAGGCATGTACAAAGGCGAGCTTAACCCTATCTAGAGTTTTCTTCCAGCAAACCTTTGAGGATAGGGAAAGCTGATTCAAGTTGTGGTTTCTTCTACGGTGTACTACGGTGTACCGTAGAAGAAATGCTTTTTCGAGTCTTTTTCTAGATTTTACACTTTCTACTGACAGTAACATATGCAAACCTGCAAGTAAAAAATATACGGAATACGTCTCTTCAAAAATGTAATCAAAGTTTATTTATGTTTTTTTAGAAGTTTTTAAATCAGATTTTAATTGTGGATTTGAGCAGAGAATTTTATAATATCTGCTGATTTTCCGTTCTATAATTTACCGAACACTGTTATCTTCAACGGGAGTTTGCACACTTCGCAAAAACGCGCAGATGTTGATTGATGTTCGTGTCTGTGTGTCAGCACTAACGGAAACTCTTGGACATGCAAAGCAGCGGTTTTTACTTCAATAACTGGTAACATTATTCGTCAAAATGAAAATGATTCCCGGTATAAAACTCTCGCAGTAAGCTCAGATAAAATCAACAGTGATATAACAAAATTCAGAAATTCCGAAAGTTGTCGTTCAGTCGCGTTTTTTGTTGCAAACAGGTTCAAGTTTAAAACCAGATGATTTACAACTGGTCTGTGAGTTTCACCGAAATACTCTCTTTACCGAAACATCGATAATACGAATGTCTATTCATATTTCATCCATGGTACATTGAAAAGGTTCTACCTGCTCTAGCTGACTCACCATGTTGCCTTTTGTGGTATTACCCGTGACTCCTTGGCGAAATTAAAAGGACAACCTTTACCTGGTTTCTTGGGGACTTTGGAGAATGTGTTTGACCTTAGAATCCTTGAATCCGTAAAGGCTTATCCCACGGTTCAGAAATGTTGTCGGCGAGACTTTTTACGAATAGGTAATCCTATTTTATTGGACACGTGGAGTTCACTAAAAATGTTCTCATGTTATATGAGTTTATTTTTATTTTTAAGCATATTATCCTAAAAATCAGAACACTCAGAACGATCCATTCAAACTCGTTTTATAAGTGTATTTCTAAATAGGATGTACTAACTTTTAAATAAGTTCGTACAAGGTTAACATGGTAATGTCGTGATTTGGGAAATTTGCAAATTAGTACATAATCAACGGACTTTTAAAGGAAGACAAATGTATTCAACCTTCTGTATATTTTATGGGACACAATTCTAACCGGATTAGGCCTGTTTTAATTGAATTAGGTTGTCAGTTGTTACGATGTCCCTAGATTATCCAAATGAATTAATGGATCATCGATGGTCCAAACATGATGCATGATTCGCATTAATCATCGGTGTCCTTTTATGTCGGGAGTATCTATCATCTCTGTTGACGTTAGACGGGAAATATTCTACTAGACCGATACAAAATTATCTTTGATAATATTCTGTTGAATTTATTAATACTAAATGAGCTAAGACATATACTACTTGAGACATATATCTTGGATCCACATACCTATAAAGGTACGAACTTAATTGAAATTTGTGAATATTACTACTTACTACTACTTAAAAACAAAAATTTAAAAACTACTGAAACTTGAAATAGACATATTTATTGTAATTCACGTTTGATTGCTTCTTTGAGTGTTTAATTTATTACGTTGAATATTTTCTGATATTTTTGAAACCTCAAACCTTAACTACAAGTTAGTTGAAACTGAATCAAAACACCTCAAAAGAAACTGTTCATGGAAAAACGTGTCAATGTGAATGGAGTCCCAAGTTCCCAACTGACAAGAAGGATAGCCTTTACACAGTTCATCTGAATACGCAAACCTAGTTGGGAAGCGAAAATAAAAGCCTACAGTCGAAGCAACACAAAAATAACCGTATTCTAAAAGCACAGTAACTTGTTTTTAACAAGTATATTAGCTTTTAAAATACTGCTCAATGACAATAGTTTTAAGAATTTTTTAATTAAAACTTTTTTTAAATTATTTGTAATAATTCATGAACTCAATAATAAATGTTATTACAAAAGTTTATGGTAGGTAGAAAGATACAGACAAAGATTGTTGCTGTATGAGTCACATAAACCAAGGGGAACTCTATCGTTGTATTTTGGAAGATCACCAATTCAACAAAATGCTTGTCAAAAAATTAAGAACAATAAAAAACGTTATATTGCTAAAGTTTAAAACTGTGCAGTCAATAATATCTAAGTAATATTCAAAACTGATTTGTAATTATACGCAGGCATCATACAATTTTCCTTTTAGCGGCTAATATAACCAGCTCATTGACTTATCTGCTACAAAACGAGGAAAATATTGCAACTTTATTAAACAACCTTGAATTGTCAAGCTTTATTTTACCCTTTTAAACATTTCCAGACGTTTTAAGGGTATTGCCACAAACTTATCATGTCCAGACTCAAAAATCGAGCTATGATACTGTTTATAATATACCTGTGCCGCTTGAGCTGGCACGGCAAGGGTGAATGGAGCTAACGAGACAGCCCAACGGTGCCTAGTGTTTTGTGGGGCTACTGAAAGGATTCGCCTTTCACGTTTTAGCAGTTTTGTTTTGATTTGGCACTTCCGCTTTTCAAGAGGACTTTTTGGTAAAACGTTTTATTCTGTTTGTGATGTCTTTGAAATCGAGTAACGATCCTTGATAACTAAACTAGCTAAGCTGCGGTTTATCCGCGTTATCCAATCACACTAATATTATAAAGGTGAAAGTTTTTGTGTGTGAATGTTTGTTACTCCTTCACGCTCAAACGGCTGCACGGATTTGAATGAAATTTTGGTACCAGGATTGCTTATACCCTGGATTAAAAAATAGGCTACTTTTAATCCCGGTATTTCAACGAGAATGGGAACTATTCACCGCGGGTAACACCGTGGGCCGCAGATAGTAATTCATATTTACCTGTAAATTTTGCAACGATTTAGCGGTTTGTGCCGGAGACCGAGACCGTTAATTGTGTATAAAGGTGTCTCCTGCCTCGGTCTCTGGTCTCGGTCTACGGTCGCGGCCGCCGCGCGAACCGCTACCTATAGTTTCTTGTCACTCTCATAGGTACTACTAATGCAATAAAAACGAAAGAAAATTGTTAGGATGCATGAAATCTAATAGATTCGGCTGAAAATTTGTACATACAACACCAGATAAAGCGCGGGTATATAGCCGTTACAGCGTGAATAATTTATACTGTATTCCAAACTTACCTATCTCTGTGATTGTGGTGTCATAATGTCGTGGTTATGTTAATTATACATTCATCAAGCTATGAGTCACACAATCAGAATCCTTGAAGCTATGATGTTATAGCATCGTGATATTTTATACTTGTAAATTGCAGATATAAACCTAAGTATTTGTACTTATACCAATAACGTTAGTAGGTAAACATGTTTTTATATCCTAAAATCCTAACTTAAAAAAAAATTAAATGGGGATGAAAAAAGTTTCATTGTTATTACAACACAAAATAGGAGGCGTGATAAGTAGATACTTAGGTACTAATTACAATAATTATTGTTCGCTTACTATCACTTTTAAAATCAATAGTTTATTTTACTAACGCTAAAAAATTACATACCAATGTCACACTGTTTCAAAGAGATTCTTCATTTTTTTTAAGTAAAAAATAATTTAATTCATAACTAGTGGCAACGAATGAGCTTCAGAGGCACGCCACTTACCAACCACGATCAGTAGTCAAAACATCTCTTACCTGTTGAAAAAATAACAATTAATTAATAACGCTATCTCAATAAAATTAAAATGATCATTATTTTTTAACTGTATTTATTTTAAAAATTAGTTACTTTATATTTTTATTAATGTGTTGTGAGAGAAAAAATAAACAATTTGATTTGATTTAATTTCACTTTATAATAAATAAATAATTATAATTATTAATAATCGTGTGTTATAGTGATAAATACTACTAACATGCAGAAAAAACCTACTATTTCCATCGACAAACAAACAAAAAATAAAAAATCTTTGGTAAAGATTACTTTTAACTCGGTTGACTGGCAAGCCAGGGTTAATCAAATTAGTTCGTATCAGAAGTACTATTATGAATACTTCAAGTAGGAGTATGTTTCGAAACGAACCGGTGAGACTTGTAAGGAAAAAGTTCAAGGTTCTGAAGATATTAAGCCTGCGTTGTGGGTCTTTAGTGTCCTCGATTTGAATTTATTGCGATATCTCTGCCGATTCATCGAATGTAAATAGTAGTTTAAAAATGAGTACAGAAATAAACTGTTTGTAATATCCTCGTAGTTTTAAAAGTGGTGAGATTCTAGATATATTTTGGACGTACTTCTGACTACCTACCTGTTTACATAGATTCGAAATAATTTTAATTTCTGATAATCTTAGCGCATGACTAGACACCGTTCCTTAGGATATTATTATAGTCTTATTTTACGTATTATTTATTTAAATGTTAATAGAAACTTTTTGATTATGCGATTTTGTGTAGATATCATTTTATTATTTGTTTTTACTAGCCGTTAGCATTAGAATGCTTTACCTTTTACCCAGCATTAGGATGCTGGGTAAAAGCTTCAATTCTGCCAGACTTCTCAAATGCTGGCTTTTCAAGGATCGCGAAGCCTGGAGGGAGAAATGCTTCCGTCAAAAACATCAAGTTCGCCTCGCCACCTCCGTCTCAGTCTGTAGGTATTTAAAGTGTAATTTTACTCAATACACGTGTGTGCATTGTTTTAATTGTCTTATGCAACACAATGTTTTGTTTTATATCGCTTACGCATCGAATCTTCGACCTTGCAAACAAACTTCCGCAGTGTTTGCTATATAGACGCTGATTTGACACGTTTCGTAAATAATTTAAGCGTTTATAGTCACTTCGTAGCGTCTAGACATATTATTAACGTGTAGAACCTATTTTATCTCGCGTTTAATTTAAACTTAGGTAGTCTAGAGAGTTGTTGTTGGAGCTCTTCTCTAAGGTAAGGCTAAGGTGCAAAACAATGTAGACAGACAAAGTTCATTGAAATTTAGATGTCAATATGTGTAATAAGTAAGGGATAATAAGGGATCCAAGGATCTGATGATATTGACTGATTTACCTACTGTTATTATTGTTATTATATGCAGTTCAATGTTACTTCTATCTCACCATTTCTTCAGTCAAATATCAACATTATTCTCCATAGCCGTTCTTCAATTCGTTCGTTCGTTCAATTAATATTTGATCAGTAGGTACAATTACTGATTGTTGCAACTCGCATTGGCAATTTGCCAATGCGAGTTGATTTGCTTGTAGTCTTTGACTGAAAGCAGAGGTAGGTAATTGTATACGAGGTGCATGTTTCGAATCCTGGATACAGGGCTGTCAATTGAAATGGATTGTAGCCAGCACTTTGTGTCAGTACAGCCTCCAACAAAACGTATAATATATACAGATAGTCTGGGATAAGACCAATAATAAATTAGACATCGACACATCATTATATTTTGTAAGTTCAAATGTAAGTTTAAAAAGTAAGTTCAATTTGAGTTCAGGTAATAAGAACATTGAAACAATATTTATAAAGCACATTACTATTTTTAAACTTACAAAAACACATTATAAGAAGACTTTTATTTGATAAGCTTTCATGGAACATGATGATACTGAATGATCCTTAAAAATCATTGTCGTATACAGTATTTATTTATTACATTTTACAATCTATAGCAATTAGACACACTTAATCGCTCTACCATTATTTTTATGACCTCTAGTATTTCATCACTTTAGTATATTTTTATAATAGGTACGCGTGTTTGATAATCCTCTACAAATGTATGCAATTTTGTGGCCATATGCTTTTTTTTTGTCGTATGCGTTAAACTTTCATGACTTTTATTGCTAAAGAATTGTGATATAATATTAATAATAATAATAAATTTACTACATGACTACATAAACACAGTACAATGTAACACAGGGTAGATACCTTGGATATTGATCCCAAGAACAGGCAATATAAGTAGTAGGTAAATACACACAAGGTGTTTGGTTAAAGGTGTCGTACAAAGATAAATGAGATGCAGAAAACCTGCACTAAGATATTATAAAATCTTGTGTTGCAGATTCTGCGTTTCCTTCTGAAGAGACGAGCGAGACCTTCTGAAGAGAGAGACCAAATCGAGCAGTTATTTTTAACACAATAGTCATCAATTATACAATTTAGAAAACAATAATCACAATGGAGTGTGATACAATGCAATATATTCCAACAGTAATTAAGTAGTCCATTATTCTGTCTTTTATGTCCGATCTATACGAAGTCATTTAATAATAAGTAATGCTGGACATTCTAGCATGAATTTTTTGTTGATATCCACGTCGCGAGTCAAATAAAAAAATAAATAAATATATAGAAACTCATATTTGCAGGCGGCAATCGAACCTTCCACCCTCTGTGTTAAAGGTGAGCTTTCGCCTATAGGTACTACGCCATAGAGGTTATATAAAATGATGTCTAGTAGAATCTTAGTATTTTAGTTTAGTTTAAAGTAACATCGTTCCAATAGTTTTTCAGTCACTATAATAAGTTTATCTTTGAACTTCAACTTAGGCACGTTGACTTTGTATTCCACGATCGTTGGAAAGTGGCGATATTGCTGGTTTTCTTAAGCGAATGGCTGTAGTGTTAGTGGTTTATTATTCTCACGACCACTATGACGCGTTTGTAGAATAATAAGCGTTGTGACTTTGAATCTGATAGGTATTTGGACATATTTGGCTGGACTTAGACCACTATTAAATTTACTGAAAATCATTTGTGGTTTCATGGAATTCTATAAAGGTTATCTATGTTTATGTTTACACTTTAAATTTGTTTGATGTTTTGCCTTTGTATTGTTGAAGGACAATTAATTTTAACACAATATTCAGTTACATTAATATTAGTTACCTTAAATACCGCAATCCATCATTCGTTATAACTTTTCTACCTCAGTTTTATAACAAAATGAGCGTTGATATCGGAGAGTCGTGATACAAACATTGTGCAAGAGCTCGTCCAAAGGTAATTGGCAACATCTGGCAAAGAACAGCTGTAACGTATTTATTGTCGATGCTTCGGTCTCGCTCAGACATCAAAACCATAGTAATGAAGTCTGTAACTTGGCTAGTGAAAACCTAAACATGATACAACTTCAGTAGGGCAATGCAAACTTTTTGGAGTGTATTCTTGGTTAGAGAATTGCTATGCTTTGACCACAATTATGAACTATCCTATCAACATGAAATAGAAAACACCAACAAATCCAAGAAAACCAAACAAGCGGAATAATAATAGAAGAAATAGCAAAAACAAGCTAAAAGGATGAAAGTCACGTAGCCGAGGAGTGGCCATCGATTACATACGTGATAATATTTGCTTTAACATCTCTCTGTTCTTAGTTGTTTGCCATCGACAAACTGTAGGCTTATTCGCAGAAACTTACGAAGAATGTTATAGAATTTTATTAGCAGTAATTTAACATCGTAAGGACTTAGATCAGGGCTGTTTATCTGTGCATGAGCGCATAGGATGGTCAGTTTTTATCAATTACTACTAAATTCTTTAGTATAATATCAGTTCCGAATATTCTTTTAAATAAAATTAGTACATAATATACCTACTCGTAATACTCGTAGTAGCAAAAAACTTTTTAGAATTTTCATTAGCATCTGTGATACTTACTAAAATAGGTACTTGTAATCGAAATTTGTGAAATGTGTTTTGCGTTGTGATAAATTTTACAAGCACAACTATTATAATAATACCTACTTATTTTTATTGCTAAAAATTTATAGCTGAAGGGATATTACATCACAGTATACTAACAAAGGTACAAATCAATTCTGTGGTTTTAGGTATGCGTGCGTATTGTCATTTAAAATTCCTTATGAAATCAGCACGGCACGAAACATTACGTGAGCATAGTAATGGTTTTCCGATTTATACTGGTCACACGCATATTTTAGAATTGTGATTATTGTGACCTAATTACGTGTTCCTACGATTCAGACAACAGTTAGTTAAAGATTATTGCAAAAGATCTAGAAATAATATCCAACCAATTTATCACACATAATTTATATCGATGGATACAATTAGCTTCTCCCATTCAATACCCTTAGTTCGGTGTTGAACAGATTCTGGATTTTTTATTTGTTTTCAAAAATTACCAGACAATGAATAAGTTAAACAATAACTTCGGTATATATGAGCAAAGGGAGGGCATGCCAGGAACTGTATTGCAATAAAAGCCAACATACATTTTCTATTCAAAGACGGACAACCTCTGTCGGTGATTTCACGTTTCATAATTACCGTTGCAGCTGAAGTTTTTGTATGTTTTTTCACTCCATCCATGGTCGTAGAGAATCGGAAACGGTATCATTGGTTATGGATGACCTTAAGTTCAGTCTTAGGATTTAGTTATACGCTTCAATTTCTAACGGGGTCAATAGACTTTTACTCTAGATACCGGTAGCCTTTTTATGTTCGTAGACAGAGTAATTAGGCTATGGTATTGTATGATTGCATGCTTTTTCCGTAGTATACCTAGAATAAATAAATTAAACGTGTGACTTAAATTATGTATTATTCAGGACCTCTCAACGAGTAAAGGCCTCCTCCATTTTGCTCCAAGTGCATGCAAAGCATGCAATCTTATATAATACTTAAAATGTTTTAATTTTTTATTTTTTATTTTTTTAAAGTCGAATTTATTGTGAACTAATTGAATTGTATATCTATGTGTTATGAAGGAAATAATAAAGGTTATATTATTATTGTATGATTGGTCCGTGAAGTCCATGGCTATAAGATATGACTCATTTTTATAAACTCGCTGGTAAAATTACTAGTTTCTGTTATAAACTCACGAGAATTTAAAACTCTAATTATATATTTTAGTTAAATCTCTACTAAGTATTCATTCCTTTCTTTAATTATCTTACATCACTTTAAAATACATTTAATTTTGTTGACAGTGTCGTAAGAGCAAAATTTTCAGTGAATACAAAATGCTATTACACCTATTTGGCTACCATCCAAGCTATATCGTGGAAAGGTCGAAGAATTATACCAATTCTTTGATAAAGTTGGTTAGTTCCAAGATTTTATTCTATTAAGATTGCAAAGCGTAGGTACTCTGATACTGTAGTGAGGACATGCCTTAGAATAACTTTATGCAATATTGCCTTGGCTACGGTATTTTGATTGCCTGCCTTGCCTGCGCCATGTTTGAGCGCCTACCCTATCTATACATCTCAGTACAATGACATATCTGATTGTATAATAGCTGTGTATGGGTAGCAGAGATTACAACATGTCTTTGTGTTTGTTTTTTAAGGTGACAAACCTTATAGCAGTGTGAAATCGTATTATAACTGGTAAGAAATACAAGTACAGTCGCTGCAGCGTTCGACCAGACTGCCTATTCAGTTTATGGTTAGAAAACTATTTATTATTCTTAACGCATTCCGGATGTCCTCAATCTATTTCCTAGAATGGTACGAAAATGGTACGGCACATACTTTTAATTGACGTTATGATCTGAATTATTATGATTTGTGTAAAGTAGAAACTATAACACAAAGTCAAAGAAGTAACCAATAAACAAATCAAACGATGTAGTTCTTGCCTACTCAGGACAAATAAATTTGAATTGTTAATAAATAAATAAACGGATTAGGTAAATAAACTTCGGAATAAATGAACTCAGTAAAAAGTTAGTAGGTTTTACATAATTCCAGTTTTTTCTTTATTTTTGTTTTGTGCAAGTGTAAAGAAAAACGTAAACCTAAGAACAAAAAACTCATGATATATCGAAATAGTTAAAAACAGGTCCGAAAGCAATTGAACCATTTGATTGAATCCAGCAATCCAGATCATTGTTGTCAAATTGTGAGCCTTTATTTCGACTCCCACCAGACCGGTTCATTTGGCAATAAGTACTGCATTACTGTTTGAGGTCGACTACAGCTGGTTTATTTGAAGCTCAAATATTTATTGCTGCAATATTTTTAGCAATAACTTTGTTATTAGAATATTCATCATTAATGACTGTTAGATCTTTCTTTACTATTACTTTATCTTAAATTTTAGATTTCGATGTGTCTACTCGTATTTGATTTACAATTTTGGAGAGTTCTTTTTGAAACTTGTACGCGGCAAGACAAAAGCCTGAGTCATATTCCAATACATAATTCTATTAACTCCGCTTCTTGCTAGAAAACTTCCTTAAGATTGGGGTCAATATTTTATGAAGGAATTTATCTGTAAGCTTCGTCAACAAAGAGCTCTGTGGTCACATTCCTTCGAACGACAAGCCTTGCGTTCGTTCAAGGTCATAATGTGAAGGGAGTTCTGGCTACGTAGCTTGAAACTGCTTCTAGATAATACTGCTTGACCTATACTTCCTTGACGCAAACTAGTTTTGGTATACAAAAAGTTTGTGGGTTAACGATGATGAGACGGAACAAAAAGTAGACACCTGGTAAAGGCTAAATTATGATACTATTTATACCTAATAGTGGAATTTAAGCAATACTAAATTTGTAATTTAATACAAGACGAATTCATGAGCGGAGGCTGAAAAGCTGTCTTGTATATTTCAACATGATTTTCTGGGAGGTATTTTACATTAATTTGTATAATAAGTTATAATCTTTCTCTTACGTTTATTTTCACGAAAACTTAACCATCGCCACTGTACTAATTAAATCAATCCAGCAGAGTAATGTTAGCCGAGTTGAAGATGATGAAACTATCTAAATTGCGTCGTTTTCTTAAACAATACCGCGCTGATAACTCAAATGTGAGTTCTAATGCTGAGCAAACTTCATCTCGCTGCACAAAGCGCAATTTGGTGCAATATTCAGATTTGCGCCATACGAATGTTACTCTAGAGGCACGGGCGCGGGCGTGCCTTGTCTGGGAATATGCCGAAAAGCTGATTCTAGATTACATTTAGCAGATTCGACAAGTTCGTGAACTAATTTGAATGAATTGGTTTTGAAGCGTCTGTACACTTCAAGTTTTTAACTCGCTTGATGAACAAACTTAAAGATTTGAAATCTTTTGCTTGATAGACTTTGAGTTTTGGTGTGGGGATCTAGAGCATTTGAGAAAACCGAAAATATAGGAAATTAAATGAAATATGATCACGCACGACTGTTTGAATTCCCAAGGTGTGGTAGACAAATTCTTTTAGTCATTTTAGATTTAAGAGATAAGTCAGAGATAATGGCCAAATACATATTTGGTACCTATGAATACCTACTATTTTTATGTTTTTGGTCAATAACTATATCTACCTTCATAACCTTAATTTAGTACTGCTTTAGGGAATATAATAGATATGTCAGCTACTTACAAATGCCTACAAAGGAGAGCTGTGAGCGCGGTCAGACCACATTTATGTAGTAGTTACAAACCCTCTAAAGCTTACAAGAAGTTTAGGTCATTTTACGAGTCGGAGACAACATTGACGGACGTATGACTGCTATGAGTCTTGAGCCGTCAAAGAAATTCTATGCTATAGAAACACCGCGTTGAAGATGTAATCTTGAGTCAACTGACCGATCAGACCGTTACACGATTCCTAAATGTAAACTGTATGCAAATTAACAAGTTTGTATGTGGAGTGGACCAATGGTGGCTTGTCTCTGGTCTGTTATAGGTGAATATACCGAACAATATGGAATAAGAACACGTGGTAGAGAATTGTAAGAATTTAGATTCGAATTCTTGTCTATTCGTGGAAAACTCGTTTGCGGATCTCGGTTTTAATCGACTTGAACAATTCGATTTGGAATCTAACTCCTGAAGATAAGAGTTAAAGTATTAAGAATGGCTTGAAGTTTAAGTATTTAGTAATTTTGTTGAATTTTATTCTGAAGAAATAATTATATTTTGCTTTAAAGTGGTTGATGAACAGAGACGCATTTATGTTCCACGAAGTCAAATCATAATACTACAGCAATATTAACATAATACTACATTTAACAGTATCTACTTTATTGTTTACAGCTTTATTGTATACAGTACTTAACTATTTACCTGTCTCTGTTGTGTGTTTATACGGTGAAGCTTAACTGCTATTCAAAAATTTGTTTCATGCTTCATTTTATTACATCCTCACAAAAGCAGTTTGCTCAATGGCTTGTGAATACCTATATAGTAAAAATGTCTCAAGACATCATACATCTTTAAGTTTTCGGAAATTCATGGTAATTTGAACCTTAGCGCATTGGTATAAGGACGGTAAATATTGTGATAGGTTAAGAAAATGCCAAGAACTTTGAATCGTCGGAAGCCGGTGCGGAAGAGCGGATTCTCTCTGGATAATCGAATTCATTAGCCGTCTTTGTACTGTAAATAGTGCAGAAAGGCAGTCTTGTTGTGCTCACTTACTTCAAACTGTTAACGAAGCTCTTATTAAGATTAATTAGACTTTAGATTTAATTTAAATTTACATCACCATCACCAATATAACAAGAATCACCTAGTATGTAAGACGAAGTTGAAGTGATCCTTGAGGTCCTTCCAAAATAAATGATTTTTCTTTCTTTCTTTTATCAAGCTAAGCAAAATTAGCTTACAAAAAAAATATAAAAAGTACACATTAAAAGTTTCGATCCTGCCAGGATTCGAACCTGGAATCTTCTGATCCGTAGTCAGACGCATTATCCGTTGCGCCACAGGACCCTATGCAAGAAATGATGAATTTAGAGAACACCTTTCAATACGACCGTAAAAACTTGAGCAGACAAAAAGCTATATTTAATTTTAGCATGCAAGGTTCATATTTTTTGTTGTTTTGTATGTTTCAATGGTTTCAATGCTGATTTAAATAGTTTTAGGGATTGAAACGTCACAAGGTTATCAACATCCTTACAATCCTTAATACTGGTATGCGTATTTCAGGTCGTATACTAATGTTGAAAGTGTGTGCAAGCGCACGCGTCTGACCCGCTTGCCGATAACGGGCCAGTAACCGTTGTAGATATTCCATACTCGAAACGTCAATTGAAAATCAACTCTATTTTCACTAACTTAACACTGTTCGGTATTGTAGAAATCAGCAGATGAGTACGTTATATAAGAATGCAATACTAGGTAGATTAATGTAGGTAAGTAATGTTAGGTAATGTAGCCGTGGGAGACCTGAGGAATTTGGGCGTGAAAATTGCAAGTTTTGATGATACAAATGGCGTAACTTAGGAGTCTACGTACTAACACCATTCACTAATATTTGTAGTACTTTAGGGTAAAGTTAGTTTGTAAGTATGAGCATATAGCAAACTCGGTTGACGGAGCAACTTTGTAGTTTCACCTTTTGATTAAGATGTTTCAATCTTTCTTCACCGTAACATGCAAATGTCGGTATACGATGCCTATACGGTATCATATATTTCAATAATGTTATCGAATATTGTAAACGGTCTCACAAATAATAATGCATGCATATAATCTCCCGGCATGTCTTCTTCCAATATAAAAATAATACACAATGAGGGCATGTGCCTTTACATCTTTACTAGATGATTTAAAGGCAACATGCCCACATTGTGTATTATTTTTATATTGATTAGACATCTTCAAATCTAAATGAGGAGGATCTAAATGACAAAAGATCTGAAAGAGTATGTCTACCATCTCTTGGGAATACAGTCGTGATCATATTTCATTTCAAAAGTGTCTCATAAGGTTTGAAAATATTCATTTGAATCAGTGGCCAGTTCAATGATAAATGGTCACATCGTGGTCACATCAGTAATAAAGCTATAAAGTGAGCACTGAGCAGTATAATCATTATTCATGATATCAACCTGAGCGATATAAAAATATAATTGCACAGCATATTAAGGCTCTAGAATCTTTCCGGATGTTCAAAGTGGTAATTTTTACCTTTCGTTACGCAATTTAACTTCATAACTACACACTCTCTATACGGGCAAACATTTGCTATGCAGATGAAGTGAAAATATCTACTAATAATCCGCCCGGACAAACACTTTCTCCATTACATTCGGTAGCGTAATTATATACCTAATCAATTCGAATGTGCTATGCTCTAGATAAAAAGCGGTTATTTCTATAATGACCTTCATAAACGCAGAATGACTCGCTATCTTTCACACGATTGTGAGATTTAACGAAACGTGTTACAGTTGATTTTATGATGATCTAGCGCAATTTTGATACGTGCTCGTCAAATTGTTTGTCAGGCGTTTGGTATTGATCATCAACGTCAGCTTCTTATTTTCTGGTTTCATTTTCGTTGTTATAAGTATCAAAACTGCTTTCTATTGTTATAATATCCTCAATACTATAACAATAATCACTCTAATTAGTTAAATATTTAAAATAACAACATACTATATTGATGAATATCAGAATAATGAATATTTGATGAATGAGATGCATGAATATTTTTTTTTAAGTTTGAATAACCTGTATCTAATATTTTATTTACTCCAGAGATCACAGAACGAGATCCCGATAATAGTTCATCAAGTAAATTCTTCAATTTGCAGGGAATCACATAATATTGACCAAGTTTTCAATAATAATCTTTTTCTTAGGCTGGTGACTTTATGCCATAGATTCCGGTTTTGCTTATTAGGATTTAAAATATTTTTATACCTTCTCGGTAAAAATTGACTCAGTGAACTACAAGTTAGTAAAATATTGTAATTTTTATAATTTCAATGCATCCTACTACTTTATATCCCCAACGCTAAAATATTTGACTGTTGAAATACTTTTCATTTTCCATATAATTTCTATTGAAATAAAGTAGAAATGTGTATTCATTTTGGCTCCGCTTAGAGCGATTTTGCGAGCCGGTTTTGGCAGCTTTTGTGCAAGAATAATACAATTCTTCCGCGTTTGACTCACTGCATCTTATTAATTTTGAATTTCATTTCGTCATTGTGCGAAACGAATTTCTCATACATTATTTTCCCCGTTTTTGAAATTTATGACTCACAAAATTGTTACATTCACAAAATTATTTGTTGATTTTCCTAGCGAATATAAAAAAACAGTCAATGAAAAAAAAACTGCAGAGAATGAGCAATATTTATTGAGATGACTTTTAAATCGGAACAAGATGCTTATCAACTGCAAACATGAATTTCTACCTGTTTTCAAGAAAGAGGGCATTTAAAATGCAGATGCAAGGGATGCGCTCAAGCACATCATATCGTGGAGGGGAGAACCGGTTCAACCTCGTCACTAGTTGCCGTACTCGACTTTGTCCTCCTTTTGTGGAATTGTTTATGTGATTTCTTTTCGCGAATTTTACATGAAACTCAAGTTTATTGGTAGAACTGATATTGATACCTCAAATGCATTTGTTATGTACCTATAGTAAATTTATACTAATTAGCAGATTTCACTTTTCAGTTGGAAAACTCAGTTTTGAAATAGGACAAGTAATAAGTATACATTCAAAGAAATAACACAAAAATTCTGTCTATTGACTTCAAAGTTGAAAATATTAAATCAAGCTTTTATACAAGATTGAAATAATCTAAAGAAAAGTAGTCATAGTTTCGATTCTTTGATAATACTATTAATGAACTGTTAGAGCAATAGAAACGGGTGACTTCGATAGTCATTGGCTCGTGTAGCCACAGAATATAGATTACTGCTCGTTAGAGCGCGTTGAAGTCTTCCGCTCAACCGTTTAAAGAGCTTTGAAAACACTAGGTACATTATACTAATAATCTACAGTTTCATCAATACTGTTAAATAATTTTGAACTTAAGAATACTAGACTCGATTCTGTGTCCGCAAGTCTCGCGTTTCTCCCATACGGAAGAAAGTTCCACCGAAAGCGGTTTCTGCGATCGGAATTTTGGTCAGACACGTATTACTGACATAGAGCCGGCGCGCCCACCTGCCTCCACACCTGAACCAAAAGTGTGTCACCTCCTCCGAGCCGTCACAACTTTCACATTACCTTAAATTAACACACAACTATCAAATACCCACCTTTTCCAAGCCACGGGGCGTCTTGAGCTTAAAATCCGGTTATGCACTATCAGGGTAGGGGTTAACGCACGGGCACTGTGCTTGAACACTAAATACACAACACTGGAGTCACAAGGTCCGCATGGTAGGCTGGCCGGTGTGTTCGCGTCGGCCGCCGATTCAGCACTGAGGCAGTGAGGCTTTCTTCAAGACAGGCGCGGGCGCAGGTAAGAATGACACGCACACTGGCGCGTGGAGGCTGGCTGTGTGTGACAATACTTATTCTGATTTTAATAGTTGAAAGGACTTCCTTCGTCTATGGTAGGTACCTGTGGCCTCTATCTATTGAAATAACCTGCGGGACTTGTTTGCCGAATTCTTTAGAAAGGTAGTAACCTGCCATATATAGCAAAATAATTTCGATGGGAAACGTCGAAATGGTAATCGCGATAAACTGAATTAAATGTAAGTATATACTTCTTAGATACATTATTTAATACATACATTTGTAGCAAATATCTGCAGAACAAAGAAAAATTTGTCCCGGAGAGGCATCGAACCCGCTACCTTCTGCGCGGCTTCATCCACTGCTCCATAGTGAATTATTTCAACGGAAATTTTAGTTAAAAAATGTAAGCGCCTCTGACTACCCCTATACACTTAAAAAACACATCTTACATCATAAGATTTTGAAAATCAATGGTTCTGATAGAGGCGAGCCTTTTAGCGTTTTATTTGAATAGGAACACACAAAAAGGTGACGAATGCCGTTGTCTCTACCGTTTAGGCATGCGGCTTATTAGTATGGGGACCACAGCTCAGCTGAGTAACAGTATCGGCTGCTTCGAATTGTCAGGTGAAGAATACTTAGTTAAAATATACGCTTTGTGTTATCTGATTGTTCTCTCAATCGGCAAAGAAATATTGGCTAGAAAGGGTTAGTTACTACGAAAACTGAAATCGATACATCGTGTCAATAATCGCAGTTCATATTATGTTGGTGGAAACTGAATTCGGAACATTTTACCAATTTAAGCTGAACTGCGATTATTCAATATGACCACATGTTAGAAACCAGTACCTAGTGTCGCTGCGACACGTCGTTGTGCCAACCTAATGAGGGTTTAAATAAAATAGATTAAATTAAGATAACTTCGTTAGTTTTTTGTTGATGTTATAAATAAAATAAAATTTTCAGAAAATATATTTCGTGGATTTAAGAGTATCTAATTATTTATTGGAAACGCACTGGAGGAAATCTTTGAAGCCTTCCTCCATGAGTATTGAGTACCTACCTTATCTATCTCTTCTTCGAATATACTGTCGGTTAAATATTTTATATTTAGAAATTCAGACGACACTTTAAGTGCATATCATCGTATTTTATAATCAAACATCAGTTTAATATTTCAATGCCAACGTGCGATAATTTATAGATTTCGTCGAAAAATCTCTCCTTTGACATAAGTTTTACATAAATCTGCCAACATTCGAATTTTAATTTAAACTTCACCTTGTAACGAACCGATTGGTATTAATATATTCAGTAAAATCAGTAATATTTAAAAGTTACATAAATCGCTCCGTTCTCATCAGATGCATGAGATTTTAAAATGACAGGAATGCGGTAGGTACTTTCGCTGGTAAAAGCTGTGACGTCATACACTCATCGAAGTTCGACTTACCGTTTCGGTGCGTGGAACGTACGTAACACAATTTGTGTCAAAATGTGTCAATTTTGTAATTATGCGTGTTTGGAAACACGTTTGGTACATTTTACTGAATCTTGATAGGTTAAATTATTTCAGATGAGTATTGCAAATTACGTACGGTCAGGTAGGTACCTGGTATTGGACCTAAACGGAAAATTGCGTTTAATAGCCAATGCCAACCCGCCATGGTGTCGGTTTTAAGCTGTATAGGCTGTACCTACGCTACAGCATAACGCTATATTGAGTACGAAATGTGAAGAAATGATACAACATTCCACAAAAAAATAACCAATAAAAATTTAACAATATGACGTCAATAAAACACAGCTTTTAGTACCTCGATACATTTAATTATATTACCAGCTTTGGTAATTGTTTGTTATTGTAATCAAAACGAGTTTTAAACAAACAATTAGCTAATATATCTGGACACATTTCTGTTTGTTGCGTAAATGTTTTAGTAAACTTGTATCGTTGCGTTATTACTTACTTGCTAATTAGAGTAGCTAATTCTATTCATAATGGTAGTATGCCACTGATATTGTTGAATTTGAAAATGAGCTCTATTGCATTGGATTTAGATTTATTACCATAGGTTTTTAAGATTCATCTACGATAAACTGTTGAGTCAGTACTGACCGTCTTTTTATCCAATGGAATTTAATACGTGCCTTAGAAAAAATGTGATCGGATGAGTATGATCCTAGTAAAAACAGACCAATGTAAATGATAAATTAATAATAAGAATAATTTGATTGACATAATAACGTAAAAAGAGTATATTAATAAGAGTATTTATGATGATAAAAAACATTATTATTATTATTATTATAAATGCAATGCCATTAAGCTTTACGCGGTATAAATACTTATATTTAGCCTTTGAGACATATTTTTTTCAGAAATGTAAATACACAGGTATTATTTGAACACAATACCGTATTGGCAAAGTGAGTTAGGTCTTAACTTTGATTCAAGTTTATACTAAGTATAAAATAATCTATGCATGCTGCCATACTTAATTATGCTATTTAAAGTTATTTGTGATTTTGTTTTTATAAATATTTGTTACAATAATTTTTACCCAAGTACCTATGTACTCACGACGCTCCCCTTCCAACACTAACCATTTAATTTTGTAGCATTTCTAAATCCCGACAGAAGCAAGTAAACTTAGTGCTTACATAGTACAATTACTCCTAACTAGGTACCGCATTTTAACTAACAATATGAAAACTTGTCTAGCAAAGTCAAGTGGCTTTCAGTCAGATTACCTACTATTCTATAAAATGAAATGAAAACAGCCTAAGAATATATCCAGGTATCCATAGTATATACTGGACACTTTTGAAAAGGAATGGGCCCTTATCGCTGAAGACAGACAGGAGTGGAAAAAGAGAAGGAAGGCCTTTTCCCTGCAGTGGGACACAACAGGCTTAAAATAATAATAATAATAATAAATCCATAGTATGATTCAGATCTTTTTAGGAAGATCCTATTATAAAGACTCATTGTTTTCAATCCTTTAAGTCAGATTTAGCGATAACAGCTTTAAAGCCTTATCAAACAATATTCCAATTTTCCAGGATATTCGATTTAAAACGCCGCTGATTACATTGTTTCTATAGAATATTAAGACAATTGTCTGTAATTTCGTGGGAGAGTATCTCAGTGTTACATTGTTGGTAGTTACGGTTTATTCTACTTCCTTATTGTAGTTCCGATCTCACATTTTTGTACGTAGTTAGCTAGGTTTTTCTGTTCTAGTAAAATGTAAATTGATATAAATATTTTAATGTAATTACCTACCTCGAAAGGTGGTAAAACTAAAATCAACCAATTCTATTCATTGAAGTAATTTTTCATTTATAACCGACCTAAAGCGAAACCTTTTTTTTTTATTTTGTCTTTGTGTCTGTTTGCATTACCTATTTTAGTTCAATATACTTTTATAATACGTTGTCTTACGTGTTAAATTGCCTTAGTAAATCCTTACAATGTTTTCTTGGTTTATGTATGCTTACCTACTTACATTTTCAAAAACTAAAAACCCATCGATTATTGTTCCGAATTTAAACCTACATTTGGATCGAAAGATGAGTATAAATGACTCATTACCAATACGAGTCTCAAGCAAATATTTTCAGCAGCTTACATCAAAAACACAAAAAAGTTTAAAACAGGTTTGCAATTACTGTAATATAAATATTCACTAACAAAATATGAATACAATGTGAAATGGGCGGCCTTATCGCATAAAGCGATCTCATTAGGGCCGATTGTGTGTGCGAGCATAATATATTGAGATGAGGAAATAGGTGTATTATCATGAAAAGCGATCTTAAAACCTCCTTAAGATGTCATATTGTCTTAGGGCTCCTGTCGTTAGGGCAATTTCAGATGAGCGTTTTCTGCGCGCACAAGCCCGTTATTGTAATGCGTAAAAGCTATCATTTCGTACGAACGTAGATCCGCATATAAACGCGCGAATACGACGCCCCCACGGTTCATTAATCGAACACGTCGCAATGAGTGCACGCCGTAGATACGATTTATTAAAGCGCAAAATATAGCAGACGTGAATGCACGTTGCCTAAATTAACGTGAACACGCAGGAAAATCGCAGGTTGTGCAAGGGGGGCCAACGTCATTTGAGTGAAACATCCGTTTGCGCTCGTGTATGAACAACTCGTATTCCAAGATGGCAAATGCCATGACATGACGAATGTCTTAATATGCCGTCAAGTTCATTAACCATCAATTTTGATGTTTGACATCGGTCAGGTGTCTTTTTAGTCATTTTAAATGACGTGATGGTGTTGATTATGCTGGCAATATTGACGAATTCAATCATTTCTTATTCAAATTCAAAGTGCGTTATCATTTACAATGCGTTATAGAACTAAAAAAATCCATAGGTACCTGTCACTAAACTACCGACAGCACGTCAAAACCTACAGTGTGTAAGAGCCTTTAGATCTTTAGTACTATAGGTACATAGCTTCATGTTGCGGGTTCGATTCCCGCTACGGGACAAATGTTTGCAGATATAGATCTGTTCTACAGATATTTGTTCCGGGTCTGGATGTTTTTCTATCTATAATAAAGTATGTATTTACAATTTTTTTTATCTAAGTAGTATAATTATCATATCAGTCATCTGGTTACCATTTAACACTAGCAATTAGTTGCTTAGCTTGGAACTAGATGACGCCGTGTAAATGTCCTAGGATATTTATTTTTCTTTTTTTGTTCTTTCTTTTACACCTTACATCCCTGTAAATGAAATACTTGTCCAAACCAAATACCACAGAATTTCCTGAGCCTAATGACGGAACCCTTTGTTACGGACTGAGCTAGCAGGCTGTGAAAGGCTCTATGTAATTACCTAGGTCGCACAACGCCCCACGAACTGACCACTGGAATTGCACCTCTGAATAGTACGGGTACAGCATCTATCTCCGTCTATCTGGATTACCTAAAAGAAATAGCTTTCTACGATAAAGCCCCTTATTCAGTATTTATTTATAAGTTTGTACTTGTATGTTTATTCTGTGTACCTACAATAAAGTGTAAATTAATTGAAATGAAATGAAAAAAAAATATATGATCACGACTGTATCCCAGGAGCGGTAGACATTTCTTTCAGATCATTAGGCAATTTTTAGATCTTTTTGAAGATGTCTAAGGGGGTAGTCAGAGGTTTGTCTAAATACATAAGTACATAAATTAATCCATTCATTCATTTGGTATAGGTACTTGGTTTCAAAAATGTGTGAGAAAACATTGTATTGTAATAATTAATATATTGCAGTAGGTACTTATAGAACTATAACATATAACATATCGTGAGGAAACCCGCGGCTTAGTCAGCCCCACATGGTATTGGCCATTATATGTATAAAATCTCATCAATCATCAATGTATTTGTTTAAAGTATTAATCGTAATCGCGAAAGTTTAAGAAAGACTAATATCACCTTTTCCTACCCTTTTTCAAAGCATTCATCGTAAACTATCCGAGAAAATTAAAAAATTAAAATTGAGTTACAATAACCCTGCAGATCGTATAGATATTTATTAGACAGATAATAATTAATCTGTGATCTTGTGTGTTGAAACGTACAAATGTACTAAGACAAACTTAGTTACCGAAAGCTGGTTGCCACCGAGACATAGCATTCAGAAATGTCTTGCCATAGCTCTTACGCCAAGACGGGTCGCAAGTTGTCTCAATTAAAGTTTTCACACAATGCAATGGTGTAGTTCACTAATTGTGAATAGTTGGGATGTTACATGACGACAACTGTGAACTATGTAGGGATATGCTGACAATTCAACTCATGTCTAACAGCTGTTTTTATACTTACCAATAGCTGTCATAGTTTGAGAAATACTGTGTTTTGAATTAATGTATTTTTGTTGGGAAGTAAAAAAAAAAGTTTTTTTAGCACGATCAAGACGACCAACAATACCATGGACGCATTTGTCACGAACTCTACATGTTTTTAATGTAGTACTTAATCATACTTTGATTTATATTCAAAGGGTTGTTTATATTTATAATCTTGGGCTTTTAATTTGGTAATATTTTTTATAACTTCTGCAAAATATGAGTTTGTAGCAGAATGCATTTGTAAATACTCGACTTCTCCTTTATACATCTTTAAAGGGACTGTAAATGTCTAATGATCTGAAAGAATATACCACACCTTTGAAATAAAGTCGTGATGATTTTCATCCGTCAAAATGATAAAATTTCCTTTATTCTAGGGTAAAAGTTTATGTACATAATAAAAACTTATAACACAAAAGCCCATAAAGTACACCCGGTCCATATTAGCATGTGCAAAAAGCTTCTGTTAGTTTGTAAAATGAAATAACCGAAAGAAAATTACGCTAGGGAGTTTCACGTTTTATTTCGTTTATTCTGAACAGGAAATTGCACTTAGTGTTCAGGTAAATAATTTTAAGGCTTAGCATTTTATGGCAGCTGGAGTGTTCTGCTTTTGTGAGCGTAATTGAAATAAAGTTTGTGTCGGAGGTATCGTTATTTTAAAGTATTAAAGTTGTATGAAAAACTGACGAGTTCTGAGCCCGCGTCTCACGTGCGTCATTTCTCTTAAAACAACTTTTAGGCCACTAATAACTACTGATAATTTCAATGATTTCCCAGATCAGTCATAATTTTATATTATTAATTCTTGATGAAAAACTTCTCAAGCTCGAGATTAATAGCGAAATTTCTAGGCAATGTTAGATTATTACATTTTTCCCATTAAAGGTTCATTAATTTTACGAATTTTCTTCTACTTCACTGGCTTCAAAATTATTTTATCATCCTTGATTCCGTGTCATGAAAGATTTATGAATCAGAGCCACAAAAGGTATATAAATTTTACCGTGTTATGCCAAAACGTGCCAAACCACGAACTGACCAATATTCTGTTTGGTATACCAAATGATTAACTTCATTTATTTATTTTTAGGCTATATTTTTCCACTACAAGGCCTCCCCATTTTTCAGTTTTTTCTATCCTTGGCCGCTAGTTTTAATTCAGAGACGTGCTGAGTTTCATAAATTGGACCTTTGATAGATTAACCTACGTTATAAAGCAAATACAATGGTACTCAAAACTTTATTTCAAAAGGCTTAGAAACGGTTTATTTCTTGTATAACTTAAATCGGTTCTTTAGAAATAGAGCTAATAAATAAAAGTAGCGAAGTAGTGAGAACACTAGGGTTACTCAGAATGTGTAACAAAAGTAGAGAAAAAGTAGAGTTAGCATATTTAAAGCAGTTAGATTTTTACAGAGTAGAAATTTTTAGCTGTCAATTGAAAATGTAGTGCTTCCAAAGCTCTTTCGAATGCACTATTGTACTCCACTACTGCGGGTATGTATTTAATATTTTAGTCGAGACTTCCCATTCTCATGATGTATCTTTTGCATCGTCTCGTCATCAGTGAACTCATTATAAAAATTGGATATTTTAATAAAATCTGTCCATTCATTTGTTACTTTTAATCTCGCCGCGCTTGAGTAACCGAAATTAATTTTATCGATCTACCCTTAGATGTTAGTTTAGTTGAGCCAAGGGTTGCGTCCAATATTTTCTCCAGCCTTTACGGGACTAAAATAAATAGGAACTGTTGTTCCAGGACTTGCAACTTAGTTATCCATGGCACCGCTATTAGCTGTATTTGTTTGTTTAAAATTAATTAATAAACTAGCTACTCGCGTCACTCGCTAGCACTGTAGAGAAATGACCGTTAGATTGTCTCTCTTCGTGTGTGTTGACCGCCGAGCGAGCATCGCTGAGCGAGTATTATCTTTGATAACTATGGTCGCTCATCGACAAATTAGTGGAGCGAGTCCTCATCGGCAGTGTCATCCTCCTCATCTCTTTTGTTTACACGGAATGTTTATCTATCGTACGTTTCTTGAGCGAGAAAATAGCCGATAATTAGTTGCTTCCTTGCCAGCGGTGGGAGCGGAAAACCTCAAGGCGTGTCAAATTTACCATCAAAACCATACCTTACTCTACATTAACATTCGTAACTTTCGATGCAAATGTTCTGTGAAATAACCTACCTGTAGGAACGTATGACAACATTACTTTAACGAGGATCGTTTCTCTAAAGTAAATATGGGAGTAGGCTTTTAGGTGTATGAGATTAGATTTTTGAGAGTTATGTGAGTTAGGATGTCAAGCTGTGCGATGGGTTGATGATATAAAAAAAAACCTAGATTTTGGATGCGGGCGGCTCTATACAGAACCGGAATGAATGGCGTGAACAGAGGGACGTGGAGACACAGCAGTAGAATTTTATTGGCTGCGGATGATAATAATAATGATGAATGTGATGATGAATAAAGATCCAATTAATCGAAACACCCTTTAACTTTCAATTAGGAAATCAGGGATTCAAATCACATTATTTCTTCTAAATTTCCTCTTGCAGGCCATCAAGTCACCTTTCTGTTATCATAATGCTAAATGTCAGTTTTTCTCTGCAATGATAAAATTGACAGATATCGTTCCTACATCAAGACAAAATTTAAAAATTTAAAGAAATTTATTTATAAATGACTGTGTAGGTAGACCCTATAGGTAAATATCCCAGAAGTCAGAAGACTTAATTTTTAAGATTTTTATCCAGTTTTAAATAATTTGAAGATGTTTATTAATTTAGAGGTATGTCCAAAAACATTTAATAAAATTAAATGTCCTCATTTTGCAGATGTTAACATTCCATACGTGACAGGTCGCAAGCACATCATGAATATCCGTGAGAGCGAGCGTATAAAACGTATACATAATACACAATAATAGCTCATATTTTGTAATTTCCTATATTTCACCAACATCACCGACATAATGAAAGAATGTTCATAGTAAAAATTATTCGCACACGGGTATAAAGATTCATTCATACTGTGTTTTTTTATATTTATTGTTTAAAAGACTTACTGTTGTTATCAATAGCCATTTTATTTTGATTAAGTACAGTACTGGTACTTAATCAGAATAAAATGGCTGCTATATTCCCGGCTCCACGTTTCCCCCCTTCAAATAATGAAATGTGCATATCTCGCAAGTAAAGTTTTATTTGAGTACCTATAGATATTAAAGGTGCGTAGATAATTGAACTCGGTATATCTTCCTCCCTCGTGGAGTATTGCAGTATCATTAGGAGTCACGTCTGACGCACCTTTAGCAAGGGGTACGTCGCACACGGCAATGAAAAAGGGATAATTGCATATTCCAGCCATTATTTTTTCTCATTTCACCTTCCGAGCTGGGGTACGATTCTTGCGCAATAAGTAGGTACCTACTCGAGAAATGTCGCTTTTAGGCCGAGCGAAGCGAGTTATGTGATTAAAATGTGTAGAGCGAATCGAGTTTCGGTGACAAAGGCGTGTCATGTCAACTACCTATAGGACTAATTTATGAGCCACCTTAAAGTTAAAGTTAAGCGAATAATGTTATTGAAATCACACGCACTTGCGCTCGTTGGGGCCCTAGCCATTACAACTAACGTATTCACAATCGCTTTCGCTCTATAGATATACAAAATGTATAATGATGGAAAAATAAAATAAAAGAAGCAATCTTATTAATGGCTACAGGCTCAAATCTAATGTTTTTTAACTCCTGAGTTCCCGACCCCAAACAGAGAAATGTTATAAGTTTGAACGCTCTGTGCGTTTGTTTGTGTGTCAGTGTGTCTGTCTGTGTGTCTTTTAAACGAGCGGACCGATTTGAATGCAGTTTTTTATTTAAAAGCTGGTTTTCTGGCGGCGGTTCTAAAACATGTTTTATTAAAATGTAAAATATCGCACGCGATACATTTCGTTCTCGTTAGAATCGGGCCTGCTTATCCAGCTAAATTGCGTTTTGAAAACTCATTCTTTATTAGACGAGGCGCGCGCCTTGTTATCTTGGTTTACGGCAAATATCATCCCTAAGCTTCACTTCAATGTTTTGTGGTGTTTTGATGGCTTGAAACAAAAACCAATGTCTGATTAGCTCGTAAAATAGTTGAAATTTTGCTCTACATTCTTAGTAGTCCTTTGTTTGGTGGTTTTCGGCCAGGTGATATAAATGAAATACATACATAAAATAATGGTTGAAGATGTCTGAAAGTAAAAACTTAACACGATCGTTTTGTTTCGAAATATGGCTGTTTTAGGACCGGTTCGTCTGCATGAGATAACGCATGAACTTAGACTGTAATGTATCTATGAACTTAGATTCTAAATCTGAGGCGTAATAAACACAGCTAGACATTTTTACATATTGTTTTTTTTTTTTTCTTAGTAATAACATTTTTCTAGATCATTTTAGCTAAGCGACGATCGGAGCGGTCACATTCTGGAATGCCAGAAGTGGTATTTAACGGCTGAGCACTTCCGTGCTTCGAAGGGCACGTTAAATTGTCAGGCCCTGCTTTCAAAGTCGTTAAGCCATGACGAAGGCCTTTAGGCGGCCTTAAAACTCTGTCACTAGAACCAACCACTTGCTCATACGAACTTACTTACCTACATTCTTAGAATTCTTTTTGTAGGAACTTGTAGTATTATAACATTTGGGTTGACCTTGATGACAATTTATGAATCACTATCATTTTAAAATCAAACTTTCCCACATCTTTGTCATGCTAATGGTTACATAGAATGCTCACGAATCCTACGAAACTGGCGCAAGTCACAGCTGGGCAGAGCAATCCTGACTCATTTCATTCGCCTCGTTACTGAAGGCAACGTTTCAAAGAGCGCGACTGAGAGACACTCGGAACTATAATAAAGCAGAGAAACATTACGAATTTGACTACGAGCGTCTTGAAAAAATTTGCCGATTTATATTACCAATCTGTCAAAGCCTTGCTGTTAAGGTGGCCCTTCCCGGTGCGTCTATCATCGACGCGGGCATAGCTGAAAAGCTTGTTGTTTAATCCAGCGCAATGCTAGAAAAAGAAGCAAAGCGAAAATTTACATTATGAACGGCCAAAGTTCAGGTAAAATTTATGCTAAAAGCAGGTTTTTGGAAGCTTATACTGAATTTGTTTCTCAAAATTTGGATTTTTAATTTCGATAGAAACCTAGATATAGTGCACAAGATACCTATTAGTCCAAAAGTTTAAAAGAAAGATCTGTTACAACGGCATAATCACGTACGAGCGTTTGTATGAAAAGTGAGCCGGGTTGGCCGCTCTTAAAGCTCCTACACACTAAACCAGTGGCCAAGCCGGCGAGATGTTTGAGGGCGGGCTTGTCACACAAACGATTTGAGCCGCCGGGTAAGCCGCTTGGCTATGTGTAAGATTTATTTGTAGTCAAGTCTTATTGGAAGCTTCTCTCTCTCTCTCTCTCTCTCTCTCACTGTGCAAACTTGGACTTCTTTGTTACTGACATGAGACAACACATTTTTTTGGCGTAGAGGCCTTCTGCACTCGCCAAAGCCCGGTGAAGTTATAAAGGTCCGGAAGACCACTTAACATAAAAATCCGTCCAAAAAAAAAAAACCTCGAAAGCCACGGAGCGCACTTAAATGTGGAGCTAACGTTTGTCGCCAGGTCAGAACGTCACCTTTTGTCGGAAGTTAGACAGATGCTCGCCGTAATTTTACATTCAAATCTTTCGCCTTAATTTCTTGAATGCTTTTCTCTTATTTCAGTGAGAATAGTTAAAGCTCGATGAAACAAGTTTTGAACTTTATCTAGAAAAAAGAAAACTCAGTAATTGATTGCGATCTTAGGGAAATAAGGATTTAACATGGCTGATTGTAGCCTGAGAATCTAGAAATTGAAATTGAATGTTATCTAAAAAAATCGAATTATGGAAAGAAAAAATCACCAATACCAGTTGTAAAAAGTTATAGATAATACCTACTCAAATAATACCTTGGGCACGCTTCCGTCGGGCAGTGGCTTGGATCAGTTGATCTACATAAAGATCGTTTGTAACGATCCTTAGGTGGCTCAACTGGTTCTGTATTTTGTATGTAATATGTAGTAGACTAGTAGTTTAGTTTCTGTATACAAATGTTAGAAGTAAAAAAGTAACCTCAAATAATACCTGTTAGTAATATTATTTAAACCAAAGACGATTAATATCTAGAAGACAGACAAAGGCCATACACAAAATCGTAACCCTAAAAAATAGCCTGAAAACTCTAAAACATCAATTTTATCCAAGAAATTTCAATTACTTTCTAGTTAAAATGTTTAAATATTGAATATTGTTGCTACCTACTACTAAGTATTGAAATTTCTTGGATAAAATTGATGTTTTAAAGTTTTCAGGCTATCTGGTACTGCGGGATCGGGTTACGATTTTGTGTATGGCCTTTGTCTGTCTTCTAGATATTAATCGTCTTTGATTTAAACGTAATAGAGAAAAGGTTTTGAACAATGATAATCTGGTTGGATGAAGTTTTTAATCTTTTTTTAAAGTATTTTTTTTCATTAGCCAGTCCAGTAAAAACGTAAGCTCTTTAATTTCACGAGCAAATACATAAAACCAGATGAAAAATGTATATAAATTATTGTAAAATACGTAGCCTAAAGCCGGACAGTTCCTACTTGCTACGTACCTATAGTTGTCACCAAATGTCGCAATGCATCATATTCCTGAATTATGATCCTATCCTATTGCCATATCCAACGTGATACTGTTATCCAAATGATTCATCGCGGCTTGCAATAAATAATACGAATCGACGCTATTGTTTTTGTTTTGTATGAGAACTGGGTAATTTGTAGGTACCTTTAGAATCTTTTACGAAACCAGTTGAGCAGTCAGCACCAATATTTATAAATAATTGCGCAAAGTCAGTTGTGAGATAATCAAAATGTGTAAAAGATCTCATTCAGTAAAAAACCATGCATTGACCTTTTGGCTTCTAGGTATCATAAATAATATGACGTATTTATTTAAAACCCTTTATTTATTACTTAGGTACTTGTTTGCTTGCTTACTTGCTCGAACCGTGATTTTTGTGTGCATTTAGTACCTACAGTAACAGTCAAACTGCCGGGTCAAACTCAACCAACCTTAAATTTCAACACTTCTTGCCTACCATAGTCTATCTTTTGAAATTACTCTTTAAATGACTGTTTAAATACATTTGCTTATTCTCTGTACATAAACTTTTGTTTTAAACTAAGTTTCGTAAAGCTATTAACTTGTCTCGTAATTCTTACCCCTGAGAACTGAATAATGATGTTGTGCTGTCGCCATTAGCATTATACAGAAGGACTATGTTATGAGGTGGATAGGTATAATATAAGAGCCCAACTCAACTCTCAACTCTAGTCAGCTCTAGTTCTACAGAGCCAGCACGCGGAAGAGCGGTATTAAAGCATGCATTTCAAAACGCCTATATTGTGTACTAGCCCTTAAGGTTGTGTTTGTATAACACAATATGATGATGGTTTTTAACGTTATGAGGTGTCGCTAGATTTGTCTTGATTGTTGTGAATTGTTAATCAAAATAATGAGTCTTATTTTTTATTGAGTAAACCATTTTTTTTTCAGGTTCTAAGTACTTCCATCATAATTTGTCTGTGACAAGTTGAAACGCATCTCTCAATTAAATCATACATCACTATACCCTTGTGTGGTTGTAAACACATCACACGACCCATTAAAAGTTCCCAATTCTCACCAAAACCCATTCTAATTGATGTGTGCCGACTCCACAACAATATGAGATAGCTAATTGCGTCGTCATCACTTGCACCCAGCGTGTATTCGCTAATTACTCAAAGCTGAACACCAAAACTTGTATAGAAAGCAGGTAAACGGCAAAACTTGTACAATTTAGAATAGTATAAATTCATTAAACTCTTACTAACTATTAATTACTTAACTATTAAAATTATATTTATAAATACATGTACACGGGGTTTTATCGCGTTATTAGTCCACCCGCGACCATGGCTATTGCAACATAGTCGAAACGTCGGGACGTAAACAAATAAGGTCAATAACGCGATAAAACCCCATGTACATGTATTTATAAGTAAATATGAATTGTGATCGCGAAAGTTTAAGAAAAACTATTAAAATTATTACAACAATTGCTGTTTTTTAAACTTTTTGAAGAGGGATATGGCCATGTCTAATAATACAAGAATGATTAGATATTGCAACGAAGCGTAAGTCAGATAGAACATGAATTGGATGAGCTTTTCCTAATTTTTTTTGAGAGAAGGCCGACCATTCCTTTTTTAAAAAATTACAAAAAGTGCACGGTTGTGCCGATGTGCAAACGCCGACAAAAACCGTTCTATCTGACTGCGGCCGAATGCCAAACGTTCTCATGCGAATGAGGTCTTTCATGATTTATTACCAAAATTTCTCACTCCTCTTTGAATAGACACATACCCACTTTTCGCGTTATAAATTGTTCAAATTGTTTGTCAATGATGATGTCAAAATAGCTAACGAGTTTATTTTACCGGTAGAACAGGTACTGTGGTGATTGATACACTTCGAGTAGCTTTTGCAATAAGGTTTCATGGCGTTATCTAGTTTTGTAAGTTACTGGTAATGGAAGCTCATTATTCCATAACTAATAGGTACTTACCTACATTACTAGTATTAATAATAGAACCATCGCGTAATCTGGATTTTGAATTGAATAGGAATTTCTAATGCTGATATTTTTTTTAAAGTAGGTCCTTACCTGCGAGACTGAAAATGTAGGTATGTTGCCATCCACATCTTCGCCGCGATCGGCGCACGGTGAAGAAGCTGAATATGAAACTGTCAACAATCCACACTCAATCAAAAGAGATTTGACACTATTCACGGGGCAAATACCGACAAAAACGGTAACAAGGCGCGGGTTGCGCGCAAAGCCGTTTAAAATAAGCGAATGCGATCTACTTACTTACACTCCTGATTAGCGGGTTGTTCATGGCTTAGCGCGCGATCTGTGGGCGCACTCGCCAGAAGAGGCTTTTACAGCGCTACCGAGCGCGAGAATATACTCTAAGATAAGGGTAGGTAGGCCTGAAATATTTTTGAAGCAACTGTTCTTTATTGCCTCTGGTTATTTATCAGGCGCACCGTAACTGCAGTTTCATTTTGTGCTAAATCCTGTCTCTTACCTACCTGTGTGGTTATAATTTTGAAAATATATAAAAAAACTTATTCAATAAACCCAAATTTTATTTATTTTAGTACCTACCCTAGTGCTTTAGTATGCACATTTATTTAAACAAGATGTTTAAATAAATGTGTTTTATATAACATATGTTTTATATGTGTTTGTTTTAACTAAAAACCCACTTTATAAGCTTTAAGTGCCAGCCAGTAGCTTCGGGAATAAAATTGTGGGACCACTTTGAGGTTTTCCTTGACAACCAGCGAAAATTTCAAAATACGTCAGTAGTTACAGGCTTTTTGGTAACATAAAAAACAGGCCTTTTTTTGAAAGTACTTGTTAAAAATCAAGAAGATTAGGTACCTACCTATCACTTGAGCTACCACATACGCCATCAAACACTTAACGGCATATTATCAAGCTCTAATAGCACCCTACATGGCAAGATTGCTTTAACTATCCACAAACAGAACAGTGTGCTAGTACCTAATTAGCTAAACCAACACTACCTAAACTACATTTGCATAGAAGATGACGTAGGTACATAAATGTAGTTAAGTGCATCGTGTAGAAGTGAAAGTGGGATTCAACTCTTAATTTTTAATTTAAATTGCTTTATTATGGTCGTAATGTATTTTATGTAAACTAGCTAAAACATTGATGAAAACTGCATTCAAATCCGTATTTAAGCGTACACGGCGATGTAAAGATGGAAAAAATGATTTCAATTGTATGAAAATTAACACGCACGGGTTACACCGCTACCAGTAAGTTGGGTTGACCAACTTATGCTGAACTAATAAAATTGGCGAACTAATAAAAAACGGAGAAGTCCCTTGAAAACGGGAGTTTTATTTGTACGTTAAATCGAGAGTAGGTTGTAGTATTTTACCTAACAGACTAGGTGTTGGGCAAGCTTACTGCATCTTCATACTGCCCAAGGTATTACTTCGTAAATTATTTTTTGAAAAAACTTGGTGATACAAATTCTATTTTGTTAAAGCCGAAGCCTTTATTCCAACTGCTAAAAGGAAAGCATTGTACCCTATTTATTTCCTTTACAAATTAGATGGATGTTTCTTCGTAACTTTGTTGAGTTGTTGCGGTCTGTTCTACCGCGGACAAGACAATGGAAACAGTTTTGTGGTAGTTTTGAACAGTGGAACTACTACTTACAAAACACCTTGAAATAAAAGGGGTAAATTAAACTTGATTTCTACGCAATAGCACTATGCTTTATACGTTTATTTATTTATTCGCGTTACTTTAAAAGTTAGATTATCATTTTGTCACTTTCTATATTTCAGGAAATGAAATGAAATACTTAATTAAAAAATGAAATATTATCACGACTGTATTCAAAATATGCGGTAGACATATTCTTTCAGATCTTTAAGCAATTTTAGCTCCTTTAAAAATGTCTAAGGGTACCTACCCCCCTCAGAGGTCAGAGGTACTATTAAGTCCAAATACCTACATATTTGGCCACATTTTGCAGAAGTAAACAAGTTGCAAGATCATCGACGCTATATTTCAGGGATATTATGATAAAATTATTGATTGTGATATCAAAACAATTTACAGGCGTGTAGGTAGGTACATGAGTTTAATTTGTTCAAAACTTTTGACTAGATCAAAAGTTTTGAAACAGAATGCTAAAACCTCAGTAGGTAGGTACCATTATTGCCTCTGATTTTCATAATTCATATACCTACACTAATTAAGCAGTCACACAAAAGGTGGGACTCAGTTTTAATAAGGGTTTCTAATTTAAAAGCCGCTGACGACGTGTTTTCAAAAGGTCGTTTTGATAACGAGAGTTTGTCCGGGGCAGAAAGTGTGAGTTTGACGTTGTGAAAATATTACCAAACACGCTTTTTAATTATTGCGTTTTATTTATAGGTAATTTTAATACAACAAAATAGATATAAAAAGAGCTTGTAAACTAAACAGGTGCGAGCGTTTTGGTATTTTTAAAGTAAAAAATGAGAACTTTGGTAACGACTACCTCAGTTGCGGTAAACATTATGATTCTTTTAAATCAGAGCATATTTATATCCTCGATGTCTAATAACAGGGTAAGTATTTGTTTTTTTTAACCATGCCATACTATATACTGGTACCTACTATCGTATTAATCATTAGTCAGGTTTTTGAGAATATATCTAGGTAGGTAGGTACATTATTCTATATAGTCGACCAAACAATTTCCTTGGTAATAATGCTCTCTAAACTTTCCCATTTAAATTTTCGGACAAACCAAAGCAGTTATAGCAAACGAAAGATCCAACAAAGGCATGCAAGTTGAATGAAAACATTTTGGAACGAGGGACCAAAGCCGATTTCAGTGACTAAGAACACTTGAGATGGCCTGTACTTGACCGTCGTGTCGTCCCTAGTGAAATTACCTTGGGACGGTTCAATGGGTTAAGTGGTTTCTTGAACCTTGGGTAATTTGATGCTACTTTGAAGTTGTGATATATATTTTGGAACATCATAGAAGCAGATAGCCCGCTTCCTAGAAGCGTTTGTGAAGCTTGGGGCCTAGAGCAAATGAGGATCATTTATTCATAGTCTATGTGCATTCTGACTGACATGACATTGTCAAAATACCTAAGGATAAAAGAGTGAGCACAAAAGTTGCCATAGTTAAAGTACATGCTAATGGAACCCGTTTGGGTAAAATAAGACAATGTTTTCTACCCGTCTGACTGAGCTGAAGTTACTACAGGGTTATTGGGTGGGTTCTGTGACAGGATTCTGATGTGACCTGTTGGTAATTTTTCCCCATCGAGTCACACTGTTACCTACTAGATGAAACTTTTTTTGTACTTAAATATTTTCCAAACGTTGTTGGAAAACACTCGTCAACACACGTCGTGTTACACTGTGATAGGATGACGATGATAGACGGTTATGTTGAAACCAACATTTGCACTGAAATCATGATTTATTTTATGCTAAAACTCACAAGTCTGCTAGAAAGGCTCATTTAGATGATCAAATGAATGAAAGAGTGCTCTGAAGTAAAAAAGTGGAAATATTAAAGTTGTAAAGACATGCAATTAAGTTGAATATTTTGATGTTCTAAGTACTTATACCTAACTTGGTAAAGCTAATTGTAAATACCGACTAACAAAAATACTCAATTCTTATAGAACGATAAACAGCGTAATAAATATAAAAAGTTGTACAAATTATAAGTATTTCAAAGTTTTATTTGAATTCTTTAATTAATCAATAATACTTATTACCTAAGGGCGTCTTGCACAATACAAAATTTGTCGCTAAATACCTACGTTTGTCGAAATGTCAAGAATAAATATATTTAACTAAATTTATTTAGCAGAAAATTAAAACAGATCTTGTGCAAGCCGCCCTAAGGCAGAATGATACCAACACATAAATTAAATACTTTTTCGAAATCGTAAATATAACTTTACAAGCTAAAACCACTGAACATTCGGCTGATTTCAAACTAAAACTTTTCATACTTCAGTCTACAGTTTTCAATTGTTTCGTATATATTATTTAGAGCTATAATGTATAGGTAGGTACCTACAGTCGGCCAAAAATGTAGTCTACCACCTTACGGTTGAGTTTTATTTGAACATCATAAAACAACAATGTGGATTTCCACCTACAATAACATTATGAAGTTGCTCTTTTTACTATATTTACGTCATGCAATGTGTCAATTTCTAATTCTCTAGTTCCCACATAAACTTTTGTCAATACTTTTAGATTATTTTCTTGGTCGACCGTACCTAACCTGCTCAGATTTCGTTACATAATGATCACAGCTGTCACTAATCTATCACTTATTCATTTTTAAGTTAAAAAGGTGCAGTAACAGATTTCA
Organism: Xanthorhoe designata; assembly: GCA_963582015.1. Lineage (NCBI taxonomy): Eukaryota > Metazoa > Arthropoda > Insecta > Lepidoptera > Geometridae > Xanthorhoe > Xanthorhoe designata. Next base: position 8,635,908 of record OY757038.1, read on the forward strand.
TGTAAGGATTCACTTTTTTATCCTTGAAATTATTCTGTCGTTTTCTGATCAGCTGTTTGCTATGGCTAATAATCGCTTCGTAGAATGTGTTTGTTCTCAATTGCGCTTCGAACTTCTCACAATGTTCTAAGAGAGTTGGGTAAAGGTATTTCAGTTCAGCGTGGTCCAATGTTGGGAAAAGGTGATGGAGAGCGTGGTCGCCAAAACGCGTGAGAGATTTGAAGTGGTTGCCAGCGTACTCGATGCGTTCGACTATTGTATCGAGTTGGTGAATGCCCCAATCTAGGTTTTCATCTCTGTAAGTAACATTAACTTATTAAATTTTAATTAAAAGATCATACCCTCTGAATTGTCTTAAAACTTGGGGATTCGAACTGCATGTCCTAACGCGACACATCAAGAAAAGAATCAGGCAACAGCACAGTGGGTCTAGCTTAAAGATCAAAACAATGTATTTATTCAATACTAGATTTCTCGCCTGCGGCTTCGCTCGCGTGGTATAAACTATGTTGTTATTCCAGATCATAAACTTTATTCAAAGTTTCAGCCCAATCCGTTTAGTAAATAATTTCGATAATAATTTATTCTGTTGAATGTTGAATGCTCATTACCAACACTAGCATTAGCTAGTAGGATTACCTGATTGTGCTAAATTCAATACAGCGAATAGTCAAATGTACCAATGAATGGTATAATCACTAAGTGCAATTAGTCTAACCACAAACCGAGTACAATTCATCCGATGACAGCTGTAGCACAGATTGAATTATTATGCCAATCAAGGGATTAGCTATTCATCCCGTCTGAACCGCAGATAGGTTAACTTGTTATAACTTTAATAGTTGAAAATGAAAAGTTTTATCAAAAATTTCAATTTCGACGGGATTCGAATCCGTGTTTCGTGACCGTGCACACCATCCTTGCGTATGAGACGCGCAGGTGACGCGCCTTACAAAATTGCACAGTGACTGCTCGCACGAAAAACATAGTGTGCCTGTTGTGCCTAGGCACAACAGAAACCTCTATGAGGTGTGCCTAGAGCCTTCTAGGCAGAAATATAGATTTCTGTAACAGTGTTCTATAAAGCCATTAAGACCTCGAGGTAGGTGTCCTACATTAAAACTTTACCTAGAATTTAATTCAAGTTCTGAGTCGGATAAATGGAACCGCATTTGAACCTGCCAAAGCTGGTATAACTTGGGATTAAACTTAGCAAGAAGGAATAGGCGCATAATTTAAATTTTAAACGAACAAAGTAGATGAGGTTAGTTTGAACCAAAATAATTAATATTTTAATTAGTCACGGAATTATAGTTTTTATAACTTTTTACTTAAGTACTTTTTTATATTTTTATGATGTGTGTGATGGATAATAGACTTGGTAAATACTAAGCTACAAACATTATTATAGTTTCTGTTTTAAGTACTAAATACTTAATGGGTGACATTCCATCATCATAATCTACCTATCAATATTATCACCATATCCATCACTTCGACGGTGAAGTCGCGAGGACTCCGTGAATAATAAAAATTGTATTAAGCAACTTATTTTCTTACCGAGGAACGTCTCCTTCAAAAAAGTTGGTATGTGAGTGATGACCAGCAGTTAGTCCGTAGACCGTGAAGAAGAAGCTACTTATGAAGAGTGTGATCAGCCAAAGCGGCACAGTCCACATCCAAGGTAGACCTCCGAAGAACAGCATCCATATCGGAAGGACAACAGGTAAGAAGTTTGCCCACGTTAGCTTCTTTCCTTCTAGATTTTTCGCAATAGCTATGATTCTGAAATGGAAAATGTATCATTTTTTTAAATTCTTTGTTCAACGTAGGTAATAATAAAATAGGCAGCAGTGCTAGTTTCACGCATATGTACCTACTTTGTGAGTTGTCGCCATCGAATGTATGTCCCCGTACATTTTTGTTCATTTCTATTCTATCGTAACGCGATTGTAGATGTAGGGGGCTGGGCTGAGGTGTTTCTAAGACTACAGTATAACATTTTCTATCTATCTACAGTGACAAAATGACACCTACTTAAACGGTGTCTTCATTACAAATTTAAGAGCACTTTGCGTATTACCAGGCTGGTTTCACTACGCTTTGTTTAGGCAGGCGTATTTCACTTCGCTGCTCAGGTCGAAAAATTCCAGGCCGCCCGCGGGTGGCCAGAACTTACGCGCGTGTGACAGAGTTATATAGGCTCTTTTTAAGAATGAGATGGCAATATTTAACGATCGGCATTAGGCGCTTGTTCAACCTGAATTGCACTTTGTTGCATCGTAGTAAGAATCACTTTATATGGTTTATTTACGCGAAGTGGGGTTTCGATATTTGTTTTAATATTTGTTCTGTGGTATCACTACGTAGACAAGTAATTATACGTCGTAGCTAAATAAATAACAATATATAATTGCGTAAATGGATTGTGGTAACATTTTAATTATTCACGCTTGTTTTGAATATATACAGGTTAATTGGCATGCTTCATAATGAGGAATATGAACGTGACAGTTTTGTGGTTCAATAATTAATTCACTTCCTAATTAGGTTTTACTTCATTAAATAAGTATTCATATATCACTCGATAATTAAAGCTATATTATTTGCTTTCAATATTTAAACTAGCTTTACTTAATAGAAACGTTTGTTTTTTTTTATTCAAAAACTACAAAAATAATTATAAAAAAACACAATCCTTATTTTACTAGATGATTTATACAGTGTCAGGAGGCAATTTTGCCTACACTTAACGGGACACTATAGTGCCTGAGACATTTGTTGAGATGGAATAGGCTTGTCCAGCTCCTAAACCATCCTCTCAGCTTAGCCGGCCATATCCACAGAAAAGACAATGGTCAATACGTGTGGGGCTGACTAGCCGCGGGTTTCCTCATGATGTTTTCCTTCACCTAAACGGTGCTCGTATTTTAAACTTTTCCTAAACGAAAAATCCATCGATTCAACCCATGGCCTTCTGCACGAAAGTCGAGGTACTTACCACACGGCCAACACGGCTCTTTTTACGAAAGTAATACCTGAAGTAAACACTATAAAAATCAAAAACTACCTATACTTATCAAAACTTACTCACTCTTTTGTCATCATTGCGGAGAATGAGAAGAGGTAGACAAATGGTGCATAAAAAGCCCCCATTTGGGCCCAGATAGGCTTGTTTTTGTACGGCAAGAATTGTAGGAAAGGTTCTAGGGCGCTGAGTTCAATGTCTTGTGCCGTGTTTGTGTGGAGGTGGTGAGACATCGCATGGGAAATACGCCAGTCACTGCAAAAAGAACATTAATTAAATAAATACGTATCCCTGGACATTCACAAAGCGTCATTTCTTCCCAAGTTAATGGAAACCAGGGGGGGACTGATACCATTTTTCGTCCATGATCTCTCTAGTTTTTTTTTTGTAAATACTCAATGTTCAGATGAGAAAAACCCAGACACTATAAACAAATACATATCTGTAGAAAATGCGAGCATCATATCCCGCAGTGGGAATCAAACCCGCAACCTCCCCCGTCTCAGGCGGGTCTTCACCCACTGTGCACATAGGTCTTCAAATGAACGACTATTAAATGTCATCGCATTGTGAGAATTCTGCACTCTTTATTAAAAATAAATAACATAAAAATCAGATCTTTTGGATCTGTTTGAAGTGAAAAATTGCATCTGGGGGAAATCGATACTTTCAAGAGAAGAATCGTAAGCATTATTGAAATGGAGTACCTATGCTTGCTAGAGCTGAGCGGACGGTTTGTTTCAGACCATGCTCACAGCTTAACATTGTTTGTTCTAGAAAACGCATGACCATTAACGTCAGTTTCGGTAGCCTGGTGGTTCCCTCACGATGTTCGGCCTCGCATGTTTTGTTTATTTCTTTATACTTGGAAATACTTTAAGCTACGAAGCATAAATGAGATAACGTCAAAACAAACAATATTTTACTAAAAGGGTTTGTTTTAAAGTGACTTGAATCAATAGCACAACAAATATTAAAAATCAAATATTTGCAGAATCTACCGATATATCCCGTTAGTGACTTCAAATTCTGCCGCAGATTCGTTGAATTTGAAGTAGAATGTAAACGGAAATTTAACAGAAAAGGTGTAGAATATACAAATATTTTGTCCGCAAAGATCAAATCCTAGTGACTCAGCCAAAAACCCGACCGCCTTGCTACCTGTGAGCTCATAATTATTGTAATGAGGAGTGCTTTTTTAAATTAGTTGTTATAAGTGTAATTATGTGTAAGTATGTCTAAGACAACGGAATGGATGAACCAATTCTGATACTTGTTTCTTGATTGATGGGTGTCTTTCATCGAGTGTTCTTAGCTATGTTTTAAGAAAATCTTCTCAAAGATTTTCTTTTAAAGATCAGAATCAGAATCTTCTAAAGATCAGCTCTAATCGGATATTTTCAGGGGTTTTTAATTTAATTGTTATCAAATTTACTTACGCATACGATAACCCAGATAAGTTGAACAAATACATCCTCCAACTGTCAGATCTATGGAAATAATTGTGTGCGCAAATAGTCAAAGAACTCAAAGTTAGTCCATTGACTACAGTCAGTATTGCACCAAGTATAACATTGCTTCTCCACGCCCAACCACTAAGTGGAGTGAGAATTAGAAGAGCAATCAGAAGAGAGTCAGTCACAAGGTCACTTTTTCTTCTCACATCAGGTGGTATTTCTTTGATCTTGTCCACGACTTTGAGCTTTAAGGTTTTATAGAAGCCGTTTTCTTTGAAGGTGAATGGCTGATTTCTCGGTGATGTTGCTGGTCTGATGAAGAAGGTAGGGAGCATAGTCTCCGCTATGCCTCTTAGATGGTGTGTTTCGAAGGCTTCTGTTATGTCAGTGCCCTGAAAGTAGCATAATTTAAATAATTACTAAGTTAGTTATCATTTTTTATTTCTATTTTTTATAAATAAAATTCTTACTAAAAGTTAACGGCCCCGACGGGACTCAAACCCGCGATCGATGTGATCGCCCTTTAGACGGGCTGCCTTTATCCACTCGGCCACGGCACCCATGACGTCGAAGACGAAACTTACAGTAAGATGAGCACCAATATACTTAAATAATATAGTTTGTAATTATTTTTATTATTTATGTTTGGTGTACCTACATATAAATTAAAGATTTTAGTTATTAGTTTAGGACAAAAACACGATTTTATCTTTTAGATTTTAATACGTACCTCTTAATACCTTTAAATATACCCACAAGTGTACAAAATACTAAATTTTACCTATACTAGTAAGTAAGGTATGAGTCTACTAGTCTTATAAACTAAGCAGAAATTATAAGGCAAGATCTCAATTAGATCGCGTCGGCAGTCACGAGTAGCAAATTATAAATAAACTTGAACACCTTGATAAGTAAGTCTGGTTCAAAGTTACTGGTTTAATTATATTTTAGCAAAAGTCGACAAATTAAAAATGTCTGGATTTTTCGAAAATCCTAAGAATTTATATTTTAATAGCGATGAAACGCTAAGAATTGGTATTCAATGACGATAAAACAAGTCACGTGGTAAGAAATGTCAAAATAAAGGATTAGCGATGAAAGAAATAGATCCGATAAAAGCGATTGTAATACAAATATAGCTACACAATACCTACCCCAACCATGACATGCCAAACTATATACGCGCGCTAGCGTAGGTACTTAGTTAAATTGGTGTAGACGTACAAGACTTACTACGTTAACATTTTAGTACTTAACTTATCCGCTAGAGGCACTGTGGCAAGTTTTCGATAGATCAGCTGTCAAATAACTATGCAATAAAAGCGCGATTAGATTGATTGCCACGTCATGTCATGGTATGTACACAGGTTCTGACATTGGACTTACCTTAGTCAGCTCGATCCACTGCGAACCACCAGGATGTAATTTCACGAATCTGCTTAAGTCATACAATCCGTTGTGTATCCTCCACAATCCTTCGGCGCCATCTTGGATTTGCTTTCCCTTCAGCCACTGGTGTGGAGTCTTTGGTTCTTTGTCCCGAAGAGCAGGGTACTTCAACTGTGGGAAGCTTTGTTGTCGTCTGTCTGTGTCTGGTGCCATCTGTAATTGGTACAAAAAAAATATATTAATATTTGGCTGTTATCGTCTCAGAGCATGGCAAAAGATACCTATCTCTTTTTTTATTATTTAAGATATATACAAAACATTAGAACTGTTTTGAAAGTTCTAGTAATGCATACACCTTATCCGAATCGAACGTGTCGAACGAGTCAAAGAAATTAATTTTAAAATAATTATTTTTATGAAATCCTATGAAACACAATCAAAATATTACTTCAATTTTGTCTTAAGTGTGTGCCATAACGCCGAGGAATGAGCGGGAGAGCGAATAATGTTTTTACTCGTGAGTGAGAAGCGCAGAACGATAGACACGCAACATAATTTATAGCGAAAAAACAGTTTTTATTTAATTACAAGTTAATTAAACAAGTAATCGAAAAATTAAAAAACCAGAACTAAATGAATACTTCTAGGCTATTTGTCAAAACATAAAACCAACAAAAATAGCGTTCTGTTCCTGAGATAAATAGCAAACTGTGTGAAAAACATGTATTTTTCAAAAAAATATATGATCGAGAAAACTTTTACCAATCGTGTTTCTAAAAAACCACAACGCAAGATAAAAGTTCAAAGTTTAATTTCTCCAAACATTATAAGGTGGTATCTTTCACGGATTTTGAGATCTAATACGATTCAAACCACATATTTGCTACCTACGGCCTCTTAAACTGAACTCTTTCGAGCCTTTGCCATGGCATAAGACTTTCTAAATGGGATTGGTATTTTAACAAAGTAACGCCCAGCAGAAAATGATATAAGTGGTCACCTATGATTTTTATAACCGAGCATCGCTTGACTTTGATGAACTATCGAAAACTTGAAGCAATAATAATGAGGTATACTTAGAATTTAATTAACTTTTGTTAGGTATAAACAACCTCATGGTATCCTCAATCCAGTACCTATTTCAGCAAATAAAACCTGTTCAACAAGGCAACTTGATTTTTAGTTATGACATCATAACATAATGTCAAGCAACAAGTTCAAGTGTCAGTTTGCAATTTGTCTGGTTCCAAGTGGGTTCTCTGTAGAGATCAACATCAATTTGACGCATCTTTCCTACTCGTATTATTAGCGATCCTTTCCCGTATTCAAACTATTTTGTCAAACTGGTTTCACCATGAGGAATTTTGTTTGCTCGTGGTCAAACTAGTCAAATGATCCTCCCTGTATCATGTCAAGTTAATTAGAGGTATACCTACATGAAAACATTAACAGTAACAATTTATTATTTAACCCAACCAATATCTTGTCATTTGCACGATTAGTTCTGGGGGGCTAAGATTGTTGCTTTAGCGGAATCATAAAAATGCATTTTGGAAATTGTAAAAGGCCCGCACTTAGTACCGCACATTGTTAATTTATTTGTCATCGAGATAATGATTTATCTGTTTGATAGTTTTCTATAAAAATCGTAAAATGGCTCATAGGAATTGCTTTTGTGCTAAATAGGGTATAAAGTTACTAAAAAAATTTTTTTTTCAATTAATTTCTAGATTTCCTCATTGTGATTGTGTAAATTGTTATAACCTTGCTCTTAGTATCAAGTAGGTGAGATTATAGTTGTGAGATACGGCAATTTTATTCAAAGGCTGCAATTTTCTCTCATTCTTGCTTTATCACAGTCAAGACTTATTTGTGTTAGATTAGCTTACGTTCTGATGAGAATATAGAGATACTTATACAAAAACAGTTTTATTGTTAAATTAGTTCCATCCACGTCAATTTGAGTTGCTTGGGTTTCATTTCACAATTTAAGCTTTATATTTTTGCAGTACCTCCAACATTTTAAGTTTGAAGCTCAGTCAAAAAATAAAATAATGCTAAAGACTAGATAATTAATTGTTAATTGAGTACAACCACCGAAAATTATTGTAACAAGTACAAAGTGTATTATAATCTACAATTGATAGTACCTAAGTACTTTATTTAGTATCCGAAATAAATGTCTTGGGAATACATTCACGCCGGTCCACAAATAAGTTCCTGTGACGAACTTACACATATTTTTTAATGCATGACGTTTTACTTTCAATGTACCTATGGGAGTGTACAAAAATGTGGAATATTTACTATAAGACGAATTTACAACAACCCAATGTATGGAGACTATGGAGTGTACAAAAATGTTGCAAATTTACTTTGTGACGAATGTACAACAACCCAGTAATTCTTTACTGCTATTCAGAATAAGGACAACTGTTACTGTATAACCGTTATACCGCTTTACGGTAACCTAGTGATCATGAAAAATAACTAAGTACCTACTTAAGTATTTTTTGGCACAGTTTGCAATATTATAACGCATGTTAATTTTGCTAATGCTAAATGTTTTTGGATGATTCATATCCTGATTCCAAGGTAGTAGGTAAGTAGGTACAATAGAAAGGAACATCCATATTCGCAATTTAAATTAGGTACGTCTATATGCTTATAAGGACGATTATAATTACGTTTTAATTAATCAGCCAACAGGAGATTCAACGATGCGTGTACGTAATCTAGTCTATTGGAACACAAGAATGTGTGTGAACAACATTTTGTTTCGTGTAGGTATCAATAAGTTCATACTAGGTACTTATAGGTATCAATTGCAATTACATTATCAATTTACATTAACTTGCTCAGTCACGTCAGCATATTCCACGAGGATGCCGTACTGCCTATGTGCCGGGCCTCAGTAGGGATTCTTCCACTCTTCTCAAAAAATACCAAGACGACTATGATTGTGACCCCTTCTCTGAGGCAACTCACGAATCTGGTGAAGAACTCATGCGCGTAATTGGAGATAGTCGTAAAGAGAAGTGGATGTCGCTGATTACTAGCATAGACTTGACCCACAACAGTAAAAGGGCATGGCACACTATTAAAAAGCTCACTGATGATCCTGCAGAGCCTACGAACCCCGGTCAGGTTACCGCTAACCAAGTGGCTAGCCAGCTACTTCTGAATGGCAAACCACCCGGTCGTCTCCCTAAATCCAACAACATAGTTGAACCTACTACGGGAATCAGCCATATCAGCAAACCTTTTACTTTAGAGGACATCATAATGGGAATTAGAAGCATGAAGAACGGTAAAGCGGCTGGTTTCGACGATCTCACAGTCGAGCAAATAAAACATCTTGGACCAGTTGCGGTGTCGTGGCTCCTAGCTCTTTTTAATTCCTGTCTTAAAGATGCTATGATTCCAAAGCTCTGGAGAAAGGCAAAAGTGGTTGCTTTGCTAAAGCCGGGAAAATGCCCTAAAGATCCTAGGAATTACCGACCGATATCCTTGCTGTGCCACACATTCAAACTTTTCGAGCGTCTCTTACTGAACCGTTTAATGCCTATCATCGATCCAGAACTGATCCCTGAGCAGGCTGGCTTCAGACCCGGGAAGTCTTGTACAAGTCAAACTCTAAACCTTACTCAGTTTATAGAGGACGGCTTTGAATCAAAAAAAGTCACTGGTGTTGTATTTGTTGACCTTTCAGCGGCCTATGACACCGTCAACATAAAACGACTCCTGGTAAAAGCCAACGATTTGACTCACGACGCAGGGTTCGTGCGAATTCTAAGTGAGATTCTACAAAATAGGCGATTTCAAGTGCATCTCAATCACAAAAAAAGCAGATGGCGTTGCCAACGAAACGGGCTCCCGCAAGGAAGCGTACTAGCACCGGCATTATTTAACATCTATACTAATGACCAACCTAGTTCCATTCTCACTCAACGCTTTCTATACGCAGACGATCTTGCGTTAGCCGCTCAAACGCACAGCTTTGAAGAGGTTGAAGAAAGATTAAGGGTGGCTCTAGATGCACTCGACACCTACTACAATGAAAACGCCCTACGTCCAAACCCCTTAAAGACCCAGTCGTGTGCTTTTCATCTGCATAACAGCCAATCTAACAGGACTCTCGATCTTTCATGGCGCGGCGTTGAAATCGAGCATTGTGCACATCCTCGATACCTAGGGATCATCTTAGATCGGGCCCTTACATTTCAAGCACACTGTCTTAAAGCGAAAATGAAGATCAGTTCGAGAAACAATTTGCTGCGCCGATTGACGTCGACCAGTTGGGGAGCTGCTCCACACGTACTAAGGACTACCGGTTTATCCCTTTCTTTCTCTGCCGGTGAATTTGCATGTCCCGTGTGGCATCGGTCTGCTCATGCAAAGAAGGTTGATGTGGCATTAAATGATACCTGCCGCATAGTGACAGGGTGCCTGAAACCTACGCCCCTGAATTTATTGTACCCGCTGGCAGGTATAGCTCCACCTGACGTCCGACGTGAAGTAGCCAGCTCTATCGAAAAATTAAAACAGGAAACTGACAGCCGACATCCCTTATTCAATTGTAACCCACCACCTGTTCGCTTGAAGAGCCGCAAAAGTTTTTTAAGAAACACGATTTCTTTAGAAAAAACTTCAGCGGAAGCAAAATGCGAGTTGTGGAAGAAGAAACACCCCCCTCCACTGGATTTTGTTCCTCCGGCAGAACATCTGCCCCCTGGCCACGAACTGCAGTGGCCGATTTGGAAGTCGCTTAACAGACTCCGTGCCCAAGTTGGTCGCTGCAGAAGCAACCTAGCCAGATGGGGAATAATTGATCCTAGCCAAGTCCAGTGCCAGTGCGGGGCCCCCACGCAGACAATGCCGCACTTGCTTTCCTGCCCGCTGTGCCCTGTGACCTGCACTCGGGAACAGCTTAATCAAGCTACCGATGATGCCGTTGATGTGGCCAGATACTGGTCAAAATTGGTTTGAGCACCATTGACTCGAATGAATGAATGAATGAATTAACTTGCTTTCTTTTACTTGAATACGTCAGAATGATTTTATGTTCTTCAAGCGTACCTATCTATGTATGTCTACCTATATCTTTGGCACGCTATGCAGGGAAACACACTCCGAAAATTCAAGCTTATTATAAGTAAATAAGCTGACTCGTCTTGATTGTGGTCTTGAGTGACGCAGGCTTAACATTTTAATCTTAAAATATTGGTAATATCGTTTTGAAGTAGATCGTTCAAAGATTCTATTACATGCTTAGAAGTGAAGTTCATAAAAGCGTGTTAAGTGTGTGCCATAACGCCGAGGAATGAGCGGGAGAGCGAATAATGTTTTTACTCGTGAGTGAGAAGCGCAGAACGATAGACACGCAACATAATTTATAGCGAAAAAACAGTTTTTATTTAATTACAAGTTAATTAAACAAGTAATCGAAAAATTAAAAAACCAGAACTAAATGAATACTTCTAGGCTATTTGTCAAAACATAAAACCAACAAAAATAGCGTTCTGTTCCTGAGATAAATAGCAAACTGTGTGAAAAACATGTATTTTTCAAAAAAATATATGATCGAGAAAACTTTTACCAATCGTGTTTCTAAAAAACCACAACGCAAGATAAAAGTTCAAAGTTTAATTTCTCCAAACATTATAAGGTGGTATCTTTCACGGATTTTGAGATCTAATACGATTCAAACCACATATTTGCTACCTACGGCCTCTTAAAAACATGATCATTCAAGCCGTTTAAAAATACAAATAGTTTATTTTTTCTCATAAACTATGTACAACAAGCTAAGTTCCAGCCAAATCCGTTCAGTAGTTTTCACGAGAAAGAGTAGGTAACAAACATCAAAGCTTAAGGTGGCCCTTCCCGGTGCGTCTATCATCGACGCGGGCATAGCTGAAAAGCTTGTTGTTTCATCCAGCGCAATGCTAGAAAAAGAAGCAAAGCGAAAAAAGAGAGATAGCGCCTCAGCGCTCGGCATTCAGTAGGTACTTTCGCCGCTCACTCGCTCACTCGAAAAATAGTGTGCGGAAATTTCATAAAAAGTGTTCCAGGAAATACGTTTTTTTCAGTAAGCCTTACAAGTTTGTAAAATAAATATTAGTCATTTAGAATCTCCATAAGATTTGCAAGGTTTCTATGACAATATTTTCTTTACGTTTACAATTTATGAGTACATTATGAACGGCCAAAGTTCAGGTAAAATTTATGATAAAAGCAGGTTTTTGGAAGCTTATACTGAATTTGTTTCTCAAAATTTGGATTTTTAGTTTCGATAGAAACCTAGATATAGTGCACAAGATACCTATTAGTCCAAAAGTTTAAAAGAAAGATCTGTTATAACGGCATAATTACGTACGAGCGTTTGTATGAAAGCTGAGCCGGGTTGACCGCTCTTAAATACAAACTTTTGCGTTTATAATATTAGTAAGATTAAAGAAAAGTAGGGTAGGTTATAAGTGGCTATTTTTGCTAAAGATGCCTTTTAATTAATATTTATCTACCTAATACCTGACTGATAGATCAATATTAACATCATAAAATAAATAAGGAATCCGTGAATATTAATTGACACAGGAAAGGTCAAGTAGTCGTATATTTAGTCATATCGTGGATTTTAACGTGAAAATCTTGCTTTATACGAACTTACTTACTTTTTGTAGTCACGAAATATACAGTGAGCGATATTACCATTTAGGTAGGTAGGTACTTACACATAACTAAAAGTAATTAATATTTTGTCCTTGCTTTGTATGTAGGTACCTAGTTGTATTATTTTTAGCATACCAGAAACAACGAGATATACCTACTTGTATAAAAGTACGCCTATTTTTCAGAGGGTAGAAGTTGTGTTACGTGATGTGTAGGTACTTAGGTAAGTAATTATATTATCTGAAAAATGTGAACTGACAAGAGTGAATGTAATGTAGAAGAATGAGATGAGAATTCTTCAGTAAAGACCCACATCTTTACTGACTCTGACTCTGACTTTGACTTTGACTTGACTTTACTAACTTGAATTATAATGACCTGGTAGTGGCTAAATGAGTGGCACAAGCCGTGCGAAGCCAAAATAAAGAAGAAGAATTCAACTACTTAATATTACAAACCCGGAAGTTTGTATGGATGTTTGTTGCTAAACGGACTGAGCTGAAACTATTTTGCAGTTTTATATTTATAAGATCGTAGGTATACCTAACCTTCTGAAAGGAAATCCGCCAAAAAAAATCCGAAAAAATATATTTTAATATTTTTTACTACAAAGTGTATTGTAATAATTTAAACTTAGACTCTTGAATTATGTACTAGTTTAGAACTAGTTTTCTTGGTCGTTAAACATTTATTTTAGAAAATCACTGGTTTGAATTTTATGATTCAATTTACCTAAGACAATAAATCAAGCTTATTAAATGATTTGTGATGCAATAGGAATCAACGAACCCTTTTTTTTTGGTCTATCGCTCCTACATAATACTTATAATACTTAATTACTTTGGAAACCTGAAACTTTGATTAAAGTTTCAGGTTTTCAGATATTTTTTTCTACCTGAATGTTTTTTTAACTAAGTAAGTATCTATCACTAATAGTGATAGTACCTACCTATAAATATAACATTTCACGATTTCATGATATCGTCGAACTCGTGGTTTGATAACCCACTACTAGAACCACCTATAGTTAAAGCTTTGTAAAAAAAAGTAGGTAAGTAGGTAGGTACTTTAGTTGGACCTGACTTTATTTAAATTTAGAATAGAATAGAATAGAATAGAAAAATATTTATTTACATTCACTTACACATATTACAATTTCTGGTTATTGTTTATTAAAATAATATTTCATACATACTTAATAGTAATCCAAGTTATAGAAAGATTTATTAGAAATTATAATAGGTACCTATATATACCTACATGAAATAAAAATGGGTATAATTATTGTGCTGCACTTTATGGTTCATAGTTATTAACATTTTATACCGTCATTTTCCTAATTGTTGTTCACAGGAAAAACCTGCTCTGTTTTACTATTCAAAGAAATCAATAAACATTTAATTGGATGTAATTAAAATTTACAAATAGAGCTAGAATAATTATTTGATTTATATGAAATCACATAATATTGGCATATAATTATAGCCATAACAAAATATAAGGGAAAACATCGTTATTATTAAATAATTTGCCTAAATAATATTTATACATATTATACTCTTAATTGTTACTACATACATACCACAGTAGCTATTTGATCTAGGTATATCTTGTATAACACCTGGTTATCAAAATACATTTAAAGATGAATATTTTCAATGATACAGAAACATTCTAAATTGTATTAGATTCGAAAAATTACTTCCACGCTTTCTCCAACCACAAATAATGGTAGAGAATTGATGTATGTCCCTACTTACTAGGCCTAACTGATTATACCGGCATAAAAAGGTCAGTCACACAGAAAACAAGATCATATTTTTACACAATTTTTTTATATGAACTTTCATTGTTTTAGAAAGAGAAATAAATATTTTAAATTTAAATACCTACCGTTATAATTCTGTATCACAATTGAAAACACAAAATACTGAATTTATTTTATCAAGACTTGTGTGCGTCCATTACTTGGCCCCGATTGGCCCTGACTGATTGGCTGCACTGCGCACGAGTTTTTGTACAGTTCTACTTTTTGCATCAATTTGTTTACTATATTTAGGGTTCGGCACTGATAACGATTGTACAATTGAATTGGTTCAGTATTAAGATTGCTTAAAAGTATTTTGATATAGGTAGGTACTTATATTTTCTATAACTATTCGATTTATATTTAATACTTAATCAATATGTTTAGAGTATTATCGAGTTTAGTTTCAAAAGTTTGTATTGTACCAAAGCATTTTTGATTTATTAAAACTAAAGTAGGTAAGGTATTTAAGTAAGTTCGTATAGCCAACTCTGGCCACGTAAAAGTAAAGCTACTTATATTTAATTAAGTTAAACATATTTATATGTTTAACTTAATACTTATAAGTACCTAACCAAACCAATCATAAGTTTATACCTATTAATTTAAGTAACATTTTCAGGTTTTCAATTTTTATTGGTAAAATTCAATCTGCGGAACACTAAGGCCGGTATTCAGAGACCTTACTCAAGCGTCGATCTGTGCTTGAGCGTCGATTTAAGTATCGTTTCTTATTCAAGAACGTTACTTGAGAGTAGTTTTGCTGATCAGAGTTCAGCTGAGTCGAGTTCAGCTGAGTCGAGTTCACCTGAGTAATTCCTTATTCAAAAACCTCAATCAAATGAAATCGATGCTTGAGTTTGACATTTTTCAAAGGAATCTGAGTAAATGCTTGAGAGTGGTCTGGACCACGCTTGAGCATTTACTCAGATAGCATTTTTGTTTTGTTTTCAGTAAAAATGGATAATATATTCGATTCGTTGTATTTTCGAGGTCATCTAAGCATGCTAGAATAACGGACACACAAGACAAGACTTCAAAATATGCATGGGGACCTTGTTTCTGTTTCATACAGACAAATGTTATAAGGACTTGTGAATTTATAGTTAGTATTAGCACAGATAAAAGAATACTATTAGTTTAGTCTTGGTAGGTAGGTACTCATAAGGATTACTTACCTACTTTATTTATGTCGAAAATTCTACCTACGTACATAACCTAAACACATTTGGTTTGGCTGGGGTAAAATAAAAAATATATTGACAAAACTACCATAATGTTTTTATTTAATATTTTACACACACTTATTTAAAACGTATTAAATAAAGTTTATAGGAGTCACAGGAAACAGCTAATCGTTAGATCATGTCCAGGCTAAGCTTGTTGAGAGAGATCCTTCGTGTCTCGTCATCTTCAACGAGTGCTGGTGCTATCTTCCACAACGTTTGTGTCTACAAACACTACATAATGCATCAGACCAGGGCAAGAAGCACTACCGCCGATAACCAAGCAGTATTACCTGTCTTTAGTCAAAGCGTAAAAATAAATTCATTGATTTCACATTTTCATCCCGCGATTTGGCGATTGTTGAAATTTGATTGACTTGCTTGACGACTGACGTATGAATGAATGAATTTGTCAGTTTTCTAAAGTCGTTCCGTTACACGTTATTTTTACTTCACTTTCGAGAGTCGCCATTAATTTTTCATCCAGGCATTTTGAATTTCTGCGTATAACGGAATGGAAGTACAAAATAAATTAAAAATGTAAATGAGAACAGACTGAATTCATAAACAAAAAGGAATCGACACTTGAGACTCGATTTAGCTGAGCATTTACTCAAGCAACGTTCTTGAATACAAACGATACTTAAGCAACGAATCAATGCTTAAGCAGAGTTCCGCTGAACCGAGTTCAAATCGACGCTTGAGTCAGGTCTCTGAATACCGGCCTAAGGCTCAGATTCCTTTGAAAAATGTCAAACTCAAGCATCGATTTCATTTGATTGAGGTTTTTGAATAAGGAATTACTCAGGTGAACTCGACTCAGCTGAACTCTGATCAGCAAAACTACTCTCAAGTAACGTTCTTGAATAAGAAACGATACTTAAATCGACGCTCAAGCACAGATCGACGCTTGAGTAAGGTCTCTGAATACCGGCCTAAGAGCGTAAGAGTTCTTGCGCTTATCCATAATTGTCTCAAATCACCCAACTAAAGTTTAAGTCGGCTACAGTAGGTAGGCATAACCTGCCTACATGCCTTTTACGCGCCAAAATTGCAAAAATGGTATTCGTGAATATTCAAGTTCATTACCTGGTTTTTGTAGGAAGTTGTGGAGAGGCTACAAAAGGTTTTTGTATTTCATTGAGTAGGTTTTAAATTTGAATCTATTTATAAATTTTGGTAAGTAAGTAAACTTTTAAATACTTAATCATAAAGCAAACTAAGTAGGTTCATTATTATAGAATATAAATTACAATATTTTTTTGCATAGGTTGTAAAGTACCTAAGGCAATGCTTAACATAATGTGTGTTTTAAAGAATACCTAGGTAGGTAGTTCTTAGTAGATTAATTTAAGCATGGTTTTAAGCTAATGATTCAGAAATCATAGTTTAAGCCAAAATACCTACTTAACCAAAATTTAGTATTTAGCATAATTGTCCATATTTTGCTGAAGTTAGCATTCCGCATCTGATATTTAATATCAACGATAGATATAGGAGTTATTAAATTATCTGACAAAATCACTAGCACATAGGTATTATCGGAGGCCTTAAGGCGGCCTAGCCCCGTCACCAGAGTTGGCCACTTGCTCATACGAACTTACTTACTAGCACCAAAGACGATTAATATCTAGAAGACAGACAAAGGCCTTACACAAAATCGTAACCCTGTCCCGCAGTACCAGATAGCCTGGAAACTTTAAAACATCAATTTTATCCAAGAAATTTCTATACTTACTTAGTAGTACGTAGCAACACAATTAAATATAAAAAAAATTTTAGGTAATTTTAACTAGAAAGTAGGTAATTGAAATTTCTTGGATAAAATTGATGTTTTAAAGTTTCCAGGCTATCTGGTACGGGTTACGATTTTGTGTATGGCCTTTGTCTGTCTTCTAAATATTAATCGTCTTTGCTAGCACTAAACTTTGTACGGTACAAAGTCGTACAAAGTCAACTACTTTATTGAATCAGGTTGCCAGTGATTTTCCTGCGCTCATTCGCACTTTGTTCCATTCGAATCCCTGCTACCTACACAGTATCTTGATGAAGTCAGTACAATTGAGATTTACAGCCGCACGGTATTGGATTTGTCCTATAACCAAGAATAAACACCAGTTGGTAAAGTTTCACTCCGTATTAGATAGAGGTCTTTGATTTTGATACATCTCCAAAACTCTATGTAAGGTAGGGTGGGTGATTAACGCCCGCTGTTTATTAACGCCCGGGTAGCAGAAAACACACTAAATATCGTATTATTCAGTTGACACTCCACGCACAGGTAGAATGAACTAATAAGAAAGCGCAGGGCGAGCGGCGGCTCGCTCGCGCCACATTTGTGGCAGTGTGACGCTTCGTCCCGGCAGGATCTGTCAAGTACCACGCTGCTATAATAAATGCCACGACAAATAGTATAGTTTTTCATGTATTTTTTGCGATTTGGGTATGATTTTTGGTTTAAAGAGATTCAAGATTATCTTGTTCTACTATTACTTAAATATTTTGTGCCGATTTCTTAATTTTTTTCCAAATACGTGGCAGTGTCAAATAATAACGTACGGCTGGGGAATAACGCCCGGTAAAATGACGGTTGGGCGCTATTAGCCTGCATGGGCGTTATAACCAGAGAGCATTTTTATAATAGTACCTAATGTCAAAAACGACTTTACTACTATTTGCAAATTTAATTCTTATGATAATCGCCTTACCGTCGAAATTACCTGATGATAGGAGGACGAAATCGTCGCGATACTACCCGTGGAGGTGGTTCCTTAGTGTTATAAATTTATTAGACAATTCTCTTTTTAATTTTTGCCAATTACATATTATTTGAAAGATTTGCCGAACAACTTTGTATTTATAAAAAAAACTTTGTTATTTACCTAATATCTCCGGGCGTTATTACCCGCTGTCTACACAATAGCGCCCAATGAACATTTTAAAAATATCTCAATTCTGCCTTAAAAACGGTTAATACGCAATGTGCTCATGATGTATTGTATGGAAATTCTTAAAAAGTTCCATAAATATGACCAAATACAAATATACCATGTGATGTAAGGTGTATTATTAAATTGACTAAAGTTAATCTTAAATGTTGATTTTGTTCCTATATTTTTAGTTTATGTACGGTAATGCGACGTAAGATAATTGTTTTGAGATTATTTTTTGTTGTTTTAACCCTATTTTTGCATATAAAGCCTAGTTTATGAAACGGGCGTAAATAGACATATAACTTTTAATAACGCCCAAAATAGAACTTTTTAAATAGCTGAATAAACATATGAATTAAGAATAAAACTCAATGGAAGGTATTATTTTTTTGTTTCACTTAAAAAAACCCTTGATTACGAGCATTCTTTGTTTTCATAATCATGTAAATATCGAAATTATTTGAAATTAAAGTTAGGTGGGCGTTAATCACCCACCTAACCTTACATTTACCCGACTGCTAACGAGGGCTATGTTCAAATAATCGATGAATTTGTTATAAAGTCGGTATGGATATTAATTTTTCAATAAATATGCGTAAATTATTGTTGGATGGCTGTTTATAGATTTTTAAAAAATTAGGCCATTTTCTAGTTTTTGAGGAACCTATAAAAATTCTATAATACAGAAAAAACCAAGACATAGGGGCATGGCCATACCTGATACAAAAAAAGGTGCTAAGACAGGAAAACGTCTGTCGGGTCAGCTCATAATTACGCTTAGCAGTAAATTTGTAACAAGTTTTTGGTAGTTATTAATGTTTACGGCTTTTAACTTCTATGCTTTATAGCTTTTTGGACACTGGACTCACTGTCTCCAGTATTTTGTCTTTTTGCTCAGTACCTAAACATTAGGTAATGGGTGAACGATAGAGTCTTTTCAAGTCTTAGTGCTTTGAAAGACACGTGGGTGACAAGGCGGTGATGAAAATGTTTCATAACTGATAATTTAGATTCTTCTAAAAGACTGGAACCTTGTTTACAAAATCGGTTTAAAAAAGAAGATAACCGTACTCATATAATTTGAATCCCAAACTAAATAAACATAATCGAATCTGGCTCATTTAGGAGTCCTCACCTAAACTTGAGTCTAAGTTCAAGCATCGATTTTGACAGTTCTCAAAGGAAACTGAGTGATGAATCACCACTTGAGACACGATTAATGCTTGAGTATGGTCTCTGAATACGAGCTTAGAAGATTTACCAAATTGTGTAGCTTTTGAGCCTGTTGATGATGGTCATCAGAATTGGAAATTCCCGCCTCACTTCAATTGCTTGTTGAAATTATTGACAGTTGGCAAATATAGAAGTTGCGTCATGATTTTAAGTTTACATATGAAGCTTGACTTTTTCTTCACGTACCTACTTACTTATTTGAAACGTCTTGTACGTATTCTTATACCTTGAATCCAGTGTGCGCGTATACTGGATTCAAGGTAGGTATAAGATAGTTAGCGTGTACCGCTGTACCGTGTACCGCTACCGTGTAGTTGATTGTTGTATGTACCTACATTTTAGTACCTACTTCATGTGCTGACAAGTTTTCATTATCATACAATGCATACCTACATAATCTGTCAATAACAATAACGCTAGTGCGTATTGATTGGAGGTTCATTTTTTATCATAGAAAATAGAGTTTATAATATATACTTACCTACTCTTCTAGATCATGTCCCAAAAAATTACATTTGCAAGCAGATATAGTAGGTATAGGTCAGCCAGCAAGGAACCGCCAGCACGGACGAGTGTATCGCGACGATTCCGTCCTCGCGATTTTCATAAAAAAATAATTTGCTTGTCAATGTCACTCGAAGTTCGTCGTGTTGAAATCGCCGTGAGGGAGGAGACACGTTTCATAGAGACCGTATAGAAATACATGGCACGACGATAATATCGTCGGTATTCTCACGCTCGTGGAGGCGGTCCCTTGGTTTTCAAGTAAAATTCTTAGTCAGATTCGATAGATAGAGCAAAGTGAGAATTAGTTCCAGAAAGCCTACAGAAGAGTAAGTTCTCAACTTGCTAGATGGGACGAAATCATAATAAAAATTGAATTTCAGGGGCCAGTGGGTTTTGGTTCTGATCCGTTTTAATCTTTTTGTGGTAGTTTTTATAAAAAAACAAATTTTATTTATCAGTTAAAAATGCATGGGGCACCATGTTTTACAAAAATCTCTTACCATTACAAAAACCAAGCAATTTGGAATTCAACCCCTGTTTCTTAAAGCCTATTTTCATTTGACAGTGTGTTTACAGTGATAATTTGGAAGCCAGCTCCCAGGGACCGGAGACTATTCATTTACACGACCTCGCTGAAACATTGATGTTGGCTATGCGATCGAGTTCGATGTTTGGACGATACAAGTAACCACTATGTGGAATTGAAAATACATTTAAAATGGGTTTCGGGATACTAAAATTAGGATTAGGTATAAGACTCGTAATCAGAGTTTGCACTCAGACTTTTATATTCGCAAAAACTTTTGCGGTTTAGTCTCAGACCAGAAACACTATAAAATTTGAATTTAGAGTTCTGTTTCTGAAAATAGTTTTTACTGCACCTGTAGGTACCTGTGCTATTCCTACATAGAGTTAAATTAAATATTTAAAAACGATCGGCTAAGTTTTTTTATATACTTAGGTATCTTCCCAAAAACAACTTTTAAGAAATTTCTATTAAAGATAGTTAATACCAACCAACCTTTCGGAGTTTATAATAAAACTACGCAACTTAACGAAAAGAGTAGGAACCTAAAGAAAAGTAGGTAGGTAGGTAAGTGTAAAATAATAAAAGAAAGCAATTTTTCACTTAAGCGGCGGCGTCGTAAATCCGCTAGAGTTTGTGGAAATTAAGTGCACTTTTGTTGTTCACGTTCCGGCCCCTGAAATTGAAACAAGGCAAAAAGAATTCGGTCCCAAGAATTGCCTCGCGATAAAACGCCTGTTCAAACATAATAGCAATAACACTCAAGTCAAGTGTGATTATAATGAAATGTTGAGTTGGTTTTGTTTCAGGCGTGATTGATGGACTTTTTATGGACGTCAACAATATATTGAAATATAAGTATTTTGCTTCTTGAAGTTCTCATTTTATTGTCATGCTTCGAACGTGATCAGAATATTTCAGACTAGATTAAGTACATATAAGTAGGTACTTACATTCTATTTTGTTTGTGTACCTATAGGTATAAGTATTTAAAAAAAAGAAACATAATTACTTTATTGTTATTACCATGAAATAATTTATAACAAGGTTAATTAATACTTACAACATACAAAAGTTTATAAAAATAAATTGTATTTTTTTTGTTTTTCTAAGTTAGAACTCATAGCCATCAGTGTTTTTTTTTAAAGACGATTTTTAGGGTTTTATTTCTAAAACGTCGTTTCTTTAAAGATTGACCGAGTCCCATTTTTTATTATGAGAATGAAAATCAAAAAATAATTTGTTTTGCTTTTTTATAAAATATTAAAGTTAAAACTTTAATAAAATTTTAAAAGTAAGTACCTATTTTTATTCTTATAAACACTTAACTAAAATATTTTACTTGTAGTATATTTTTAGTTAAGTATTATAATCTAGGTAAGTAATAATTTTCTGGGTCAGTCGTAGCTTATCCCGCATAATTTACTGGTTCAATTGTCAGTCAAAAACATTGGGAAGCAGGAAACATTTTTCTCTTTGTGTTTTGTAGTCATTAATATTCATTATTATGCCCTCTCGGTTATTGTCGTTCCCTTCACTCATAATAAGTATTCGCAAGACGACAAAAATATAAAAAAGAACTTGGAAAAGTTACGAGTTTTAACTTCGTAGGTTTCTAACTTGGACGGGGAAAAAGGAATTTAATTACTCATTTAAAAGCTTTCGAGGGTGTTATTTTTACAATAATGTAGGTACTTAAGAAACCATTAGGTACCTACCTACTTAGGCCACTTGCTCACACGAACTTATTTTTAGGAAACCATAATTTGGTATCCTGATAGGCGATGAGTGTAGGGTATTTACGGCGAATTTCATTGCGATTCACTTTACAAACGGATATTATGAAGTTTTTAGGGTCTTTGCCGACTAAACCGTGGCATGCTATTGACCGAAATTCCTTTAATTATCTTATCTGAATTTATCTTCATAAAAATAAGCTACGATCACGACTAATACAGTCGTGATCATATTTTATTTTTATGAATAGGTACTCCCAAGGGAATACTCCCAAGGAGCGGTAGACAAATTCTTTCAGATTTTTCTAGTAGTTTAGATCATTTGAAGAAGCCTAAGGGGTAGTCAGAGGTATGTCCCAATACATATTTGGTAAATACCTACACTTATAGGTAGGTACTTACATAGGTATATGAATTCACCCCTCTTTAAGTAATGTAGGATAGTCCACAGATTAAATTAAATTTCACTTACAACAATAATTAAATTTAAGAAATGTTATGTTATATTGTAATTAAAATTAAAATGATTTGTGAAAATATTATGAAGAAATTATAATAATGTTCATGTATTTTTACGTGCACTTGACGTAAAATCACAACTCTGTTTTTAATGAGTTCTTAAATTTCATTTCCGGAGCGAAGAATAAGGCCCATATTTTGTCTTCTAAGCAAGCGTGAAAACAAATTGATTTACAACTTATTTTGTGTTTGGAGGTTCAATTTATACGTTTATGAATAGAAACGAGTAATAGAAAGTTAGATAAGATTTTTACAGCCTGGGTGTGAATTTTGGTCGTTGGTTAATATTGATCCTTGTCTTGCAAAATTCAGGGTTAAATCGAATTACTGGTTATTGTTTTCCTTTCTGTATTCAAATATGAAGCACTCAAACATAACCAGCTTGTCTTTATTCACAGTAAACTGTCTTGACAAACTTCGTTATGCCAAAATCAGGAATGATTTGATACAAGATAAAAGCAGCGTTCTAATCTTCTATGATATAACGTTTCTTGAATTATGACAAATATTTCTTTAATACTTCTTTTAATTTATTTTCATTATCATCATTTCATTTAATTTTCATCTGAACACATAAAATGTTAAATTACGTTCATCTTGTCAATGTAACATAAGCCTAAAACTCGCAAAATTACCTTCAAGTCCCTAAAATGTTGACACAGGAAAGGTGAGATTCACTCTTGTCCATTAAGGACCCCAGAATGGTGATTAAACAAACTTATTTGTATAACGAAGGACCCTGACCCTTGGAATTTTTAGAAAGTGTGACGTCAGCACAGCTGACATCACAATTCCCCTCACTCATTGCAAACAATGAAAAACACTTGTTTTGAAAACTCAACACTTTATTATTTAAAATTATCTTAACTATACCTCTAACACAAAGTAATATTATGGGTACTTAACTTTTCTTCACCACAGCTCGAGCAAAAGTGCCATGCCACACCCGCCCGACCAAAAGCAATGAACGTCGGATGTGTCATCATCATCATGACAAAATACCAAAATCTTAAATCTTAATATTTTGTTTACAATCATTTAAAAATAACGTAAATTCATTTTAACATTTTTAGAATTTATCTTGATTATTTATTTGTAATTATTTCAGTAAAAACTTTAATCAGGGCATCAACTTCCTTCAAAAGTTTTTACGACAAACACGTTTAAATTAAGGCTTTAAAAATAATAAGGGAAATTTCTTTTTGTAGATTAAAAATCAAAACAATAATTTAGAAGGAGCTAGCATTTTCAAAATAACTTCAATTCAGTTCAGAGTACCTAACATCCGTCGAATGCTTTAACTGTGCCGGAAGTTAAATCTAAGAGTCTGAATAAAATTGAATGAAATTACTTACTGTTGTTTAAAAATCATAACATGAATTTAGAAACATTTGGAACACGTTAAAGTTAATCCTAAAATTAATAGAGATTTATTATTTGCTTTTGGTCAACAAAACAAATAATTAACCATCTGTAATTTCAAGCTTCTAACAACAATTACTTAAACTAAGATTATTCTAACATAATCAATTACACATTAATTTTAAGACACATTAGGTTGCCTTAACACATGAGATTGATTTTATAATCAAATTAAAGTCATCAATGATTAATTTCGGCGGATGTGCGCCGACACGGCCATTCTGCGAGACGGTGCGTGCCCTGCACCAGTCGCGATTCTGAAAGTAGAAACCTTTTCTGAGCTAGGTATCCATTCACAGGTACCCTAGCTGATAACTTGGTTATAGCCTTGAACATATAGCGAGTATGTAATGTAGTAGCAGATATTTGATTCTGCAGTAAACTTTTAACAACAATTGATTTCCAAGTATTAAACCAAGTAGTCAGCTATGATAGCTTATTCATGAGTAATATAACACACATAGTCATACACATAGTTCAGTTTCAAGTTTGAACAAAAACACATTTAATTTGTACATGGGAAGTGAGCGAGTTGAGTTTTGTGCCAATGCTCCACGCATTCCACACTCTTATTTAGTGTAGGTACTCGTAGGTATATGTCAATGCAAATGCTCCACGCATTAATGCATGATTTGTTTCTCGTAGACAAGGATGATGCTGTGGTCATGAGCGGTCCTGTACGCCGTGGTCCACAGGGGCTCTAAGGGATTTAGGTAGGGACGATGCTGGGGTCTGGGCCTTATTATTATGACCGTGGTCCCCAGAGGCTCTGAAAGAATGTTAGTTTCTCGTAGACAAGGATGATGCTGTGGTCATGAGCGGTCTTGTACGCCGTGGTCCACAGGGGCTCTAAAGGATTTAGGTAGGGACGATGCTGGGGTCTGGGCCTTATTATTATGACCGTGGTCCCCAGGGGCTCTGAAAGAATATTAGTAGGTATAACTTTTGTTGTTGTTTATAATTGCTCACGGGTAATTGATGCTGTGGTCATGAGCGGTCTCGTACGCCGTGGTCCACAGAGGCTCTAAAGGAATTGGGAAGGACGATGCTGGGGTCTGGGCCTTATTTTTATGACCGTGGTCCCCAGTGGCTCTGAAAATGAATAAGAAATAGGAAAGGAGTCTAGGAATACATGGTTTGTACAGGTATAATAATCAAGTAGCAAGCTTTAGCAAAGCTGCTTACAGATGTTTTCAGTAATCATTTATCAAGCTTTAGCAAAGCCGATTCTAGATGTTTTGAATAATAATTTAGCCGGCTATTATCAAAGCTGTAAATTATAGATGTTTATAATAGAAAGCTTTAAAAATGCTACATCCAATTGTACACCAGTAAGTAAAGTAGATTATCTTCCAAGATTTAGACAAAGATTAATAAAATAGAATAGACTAACCAGTTTGCCAAGGCGTCTAACATCTTGACATGTTGGTACTAGGACGACAGCGGCTCGTTTGATGTGTCACCGTCGGTAGCTGGCTGGGACGCAGCCTGCTGAACGGAGCCTGATGACATGTCCTCAGCAGGTGATGTTGTCTCTTCGCCCGCCGACACGGTTTCTTGATCACTTGGTTGTGGTGCTCTACGTAGCTGGTCGTGGGCCACCTTGCGTGGACGTCCTCTGCCGTTCACACGTTTCACCGTGTACCGATCATTATCCAATATCCTGTGAATCTCATACGGTTCGCTGTATTTGAGGTCTAGCGATGTTTGGTTCCTGGGATTGTTTTTGATGAGTACGTAGTCACCCCTCTGAAAAGGACGCATCTTTGCTTTGTTCTTATCAAATCTTTGTTTGTCATATTCAGCAGCTGCAGACATTTTCTGTTGAACCTGCTGTTCGAGTAAATCAAAATCAACAGATTCGTCATCGATATTCACAAGTTGAAGAAGCTCAGGCGGTACGCAGTGTTGGCGTCGTGTAAGCAGGGAGAGCGGAGCAACACCAGTTACTCTGTGTGGAGTGCAATTAAATGCGAGCTGCAATGCTTCCAACGCAGTTTGCCAATTTTCGGTGTCATAGTTTTTAATCATTACTAGTGCGTTTTTCAATGTGCTCATAACTCTTTCGACTTGACCGTTTGCTCGGCTTACTCCTGGCGCTATAGAGTGTATGTTAACACCAAAACGATCACAATAGGCTTTGAACTCACCGAGAAATTCACGTCCACCATCCACCACGATTTGGACTGGACATCCAAATAGATGAACAATTCGTTTGAGTGCTGCGAGACTGCTGCTTTGGCTCTTGTCATTGGAGTAGCTAAGTAGTATGTACTTGGTAAATGCGTCGATAGCTACGATGACATACTCATCTCGTCCTTCTGCGTTCCTCGTACCAAGCTTGCCTGTGATATCCATATGAACAACTTGGAATGCAGCTGTTGGTTTTTGAATCGGGTGAAGCTGTGCCTGTATCGCACCCGACGGTCCTTTAGAGGTCTTGCAAATAACGCAGTTGTCGACAAACCTTCTGACGATCGTACTCATCTTCTCAAACCAATATGATTCTCTCAGCTTTTGAAGAGTCTTTTCCCATCCCGGATGCTGTAGCGACGTGTGAAAAGAGTTTATCAAACTCCACTGGAATGACTTTGGAACAACGGGTAGTTTATGCATTCCAAGCGTTGGATCAGCGAACGTTCTCTTCAATAAGCCTTCTTCAAGGACGTATTCTGCTGCTGGGTTGTCAGTGGACATGCTTTCTATCACCGAGCGGAGATTATCGTCGCGTCGCTGTTCGATTTGCAACCATTCAGTGTCTCTGGTTATGATGTTCACTGACATCTCGGAACACGGGTTTCTGCTAAAGAAATCTGCGTGTTGGAGTCTCTCGCCCTTTCTATATTCGACCTCAAAATCATAATTCTGTAGGAACGCCCACCATCTATGGATCCGCGGTAGCAAATCCTTTTTATGCTTAGACGCCTTCAGGGCATTACAATCAGTTATTACCTTAAATTTTCGACCGTAGAGGTAGTGTCTGAAGTGTTTGACGGCTCTCACCACCGCCAGAGTTTCGAGCTCGTACGAATGGTAGCGGCTCTCGGCGTCAGTGGTGCGCTGGCTCATGTACGCGACTGGATGCTGGCGGGTCCCAACGGTCTGGACTAGCACCGCTCCGTAGCCGAGGCTGCTTGCGTCTGTGTAGAGCTCGATCGGCGAGTCTTCCTGAAATAGCATAAGGGTAGGCGCAGTAGACAAGTGTTGTACAATGCGATTTCGAGCCTCATCGTGTCTGTCGTTCCATTCCCATTTTGCGTCTTTTTTTGTAAGTTCATAAAGAGGTACCATTATACGCGAAAAATCGGGAATGAAGCGTCTGAAGTACCCGGCGAGGCCATTAAATTGCCTAACTTGTTTAGCAGTTTTAGGAATCGGTGCCTTCGTTAAAGCCTCCACTTTCCCTGGGCTAGGACTTACTTGTCCGTCTGATACAATATTGCCCAAGTACTCAATGGAGCGTTTAAAGAAGGCAGTTTTTTCAATGTTAATTGAAAAGCCAGCCTCTTGTAAAGCAATTAAGATTCGCTCGATATGAGAGAGTCCCTGAGCAAACTCTGTACATTTTGAAAGGACATCATCAACATAAACCTGACATACCTGGTCGGGAGAGTTCAATAGAGAAGCAAGAGCCCTATTTATGCACCGCTGATACACCGAAACTGCGTTACTAAGGCCAAAGGGCATGGTGACATATTCATACAAAGCATCAGGTGTGACGAATGCTGTCTTCTCGATTGAGCCCTCCGCGATGGGTATTTGATGGAAACCCGCTGCCATATCGAATGTTGAAAAATACAACCCCCCTGCTAGCTGGTCTATTTGGTCGGATATAATTGGCAGCGGATAGTGATCTCTCAAGGTGTTTCGGTTCAGCTCACGGAAGTCTACACACATACGATCTTGGCCGTTCTTCTTTTTGACCAATATAATTGGACTTGAAAATGGCGATCGACTTTCGCGAATGATGTTATGTTCAAGTAGGTCTTGTACAATTTCACGTACCTTTTCACGTTCAACGGGACTTAATCGGTACGGTCTACGCTCAACACACTTGCCAGGTTCTTTTAAACGTATTTCAAGTTCACCTGTATTAACACGTGTGCGCGGGTAGCCGCGGATGAATAAATGTTCATATTTGTTCAACAAGATTTTTAATTCATCTATTTGATCAGTGCAGGTTAAATCGCAATTTATTTGGTCAAACTTTTCGCTCTGTGATCGTATGTGGTTTACCACCGGCTGCCGAACCAATGTAGCACCCCGAGAACTCACCAATACGCTTAAGTTAGTTTTACCTAGCAGATTTATGCCTATCAGTATGTCTGAACATATTTCGTAGTCTGGCACTACGTGGAACTGGAGTTCCACACTGAGATCATCGATCATGCAAACCGTAGTTAGTGTTGATAGTGAAACTACTGTGAATTGACCTATCCCTTTCAAATAACTGACAGCATGTTTTCGCTGTCCAGGTAACCGCGCAGCCAATGATTCGCGCATTAATGAACATTCTGCCCCACTATCAAACAGTGCCTTTAACTTTAATTTACCAATAGTTACCGACATAGAATTTAGTTTAGGCAAACCCACGCAATTAACGTTTGTTACTACCGCGCGCTCACGCCTGTAGCAGGTTTCATACGTATGACCAACCTTAGAACAGAAAGTACAAGTAGGTTTGCCTGGATTCTGTGAAGCTGGTTTAGGGTCTTGATTACGCGTATACGAATCACTAGGTTTGACGCGGTATCTACAATCGCGAGTATCATGGCCGGGCTTTTTGCACACTTGACAAAAGAGAGAGGTCCTATCAGTGATTCGGTGTCGCTTTGGCGGGCCTTGCTGTGAGTTGGGTGTACCAGGATGAGGTCGCTTGATTCGCCTGATAGATGATGCCACTGAAATTAATTCTGGCACTGAAGTGGCACGGGTATTCAATAATTCAATCCTCAACCGCTCATCTCCGATACATCCAATCACAGCCTCCACTGCGTCATCGTCGGAGAGTTTATCTCTGGTGACGCGGCGCCATAGTACCCAAGCCTGTGACAAGAACTGCGCAATGTCTTGAGTATTGTCATACACGTGTTCTCGAAAACGAATAACATCGCGAGAATATCTATTCTCGGGTTCAAAGGTTGTTATTAGAACATCACGCAATTCCTGCCACGTTGCAGTTGAAACAAGCCAATTGTCAACCCATAACCTCGCACGACCTTTTAGTAAACTACCAACTTTCATTCTAATGTCGTAATCATTTAGGTTATAAGTTTCCATGGCAGTGGTCACATGCTGACACCACTCACGTACACCAATATTTGCGTCCGGATCGTATGACGGCAAAAATACATCGCTGATTTTCATTTTAGAATCAGGTTGCTTTGTGATACGATCAGACATATCTTTCATTGTTTGCAACATCTGCGTGAAAAATTCCGAGGGTACCCCATTAACAGAAGCGTTATTTTCTTCATTGTTTGAATTTGATGGTCGAGAAGTGGGTTCCAATCCCACGCCTGATAACGAAGGACCCTGACCCTTGGAATTTTTAGAAAGTGTGACGTCAGCACAGCTGACATCACAATTCCCCTCACTCATTGCAAACAATGAAAAACACTTGTTTTGAAAACTCAACACTTTATTATTTAAAATTATCTTAACTATACCTCTAACACAAAGTAATATTATGGGTACTTAACTTTTCTTCACCACAGCTCGAGCAAAAGTGCCATGCCACACCCGCCCGACCAAAAGCAATGAACGTCGGATGTGTCATCATCATCATGACAAAATACCAAAATCTTAAATCTTAATATTTTGTTTACAATCATTTAAAAATAACGTAAATTCATTTTAACATTTTTAGAATTTATCTTGATTATTTATTTGTAATTATTTCAGTAAAAACTTTAATCAGGGCATCAACTTCCTTCAAAAGTTTTTACGACAAACACGTTTAAATTAAGGCTTTAAAAATAATAAGGGAAATTTCTTTTTGTAGATTAAAAATCAAAACAATAATTTAGAAGGAGCTAGCATTTTCAAAATAACTTCAATTCAGTTCAGAGTACCTAACATCCGTCGAATGCTTTAACTGTGCCGGAAGTTAAATCTAAGAGTCTGAATAAAATTGAATGAAATTACTTACTGTTGTTTAAAAATCATAACATGAATTTAGAAACATTTGGAACACGTTAAAGTTAATCCTAAAATTAATAGAGATTTATTATTTGCTTTTGGTCAACAAAACAAATAATTAACCATCTGTAATTTCAAGCTTCTAACAACAATTACTTAAACTAAGATTATTCTAACATAATCAATTACACATTAATTTTAAGACACATTAGGTTGCCTTAACACATGAGATTGATTTTATAATCAAATTAAAGTCATCAATGATTAATTTCGGCGGATGTGCGCCGACATGTATTACTTAATTTAAAAGTATAATTGAACGAAAACTTTCCACGTAGAATCAGTTTCGCGACAGAAACGGCGCTAGTAGGTATGTAGTAGGTACATTGTAAAAATAAATTAAAATAGGGTTTTGATTTGTTCCGCGAAATTTCACAGAACTTTCGCGAAATGCCCTAGCTGAAGTTGCGTCAGCTTTTACCCTACTTTGATCTTAAGATTAATGTTTTTGGGGTACATAAAGGTATATTTATTTGTACTTATATTGCTACCTGTAGTGCTAGTAATTAGCGCGTTTTATGTGCGCCGATGAGCCGTTTTGGACGAGTGGTAAATACCTACCTCTACGTTCGTTTGTAGGTCGTGGGTTTAAAATATAAAGCAAAGCAACAAACTATAAAGGTTGTCTGGAAGAAATCACTCTTTGCGACATGACCGCCCATTATACTAAGATTAAATTGTTTTTACTTTAACTGTGTTTTTTAATTTTGTATAATAAAGAATACATCTATCAATCTATACTTATTCCAATATTATATTCACTTATATTTCTTATAGGTAGGTATTCCAGGATAGCAATTAGGTAAGTAAAAATAATGTCTAAAAGTCATGTAACCAACCTTTATGCAAATGGTAAATGTCGTCTTTAAAAGCAGCTATAATTCTCTTGGTCTCTACAGTTGCTCATACGAACTTAACGTTTGAGTTTTCGAGTGTTTGAATATCGAATAACCGATCCACACTCCCCCGTGAATCGCACGCGAAGCCACAAACAACCCACAGCACAGGAGTTCCATTTATTTCATCGTGGCTTCGCGCGTGATCCGAGTCTCATAACTATTTGTTGTCATGCGACAAAGAAACGCGAAAAATATTGTCAAATCTTTATGAGTGAGGATTGACAGTTTCGCGTTGCAGATCCCGCGAACCGCGGTTAAGTGTATAAGTGTGTATAGGGGCTATAAAGGTGTAGGAATATTACATCCCTACTCTCCGATAATGGAAATGCATTCTAGTCACGAGTACCCATGCCCAATTGTTGATTTATACGCGGTAGATAACTTATAATTCTGTTATACAACCAATTTATGACTGCCCGTAAACCAGGAGCGAGCGACGATTTTATTACGACACTGTTTATGGGACGTGAAGGTATTATATCGATAGAAACTGTCACATTTACAAATTGACACAATGTAGATGAATAGTGCCAAAAGATACGTACGATTACGTTACGATACGATTAATATGAAATGTCCAAGGATATTTATTTTTTTATTTTTAATATGTAATATGACCGTGTAATATTAAAAAAGGCATTAGGCGAAACTAGTGCTTATGGACCTGTAGCAAATTGCAATCGCTTCGTATCGATTCTATTTCTATAGTTTGTTTTTACATTTCTGAAAAAAGAAAGAAAGAAAAAACCTTTATTTCTGTAAGGTCACAAGGTGCACTTTATTGCACACCACATAACATTAAAACAAATTACGGACATACAGATTACTTAAAGTGTAGTAGGTACAATGGGCAGTCTTATCGCTATGATCGATTTCTTCCAGACAACCTTCCTAAGGATGAAAAAGTTCGTAGGAAAAAGTGGCCGAACCTGGTGACGGAGTTTTTAGGCCAACACTTGCGGTCACCCATCGAAGCTGTGACCGCTCAGAAAGCCAGCAAACCATAGGCTTTGATGGTTTCATTTTATATGAAACTTAAAACAGATTAGTTTTCTATCACCCTATAACTTTTGTAATGGAGGGTCCATATGCCACTGTTATGAGCCATAAAATACGAAACTAGTTATAAAAGAGTTACTGTGTTACATTAGAAAGAAAAGGAATGATTTAGCCTTTTTAAAAATCAATAATCTTAGATTTTTTGGTACATCGATAGTAATTGTCTAGTTTTCATGAGGATTTTTAGAGCAAGGGATTTGTTGCGTTTAAAAAAAAATATGATCACGACTGTATTTCAAGATGCGGAAGCCATATTTTTTCAGGTTTTTTGAGGCAATTGCTTTTGAAGATATATATGTGGTAGTCAGAGGTATGTCTAAATATGGTATACGTTTTTCATTCCATTAGTAAAAAGGTGTACGTACCTACAGTGTTTGTTTATGAATAAAAACTTGTTTGTTTTGGTTTTACGGCTGCCTCTTATGAATGATGGTTTAGTTTCAGAGTTCAGTAGTTAAAGTTTATAGTTTCAGAACCATAACGTTGTTTGCGATATTGTTAATAACTCACGTCATTTTATGTTGTTTTTTAAACTGAATTTGAGTCTATTTGTACCTATGGATCCTAAAACCAAGGTGGAACTAAGCAGAGTGGATATTCGATATGATCCAATAAAACATAACGCGACAAAACATGGCATAAACGCGCAAAGTGCAATACAACATCCCGGTGACCCGCGTTTTAAGGTGTGTAATTTGTTCTATCCGTTGTACTTCTTAGTAGAACTACTGTAACTGAGGCGTTTTGTTGGGTCTTACCGAATAACCAAAATACAAACCCTGTATTAGTTACATCAGTCTTATCACAATAGTTTGTGTGTGTAAGTATGGTACCTAAGTGTGTTTGTTACTCTTTCACGCTCAAACAGCTGCACGGATTTCAATGAAACCAGAATTGCTTATACCCTGATTAAAAAATAGGCTACTTTTGATCCGAGAATTTCCACGGAAACGAAAACTATTCACCGGGGGTAACATCGCGGCACAGCTAGGATGTATATAGGTAGGTATTTAAGTACTAGTATCTTATCACTCAGCTCACTCATCAGTCTGGTTTTACAATAACAAAATGTTAACAGTACCTACAGAACCATCGAAGCAAAAATCAACTCGTATTTATATGTTTTTATATTTAATTCCACGGTCCGTGGCGTACGTTAATTGAACTTTAACGGTCCAAGAAATGGGACATTATTGACTTTCGGTACACGACCACTAAATTCTGAGGGTCGGGACGGACCGTGTAATGTGTGACGCTGTCTTCTTTGAGTTTGGACCCTGCGAATTGTTTTAACTGACTTCAAAGAAGGAGGTTCTATGTTCCTCTGTTTTTTATCAGTGTTCACTGAGTTTTCCTTCTATATTGTGATGTTGAAAATTATTTTTTATTTTGTAAGAGTTTTCCTCCGAAGTTTACAACAAAACCACAGATTTCCTCTTGCTACGATCCTGACACACCCCTTTCGCCTCATTTACGATAAGATTAATTTGTTTTCACGCTTGCTTAGAAGACAAGATATGGGCCTTATTCTTAAAACATAAAACAATATCGTATTTATGTCATTTTGTACTGTTACCTGTATTACGTGTTACTCTTAAAACAAAACAACGTGCATTATG
The DNA here is from genome assembly GCA_963582015.1 of Xanthorhoe designata. Taxonomy (NCBI): domain Eukaryota; kingdom Metazoa; phylum Arthropoda; class Insecta; order Lepidoptera; family Geometridae; genus Xanthorhoe; species Xanthorhoe designata. The sequence continues at coordinate 8,670,141 of OY757038.1, forward strand.
CCTTTAATAAATTGCTATGTCACATTCAGACAAATAAAATGCATTCAATTGCTCACATTTCGTACGCAAGTGTAAGTACCTACTTATGTATTGCTAGGGCTGTCAATGTAATTCACCTGCTTAGCTTGGGACTCAAATTGCTAAGCTTGGGACTAGAGGACGCCGTTTAAAATACCCAAGGATATTAACGCAATTGCGTTGGTACGATGACATCAAAAGAACAGCTGGAGTGAAATGGATGGAAACTGCACAAAAGCGTAGGTAATGTAATGTAATGTAAACGTAGGTAATAGGTAGGTATGGAATGGCATAGGTAATATGAAGGAGGCCTACACCCATAGGGTTGAATGCGGCTAAGAAGAAAAGAAGAAGAGATTACCATTTATCCTGTTAAATTATAAATAAAGTTCACTTTTTGCTGCCGTAGAAATATTGTTATATCAACCTTTTTTTTAATTATTTGTTTGTTCAGTGACAGCCCTGTTAACATTGACTTTTAACGCTTCTGTTTGAGTTACTTGTTTCACCGAGTGGTAAATGAAAATACTGAAAAGATGAAAGGTCAATGAACTAAATATCCTGTGGTCTTGTTCATTGGAGGTTTATACTAAAATTTTTTGTGCGTAAAATTTAATTTGATCCACATTTTTTACTGGAGTTTTCGATTTAAACTGGTTTCAAACTCTTGAAGTCTTTAGAATAATGTCTTTTAGCATTGCAATAAAGTTAGGTACTTACTCTGTAAATGTAGTGGTTATATTCTCTTTGATACTCTGTGTGAATAATAACAAGAACAAAACATTTTTGTATTGACACAGATAATATAATACTTATTATTACTAGGTAACTTCGTAACTTATAATCGGGGTTCAAATTATTTCCGCTTATAATCACTTTGACTATAAAATACCATGGATACTTTGCATATTTTGGAGTGATGCTGCAATTTCATCCAGCATTGGTTTTTTACGATAAAGTATTCAATTTGAGTCAATCCAATTACGGCTGATACGGATAAAGTTAATTAATTTACTAGGATTAGGATAATAACGATAGTTATTGTTTCGTAATAGGTATCTACTACTATTTTTTTCATACTATTTGCGTAGTAAGTACCTACTATTATGAAGTTTTAGTAAGTCAGCAGACAGTAGATTTGCCACCACTATCTTATACCTCAAAACGAGTATTTTTTGTAGGTATGTACCTATAGAATCTGAATAACGGAAACGGCTCCAATGATTTTCATGAAATTTAGCAAGCAGGGTTTTGAGGGCGATTAATCGATTAGCTAGCAATCGTTTTTAGAAGATGTCGTTTTATCCGTGTTTTCAGCCAATGAAACAAAATATATAGGTGTATATTTTGTCATCCGGGTACTAGATATTTAGTTCGAGTAGCAGATAATCTTTTCGATCTAATAACCGTTAATTGGAAACATAACTCCAGGGACAGTCGGAGTTCAGTAGAGCTACGGATAAGTTTCATAGTTAGTTCGTTCTGTCTGCCCTCTGACTAAAACATCGCTAAGCCACAGGGGTCGATTTTGAGTTTTTGATGACAATAATGTTTATTTATTTATTTATTATGGCATCGCCAACAGTACACATAATTTCACTTTATAAAAAACATTCATATAAAAATACTATGATTATGTGTACCCATTACAGGCATGCACAGCACTATATAATAATCATTAATAATAATCTATAATAATATGAATCGTAGTAATCAAAAATAAAAACTAAATTTATTAAATTAAATTAATCAACAAAACAAAACTCTATAGGTACCTACATTTTAAATTAAAATACATACAATATAATTTCCTAAAAATACCTAAAATTATCTTTGCCCTCACTAATCAGACGAAATGTAATTGAATCAGTAGGGATGACATTTGTGCCTCACACAAGTGCTCAGACTAGTGCTGATTGGTACATGGGACATTTTGTGAGTTCTTAGGCCCTAATAGTATCTTACAATAGATGAACTTGTCTTGTTGGATAGGAACATAATGTTCTACATAGAGAAAAATGTGTAGTGTTAAATAATACTTCGGACGTTTATGAGTGAGCATTTCACTTATCAATAATTACTTTATTACAATACGATACAAATACTTTACTTTCGGACTTTTTAGGACTTTACTTTTACTTTAGGATTATATGAATGAAATAATTTTAAGTGGGGTAGTGCAAAATCTTAATGTTTTTGGATTAAACAGCCTTTTCTAATAACTTAAATAAAGAGCTAAGAATTTTAAATCTTCAATGATAAAAAAATTGACTGGTAGGATGCAGCTTTTTTTTGTTGAATTCTACCAGATTTTATTAAGTATCATTTGTTTTTATTTTTTAAAGCGAAAAAGCAGCTATTCGATTATAGTTTAGTAAATTTGACTAGCAGATTAAAAAAAAATGCGTAACAGCATTTTTTTTGTGAGCGAGATTTAAATTTTCAAGTATTTATTAGGTATATCTCATTCGAAAATGAAAAGCAGAGTGTTCATCTCGGGAGAAAGACCTTACTATTGGTACTCTCGCTACATTGCGTGCATTGCTATATTCAGTACTTATTTTATTATCTGTGCTTTTAGTTCTTGAATAGTTCGTTCGTTCGTTTGTTCGTATGAGCAAGTGGCCAACTCTGGTGAATAAGCTCTTGAATAACAATCTACTAATTACAGTTCATATTTCAAATTTCGAAGCACAATCAATTATTAAATCTGTTTGATCTAACCCGCAACCGCATTGACCTAAAATATTCATCAAAATCAAAGTGTTGGTTTAAATAATCCTCGACTTTTGACCGAAGCGATTAAACTTTCAGACAACTTCAAATATGAAATTGGAAAGCTTTAGTTGGCTATAGATAGATAATCAAGCGAAATTGCCAATAATATCAGAAAGCCTATTGTACCTATTACTTAGGGTTGATAGAATCGTTTAAAATTCTCGTAAAATATCTTACTTTTAAATTTTGATGGTTAAATTACTATTTATGATTTCATTCTATTTCATTCGCTCTCTGGTTTGAATCCAGCCGAGCAAAATGTGGGATTTGTATTGTACCCTATTTATTTGGACAAACCTCTGACTGCCCCTTATACATCTTCATGACAACAATATCTTAAATAATTTGCCTACCTTGAGAATAAAGTTGTGATCACAATTCAATTTTTTTTATTTTAATACTACCTACCAAGATTTTTTATGTAGATCACATCAATTCGTGGTTGGTCACCTGACTTATAGTAGCAGAATCATCGTACAATAAGGCTGTATTGGTTCAGAAATAATTCAACGAATCCAAGAAAACCAAAAGTACCATCTCACGTTCGTCAATGTCCGTCGGTAATCCAGTTATCCGGCCAGTAGTTCCACGAATAGGTAAAGGCAACACTACGACTGTAAGTTAATTTTGGTAACACAGGTAATACAGTTTAGACACGTCATGGAATAAAGTAAGTTAGTTCGTATGAGCAAGTGGCCACTCTGGTGACGGAGTTTTTAGGCCGCCTAAAGGCGACTTTAAAAGCCGGGACCGACAATTTAACGTGCCCTCCGAAGCACGGAAGCGCTCAGCTGATAATGCCACTTGCGGTCACCCATCCAAGTAGTGACTGCTCAGAACGTTGCTTAACTTCAACGATCTATCAAGAACGTCTTAGCAAGCTTCGCCACGAGCGCTTCATACGTCATGGAATGGTATGGTATTGGTCTGCTCTGGTGAATTTATTAAACTTAGATTTTATTTAACTTTAATTAGTTTAGAACCAAGCTAAGCTTCGCTGGCGTAGTACATAAAAGCAATAATACTTTTATGTGTAGGTATAGGTATCTACTGTACCTTGGAACTTGTAATATTTTGTTATTGAAATTAAAACATTTGCTGAAAAATAGGATTCGTCATCATTCATATTAGTCGGCCCTTTTCATCCCACTGCTGGGCTTGGGTCTCTTGAGCTTGACCCAAGCTTGACCCCCTTGAAAAAATATTTAAAGTGAACACAAGTGGCTAAATAAAAAATGTGTTAAACCGACTTCTATTTCTTAAGAAGAGAGCAATTTTTTGCACCCTCGGTGCGTTTCCATTCATAACTCCAAAGATTGAAAGAACTTGGACCACCTCGGGAGTATACTCTTTCAAACTAAAAGAATTTTCAAAATCAATCTACTATCGACGAAATAATCGGTGAAAATACATAAAAATCAAACATTGAAGCCGAAAAAAAGAGGAGCCTTTTTTGAAGTCGGAAATCGAATGTTTAAGAATAATCTTGTGAGGATCATAGAATAAATGCAATTCTCAACAACTGCTCCTTATCCGAGCGCCATCAAAAACAAGCAAAACATTGTTACAAGTTGATCCTCCACGAGACGACTTCGGATTTTGACTCGGCGACACTTTAAGCCGCTTACTACCGAGGCTTTGCCATAAAAATCTTAGGACGCAGTTTGAATGTAAGCCTAAAATCAGTATAAAAGACTTAATATGAATCGTGAATCGTGTCTCATAGGTATAAAGACACATCAGGTTATAAAATATAAACGATTAAGGTATATTACAAACAGCCAAATCCGTTCAGTAGTTTTTGCGTGATCCATTCATCCATACAAACTTTTGTGATTATAACATTAAGTATGATTTATGTATATGTGGAGTTTACTTATGAAGGCCAGCAAAATGTTCCCTCTTCTAATATCATCTTCGTGATCTAACGCTAAACTGATCATGTTTTCAAATGATTATAGACTCGCTTTTTTTCCTAGGTCATCATTATTGCTGGGGCCACTGTACAACAACCGGGCAATGGTGTCCATCGTGAAATAACACAGGCTTTTACTCAGTTCTATCACGTTCAGTGCCCGCGACGCACATGCGATTTTTGCACGCGGTCGACTATTGCACCCTATTCCGGAGGGCACTGAAATATATGTTCAGGAAATATGTTTAGCAACCTGTTTTCTGAGTAAATAAGCCTTAAAGCCGGGAAGCTCTCAATTTTCATACCTGTCGTCTTAAAGGCCTATAAAATCTTTGAGTGCAAGAAGGATTATTTTCTTAAGAAATAGGGGGCATATTGAAACCTGTCATAATTCGCTTTTTATCACCCGGCATTAGGAGGATGACCCAGCAGGGCAAATGTATTTTTCCTTTGAAGGATTGAAAAAGGACATTTTACACAAAAATATGTAAGTAAGTACCTAAAAGTAATTATTTATTTCTAATATCACTGATTACATATTATTGTCATACAAAATTATATGTATTTTATAGGTAGTCTACTTTACAGCAAATCCAACCATAGCAAAAAATGTAAACCTTATATACCTGAAGAAAATGCTTTAAAAAACTCATAAAAGAGTAAGGTAGGTAAGCATTTTCTTTTTTTATTAATTGTTGTGTCGTATTTTAGGAAATGCTGAAAAAAATATCAATTAATGCTCTTGTTTGAAACACCTTGTTACGGTGATAAACAAACAGATTTAAAGTATCACAATGTACCAATCTCTGTATCAAACAGATTTCTAATGAAGAAGTATTTTCAGAAAGATTAACAAAAAAAAAATCTTAGTAAGGACAGAAATAAAACACCACTATAATTGTAAAAATAATAAAATAATGCTGCAAAGGTCAAATGCTAACAGAAATTACTAAAATCTCTAGTGAGTTTGTTTCAAACTGCCACTTACGTTAGAAAAACTTTTAGCGATATTAACGTCTGCAATAATAAATATGAAACGGGAAAATGAAAACAAGAAAGTGTTCCAAAGCGTACACAATTAAACATAATGGATCCTAGCGTTTGCAAATCGAAATTGGTTATATTGCCCAAATTGTAAGCAAAAAACTGAGCTAGATTTGATTCTAGGGTTGACACTGACACTAAGGCTCTTAATGAGAGTCTGCACTCAGCCTTGAGTCTAAGCTCAAGTAGGTATAGATTATTTTACAGATCTCTATGGAAACTGAGTGATGAATCACCGCTTGAGTAACGATTCATGCTTGAGTATAGACTATACGAGCCTTAAATTATTAACAGCCAATTTTAATAACCTATCTATCTTTGGTTTTGCTTACTGTCAGTAGCTATTTGACGTTTTTTGTATGGAAGAAATGTCAAATATCTACCCGCAGTAAGCAAAACCAAAGATAGATGGGTTATTGAGACAAGCCGTAAAATGTTTTAACGTTACTGACAGCCTCCGTTTCTCAGTTGGTGTAATAGTTCAGTTATAGGTTTCTCACTCAGGAGGTTATGAGTTAGATTCAGCGAGACAAATGTTAGTAAAATGTAAGTTCGTTCGATGTTGTAGTCAACTCGGTTACGGTGTTTCTAGGCCGCCTTTGTCATGGTTAAATGATTTAAAAACAAAGCCTCGTAAAACTGTGGGTCCCGACCCACATCAGAACGTTGCTAAGCGCTTTGCTGGCTACCATTGGTGCTCTCCAAAGGCCGAGAGCATGAACCATCGTCACACGCACCATGGGCACTGAACATGTTTACTTCAACTATTTATTAAGAACGTCTTAGCAAGCTACAACAGCATAGATCAGTTTTCACCGTCGTCTCTGCACACACCTACTCTATGCCAAGCTCCGATCCAGACTAATAAAATTATGTAAATGCCAAAAGCACGTGCCAATTTGAAAGCTTCAACTCGTACCAACTAGGGTTGTCATTGTCAGTAAGTTTAATTAAAATGCTTATCAGCGTATAGTTTAAGCTTTTATTTTTTACTTTTGGCATTATGAATAAACTAAAAACATACTGACTAGTAACTGATAATTTCAATTGTGGCATTAGGAGTTTCGTTGCCGAGCGGTCCGGCTTAATGACGATCGCTTGTATCATCGCGAGTTTATATCCCGCCGGAATCTAAACTTTTAGTAAGATTTTCCAATTTATAATAAAAACGTATCCGCTACGGCTTTTACATACCTATTTACTAAATTATAATCGATCGAGCGAGAGAAGATGGCATCTTTATTCTTTATTGTACACAAAACACATAATATAAAATAATACACAGAGAAAGGACATGTACAAAGGCGAGCTTAACCCTAAAAAGAGGCATCATAAGCGATTTAAAAATAAATATGCAACATAGTTTTGCATGATTGCCTATCAAAATATGGCCGCTGGTAATTTTAATTAAATAATAGAGAGTTTTTCTTTGTAATTTATTCATTAAACATTATAAAAACTCGATGAACGTAGATATCTAGCTAGATCTTACAAATTGTCATAAGATGTTTGATCATTGACCCTTGCTAACAAACGATATTATTATTCAAATGGCAAATTATTTATTGAATACTGATTTATTTTGTATGCAAAATACAGGACGTGAGCGCGTTTCAAATCATTGATATCCACAATTTACTGTTCGGAAATTCAGTGTTTTGTGAAGTAATTCACAATTAACAAAAAACAAGCTGACTAGGACTATCAATCCACTATATTTCGGAAATAAATAGCTCATAGCGATAAGACCGCAATTTGTACTATGCTTTAAATGTTCTATGTAGTATCTGTAATTTGTTTGAATATGTATGTGATGTAAAATTAATGTGTTTATCTTTTTATTATTATCAGGAGTTATCGATATTTTTAAGAGGTCTAGAAGGGTCAAATAAAGTCGATACGTGCCAATTTTGAAATAAGGTCGTATTTTGTACGATACATTTTAATGTTTTCCTCACGTTCGCGGTTTCGAATCCTGCATTATTATAAAATTATGCTTAGTTTTCCGAAAATGAATACATCACACACACCTAGATTTAGTCAACTGAACGCGGTTTGACCTAGAAATTCCTCTAGATAAATAAAGTACCTCAGACTATTCCTATAAATACCTACTCTTAGCTGAAATGTATGCATCTATACTTCAGCCAAATTCGACGTGTCAATTTTGTAAAAACCTGCCACTCATAAAATTGAATTGCTTTTCTGGTTGGCTTATTGACAGAGTTGATAGTAATTATATTGAAAGGAGTGGTCAAAAATCCCCAATAATTATTAGTTAGTTAGTTCGTATGAGCAAGTGACCAACTCTCGTTATTATTAAAAAAAATATTTATTAATTATTATGATAAAAATATTCTAATGATTTTTATATAGATAAAATCAATAGAACAAAGTAATTTTTAGGTTAAGTATTAACAGTTTGTTTACAAAATTGGCACGTCGAACTCGGCTGAAGGAATACTGTCCGTAGATTTCTTTGGTTTTGTTCTAGGGTCAACCCTAAAGTTGATTTTTCACCAAAGTTCGCAGCAGTTTTCCGCACCCTAAAATCAAAACGCTTACTAAACGAAATGCACTTTCAGTCTGTAAATTGCTTCATCTGAGTCAGCTGTTTCAAATGTAATTAGACTGCGTTGGTAACTAAGGGATACTTTGTGGCAAATCAGCCGTTTTAAATGCGCAGTTTCTTGTTACTGCTTCTGCCAGATAGAAATAAGCTGAGGACCTATTTAACAAATTTTAAGGCCGTACGGAAAAAACGGAACACATAGAATCACTCGGTTGTCGGTTTGTCTGGCCAACCCTTTTTCTCAGGAACGGGTAGAGATAGGGAGTTGAAACTTATAACATTGTACGAGTATTAAGGTCTATTATTGAATAAACAACGTCTTAGGTTCAATGCTATTAAAATATATTAGATTAACTAGATTTTAAATAAGTACCAAAACCAATTTTTAACTTTTTTTCTTATTACTTAATTTATATTATTGTATTTGTGTTAGAAGAGCCTTTTTGCCAAATTTTAGGATCATAGGAAAATCTTGATTTTTTTTAGGTCAAAACCTAAATCTTTAGTAAGTTTATAGCTACATTATCCCTTAGACTAAGATTAGTCTAAGGGAAAAGAGTAATCTAGATAGATTACTCTTTTGGAAATTAAAAAAACCTCAAAACATGTAGAACATATTATGATAAAAGTGTTAACAAGATTTTACGAATAACGAACCTTATTCGTTTTTTTTGTTATGAATAAAGATCCAATAAAAAATAAAAAACTCTCATATTTTACGCCTTAGATAGAGAACGCCTTATAAGTACTATAATTGAAAGATCTGAAAGAAATGTCTACCGCTCCCAGGGATACAGTCGAGATCATATTTCATTTTATTTTTTTAATTCAAAATACCTCGCCTCGTTCCAATTGTCAGATGATGCTATCTCATTCATACAAAGTTATAAAATAAAACTCTCTCATTGTCAGTAGTTTCGGGCGACACGCCTTTTAGGTACAAATAATTCTGTAAAATGCCCTGCTTCCAATATGGGCTGAAATAAATGAGGAGTTTCGCCTTAAACAAGATAGAAAATAATTTAAACCGTAGTGAAGACGAAAAGGCCAATTCAAGTGTGCACGTATAAATGAACGTAAAGGTTTATTGTAAAATAAAGGTTTCATAAAAGCCTACGCAGGAACAAAATAACGTGGGCTGAATAATTCAGTATACTAATTGTGAGGTTATCTCTGTGAAATAGCATAAAGGTGGTCCCTCAACGCCGCATTCACCTGTAATGTAACATTTTATGATTTTATTTGGAGCATTACGTTTCGTTAGTACAAGTGCGCTATGTAACAAGTTGTATCAAAGTATTACAGATTGCGCACTGTAGGTAATTCTCGTTCTCTCACACTGCCCTTTGATTGTGTAACTTGTTTCGCATTGTATCCAAGTTGTATCAAAGCAAAAATCACAGCGAATCGCGTAAACAACTGTCAAATATGACAATAATTAAGTAAGTTACTTACTAATTTACTTAATCAGCGTTAAATCTGACAGTTATTTTCGCGATTCACTGTGATTTTTGCTTTGATACAACTTGGATACAATGCGAAACAAGTTACACAATCCAGGGGCTGATGTAATGCTCGAATTTGTAACGTTACATTACGGGTAAATGCTCTCGGTGAGGAAGCACCTCAATATTCGCGATTTTGCCTCATTTTTCTTCTAGATTGTATCTAAGTAATAAACCTTAACGTATAAACGAAATAATAAACTTGTACGTCTGTACTCATATTATTTTACGGTGCTCTGGAACTTGTCTATTTTAAAGTACTTAATAATAAAAATACTAGATATGCTGTCTGTGCGCGCACTCTAAATAAATATAAAAATGATATAAATGAAGCATTTTATAATTTAGTTTTAAAGCAAACAGTAAGTTTTGAATATAAAATGGAAAAGTGAATTTACATTATTTGAAATGTTATAATTCTTTAAGGAAAATATTGAAAATTCTAAGAGTGTTAAGACATTCAGTCGTAGTAATTTCTTGAAATACAAAAAGTAGATGTCCCCAATTTTAGATTGAGCTAATATCATAAAAGTACCTACTTGTACAATTTCACACACAATGTTTCTTCAGTTTTAAAAGGCAACTTCAAGAGAAACCAGGAACAATGCACCTAGTCAGGTAATAAAAAATATATACCTAATCCACCGTCTGCGAAAATTGCTTTCGTAAAGTTGCTAACATAGCAACCATATGATTTACCGTAAACTTAATTGGATGGTACTTTACAAAACTGTTATAATTTTCAACAGCTTTTCAGATATTTGTATACCTACTTAATGTTTCATACATAATGTTATAATTATATTTCAATTTAAATGATTTCAATGATTGATATTTAATTATACTAGACCATAATGATTATTTTCAACATTAACTCCACCTTATAAGAGCCCTGGTACACTACATTTTTGAATGAGCGAATACATAGGTACAAACAATGCCTGTATCGATACAAATGCAATCACGCGTAATTTCTTGTTTTTATTATAGTTGTTCTTTTAATATTATAGTTGTTTTGGTTACTTTTGTAGTGATAGTCAGAAAGCGTTGCAGTGGGCTCACCCACTGCAGCAAAGTAAGTACTCATACTTTTAAAAGAACTTTGATTATAATTATTATATATGCTATGTGTCGACGTACACCCGAAATTAATATTAAATCCAACGAACGATCGCAGATCTATTGCCTAGCAACGCTGTTATCTGTCAAAAATTGCCATACAAATTGTGTTGTATAACAAAGTTGCTTTGGAGATAGATCTGCGATCGTTCGTCGGATTGAATATATGTTTCGGCCGTTAGTCATTATTTTTTCTGATGCTTATGTTTTTTGCTATAATAGAGTAGACAATTAGTAGACATTCATATCAGATTACAAAAAATAATCTCCTCTTTGTAAAATTTATCTCACTTACTTGGAACTCACAGATAGTGAAACAGCTTTGATACAAAATTAAAAATTAATTTGACGGATAGCTCCAAAATGTAGTACCTACCTATCGATTTGAAATTCTATACTGCGATGTTCCGATTTTCGATAAAGGTTAGCGTGGTTACTCAGGGGTGCGAATACGAATATTAGATTACTATCCGGAGTGTCCTTAATGGACTGGATGGAGCGGCAACAGATCAAAGGGTTTTAGGAGCAGACTATTCACTATTGTCTCCTCCTAAAATCCTTTGATTTTGAGAATTTTGTGTTTAGTTATAGATACAAGTTTTAATTCTTATAGTTGTACGAGTAGGAAAATTCAAAATTCAAATTTAAAATGTATTAAAAGATACGATCGTTTATAGACCACTTTGACATGTCACGTTCTTAAAACTAGGGGTTTCTACTGCCTGTTCCAACGCGGTATAAATCATATAAACTATACTCGTAAGCAAAACAAGCGGGATGAATAAAAAAAACAGACTTCTATTTCGTAAGAGACCTTCGCTCTCGGGGTTCACAACTCTGAAGACCCTCGTCAGGTCCTCAAGAATTTTCCAAATTCCCACTATGAGCAAGTGACCTATTCTGGTTGGAATTTCACATGAAGCCTTTATTAACTTATCGCTTATGCTGGTAGGTCACAGTATTAAATGTAAAATAGCAACCGAGTATTAATTCAATTTATTAATACCCAATGAATCAATGCATTTAAACAATAGTGAGTTTAACATGTTATTGTCAGGGCTATATAATAATCTACTGACAAGTTTAAATTATTCGTAATGCGTAATAAATCATACTTGCTGATTCGAACGATTGAATATGAAATTGTGCACTAATGCAATTAATGTGAGAGTTTGTGAGGATATTTGAATGATTGAAAATAATATGTACTTACCCACTTTATTATACATTTACAAAATAAACTTTAGATCTACTAAACCTTAGTAATAATCGTACATTAGAATAAGATGCGACCTCTTCCAGACCGACTTTGGATAGATGAAAAAAAAATAAGATGATTGGACTGCCATTCCAATCATCTCATTTTTATCCAGATGCACAATTTTTTTAAATACCGAATAAACAATATATAAAGTGATATTTTTAGTGTCCATACTTTATCGTAACTCACCGATTTACATGGGAAAAGAGCGCTGTTATAGAATTTAGTGTCACTAGGCGGTGAAATAAAAAAAACGATGGAACGATCCTTAGGTGGCTCAACTGGTTCTGTTGTATTTTGTACAGTTACCTATGTAAATATGTAGTAGTTTAGTTCTGTAAATAAAATACTTGTTATTTTGAAAAATTACATTTATTAATTTTTAACCAGAAATTGTCGTTAGTTCCATTTTCGGCCACCGGATCAGATAACTTTGTCGCACTATAAGCACAGCTATGTGAGTGTAGCTGTGTAGTCCTTATCCCGGCTTTTACATAAATAATCCTAAAATAAACAAACCTGGGGAGTGCAAGTGAAGCCGAGCAAGGAACAATGGGACGTTGACTGCTCTTTATTGTTTGGCTCAAAACATAAAACCTCCTTTCATGTCAAACGGCTTGAATGAAAAACGAACCTGGAGTTTTTTTTTCATTGTGATAGCATAGTCGGGAGTAGGTACTTTGAGGTGATACTGGGTTCTGTATATACATAAATTTATGAATCGGCACTAGATTTGAAAATAGATCGTTGAAGCAACGTTCTGAGCGTTCATAACTTGGATGACCAGCTGAGCGCTTCCGTGCTTCGGAGGGCACATTAAACTGTCGGTCCTGGTTAAAGTCACTCTATGTTCTGTAGGTTTTATGTTCGACTGCATGTTTTGTTTCATATATTTTAACGGATTTCTCCATGTGGATCGATTTTGATTTTTTTTGGTCAAAACTCTCAAATGTTTCCAAAAAAAAATTGGTAAGACTCTGACGTGGATCTTCAGAATTTATCTCGAGTATGCAGCAAATTACTTCTTAATTGTCTCGAGTCTGGGTGTTTTCTATGTAGGTATAATATGTATGTATTTATAAAAAAAATATTAAGTAGTATCAGTCAGCTAGTTACCATAACACAAGCATTAAATTGCTTAGCTTACTAGATGGCGCTGTGTGGGATGTCCAGGGATATTTATTTATTTATTTGTAAAAAAAAAAAAAAATTACTTACAAAAAAAATTACCAAATACTGAAATTACCAAATATGTACTTAACTACTTACTACCTACTTGTTACTAATTACTTATCTATGGGAAACAATTTAAAATGATACAGATGCCGGTTTTCACACAACATTTTCTTTGTTGAGAAAAAATTGGCACAAAAACCGGCGGCACAAATTCCATTTAAATATTCCAAAGTTAAAAATTCATTGATTTGTAGATTCAGGATTCGAACACACTACCTTCAGATTGAAAAAAATACCAGTTGGTCAACATTATAACAATCAAATTAGAACCTGATTGTAATTCATAACGTTTGTTATAAAAAATATAACACCGGACAAAAAGTCGTTTGAAGCCAACTTGACACTGATCCCTAAAATAAACAGTAAAATATCTTTAATAATTTATTTGCGTTTACACACGGAAACAAATCCCGGGTATTGTTTTATTTATGTTTTCTGAAATATTTGGCTTCATGATATTAATTTTTGTTGGCATATTGAGCGTATTTTACAATATTTTTGAAGAATTTTGTTCTGTATTCGAATGCCTTTGAACCAAGTGTTAGTACCTATATTAATAAAATAAATCTTATTTTATAATTTTGGCCGGCTAAGCTGAGAGGATGGTTTAGGCAAGCCTATTCCATCTCAACAATGTCCCAGGCAATACAGTGTCCCGCTAAGGTTCGAATAAGGCCGTGCATCAATGGATTTTTCGTTACGAAAAATGTATAATGCGCTTTATAACGAGCTCTAAGCGGCGAAGGAAAACATCGTGAGGAAACCAGTTAGTTTTCTAGTAGCATCTAGTTAACTTATGCAGAATGGGCAAGTACTAAAAATATGTATTTGGACATGCCTTTGACTACCCTATTAGATATCTTCAATTCAAAGGATTTAAAAATGCCTAAAAAGATATGAAAGAATATGTTTCTCTTACGAAATTGAAGTCGGTTAATTTTTTTTAAAATTTTGCCACCTGTAGGTACGGTCGGCAAAAATGTGGTCTACCACCCTACGGTTGAGTTTCATTTGAACGTCATGAAACAACAAGGTCATGGTGCCATTGTGTCAAACTCGAATTCTCGCCTTTTCGACAATAAGACCTCACAGCAACTTTTGTCGAAACTGGTATATATACCACTTTCTTGGCCGACCATACCTACTACACTAAGTGTAGTCCTCTACGTACATACACCTTGCTTAATTCCTGCTTACCTCTAAATTGCACCAGTCAGACCTATATATATACCTTAGTAAAATGAGGATTATCTTTCCAAATTGTTTATCTAGGTGGCCTCTATAACTCAGGTTGGGAGACAACAGACAATTTTGGTAAAATAAATTGCTAAGATCTGTAGATAGCTCCGCCCTACCCTCGATCGAATGGAAAGAACCGGGGGTAACGATTAGAATGATAAAAGTAATGGGGGTCTATTTTATAAGCTTAATAAAGCTGAATTTAGCAAATAATTTTTGACGACCTTTGTAGCGCAGTGGGTGAAAGCCCGCTTGAGATGCAGGTAGTGTGGGTTCGATCTCAGTCGCGATATAATTGTTACAAACTATTTAGTAACAAAAAAAAACACAAAAAAAAGGTTTGAACTAAGTATGAAACCAAACTGAAGGGGTTAAAAAAGCCAAGTGTTATGCATCGTCTTGCCTTAGGTATTAATAGTATTCAAAATATCAAATGCTAAGAACCTGACGAGGTCATTGACTGTTTTACTCGAACACAAGTTAGAACACAAGTTGCTTGGCTTGATGACGTTGAGTCAATAAAAATATTTATTTAATTAAATTTATCTTGCTGTCCTATTCTAAACAGCTGTCTATTCTTTGAAAGACAGATAAAGTAAAAACTCAATTTAAATTATTTGCTTTCGATCATCAAATAATTATGTAATTCGTCAGATTTATTAATAAAATAAACATTAAATTCCGAGGGTGATATCCCGGGGCTCATTTTAATGTAACATTAAGTGAGAATGTTTTGATAAGCTGGTTTTACGGCTAATTAAGTTTTAGGGTTCCTTTCAGAACAAAATCAGCCGGGTAAGTATGGGTCAGAGTTAAATAAATGATCCAGTGGCAGTTTGAGCAAATTAAATTAGTTCTAAATTCAATTAAGGAGGGTTATGTTTTACAATCGAAGCTGAACGAAACAGATACAGATAACATACGCAGTAGATATAATTTTATTTCACTAACAAACGATTTCAAATCGGGAAAATCGGTAAACATAACATTTAGTACCTTTAAATAATCATACATAGTCGAACCTCAAACTTTAATAAGGTTGATTAAAAAATTTGCTTCAACAATAATACTACTGTTAGTGCTGATTATAATTTTTTCCCGTCAATTTATATAATTTTTAATTT
This sequence comes from Xanthorhoe designata, assembly GCA_963582015.1. Lineage (NCBI taxonomy): Eukaryota > Metazoa > Arthropoda > Insecta > Lepidoptera > Geometridae > Xanthorhoe > Xanthorhoe designata. The sequence continues at coordinate 8,685,952 of OY757038.1, forward strand.
GTAAAATAGTTTTATATACGGGGACAGCCTTTGCACTACAGTGGGACGAAAAATCTTAATTATTACAGGAAAACAACAATTTTATTTGAAATTATTTTATTGTATTCTATTCCTTGTATTTGTAATTTTTCATTTTTATTTAGGTTGAAAACAAAATGTACCCAGAAACAAAAAAACACCTACAACTTCTTCACTTATAAGTACAACTAAATTATTTAAAAGGAACTCTATTTTTCATTCAAACTGTTGACTAAAGTAATTTAAATATGCATTAACTTATGTAATTAGTTTACTTTCTGTCAATAACAGGTAAATAAAATTTTGGAAAACATGAACTGCATTCGTAAGGGTGAATGCAGTTCATGTTTTCAAATTTCCAATTTTATCTTTTATATAAAATTACAACCTAAAACCGTGCAATTTATTTCTTAGTCCTGAACTCGGTTCGCATCGTCTCCTCTATTTGTCCAAGCACCATTTTAAATTGAGTGGAAACTCTGTAATTTGCTTGGTACTGCTGACAATGCTTTAGAAATAACGGATGAAGGTATTTTAGTAGAGAATGGTCTAGTGTTGGAAACATGTGATGCAGTGCATGGTCGCCGAATAGCGTCATCACGGTGAAAACGTTGCTGTTTATGTCTTGTCTGTCGAGAAGTGCTTCTACTTGGTGTAGACCCCAGTCTGGTGTTTCACTCCTGAAAGTGAAAACATTGTTCACTGTTGGGTGTTATTTAATTACTAGCTTGCCTGGCGAACCTCGTACGCCTCTGAATTCTAAACGTAAAAAAATCCAGCCTGCACAAAATTTATGAAAGTAGAAGGAATTTCCTCCCATTTTTTTATATTTAATTCTAGTATTCCTATTCGCAGCGCCGACGAATCCAACAATTTAAAAATCATTAAAATCGGTACAGCCGTTCTTGATTTATAAATTGCACACATACACATACCGGGTTGCAAAATAAAATGTTGGTAGACTGTGTTTGTAAATTCAAAACTCAGTAGGATTTCCTTAAAGTGCTAAAATATATTCAGTGCTTACAAGAATTCTTCACAAAGGGCCTCTTGATTATAAATTTCAAAAGATTAAAGAAAATAAAACTGGTAAAACAAGCCGACGAAAAATTATGCCTATCAAGTTTCTTTTGTGAGAAAATTTGTTTTATATTCTGTCGAATGAACACTGAAAAAGAAAATTACCATTGTTCTATTTATTGAAATGTCTTGTAATGGGGGCTTAAATTTACAATTTTAAACATAATAATGGTTTCAACTGGCTTGGCAAATGGCGCGTACCGCTCATCTAATGCGGGCACCACACATTGGCTTTGTCTTCTATTCTATTCGTAGCCAATGTTGGAACCAAGTTAAAGCCAATGTGTGGTGCCCGCATTAAAGTCACCGATTTGGTACCTACGTGTAAATATTACAAATGATTTTTTCGAAGTACTTATAGGAAAAGTAAGGTATTATTTAAAGTTTTTAAAATAAATAACCATACAACAGTATGTAGGCTTGTGATCTTATTTAAACCAAAGTTTCATGAAATGACTTGACTCAATTTAAATGAATCGAGTCAGTGCAGAACTTGAACTCAGTCTTACTGACACTGGCTCATCTCCATCTTTGATAGCATCTGGGTGGTGATGAGCTGCGGTTACAGCTATGCTGAAGAATATAAAACTTCCAGTACAGTTGATCCAAAGCCAGGTATTCACGACTTGCCACCAGGAGGCGCTACTGACCAGCCACATCCAAATGGGAAGAAGTAAACCTAGGGCGTCATGCCAATGGATATGTTTATTGAAGTAACCTGGTCGCAGAAATATTGATAAGAACCTGGAACATAATTATTTTATGAACAGACTAAAAGTTATATTTCCCAGAGGGGTATGAAAATTACCTCCAAATTTTAAATCATTGAATTATTAGAAATTGTATGAAACGCCATGATGTTTATTTATTTACCCCTCCTAACTTGATGTTTATTTGTTGAAAGTCTGACATGGATTTTCGTATTCACGTCATCTAATCTTGAAGCTAAAACGATATATCGTGCCAATGTTCTGAGTCCAGCTTACATTAATATAAGCGGAGCTGCGATAATCACCAAATATATCAATTATCTATCGGTTTGTAGAGAAAGGCTGCAGAGTCAATAAAAAAAATGAAATATGATCACGACTGGATCCCAGGGAGCGGTAGACATTTCTTTCAGATCTCTTTAGGCAATTTTTAGATCCTTTTGAAGATGTCTAAGGGGTAGTCAATTATTTATCCAAAATGTCGTAAGTTTTACAAAAATAAGGTAGAACAAACCTCTTTACGAAGCTCAAAAGAAAAACGAACGGAAAGAAAAACAGCTCAGTAATAAATCCCAATTTGGCGTGCATCGGTTTATCCCTCCTCGGGTTGTAGAACAGGACGGGCTCAAGCGAGCTGATCTCCAGGTCCATTAGTGTGTTCGTATACAGGTGGTGAGATATCACGTGGGATACGCGAAAATCTCTGGAATGCATCGCATATTATGTTAAATTAATCTAATACAAAAACGCTTGCTAAGTAGACGATCTTGATAGATCGTTGAAGTTTGGATGGGTGACCGCAAGTGGCATTATTGCTTCTGGTTCTTCGAAGTGCACGTTAAATTGTCGGTCCTGGCTTTAAAGTCGTTAAGCCATGATTAAGGCCTTTAGGCAGCCTAAAAAATCTGACACCAAACTTGGCCACTTGCTTGAACGAATTTACTTGTAAGTATATAGCATGATGATATTTTTTAATTCGACAATTTAACTTGTTAATTGTCGTACTTATATTTACGAGTATATGTTTTGTGATCACGCTGTGTAATTTCAACGCCACTCCAAAATCGGTACTACTATAAATAGTCCTGGATTGTATAGCCAGCATGCCTAGATAACAATAAAAGCTGTAAATCCATAGTTTCGTAATAAAAAAATTTAGATGTTTCGACAAAAAATATTCACCATCTATATAGTTTTCTCTATGGTTGTAGTTCTTTGCCTGGACACCGTAGTTGCGGCACTAAACAAACCATAAACAAAGTAAAAAATAATTCTTACCTGTAAGACCACATGCTCATATTAAACAGATACATCCTCCAATTCGTCTTTCTATGAATGAAATTGTGGCAAGTTACCGTCAGAAACGCTAAATTCACAGATGCGAAAACATACCAGAATCGCCACATAAAATTATTTTCAAACCAGCAAGACAGCGCAGTACTTATAAGGAGGGATATAAAAAGCCCGTCGGTTATTCTATCCGCAGTTTTTGATGCATCTTTGGGTATTTTTTTCAGTTCCTCGTAAGCTGCTCTTTTTAAAGTTCTGTAGAAGCCGTCTTCGTTGAATGTAAATGGAGAATTCCTTTCCGCTTTTGCCTCTCTAATGTAAAACTTGCTTAGCATTTTCTCTGTGGATGGACTTAAGTGGTGCGATTCAAATGCTTCTGTGATATCAGTACCCTTAAATTGAAAGCGAAATGCAAAAATTATTACTTTGATTCATAATTTTTATTTCTAAATATAATTTACACCATTTTGTCAATTATTTACAAACGGAGTTTTCAAGGTTAAAATGCAAGTGTGTATTTAAATCTTGAAAAGTTTTTATTGAATTTTTTGAGTAGATAAAGTACCTATACTAAAATGTTTATATAATAAGAGGCATATTGCCGAAATAATTAAAAATAAGTATTCCAATAAAAGTTACTAAAACTAAATTAAAATACTAACAACTGGAAGTTACTGACTGAATTCAATCATAATTGAACAAAGCAGATAGATTTTTTTCAGTTGAACTGTACTTGCCTCCTCAGAAATAAAGAACAAATCATTGCAAACCTATCCGCATTTTATTTACCGAAAAAAGGTTAAACAACAACTCAGGTACCTTAGTCAGCTCAATCCATTCTTCACCTCCGGGATGCCGATTCATGAAACTGGTTAAGTCGTACAATTTGTCATGGACCCGCCACAACCCTTCCGCACCATCATCCAAGGTCTTCCCTTCTAGCCATTGCACGGGGTCCTTTAGACCATTATCCCTCAGTGACGGATATTTCAGCTGAGGGAAACTGACGTGTGTTTTCTTTTCCGTTGCCCTTTTTTGGGCCGATTGTACCCATTCGGATTGTGGCGGCATTTATTTATTCGTAACTGCGTGTGGATTAAATTAGTTGTGGCTTGTTTGTGATGATCTGGATGAACTAAAGTGTGCTTTGAGTTGTAATGCAATTAGATGAGAAGGGTGATCATAAAAGTGATTTTACATTGGAGAACCAGCTGGTCGTTATAAAATAATTAATTTTCTAAGAATAATTTATATGATTTTTATCAATAGATGGTAATGGTTTTGTTTCAAGCTAAGCTATCTTTGTAAATAAATAAAATAGTTTTGTTAAAATTTTTCTGTAATTTCAGTTCATTTCAACAATCTCTTTCAAAGCAATGCACTGAGATAATTGCAAATTATTTTAAACCGTTCTTCAAAAGTTACATTAGTACACAAGAGGTATTCAGGAAGTTGGTTGCTGGATGACAGGGAAAGGGTGTTGACATCGGTGGAGTAAGGTAAACTAACCTCCGCTTCGCCGATGACATCATCCTATTTTCTACATCTTTGGAGCTACAGGATATGCTGGAAGACCTTAGCAATGCAAGCCTTCAGGTAAGACTGAATTTGAACAGGTTGAAAACCAATGTCATGATCAACAACGTTAAAATCAGAGTTAGAGTAGGTAGACGGTTAAGAGTTACAATATGTCGATGACTATAACTACCCTGGAAAAATAGTCTCCTTCAATTTCAGGCAAAACAAAGAAATCGCTCGGCGTACTGAGAATGTCTGGAGGAGCTATTGAGTCCTGATAAAAAATCCAGAATTTTCAATGTCACTTAAACAAAACTAATGGACACATGCTTTGTTCCCGTTCTCACATATGGTGCGCAAACTTGGTCATTGACACAACGTCAGACGTCCAAACTCAAGGTTTGCCAACGTGCGGTGGAGCAGCATCTTCAGGTGTCAAGTTGATTGATAGGATCCGTAACACCGAACTGCTCTCCCTAACAAAATTGCAGACGTAGCGAAGGCCGCTAAGCCAAATGCGCCACCACAAAAGTAGCCGCACCGAGTGGCGCCCTGACCCGGCGAAAGGGCGACTCGGCAGACCAAGATGGAGACGGAGAATATTTTATTTAATATTGCTGCGCCCCGCGGTGTTACCCGCGGTAAATAGTTCCCGTGGAAATACCGGGATCAAAAGTAGCCTATTCTTTAATCCAGAATAAAAGCAATTCTGGTACCAAATTTCATTCAAATCCGTTTAGCCGTTTAAGCGTGAAAGAGTAACAAACACACTTACACACAAACTTTCACCTCGACTTACTTTGTAAGGCAAAGTTTCATAAATCAGGTGTTATAAACAATGATTACCTCATATTTTATTTTCTTTATAGTCGGGCTTAACATTTCAGTTCTATCGACTAGGTGCCGTTATAATATCACGAGCAGATAGTATGCCCATTTGTGATTGCTTCTGATAACCTCTATGCCCCTTTATCGGTTTAAATAAATAGAATATGTAGGTACTTAGAGTTGTAAAGTTCGTGTATACTAATTACACTGTATGTCACAAGTACTGCATTACTTATAATAGGTACATTCCACATACACGTTTTTTAACTGAGTTTTCTTGGAGCTATGTGAAAATTGTCCAAGAGCTTATACAACGTGATTCATAAGTGGTATGTTATCCCGAGAAGGGGTCATTCACCTCATCAGTGTAAACAACATTTGTTCTACGACTTTTTGAATTTTGATGTTTTTCATTGAAGAAATGACTAGCAAAGTTTCCTTCAGAAATAAACACAGAGCAACCCTATAATAATCAGCTGATCCATGAACTTTGCCGATGACCCTAACCACTGGCCAGTGGGCCGTGTGACGTACGAGGGGGGCAGGCGATAAAAATATTGATAGATGCACAGATTATATAATACACTAGTACAGATGCCTCATGTAGAACATTGAAAACAATCCTGAATTTGCGGGCAATTCGTCGGGCTATCCCGTTTTACCTGTGTTTCTGAGTCAGCGCCATCTAGCGTTCATGTCATGTAAATTTATTTTATTTTGTAGAAATTGATCTAGGAAATAAAATAATGGGATATTTTATTTCGTTATATTGAAAAAAATATATTTAAAACAGAAAATGTATGATTCTGGCAAAATTTAGGCATTTTCATAAATTTCCAGAGACTTTATTTCGAAATAGCAACACGTAACGCCATCTATTCATTTGTTTTTGGAACTACAACCATCTTATAAGGGGATGGGATACCATGATAGATGATAGATGATAGATTTCACAAAAAAGTTTTTGTGTGAAAAACTGAAAATTAGTAGTAAACAAATTAAATTAGTAGTAGTAGTACCTATTCTTCAAATGCGTCACTTTTTTTCTGCTAAAGGTCAAAACTTTTGTTATCAGCATAATTTATTATTTACAAAAGTTAGTAAATTCAATAACAATGTTTGTGGGGTATCACTTTTTCACATAGAGACAGAGCGAAGTCTTATTTTTAACCGATTTAAAAAAAAGGAGGTTTCTCAATTTGACTTATTTTTGTTTGTTCGCGGATAACTTCGTCGTTTATGATCCGATTTTGAAGATTTTTTTTGTTGAAAAGAAGATTTCCAAGGGGTATAAAAAAAATTAGAAGTATAAAAAAAATTTCATCAACAAAATCTCATGAGGATCTTCGGAACGAGTTCATCGTGAATGAGTGATGTATCATAATTAAAAAATATTAACTGATTTCAACACGCGATTAAGTCCCGTTAATATTTTTTAAATATGTTTTCAAGTCGCGATAGTTTAAAAAGTTTATGTATCATAATATGATATTTTTGTAATTTGACTTGTTAGAAAAGTGAACATAATAATAGTGAAAGTAAAATTCAGGCAAACCACCGACTAACATCGATTTTTTAATATTTTGTGACTCCTCTATACCAATATCGTTAAATAACAGGATGACACGACGGTTTTAAAAATGTAATATCATGTTCGGTAATTAGCTGTTATAATACTGACACAAATAGTTCAATGTCACAATATTTTGTCAGCATGATGAGACATTAAAAAGAAACTAACTTTTAGTTTTAGTCTTATTCACACCCAATCACAGTACAGTTCAAAAGTTTGGGCAATGGCGCCAAAACATAAAGAATATATAGAGTTGGCGCATCAACGCGCGGCTGAAAAAAAAACTCACGTTAGCTTTCCCCAGCTTAAATACCCCTCTTTGCGAGATGGGGGTCTAAAGGATCCTGTACAATGGCTGATGGGAAAGGCAATGGACGATGGAGCTGAAGGATTATGGAGAGTGTACGATGGACTGTACGATTTAAAAGATTTCATTCAAAGGCATCCCGGTGGAGCAGAGTGGCTGGAACTTTCAGAGGTAATTTTATTGCGCTAGCACTTAGGGCACTAAGAAAGGTTATTATACTTTTTGTGCATTGTTGCAACGTTCTGTTGTAACTGCTATTAGAGTACTTTTTGTATTTTTAAAGAAACTAAGATGTTGACTAAAGAATGTTGTATTTTAATGGTTTTAAATCAATCAACTTTAAGCTTAGCCGTTGTTATGAAGATACATTGAAACTGGTTTTAATATTCTTTTTATTCCATCAAATATTATAGATTATACTTATTTAGAAAAAAATTTAACTAAATAATTAAATAATAATATAGGTCATTGTCTCGATTTCGCTCAATAAGAAACTAAAATCAGCTCTATTCGTATGTTGAACTATGTAGATAATTAAAAAAGTTCGCTTTATATTACCAGGACAGGGCGTTTTGAATTATGTATCATAATAGACACATAATCCACGAATAATGTGGCACTAAGTTAACCCTGACATTTATTTCAGGGCACAGACATCACAGAAGCCTTCGAGTATCACCACCTAAATCCATCAGCCAAAAAAATGCTCCAAAAGTTCTACGTCAGAGATGCAAAGACTCCTAGAAATTCACCATTTACTTTCAAAGAGGATGGATTTTACAATACATTGAAGACAGCTGTGCGTGAGGAGCTCAAGAAAGTTCCAGCACATGTACATCATCGCTCTGATTTAATTATAGATGTACTGCTTACAACGATATTCTTAGCTTCAGCTTTTGCCTGCTACACAAAAAACTACTGGGCATCAATGACGGCCTATTTGATAGCGTCAGTATCATTGGGGATGATGGTGGTTGCGGCCCATAATTATATTCATAGGAAATCGAATTGGCGAATGTATCTGTTCAGTTTAAGCCTTTGGTCGTACAGGTGGGTATTTTTGCTTCCATTTTGACTTAGAATATAATCAGTCGAATGCATTAACAATGTACAAACACATCCGCTCCAAAAAAAACATAACAAGTTTATTTAATTAACAACAACAATGTGTTTTTTTTGCTATCTAATTAAACTAGTAAGAAAGTAAATTCCATTTTCAAGTAGCTATCTGCACTCTGTAATGATATTTCTAAAATGTTTTATTTTAACAGATACTTTTTTGTCATAACTGTTATTTGTGTCCGTTACACTATTTTCAGACTCATTTTTTGCTTTTCTTTTCAGAGATTTCCGGGTATCCCACTCACTGTCCCACCACCCTTACACCAACACGCTGTTGGATTTAGAAGTGAGTGCTTTTGAGCCCATCATCTACTGGAACCCGAGGAAGCAACCGTTTTTCTGTCACTTCGCAATTCTGATAGAACAGGTCTTGCTCCCCTTTATGTTTGTGATAAACTTCTTAAAAAGGTAAGATTTAGATTCGAACTTCTAAACATTACAATAATAAGCAATTACTCACGTACAAATATCTTCACTAGCTTAGGGCTTGTACACATACCTCCGAATTCGCATCGCATCGCAAATACGAGTATCTACTGAGCAAATATATACGATGCGACGTCGTATCACATCGCTTCGCGGTTTTGTGTAAGAGTCCTTACTTGTTGAAATATCGTTGACTTTGCTTAGCTCGCGTACCTAACTGGAAAAAAGAAGCCTACATGTTTATTCCATAAACTATGTACATTCCAGGTTTCAGCCATTCGCTCAGAAGTTTTTGCATGAAAAGGCAACAAGCATTCAAAGCGTTTATAATATTAGTTAATAGGATTTCGTGATTTAGAATTATCCATGTCATTCTACATCACGTTATTTTTTACAATTTCGATTAGTGGTACTCTTAAGAGATTTTAAATAGGTAAGTGCGTACCTAACTATCAGTTATTTTTTTATGAATGCGCTTTTTCAGATTTTCCTCAAACTTCTTTCGCAAAGGATTCTTCACAAAACACTACCGTTGGCATGATGGACTGGCCTTTATCCTACCTCTTTGGATGTGGGTAGTCAGCGGTAATTCATTTTACAACGTCATGGTGATGTGGTTTTGGATTGTGTGTACAGCGAGCTATACATTCTTCACAATTGGACTGAACGCCGCTCATCACCATCCAGATATTTTTCATGATGGCGACCAAGTCAGGTAATTTTTATTTCAATTGATTATTTATTTTATTTACATGTAAGTTTACAACATTGCAATAAGTGCGTTGACTCTACTTCTAAAATTCGTTTCAATTTATACACATAGTAATTATGTTTGAATAAGTTGTTTAAACTTATTATTATTTTTAACAGTATTTATTTGTTAAATTAATGGCTTATACTTTTATATTGTGATTTTGAGAGAAATAGAAATAAATATAAACAATTAATTAATTAGTTCTATGGAGATTGTTGGATAGACATAAACCTGTCAGTGTCACTGTCAACGTCACTCAACGCGGCTCGTTGCATGCTCGTTACGCGTCGTGCTTTTTCCCGCCCTTCTGAAAAACCGTTGCCTCGAATACACTACTCCGTTTAATTAATTACTGCTTTTATTACTTTATTCCTACAGGTTATGGGCAAACGTTTAAATTAAAGTAATTTAAAGTCATTTTAAAAGTAATTCCGTAAAAAAGTAAAAGTGTATATAGTAATCCGTAAAAGTTGTTCGCGAAGTTTTCTACAGATTTTTAGGTGGCCATCATTACACAGCAAAAGTATTGCTCCGAAGTAAAAATGGCTATGTCTAACTTGCAAATAGACAAATTGTTGGGAAGAGAAAACTATAGCACTTGGAAGTTTGCAGTGCAAACATATTTAGAACACGAAGAGTTGTGGGAGTGTGTTGAACCTGCCGACAATGTACCGGTAAATCCGAAGCGAGACCTAAAAGCAAAGTCGAAAATCATCTTACTAGTGGACCCGATAAACTTTGTACACGTCCAAGATGCAAAGACTTCTTCCGAGGTATGGCAAAATTTACAAAATGCATTTGAAGACTCAGGTTTAACAAGAAAAGTTGGTTTACTCCGAGATTTAGTGAATATTACGTTAGATAGCTGTTCAAGTGTTGAAGAATATGTCAGCAAAATAGTAACCACAGCCCACAAACTCAGGAATATTGGATTTAAGGTAGATGATGAATGGTTGGGCACATTGATGTTGGCTGGTTTGCCGGAACAATACAAGCCAATGATCATGGGGCTGGAGAGCTCTGGTGTAAAGATAAGTACAGACTCAATTAAATCAAAACTGCTACAAGAAGTGAAGGAGTCAAAAGTCTCGGTTCTTTATACAAAGCATAAAAATAACCCCAAAAGTCTACATCAACAGAATCACAAGAAGCCTGGCCCCCGATGCTACAATTGCAACAAACATGGACATGTTAGCAAGTTCTGTAATAAAAAGAAATCCTATGATAAATCAGACAAAGATGAAAAAGGTTTTGCAGCAGTTTTTTCAGCTGTTCATGGACAATTAAACAATGTGGAATGGTATGTTGATTCCGGAGCATCTTTACACATGACAAATGTTTCTGACTGGATATATGATGTCCGGGCACCTCCGATTAATAACATAATGGTCGCCAACAAAAATTCAGTCACCGTGGAGAAAATGGGTAATGTAAACCTAGATGTTCTAAGTAAAGATGGCAAAATAAATCACATACAGGTGAGAGACATTCCTTATGTTCCAGAGCTAAGTACTAACTTATTATCTGTAAGTCAGCTGGCAAAGAATGGATGTAAAGTAATTTTCAATGAAACTGGCTGTGAAATACTCAATGAACAAAAGCAAATAGTAGCAACTGCAAGACTTACTAATAACATGTACAAATTAAATACATTTCAAGAAACTGCAATGATTTCATCATCGGAGGGACAGAGCTTGGATGTTTGGCACCGGAGGATGGGACATCTAAACTACAAGGATGTGTCCAGACTGCCAACATGCACTGAGGGAGTAAGAGTTTCTAATACTCAGGATAGTGAAACTCATTGCATTCCATGCTTACAAGGTAAACAATCCAGACTTCCGTTTAAGAATATTGGCTCAAGAGCTACTGAGCTCCTGGAGATAATACACTCAGATTTGTGTGGTCCTATGGAGACACCATCTATGGGCGGAGCCAGATATTTCATCACATTTGTTGATGATTATTCTAGAAAAGTCACTGTTTATTTTTTGAAAAACAAAATGAATATAAAAGAAGTTTTTGAAATGTACAAAAGAGAAATGGAAAATCAATTGGATAGTAAGATAAAAATTCTACGCACCGACAATGGCTTAGAATACATAAATAGAGAACTGTCTAAATATTTGTCAAGTTCAGGTATCAAGCATCAGACAACAGCACCCTACACGCCTGAACAGAATGGGCTTGCCGAGAGGATGAATCGCACACTGGTGGAGCGCGCCAGATGCATGCTGAACGATGCTGGACTTGCAAAGTCATATTGGGCAGAGGCAGTGGAGACAGCTGCTCATGTAGTGAATCGCTCTCCGACTCGAGTTCTTGACTACGTGACACCTGAAGAAAAATTTACAGGTATCAAACCAAATCTTTCTCATCTGAGAATATTCGGTTGTAAAGCCATGGTTCACGTGCCGAAGGAGAAGAGACTAAAGTGGGATTCAAAATCAACAGAAATGATATTTCTTGGATATTGCGAAAATACCAAAGGGTATAGATTGTTGAACCCAAACACAAAGAAGATCACTAAAAGCAGAAATGTCATATTTCTAGAAGACTGCCACAATGATATTATCAAAAATGTATCTAATGTAAACACAAAGACTACATTACAGATATCACCAACAGAGGAACCTGCTCAATCTCAGGATCAGGTGGAAGATAACTCTGGCTCCGTTCACCATGACCAGAGTGCTTCTGCATTAACTTCAGACGATAGCTTTGATTCTACAAGAGAAGTAAATGATCAAGATGAAACATATGAACCGAGCACCGACTGTTCCTTTGAATCTCCAAACCAATTTGTAAACTTGAGACCACGTAGAAGACAACCAGAACATACAGAAGAAGATGGAGAACTGCACCATGCATGTATGGCCATAAGTGAAGATCCTTTAACTATAGAAGAAGCCTTATCTGGTTCAGAATCCAGTCATTGGAGAAAAGCTATGGACGATGAATACAACTCATTGAAGAAAAATAATACTTGGCTGTTATGTGATCTGCCCGCTGGGAAGAAAGCCATATCCTGCAAATGGGTATTTAAATCAAAAAGAGATGAGAAAGGCAACATAGCAAAATACAAGGCAAGATTAGTAATTAAAGGCTGTGCACAAAGGAAAGGGCTGGATTACAATGAAGTTTATTCTCCGGTAATCAGATATTCATCCCTGAGATATTTATTTGCATTAGTAGTGAAGTATGATTTGCAAACTTATCAAATGGATGCCGTGTCAGCTTTCCTACAGGGTGAAATAGATGAAGAAATTTATATGAGCCAACCTCCTGACTTCAAAGAGAATGATACACAGGTATGCCTACTGAAAAAGTCTCTGTATGGGCTAAAGCAAGCCAGCAGACTGTGGAATCAGAAACTGGATAATACACTGAAAGAAATTGGTCTGTTACGGTCATTACTTGACCCATGTATTTATTACCAGATAAAGGATGAAGAAATAACTTTTGTAGCTGTGTATGTAGATGATATAATATTGATCACAAGTTCTACAAAGCATAAATGTTATATCAAGGAGAAGCTATTCTCTACATTTGAAATGAAAGACTTGGGAGAACTCAAATACTGTCTGGGTTTGCAAATATATAGAGATAGTAAACATGGAACTCTATGTATCAACCAACAGAAGTACATACAAGATGTACTGAGTAAATATGATATGATGAATTGTAAAGGCGTAAGAACACCTATTGATCCTAAGACTAAGTTTACTTCAAATGAAGAAGAACATTCAATTGTTGATAAAATACCATATCAAGAAATAGTTGGATCTCTGTTATATTTATCGCAAGGAACTCGCCCCGACATATCCTATGCTGTAAATACTTTAAGCAGATTTAATTCAAGACCGGAAATGCAACACTGGGTGGCGCTGAAGCGAATTTTAAGATATTTAAAATATACCCAACACTATGCATTATCTTATAAGAAAAATGCTGATGAGAAGTCAATACATGGTTATTGCGATGCAGACTGGGCGAGCAATGAAGATGACAGAAGGTCATGCACCGGATATGTTTTCATATTCCAGGGTGGCGCAATTACGTGGAACTCACGTCGGCAACAAACTGTTGCGCTATCAACTACTGAGGCTGAATACATGTCTCTGTCCAGCTGTACTCAAGAGGCTATGTGGCTAAGACAAATGCAAGAAGAGTTTTGGCCACACTTGGTAACAATACCTGTGACTGTTTTATGTGATAACCAAAGTGCCATTAAACTTTCAGGTACTGAAAACTATCATTCCAGAACCAAGCACATTGACGTACGACATCATTTTGTACGTGATAAGGTTCATCTGAAGAAGATACTCATCAAGTACATCCCGACTAATGAGATGGTGGCCGACGCATTGACTAAAGGGACTCCACAAGTGAAGCTGGATTACTGTTCGGCCAAAATGGGTTTACGTCCAAGAGAGGATGTTGGATAGACATAAACCTGTCAGTGTCACTGTCAACGTCACTCAACGCGGCTCGTTGCATGCTCGTTACGCGTCGTGCTTTTTCCCGCCCTTCTGAAAAACCGTTGCCTCGAATACACTACTCCGTTTAATTAATTACTGCTTTTATTACTTTATTCCTACAGAGATGACTTTAATAGTTCTCCTACACTCGCGTTCGCGGTCCCCGCGGATTTCGCGGATTGTTCATGGCTTTGGACGAGGTCCGCGGGAGTGAGAAGAGGCTTTATAATCTTTCTGACATTGAATTGTTATTAATCCAATCATGTTTAGCCTATTTTGTATGAATAGTATGAACGAAGTTGTTTAACATGCATGTTACAAACGTTGTCACGCAATTATTAAATTTAGTGAAAACTTAAAAACCTTTATTATTGGTAAGTTTAAACAACTTCGTTAGTTCGATGCATTCATTCAACAGTCATCAACCAAAAACAACGAACAAACACCTACAGAATGTTTTTTTTATTGCCCAAGTAATTAAAACCAAAATTTTATTTGCTAATCACCCTCACAGAAACTATATTTTTACAAAAAACCATCATTCAAAAAAGTATTCTTTTTAAGTCAGTCATATTATCATGACGAAGAGTTATTTTTAATCAAAAATTAAACTAAAAGATTCAGCCAAAAGAAAATGAGAGAACACGAAATGAAAGTAATGAGTCCCTAGAAAAATAATCACAGTTTTTGTATCACATTTTATTAAAAGCTCTGAGGCTTTCATAATTTGAAAGTTAATATTCTTATAACATTTTCTAATGTCTAATTTTGTGGAATATCACAACTTTAATAATTTCCTTTTATTTGTACAATTAAAAACAAAACTAAGCAAAATTTTCGGGATTTATAGATTAAAGAAAACTTATACACATATTCATTGGAGTATTAACTGGCAATGTGCAGTGCACTATATAAAAATAACTGGCCAAGGGCGTGTCTTGCCTTGCTCAATTTAGGGTTCCGAAGTTGCCCAATATGCGAAGGTTTAATCGTAGGTAATAATACCTACGATTAAATACCTTAAAATCGACACTAGTTAGAAAAAAATGATGATGATGATATTATATTCTCAACTTCGTTCATCTAAACCCAAGTCTAATCTACAGCTTAGATCCCATTTCACAACCCCTTTATTTTTATTTTCGCTTCAAAAAAGAGCTAGTACAAAAATGTCCCTTCCATATCGCATCGTAAATCACTTGATCACGTAGTGAGCGCTGAATTTTGGTGGAATCTTTACTGCTGTGTCGTAAAACCGTTTCGAGTTTACTATTGATGCTAGAGATAGAAGCTCTTAGGGTCCTATTCCACTAGGATACCAGTACCAACCACTATGGTAGTTGTATAAGGGTACCTAACTTGGTATCAGCTTGATTGTGCAACTTATTTGTTGCCGGCAACTGAATCAATGGTAGTGTTTGGCGTCTCACTCACTCTGCCACCAGTTGCGCTACCATGGCTACGCAAAGCAAAAGCACTGTTCTTTATTCAATGTCCATTTGAAACTGACAATCCCGGTGTTTGTTCTATTTCTCACATGGTAGCTCGATATACGTCGATGACACGACCGGTGGCGCTACCGTGGTGTCCTAGTGAAATAGGGCCCGTAGAGTTTGATGTATAGTACTGTTTATCATTCCGCAAAAGCTAGACAGTTTACTCTTCCTGAGAGATAGTGAAAAGGTTAAGACCTTCAATTTGAAAAACCTGTGGGGTTGTAAATGCTTGAATTCCATGATCAATTCTCATAGTAGCGATCCAGCTGCACAAATCATTGTTATTTTCTACATATAGCTTTAGATATATGGAGATGTCTAAATACTCGTACATAAATAATAAATATCCTAAAAATTTTACTCAGCGTCATCTAGTCCCAACTCCCAAGTTTATTGCTTGTGTTATTATAGTATGGTAACCAAATGTAGGTATTATACTCAGATATTTTAGTTTTGTAAATTCATACCTAAGCGTCGGAGAGGTCTCTGGGGATTTTAAATAGTCGCAAAGCCATCCTTAGATATCGCTAATTATGACCGCTACTAGCTGCACCATGCAGTATTACCCGCGAAAGATTAAAAAATAATTAACAAATGTTAACCTATTAGTGTCTTTCTGGTAATACGATGAAAACTCAAGGCAGTTTTTTATATGAATATGCATTTCAATTTCACTCGAGTCCGTTTAGTGGTTAGTAAAAAAAATGCATAAAAACAGACTAAAAAACTTAAGCAATTATGATATTGAAGACATACTTAAAACATTTTTTATCAGCAACGGTGAAGGAAAACATTGTGAGGAAAGCAGTTAGCTTTCTAATAGCGGCGATGGGCTTGCAACCTGTCACGTATGGAAAGTTAACTTCTGCAAAATGTGCACATGTACTTACCAAATGTTTGGACATACCTCTGACTATCCCTAGACATCTTCAAAGGATCTAAAATTGCCTAAAAAATCTGAAAAGAAATGTCTACCGCTCCCTGGGAATACAGTCGTAAACACAATTTCATTATTTCAGTTTTTTATCGTTCAGTTCCGGATTATAAACAAATAAATAAATCTTTATCTTTTATAATTTTATTTTTTACAGGGATGAAAATCCTGACTGGGGAATGCACCAAATCGATACCTTGATGGACCGTCATGAGATCAATCTAAGCCTCTTCACTTCACTGACTTTCTTCGGAGACCACGCACTTCACCACTTATTCCCGACCTTAGACCACGCAGTACTTCCATACTTATACCCTGTGTTTTTGGAACATTGTGAAAAATTCAGAGCTAATTTTAGAGTGACATCGCAACTGGACTTATTTATAGGGCAGATTCGGACGTCTATGAGGACGGATCCTAAAGTTCTGAAGGATGAGTGATTTTTGAAATAAATATTGAAAAACTCAAAGAAGATTTGATTTCTATGCGTTTAGTTACGAGTAGGTTTACGTGTGTGCGCATGTAAACCTACTCGTAACTAAACGCATCATTAACCAAAAGAGAAACCCTTTTGCTGAGTCTATAAACATACAAGTTTGGAAAACAAAATGGTATTTTGTTCTATCATAATCGATTTTACTTCCGTAAGAAGAGAGCAATTTCACGCACTCCTGAGGTAAATTTATTTCCAAATAAACTGAATAGGACTCTTCATTTTTTAATTTTGTAAAATCTAATCTAATTAGTTATTTAGTTTTTAATGTTTTCCAATAGGGTGATGTGGTCACTCAGCGACAATACCTTTTAATGATTTAAATAAAATAAAAAATGTAGTCTACCCCAGGTATAATACTCATTCCAACAAAACAAGAATTTGCAAAACCGGGTCCACCATCGAATATCATGTTCGATAAATACTGACACAAACAGTTGAACGTCGTCGTGTTTACAATATTTAATCAGTATAATGAGACTCTGATAAAGAAACTCGGCGACAAACTTACAATTTATTCCTATTCACATTCATACAGTACAGTTAGAAAGGCATCTGGCATCATTAAATGGCGCCTAAAAATAAAGAATATATAGAGTTAGCGCATCGACGTGCGGGTGAAAAAAAAACTCACGTTAGCTTTCCCAAGCTTAAGTACCCCTCTTTGCGAGATGGGGGTCTAAAGGATCCTGTACAATGGCTGATGGGAAAGGCAATGGACGATGGAGCTGAAGGATTATGGAGAGTGTACGATGGACTGTACGATTTAAAAGATTTCATTCAAAGGCATCCCGGTGGAGCAGAGTGGCTGGAACTTTCAGAGGTAATTTTATTGCGCTAGCACTTAGGGCACTAAGAAAGGTTATTATACTTTTTGTGAAACGTTCTGTTGCAACTGCCATTATAGTGCTTTTTATATTTTTAATGAAACTAAGATATTGACTAGAATCATTATGTGGTATTTTAATGGTTTTACGAGAATATCAATCAAGTTTAAGCTTAAACGGTGATTAAAAGAAAATGGATGGATCTAATAATTTATTTTGTTTTTAACGCGGATTCAGGCTTCAACTTTATTGAAAGCTGTGCTAGTTCTCCCATGCACCAAATCTACCGTGACTTAAAACACCTAAGTGATTTACTCCAGGTGAGTTACGTCTACCGAGGGAAAAAAATTTATTTATTTTATTTTATTTTTAAATTATTAGGAAAACTTACAGCTAGACAAAGAAAATAGGAAAAAGAAATAACTTAACATGCACCTATTTTGTAGGTACAGGTTTGCTGAAGGCCAATTAAAAGTTTCCACTTGTAGACAGCTTAGAGCACTTAACTATGCTCTAAGCAGAAAATAGATACAAAAAAAAAAAGTTGGTAGACGACATAATACATAAAAAATAAAAAACCAAACCAAACAATTAAACGCAGTAGGTACATAAAAATAATGGTAAAAAATTGACTTACACCAATCACAAAACGTAAGTATACTAATCATTATCAAAGAAACGATCACTTAATAATCGCTTGAGCGTATGTATAGAAGTGTTAAATATATCTATGTCCACACCTGACTTCACCAAAGCATTGAGAGAGCTACTTGACCTTATAACAAATGCGTTTTGCCTGTAATTTGTCCGCACTGTAGGAATGTGAAGTGTGTTTGGCTTTCTAAGGGAGGCTGTATTACAGCGTAATCCTATCAAAGCTAACAGTTCCGGACAGTCCACCGTGCCATTCGCTATTCTCAGAAGATACACTAAATCGGCCATTGCTCTTCTTTCAAATAGCGGTAAAAAATGAAATTTGCGACACCTCGCAAAATAGTCTGGCAAAAATATCTTCGCTCGAAACTGAATATAATTGAGAAACCTTTTCTGAATACGTTCAAGCCTAGTAGAGTAGATATCGTAGCAGGGGTTCCATACTTGCGAAGCGTATTCCAAATGGCTCCGCACATAGGCACAATACAAAATTTTGAAAGTTTTCATACATGAAAATTCAGATGACATTCTTAGAACAAAGCCTAAAGCTCGAGATGCCTTTTTGACGATGTTGTTAATATGATCATCGAATAGCAATTTACTATCAAATGTCACTCCCAGATCTTTGATAGAATCTACTCGTGAGAGCGGTGAGTTACATAGTGTGTAATCAAATATAATAGGATTAGGTTTGCGTGTAAAAGAGCAGACATAACATTTCGAAACATTTAAATCCAGTTTATTAATAATGCAATAATTGGCAAATAAAATTAAGTCATCTTGTAAGT
Organism: Xanthorhoe designata; assembly: GCA_963582015.1. NCBI lineage: Eukaryota > Metazoa > Arthropoda > Insecta > Lepidoptera > Geometridae > Xanthorhoe > Xanthorhoe designata. Next base: position 8,705,251 of record OY757038.1, read on the forward strand.
GATGTGTGTCCCCAATATTAGCCACTCGGTGGATAATCTTCATATCATCTGCGTAAAGAAGGATTTTAGAATAATTAAAGCATGAGGAGATATCATTTATAAAAATTGAGAAAAGCAGAGGTCCCAATAGTGATCCCTGAGGAACACCAGAGGGGATGTTCATTGGCGAGGAAGAGTAACCACTGAGCACCACAGTTTGACACCTATTTCGAACATATGAACAGAACCATCTGAACAAATTACCTCTGATGCCCATCCGCTGCAGCTTACGAAGAAGAATTAGGTGGTCAATTTTATCAAAGCATTTGCTGTAGTCGGTGTATATTATGTCCACTTGCGATGGCTCTGACATATGCTGTGACAGTAATTCAGAGCACAGTAGAAGATTAGAAGTAGTGGACCTGCCCTTTAAAAAACCGTGTTGCTGAGGTGCGAGATCACTCTCCGAGAGATGGGAAAAATCGAGATCGAGAAAATGGGCATTATAATGTAGCTGTATCAGTTAATAGCATAAATAAGTACCATTGTCCTGTAGTGTATAATGTTTAAATTATTTGATACTTATTACAATTAAAAAAATATGATTAAACATATATTTACGGGTATTTATCGCTATTTACCTTTATTTAATTTTAATTTTATCCCGACGTTTCGACTGGATTGCACCAGCCGTGGTCACAGGCAGACTGAAGAGTTGGAGGTACACCACAGCAAAGCGAAGGCATTTATTTTTCTACCCTCACTTGATTTTCATAAATGTTAATTAGGGCCGGTTCACACTAGGACGGCACACTACACTAACAGTATCTGTACACCGAGAAGATTTTATTTGACGAGTACCCGTAAATATATGTTTAATCATGTGTTCTGATCGCGAAAGTTTAAAAAAGACTAAAATATGATTAGTTTGTTCTGTATGTACAATGTAAAAATATCTTTAAATTACTTGTCAAAGAAAAACTAGTTTTGTGCCACATAATTATCGCGTTTTATTGACCGACTCCGACCCAAATTTAAATGTTGTACCAACCTATCATCACATTATCATTACACATTAGTGCACTATGAATTAATTAATTACACCTAACATTTCTTACAGGGCACAGACATCACAGAAGCCTTCGAGTGTCACCACCTAAACCCATCAGTGAAAAGAATGCTACAAAAATTCTACATCAGAGATGCAAAGACTCCTAGAAATTCACCATTTACTTTCAAGGAGGATGGATTTTACAATTCATTGAAGACAGCCGTGCGTGAGGAGCTAAAGAAAGTTCCAGCACATGTACCTCGTCGCGCTGATATGATCATAGATGGACTGCTCATAACATTACTCTTAGCTTCAGCTTTTGCTTGCTACACAACCCACTACTGGGCATCAATGGCGGCCTATTTGATAGCGTCACTATCATTAGCATGGGTGGTGGTTGCAGCCCATAATTATATTCATAGGAAATCGAATTGGCGAATGTATCTGTTCAGTTTGAGCCTTTGGTCGTACAGGTGAGTTGTGAATTTCAAGCTCCTGTTTCGACTTTGAATATAATCAGTGGATAATGTACACAAATATTCACTCCAAAAACACAAAACAAGATTTTGTGATTGAGATGTTTGTTTATCTCTTTTGATAACAATTTTCAAGCAGCCTACAGCACTTATCGGAATTATGTCCCACTCAAAATTACATTTCTTCTCTTTTCAGAGATTTCCGAGTATCCCACGCACTGTCCCACCATCTTTACCCCAACACGCTGATGGATTTAGAAGTGAGTGCCTTCGAGCCCATCGTCTACTGGAACCCGAGGAAGCAACCGTTTATCTGTCACTTTGCATTTCTGATAGAACAGGTCTTGTTTCCCTTTATGTTCGCGATTAACTTCTTAAAAAGGTAAGATTTAATGTCATTTCTAGATCACGTATTTTTTTACAATTTCGATTGATGGTTCTTTTGGGATTTGAAATAGGTGCGAATCAGTAATTTTTTATGAATGCGCTTTTTCAGATTTTCCCTAAACTTCATTCGCAAAGGATTCTTTACAAACCACTACCGCTGGCATGATGGATTTGCCTTCCTCCTACCTCTGTGGATGTGGGTAGTCAGTGGCAATTCCTTTTACAACGTCCTGGTCATGTGGTTTTGGATTGTGTGTACAGCGAGTTATATATTCTTCACAATTGGATCTAACGCCGCTCATCATCATCCGGATATTTTCAAAGATGGCGACCAAGTCAGGTAATTTTTATGTTATTATTATTTATATTTATTGTTTTACTAACATAACATACTTTTCTAATTCGTTTCAATTTATACAAATCAATAAGTTGGAGTAAGTTTTAAGGAGATGACTTATGGTAACCGTAATTATGACCGCTACTAGCTGCTCCCTGCATTTTCAAGTTTTAAAGATTTAATGTTTATAGAAAAACAACAAATGCCTGTAGTGTTTTTTGATAATCTGATGATATGATTTTTCCAATTGCACTTTTATTTGTGATTACACATTTTATGCATGAATACAGACTCAGAAACTTCTGCATTCATAATAATTGTTGTGATAGTAAGTACATTTTCCATCAGCTTATAGTTTTAATTTTATTTTTACAGGGATGAAAATCCTGACTGGGGAATGCACGAACTCGAAGCCGTGATGGACCGTCAAGAGATAAATCAGAACCTCTTCACTGTTATGACTTTCTTCGGAGACCACTCCCTTCACCACTTATTCCCGACCTTAGACCACGCAGTACTTCCATACTTATACCCTGTGTTTTTGGAACATTGTGAAAAATTCAGAGCTAATTTTAGAGTGACATCGCAACTGGACATGCTAATCGGACAGATTCGGATGTCTTTGAAGACGGATCCTAATGTTCTGAAGAATGAGTGATTTTTGAAAGAAATGTCAGCTCAAAGAAGATCAATAGAAAAGTAGAAGCCTTTGAGTTACACAAACTTAAACTTCCCGTTACTAAACGCATAAATAAACCTAATACTCGTATCAACAGAAAGCATAATAATAATAACCCTCTTTCAAAGTTACAAATTTGTATAAAGGTATAGGTAAATTACAGGTACACCTACTCGTATAAGAATGAAATGCACAGTTGTCCTTACACTCAACTTGTTTCCATAACTACAAAATTATATGGTTAAATGTGAATAAGTTTTTTTTTGACTTTTCTACGCTACTAAAAGTTTTATAGGTTTGTATGTAGCAAGTAGGTAAGTACTACCAAAGTACTGAAAATACTCAAGGAATAAAAACATATTTTATAATCTGTATTCTCACTTTATCTCTGTCACTATAATACAAATAGTTTCGATAAGATAACAAATTGTTAAAATTAAGGACAACAGTAAATAACTCTTAGTGGTACTTAAACAATTCTATTGACAAAAAAAATGCCTCTAGCTAGATAGTTACTTTTTAAAATGGCCTTTTAAGATTTTTCAATTTAATATAGATTTAAGAATGTTTTTTTCTTGTTACTCTTATATGTCAATGAAAAGCAGAGATAGCAACATATTTAATCTCCGTTTTAGCAAAAGTAGGTTTACTAAACCAATATGAATAAGGGTATTTGATTATAGTAGGTACCTACAAACTACCAAATACTTATAATATATCTAAAATATTTATAGGAAAGTCCCTAACATGTCCACTGGGATCTTTCCATCCTGTCTGCGTTAATCTTATTTTCGTTTCATTCTTGTTATTGTTAAGAAAAATAGCATCAGATAAGGAATGTTTACTCTTATTGCTATCAGCGGAGCGAAGTGACCTTTTCGAGACATGTTTGGTATATAATGATACCTACAGGTGACGCGCTACACAAAATCGCGCCGAAAAACGTTGTGTTGCTATGCTCTTAAATATAATTAACATCATTAAAATGACGATCAGCCTTGCTTTTCAGTACTTACATATTAAAAAGTGGTTTCTAAAAAAATACTAAAAGTTACATGATCCACCTATAGAACTAGCTCGTCTTTCGTTACGATCTTTCACCTTTATAATATTAGTAGGATAGGATTAGATAGTAGGTAAGATAAGCTCAGTTTAATTCGGTACCGCATACAATTTTAATTCAATTACGCTGACATTTTGATAATGACAAATTAATACTAATTCTTCTTCTTCTTATGGTGCCTCTCCGACTAGCGAAGGTTGGCAGTCAATATGGCATATTGTTCACGGTCCTTAGCGAGGCGAAATAGTTCGGCAGCGCTCGCTATCCCCGTCCACTCCCTGATGTTCCTCAACCAGGATTTCTTCCTCCGACCAACACGCCTCTGGCCGGCGACTTTTCCCATCATAATCAGTTGAAGTAGGACATATCTCTCGTGTCTTATGATATGTCCTAAGTAACTAACTTTTCTTAGTTTGATGGTGTGCAAAAGTTCCCGTTTCTGCTGTGCTCTTCGAAGGACTTCCTCATTTGTCACCTTTTGAGTCCAGCTTATAGAAAGCATCCGCCTGTACGCCCACATTTCGAACGCTTCTATACGTTTTCTGAGGTCTTCTTTAATTGTCCACGCCTCACATCCGTATAGAAGGACTGGCCAGATGTAACAGCGGAGAATTCTAATGCGTAAGGAAAGCTTTAGACTGCGGTTGCATAAAACACGTTTCATACTGTTGAAAGAGCTCCGAGCGATTTCAATACGCGTCTTGATTTCTTGGTCACTCTCCCAAGATTTGTTCAACCAAGTGCCGAGGTATTTGTACTGTTTGACCTCTTCAAGCATTTGCCCATCAACTTTTATAGACGCGTTTGGATGATCCTTAGCTGAGACGACCATGACCTTCGTTTTCTTGACATTCAACCTGAGACCTACGTCATCGCTGCACTCAACCACCCGGTCAACTATACTCTGAAGCTCTAATTCTGATGATGCTATGAGAACTGTATCATCAGCGTATCTGAGGTTGTTAATTAGGCGCCCGTTAACTTTGACACCACAATCCAGGTCTTCTAATGCTTTTGTCATAATAGCTTCAGAGTAAACATTAAAAAGCGTTGGCGACAAAATGCATCCCTGTCGCACTCCTCTCTCTATTTTTACCTCTTCTGTTTCTTCCCCATCCACTCGGACAGTAGCTGTTTGATTCCAGTACAGGTTTTGGATAATCCGAATATCTTTATAGTCTAGCCCGATATCCTCTAAAAGAGGGATAAGACGACCATGTAGTACCCTATCAAATGCCTTTTCGTAATCTATAAAACATAGAAAAACGTCTTGTTGCATATCTTTGCATTTCTGTATCAAAACCTGTACTGCAAAAAGTGCTTCTCTTGTGCCCACTCCAGATCTGAAACCGAATTGGCTATCCGAAAGCTGTTCATCACATTTGGTTTTTATGCGTTCATGGATAATGCTAAGAAATATTTTGAGTACTTGGCTCATAAGGCTTATGGTTCTGAATTCCTCGCATTTCTTAGCATTTTTCTTTTTCGGTAGAGTGATAAAGGTTGACACTAACCAGTCTTTAGGTATTTCGCCTGTCTCGTACACAAGATTCATCAACTTAACCAGTTCGTCGACGTTATCCTCCGTTATCAGTTTTAGTACCTCTACGTAGATATGGTCTGGTCCTGTAGATTTACCAGTTTTAGCTTTAAGCAATGCTTTCCATACCTCAGCTTTGAGAATCGAAAACCCTTTTTCGGTGTTATTGCTTGTGACCAAAGGTGGTCTGGTGTTATCAGCAAACATAGTTTTTATGTATTGTTCCCAGATACTCTTTTTCTTACTGATATCTAACACCGGAAGACCCATCTCATCCACAAGTTTGATTGCCTGTCTGTCGGTACCGATCATAGCTTTAATTTCCTTATGTAAGTTGAAGGCATCGTGTTTTTGGAATAGTTCTTCTATATGTAAACACTTATTTAAGTACCACTGATCCCTAGCATATCGGACTTCTTTACGAATTTGTTTGTCTATGCTATTGTATTTATCTGTATTGGTGTTCTTACATAGTCTTCGTTCCTCCATAAGGTTAAATATTTTATCAGTCATCCATACTTGTTTTGGAGACCAAGTTGTTCTTAAATATTTGTCATTAATGTTCGATACAGCATTGACCAGGCCAGACCAAATTTCATCTGCAGATTCAACCAGTTTTTGTTGTTGTTTATTATTTATAGCCCATTCATTGATTGCTGTATACACTTTGGGTCTTATGTCTTTGTCAACCATGTTTCTTACGTTTAGTTTATGAGAAACTGACTTCTTTCTAACTGCCTTTAATTGACAAGACAATATTCCAATCACCGGATTATGATCAGTTCTTATATCAGCTCCCGGATAAGCTTTTACACCTTTCAATGAATTTTTGAAGCGATTGTTGATCATTAAGTAGTCTATCTGGTTTCGAATAATGTTTTTAGGTGTATGCTTGGGTGAAGTCCATGTATAAAGTCGTCTTGGTGGCAATTGGAAGTATGTGTTCATTAAAACAAGATCATTATCCTGGCAGAATTGGACGAGAGTGTCACCTCTTTCGTTTCGCTTCCCGAGACCATATTTGCCAACAACTCCATAAACCTCTCCCATGCCAACTTTCGCATTCAGATCCCCCATCACAATATTTATGTCATGATTTTTAGTAAGTTGGAGCAGTTTTTCCACCTCCCTATAAAAGTCCTCAATGTCTTGTTGAGTTCCGCCGTCTAGTGTGGGGGCATAAAGTTGTATGATATTGATGTTTCTTGGTTTAGCTTGAATTTGAAGCATCATGGTCCTTTTAGATTGTGGTATAAACTCAACTGTTGTTTTGATGTTTTTAGTATTAATTATTACACCTACTCCGTTCAAGTTAGATGATTCATCCGATCCAGAGTAGAACAATGTATAGGCATCATCCATTTTGTGACGGCCGCTTCCCTTCCATCGCACATCACTTATGCCCAAAACATCAACCTCAAGCCTATGCAGCTCCTTACAAACGTTAGGAACTTTTCCTGCACTCAAACTTCTGACGTTCCATGTTCCAATCCTAAGTTGCTGTTGTTTATTTTTAGTTTTCCACCCGGAGATTCTTCGCACCCCTGTACCATCTAAGGCACGCCGGGCACTCGGGGCCATTCTTTGTGTGACTTTATCCATTTGACAAACTAGGGAGATTAGTGCAGTGGTTTCCCCTTGCCTTCTGCACCAGACATTTTAGGAGCTATTTAGGCCCCAAGGTCGCTGAAGCCTCTTCCAACCGGTTTCCTGGCTGGGCTTATGGTTATACCGCCAATGCTCGGTCGTCAGAGCCTCGTCCGTTATCTAGCAGGGAGCACCTGGTACCCACTCGGATACCATCGCCGCAGCGCGTGCAGGTGAGGTTGACTTGGGATGGCAAGATGTTATAGCCGTTCTCCCCTTACTCCCCATAATACTAATTAACAACCCGAAATCAATGTTTTAACATTTCATTCGCACAATAACATAACCATTACTAAAATAACATGTTTGTTTAAAAAATGATAGCTGCTATGTGACGGTTGTACCGAGCTTTATTATATTCTATTATTATGTTTAATTAAACATGTATAGACTTATTCTGAAATAAATTGTATTATTATTATAATTAAATATCTGCAGAACACACCAACATTTGTCCCGCGGAGGGAATCGAACCCTCAAGCTCCGCGTCTCAGGCGGGCCTTTGGGCTCAACACACACCAAAAGAGCTGAATAAATTATGATGATGATTATATGTATGATGTACTAATATCAAAAGCATTATAAGTACCAGTAAATTAAAATAGTAGGCTCAGAATCGGAATACAATAATGGTGATTATACAAATTTATAAATTATATTCAGATAATTTTTATTAAAATCAAGTACGTACTTCTTACATAACTTTTCGATATCTTAACGGTTTCGACTTCCTCTTACGGCCACTGGCTAGTGGCTAGTCTCAATAACTTATCTGTCTTTGGTTTTGCTTAATGTGGGTAGATATTTAACATTATATCCATACGAAAACTGTCAAATATCTACTCATAGTAAGCAAAACCAGAGATAGATAGGTTATTAAGACTGGCCGTTAGTGACCATGAAAAACAACTCTAACTGTATTATAGTCGGAGTTAAATTTTCAATACTGCTAATTAACAGCTGGCAGCAATTTCAAAGTATTGATGGACTTTCGTCTGAAATATCTAAACTTTTTACACGACTGGCAGTCCAATTTTTCGGTTGAATTGGCCTGAAAGTTAGCCTAGGGCGTACGCTGCTATCGACTTAGATGTCAATCATAAAAGGCCTGCTAAAAATGTTAAATTTTACGTAGTTCAAACTTGTATGAGTATTAAGTATTTTCATTTTAAAACGAGTTGGTTTTTTAAGTAAGTACCTGTGTATTTTATTGCCTAAAAAAGTAAAAATATAATACCAATACGAACAAGTGGCAAAATTATAGCGACTTCAATTTCGTAATAAGAAGAGGTGACATGGTCTTCAGAGACAATGCTGTTCAAAACAATTTTCATTTGTGGATTTTTGTTCATAATTGTGAAGATCCTATCAGACCCTCAAATTTTATGGAACCACGGGATTTATTTATTTATAAGCTGACCCAGCGCACTTCGTACCAACATAGTTTTTTTTTCACTTTTCATAGAACTTTCACAAAACGTCGCCGAGACAGGAGTCAGAGACAGGAAACCGAGACCGGAGACCGAGACAGGAGACAGGAGGTAAAAGTAAACGGTCGCGGTCTCTGTCTCTGTCTCCTGTCGTGGTATCCTGTCTCGGTCTCCGGCTACACCGCTACTTTTAGCAAGCTACGCCACGAGCACTTAACAACTAGTGAAGTGACCTATCTGTGCCACAAAACATCGTTTGCCACAGTCCTTTAAATCGGGCATCAACCCGTTTGAATATTCAATTTGTAAAGCCTTCTCTATCGATTTAATTGAGTTCGATAAGTTTTTATTGCGGCGACATTCGCTGGGATTATGGAAATTAGATGAAATTGAACTAATTGACAAGAATCTATTTTAATTGAACTTCAGATATTGGAAAACGGTTCAAGGATTTTTGATTTTGAATTGCAAGATATTTTTAATTGTCTTTAAAACAATTTATTTCAATGAGCTTACTAATAATTAAGTAAGTTCGTATGAGCAAGTGGCGACGAAATTTTTAAGGCCGCCTAAATGCCTAATAAAATGTATTTATTACCATCGTGATAAGACCTCAGATTTAAATTACGAAAGTTATCGCTTGGTCGCTCCCGGTTGCGGCTTATTTCATTTCAAAGCTACGATTTCTCAGTGTTAATTATTACCGTCCGGCTAGACTGGTCACAGAGTAGAATAAATAACAGTAAGAAATTCAAGATACTTAGATAGAGGTTTCATATAGCTCAGGTGGCTAGTAAATCTGTTGTCCTCTCTTTCAATGTCATACGAGTGACAAGACACATTCTCTAAAACCTTGCTATTCCTCCGTTTCCATCCTTTTTGGACCGGTCGCCCTTAATACACAACTCTTGGCAATATTATAGGATGAGATTATTTTCTTCTATGTTCTCCACTGTATGATTTTTTTTTTTTTTTTTTTTTGTGTATTTTAGTTTACCGATTATTCCGTCAATAGTGGACCAATTTTGAAAAATCTTTTTTTATTTGCAAGAGTATGATAAATATCATACTCTTGCATACTATACTCTTGCTACTTGCTACTTGCATACTATACTATACTCTTGCGTATTATACGCGATTTTACTTTATCATCATATTCAGCTTTTTGTGACGGACTGCTAGGTATAAGGCTCCTTCCCTAACCGCCAATCAGCTCTACTTTGATTTACTCTTTTTTATATCTAAGTATACTCTTTTTTTTACTTTATAAGTTTCGATAATTATTATTATAGGTATATAAAATGTGTATTTTTTCTACTGAATTTTGTACACTGTACCAAGATCCACTTTAGTCCAGTGATGAAGATGTTCCAGTAGAGTTAATGTTCCGTCTGCAACAACCTCGGCCTAGTACGTAATTCAACTGAATTTATATTTGCACCGAAGTTATGGAGATTAGTTAACAAGATGATAAATTATTTTTTGACATAATTATTTTTGACATACTAAAAACAGAATAAAATTAATATTTAAGGTTGCTCCGGTACAACAAACGTAATTTTTTTGCTTGATATTAATAACGGCTACAGTTAGACGCTTGAAATATTCACAGAATATTTAGTTGCATTATATTTACTTTAAAAATAAATAAACTAAAAATAGAAAAAAAAAATATATTTAAGAGGGGCTCCAATACAACAAACGTGATGTCGTTTTTTGCTTAGAGAATGATACAAAACCCTTCTTGGGCGTTTGACTGTTTCAGCCTTCACGAAATAGTCAAACGCGCAAGAATCAAAATTTACACGAAATACAAACCTCATCAGGATCGTTGTAAGTAATATTTAATCTCAACTTATGCAAACCACTGCCAGACGGAAGCGTGTCCGAACACTAGCAGCATTGCCGAGCGTAATGCTGATCCGTTGAGACAAATAGGTGCCTGAGGTAACTTGGATTACACGAAAACGAAGTTTCGTGACAATTTTCGGGTTCAGCTTATGTTGGTAAACTGTTACGAATTCAGTATCTACAAACATAAGCTGAACCCGAAAGTTGACACTAAAATTCGTTATGGTTTAATCCAATTGGATTTAATACTTACCTCTGACCTCAGATCACGCGTCACTTTGAGCCACACACCCTGAAAGAACAAAAAAAAAATTTGAAAATTCAAAAAGTAGATTAATAAATTAACAAATTATAGGTACCTATACCTACCTACTTGATAGGCTGACGTTGATAAATTCAATTACATCCAAAATCGTAGCCGCGCCACGAAATGTTAAATATTCATAGCTCATTGACTTTCAGACAGTCCTCTAAATGTAAAAATAAACTATTGTATAGTAATGAAATATTCTCTTTGAACATCAAAGCCTCTAAAGCGATTTCATAGGTACCTAAGTATTGTTTTTGACGGGCGACTGTAGTTTATTGTTTTTTTAAATTTAAAACAAATCATTACCTATACAGATTTGTTTTAATCATTATACAAATTTGTTTTAAATTTAAAAACATTTAGATTCATAGTATTTTTTTCTTTTTATAATTCTGTTTTTCAGTCTTGTGCTACATTTTTAAATTTCAGATTTTATTGCGTGTAAAAAGCTTATTTTGTTTGTCTATTCTTCCGAATGACATTTGAATATATCGAGGGACAAATATTTCAGAGAGCTACAAATATTTTATGCATACGAAGAAAGGTGTCTCATTCTGTGAGTGCTGTTTCGGTTTCAGGTCAAGTTTGGAAACAATAAATAAACCTTTTTACATTAGGTACGGTTGATTGCATACGAAAAAAGGATTAACAAGCAAAATTAGTAGAGAGCGTACAAATTTGCCTTAGCCGATTGAAAAAAAACGTTTTTTTGAAACCAAATCAAAGATAATCATTTTTTTTAAAGACTGAGCTAAGGTACTAAACCTATTTGTTTGTTTTCAATAAAACACAAGAGAGCTAGACTGCCTTTAAAGATACTAAAATAAATCATATCTCTCCGATAGCACGGTGAAACCATGAATCTACATAACAAAACACAGACATGTCGTCTGTCATACCATCATACACAATATAACCCACATGCACCCATCCTTTCTAAAAGCTTTTGTCCCACACTCGCGGTTATTTCATACCTCCATCAGGACCGTGGGTGTATCACTCTAAATCGAATAAACTGCAAAAGCTATTGCTTTTGTACGTCTATACTTTTTATTAAATAATTTTTAGAGTGGTTATATTTGAAATATTTATAGAATATAGAATAAGGTACGAAAAAAAGATAAGTGTTCTATATAAATTATTCAGTGAATAAAAAGGGCAATAAAGTGTTTTGTAACAAATAACTTCACATTCTTTTGACATTATTTTATTGTATGATAAAAAATTAAAACTATTATACTGTACAAATATAAGTAGGTACTTATTATAATAATGTTAATAGGTATTATGTTGTGTAGGTATGTGTGGTTGTATTTTAAACTATTTCTAAGAAAAGGAGGTTCTGTCGGAGGTGAGTAAGTCTGTACGTGGGTATTTTTTCTTGTTTGGAGAAGTATAATTTCCTGGCGGTAACTACCTAGTATAGATGTCGATAAACAACTGAAGTCTATTTTCAGTTAAAAATAAATATATTAAATAACAGATATCAAAGTAAACACACAAATTGTTATAAAGTTATGAATATAAAGGAGATACTCGCGATTCTGAAAGAGGTTATTTCTCGAGATGTTCATTCGCATTGCATATTTCATTTCGGTGCCTGCAGGTATACACTGAGCAAGTTACTATCAGAGCTGCCTTTTGAGACAGACAAGCGTTGTTAAATAGGTAAAATAGTATTTACAGTTCAAAGATGCTATGGCGCCGGGGAGCGATAAAACTACAGTTCTTGTTTGAACTTAGTAGTTTTATTTAATTATTGCGTTAGAAAACGTGAACTATCACATACTTACTTTTGAATTTAGTAATCAAGTGAATCATTTCTTTTGTCTACCTATATCTACACCTTTATTCATCTAAATTATTTAATATAGGTACCTAGCTCTTTATTTATTTATACTTATTCTTTTTCTTAATCATTCACGTCACCCTCCATTTATCTATCCTCATATTTATCTCAACTGTTATATTTTAACAGTGTTGTTATTTGTTAGCTACTGATTGAAAGATGAAAAGGAAGTTACCCAGACTGTAATTAATAAATAAATAGGTAGCTTCTAAATCCAAAATCCACACATCGAATATTGGAACCTGCCCTGCATAACCATTCAATTGAAACCACGGCGGTCAAGAAACTCGCCGACCTAAAAATAAGTGACGATAAAAATATTCTTTATAGCGATATAATTGAATTTTATTGAAAGAATATTTCTCGCGCAGAAAATTGACAAGGGCCAGCGATAAATCAAATCGTTCAGAAATCGTGGAAGTGAATTTTATGAGAACAAGAATTTATTGAAATGAAATTAGGTATTTGAAGTTTAGTGGTAGTAATTTATGAGAATATTCTCTATTTTGGTGGTCACAATCACTCAAGAGAATTTTAGCTGAAGTAGGTACTTAATTTTTATGTGAAAGAGTGACAAACATCTATAAATTATATACCTACATATTATATATTAATTTTAGCGTTTATAATATTAGCGTTATATAACTACCTCTACTTCGTAACACGTTACCCGAATTACCAATTAAGAGCTTACTAAATAACATTCATTTTAATGTAGGTCGTGTAATTGAGAGCGTTAGTGGGATAGTTAGGGGATGCTTCGTCCTTCATAAAAATCAATTTAAGACCTTATTAATAGAATAAAATATCAACTACGTGCTTAATTAATTTTGAATGTTTCCCCAAGAATATTTCTTTACCGTTTAAAACTCGTGTCAATTCGCATTATAATTTACTAAAAAACATTGCATGCGGATTACGAGGCTGCTCTAGAATGTATCACAACACAACTAACTGGTTATAAACCCATATTACGCAATAATAGGTTGATTTTTCGCAAAGAAAATAATTAAAGCGCGGCCCACGACCTTCGGACCAAAACTCGAGGTACATTCCAGTCATATAAAGATTACAGGCTTATAAGATGTAGAGATTAATGAATGAGATTTCACTTCAATAAAGGATACAAACGTTGTAGTCATCTCTGCAAGCCTGATGGGGACAAGGCATTAGTTCCCAGTCTTCATCAAAAGGTCTTCACATCAGCCTACCATTACCAGCACCCACTAATTGTTGGGTATTACTCAAGTCACGTAGTAAGTAATTCCGACCACAATACTGCCGCCCTTCGGCTAAACCGCCGTAATGGCGTATTTGCGATTATACTTCCCGAATACTAATTTTTCCTCATTAACCCCTAATCATTATTAATAAATTAAGGCTTAAATTTAGGAAATTCGTTATTAAATATTCATTGTTTGTGCCCTATTTTTAAAAAGGTTGTTTAAATTAAATTAACCATAAAAAGGACATGCTATTGGTTTTCAACTTTATTTAAAACTATGTTACCTACGACTTCGTTCGCGTTAGATTTTTCATTAAGTTCATTAATAGCCTTGGTTTCATAAATTAATTAAATGTCCTCTTAACGGTGAGACTGTGCCATAAAAAATATTAGAAACATGCATTTTTCCTATTTTTTTTAAAGTTATTGCCCTAACATCTCCCCCTAGCTTGTCGCTGCGACTCGGCGACTCAGACTTCTTCTTCCTGCCTTTATCCCATATCAGATGTTAGTTAAAATAAAATTACTTTTGATTTGATTATAGAAATCAACTTTTAAGGGTTTATTATAACGATAGACCTGAACAGGAAATTAACAATGAAAATAGGACTGGCTGCATATTACATAGTCTATGATAATTTACGTAAAGTATTTTAAGTTCTGCATAGAAGAGTAGGTATATTCGTTCGTTCGATCGTATGAATATTATATAGCACTTGCTCATGCAAGTGGTAAACTGGTGACGGAGTTTTTAGAAGAGTATAAGAAGGTTATATTTCTACCAAAGCCCACCAATCACACATTTCTACTTCAGAACGACACGGAAAAGATTTTATACTTTTTCCTCAATTATTAATGACAGGCAACTTGAGTTTGCGGCAATATTTCACAGGTGTTGCCAATATTATAGGTAATATCTTCAACGCAAACCCCAGTTCAGGTTATGAAGGTGTCAGCAAGCTCATTACTTTGCATTAATTCTAAAAAAAATCTAACAACGTATTGCAAAGTACTGTAGCTAAGATAATACTCACTATTAATTTAATATTTGCACTGAGAGGCCTCAGTGCAACATCTTTACCTACTAGATAATCAAACAATATCATAGGACATTTAGTTCCACAGATTGACAAATTTAAATTCAAAATGTATTTATTACGGAAAAAGCCATGGCTGAGGCCTTTAAGCAACCTGGAAACTTAGTCATCAGAGTTAGCCTGAGAACCTTCTTTTAATAGGATTGATCTAGCTGTATCTGTCTTCGTCACAGGGTCCCAGAGCGTGTGAAATATGAGCCAATAAATTACTACATTATCGGACAGTGGCGATTCTGTTCGTTCGTTCTCAAAACATCATTTAGTCCCTGCTGAGTTCAGACTCTGATACTGTCGTAGTTGAGATAATATCCGTAGCGGCTACCTTTGTGCGCTTTCATTTTCAGGGACTTCTTTGAAACACATTACTAACAAGTTTGTAAATTTAAACGTTTTAAGTAACCCCTGACACGTACATGTTTGAATATTCATCCCCACCTTGAGTTTTGGGTTCGTTTGTTAGTACATGACTATCATTTTGTACATGAATCGTTTTAGCGTGCGCATTTACATTACATCTTCATTCTATTATAGAACCCAACCAAACTATCGGCCAATACGAAATTTTCCAGTGTGCAAAGGGTATAAAACAAAGAGTCAGAAGTATGGACATATCCTTATGATATCCTATTCCGTATAACAATATAGACTTTGATAGGATAACCATTCAATATAAAATGATCAAAGATCTTTGAAGATCGATCTAACAAAGGATCAAATAATTTCAGAATGTTTCATCTACGAGAAATTGACGTTGATTTGAAAATACTATTATTACAAAAATCTTTGATGTAAATATGGAGTTATAATATTTAGGTAAGTTTACATAATATTTAAATTATACAAATTATTATCTGTGACATTATTTGATGTTTGTTTATACAAATCTGACGAGTAAATGCAAAAAAAAATGCATCCTAAAAGATTATCATGTTCCCAAATATTTAGTAGCGTTTCAGTATTTGGGCATTAGGCTCGTATTATCGTATTTTTTTCAATCTAGTCTCAAATAGTAGTTAATGCATCAAGGGCTTAAAGTAGTGTATTATATAGCGGGCTCTATATTGAACCCCGAGTAAGAGGGAAGCTAGGGATAGAATCCTGAGTACGAGGAGGTCAAGACAAAAACACGTTTAAGCCCGTGATGCATACTCTACTTTTTATACTTTCTGCGAGGCTATTGAAACCAATAACTGTTATAAAGAAAGTACATATAAGTTGGTTGTATGCGTCAAACTGTTTAGATGCAATGAGATTTTATTCTGAGTTAGGCTGTGTGTTATCATTTTCTTTGCACAAATAAAAAAAGAAAAACATGAAAACTTTTTAAAAGAAAACTTTTAAAGAAAATGATTTCGTAAAAAGAACATTTAAACATTTTTGAAACCAACCTCGATCAAGCACCACTACATGGGTTGAATTCCAAATTCAAATTACTTTAATTAGCTAATAGGGGAAAAAAGATATTCAATACAACATTATGAACCGGCAAAACCGTAAGGTTTGCATGACACATAATATGCCATTGACGAGCAGGTAGTATAAATTATACCTCTTAAAACTTCAACAACTTTATAAAAAAAAATCTAATCTTTAACAATAGATCAAATAATTGATAAGTAGTAAACTAAAAAACTAGATTTTTTACATTTCGTATGATAACAAAATTAGAGTGTAATAAATTTCTTGTTTCTTATAATAATGTTTTTTACAGTCATAAGAAACGTTTGGCAGAGGTAGAGCAGAGGTAAGTTATTGCGCTATATTTCAAACCCTTCGCCACGTGCTCCTCACGGGAAGGTTTATAACTTAATCCTTTCTTTGATTTACTTGTTTCAATAACAAAGAGCAGCTCTTGGTTTTTCTTATTTACTTCATTTTAAGGGAAGTTATTTTTTAATATGGCAAAGAGAGTTTTTATAAATCATCTCTTCCTTTACCTGCCATGGATGCGTAGTGATTTAAATTAAATTAAAGGGTAATTGTGAGCTAGGTAGAAATTTTCGTTTTGGAGTCCTTATAGATCATTTATAGGTACTTTAAGCTTATTATAATCTATTATAACACGGCTAGATTGGAAAACCTCACAGATTTCCAATTTCTTGATTTTTAATCTTGTACGAATCCCAATGGGTTCTTTTAAGTACAAATCTTAAACATTAGCATTTCCAACACAAAAAATACACATTTTTAGTTGCTAAAGATTAAAGTTGCAAGTTTACTTGATTAAACAACCGAACGTAAACAAACAAAAACCATCCAAAACCGCCATTCGAAATAAAAAATCTACTAATTTTGGTTGACAAAAACGCGTAAAATACCCAATCGGCTGGGGAAGTTGTGAAATATTCCAACCGATGTGATTTTACGGGCTTAGGTGAAGTTCACACGAGCTGAGCTACTAGACATAGATACTGCTTTTTACTGTCTTATCCTATAACCCATTCTCACCCACTTACATCTGCGAAGGAGAGAGCCATGACCGAGTGCACACAATAGTTTCCCGTGCGCCATGAGCACTGAACGTTACACCTTGACGTCAGCGGTTCATATGTATATAGAGAAAAACATCCAGACTCGGAACAAATATCTGCAGAACATACAAACATTTATTTTGTCCCGCGGTGGAAATTGAATCCATAACCTCTTGCGTCTCAGTCAGGCCTTCACCCAATGCGTTACAGAGGTCAACGACATAAAAGGAGATTTAATTGTAAAATGTACTTTTATGAGTTTACCCGCGATATCAACTGAGTCGTCGGGCCGTAAATGCCAATAACAATAGGGATGTGCAACACGTCATCTTCGTTCAAATCTCTCTGAACGTTATCGAGATCGACTACCTGCTGTTATGCACATCATTATGACGCTCCATAATCCCAATGAGTGCCAATGAGATGGACTGATTAGGTACAATGATTTAAGGCCCGCCGAATAAGTTCTTCAAACGGGCAACAAAGCCCATAAAATTTTTCATCATCACGTAAATTGGTAATACCTTACCAAGCCAATGCATAACAGCTAACATAACATAACAACTTATAATTCAGCAGTAATAGCAAACGTTCATGAAAATTATGGTCATGAAAGAACTTACAGTGAATAATGTTCTCGTTTGAAGAATCACCAACATTCGTTTATGCGGCATAAATAACGTGGTGGAAACCGGCGCTGTAATTCATTTCATGCTTCGTTAGGTTTTGGAAAAATGGCGGTCTCTAATTTGGATGTGTGTGATTACAAACAGGAGATTACATAACCTTTCAGATCAATGGTGGATCAAGTACTACACGAATATATAAAAAGGCTATTGTTATGGTACTTGTTCCTGTGGGAGTCTTTACAGTGATGACAACCTACCGGCCTTTAAGCTTGATCTAAGATCCTTTAATCCTCAAAGCATTAAATTGCTTAGCTTGAGACTAGATGATACTGTGTGGAATGTCCAAGGATATTTATTTATTTATCTATTAAACTAAGTATTTGTTACAAACTGCTTTGTCACAATTCAGACTACCCATTATCTTCTTACAACTTTTAAGTAAAACGGTTGTTTGTGCAACTTCCACGGCTAAGTTGCTGATCGAGTAAACTCACCTGAGTTCTAAAGCGAGTTCTGAAGTGGAAACTAAAGTGAGAACTTTCAATTAACGCAATTAGCCCGTTTAAACATTGGCTGACGAACAGGAAGGCTTTGAAGTTGAGCGTGCGTCAGGAAACACTGCCGATTACAACCAACTTCGTGGAATACATTAAAATGGAGTTATTTTTTTGGGACTGGTTTTAATAAGTCGTGAATCATTACATTTTCGTATTGTATAATTTGCTCATGACTTTTCAAGTTAAGTTTTGTAATAAAGTAGATTACATTCTAACCTAGCGGCTAGCGTGCTACCAATTTCTATGGTATGATAGCTACAGAAATGGGAATACAGTGCCACAAATGTATCTGGACCGGTGGCCGAAAGTGAAACTGAAGACAATTTCATTATAAAAACGGAATCATTCTTCTTCTTCTATGCACTAAATGCTACAACAGCGCCCCGGTCCAGATAAGTTTGTGGCACTGTTACAGACATAAAAATAATAGTAGTAATTGTAAGTTGTTTATTGGCAACACATAGTAGTAATTTTAAGGGATTAGGTTGGCAACACTAAATTGTGACTTGTCGTCTTTTACAAAATTATACTTTACAATATACATCATCGTCTCTTTACAAAATAAAATATTTGCTAAACTATTATTGTGTTTAACAGGCACTGCACCTACTTGAATACGAAAGCCGTATAGATTTTTTTGCAATGGAATGAGCCTCTATACAACACTATAAAAACTTCAATCCCTGAAGATCTAAGTATTATATTGGCTCGTATTCAGTCTTTACTTAGACTTAATTTAGCTCAAGAATCGAATTTTGACAATTCTCTATGGAAACTAAGTGATGAATCACTGCTTGACACGATACACGCTTGAGTATGGTCTTATGAATACGATCCTTAAAGTTAACACAATACATTTTTTTAATTTTATTGCTCTAAAACCTCCAGGGGTTTTTTCTTACCTTCATATTTTACAGAAGATAGAAGATAAAATTTCCTAAAATCATCAATAGAACCCGAATCAGACGTACCAATCAGTTTCCTTTACCCACACCCCAAGTCATTCATGGACTAGGTCATTTCGAATAAAAGCGTTTACTTTGCCAATGTCTGTAACTCGTAATTGAATTCAACAAAGAAGATAGAAAAAGTAAAGTTGGCACGTGAGATGAAAACTGGATCGAGGTAAGGAACAAATAATAGTAATGACGTGCAGACGGTTCACTTATACCCTGTTTCAATACACAACTTGCGAATGACAGTAGATCTATCGCCTTAGCGACTTTGTTTATTAGAACAAAAGATGTAGCAAAAAAATTAAATTAAAAAAAAAATGCACTAGATTACGCTGTGTGTTGTTCAATTATATTTGTATATTTACTTATTTATTTATAAAATAGTAACAAAGGTTCTATGAGCTAGTGCAAAAGGGCCAAACCCGAAAACTTAAAGTTTAGTAGACATTTTTAATTTTTCTAAGTAAAAGTGGCAGGCTAAAATTAGAAGGAAAAAAAATATTTTAAAATTAATAGGACACGAACGGGTGATATAAATAAATATAAATAAAAAAAAAGTGGCAGCCTAATTACATATCTCGCGACAGCGATAATGTGCATTTTTTGCTTCCAAACAGCTAATTCGTATTATCTAAAAGCGATAGCATAGTCGAAAGCCATTGCAAACGCCATTGTCGCGAGATACGTAATCGGCCTGCCGTTTCTTTGATATGTGATCATCGTCATAAATAATCTATGTCTCCGAAGGACTAGGAATTAGGACTCTGAAGGTATTTCAAGTCTTAACAAAATAAACTATATTTTGCCTTAAAAGTTAATCAAGAGTGACATAGACCAAATCGAGGGCTATCAACACTTGTTTTGTAAGTCAATGAGGTCCGACCAATACTGTACAGTATTGTATGAATCTTTGATGGTTATTTATACGCTTGTTAAGGCTATAAGTTTTTACAAAAGTTTATACGTTTTATTTCATAAAAAAAATAAATTGATTAATGGGCTTCACGTTTCGATTTATTATTAGGTATTGAAAACGTTTATGACAACTATATAGTTCCGTAATGTAAATGACAATTGCAATTTCTATTATTTTGATACAATTATAATACTTTGATTGATATGACAAACTCTGATAAATAAATACATATATAAAACTTTTTAAACTATCGCGACTTGAAAACATATTTAAAAATATTAACGTCGAGGTAAATAAATAATATTGATTTCAATACGCGATTAAGTCCCGTTAATATTTTTAAATAAATATATATCTGAATCTAATTATGACACAAATTCTTAGAAATTAGCTCTTCAGAGCTCTTACTTAACATTTTTAATTGATCCTAGAGTGGTTTGCCTGAGTGTTTCTTTTTATCAAAGAATTTGTGTCAAAAAGGTTTTAAACTACAAAAAGGTAAACTTTTATAAATTCTACTTATCTGTCTCAAATGCTAAAGAAAATTTTGTTATTTTTTAACATTACTGTTTTTATGTTTATTTTTATGATAGAAAATACCTAAGAAGCGAAGCATTATATAAAAATATAACTGTATATACCTATCTACAAACGCTAATGTATAGGCTAGGGCAAAATTTTGAGTTTTTAAGTCGGCAAGCATTATCAAAATCGGTTTTATCAAAATCGGTTAAGACGTTCACAAGATGTGAACGGAAGGTGAAAGTAGGGATGAATAATCTTTATGTTTCCAAATTACCCAAGATTGGTATCAAATCAATGCAAAAAAGTTACTATAATAAGTTACTATCTAATTATTATTTTCTTGTGTACACTATAACCCTGTGCTTTTAATCGTCTCTCTCCTGCCTCAAAGTTTGCTGGAAGAAAACTCTTTTTAGGGTTAAGCTCGCCTTTGTACATGCCCTTACTCTCTGTATTTTTAATGTATTATTTTATTGTGTACAATAAAGAATAATGAAAAAAATAACAGGTCTTCTAGCACTTATATTTTCTTTCGGTGGTTACTTAAAATGTATAATTGTACAAACTTGTTAGGCGATTGTAGAAATTTAATTTGGCTATAGGGGCTCAAACTTTAAAGAAACGAACTATGATCTAGTTCATAGCTCGTTTCTTTAAAGTTTGAAGCTTAGCCCAAGTTATGCTAAAATTAATATCTAGCTGGTTCTCAAAGCTCTTGCAGCAAACTAATTATGTCGGCCGTCTCTTAGCGAATGTTAATTAATTCCTTACCGTGGTAAACTCGAAGCACCTTAATATTAATATTTTGCAAATACTATTAGAAACAAATTGTAATAGCGTATTTTAAAAGTATCACAGTGTTTTGGTCATTTTAGTGGCGTTAGTGATGTCAGGCGACAAACAAGATTGTACTTTAAAATATATCAACCGACAAACCAGGTTGTCGGTTAAGAAAATTATACACGGTGTATCTGAAGGGTGGATCAACGGTGGCAGAGCGATGGGTGACCTCAATGGCTATACATTTAACCCCCCTGTATGTTCCGCGATATTCAGTCGTTCAAAAGTTTTTCTGAATATCGCGGAACATACGGGGCCAGGGGGGTTAAATGGATAGGCATTGGAGGTCACCCATCGTTCTGCCAACGTTGGTCCATTCTTTCAGATACACCGTGTATACTAACCGTCCAACTAGGTGGACAGCGTGGTTGGTCGGTTGGTAATAGACGCTTTTGTCTAAGTTTTTAGTAAAGCGGCTGAATAAATAAGCAATAAAGTCCTTTCTTACTATTGCTTGTAAAAATGCATAATTTTTTTTCCTACATTTTCTTATTCAGCCAAAATTATGAAGAAAATATATCAGCAATACATATACAGTCCAAACCAAGTCAAAGGAAATAAATAACGGCCGGAAGGAAAAACAACTGACTTCAATTTGCTGTCAACGCCCGGCAAAAATGTAGTCACACGGAATCCGGTGCGACGGACCATGTGGTTATTGTTATTGGAGGTGAATTTATTTGTACTTTGACCTTTGGAAGGTTGTAAGACCGGAGACTCGGTGGAGCGTAGAATTAAACAATAGCTACAAAGTGTCCGGGATAACGAAGGAAACCCTCTACTTTTAAAATAAAATACTATCGCCAAAATAACGAAGCGCTAATAAAATATTTGGGACGCTACTAAAATAGCGTTAACTATTTGAGACGTTCTTAATTTTCAGATTTGCAAACACAAACGTCAAGTAATGTCAAAGATAAGCATAATAAACATTATGTACCTATATGTTAGTGTTTCGGTACTCTGGTGTTAGTTGTGCTTTTCGTGGTTCAACTGTGTTGAATGTAATCCTCTATCTGAATTTCGCTTCTCTTTCTGTTAATTTAGACTATGGTGTTTTACCTCGCTGTACTTTGTTTAATTTTGTTATAATATAGTAAAATACTAAATATAAATCGGTACTAAATATAAAACCCATAAAACTGAATGATGTTGAAATGTTCTCAGCTAAGTCTTGGTTATTTCCCTTGATAGTTTTGCTTATATGAGATGGATGATATTAAAAAAGTGTATCTCAATCGGTCTTTCAAAGTGTGCACAAGATGGCTCGAATCCAAAGAGGATGCAATCGTGATGTAAAGTGTTGGTTTCTTTCAATGCTTCTTAGACATGCAATCTATTTCCATGCTGAATGAGATTTCGATTGAAAGGTTTTGCGAGGTACAGATTCTTTCGTTCAGATGGCTGAAAAGATAGATCATAGAAGTATATCTATATCTGTGGATACTTGCCCAGTAGGTACCTAAACTTTTCTCTCAGCTTAGCCGACCGTATTTTAAAAATGATACAATAATCCTTAACTACATGGTAAGTAATGTTAAAGTTCTTTGTTCAACAAAAATGTAGAAGAAGGTAATGTATAATTTAATGTGGAGTAAAGTTGTGAAGGCTTTGTGGGGTGGAACGGTGACATACACGCTCCGTCCATTGTGTGCGATCGCTGGCTTTTGTTACACTCGAGGCCACGGAAATAGGATTCTAGACAAAGACAAAAGCAATCATTCTATGCCACTAACAAGAATCTGGTTTAGATTGACCGGCAATAGGGACTAGTGATATCGTACAAAATGATACGAGCAATATTTTATTTCCGTCAAAAATGGCTAAAAACACACGATTAAGTCACATTTTAACAAAAAAAAAACTAAATTCAACTAAATAATTATAACGAAATACACACACACCTCAAACTTATAACATTTATTTTGTTTTACACATTAATAAATTTTTTCACGAACAACAAAATGTTGTGTTGTTAGTCAAAAGTGTGTCAGATTTTTGTTTGTCTTTATAAATCCGTCGTTTTCAGCACAGTTCGCAGAGGAAATACAGGTGGATGAAACCTGAGAAAAGAGAATCGCGCCAAAAATATTATGGAAAAAGACAAATAAATGAATGCTTGCGCCTGAAGTGCACACGTCAGTGTCGGCGACAAACACGAACACTACGAATAATGAATACGAATGACTCTTACATTGTGGAGAGTGACACTTTTATCTAAATTACCTAATGTTAGCCTTGCAGGATATAAATAAATAAAATAAGCATAAAAAACTCATATTTTTTACATTTACAGGACAAAGCTTGCCCAGCACCTAAACCATACTCTCAGCCCGGCCATTTCCACAGGATTACTAACTAGTTTAGATGGAAGAATGGTAAATCACAGTAAACTTGTATTTGATAAGATAAAGGACAGAACATAAAGAGTAGAAGTTATTTATTCGAAGATTCTTCTGCGAGAAACACAATACATATTAATAGTGTCTAGAACCAAAAAGGATAGGATATTTTGAGTTGATTAATAAGCAAAAAAGCATCAATACCGGTAAAAGGCTTACACCAATTAAATACCCAAACAAAGTAAAGAATACTCCATTAAGAAGGTCGGATAAAAAACATAATAATTAGACAACATTTTGCGATGCCTTCCCAGAGCGAAAGCCGTAATTTTTATTCCTTTTACAACGTCAGATCAAGTACCGCGGTACACGTCATTAAGCAAGAAAGGATAATAAAAGATTTGTAACCGCTCAAGTTTCACTCAACTTGTGATCTTCTATACTGTAACCAGTTAAAGTATAAAGTATAAAGTAGAGCCCTGGTCCCTCCTCAAATTTAACTTTTCTTTTGACGCTACGGTCAAGTTGTAATGTCATGGGGGTCAGTGTGATTGGTTGCTACTACAAAACGAAGGCTTGTTATCACTGGCTATTTTATACCGAACTTTATATGCAGTAAAACAACATTCGTTATATTAATAAAATGACAAATATCTAAGAAAGAATAAATGTTTTGACTGCTCAACTTCTTTTTCTAATATTTGCTTTAGGTAATCGTTCAACGTCAGTTATAATTATTATTATTTAAAATATAAATAATATTACTATGAATTAATTTTATCTTACAAACAATGCTACAAAACACTCGACACTAAAAAGGACAGAAGTCCTGATCCTCGCTTGCATCTTTGCATTAAAATGCAAAATTCCTGATAGGATTTTTCATTTTTCTTTGTAACGGTATTGCGCTGGAGGCAGCCTATTAACTCGATCACAATGAAGGTAATAGAGGAAGATAATAAGCTATTAAGCGAAGAGCCAGATGTTTTTGATCTTTTATAAAATTGATTGACAAGTTTTAACCTTACGGTGTCTATATTCGTAAAGAAAACTTTGTGAATACTTTTGAAAACGTTTAGCCCTTAGATAATACATTTATACAATAAAGTGTCATTAACACGATGCAAGATTTTTGCCTGTTGCATACAATTAAATTGACTGTCATCATGACGTGCATGGTCTAAACAACAGGTTGCTTACATTATTGAACGTCAATAAGATGCGCTAATTCTTACATTCAATTATTGCACTTTTACGCACAAGAAAATGGCATCATATAAATGGTCCTTAAATTATAATAATAGTCATTACAAACTATATTCCATTTTAAACAAATCCTATTACTTTTTCAAAAATTACTAATGTGTAGTCAAATGTAGGTATATATCCGAAAAGGTACATACATTTTGCAGAAGCTAAAACAACAACTCTAATAATTGTGTTAAAATAACAGGTTGCTAGCAAATTGACGCTACTCTTATTTCGCAGCTAAATTGTTTCCTAATAATATTTTCCATCATCGTTTAGACCTCAAGTTATACACTATATCGCATGACTTATTCTAATGAGAATATTTTAGTTTCAATGTAAAGTAAAATGCGAATAAATAAGAGAAAATTTCTTATTAGCAAACTGGCGTAGTTGTAAATCTTAAACTTTGTCATCCCAAATATACTTTGACAGTGGAAGTCCTCTATAAATTATCTCGGAACCAAACTTAGTGTCTAAACAGTCCATTGGGGGATCTTCCAACCAACTGAGAAATGTTTTGTGAAACTATGTAGTACTTATATGTATATGTAAAATATCTACAATAGGACTATCTGCTACCAACGGAATTGATTAAAAAAATTATGATTGATTAAAATTCATATATTTTTACGCTTATTTTTGTTATACCTAATTTCGATTATCTAAAAGTTTTTGGCCAGCGTTATTCTATTAGCAGAAAAACAGAAGTAGAATAACCTAGCTCTTAAAACGTGTCAAAGTGAAATATAATCTTAATGCTTAAATAATAAAAAAAAATGTTTCTTTACACACAATTACACAATATTAGAAATATGACAGTTTCTAAAAGACCTTTGTCACTTCTTTTGACTTTATTCACATAATCACAACATAATGTTGTATAATATAGCTTACTATATATAAATATAGCTTACTCAGCGAGACAAAAAAATATTCGTAAAACAACAATCCCAATGAATATAGAAGAAATAGTAACGAAGAATAATGGTAAAAACGTCCAAAGCCTTAGTTATTCACGCCCAATGGGCGTAGATAACTTATAAGGACTAACAAAAATACCATAAATCTCAGGGAAAATATTTCCAAATACAAACAAATCGTGCCTATCGTAACATCTGGAAAACACTTACGTATTATATTATTCTGCCTCCATCATCATCATCAGCATAGTACAGTCAGAATCTGACGAAAATTAATTTTAAATAATTCATAGTCATGTGAGTTGAATGACAATGAACTAAAATAGACAACAGCAGCAGGCCTCCTGACCATCAATTATTATTTTGCTACAATATTATAGCTTAATTAAGTGGAAATAGATGGAGGAGACCTTTACTCAGCAGTAGGACATAGGTTAAAAAATAAAATCAAAAAATAGCTTACGAATTTTTTTGCGAATTCTACTTGTGACCACATGGACAAAAATGTTAAATCAAAGGTTTAATGATGAGAGAAAGAGATTCAGTTTTTAACCCACGACCCAAAAAGAGGTTTAACCACTACCTATGCGTTTCTGTGTGTCAGTCTGTGACACCGTAGCTCTAAAACGAGTGGACCAATTTGAATGCAGTTTTTTGTTTAAAATCTGCTTTTCTAGCGTTGGTTCTTATACCAGGACTTCCACTCCGACTTCCACTCCGCTTGTTTTGGCCACAAAATCGTATTTTTTTATAATCTGTCCGATATAGGAAAGTGATTTGTATAAAAAATAAAGTTTTATAAGTTGTAATTTATAGAGTCTTCAATAACAAGATGTTTGCTGAGCATTGTCTGAAAAGTTTTAGTTTTGCAGAAGCCGTAAAAATAACCATAAAATTTTAATCTAGACTGCTTTGTCTTGTCATCTATACCTACTTTTATTTTACTTTTATTCCAAAGTATTCATAGTAGGTAGAATAGTAATAATCTATGTAAAATTTTAGTACTTCATCTATCCGCTAGAGGCCCTGTGACAAGTTTTCATAAGTTTTCATACGTCATATTTATTAATCTTATTTTTTTTTCTCCTACAGGCTTGCCGGGACACGAACGGGACACAGCAGTGCCTGTGACATTGTTGAGATGGAATACATTCTCAACATTGTCACAGGCACTGCAGAGTCCCGTTAAGTGTACTATTTGTCTCGAGTTGCGATGTTTTCTTTGTATACCTAATAAGTGTAGGCCAAATTGCCTCCTGACACTGCATAAATCATCTAGTAAAGGTAAATCCTGTGTATGTATGTTGTCATTTGCACGGCTTTCAAACGACTCAACACACATATTCTGTAAATGATTACAAACAAACGTCATTACGTACGGAAATTAGTTTCCGGTTCAGGATTAAAAGGCACATTCAATGCTCGACATTAATAATGCGATCCTGAAAGCGCCGTGTTGGTCATTTTTTTGCACGAATTGGACTGCACGGTGCATTTGTTCTGTTTGTTAGGTAAATGGTTTGATGAGTTGGAAAATTGTCGGTCAATACCTTTTTCAATTAATAAGTAACACAAAAGGAGTATATAATCTGGCAAAAAATAAAGTTTATTTTTAAATTGAATAGATAACACTGTCTCTGGATTATAGAGGTGAAAAAGAAATAAGCACACTTAAAAAATGCCTATAAATAACCATGTACATTTAAAAATTGCCTTACTTAGTAAATAATACCTTCAAACAATATACCCCATTATCATGCAGAAGTGTTAGTATTAAATTATCTAATTGAAATCACTTTAAATAAATAACAAATAAAGCTGACATCTTTTTTAATTTTATCAATGAAAGAAAGTATTCAAAAGATCGCTTATAGGTACACGTTTTTTATTTCATTTTCGTTTAGTTCGCAATCTTTTAAAATAAAACTGTCATAAATATTACAAATATTCACTACGGAGTGCATCTGTAAGGTTTGTATATTGAGCGGACTAACAACAAAGTATTTACAGAAACGATGTACAATATTTACATTAAATACAATAAGAATAGTTGAGCTACCTAAGGATCGCTGTAAACTATCTAAAGGGAGCTCAACTGATCCATGCTACTGTCAGAAAGGAGCGTGCCCAAGCCACTGCGTCTCTTTACAAGAGTTAAAAAACTCACTCATTATCATTACATTCTTCACACAACTTCTCAGATTAGAGTTTTAAATAAATAAAATAAATGGCATTTATTGCAGACACAATGGTCAATAGTAGGTACACGAATAAAGTATCTGACTTGCACTCTGTCATCATGACTTGCATGGTCTAAACAACAGTTGCTTACAATTTATTGAACGTCAATTAGGTGCGCGTAGTTATTGCTCTGGTACACGTACAAGAAAATGGCATCATGTAAATGGTACTTTAAGGACGTAGGTAATTATTAAAATTAATGTCCGCTAAGATCCGCTCGAAATGCATAGCCATAGACCGAGTCCTAAAATCTAGGAACTGAGACAGCTCGCTTCCCTGCAGTGCAGTCTATTTCCATTCATACATTTTATGCTGTACGGGTGCAGGTGCAATGGTGCAATACCGTTTTGATTGTAACGGTCTTGATGTTTAGTACTTACTACTAGAGGCATCTCCGAGTAGTGAATTATTTTTTGCTAATGAATGAGAGGTTCTTTGACTCAATAGAGTAGACACGATTATTGTAGTTTGTAATAACAAATGAATTTAATTACAGCATGCCATTATAAAGCTTGAAAACGTTATTAGCCACAAGGCTACACACAACCTTATATACAAATACTGGTGCAACTTTCTCTCCAGGTGGCATCTTAAAATTTCATCCTGTTTAATGGGACTTCTTTTATTCAGTGTTTTCGAACTGAGTAGGTACCTAATATTTATTTTCTTATGTACGTTTAGGTTTTGTAAGAAAAGTTATCCTGATTCGATTTAAAACTATAACATCCTGTAGGTGGACTTTTCATTAATTAAAAAAAAAATTGTTGTTACATCATTACAAAGACCTTTGTGGCGCAGTGGGTTAAGGCCACCTGAAACGCAGAGGTTGCAGGTTCGTTCCCCGCTGCGGGTCAAATGTTTGCAAGATCTGCAAATACTTGTCTCGAGTTGCGATGTTTTCTTTGTATACCTAATAATATAATTCTGTATTTACAAAAAACTATTATGTAGAGTATCAGAAATCTGGTTACCATAACACAAGCGTTACATTGCTTAGCTTGGGACTAAATGACGCTGTGTGAAATGTCCAAGGATATTTAATTTTATATTTATATAAATGTAATTAAGTTTTTTCGCTTTAAAAAGTAGTTTTTTACCTTACTTATCTATATCAAGTCTAAATCCGTCTATAACGGTCCACTTGTCGTGATTGAAAAACATCAATCATTCTCACAAGCTTTCGTTTTTAATAAATCCATCATCACTCTTCATTTCAGATTCCACGAAGTAAAAAGAATTAGGCAAGTATCAAATTCTTCAAAACCAAGTTTTATCGAAAAGGCGTTAATATTTTGTTACCGTTTAAACCTATTAAAGATTTATCTTTTCAACTCACTCCGAAGTAATCGTGGCACCACAAAAAGTTAAATTGCTTAAGTTTAAATCGGATCTTTGTAACTACCTTTTCAGTGGTCGTGTTATGAAATTCATAAAAACTGAAAATCATGCTTGTTTTACATAGATAATGATGCAAGTAGCTGATTTAATCAGTCTCTTTAGACTTACAAATGTCGCTTATACCAGCAATATCGTGGCATATTATAGGTATATGGAAATTCGTGTATCACCCGACCGCGCTTGAACGCGGATTTGAAACACCTGTGATAGAAACTTATAAAGTTTTCACTGAGTAAATATAAAAATATTATTATTACGAAGACGCGGTAGATTTTCTTTCAGTGTAGGTACTTATCATGACTTGTCCCTTGTTCTCACAGGCCCCAGCAGAAAATCAGCGTAGGTTTTTTTTTGAATCTGCAAAAGCTGAGTTGGGACCATTTTGTAGCTGATTGTCCTATTATTGTTTTTCTTTGTGTTGTGTTTAATTCTAAGTTACAAATAAACCTTTTTGATTTGATTTTGATTTTTGATTCTATCAATCTATACCCGTTTAGCTACTTCTATCTGCTAGCCTGTAGTTACCTGGCCGATAATGTATTCTTTGTGTTGTGTAAATAATATACACGTGATACAGTGCTTCACCGACCCGTTCAGTAGTTTTTGCGTGAAGGAGTAACAAACATCCATCTCAACTTTCACGTTTATAGAATCTATACACACGTCTGTTAGTATGAATAAACTAGAATAGTAGGTGTATTCGACAAAATACCAATTTGCTAACTTGAAAGGAAAATCGGATATTACGTCATAGTTTATTGGCGTCATGATCACGGATCGTTATAAATGACACGACAATGACAAGACAAGAAACTGAGAAAATTGTTCGTAAAGAAAACTGAGAAAATTGTTCTATAGAAATTGTTTCAGCTCTTTATTGGTGATCGATCATGTGGATTTATAAATGTTTATTTTTAACGAGGAAATAGTGTGTAGAGTGCAAAACAGAAAGTGGCGATGAATAATTCAATAGTTTTTTAACAGTCGTCGTGAGTTTTTCAAAATTTTAGATTTTGTTACTTGTGGAATATGCAGGTAGAATTTAAAGTTTTCTTTCGCTTTTCACATTATTTAGCTCTACGACACGATAGTAAAAAAAACAACTTTTGCAATAGAGCCAGAATATCGGATTTTCCGGGCAAGAGAAACTGAATTCCAAGTGGATTGAATTTTCCGATTGAGGCCATGCCATTTGATACCTTCAATGCATTTTTATTCGAGTTCGCACTCTTATCAATCGTTTCTGATCTTATCGCATTGCTAGCGAGTTTGTCGGGAATCGCATCTGCTGTAAATGGTGGCTTGAAATCTTTTAAATCAAATCAAATCAAATCAAATACATTTATTTGCAACTAAAATTAAAACCAAGATTAACATTAACGCAAGACTAACCTAAATATTATTAAAAACAAAACAGACCTATAATGTACCTTTATCAAAATTTCAGTTGCAAAAAGGTTCCAACTCAGCGTGTGCAAGTAATTAATACCTGCGCTGGTCTTCCGTTGGTACCTTTTTGGGACCATACAATAAAAAATGTACAAGACCTAATAATGTAAGTGGACGTATAACAACAATTGGTGAACAAAAAGAAGTGACATAGGTGCCTACTTAATAAAAAAAAAATAAGAAAATAAACACAAAAAGAGAAAATAATAATAATAAACATAAATCCAACTCGATGACAAAAAAACAAAAAGTCATAAATGTCGTGTTCTCCATTAAAACAAAAAATCTATAGGTAATAATAATAATATTAATAATAATTTTATTGACTTAGGTACATAACATTTTAAAATAATAATGTTGTATATATGTATATATATATAGATTATAGCCTATATAGCACTGGTATCATGTCTTAATTGTTCCTGCTCCTTTTGCCAGTGTAATAAAAACAGTCGTAAGCGATTTCTAAAACTTTGGACACTTTGTAGGTTCCTTAACGGCGGGGGGATATTATTCCAACATTTTGATGCAGCGTATCGGAAACTGCCTCTAAAGGCCACTGTTTTGTCGTCGCTCGCAGGATCTCAAAGAAAATTCACTAACTTTACATGTGAGATAACTAGGGGCATTATGCTTTAAAACGCCGAAAAGAAGACATGCCAAGTGCAGTTTACGCCTGTGTCTCATTTTCAGCATCGAACGATTGTTAAAAAAAGGTGTAACATGTCCTCTTCGCGGAACATCAAAACAAAAACGAGCGCAAGAATTTTGTACTCTCTGTATGAGTCTTGCTGTCCTTTCCAAAAGGCGAGGGCCATAAACTACATCAGTGTAGTTCAGCTTAGAAAGAACAAGCGACTCTACTAACTGCATCCGTAAATCCTTAGACAGGTATGGCCTCATTCTGTATAACACCTTCAATTTGAAGAAACAAGCTCTGACTGTATGTGCTATATGATCTTCAAAACGCAAATCACAGTCCATTTGCAAGCCCAAATTACGAGCCTTGTAGACCCGTTCAATGGGTTCACCCAAGAGCATGACATTGACTTCAGGGGTAATACTTGCCAGTTGATGTCTACTACCAAAGATCAGATACTTTGTTTTATTGGGGTTAAGTAGTAAACAATTGTCTTCAGCCCAAAGTGCAATACTCATGAGATCAGCATTAAGTTTTTGTATAGCAATATCAATTTCAGAAGGTCTACAAGAAATGTAGACCTGTATATCGTCAGCATAAATATGGTATTTGCAGTAATTTATATGTAACTTAATATCAGCGGAGTACAAAATAAAAAGAATCGGACCCAGAATGGACCCCTGGGGTACTCCTCTCCCTAAAGTAGCTTTCTTTGAAGACTGTGGCATTCCATCATTGCGTGTAAGTTTGACGCTCTGGCAGCGATGAGAGAGGTAACTGTTAAACCATTTTTGAGTTCTGAGATCGAAACCATAGAAAGACAGCTTAGAGACAAGAAGATCAACATTTAAACAGTCAAATGCTCTAGAAAAATCCAGAAGCACTAACAGCGTACACATTCCCCTATCCTGTGCGACAAGGATGTTATCCGTCACATCTAGCAGAGCAGTAACCGTGCTTCGTCCCTTCCTGAAGCCTGACTGTACATCTGGTAGGATATTATTTATTTCAAGGAATTCTGTCTACTATAAAAGTAAATTTTACTACTATAAAAGTTTACATTTATTATCAACGTTTTGCTTTTTCATTGTCCATTGCTCTATTTGGAAGTGTAGGCTTGTTTTAAAAATTGAAGGTATCTTTTACCTAGAAAGTATAAAACAAAGTCGCTTCCCGCATTATGTGCGCATCTTTTTACTTCTCATTTATTCTTATTAGTTCACATTTAATTTTGAGACTTTAGAGTAATGCTGACTGTCATAAAGTTTATCGCGTATAGCTCATCTTGAAGGGAAAACGTGTCGTGAGCAAACCTGAATAGGTATCATATACCTAATATCATTATGTAACTTGACTATTATCGTGGCGAAGCTTGCTAAGACGTTCTTGATAGATCGTCAAAGTTAAGCAACGTTTTGAGCGGTCACAACTTGGATGGGTGACCATGTGCAAGGGGCATTTATATCTGAGCGCTTCCGTGCTTCGGAGGGCACGTTAAATTGTCGGTCCCGGCTTTTAAAGTCGTTAAGCCATGACGGGGGCCTTAAGGCGGCCTATAAACTCCGTCACCAGAGTTGGGCACTTGCTCATACGAACTTACTTTTTACTTGACTATTTACTTATTGAGCGTGACGTTTGATGTTTTGGGCTAATCTAATAGCCTACAGTAGGTATCTTATTCCAAATTAGAACCTGTACATGTGCGTTTGTCCTTTTAAACAGTTTTATTATTCTACGAGTATAATTATCCTTTTAATTAACATATATTTTACAATTATTTATGGCAATCTAATCCGCATTTATTTTGTATCCATAAGTCAATCAAGCGAAAAATGTTGATCTTATGGTATTCCTACGAACGGAAACGAGAACGGGAACGAGAGCTATTCACCGCGGGTCACACCGCGAGGCGCAGCTAGTAAAATATAAATATATCAATGATTTATTGTTATCAGCCTATATATATTAATAACAACCTGAACTTTGGTGTTATTTATTTATCATCTTCTATTAAAGTTTGATCTAGGTCAGTCCCCTTGACGTGAAGCAATTTGTCCGAATTTATCCGAGTAAGCTATCAATCAAAGTAGGGCTTCACTGTTTTGCGATAAGTTAATGGTTGCACAACGGGTATATTTGCTATATCGCGTATTAAGAATATGGATAGCAGCTCATTTTGGAGTTTATTGGTTTCAGCGAAATAAAAATAAAGCTTAGGTAGTAGTAGTAGTTAGTTGTATAATCCTCACACCACTTGAATACCATAGTAAGTTTTTTGAACGAATAATCGTTATGGTTTTTAGAGTAACCCCTGCGTGCGTTCGTATGAGCAAGAGGCCAACTCTGGTGACCCCTTGAAAACTTAAAAAAACTCAGGCCCACACGTATTATACAAGATGATTTATACAAAGTCAGGAATTTAGAGAAGAAAAGAGAGACAAAAGTCGAATTAATTATCCACTTGGCCAACACGGCTATTAAAAAAACCTTTTTTGGAAGCCGGATTATCTTCGGATCTATTCGATTTGCAACCTTTCGTTGAAAATCAAATAAACCTTACTTGTAAATAAATATGACTGGCTAACTTTGTGTTTAGATTTGTTTTAGTGGGGAGTACATAATAATTAACACTCAGGAAATTACTAACGTAGAAATATCGTATACCAGGGCGCGTAGACAAGTGGCAAATGTTTCGTATCTATACTCTTTCTATCATCGCTGTACCTTTGATTTGACATTTCTGATCGCTCGAGTTTTCGTCATCGAATATCAATTCCTATACATTTTTTGTTTTTTCTATTCTAAAGCGATTGTAAAATGTAACATGGCTAGGGCAGCCTGCTGAACAGCCAGTTATGTTTTACGTTGTAAGTGACTATTCCTGTTCCTGCCTTGCATTTCAGCCAAAGCAGCTAAACTGATGTTAGCGTTTCAAAATCACGTGGCTCGCAAACTTGGATGTTACAGTTCACGGGTTATCGGCCAAGAGTGAATATCTAATTTCTGTCTAAGGAAGCACAGCCAGACATGAATATTAAACTGAATATCAGCCAGTGCAGACATTGTGAGCACTCCACTAGAGAAATGGAAATGGTACGCTCCACTTGAGTTTTATCATTAATATGATTTCGAGGCGAGAATTAATTCTCCTGAAATATCGTGTCAGATCGTGCATGAAGTGCAATCCGTTTCTATAAATTCATTTAGCAACTGTTTTGGGGGATTTAGTTAGAGAATGTTGAATATGAAATACGATGTTGAATTTTTTGTATAATAACAAAATTAGATAAAATGAATCCTCCACAAACTTGAACTAATGAGTAAGTAAGTGAGTTCGTATCAGTGGACAACTCTGGTAAATTTATCGTAAGACCTGGTCCTGGACTGGTTATACAAATTTTTTTCTTTTTTTTCTCTTAATTATTTTATTTGTTCAAAAAGATTTAAGAAGACATAAATACGTTGAAAATTTTGAACCTTCAAATGTCAGAATACTTCTACCATAGTTGTTGGTTCGAATCAAGAGCTTATTTCCATAAGTCTTTACGATTTTAGCTTGCAGCGTTAGAAATAAATTGTAGCTATCTGGAAACCCACACTTCATCAAAAACAGTTTATTTCTGTAGCGCAACATCATTCCGACGGTAAATAGAAACGCAGCGGGTTGAAACGAGTTTAAATTCAAATTACGCGGTTTGTGAACTAATAAACACGTGGAATGGACATCCCAGCAAAACAAATTTCGCAAAAAGCCATGTACAATGTGGACATTCGATCGAGTGCAATTTCCATGTGTCAGACGCACGGAAATGAAGCCGTATCGATAACGGCCGAACTGGGACATCGGCCTATTCCTATTGAAACAATAAACTCTACGTAAAAGAGGAACAATGAGGATTGTACATGTTGACACACGCATGATAGACCCCGTTGTTTGATAGGCACGTAGGAGTTGAAAGAATCACGTCACTGTACGTACAGCCTAATTGGTGACCCGTATTCGAATCTCTTGTGACCGTTTCATGTTTTTCCTTTCGATACTGGAAAACGTACCTGTTCAGTTTGATATACGTGTAAGATAAATGGAATCAAATAAGAATAGTTTTGTGCTTTGAAAAATATTCTAAAAATTTCACAATTCAGATATTTATCCTTACGCCAAAAAACAAACGAATCAATTGTTTTTGACCGATTTTCGTGTCTAGAAGAGACTGCGGCCAGATTAGTAAACTTGGCTCTTCAGAGTTTCAGCGAACTTTTATCGATAAAACGTTTGAAACTGTTTTAAATTCTGTCCAGAACTCTGAACTTACGAACAGTAGGCACTAGTTCTCACCTTCAACGTTAGTGCCCCGGTTTGTGGACGGCTTTGAATAAAGAGCTTTACCTAAATCCCCGCATACACAGTTTAGGAAAACAAGACTACGAATAGCCAACAAGAATTAAATGTAGATTTCATCACAATGAAGATAACATCAAGAAAAATTGAGAGTAGATTTTTGCTTAAACTTTATTTGAAAGTTTTTTAAAGGTTGGATACAATAAAACCTGTTTGTTCAAACTTCTTCCTGCCCTTATTCCACATAACGTGGGGTACGACAAGTATTCTTCTTTCATTTTTCTCTATCTATACTTTTAATGAAGTATTTAAAAAAGTGTCATAGCCATGTCAAAAGTGCATTGTGCAACTTGTGCGTTTTGATAGCCTTTATAGTAGGTATTGACATTTGGCAAATAGTTTATAAGGAAACTGAGGCTCTGTATAATAGTTTAAAGTCTATAATAAACTTCATGAAAATCATTAATCAGAAGCTAGGTCCCATACTTGCGCGAATAAACGGTGAGACGTTCATAATTACATTTTGAAAGCCGTTTCGGTGATTAAAGTGACAAGGAATAAGGCTTATAGGATAATAAATAACACCTACCATCCAAGAGAAACACATAGTGTTGATCCTACACTTAGATCTTACTCTTGTGGCGCAGTGGGTGAAGGTCCGCCTATGACGCAAAAGGTTTCGAATTCCATCCCCAACAACTAACAACTACTACTAAAATGCAAACAAATGTTTGCATTTATTTATTTAAGGATTCCCAACATAGGGTTACACTGTACAATACATCAATTGATAGCCAAATATTAAAAAACAAAAACTAGTGTGTACAACATGCGTTAAAAAAACCCATCTTAATTCTAAGTACCTACTTAGATACTTGTCTTAATTATAATATTAAAAATTAAATTAAAATTAAAATTAAAAATTCATTGTTAATGTTCGTTAAATACTAAAAAAAGAACAAAATACATAGTAAATACTCGTAATAGGTACTGATGTTGCGAAGAGTAAGTAAGTAAGTCCGTAGATCAAATAAAGCTCCGGTCTCATAGGTTGTCTCGTAAATAACAAACTTCGATGATTCCGCACAAGAACGGAACTGCATTAAATAATACATCGAAACTTCTCCAATCAATATACTGCCGTAGCGTGTGTTCTTACGTTAAGGTAAGATACAAGTATTTTTATAGACAAGTTGCACCCTCGCGGCGTTACCCGCATAATAATGTTAAATAATATGATAACATTTAAACGTAGACAGTTGGTATTTCATCAGTTTTCCCTGTATATTGTTCAAATACCGTATTTGAAAGAAGACATTGTGAGGAAACCAGTTAGCTTTCTAGTAACGGCGATGGGCTTGCAGCATGTCACGTATGGAATGTTAATTTCTGCAAAATATGGGCACGTACCAAATATATATTTTGACATACCTCTGACTACCCCTAGACATTTTCAAAGGATCTAAAATGCTTAAAGATCTGAAGGAATATGTCTACCTCGTCTTGGGAATGCAGTCGTGATGATTTTTCCTTTGATTATTCATTTGTTTAAACTTTTTATACGAGAAATACATCCAGAAGTTGTCAGCGACAATACACAACACGATGAATAGACGCGACGAAGATGTGACGTCATTGTTGTTTCGCATTCATTGTGTCCCGCAAACGTCCCGGCGCGTCCCGTTTCCGGTAAACTGCGCGGAGAACACTAGGAGTAGGTATCTATTGGTGTGGTTTGAGTTTACATTATTCTTACACGCAATAAGCTTCAGAGTTTTACTTAGTTCATTTTATGAGTTTTGATGCCCGTAGCACACTTTCGCTGCGAAACCATAACAGCGGAACCGCAGTAATTTTGTTATTTATCTTGTATGTTGTACCAAATTTCATTCAAATCTGTCCAGCCGTTTGAGCGTGAAGGAGTAACAAACATTCACACTTACTCATACACAAACTTTCATCTTTATAATATTAGTGTGATGACCTCTCCAGTTTACAGTGAGAAGTTGCAACCTTTCTGCTAGGAAGTTTTAATTAAAATATTATCTTACAAACCAGCTGCATTGTTTGAAAACAAAACTGCTGTGAAAGCAGTCTCTCAAATAACAAATAACTCGCAATTTGACTAAAGCCTTCTTCAGAAACAAAGACCTTCTATCCCAGGTGAATATATATTTAATTCTTTTCTTCAAGAACGTTGAAAAATCTTTAATAAAACCTGACTTTACTATGTTTAATTTTAGCCGTACGCTTACTAAAGCACGGTTTACCTTATACATTATTCTTTATACATATTTCAAAACAATTCAACGTCAGAACTGAGGTCAGAACATACGAGTATAACTATTTAACGCGATAAATATTGCATGAATGAATTGTAAAATTTAAAAGCATTAAGAAATGAAAAATAAATTTTCGTTTCAGATAAAATGTATTCAAGTAGCAAAAATTTAAATATAATGATTGATCATAATCTACAGAGAATCTGAGAATATTATTATATTTTATTAATTTTTTCATTACATTTTTGTTTTAAGTATTTTAAGTAGCATGTTCGTATGAGGTAGTAACTAACTCTGAGGACGAAGTATTTAAACCACCAAGAGGCTTTTGTCTGATCGATTAAAAAGCCAGTACTTACTCGTACAATTTAAAGTGACCCACGAAGCATGAATTCAATTTGTGACCGTTAAGAACGTCGCTTAACATAAACGATCAGTAAAGTCCTACGTCTAAGCCAGCTACGCTACAAGCACCTTATTATTCTTATCAAGTGAGAATAATAAGATGTAATAGGAATATAATATGGCTTCGAAGCCCTTTTAACCAATTTCATATCTCTTTTCAAAAGCGCGTTTGTTTGCAAAGGGTGTTTTGTTTGTCACCCAACGAGTACGGAAATAAAACAGCTAAAAACTTTTATTCTGAACGCTGCAACGCGCGCTGTACGTGTGAAGAATACCAGATCGACAAAGAATGCGCTGAAATTACACCAAAATGTTTGCAAGCTTGGCGGCGGAAATTTTTTATTTGCATTGTTGTACGCACCCAGCATTATATTTTTGAAGTGGAATTTTAAATTAAAATCACACGCACGTAATCGATTGCAGGTTACTAATAGTTGCTGACTCGTAAACACATATTATGTAGGTAGAATATTACCACTAACAATACTTAATAATACTAATTAACGTTACTATGAACTAGCGGTCAAATACATAATATGTATGTATATTATGCAGTTATTTAGCAGTGCATGCAGTGCATGCAGTTTTATTAGCCCTTCAAAACACGAAAGCATTTTGTTCGTCATTACTAATCATAATTCAACCCCTATTTATTGACAGAACAGGAACCTTAACTTAACTTACCTCCATCACTGTCCCAACAATGAGTTTACCCTTTCAAAACAAAAAATTGGAAAAGAGGCATATTGTTAAGTAGGTACTGTTTTTTTACTTTTAAATCTCACCCGCCACAAATAAGCGCTTAGATGAAACTTCTTCAAGCTCAAGTATAAACCAATCTAAGCGGTTTCGCTCGTCAGCTCTTATAAATCTCTATTCGCATCTTGCCACGAGGATGCAAGTCTTGGTCACGTTTTTGTCTCGTCATCGAGCACAAAAGACTCTACAAATTGTGCATACAACCATTGGAACAGCGCCAGCAGTTTATAAATGTAGTGTTTCGGGACTAACGAGCAAATTATTCGGAGCGTCCAGTTATTTTCAAGAATATCTGATTTTTTCCTGTCAAATCTGCGCGAATATTAATTTGGAGTGGCCCTTGAAGTAAATTGGATTTTTTGTGAAGTAACTTGTTTAACAGATATCAACTTTGAGCGTAAATTTAAATACGCCCAGTGGAATCAACAATATATTGCAGCAATAATGTAACTGAATTGCCTTTTAACACTTTGTTGCTCAGTTAGAACTTTTTAAAAGAAATGTTTTGAAAATAACATTTGCATTTTTTCTTTTTAGGATTCCGTAGTCAACAAGGGACCCTTTTAGTTTCACCATGTTCCTCTCTCCGTCTGTCCGCCGATTTGCTCGGAGACAATTTGGTATTACAAAACATTAATTTGGCAGATAGGAGATAACTCATATTGAACTAGCCGACGAGTGATGGACCAAACTATTTTTTTTAGGATCTTTTCTCTCTCTTACTCCTATACATGTAAATAATAATAATAATAATAATATATTATTATTATTATTTATTATTATTATTTACATTATTCACATCGTTTATTTCGGACAACTTAATCCATAGCATCACATAGCATAGTTTTAAATCAACAGGCGGATGTGATTTTTTCTCGTCTTTCCGTTTCGATGTAAAGTATTCAGTTTCAAAGAAAATCTATCACAGTCAAGTAGATTTTACCAGTTGACTAGTGGATCAACTAATAAAATGAAAAACACTTGCTTGCAAATGTTTGACTGTAAAGAATAATTATCATGCAATGTACATACCATCTAAATACATACGAGTTAATCTTCTTAAAGTGGGCAAATACGGAACCCTTTATTGCGTGGCCCGACACGCACTGGGTTGGTTTTTAGTAAAACATTGTAACTTTAAGCAAAATTAGCCATTTTCGTTTTCTAAATTCTCTCAACAATATCAAACTGGAGTAGGTACCTAACGTTATTCAAGTAACAATATCGTAAACCTGCTTTAACGTGAAGTAACATCACTTCGAGTTGTAGAACAGAATTGAATTCGACGCTCCAACGAGCGAAGGTAATGTCTCTATCAAGACAATTGAAACTATACTGTAAAGTCTTCCTCATAATGTTGGTAGTTGCTTAACTAGTTTTGGGTCGACTACGAATTAAACCAAGCTACTTTTGCAGATTAAACTTAGTTGTGTTTAAAATACGATACAATAGCAGGCGATGCGTCAAACAAATTAAGTAAATAGGTAACTGAAAATATGCTTTATTTTAGTTTCATAATTTCTTTATGTTGTAGGTATTGGCAACTACAATACTTAACTACTATTTCACCACAGAGAAAGCAAATTTTGGCAGATTCTGTCGTATTATTTCAATACAAAAAGGTGATGGAAAATACTATTCTTTTACGACTGTTTAACTGACTAAGTGCTCTCACGAACTTCATCAAAAGTAGATACTTACCTACTTTGGAACAGCACTCGTTGTTTCAAGCGGTTTCATTCGTGAGGTTTAAAGTAAATAAATATACAGTTCGTTGTCCATGCCATCACAGAACGTTTTCTAGAACTCCAGAAAGACCAGGGATTTTTTCATTGTTTTATCTTCTTAGTATGTAGTGAAGTAAGTTATTTTCACTACCTCGAATATATTTAGTCCCTGGAACATTGTATTCAAACCACGGTGATTATAGTAACCCAGTATCTCACAATATCATCGATCATTTGCATAACTCAATAAGCGTATCTGATTTGGTTACAACATAGTTACTAATGTGTCAACAATGGATCCACTTCAGATCCCTGTCAGTGCATCGACAAAACCTTGATATTGATAGATTGCAGGCTTCATTAGACTGTGTTACATACACACACTATGATAACAGGGCAACACGATTAGACGTACAATAAGCAAACTATTCATTGACCAGTTTCAAATGAAACTTTGATAGTGTCTTCTAAGGACACTGGTTGATGAACGTGATGGTTTCTAAAATAAACTCTGAATATGAGCCTTAAAAAGTACAAAATGCTAATGTAATAATACTATGCCATGCCAAAGGTTTGAGGCGGCTGAAAAACTCCGTCATCAGAGTTGGCTACTTGCTCATACGAACTTAATTACTTTGAATGTTCAATAACATTTATGATTTTTTAAAGATGGCATTTTGAAATTCCAAAAACAAAGAAGAAAGTACCTACCTACCTACATGTTTTTGTTTCTTTGCTTTTGATTATGGATATCTTTAAAAAAAGCTCTGTTTGATATAGTAT
This sequence comes from Xanthorhoe designata, assembly GCA_963582015.1. NCBI lineage: Eukaryota > Metazoa > Arthropoda > Insecta > Lepidoptera > Geometridae > Xanthorhoe > Xanthorhoe designata. The sequence continues at coordinate 8,747,602 of OY757038.1, forward strand.
TTATATTTTAGTTATAGTTGCTATTGCTCTTTTGGAACATTACATTTTAAAACTTTCACTGCACATTTTACATTACTTTTTATATCAGAATGACGAAGGTTCTTACAAATAAAATCAGAGCAAAGTAGTTAATAAAAATCCAATGCTATAAATTTCAAAAATGCGAGTGTGCGTACAGCTCCCCTGTGGGGCATAAAGTTAACAAATTGCTGCAATTTCCAATGTGTACAGTATCCGATGGCTGTTTCTGTGTTGATGTAATGCTTGATATAATATAATTTTATATTAGGACGCGACTTGAAGAAAGAAAATCGCATTGTCTCTTGATAACTCAAAGTGAGACAAGTGTCATTTACACGATGCAAGATTCTTGCCTGTTGCATACAATTAAATTTACTGTCATCATGACTTGCATGGTCTTAACAACAGTTGCTTACAATTATCAAACGTCAAACCCAATAAGGGGCAGAAAGGCTTTTGTTGCAAAGGCCAACATTTGATCGTTCGGCCGTGCATTAAAAGATTGTTTGAAAAATTGTATTCATTTAATTTTTTTCAGTATTCCTAGAAAAAGGACCGATGTCTGATTATGATTTAAATTAGCGCTTTTAGTACCAATTTGATGATGCTAGTTTAAGTATGTCGCCCGCTTAAGAGCGGTCAACCCGGCTCACTTTTCATACAAACGCTCGTACGTGATTATGCCGTTGTAACAGACCTTTCTTTTAAACTTTTGGACTAATAGGTATCTTGTGCACTATATCTAGGTTTCTATAGAAACTAAAAATCAAAATTTTGAGAAACAAATTCAGTATAAGCTTCCAAAAACCTGCTTTTAGCATAAATTTTACCTGAACTTTGGCCGTTCATAATATACTCATAAATTGTAAAAGTAAAAAAAATATTGTCATAGAAACCTTGCAAATCTTATGGAGATTCTAAATGACTAATATTTATTTTACAAACTTCTAAGGCTTACTGAAAAACACGTGTTTCCTGGAACACTTTTTATAAAATTTCTGCACACTATTTTTCGAGTGAGCGAGTGAGCGGCGAAAGTACCTACTGAATGCCGAGCGCTGAGGCGCTATCTCTCTGTTTTCGCTTTGCTTCTTTTTCTAGCATTGCGCTGGATGAAACAACAAGCTTTTCAGCTATGCCCGCGTCGATGATAGACGCACCGGGAAGGGCCACCTTAAGTGTCAAAATAAATAAATATTTAAGTGGTCCCGTTCTCATTTTAAAACCACAGAACATGTTTTCACCATGTTTTTATTAAAAAAATGTAAAAAATATTGATTGTAGTTTTTTTTAAGTTACGTTCTCTTCAGACGAATCGTTTCAGCATGTAAGTAGCAGCAAAAAGTCGCGTCCGCTATTTTATTTCCAGATTCTGTTGCCCTCGTGTGGAATCTTTATGATGCCATCAGCATCTATGAAACCCCAAACTTATGAATTTCATGAAAGACAAATTTATATCGTACCCACTTGAGATAAAGTAGCATTTTTACTAGGTAACGTATTCTCATGAGGTCGTAACAATGTTCATGAACTAATGAAGGTATGTATTGTAAATTCTGAAGATCTGATGATGTTTTAGTTCGTTTAATGACATGAAATAAATATAATTTTTCATAAGAAATTGTGTTGAACCCAGACTTTTTTAACATTTTTATCCAAATATTCTGTAGGGTCTCACCCTTTAATCACATGTGCTGTTAAATGTACCTATTATTATTATTTACGAATTTATTTGAAATAATTTATTTACTGTTTCTATTAATTTATTTACTCTTATTTTTTTTCTTATTTAAAGTAATCATTTACTTTTGTACAGACTTCTCATCACACCCAAACCGATTTATTTCTGAAAATCTTTACTGTTAGTCAAGCTTTCCAACCCTACCCTATATCCAAGAAACCTTAGAATAAAAAAGCTTGTGCAAAGAAACAAAAACCCCTAAACAAATGTGACAAGTATATACAAATTCTGGTGGGCGTACATTATGCTATGAAACCCTACGAAACAAGAGATTTTCAGCTTGTCATTTTGTTGATCCTTTCCATTTTTATCACGACCCAAGCGAAAGCCTTCATGAAGGTGAAAGTAGCCCACGCTTAGGTATATTCCTAAAGGCCAAGGTCTACAAAGTTGCTTTCATAAAGGGTCTATCTCATTTGACTTAGATGGGCGGTAAACGCACAGAAAATAATATCTATCTTAAAGTATAGTTATAAAAAGTCTGTTCGTTTTTGTACTTGGCTGGTTCTTAGCTGTAAGGATACGGTAGGTGGCGCAATAATTACCTAAGGATCAATACTAAAATGCAGGACAACGTTTACCAGGGTGATAGTATTTATATTATATAGTATTTATATAAGATATTGTAGATATAGTATTTATATAAGTATTTAAATAGTATTTATATTATTACAAACAACAGGACGTTTAAACATATTAGAAAAGTATATACTTTTAAGGTAAGCTTCATTTTTGTTTCGTAGTTTCAGTGGTCATTTTATAAGCCTTAAAGATCTAAAGGAAGGTCTCAAATTGCTTTAGGGTTTTTAGAATAAGCAAACATAGGATATTTATTTATAATTTATAAAAGAAAAATGCAAGCCGCACTTAACTCATAATAAAATATGAACAAGTTGCTCCTCTCATTATGCACAGTGTGTTACTATTGTTGAATAATTATAACACAAATTAATGTATACTGTATCCTCTCTGCGTCACAATGTCGCAAAAGGTATTTTTAACTTAGCTTTGGAATAGCAAGTATGAACAGACCCTTACCGTATTTACAAAGATCTTACGCGGGATGTTTTCAGCAATTACTTATTGCCTACAGGCATTGTCTCATTATAATCAAGTACCTAGTTAACTGTGACGTCGAAATAAAGGTAAATAAGATCTAAAGTTATAGTGTTTTGTGATGTCGAAATAAAGGTAAAGAAGACTAATATTTAATAAATGTTTGTAAAAACTCAGACATTCGTAATCGTCCAGTTAAGTCAGGAATACAACTATTTAATGCACAGCGCAGCATGTCAGCATCCTTAATTCTCTGGATAAAGCTGCAGACTGTTGTATCCGTATGTACATTAATCTGACAAATTGGAGAGGAAATTATATTTACAACGGTCTTTGAGGCTGTATTTAGTTCTAGACCGAGCGCTGAGGTTGGTTCAGCGTAACTATATCAATGACAATGTATAAATGACTGCATCGCTGATAAAATGCTACGCGCATACAGCTTTTATTACTACGACGTGCGATCAGCGTATTCGCTGACCGTCGGTCAAAAATTAATCACACCGCTGCTCACCTATCGCATTTAACCGCGGCCATGTCATTACATGGCCGCAGTTAAATACAGATTTAATTTTTTTTTGTTCATATTTTTTTCAGATTATCAATATACAGGAGCGATCTTTACCGATGAGCTTTACCGATGAGCCATAGAACCGCGGTAAAGCTCGCCCGTCGATCTGGGCTGCCACTGTTACAAGTTGTTACTGCCATTGTCAGTCCGGGCTTTTAAAGTCGTTAAGCCATGACGGAGGCCTTGAGGCGGCCTAAAAACTCCGTCACCAGAGTTGGCCATTGCTCATACGAACTTTACTTACTTTACTGTTACAAGTTATCATATCGCATTTTATATTACAAAATTGGACTTCTTCCTGAGAATACTAGATCTGAACCACTTTACAACATAAAGTTTTAAGTTGTGAACTCTGAAAGCAATTTCAAAATTGGTATCGTATTATTAAAATAGTTAAAACTTGCCTAGAGAATCCTCTGAATGTGCCTAGGGCCTAAGTCGGCAACAAATTAGTCACGATTCAAGTTGGCGTGATTAATAGAGCTAGCGGAAGTTAGTGGCCGACAATCTGTTGGGAGAATTTATTGTACCCAAAATACGATGTCATAGATAAAAACAGACAGTTTGGCCGAGTCGGACACATTGACTTTCGATTAGATTTTTGTTTGTATTTAAGATAAATAAATACTAACAGCAAAGCGTAGCCGTTTTGGTGTTGTGAGATTTTTTTATCTGACATTGTATTACACATTGAATTTGTATTGTAAAGGATAAACCAGATAAAAGTAAAGGCAACAGCATGAATTTTCCTACATCTTATTATGACTTGCTTATTGCCTATACCTACAGGCAATGGTCTGGTATGATTAATTTACCTCATAATTCGTATCATCCATCAATCATTATCATTGTAATTAATTATGTCTCACCTTTCGCCTCGGGTCCATGAATCAAAATAATAATTAAAGCTATTAAGGTGTGTGCGTGCTACTAAGACATAACTTAGAAAGAATAGGAAGAGTTTGTGTAAGTAACTAAAAACATCTGTGCAAAGTAGACTATGAAATATTGTTGAAACTAAATAACAGTTAAACAAATTTTGACGTCATTTGCTAGGCTTGAAGCCTGTGCTCACCACGTTCTTATACTGGCTATGCTACGTCGGGAGAGTCACGATCCTTAGCAATAAGGGACCTATTGAGGATATACAGAAAACAACCAGAATCGAGACAAATATTTGCAGATCATACAAACAATTGTCACGGTGGGATTGAACACGCAACCTCCTGCGACACTATGATAACAGTGCATAATTACTTACCTACTTTATAATATTTAATTAATAACCTATACCTAGATCGTTTGTAACGATCTTTAGGTGGATCAACTGGTTCTAATTGTATTTTAATTTTATACAGTTATGTAAATATGTAGTAGTTTAGTTTCTGTAAATAAATTGTAAACAATTTTACTTTATATTGACGTCCTCATATATATAATCAAATCATAAAAGCGATGCGAAAGTATAGCAGTTCATTTACAACCCTTCGCTCTAGACAGCCTTCAAAAAATAGTATCCGTATCATTACAGATGGTATTTGCAATAAATGTGGCAAATTGATAACTTCGTATCATAAGCGTTAAGGTAAAAATACATAACCAGTTTGTTTTTTTCTTAAAAATTTAATTCATAACGTTTTAAGTCAATATTATTTCCGAGAGTCAAATAAAAGTCCCTTTGTTAATTGGATCTCTTGAGTTGGGACTGGCAATTAAGTATTGGCATAATTGATTATTGAGTACTATTGATTTCTAAAGTTCTTCCTCACCCAAAGCATTGTAAAATTCATTTTAGATAACCAGATCACTTCACCAATGTGAGGGAGCACTTTTATGAACATCAAATAACGACCACCGCAAACCAATACTTTAGGAGGAAAATGCGCGGTATATCAACTGGTACTTTTCCGGTTTATAAATCAAACAAATTCACGGATATCCCTACAAATGAGGGCACGCTTTTTGCCGTGGTTTGGCTTCCAAATTGATCCCGCTGCGGTAGCGCAGATGTGAAGTGCTGAGTTTTATTTTCCGCCTTTTTGTATTGTGGATATATTTAGGCTTCGAGTGAGCAGTTTAGAGAACATGCCTGGATTTCAAAGTTCGAAGCTCGTAGAAAAGTATAACGGGACGTAATTTTCTAAAGTGTTTGAAAACTGGTTGTTATTTGGACAGAAAATCAGTATCAGTTTTTGCATTATCATGAATTCAGAATACTTTATTTTCAGTTCTACTTAAACTAAATTTACATAACTTATAATTTTTTTTCTTTGTGATGTTTTAGTTTTTTTGTACAAAGATGTATCGATCTTTCTTTTTATATATCATTATGATAATGTTTTGAAGCGCAAAGGAGAAAATCATTGATCGAATTTTTGATTACTTTCAACAAACCAATATCACACCTCGCCTGCTGCTGCTCAGTGTTGTTAACTTTTTCTGAACAATTCTGTAATAATATTCCATACATATGAATTGACTTTTAATGTGAACTTTTGAGCCAATTAAATACGACTTTTATTTTATTACGTAACGATGTCATTTTCTAGATAGGTTCAATTCGCAAGTGTTTTTTTATGTATATTTGCTTTAAATAGATTGTTGTATCTGATCGCTAAATGTATGAATGTATGGTTAGAGTTTTAATAAAACTAAGCTTACCAAAATAATTTTTACGTGACAAGTAAAAATTTGACACTATGTCACGCGATTTGAACATGCGTTCGAGAAACCGGTTGTAAGTGGTGCAATTTGCTGTAAGAATACTGAAAACTACTGCATTCTCAAGTGTGTGGAGTAGAGTTTAAAATAGCCTTCGAATTTTAGGCATTCCAGATCGTTTGATGATGTGTAAAGAGGGCCAAATAAATAAAAAATAATTAGACATTATAATAAAACCGCTATTGTCCTAGAATCTATTCCCGTTTTCCACTCTTTGTAATTCGTGTTTAATGTCTATAAACAAATCAATTAGTAAACCAGTCAGTACACAATCAATAACGTTATAATTACTAACCATTAAAATATGATTTACAATCTTGCATTTGATTATTTAGTCACAACATTGTTAATTGCTAATCGTGAGACAATTATTTATTTGTAAAACATTTATTTGCAGAAATTAAAATACGATATTACATAACTTTAGGAATACAATTAGAATCAGTTGAGCCATCTAAGGATTGTTTTGGACATAGATAACTGTGAATGATTACTTGTTATTGTGGGCTGTACTTCCCATTTCTTAAGGGTTACGATGTTTTCTTAGGTCAGGTTATTTAAATAAATTAGTTAGTATATCAACGAATGTATTCACACTGTTCTGTGAACTACATAGATATCCCTGCAAATTTTTACCTACTGCAAAATCGCGCTATAGTTGCTATGAATTTTTTTTTCCAAGTTTTAATTTTTTTATACAATTTTACAGGATGTTTTAGGTAAAATCTTGCTTGTCTTTGAGTTTATTTTCCAGAGTTCATGCGCGCGAGATCTCAGTTCGGGACGAGTTACTAGTTATGTCTGCACTCCATAAAGCTGCGTTTCACTGTTTACACGAAACAACGAGCAAATGTTCTTCATTAACTTGATAATGAAAACACTTGTATTTAAACAAAAGGTACTGCGCGAACAAATTTGTTCTGCTCTGTGTGGTAGAATGGTAACAAGTAATTCCTTTGCGGAATTCATTAATAACTATCATGATGACTACTATTATAATTTCATTAACCCTCTTCTTAACCCTCTACATTCTTGATCCTATTTACTTTTATAGTATTGAAGTCGACTTAAAATTGCATCGTTTTAGTTTAATCTGTCGAATGCAAACTGCTTCTACCCGGATTGCCATTTCCTCGTTCTTAATTAGTGGGTGATAGTAGGTGGGGTAATTAGTCGAGCGTGTAATAGACACGATTAAAGCTTTACTGTCTTCATTTATTTTACCAACATTGTTCTATCTATACAGTGAAAACTCTGTCCTATCGTGCTGTAATGGTGGTATACTGAGTTTATTATTTTAATGTAGGTATTCTATTGTTCCACGCTATAGATATCTACGTATTAAATTGATGAACTTGAAAACATTAACGGTATATTTAGAAATACTAATTTATGGTGTTAGTCGCATTAATTTATTGTAAAACTAAAACATTGCTTTGTTTGTTAGATATGTATTATAGATATAATAGTTGTAAATTTTTTATTATATATATATATATATATGTAATGAACTTTTTACGATAACTGTTGATCCAGTATGAATTCTGAACTAATGTTGATCCGCCTATTTTATGTGTACATTTGACTCTAGATCAAGAAAACAGATATACTTTGATCCGAAGCAAAAGAGTACCTGGCAAAGGTGGATCTACATGAATCGGTTTTAAAGATACTTGCTACCGAAATATCACAATTTTGTTGATCCACTAACGGCCAAAAATATACACAGAAACGTCATTTTTATGTAACATTAGCGTAGACAATGTTGATCCGGAGATTGTGGAGCCACAAATGACTAGTTCGTTTGCTCGCTCTTATTTTCAAAGCGGCAACGTCGCACACGGTGATGGGGCTAGTTTCGGGGCTTGATTGAAGATCGGTCGGCCGTCTGTTTAGTCGCGACTCGAGAGCAAATTGTGTTGTGTTTTATTATTGCATGATAAAGTTTTTTGTTTACCATAGCAGAAGAATCAGATGATCCCTCATGGAGAGAATGAATAGGGTAAAATCTAATTTGTATCACCTGTATGGTGACTATACCTAATGGTACTAAGCAAATTTGGTAAAAATAACTTTTATCATTTATTTAAAAACTACCTCTCAAATGTAAGGGCTTGTATTCATCAAAGCTTGTATTAACTGATATTTAAAATGGTGACATACGTTGATTTTGCTTACTGTGCTCATAGAAAAGGCTGACTGTTTGTCGGTTCATATTCTATGATCTTGCACAGTTAAATCTGCTCTCTAGATATTCAAGAAGCTATAGTGCGAGCAAAGCGAGCTTCGAACCAAGCGAGCCCAGCGAGCTTTTTAGTCTCGGAAGCAAGCCGAATTTTTTTATACAAATGCGTCATTGACTCTTGATTTTGCCTATTTTGTCCATAGAAAAGGCTGACTATTGGTCGGTTCATATTCTATCGTCTGGCTTAATTAAATTCCGCTTGCAAGATATTGTTTTACTTCGAACTTTGACGTCGCGTTTCACTCTTTTTAGAAGCGCCCGTGACGAAGCTTGCTAAGACGTTTTTGATAGATCGTGGAAGATAAGCAACATTCTGAGTGGTCACAACTTGGATGGGTGACCGCAAGTGGCGTTAACACCTGAGCGCTTTCGTGCTTCGGAAGGCACGTTAAATTGTCAGTCCCGGCTTTTAAAGTCGTTAAGCCATGACGGAGGCCTTTAGGCGGCCTAAAAACTCCGTCACCAGAGTTGGCCACTTGCTCATAACGAACTTACTTTTTTTTATCATTTACAATAATCATAAGCACCAAGTTTGAAGCTATTCGCTTCACGCATTAAAAAGTTGCTAAATGCCGCCGTGCTGCAGTAAATTTAATTTTATTTACCTACATGTACTTAGGTTAGGTACCTACTACTTTCATAAAAAAACATAGGTAGGTAGGTAGAAGGTAAACAGATACAGTAAGCGTTGATATTGTCCTGGAGTTTCATCTGCACAGATCGGCAACGTAGCAGCCACTACCAACCAATACGAAGTTTACTGCGTTCTCATTGGTTCATTTGAATCGGATCAACATTTTTAAGGTGGATTTGTATATCAATGGATCAACAAGCGGTGATGTATTGTCATTGGTTCATTTGAATCGGATCAACATTTTTAAGGTGGATTTGTATATCAATGGATCAACCTACAAGAGTCCAAATGTTGATCCGGTCGGAGCCACACTTGTTAGTGAAAATACATATCAGATCAACAAATGAAGCCGTGATCAACATGTGTTTTCGGATCAACAAAGTGTTCACCTGAAGTCGTCACTGATCAACATTTACCGTAAAGCCATATCTATATATATATATATATATATAGGAATAACTTCTACGTATACAATTGTGTTGTCCTATTTCAAATTGGATAAGTTTAGAAGCGCTCGACAAGGAGCTTGCTTACGTTCTTTATCCATCGTTAAGCGACGTTTTGACTTTTGAGTGGTCACAACTAGATGTTTGACCCTACTGGTTTTAACAGCTTTTGTCTTGAGTTGGCCTAAAAACTCCGTCAACAGACTTAGCCAATAGCTCATACGACCTCAGAATAATAGTGGAGGACTAGCGTAAACGAAAATGTTGGAGGAAGCTAAGGTCTTGTATCTTTTCACGTAATTATACCGAGACGCCAAATTTACAACTTAGTGTTCTTGAAGAGCTTCCCATGCTAAGCATTTGGTCCATGCGGTGCACTCCAAGTTGCTTCACAGACAAACAGCAGATGTGCTAGCACACGTTGCTTATAAGAATCTGTGCAATCCAGAATCTGTCGCGTAGCAAATCTGCCGAATTACGAATCTGTCCAACACCAAACAAAAAGTGTACTGCACTTTTTTAACTGAACTTTACTTAACTTTAGCGAGCACAAAAAAAATGACGATAGAAAAGGGTTACGAAAAAAATGGCCAAGTGCGTGTTGGGCCACACTCAATGTAGGGTTCCGTAGTTGCCCAATAAAGATAAAGATAAAGAGTAGTTTCATTGAAGTAATTTAATTCAATAGAAAAATGGTTTTTAAAAACTCTATCATTTTAAAAGATCTAACCAACGACATCCCTCACTATGGATTAAACAAGAAAAAAAGCGTTTATACCTACAAAAATATATTTTTCAACTTTATTCTACCACTTTGTGGCTTCATTAATATCTATCATGCCAAATAACAGTCTTCCATGTGACATGCTCTTCAGCAGAATATATTATTCGATTATTGATTCAAACTATCGATACCAGGTATATCAATAGTCGCTAAGCAACGTCGCTTTAAGTATCCTATCTATATTTAACGTATTTCTCCTTCATGTGGCATAGCGTTGTGGCATAGCGTTGTGACATCCTGTATAAATGTAAGTTTCTGCAAAAACATACTTTCATTTATGAACTAGGATATCTCCGACTGGTGATGTATGTTTGGTGCAATCGAAAAACGCATGCTAACCTCTCTACTCCGCTGTTGCTTCGACACTTAAACAAACAGCACTCAATCAGGATGTCTGCTTTGCACACAAGATTTCGATGCGCAAACTGAAGCAAGTAAACGTCAGGATTCGACAGGAAGCTTCGATTTGCTAGAAATAGACCAACCACCTTTTAAAATACATGCTTCCGGCTTCGCTCACATTGTGCTAAGCCGGATTAAAGTGGCCTATGTGTTATTCCAGGTCAGAAAAGTATGTACCTAATATGTTCTAAGTTTTTCCGTTTAGTAGTACGTGTGAAAGTAGCAAAAACTTTTGCGTTTATAATACGAGTGTTAGTGGGATTTAATGTTCTACGATGTGACCTTACATTTTTGGGGTAAAATATACTTTATTTACAGAACTACTACATACTATATTTACCTACATATTATTATAAATAAGAGCCTGTAGCGTCCCACTGCAATGCAAAACCTCCTTTTCTCTCCAGTTATCCCGATTTTGGGCCTCTGTGGACCAATCCTTCAAATGGGCATAAATATCGACTCTCCATCTACGGCTTTGTCTGCTGCGGGGTCGTTCTGTTAAAAGGCGTCCACTATGTAATGATTAAAATTGCTCAACTGGTAAATATTTCGCCTAACAAATTATACACATAAATAATTGCAAGGGTACTGATTTATTTAGGAAACATGGTCATCCTAATGGAACACCATCGTCGTGTTTGATGTTCCTCAATCGCATTGATTGAATTAGGACAAATTATTTCCGTAAAAATACCAATTGGTTCGCATTAATCACAGTTAGATGCGTTGAGACATAAAAAGAACTGGACGAAAAAATACATATAAACTTAATAAACTGTTAAGTAGGCAGGACCTAGAATGGGGCCATGGAGTGGGTACCGCTTTACTAAACTGTTTTGAAATTTGAAAGCTTACGTCAAGTATATTTCACAAGAAAAACACAAGTTCAAATAACAAAATTTAATTAAGTAGAGATTTCTATCATAATTAAATTGTTAGCTTGCAACCAAAGATTACACAAATTATGTAGGTATTTTGTTACATAAACTTATTATTACTATTACGCGCCCTCTGTGTCCCACTGCCGGGCTAAGGCCTCCCATTACTCTCTCCGTGCATACCTCTCTAGCGGTCGAGTCGGCATGGATCTTGACGAACTCGTCCCTCCATCTCGTTCGCGTTTGTCGCGAGACATCGTGACATCGCGGGTCTCCGTAGCCAGTTTGGGCCACTGGTCTCCCGACATGCGGCAAAAGCTTTACAAAAACATAAATAGAACTACTACACATTGACATAACTATACAAAATACAATTAAAACCAGTTCGGACATCCTAAGATCGTTGTAAACGATCTTTAGATTGCCCAACTGATCCAAACTACGGAAGCGTGCCCAAGATACTAACAGCATTACCGCGTTAAATTGCATTGCTTATCCGTTTAGCCAATAAGATTCAGGACCGGACTTCCTGAACATTATAATTTATTGTCCAGAGCTTTTAAACTCATCGTCGCTTTAGACTAATCGACTGTTATTGGAACAAATGAGTGTAGCAACCATCTCTTCTTTTTGTACATTCACTGTGTGATTAAGATGGACAAGCATTTAATTGTATAAGCAAAAATGTTAGAAAAAGTGCACATTCGGTCCCATTTACATTAATAAAATAAATATCCATCTACACTCATACTACGTCATCAAGGTACCAAGCTAAGCAATTAAATGTTTATGATACATAAGGTAACCAGATGACTGACATACTACTTAAATCATTTTTTTTAAATACATAATATATATTTTTTTACATAGAAAACATCCAGATCCGAGACAAATATTTGCACTCCCTGCGCCACAGAGGTGGTCCATTGCTATAACTCTTTGACACACTTCCTCATAATGTTATGGAATAGGTTTCCAACTCCAACTATACAAATCGAAGTCGTCACAAGTCGTCAGACCATCAGACTGGTGTTCTGTCTCTTCTCTATACTCACCTTTCGATTACTGTCTTTAACTATCGTCTTCGTCTCGAACAGAAACATTCACTGGACTTTCCCTATGCAGCTGTATAAAATCGCTTGTAAACCTCTTTACGAAGGCTTAGTGGTCTAAAAAGTAAATTAAACTTACTTAATTAAATCTGACAGTTTTAAAAGATTAACTCATGAAATCACATTCACACTTAAATATTTATTATTTTCATCCACTCAAACTTAATGAGCAGCATAACGCCATTGCGGTCATATTCGTTAATACAGTAAGCTTTAATTTAAACCCTATTTCTTAGCATTAAAGTTGGAAACTGCGCATTTGCTGGTCTGGGTGTTGAAAACCCTTTTAATATTATCATTCTGTATTACGGCGACTTAAGGTTTAAAATAGCTTGTGATTATTTGACTGTGCAAAGCGGATTACTCGACCGAATGCGGTTGCAACGCAAAGCTCACTTGCCGTTATACCATTAATTGTTCTTGTAAATAGTCGCTTAATAGACCAACAGTTAAGAGCCATTGTTTGCTCATTATCGCTTTCGAATAGACTAAATAACTCCCATTGTTGAATCTGCGGAAACTCAGGTACAATAATACAATACCTACAGGTGTAAAGTTTAATCGTTCTGTGTTCATTGAACACTGTAGGTAAGTCTCTAATGTATCTCGCACACTGCAAACTTTTATATCGGCCTATAATCTGGTTGAGCTGTTCATTAGTGAAATGTACCAAGTGCACATACCAGAACGATACATTATCGACCGATAGTTTGTTCGGGCTCTTGAGTCTAAAGTATTGTATGCAAATGCGCACATTAGAATAAGAATAAGAATAAATAAGAATAACTAATAAGGACTACATACACTTGTGACCTCATTGCTACCATACACGCGAACGAGAATGCTGGCCACTTGGCTAATTGTCCGCGAAAATTCGTAGCATTCTCTATAGATGTGGTCTTATCATGTAAATTCACTGATAAATTCCAAACTGTAGATTTATACCATTCCAATTAGAGGCCCTACTTGAATAAAACGAAAAGTTTCGTGACAATTTTCGGGTTCAGCTTATGTTATATAAATTATTTATGGGTTTTTACGTTTTTGGATGGAATACCATTTTGATTAAAAGTACCTACAAATTTTAACTCACACAACACAAAATTTATATAAGTGTGTCAGCACATTATTATCTGAAATTTGTAATCAGCTATGAAAATAAAATTAGACAAAAACGTCTATAGAAAAATGTTGAACTGTTGATTTAATTAACTAGTTACATAAGCACATTATATTGAACAGTTTCTCTCGAGTCAATATTTGTTCATTGTTCAACAGTTGTCTAAATAATCGAAGAACTTACGGCTATTCTGAACTTTATATCGTCCAACAAGATTGCTCTACAAATTGAAATTCACTAGAAATAGATAGAAGTTTGTTCCAAGTTTGACTGCTGAAGCCCTATTCGAAGTGGGAACAGATTTAAATCGAAAACTGGTTATCATTGCCTGTTTTCTTTAAAAAATTACAGTTTCCTAAGTCTAAGTTAGTAAAAGTTCTAAGGTACAATTTCTCAAGAACAGGCACAAACTTTCTATATACCAATTTTAGATCATTTATGTAATGATATGCAGTTTTGACTAAAGATCAAATTGTATGTAATAAGATTACTCCATGTAAGTCAGTAAGTCATATTATAAGTATCATATTTTATTTACGAAAATTACACATTTCCTCATTCCACAATGTAAATTTTTAAACATGCAATACCGCCGCTAAAAAAATAAATGTTTTTATCGACTTGTATTGTATACGGTTAAGAGGATGTTACATTAGATTAGAACAATCGCTGGTACGCTAGTAAGCCAGATCAATCATCAGTCGTGGGCTCGATCCAGCCATGCATCAATTAACATTTTGTATGGTGAAGTAAAACATCGTGAGGAAACGCAGCCCCACTCGTATTAAACATTGTCTTTCCTGTGGATATGGCCAGCTGAGCTGAGAGGAGGATTTAGGTGCCGGCAAGCCTATTCCATTTCAACAATATCCCAGGCACTACAGTGTCTCGTTAGGTGTAGACAAAGTTTGCCTCCTGACTCTGTATAAATCATCTAGTAAAGATGTAAAGGCCTGAGTTGTTGTAAACACCCAAACGGAATGTAGATTTTATGACTTGGGCTGTATCTACAATTCCATTCAAGTACTTACGAGTAGATACGGACAGCCTACGCCGATAGCTATGCAAATAGCACAAATAGTTGCATTCCCTTGTTCCTGTATCAGCTGCTGTTAAGGCCGTCAAGTTCTGACGAAATATTGGAGGCTGTTTACTTATCTCGATTGTGGAAGGTTTTTGTTTTTGTAACAAGTATCATACATTTATTTATTATTTATTGCACTATTACAATAATTACAGAGCGAACAACAGGTTATGACAAAGGCGAGCACATAATTAAAAATAGTTTAAAAAAACTAAAAATGCGCTTTATTTTAGACTTTTCTGTGTTGCTTTTCTTGAACAGTTTATTCTTTTTTTTATTTATTGTAATGTCCACCTATATAAACGGTTAAGGTATGTGGGGTATTATTATTTATTATAAAAATCAATAAAATATAAATAAACTAGGTTATTGGGACATCTGGAAGGGGAAGGCCTATGTGAACATTATTTGGACCAAATTGGTGACATTTTGTTGAAAGGCCAGGTCAGTAGTACCTACCCTAAATCGGAGAGCGTGTATGAAAAATGTAATGACAGTGAATGAGGCGAAAGAGGTGTGTCAGGATCGTAGCATGTGGAGATCCATGGTCTCTGCCTACCCTCATAGGAAAGAGGCGTGATTTTATGAATATTATGTTATGAATGTTAACTAGGTCATGAGGAAATAGTCTTAATGCATAACAAATAACACGGAACACATTAATCCTTCTGCATAATTTTATTAAATGTATAACACCTAGAAAACATAACCTTCGCGTCGTTTATCACTTGTCATTAATCGTGATACATTATTAAAATTTACAACTCTATTTAACTATTTTAAAAAAATAAATCTTTTGAACTGGTTTTTTTCGGTCATAAGTAAAAAACTCATGACCAGAAAAAAAAATTAGTTATTTACATTGTTTTTTTATACTTTTTGCTTGTACTCGTATTACCTTATTAGTTATGGGTGATTCTAGATACGTTTGATT
This sequence comes from Xanthorhoe designata, assembly GCA_963582015.1. Classification (NCBI taxonomy): domain Eukaryota; kingdom Metazoa; phylum Arthropoda; class Insecta; order Lepidoptera; family Geometridae; genus Xanthorhoe; species Xanthorhoe designata. Next base: position 8,763,354 of record OY757038.1, read on the forward strand.
TTCCTACCGCTCCGCATACATAATAATAATATAAAAATAAATAATATAGATCGTAGAGAGTATAGAAAATAGGCTTTTGTACAGCAACAGAATAAAAATAGACTTGAAAAGTATCACATTTTATTCTACTTATAAATTACTTAAACCAACTATTTACACATTCACGGCCCTAAATTTACTGTGTTCTAATTATTTATGTTATGACAACCAGTTACATACATTAAATTTGTATTCGAATTCGAATAAACAAACACGAGTACAATGAATTTAAGCCAAAAGTATTCCATACTCTTAAATAGTTTACAGGATTTTATCGCGTAATTTACCTATTGGGTTATTACCGCGATAAAATCCTGTAAACTATTTAAAAGTATGAATTGTGATCGCGAAAGTTTAAGAAAGACTAAAAGTATTCCATACCAAATATAAGTAAGTACCGATATTTAATTAGTCATCGCATATTAAATGTTTTGCAAAAATAATTGAGTATTCGGTATAAGAGATAATGTATTCGCTTATACAATGTAATCGATAATACAATTGTACTTAGATGTAAGTAGTATGGAATTTTTTGAATTCTGTATGGACAAGATTAGCATCACTAAGGATTTCTCCACGACCTCTGAGTAAAGTTCCGAGTGCGCTAACTGTCAGTGACCGGACTCAATATTCAACTTTCCAATGACCGTAGATCTGTTGCTATGGCGACAGATACACACATATAATAAACTGTTGTGTCAATTCAGATGTCGCCAAAACTAAACTAAATTAATTTGGCAGCACTAAAAATTTTGACATCCCTACGATCAAAATAAAAAGGATGGTATTAATTTTAGTGCTGTCAAATTAGTTAAGTTTAATTTTTGCGACATCGGAATATTAGCTATTTAAATTAAAAACGTGTCTCAAAATTATTAAAATAATTTAGGCCTAAAACTCCGTTCCTCTCAAACCAGCTCATACGAACTTACGAAAGAGTGCTCACATCTTCCTTCAAAAAGACTATCGAATGCTGTTCGGATTATGTGTTCTCTTCATAAACTTGTCGAAATTAATCCTTCTTGTCCGGACTATGTCGGCATAGTTCAGCGCAGAGAGCTTCGGAGTTCTTGTCTTTTCTGGACTGTTGAAGTCAACGCTGAACAAACCAAACTTGGTCCTGAAAAACAAACAAAACATTTTTTAATAAGAATAGTTATTAATTTTTACAAATCGACAAAACATGATAATTTAACATGGTTTTTATCAAAAAAGGTTGCTCGACCAATAACAAAACAGCCCAATTATAAAACCAGTAATTATTGTAATAAACTATTCAAACCACGATAATAATTTAAACTATATGATCATGGACCTGTTCTTATACTATTGATAAATACAGTTTAAGAAAAAAAATTAGGTAAGTATTCAATTCATAATACCTCTCAATACGTAAATTATATAGGTAATATTTTTTAATATTTCGAAGATTCTTGTCAGACACATTAAAATTATTTGTTATGGTATTTATGGTTTGTCGCTCATTGAACTTGTTTTTAAATTGCTTATAAAAATGACGAAAAACATTAATTGGTTTCAGTGCTGATTAACATATCAATTTAAACAAAAAGAAATTCACAAAGAACGTATAAAAAAAGAACATGGCATGTTTTACTTTGTTTTTATGTTGTTTGTTCCACAATATTCTGGCATGTTTCAGAATAGTGAAATTAGCAATCAATAATCGTCTTATTCGTAAAAACTACATCGAAATAACTTCAGAGATTTGTTTTGTAGATTCACTTCTAGTGAACAACTACGAGTTTTCAACACAATACTGTTTAATTCAGTTAAGCATTGACCTTGATTATAGGTCTAGGTCTGGTTCTCGTGAGGCACGAACTGACGACAACTCACTCGATCTTCAATTAATTTTAATAACACGATCCGCTTGTTTATTGATGCTAAGTACTTAGTTAATAACTATTTAGTTATTTTTATAAAATGGCCAATAAGAGCCTTGTTGGTCGAGTTTACCTCAACATTCGATCCGGTCTTTTGAATATCGGCCGTGCATCAATGGATTTTAAAAAAGTAATAGACTCGATACACGCACTCTAAACGGTGAAGGAAAACATCATGAGGAAACCCACGGCTTAGTCAGCCCCACACGAATTGACCATTGTCTTTCCTATGAATTTTAAGCTGAGAGGATGGTTTAGGTACTGGGCATCCTATTTTATCTAAGCAATGTCCCATCAAGGGTAAGCAAAAATTGCCTTCTGACACTGTATAAATCATCAAGTTGAACATTAAAGGCCTAAGTTTGTAATTGCCCATAAAAGACCTATCGCTTACTGCAACTTTTTCAATAGAGGTAGTTTGCAAAAATGGTCTAAACAAAAGTCTTTCAAAATTGTCTATGGATTATTGCTAAGAAGCATTAAAAAGTAAAACAAAGTGTCCTAAAACGCTCATGTCTACATTCATCTTATTCTTCTCCCAGTTCTGCTTAAACATACAATTATCATCAATAAAAATACTAACACATAACCATCGGTCCATTCAAAGTCATCCATAAGAGTCCACGCGAAGTAACCTTGAATGTTACAACCGTCTTCATACAACGCCAACAGCAGCTGATAAAGGTACTTGTTGAAATAATCCACTCGATCGTAATCCTCTCTTGACCCTGAGTCACATACTCCGTTCTCTGTTACGATAATGGGAATCTTTTTGCCGTAGTTCTTTGTAAGCCAGTTGAGCAGTCTTCTGAAACCTTTTGGATATACCTGGAAGCAAATAACATTAGTTCAATTAATAATAATAGGCATCAGTGCAAAAGATCTGTTCATCTGTTCGTTCGTTCGTTCGTATGAGAAAGTGGCCAACTCTAGTGACGGAGTTTTTAGGCCGCCTAAAGGCCTCCACCATGGCGGCATGGCCTAAAAGCAGGGACCGACTATTTAACGTGCTCTCCGAAGCACGAAAGCGCTCAGATATTAATGCCATTTGCGGTCACCCATCCAAGGTGACCGCTCAGAACGTTGCTTAACGAAGCGCTCGTGGTGAAGCTTGCCAAGACGTTCTTGATTGATCGTCGAAGTTAATGATCTGTTGATAGGAGGAAACTTTGGTGACTGAAGAATATAAGGCAGTGGACAGGTAAAAAGAAGACTGAAGATTTGAAATAATCAATATGAGATCAGTTAATTTAGCTTCGTCTCTGATTGTTTTGGCTTGAATTGCCAAAAAAACTACCCAGACTCAGTCTTCAACCTCTACTTAGTACTTTTTAAACGTGACTTCTAACAATATCGACTGAAAGTCGCGCTACGAGTAATATTAGATTGAGATACAAGTTTTTTTTTATATTTCAATTGTGAAACTTCAATAGTAGGTACCATTTTTTACGAAATTGTAACTAAAACTTGATCTTGCGTATTAGTGATCCTTTGATTTGAACAAAAGTTTACACAACTTTTGTTTGTTATGTCGCTAATGGCCATCCTAACGACGTAAAGAACTATGTTACTGTTGGAGTTGTGGTATGTTAAAAGACCCTTTACTTACACATAATTTAATGTTTGTATCGTTTATCTTACTAGAAGTCAAATTGTTCGAACACTTTAAACTGTAATGTTATTCTGTTGATAAATAATAAAAAATGTATTTGTACATAAACAATTTCGATAAACTAGACAAATCAAGCTTACTCTTTTACCAAAATAAAAATACGAATTGTTTTGTTTTATTTTGTGTTGTTTTGTTTTTTGTTAGAGATGCTTTTATATGGCCAACATGGCGGCGGGTAAACCTTTCTACCATTTTATAAAGCTCATGTTGTTGTTGCTAACCTAGTATAGGTTCCACTGCTGGGAAAAGCTACACTCGAGTTTTCCAATCTTTTAATAAGCTCATGCCTCTCTAATATATTTATTTTTGTTAGTTTGTTAAGTTACAAAGTTCATGATTTATCCTGCTTTTTCAAAGGCATAAATCAGCGATTGATAAAAGACAGCTAAAACAATGCCTTTTTTGATAGACTTACAGGAAAACTAATTAATGTCTTACCTACTGCTGTATTATTGTAGCCGAACATTTAAAATCTCAATCATTGATTTCTATTGTCGTTTTCTTGAATATTGATCATATTCAATTTATTTAATTACTTTTTTGGGAAGGGAATTATATTTTATGATATCTGGTAGTATAGACCTTCGTAAGTTTCAGCCTATTTCTTTCCAAACTAGTGCTAAGTTCCGTTTTATACAAGACAAAGCTTGTCTTTAGTTTGAACCTAGGTAGTTTCGTTCAATTTCCGATGGAAACGAGTGAATTGTTAGCTACGGTAGAGTCGTGACTTTTTTGTTAAAGTATCTAGGTAGATAAAAAAAGTTAAAATCTTTGTTAGCAATTTCAATTAGGTATTTTTTGAAATATCGGCTAGGTTTTGTAACAACTTTTGATAATGGGTTCGAGTTCTTGCTTACTCGGCCGCGGCATTGCCTCCGTGGAACCCACTTGGATAAAAAGTAGCCTATGCTATGTTATGTTAGTTATTCCAGGTCATAAACTATCTCTATAATTTTTTTTTTGTATTATTATGTTGCAGTTTTTACGTGAAAGAGCAACAAACATCCATACTTACATAAAACTTTCGCGTTTATAGAAAAGCAGGCTTGGGATTTCCTTTTTTAAAAATGTCACCCTCTCTAGACATAATACAATGACCGTATTAAATAATATAAATAAATAAATATCTTTGGACAAGGATATTATATTCCTACTCTAATAAATCTTAGTTTGACAAAAATATTAGAAAAATGCATTAAAAACCTATGCATACATTTGAAATTCAATTTCAATTGACAACGGACTTCAAATCATGGTCAAAAGTTGACGCAATAAATCTCAGAACTTGATCATCTTATACAAAGAGCCTTAAAGTTATTTATATTTTAATTGTTGATTCAACTCCATTGTTATAATCATAAACAGATACTAAAACAACGTAATTACACTAAAGTATCTGATCCGAGTTTAACAAAGCTTTAACCAGCCATTAAGACCGAGTCATTATTATATTGTTTTTTTAATTTAAACCCGACATCAGTGGCAATTCGGAGTATCGCAAAAACTAAACTTAACTAACTAAAAATGTTGCCGTCTCTTTCATAGCGATGGGAATAAAAAGGATGGCATTAATTTTGGTTAGTTTAGTTTAGCTTTTGCGACACTCCGATTTGCCACTATTATAGACATTACATTTTATCTTTCGTCTCATAGATAACAGGGAAGAGTAAGTATAGATATAGATAGTGATACCATAAAGCGATTCTATGGATTGAGTGAACGATATAAAGATATAGGCAATATCTCGATAATGCAATAATTTTAACTGATGTTTACGTTTGTAGTTGGTTATTCTGCTTCAGATACAGGACGGATGTATTTAACCTTGACTTTCAATAAACAATAATACCTGATGATAATTATAAGACTATACATTATTATGTTTCAGCGAACGCTAAACCTTTTTAAGGTTCCGTACCCAAAGGGTAAAAACGGGACCCTATTGCTAAGACTCCACTGTCCATGTGTCTGTCTGTGCGTCTGACTGTCTGTCTGTCTGTCACCAGGCTGTATCTCATGACCCGTGATAGCTAGACGGTTGAAGTTTTCACAGATGATGGATTTCTGTTGCCGCTATAACAACAAGTACCTACTAAAAACAGAATAAAATAAATATTCAAGGGACTTGGATTTCTGTTGCCGCTATAACAACAAGTACCTACTAAAAACAGAATAAAATAAATATTCAAGGGGGGGGGGGGGGGGATTAAAACGTGATTTTGTTTACCGTTTTTTGCTTGTTATTATCATTAGGTACGGAACCCTTTGTGTGCGAGTACGACTCGCTCTTAGCTGATTTTTTAAATTAAATTTATTTTGTTTAAACATAACTTAGATAATGCGTGACCAAAAGAATGAGATTCACAATGCGTTATTAATTGTCTTATGTTTTTATTTTTGTTTGTCCCAATTATTGAGTATTTTTTTCATTTATTAATTACTCTACTAATATTTCATACTAACTAACTAACTAACTAAAAATATTTGTTGATTCCTTTATTTAAATAGGAAAAATACATTCTTATAAACAATAAAATATACATTTTCTAAATAATCTATATCTTTTAAACAATTTCAAAGTCAAGCAAGGCTCAAGTTTGGTTAAGTTTTCGACCTTTCAGAAAACAATGCTAAACAAAAGTTTAGATCGATCAAAGATAAATCGAGTTCGACCACAAAGCGGCCTTGACCGAGATCAGATAGAACTATCGGTCAAAAACCTACTTTACTCCGTGTTTGGGCAAAGTTACACAGACAAGATAGCAATTCTGTAGTTTACTAAAAACTTTTTAAATAGACAAAATGTGTGTACCAATTATGTTTTTAGTTATAGGTACCTCTGACTCCCCCATAGACATCTTTAAATGATTTAAAAATGCCTAAAGATATATAAAGTAGGTAAGTATCTAAGTTACCATACCTAGGGAATTTAGTCGTGATCGTTATTTCATTTTCATTCCTCATTACAGTAGTGAATGCTTTGTTTTCTTTCTTATAAAGTTTAAAATAGATGTTAACGTAATATTTTTAAAGATAAGACCATTTTGTTTTGTTTATCTATCAATACCAAAATTAAAGTAAATTCATTTAGTAATGTTTATGTTTTCTTCGGTTGTGTCAATGTTTAGTATCGTGTATTATTTTATCTGTGGTATCGTTAACCAAAACGAAGAATTTATTTATGTTAGTTTATCAAACAATAGTCAACATTATTTATAGATTCCTCTTACTGAAGTCAAGCATACATTAGCATCATGTGATGTTACTAAGTTGTTGAATCTACTAATATTGTTTGAATATGTTATTACAATGTTATCTGCGTATTAATTAGCTTACACATCTTTTGTTTCTATTACTATGTCATTTTACTTTCAAAACTTTATCGAGTACGTACTACGAGATATTATGTACAATTCAAGAATTTTGTCACGTTCAATATGTCGACAATATTTTAATTCATCTGGAAAATCTTTATCTGGGTATAAACCTATCGCAAGTCATTTCTATTTTTTACACGACGCCGACGAGCCGAAGTATAAAAATACATCGGCAAATAATCGCTCAAGTAAAAACTTGAGCGATTCGTTTGGTCTATTGTAATGTCTCACTTTCAAAACTTTCGTGAGTTTAATATGATTATAATCACAGGTGAATGACATCAAATACTCATATAAATAAATGCCTTTTGTAATATTATTATGTAAAAGTGTCAATAGCAGAAAATATATTCATGAAAATAATTTCTGATTATTCAAACTGAAATTTGTACCTACTAATATGAGTAGGTAATTATTTTATCGCTACGAGAACTCAGTTGCAATTCTATGAAATCGACTTGCAATGATAACTTAGCAGGTAAACCAACCAACTGCTCTATCAGAAACTTTGCCATTGCAAAGTTACCCGCAACTTCTATTTTAGTGTACCTACAATGTAAACAGAGCTTAGTAATAATACTTACTTAATTAAGTAAGCAGTAGAATCACCTAGTTTTAAGAACGTGACATGTCAAAGTGGTCTATAAACGATCGTACTGAATAAATACATTTTGATTTGATTTGATATACCTAAGGTAACATACTCAACTCTCTTAATTTTGTTGACTCTGCAGCGTCCTCATGAGAGCAGTTTCGAAAAGAAAAGTATATCAGTCATTAGTAGTCATAACACAAGCATTAAATTGCTTAGCTTGGGACTAGATGACGCTGCGTGGAATGACCATCATCATCATCATTTTCAGCCTGTGTCAACCCACTGCTGAGTGTAGGCCTCCTTCAATGACTGCCACTCGTTCCGGTGTTGAGCCGATCGTATCCAAGTCTTGTTGGCGACCCTAACAATATCATTCACCCATCTAGCAGGTGCCAGCACTGCGTTTATTCCCCCTGGGATTAGTGGAATGTCCAAGGATATTTATTTATTTATTTCTTACCGTCAACCAATCAGCGCCGGGCATTGGCCAGTCTGGGTTCTGGTCCAACTTGACTGCGGTGTCATGTTCTACCGACGGCACTTTCCAGGTCGGCTCCATTGTAGAAGGAGACATCAGGAAAGTGGTGTAGTGGTTCAGCCCGAAGAAATCTGAACTGGCTCTTAGGGTTTTTATCTGGAAAATATATTTTTTTAGTAGACTTAAGTATCGTAAATAGGGGTCACACACGAGATCCTGAACTAAAAAAAAAGAATTATCAAAATCGGTCCAGTCATTTGAGTGACAACGAAATAGGATTCATTTTTATCTAAATATTAAAGATAGATTACTATCAAATATGTTAGCTGTCGAATTTCTAATGGAGTAGTAAACTAGTCAAAAGTAAATTATTCTCGATAATTTTAAGACCATATAAAACACAAAATTAATACAAAACACTAACTTTACTTTGAAGAAAATATCACAACACAAAAGTTCTATCATTAATCACGAAAAAAGGTTGACATCAAGACTCTTCGCTCGAAATTCGTACCCTAAGCTTCATACATAAACATTGTTTATTATGCCCGTAAATAATTCAATAGTGACGTCATATAACTGACCTCTTCTTCGGAGAAGTATGGGAGTCGAGATCTCGTATATCCTTGCTCAAGACTTTTATTGTTGATCAGGTGTCGCACTAAATCCGGGTAATCACCAGTTTCTGAGAAGATTGGGTGTGCAAACAGACCCATCTGAAAAAAAACAGGGTGTCATACAGTCTGGATGTGAGATCACAGTTGATTTTGTCTGTTGACAAGATCTAGGCTATCAACTGCTTGGTATGTTAGTTTACTACACAGTAGAAGTGAATCCATGAAATTGTATGTAATTTTAATTATCATCTGCATTTGGTTCTCTGCAGTTTAATAAGTATAAATACTTTTTATCATCGAAAATAAAAGATTTTTTTAACATAATTGCTCACATGCATTTGAAGATATCTTTCGGCTGCTTCTCTATCTTCTTCTTTTGTTTCATTTTTGGGCTCAGCCCAAAATGCGTCAAGTGTTATTCCGATCCTCCCTAAAAATTCAAAGAAAGTAGAAATTAGACTTAAAAAAGTATCGACTCGAAAATAATACTTAATAGGGTTATACAAGTGTTTTATTTTGTAATAGAAAGGATGTCTAGTTTTTTTGTACTAGCTCCCCATCGAAACTTGTCAATTAAGATTGTGAATAGATCAGCGAAAAAACAGCTTGGCTCACACCATTGTGTTGTTGTCTGATTTTTTCTTGGTGTCGCGTTGGAACAGATAGTAAAATCACCTAAATACCTTTAAAGTCGTTTCAATGTTATCCTAGAGTACGAGTATTATTGAATTAATTATTTTTGACTTTGACACTTTGACTAACAACTTCAACGCTAGTGAGCATAGCTAAAATAACCGTTTCAATTGTCAGCTTAAAATGTTTGAACTCCAAACTCTATCTAACTGGTATTGTTACTACGTGAACATATATATTCAATAATAGTATACAGGGTGCAATAAAACCACCCCTGAAAACAGTTTTGTAATTTTTTCAATAAAAGTATGGTTCTTTTCTTTTGAGTCAAATTTGGTATCTGCATTGTCGAGAACAAGACGACCTCTGTGGCGCAGTGGGCGAAAACCCGCCTGAGACGCAGAGGTTGCGGGTTCGATCCCCGCTGCGGGACAAATGTTTGCATGATCTGCAAATATTTGTTTCGTGTCTGGGTGTTTTCTATGTATAATATGTATGTATTTACAAAAAAAAATGTATCTATGTAGTTTATCAGTCATCTGGTTACCATAACACAAGCATTAAATTGCTTAGCTTGGGACTAGATGACGCCGTGTGAAATGTTCAAGGATATTTATTGTCACGAGTGCTTTGCCTCTAGGTGGCTTTAAAAAGTTTGTGCTTAGGCTTCAGGCTTATAAAATCATAGTTAAGTTTTCGTAAGTGATTCCCAAACACCCTGTATACAACAGAGTTTACTTAAATGTTTGTAAAAGTTCGAGCGTGACCAAAGTAATATCCCTAGGTAGAGGAAAATAGTGATGAAATAATAGTTGTAATACCTTTAACACTGTTTCTAAAGAGGTTTTACCGCTAAGGAAAATGACAGTAGAAAATAGGTATTTTTTTACACACGGGAATTACTTATGTAATGATATCTTCATAAATATGTGCCCTTTATCTTAAGAGAAAACTTTATCTAATAAATATTTAAAAAATTATAACAAAAAACTTTCTCGACGAAGACATCTTCCTAAAAGAACAAAATCATCCGCTTAGAAGCTATGTTGCCTAAAGACAGACATACAGATACACATATATATACACACTATACCTAAAATAAAACAAGGGAGAATTTAATTTTAGACGGGGGCTTAAAAAGTAGGGATCGAACTCTCGTCTCTCATCTGCACGCGGTACAAGTCCTCAAATTATGTAAACATACCTTTTTGGGTGGGTCGGAATTTCTTATCATACAAATGGTAGGCCTTTGCATGGGCCAGTAGAATGTAATGCGAGCATAAATAGTCTCCGATGCCGGCCGATGCTAATCTCGGAACAAAATAATCGCTGCCGTAGCCCTGTAAGCAAAAAAAAACATTTGTTTCTGTGGATATTATAATTATTGTTAGTAATTTTAGTTAGAATGCCGAAAAAATACAAATATATTGGTTCTGTAGAGCTAATTAAAAACCCCAAACATACAAACAAATAAACAAATGAACCAATTTTACATCTTTATAATATTAAGTTATAAGTAATAACATATAAAAAAGTACCAACAATAATTAGCAAAAGATATTAATATGCTTAAGAGAACGAAGTATTATTTGAAAATTATTATAAAATAATTTGCTCGTAAAAAGTGACATCGAGTGGAAATGGTAAGACATTGAAAGGTTCACATAAATACCACATGAGTTATGCTCTGTGACGTCAATACGGGTAGTTGATGTGTGTCATGCAAATATCAACTGCAAGGTTTTATAATGTTGCAATCACAGAAAATATTAGTTCCACTGAATTGAATGAAGACCTATAAATAGACAGAAAACCCATCTCGAGAATGGAATAGTTTTAAATGAAATAAATAATTTTGCAAATAAATTGCCTACATTCGACAGGACACTGTCGAGTTTGGAACATTGTTGAGATGGAATAGGCATGGCCAGTACCTAAACCATCCTCTCAGCTTAACCGGCCATATCCATAAGAAAGACAAAGCCGCGGGTTTTCTCACGTTTACCTTTTCCGTTTAGAACTCGTGTTCACTGTAAAATATTTGAAACTAAAATCCATTGATGCACGGCCGGGATTCAAACACGACCTTCGGATCGAAAGTCAAGTTAGTTCTACTCAACCAACACAAGTCTACAATACACTAGCGATACAAGCTAACACCTCGCAGGGGACCTTCAGCAATCTGCTCTGTAAATGTTGATTTTGGCAATAAATATATTTGTTGTAATGGTAATATTAAACTAACGTTAAAACAATGTTGATGCGGCTCATTCATAGTCGTCCAAGTTTTCACGACATCTCCGAAAACGGAGAATGCGACTCGCGCGTAGTCTTCAAAGTAATCAACTATCTTCGGATTGCTCCACCCTCCTAGATCCATTAGCGGTGTAGGCAAGTCCCAATGAAATAATGTCACTATTGGAGTAATATTGGCTTTGATAAGCTCCTCGAAAACAGCTCGGTAGTACCTCACTCCATCCTTACTGATGTGATTGTCTGTACCCCGAGGTAGTAACCTGAAAGAAACAATCCTGTTATTTATGAAATAGGAGATTTCTAGAGCTTAAGTTGCTAAGTTTTCATTGCAATTGATATGCGAGTGATAAGAAAAAATATTACTTATATAAAGCTTTGCTTAACAGATATCAATGAAAAAGCAAAATTGAGAAACGAGTTTTCTATCTGTAAATTCGAGTAATAATTATTGTTATAGTTGTATGGCTTCCTACCCAGAGGAAGAGTATATTAATTTCTAAGAGTATATTATCAGCATTACAAGTAATCAAATCAGATTGGTTAAAATTGCAAAACAAACTTCCCGCATTCATTAAAATCAATATCGGAACTAGCGCCGTACATGTTATGTTTACGAGAGCAATGTGCTACTCTCAAAAGCTAATTTGTTCCACAACAAGGATTTTACTGAAGCGAGTAAAATGACGAGATATTGTACACTTACTAGATATTTACGGCACAGTTTTTAACCCCCGACATAATGAGAGGGTGTCATAAGTTTGAACGCTATGTGGGTGTTATAAGAGACGGCTTTTTTGATGGTGCCTCGGTTTCTGAGGAACGTGTTCACCGGGTCAGTTAGTACCAAAATAAGTTCCTTACCGAGGCCATGATATGGACATCCGATAGTACTTCACACCCAAACTCTTGATCATAGCCACATCTTCCTTGTATCTGTGGTAGGAGTCTGCAGCAACATCTCCGTTTAAACCGTCGAGAGTGTAGTTTGGATGCTTGTGTACGTATGTGTCCCAAATACTTTCGCCTTTGCCTGGAAAATCCCACTAATATTATAAACTTTTTAAAACGTTTATATACTGGTGTGGATATAATGTTTGTTGCTCTTTCACACGGAAAATTTTTAATGGAATAGCTTGAAATATATTTTTTATGAGTTTATGACCTGGAATAAGGCTCAACTTACACCAAAAAAGCATCGAAGAGCAGCAAAGCGGAGCGCAGTTTCAGTGTCATACGAACTTCAACTTTATTTAAGTACATTACTATACCAGAGAAGGCGCGCGTATTCGAATTCGCCGGAATTCCGGCGAAGCCGCGGGCATCCTCGCGACTCGTTCGAGTTTCTCATGCGATAATAAGTATTATATTAATGAAAATAAAGTTGAAATTCGTCTGGCGGGCTTGTCAAACAAATGATTTGAGACTCGTCAGGTAAGCCAGTATCGGGCCGCTGGGTAAGCCGCAGGGGTTGTTGACGGCATGACCGCCAGCCGGACCGCCAGCTAAGTGTGTAGGAGCCATTATACACATACCACCATTTTTATGCAAATAAATGATCTTTATCTTTATCTTTATTAAAATGAATGGATGCAGTAACGCGAAAGGATAAAAATAAAAACAAAATTGTTTTATCCGTTAAGAAACTACATTGCATGAGAAACATTAATACACAGCTGCTACATACTATAAACATAAACATTTATTACGTCGTATAAATTTATATTAAATTCCGTTGTTAAAGTTTGATGATACCTACAATCTACATTGTAAAAAGATACTTCTTCAGATTTTTTTTCATTAATTTTCAAGAAGTAATATAACATTCTACGTAGTCGCTAGCGATAATCAAAACCTATCTTATATTATCAGTATCACGTATACCACAGACATCCTTCCGCACAGATTCAATAAAGTACTCACAACAGTTTGAATATAGAACACGCCGATGTTCACAAGCCTATTCGTGCGAGCGAGAATGGCGCCACTTTCTACGCATGAAAATAATTCAGAAATTTATTTTGAATTATTTTGGTGTATTTTTGTATTGGTATAGATCGCGCCATGTAAAAAGAGCGCTGGCTGACAGGTGCGCAGTAGGCAATTTATTTTGAACGTAGCATCGCGCATAAAAGTTTTAGATTGCGAAATGGTTTTAAATAAAAAAGTAAGAAATAATGATGTAAATAATATTGATAATGTAAATACCTACCTATAATGTTTTAGGAAGCGACTCATAATAATGTAGTTGATAATTTAAAACAATTATGAACAACAGAAGCAAGAAAATATAAATGATTAAGTAGGTATGTATTTTTTTTAATAAAGACTAGGCTTTTTTAATAAAGATACCTTTCAATAAAAATCTATATACCATAATCTACAAAGCCGCGAGTAAAAAGCGAAATGCTAGTTAAAAAATAAAATAATAGGCCTGGTACTTTCGTGCGCGAGTGTACCCATGCGCAAACATACCCCCTCCACTTTCTCATAGCGCTCTTTTTACGTGGCGCGGACTATACGAATGCGCTGTGAAGTGACGGGTCTCTTTATAAAAAGCGCAGTGACTGCTTGTTAGAAAAACATCGTGTTCTTTAAATAAATAATTTTACGAACAGTTATATTTTGAATAATTTTAATAAGTACATTTTTTACAACAATTTTATAAAAACATGTACACGGGATTTTATCGCGTTATTTACCTTATTTCTTTTCTTCCCGACGTTTCGGCTATGTTGCAATAGCCATGGTCGCGGGTGGACTGGAGTATGCTACCCACCCGCTACACAACGAAACTCAAATTGAAGCATACTCCAGTCCACCCGCGACCATGGCTATTGCAACATAGCCGAAACGTCGGGAAGAAAAGAAATAAGGTAAATAACGCGATAAAATCCCGTGTACATGTATTTATAAATATGAATTGTGATCGCGAAAGTTTAAGAAAAACTAATTTTATAAAAGTTTTATGTTTGGATTTAGGTGGTCACACGTATAACCAAAGAGAATAAAAACACCGTTTATCGACTCATCCGATATAAAAAAAAACATTTTGACAGCTGGTTCAAGGATAAAGTGTAACAATCTGAATAAACAGTTTATCAATAGTGTTACAATTTTACAACCTCCTTTGTTTTGGAACAAACAATTACATAAAGATAGACAGATCGTAAAGATCTAGTGAGATAATGCGCTTATGCAAATTAGTTGCATTATAATAATGAATTAGCATAGACGGTAATGTCAATGTTAGTTTTATTTACTTTATTTACTCCGCCTATTTAGTAAATAAATTATATCTTTTGCGTTTCGAGAGTTCATTCACTCCATGTACCTAAGTACCTACTAAAAACTTTTCTTATAACTTTGAGTTTCTCATCGAAATATTACAACACGTAAGTACCTACCCTCTTATTAATAATAGCTTAGGTCTGTATTAGATAAAATCAGTATAAATAAATCAGGGAGCGAGGGAGTATTCTAATCCGACTCCAACATGCCCACAAAAATGTTTTCACTAAGTTCCTATAATACTATCATTCTTACCTCCTTCGTTCCATCCTCCTTCGATTTGAAATGCAGCCGTCGAAACCCCAAACATGAAGTTCTTGGGAAAGGAGTAATTGCTCACCCCAGCGCTAGCTCCTGACAACACTGCCCCATGTGTCAGGCACAGCAGGCTGAAATAAAAATTTCATATAATTTATTGTGTTTGTATGAAATGAAACAAAATAAAAAACCAGGGGGCTGATTGTGTAGCTTGTTTCACATTGTATCCAAGTTGTATCAAAGCAAAAATCACAGTAAATCGAGAAAATAACTGTCAGATTTAACGCTGATTAAGTAAATTAGTAGGTAACTTACTTAATTACTGTCATTTGACAGTTGTTTTAGCGATTTACTGTGATTTTTGCTTTGATACAACTTGGATACAATGTGAAACAAGTTACACAATCCAGGGGCTGATGCAAATACGAGTGCATATAATGACAAGTATTTTTTTTATTTTAGGCCGCCCACTAATAAGCATGGCCAGATAATTGAATGTGCCGCAATGCATTAAAACACTTTGTATTTCTGTTTTTACATTGCCACTTGCGGTCTCCTATTCAATTTATAGCCGCTCAGAACGTCGTTTAACTTCAACGATCTACCAAGAACGTTAAGAACTACGAGTGCATCACTCGCATCAGACAGCATAATTAGTGGACAAAAAATAACATGAAAACATCGCTATCACTAAAAAAAGACCGAGAAGCGAATGGCGAGGATTACCAACTGAACCGCGAGCGAGGATTTCAAACTTCCAGAAAATATCGGCTTCTGAACACTGTGATAAATGGAATTGAGTTCAGAGGTTATGTTGGTTAAGTTAAAAATTGCCCAATAGCACTCATATAACTCGCGCATACGAATAATAATACATGATGATCAATATCGTATCAATGTATAGGTAATGTACCAATCACTGGATAAGATAAACTTCAAGATCCAAAAATTCTTGCGGACAAACGCCAGAGTTAAAGTTGAAAAATTCGTAAAGGAAAAGAAATAAAGAAATGTCCGAATTTAAATAAGGTACGAGGACGGATTTAATCTTATCATAGAAATTTGATAATAGTCGATGCAGTGCATGTCGTTACTATGACTTTTTAGTGTTTAAATATCGTTAGTGTAGTATGTTGTGGTGTAAATATAACCAGTATGTAGATCAGTGAGGGTAGTTGTAGGTACTAGTGTTGCAAAACGAAATTCAACGAAACTCAGATTTATACTTCAGTCTGCCCTCGATCTAGGTATTGTAACATAGCCTGAACGTCTCTATAAATCTTGTGTCCATGTTTTTCTAAGCAAGGCTTATGATACCTACTAGTTTTTGTATTCAAATGCACAAATTCTTAATTCAAAAATAATTGCTGAACTCTGGCACTTGCCCCACTTGTCACAGACAGCGGACTATAAAGACAAATCACTTTTAATTAACTGCATTCAAACGCACATTTAATTTAGTGCACAATTGTGCTTTTCCTTGCAAAAATAGTCTTGACATTGAAAGTTTGAACGAGCAACAAAGGGAAAGCTTTTAAGCTATAATTAAGTGAACGTTTAGTAACACATTGTTCTAGCAACTTGGAAATGGACTTTTATTTGCCATTGAAGCGGCTCAAAGCGTTTGCATCAGGAGTTTTTCTTCACAAGTCGACAAACGATATAAACGGACAAATATTTGTTCATAATAATAAGAGTAGAGTCTCTACTCTTGGAACTAGAAACGATGTATCGTGCCAATTTTCGTAGCTTCTATCTTATCTTTGTTGGTGAAATGTTTATATTTCAGTTTAAACCAATAGAGGCGGAACCGCGATATTAGCCCGAAATATCGACTGTCGTTGTAGCAGTTTTACATAAAGGAGAACTGAATTCAGAAAATTTCTTGAAGATAAGCGGAATAAACGTGATTCAATTGTTTCTTTCAAATATTTTTTGGGATTTGGGCGTGCATTTGCAACAAGGTGGTCTGTTTGTGTGTGCTAACTTTTACTTACATTAAATACTTATTATTACATTGTAACTCAATGTGGCCTGATTATATAGCTATAATTTTTTAAGTTATCATATACCGATTCTAAACTAAATGTTTAATATCAACAGGATTTGAACTCACAATTCATTAATCTGATCTTCTCAAGCCGGGTGCTTTTACCAATTCAGTCACGGATTCCTATGACGTCAACTCGAAAATGTTTTGAGTTTACTAAAAATAACTTTGAGGTAAACTACACGTATTGTAAAGTACAAAATAAGTTTTTCTCAGTTAATAATTGAATTCAAAGAAACTGAAAAAACAATAAGTAATTCATTATCATCGTAAAAACCCAAAGATAATTTGCGGTCGATTAAGATTTATTTATGTCTGGGGAAATAATTTAATGAGGTAAAACAGTAGGTAATTTAGTGTTTATCAAATGACAAAATATAGTTAAAATGATTTAAGGGACACTTATGAGGTAAATATTAGCTGAATAATGATTTATAATGTTTGTGACCTAAAATTAAATTCGATTTATTTGACAGGAAAACAATGGAAGGAGGACAAAAACTCACTATGTTTTTTTAACGCGCAAGCAAACGCAAATGAAACGCGCAGCGCGCATTACAAACGCGCGTTTTAATAACCAAACTGTCCAATACCATTTATACACGCTGCGAAACATTAAAAAATCACGTATTATATCATTGCTTGACTTTATAGTTAATCAGTGTTTTATGTAAACTGATTCACGGATAGGTAAACAACGTAATCATTAAAACAAAATATTGACACCAAAAACTAGTATTACATAACCAGAATCCCCAACCAGATAAGGTATTTTATTATTATCAAGTACAACTAATCGTTCGAATAAGTAAATTATGAGTGTATTCGGATTGTGATTAATAACATTTTTGAGAAATATTGAAAAAAATAATAATTTTACAGTAAAAATTAATAGGTAATCTCTACATAATAATAAAACTGTAATACTTCGATGTCTGTACATTTCAAATATTCATGAAAAACTAATATAGGAGGTCATTATTTGAGCAACAGAAGCCAAAAAAAGGGTTTTAATTTTTTTTTCTGTTTGTTTGTTACCGCATCACGCAAAACTACTGAATAGAATCCAATGAAAGAATTAGTTTTCACTGATGTATTGCCAGAGGTCTAACTTCAAACATAGGTGCCATTTACCACAGGTTTACCCCTTTGAAGGGTTGCATTGGAGTGTCAAAGATTGTGTTGTTTGAAAATCAAAATCATTATACTCGCATATCATTCATTACATTAGCCACGTTCTCATTCGTTTCTTAGATATCTAATTTACAAATGACTTAAATATTGTGTTTAGATTACTCGTACATCTAATTTGTAAATAGTATAATTAGTTAATTCATGGGAAGATTGCTTGACCCTTGACAATGACGAATATTAAATAAGTCCTTCACGGTTTATTTTAAGATAATGCATGTGAACAACATCCGAATTAAAAGTACACTGACATTGCTGCAAGGTAACCAAGTCATTGCTCCGATTTAACGAGCTGTGTATTAAATAGTAGATTAGTACACAAGGGATGATTAGTAGTACTCGAAAGGGTTAGGCGCACGAGCGGCATATTTGCTTAGTGAAAATCGTTTCCCCAGCAGAATCTCGAATCCCGCTCCGGGACAAATGTTTTTATGATCTGCAAATATTTTTCTCGTGTCTGGGTGTTTTCTATGTAAAATATTATGTACATCGTACGTATTTACAAAAAAATATAGTACTTAATATATCAATCTCCTAGCACTATTTCATAACACAAGCATAAAATTGCTTGGGACTAGATGATTATATCTGTTTCCAGTGACGTTATGAACTGTTTTCACCCCTATTTACACATTCATTGTTGCCTGGTTTTATTTATGACGTGAAATAAATAAAAACAGACAGGAGGTTCATATAATAATTTAAAATAATCATTCTACTAATTTATCAGATAGCAATGCGTGACTATGTTGGTGTGTCGAAAGAAATATAACGCATTTATACATTTAATACGAATATAATTGTTAGTTAAGTTCCACGTGTTGTGACGTCTCATTACACAAATATAATAAAATAATCTCCAATTTAAACTAATTTCATACTGATACATGATCCGTCATATTACTCGTATTAGGTATACATTTAATCATGCCTCTTTTCCAAAGAGGTAGGCTGAGAAAATTGGGGTAATACACAGCTTTGGGTCAAATAAGGCTGCAATTGATCATAGTTAAAAAGAAATTTAAAAACCTGGTTATGTTTTAAAACTTTTAAAATTTACCTGTAAAATGCTTTTACACTGTGTTATGTTATTATTTAGATAACTGAGTAAAAGCACTTTGATTATTACCTTTGTTTACAAAGTGGCTGATGTTATGAAGTAACAGTATAAAGATAAAATTAAATAAACACAGAAACTAAAATGTAAACAATGCAGTTTAACTTGCATAATTAAATATTTTCCAAATAGAGAGATATGATCACGCTGTTCTGTATTCCTTAATGCGATAGACGTATTTTTTTAAATCTGTGGGCATTTTAGATCATTTGAAGATTTATAAGGTCAGAAAAAAACAGTGTTGGCCAAGTGGATTAGTACCTACTTCGATTTTCGTTTAGGAGGTCGTGTTAATGCGCAATAAATTATTCAAAACGAAAAAGTCATTGATGTATGGCAGGATTCTTGTATTCTTGTATTTTAACGAATACTGTTAGTTACAGAGGCAACCATTTTGTGGATACAAAAACGAAAACAAGATGAACTCGCTTGTTATAAAATATTTTGAATTAATTATTTAAAGGAAGCTTGTAGCATAAATTAATACTGATATAAAATACCTGTTTAAAATTAAATCTTCTTTAAAAAGCCGTTTTCTGGATTTTATCAATAAATTGAATATCACACATAAAATTATTTGGAACACTGAAGTGAAAACCATTTCGTTTTAATAGAATTGCGTGTATTTTGGAAATACTTTTGTGAGAATGAGAATGAAAATAGCAATAAACACTTTTTCCTTGGGCTACATTTGAATTTCACCTTCGCTCATGTACTATCATAATCATTATCTTTATTTACTTCCTACCTACTAATTGATACAATTTAAAATCGCAAAGAAATAAAAAAGTACAAATAAAATATTAGAAAATTATTTGTACCTAACTTTGTTACTATTTTCAAATTAATTTTATTTTTGTATTTTAACGGTATTTAATTTAAGTATAAGGCATTAAGTATTTCTAGTAATACTTTACTGTTACGTTTTTCACCATACTTTGTAATATTTTTTTTACAATATCAATTATCGATACAGATTTGATTTTGATTAAAAGTACTATTGCACTGGTTTGTTATTGAATTTTGGATTACTTTTTCCGTATTAAAACTAAATTAAAAAAACAGAAGGTCCAAATCAATGTACCCTAAACCGGCGAGCGTGAATGAGACGAAAGAATATTGTGTCAGGATCGTAGCAAGTGGAGATCCGTAGTCTCTGCCTACCCCATGGTAAAAAGGCGTTTTCTATAAATGTGGAAAACAGGAGTTCTATAAGCATACTATTCAATGCATGGACGATAGTCCGTCCGTATCTGACCATAGTTTTGGTAACAACTTTAAAAACTTCGTAAAATCAAAAGATGAAAATCCAACACCAATTACACATCTCCCAAGACCAATAACGCTGCAAGAGACACTACTATAAAATCCTGACTTCGAACAAATAACGAAGGTCCAATAACCAGATAACATACAACTTAAAAAACGAAACAGTTGAGAACGTCAGGTCGCACTAAAAACTTATCACATTAAAAAAACTTGATGTTAATTCACATTTTTTTCCGTCACAAACGAAGGCTCACCTAAGGCCTGTCAGAAGCGTAGCGCTCTGGGCGACTCCACTCGAGCTCCGCATTGTGTAAACTAAGACTTAAAATCACCGCCTTTACCTAATATCAGCAATCAAAGCCTCTGACCTTGATGGGGTTTCCCTAGACGAGTGATCGCCATTGACAATGTCCTCATAAGTTCATATCCGTGTGTCAATAAATTCTCACTCGTTTTTATTAAGGATGTGAATGTAAATCAAATTTTTGAAAATCTAAAAATAATTAACACAATTTTATGCGCAAGGTTTGGTAGACCAAATTATTGTAGATCTTTTTAGTCATTTTAGATTCTTTGAAGATGTCAAGGAATAGTCAGAGGTATGACCAAATACAATATTATTAAGAATTATAATATGATTATATCTCTATAGTTTATATAATAGATTATTATTTGGACAATAGCTTCATCTACCAGGAACAAAATATTGAATCTTGTCCAATCTTCACACATTTATGAAAAATACTTGTTTTAATTATTAAAAAATTGTGTTTTTGTTGTTTATTAACTGACTAATTCGTTGTGATTAATTATATTTTAAGCAATTACTTATTTAAAATTTAATTTAAGAAATATAATAAAATCGATTTGTATAAGTAACAAAACATTTTTATTTATACTTTTCGATTTTTTGATGCTTATAAAATAAAACTATTAATTAATAAAAAAAAATTCTGGCGAACGTCACATCCCTAGTTTTTTTTACTACCTAGGTAAAGGTATTGAGTTGAGGGTAATTATTACCTTGCATATCCGGCTGGTATAAAAATAAGAAAATTTGTGTGGAATTAAACTATTTTTGAATAGCGACCCGCCCTGGCTTCGCACAGTGTTTGCTCTACTATACTATGCATATAAACCTTCCTCTTGAATCTGCCTATTGATGATAGCCGCAATTAAATCCATTGCGTTAAAGATCTAAGTCAGATAGTACAGACGGCTTTTAGCGACTATATTCTACACTATGTAGAGATTGCTTTTTTTATTATGTTCAGTTCACCGACGGAGGTTCGCCAGAGACGCAAGAGGTTGCGGGTTCGATCGCCCCAGCGGGACAAGAATTCGTATGTTCTGTACATATAATGTTCCGGGTTTGAATGTTTTTCTATATATGGCAATTAGGTATGTATGTGTTTACAAAAAAAAATGTATTGAAGTAATAAAACAGTCATCTGGTTACTATAAAACAATCAATATTGATTGTTGGGACTACTTAGATGGCACTTTGTGAAATATTTAAGGATATTCATTTATTCTAAAATAATTTATCAGGCGCACGTAGATTCAGATTTACTGCCTTATTGTGTCTAAAAATTCAGTTAAATATTTGTATAGGGAAATAACATCATAAATAACAATGCGACACCACGGCGGATGCCTCTGACACTCCCTCACGTGGCATAGAGTATAAATCAGGAAAAGGCGCGAGATAATAATTTACGTTCAACTTTTTCTAAACGGAAATCGAGTCCACTGGCCATTGTAGGTATACCTGGCATTATATTGTGAAGGGAAATAATGACACGGTAAGATTTGCAAACAGAAGGTAAACTTAGTACGAAATAAATAACGATTACGATAAAATACAATATAGTTGTCGCTTTACTTCCCTGCTTCCGTTATATTAAGCAAAAATGAATTGGAAAAATTTTAAGGTTGTTATTTCTAAATTGGTATTTAGAAGACGAAATGGTAAAAATTTAAACTAAATCGCTTTCTGTTTTCACATCGAATTCCACTTCCAAATAAGACAAGTAATAAAATCTTAAGGATTATTGAACCCATTTAACAAGATAGTCAAAACTTTCGCAACTAATAAAAGAAACAAAATATTGTATATCCAATCAATAACGTTTTATAGGTTTTATAAAATTAATACATTTAGATCTATATCTGAATACTTTAGGAGGGTATTGATAAATGATTGATACCGTTTAAACAAAATTAAATATACTCAAGGAAAGTAAACTAATGGCTTTCCTACGAATATAAAATATATTATATCCCCATGGTCCATAGTTTAGCGCAAAACTAATTTATTATATTTATTTTCATTTTATTCAGTTTCTTTGCTTTAATTAACTCAGGTAGAAACCAGTTTCATCTTTATTTTATAGACGAATGTTTAAATGAAATTTAACCATTATATTCATAATAGTCTAAGAGGCTTCCTAGAGTTAAAATGCCTGCTAAAATGTATTTCTATCTCTTTTAATTGACATTCTACAAAGCCAATGGGTTAGAATTATATTGGCATTTCTTAAGTTGACTTAGCACATAAATATACTGCTTGTTTATATACCGTAACAGGCTAAGTATGAGCACGTATGGGCGTAGCGCCATGAACTTCCTGTTGTATCTAAGATCTCTGGAAAAGACTGTTGTGTTTTTCTTATAGATAATTTCAACGTCCAATAAATTTCCCGAAAAAGGTTTTTGTACCTCATTTTTTAAGATATAGATAATTCGTTTCATTTCGTCCAAGGCGCAGCCAAGCATTATTATTATTTTATTCTAAAATTGCAAAGTTTAAAAAAACGTTTAAACGTGAGTTGGAGTCGTGGGTTCTGTTCAAACTTCCATACTTTCTAAAATGTACGAGCTATTATTCTACAAATTAATTCATGCATTATGCAAGTTTTAGTTTCGTGGCTAAAATAATGTTTCTTCATCGGTATACGACATACTCGAATTTTCAACGGCAAAATGTATACGAGTATTGTGTGATAGTGCCAGTATCTCGAAACGTTTAAAACGAGTACCTATCAAAGAGTATCCTACAAGTATCGAAATTCAGAACAATTCTTGCCGGGTGCGGTCTTAACTAGAACATTTTTCTGTTCAAATAAAAGGTTTTCATGATCGGAATAGTCTTCACTAAAGCCACTTTCGTACTCACGCCAAAAGACAAGTGACAATCGAATGGAAACTGAGATTTATTTAGAGCAAGTGTATGTTTGGTAATGTTATGCTTTTAGTCCTTCTCTCATCTTCACATCACATACAAACTAAATACAAATCCTACTAATATTATAAACGCGAAAGCTTGTATGGATGTATTCATCTAATACATGTATGTAGATGGATGTTTGCTCTGCTCATAGTTTATGACCTGGAATAACGCTTACGCTACTTCTTAACCGTGTTTAGTACCACGCGAGTAAAACCGCGGGCGGAAGTCTGTGAGAAATGTTTTTAAATAAGGCTATACCGTGGCTGTTGGAGCGCTAGTATTTAGTGGTGCCGAAAATGGAGTTAGCACAGTACGGTATTCTTCATTTTCTTTAGACCTGGCTTCATTTCATCGCTCTATCTTTTTTTATTCATGTTATCTTTAATCCATTCTACGAATGAACCATCTATCGCATATCTATGAACATTAACAGTGGGAAGATACGAACTGGAGAAAATAAGTCAATTATTATGTGTATGTCAGATGCTAAAATGTGTGAGGATGCTAAGAAGAGCGGCAGCAAAATTTATTCCCTAATGGCTGCTCTTGATTTTGTCACTTTCAAGGAAGGATGCTGAGATTTAGCAAAGGGTAGAGACGGTTGGAAGAGTTTGGGGGAAAAAAGGTTAAAGAAACATTATAATATTACACAATTCTGGACACGATATTTACATGATGCTTGGTGACTTTATCACGTACCACTTTCAGAATAAAACGCACCCTAAGGTTTCCAATTCATTGTTTTATTAAATAATAAATGATAGAATTTGGTACTTCACAAACTAGTGGCACGAAATTCATCTTAATGTCCGCATGACCTTAAGCACAAGGATGTACATTTACTGAGACCATTTGTCTAGAAGGCTGAATCGACTTGGAAGTCATCCAAAACTATTTATGGCAGGTTTTCGGTGACTCCAGACGTTGCTGGCATTCGAATAGTTTGTCTCGAGGGTTAGCGAAACTTTACAACGTTTAAAAGCAAAGTTTGAATATTCTAGTTTATAAACCTTTTACCAACTTTATAATTAGAAATTACGGAGTTTAGAATGGAGGAAAGCTCTCTAGTTAGGAATAAGATGGAGAACATCGTTACTTAGTTCGACCCTTGGCGACAACTCCCTTCTATACGTAATGTCAATGTTAACAATCAAATATAATATTAAATAAGTG
Source organism: Xanthorhoe designata (assembly GCA_963582015.1). NCBI lineage: Eukaryota > Metazoa > Arthropoda > Insecta > Lepidoptera > Geometridae > Xanthorhoe > Xanthorhoe designata. The sequence goes on from OY757038.1 coordinate 8,788,503, forward strand.
TTTATATATCTTGTATGATCAAAAATGATCATACAAGAAGTTTGGATATAGGTTTTGTTTACTCCTTGATTCTTATCCACAAAATACATATACACATTCGTTTATTTGCGAAAAAAGACTTCACAGAACGTACAAAAAAACATTTTCAAAACTATGTAATTATGCCCTAGAACTTCCTATGAACTATACAGGCTGACAGATAGATTTAATAAACGACTATTCATTGCATTATACTAATTCTGTCAGCACGTCTAGCAGTACCGTGTGTTCTAGTACTTGGAGCCGTTTAAAATGAGTATTCTTACACTTTATTAGCCTCTTTTCTCTTCGCTTCTCCTTTCATTGCCATTGTGTAACAAGGAAAAAAAACACTCTTTAAAACTATACTAAACTGACAAATTTTTATGAATAAAAAAGTACAACAAACATGAGGTTGATAATTACTATTTTGTATCTCAATAATTTCTAGTCAATCAAAAGCATAAAAAATAAAGGTGATAATATTGATTTCTGTATTCTTAGCAGTCGCAATATAAAGTTTCGGCCGGGATCGATCAGACCTCCTACGTTTAAGGCGGGTCTTTACTCAAACCATTGCGTCACAAAGGTCGCCAACACTTCACAATGAGACAACATCCTGCTACTCATTATTTTGTTACAACTTGCCAGCAACATTCATACCGATATCAAACGAAAGAGAATTTGCGGGCGGAAGCTTGTTCATTAGGTAAACCTGGATAATGAATAGCCTTGTATTATATTCTACAATTTAATAGTTGTCGAGTGCCTAGTTTATCGCGTGTTATTAATCTCCACAATGTTTTATGTGCAGATGAATTAGAATATAAACACGATTATCAGATAACGATCATAATATTCGTGTTCTCATTTTCATTTTATAACACTATTGTCAACACTATTGGTTAACAATATGGTGGAGCTCATTACAAAATAGAAGGCAAAGTAGAAGTAGAAGCCCAAAACGAAAATATACTTGCGGAGCCACGATCGTCAATTACGGGGGAATGATTAAGAAATTTAAGCGGCGGTGAACACTATTGCCTTACATATCCGATAAACAACCAGCTCTCTTGCCAAATTCTATAATCACTTTAGAATAGATTATTATGAGAAAAAAATTATAAGAATAGCTCCAAACAATGTGAAAAACCACTTCAATAAAAAAGCAAAAAGTCTTCTCAAAATCACCATCAAAATTCCAATGGACGTGCCAAAGAGAAATCAATTTTCACAAATGTTTTCTAGATGAGAACATTTTAAATTCCAATCTTGCACTTTGGACCGCTAGTAGACATGCAGATGGGCGGGGAATTTTCAGATTTGCATCCGTTGCAAAACTAAGTTATGGTAATCCGGGTATAACTTACTGGCTTGGGGCTGCCCAATTTTATTGAAAGGCTAGATTTTGTCTGGTATTACGATATCTATAAAACTAAAACCATATAAATAAAGCAATCGTGTTAATGCACTTGAGAGGAAAAATGAAATATGATAACGACTGTATTTTTAAGGTGCAGTGACAATTATTGTTTGAGATCTTTAGAATCTAAAATTTATTTTTTGAAGATATCTCAAGTAAAAGAGCTAGTGGACGCTACTAGAAAAAAAAACTGGTTTCCTCACGATGTTTTTCTTCACGGTTTTCTTTACATACCTAGTAAATTATATTTTATAATCTAAACTTTTAAACTGTTGACTTCTTTAAAATTCCAAAGGTTCTTAAAACAAAAACGACGATTCTGTTAAACTTTGCCGAATAGTAACTTGGTAATTTTTTGCATGGATTCTTTCAACATTCAAGTTGCAAGGATTTCTTGAAGTTAGTAAAGAAAATCTTATGTACGATCTACGTTGAATACATAATGGCTTTTCTTCGTTTTTAAGTCATTATAATCTGCTTACAAATTGACGGAGTTTTTTAGGCGGCCTACCAGGCCTCCGTCAGGTCTTAATGCGTATAAGTTGATTAAGTCATGTCATGGTAATACACTGTATATTTAATTTTGTGTATAAAGCTGAGATAAATTCTAAGAGAACGAATTCAGAACGAAAAATAAAAGAATAAATTAAGTGAACGAAGAACTTTTGTAAAGCAATAAAAATCTCGCTCTGCACAAAGAAAAATCGGACCTAGCCAGTGCATTCAATTACCTTCGTACGTTGGAAATTGCCGTAAGCGTTACTACATTAGTACCTCTGACAGGATCTGAGCAACAATAAATAAAATCAGCTAAGTGCAAGTCGGACTCGCGGACGAAGGGTTTCGTACGGTGAACATTCATAAACATTAAAAAAAATACCTATACCTAGTGGAACATAGATTTTCCTCCACTTTTTGAAATCGGCTAAGAATAGAAATGTGTCAGTTGATTGTATTATTGATAGTAGCACAACACAAATAGTGGTTACTACTGTAGTTGCTGTGGTTGTACAGTTACTACTGTAATAGGTACAATCTTCTATTTCCATTGATCCATTCATTTCCATAGGTTATATTTCATCTTCCGCGAGCCACGGTGTGAAGGGTTTCTTTGATACTTCAGTCGCTTTGAAAATAAATACGAGTTGATTAAAGTATTCGATTGTAATGAAATGAGGATCGGCTACCTGCACTAATAGCTATCGATGATCACACAAATAGAATTTCTAAGCACTTACACTGTTTTATCATTATGCGAATGCTGTATATCATGGGATAAATCATGGACAAATTATATATTTTAATGCAACTAAAGCTGTTTAGAAAACGTTAACAAATCGAAACGAACGACATTAAAGTAATTGAAATTTCAATGCGCAATGCCTCGGGGGGGAAATGTAAATCCACGCAAAGGCGAAGCGAAAAATCCAACCGCAATATTTGTTCTCACTCAACTTAATCTCAGATAAGCGATATGAATCGGCCCGCATTAATATTCAGCGTTTGCAGCTAAAGCACTTCTAATTTCATGGCATTTTGACCCTAAAGAATCTATGCACAATGCATAAAATACTAAAGCTGTATTAGCAGCAGACTATCAAACTCGATTGTAATTAATTTTCAGCAAGAACATACAATTTCCTGATGTTATCCATACTTCACGCGTTTCGTGAAGCTGGGCAATCCAGGTTTGTAAATTTTTTTCGCGTTTATTTGTCACGGGAAAAAAAAACCGACAAAAACGGAAACGAGACGCCGATCGCGCGCGAAGCCGTCAATAATACGAGTATTATGCGAATGTAATCTACAACTCCTGTTTCGCGGGTTGTTCACGTGGCTATAGAGGCGAGTTCGCGGCGAATGTAATCTACAACTCCTGTTTCGCGGGTTGTTCACGTGGCTAGAGGCGAGTACAATCGCGTTTATGACTAGTATGTCAAAGGTATTGCGTGTTGTGTTTCATTTCATTGTGTGACCATACTCATACCCAGATGAAGATCTCTCTCGCCGGATGGATTGAAACATTATGATTGTCGGTACCTAAATCGACGATATTTATTACGTAAGTGATTTTCCGTGTGTCTAGTACAACTAACGATAATTTTAAGTGAAATACGATTTAGTTTTCTCACACGTCTTAGCTTATACCTACTAAGTTGACTTGTTATTTTATAGTGACACAAACAACGAAGCGCAGCTGCAGATAGTATCAGTAACATCGGTCTTGAAGGAAATAAATTAGCTCGCGACAGAACGTTGAATGCTTGAAAAGGATTTATTACGACCAAACTTCACTTTGGTCTAGTCTAACCGAGCGAATATTGCTTGGATATTTTCTGGGATTGACTATACTAAAAAAAGTATTATACTTTTAACTTTTCTCCAAAAAATATCTTAAAAGTGACCTAGATAACTATTGTTAGGTATTTACTTTAGAAAATAACATGTGCTGGAATGTATTGAAATTCTAGAATTACGGGTGAAATATCAACATGCCGCGGCATTAGAATGTCGAAAATTCAACAAAGATTTATTACAAGCGAACTTTCAACAATATTGATATTTGGAAGCGCTCTGAATGTGGCCGCATTTAAATTGAAAATCCGATGAAAACTATGATTCTGCAAATCCATTCTGTTTTATAGAACTTGGCAATTCCATATTATAAGATGCTAACTTCTTCATAGTTGTTAATTGTTAGGTTTTTTACTTTTTAACCGACTTCAGAAAAGAAGGGGTTTCTATGTTCCACCGTCTTTGGTTCCACTGTATTTTTTTAATTGCTTGTTTTTTGTTTATGTTCAATTGTTTAACGATTCCGTCAATAGTGAACCAATTTAGAAAATTCTTTGTTTGAAATAGTATACTTTCGAGGCGCTTCTGTCCCAATAAAAAAATAAGGATTTGATGAGAATCTTCGGAGTTATGAACAAAAATGTACCTCGAGAGTGCAGGAAATGTCTCTATTCTTACGAATTCAATTCGATTTTCTATTTTTTTCAATTTTGCCACTTGAGTTTTTTTAGATATAAACAGGTAACAGTATGAATTTCAAATCATAAAGTAATGTAAAAAATTGGGCCTAACAACTTTTAGCGTAACTTTACAAAAGCCTGACATAAATTGGATGGCAAAACAGTTCCATATTTATAATAACAGCTACAAAAGGCGCATAAAAGTAACATTCATCAAGAGAACTCTACGTTGAAATGACCTCAAAAGTTTTATGAAGTATAAAGAAGTACCTAATAAAAAGGTTTTTTTTATTAGGTACCTACTACTTTATACTTTACCTAGTATAGTTTTTTTTAATAAGGGTTTATGACACTTGCTAGGCTGCTCAGTTACTCTATTTTTTTAAGTCACGCATTATAATTATGTTATAGATTATAAGCAAATATGTTTATTTCAACAAAAAAAGCGTGTATTGATCACGTATTCCCTATGGATATAGCTGATTAAGTTCAGAGGATGATGCTGAGCCGGCTGATATTTCTTTTAAAAAAAGTCCCAAGCACCACATCTTTTAAAATCATTTTAGCGTTTTAAATCATCATATCCTACTAAATATTATATGGGTGTTTGTTACTCTTTTACTCAAAAACTACAGAACGGATTTGACTGAAGCTTGGAATTTACTTGTTATACATACATAATTATACATACATAGCCTATTTATTTATTTCCTACACAGTTGTAAATAACCTCGATTGTAGCATTTCTGGGTTATGTTACTGAGACGCGTAACATTTTGATTTATTACCTTACCCGCCAAAACTTTCAACTTGACGGATGCTACTATAGGTTTTACGGTTTATTTGAAAATTCGATGGATTTATTACATCCAATATTTATTACATCGTATGGAAAAGACCGAAGAAAATGTTTGAAGGAAAGATTTTTTTTCTTATGCTCGGGTATTTCTGTTGTCGCATGAGAATTTAGTTTGTGTAGGTATTTAAGAGCTGTTTTTTTTAAATAAGCTTAACATGTCTTCAATGATTCACTTATTTTCGACAAATTTAACTTAAGGGCCTATACTTTTTATTAGATTAACGTTTGAGAAGAGAATTCAAATGTGGGTGTTAATGCCTCCTGAACAAATTAGGAGTAAAACATAGCGACACTAAAATCCTGAACAATCCATCAATCAATCCAAACTGTTTCCTATATACAAATGCATATTTTTTTGGCTAATCTGTACATCAATCAACTTCAGCTCTGTTCCTAGCACAACTGTGAACACTCTTGGACTATGCCGGGTTAACGGAACTCATTGGTTCGCATGCGTAAACCTCTCTACCATATCATTGGGTTCAGTGCCAAATGGGACGTCGTCGGGAATAGACGTCTTGGTTGTCCCGACGGCAGCGACGCGTCCGCGATTGTGAAAGTACTCACATTGACTTAAAGAAATGTGTGAATAAAGTTCTGAAAAAAAGTGTGAATAAGTTTGGATTCAAATAAAAAGTGTAAAACATATGAAGTGACTTTTAAAATTTAAAATGAATCTATCAGTAACTTATCCGAGTTTTATAAGTGAAACCTAGTTTGAAAGAGCATTTCAAGCAGTTTGTTATTTCGTTGAATATGCTCTCTTCTTAGGTTTTTTTAACCTTTTGTGCTCCGTTACGTTAAAAACTACCAGTAATTTTTCTTTGTGTAACTTAAACTTATGACTAAATAGCTAGTTTTACCATAACATTATAATAATTAAACTGATTATTATCGTAGACTTATTATTAGGTATAATAGTTGCCAAGTTTTTGGTCTGTAATCAGTTTAGTAACGTGTGTCAGTAACCTAATTGGTGGTGCTTATATTTCCATAGTTTATTTATCGGCGTACGTTATTTTCAGACTGAAACATATTTTACGTAACTACAAGTATTTCGTCTTACTGCATTGTTAAGTTCTTCGTCAAATCTCTCCAACCTCCGACCTTCTATTCACATCCAAAACGATTTTTGCTAAAATCTGAAATATTTTAGATCTTCTTTAGAATCAAAAAAGGTGTAAAATAAATCTATACATAATTTTTTATAAAATACTGTTTTAAAAGAACTCTTTTTTATACTAAACAAACGGGTCAAGCTACATAAAACCGTTTAAATAACTCAATTTTTATGATGATAATTAATACATGGACCACCAAGAACTCAAAGACCTTCAGAAAGTCCTTTCGTTAGGTCAGAGTGAATAATTACGAAGACACGTTAATCCATTTTAACATCGTACGTGAATAATTTCGGCTAAACTTCGTTGACAAGAATGTTTTAATCACTTGGGTTGTAAATATTTATCGATTTACACAGTAAAATTTTGTTGATTATCAATATGTATTAAATAAAATTATAAATTGCCAAGTAATAGATATAAAAGTAAAGGTATTGTTATACCAGGTCATAAACTACATATATTTCAAGTTTCAGCCAAATCCGTTCAGTAGTTTTTGTGTGAAAGAGTAGGTAACAAACATTAATCGATCCATCCATGTAAACTTTCGCGTTTGTAGTAATAAATTAGTAGGATGTATAAAATCAAAATCTTTTGAACTACGCAACGGATTTGTATGCCGTTTTGATCAATAGATAAAATGATTCAAGAGAAAGGATTACAGAAAACACCTGTGAAAAGCAAGAATACAAGTATACTATAGTTGAAATTAGGAAGAATTGATTGGGTACCTTTACATGCCAAGCAGCGTTATGACTCATTAATGCACAATTATATTCAAGTATTACTTGAATATTTTCCATTTTTGATCGGAACAATTTATTTAAACTCATTATAATACCTACTGCAATTCTCTCTAAACAAAGCCCTATATAATAATAATAATATGATTTATTTTACCTATTTTACCCTATAATAATATAACGCGAAAGTTTTATGAATGTAGACCTACATTCATAAAACTTAAATTGAAATCGATTAAATTGATTCTTTCAAGCAAAAAATAATGAACGGATGGCTGAAACTTGAAAAGTGCATAGTTTATGACCTGGAACATATAATGTGCTACGTTTTATCCAGGTATCGAGCGAGGCCATGGGTAGACGCATGTTTTTATACATAATCAACAAATGGAAATCTATAAACAAAAATCGACAAATCGATGTACATTTATAAAATTACCCTACAAAAAACGGTTATGTCAGCCATGCCCTTTCCATACCTCAAGGCTTCAACCAATCTGTTTCACGTCGTTTCCTGTGTCCCTTAGTCAACGATACTTTATATCTCGTATTTTAGAAACCTTCAGAAAACCTTACGTGTGGCTATCAAGCCCCAACGGAGTTTGGTATTTTTTAGACGTTTTTTACACAGTGTAAGTGCTCGCACTCTTACTGAATAAATCTCTATTCTTTTGTGCAAAGTAAAGCCTGTAGGTACTATTTGTTGGAGCAGCGTGTTGTGTCGCTTAAAATAGATGTTTTACATACAAAGTACTACATAAAGATAGCTGAATAGATTGTTCTGTAGATCTCAATACGCTTTCTAAGAAAATGTTTTTTTATTGTGACGTCATTCTGGATATGAGTTGTACTGGATGGACGGAGGCTGTCGTAAGAAAGAGTTATTAGGTTATTGAATGATGAAACTCGTAAATTTATAAAGACTTACAAATATATACTACGATGAGGATATGGTAAACACACAAAAAAAACTCTCCAAGTGAAACCGCGGGGCGCAGCTTAATATTTTTTGTAAACTTTATTTTATGGTAAAGTTTGTGAACTTTTGTATCTGATTTTGAACCTAGGTCACTTTTCGAGTTTTTATTTGTGCGTTTTCCATGTCTTCAATGTAGTAATATATTTGTAAGTATTTTGAAATTTAAACGTTTTTACAACCTTTGTTTATAATGTTATCCTCAAAGGCCCTATTTCATCATGTTTTATAATTTTACACTCATTTTCTTAATCCTGTATGAAAGTAAACCAGTATTTTCATTCCAGTGACAGGCTGTGACAATATACAGCAGAATACAGCATAAAATATGTACGTCCTACGCATCGTCAGCCTTGTATTAGAACCTTCGTACTACACGATCCGACATAAAATCTACCTCTAAGCTAAATTAAACTTACAATCTTCATCTAGAATGATAGATTCTAGCTGAAGATTGTAAATTAAACTTACAATCTTCATCTAGAATGATAGATTCTATAGATGAAGATTGTAAATTTAATTTACAAGATTAGAAATAAAATGAGTAGAGATGATAGACATATAATAGATCGAAGCGTTTGTCTCTTGGCTCCAGGGTCTGAGATCACTTTGAATAGTCTTCTCTTTGATTTAAATTTAATGATTTGAGTGGAGTTAAATAACGCCTCAACACCGGAATGCTACTTAATATGAGTGGTGTTTACCCTATGACCTATGATTTTATTTGACGTTTGTCTTTAAAAATCTGACAAATAAAAACGTTCTAAATGAAAAAAGTTCTTATTACGCTACTAATATACGGTTTTGCAATATTGGGGCGTAAGTCACTAATTAGAAGACTTGCGTCTACTACAAATTATTATGTATCATAAACGCAATAGCGTGTTTGGTACACGCTTTGAGACTTTCTCTTTTTTGAAAAACAGATAAATATGCTATTCATATATTATAAATAACATAGTATTTATCTCCTGCCAAATAAATTAAGATAAAATTTTCAAAAACAAAAATAATTATAAACAAAGTAAAGTAGTGACAATTTTGTTGATGAAATATTACATAAAATCTAAAAAACACTCAATGATTCCATCATGATTCCAGAATTTTCTGCATAACTGCCGCGTACGAAGTATTTCACCGATTTGTTGAACAGTTGATAAGTGCAGAAAATAGACATCGTGTCGTTCATTGTTAAAGCACTCGGCGTTATCTGTGTAGCCTACGGGCGAAAGCGCCTATTCTTTTGAAAACACAGCTCCCAGGCTTTAACGAACGTTTCATCCCCAAAACGGGCCGTAAACGGTTTATGGCTGAGGTAAGATTATATTTTCGATGAGGTGCCAGATTGAAGACGTGAAAGATAAAATATTAATTTTCTTTGCCGCTGGGTTTTGATTAATGCAGTGCGAGGCAGAGTTTGACTAATTTAAAAGAAAAAAAAATGTGCAGAAGAAACAATCACTATAAACGAGATGTTTACCATTATTCGTGTTTTTATGAGTTTAGTGTTTTTAATTCAAATCTAAGTTTATAATGTTTTACTATGTAGAAGAAATACTACTTAAGTCAAAAAGAACATTCAAAAAGATATTGTAAACCATGCTAAGGTAAAGGCTTTTTTAATCCATTAAAAAATGTGAAATTTAGTTAAAATAAAATGATAATGGGAAAAGAGAGGAATATAAAAAAGACGCCTAATCATAATATAAATGTACCGTCACCAGAGTTGGCCACTTGCTCATACGAACTTACTTTATAATATGAATGACATTATTTTGCAATCTGTTTTTCTTTATTGTCATATTTAGCTAACTTCTAGCACGTTTTTTCATCCTACCTTTTAAAGTTTTTCTCTAGCTGCTATAAACTTTCTTACTTTACACTAAAATAGGAACACTTTTCGCAGAACACCGGTACTTTTATCAAAGTTGGTTTCTGAAGCTTAACTTAGTAAAATGGCGTATAACTTTCACTTTGAATTGTCAAGAATGTCCGGAGGACAGTGCAATGCAGTATAATATAAAATTATTGTCTATTGTAGACACCTTGACACCTGTACTCAGAAATATACTTACAAAACAGAATCATGTATGAGCTTGTTGTTCTTGATAGGACAGCAAACATAATCTCAGATCTTCTCTGAAATCTCGAATCAAGATCATTTGAAACCCTTAAATACTTTCACCATTCAAATACAATTTTTATTTAATTTAATCTATAAAATAATTTGTATTGTTATTGGGAATGTTCAAAACAATAAATTGAAGCCCAGTCATAATTTTCTTTTGTTTCGTTTGCAGACTTAGCGTTGTAAAGTCACCAAAATTTTGTTACCGCCATAAAACAACCAGAGGCCTCGGGATCTTTGATCAACAAAAACGAAGTTTCGTGACAATTTTCGGGTTCCAATGATGTTGGTGAAACTATTACGAATTAAGTATCCACCAACATAAGCTGACCCCGAAAATTGACACAAAAGTTCGTTTTCGTTGATCCCGAGTACCCTCTATACTTGAAGACAAAACCCTTTGGGCTTTCCCAGATTGTCACTATATCAAAGCGAGTTAAAAAAATTTGGGATGTTTATAGAATATACAATTTTGCTACTATTAATAAATTTAACTCTCAGCATTAAGACAAGACCAGGGTAGATCATTAGATCATGTAGAAGCAGCTTGAAGAAGTTTCCGACAATGCAATTCTATACAGGCATCAGTAATTAAACAAAAAATATAGTTACTAAAAACAACAACTACATTTTAATTCATGCAAATAAATCAATGTTGTTATAACCCAAGCCTATTCCATTTTTGCAATGTCCCAGGCAATACAGTGTCCCGTTAAACGTAGGCAAAGCTTGCCTCCTGACGTTGTATAAATCATCTAGAAAAGATGTAAAGGCCAGTTGTGTGCCGGAAGCGCTCGTGGCAAAGAGACGTTCTTGATAGATCGTTGAAATTAAGCAACGTTCTGGTCACTACTTCGATGGGTGACCGCAAATGGCATTTTCAGTTGGGCGCTTAAGTGCTTTGGAGGGCACGTTAAATTGTCGGTCCCAACTTTTAAAATTAAGCCACAACGGGGCCTTTAGGCAGCCTAAAAACTCCGTCACCAGAGTTGGCCACTTGCTCGTACGAGCTTACTTACTTATAGTGGGCTTCTATACACCAATATAGTGTGCAATAACTATTTACGACTATCTTATTGCGCTGTCCGGTTCTTCGGGAGCTAAAGCCTTAGAGAAATATGTGAGGAAGTTGCCTCCTTTATTTTCTTCTTCGTCTATAAACGTTGGCTATTTTGCTCGTGTGTTGTACACTGGACTATAAAATTTTTAACACGTAAACATAACAAAAGTTAATTTCAAAATTAACTTTTTTTCTCGGTGGCTCTAAATAAATACACTACCTTTTCATTGTAATACATATTGAAACGAATAAAGATTTTGTGTAACGTTAATTTTGGTAAAAAAAAAAAAACTGATTATACTACAAATTAATGATGTTTTCGCAGTTTTGCTTTCCAAAGCACAAAAATATTGTGTTGTTGTGAATGTCACTAACTAACCCATCTATTTAACAACGACACAAAATATTGTCTAGCACCTAGAACAACTACAAGCTACAAATTTAGCGCTTATCAATCAATTAAGTATAAAATGATTATTATGCGAATTCTATTTTTGTTGCGTTTCACATATTGGTACAACGAAAGCACTTATTGCACACGAAGAAATGTTATAGTTCTTGGAGCATAATTAAAACGGAGACAGCTTGCAAACATGAATGTAAATAAAACTCAACATAATTTCATAAGGAATAAGGTCTTTTATAGGGCTGCCAACATTAATCTTGGTTATTCAACTTTTTCCCTTTAAGACAGAAACCCCTCTAAAGAATCTCATCATCAGTCCCATAAATCTCTTTTAATTTTTGGAATTTCAATTTAATACAATGGAGAAAACCCCTTCATCAGTTTATTAGTTCACATCTATAAAATTTTCACTAAGGGAGTTGTGTGAATCTTTATTGTTAGTTTCAATAAAATAAAAACGTCAAAGTCTTAAAATAACGCGAAATTAATACTCATTTATTTTTTGATTACTTATGTCTATGTTTTTCTAAATTTGTATCGAGTACTAAACAACTCGTAGATAACGCATGTTTCAACTAAACTATCGTAAAAACTTCTTCCAGATTACGACCATATCTCTTTGAGGAAACCTTCGAGTGAAGGCGCGTCAATTTAATATTTCACTCCCAATTCGGCACTAATCCGCTACGAAGGAAGCTACTCCCTTTTTAAGCGAAGGATTACAACCGACAGTCTTCAGATGTCTTGAAATAAGTTGAAAATATTCACTCGCGAAGTTGCGATACAAAGGAATCATTTCCAATTTTGCTCCCGTCATTGAAATTGGAGATATGAAACGAATTGTTCTTTGTTGGTGTATTAATACTTTAGATGAAAGTAAATTTAAACATTTTGACAAGATTGAAGTTGAATTGCTTCTCTTTCTCTTTCGAAGTGGGGTTCGAAAGTAAACCATGAATTGCTTCCCTGTCCTGACTTTCTTAGAAGGGTACGTGACTTGGTTAGGACTAGTAATAATAATAAAAAGTCTTAAGAGTAATAAAATGTGTTATTTGAAACTGGGACAGCAGGGGAAATTCTTAGCCAATATGAGATACTATTCATTGGCAATATTTCGTTCACCATTAAACTGGTGGTATTTGAATAATAGTTAGTCCCCCCTTAGTCAACTTAAAAAAATCTAAAACTGTCTAAAGAATCTGGTTTATGCACCTTGAACATACAGTCGTGATCATTAAATTGCATTTTTTTTATTTACTCATTCATTTCAAGGTTGGGAGTCGAAAACACGGTCTAAAGTAAAGACTATGCCAACTCAGCTCTTATAAGTAACAAGATTTTAATTATGCATAAGTTCATCGTAACGAATCATCACTGTTACAATAACACTGGAGACTTTATATTACCTCATTACCAGATAGGGTGTATGAAGCACCAGTTTTTACTGGTGAGATCAATCTATAAAATTTCAAAATTTATTCGAATGTTATTATAGGTTTTGTTTGATAGCTGATTTAAGTTGATGGATGAAGAATAATGTAGTGCCCACAAGTAATGCGAGACAGGGGCAGGAAAAAGAAGATAATTATTATAGGCTTATAGGATTCGATATTATAGGATTTCATTTCATTTCATTTATTTTCAAAAAGTTAAACTTACATAATACCTATAGCCTATCCACACTCCCTCGCGGATTGCTCGCAAACCCGCGACCAACTCACGACACAGGAGTGTGGATTCCATTCGCATATTCACGGTTTCGCGTAAGATCCGCGCCTCGTTCTCATTGTCGGTATTTTGTCCCGCGATAAAGAAGTCGAAGTCGAACAATATTGTCAAATCTATGTAAGTGTGGATTGTTGACAGATTCGCGTCACGTCGCGAAGTGTGGATAGGCTATCGAATAAACTCGTCACTCGTGCTAGCCGTTTGGTTTTAATTTTGACTCGTCATAAGGGAATTTAAATTTGAATGCCTATAGCCGTTTCAGGCTACTCATATTAAAACGGAAATACCCGAAATATTTCAGGGAATATAAATTAGTTTCCATCCGCTGCTTTGCTTTCATACAAATAAAACAAAACTAGAGGATGAATTACAAAACCATAATATAACATCATATTTTATGTGATTTCTATGTATAATATGTAAGTATTTACAAAAAAAATGTATCTATGTAGTTTATCAGTCATCTGGTTACCTTAACACAAGCATTAAATTGCTTAGCTTGGGATTAGATGACGCTGTGTGGCATGTCCAAGGATACTTATTTATTTATTAATGATTTATTTATTAAAACCGTGTTGGCCAAACCGTGTTGGGTTCGTATCCGGCCGTACATCAAGAGATTCAAGAGATTAGAGTCATGTGTCCCCCCCCCCCCTGCCAGCGAAACCGTCGTATTTGGAAATGTGAAAAAAATTACAGTAGTAGGGCATTTTTATGAAATTTTAAGGAAAACTATTAGCGCCAAGTAGGTTTTACAGGTTGACGAGTAAAAGTGAATAAGCTAACTAACTTCAATTCAGTTTATAACTGTTAAAAACATCATTGAATGTGTACATTATAAATACGAGGAAAAACATTCACATATTGGACAACCACGGACTCTACATTGAGCGTGGCCCAACACGCAATTTTGCCCAGTTATTGATACTTACAATTGAGATAGGTACTCTCTTTTCTTCATTAGTCAGCTCCACACGTATTGGTCATGTCTTTCCCGTAGGTAGGTCAGATTACGCGAAAGAATGGATTAAGGGCTTGGCAAAGCCTGCTTCATCTCAACAATGTCCCAGGCACCTATATAGCGCAGCGTTGAGTACCTATAGCTTACCTTTCGATACAGTATATTTTTTAAGATACCCACAATGTTTTGATTCTTCCAGAGAATCTTAATTTGGGAATGTATAATGATCACTCCTTGCGGTCGCGTCTCACACCAGACGATGCGATTTGTAGTAGGTAACTTCCTGTTGTGTTAATATAATGTCTATAGTTCAGCCAAATTAGATGTTGAATGTTTGTAAACAAACTGTTATTACTTAACCTAAAAATAACTTTCTTTTTGAGGAGTAGACATATTTCTCAACTAGTGGGGATTTGTCAATTACTATCAACTCGGCCACAAAACCAAATCAGTTTATGAGTGATAGTTTTTTTACAAACATTTTACATCGAATTTGGCTGAAGTATAGTACAACTCACGATAGTATTGAAAGTGAAACAGGATAATCAGTTAGCTCTGAAAAAACGTCAAAAAACTACTTTATTACTTACAGCTACATCAAGACTGTTGAATATCTACGAGTATGATGTTTGCTTCGTCCGACACATACATTTTGAACAGCCGCTATGCTATTTCAGGCTATTGTCCACCTTAAAATATTCATTCAGTTTCAAAATACCCGAATCAATAAAGAATCATGTTATGTACAAAATTCTCAATAATATTTTGCCATTAAGGAATTCTGAGGGGTGGAAATCTATCTTCGAATGATGAATTGATACTTTCCTTAAAACCTTCGGGAACGTTTTTATCTTATTGACGTTTATCGTATAACCAACTTTACGTTCGTTGATTTGAGATTCTAAATCACAAAGTATTAAGCTTTGCAAATATTTGTAAGTTTGGAAATTAATTTGTGAAGAATTTCTGAAAAAATATATTTTTCACATCTAAATACGTTTCGAAATTATAAAATAAATAACTTGAATGTCGATTTAGTTTTTTTCTTACAAAACAATTTTTGTGCATAGGTAAATGTTTTACTGCTAGAACATTTTTATTTGTGATATATGTAGAGATGTCAAAAACTCATATTATGAGTTTTTGACATCTCTACATATATCACAAATAATAATAATTATATTATAATTATTCCTAGACACGCTACAGTTTTACAAAAAAATTGGGTTATGTCTGGTTTTTGAGCCAACGATGGTTCCTTTGAAAGTTCGGAACAAAAGTGTTTTCGCATCGGCTGAAAACCTGATGATTATATTTTGCGCTCTAGTATTATTCTGCGGTAGGGTCACAGCATAAATAACAGTAATATCAGTAAGGGCTGCCATTTATATCGCAAGACTGCAATTTATAGCTTGCGTTTATCATCTCATCGAGTTTCTTTCGTTGGTATCACGGCGTATGAGTGCTATAATGTGGCGGAAAAATGTTATTTTGTTGCTCTAATGTTTTTGTAAGATGCTCTTAATGGCATATCCGATAGAAGACCTTGCTATATCTGTATGATAATTATTTGGGTGATATTTTTGTTAGATGCTTTTCATTGCATATCCGATTAGAAAACCTTGCTATATCTGTATCATTTCGTGTGTTGTTTTTGTTAGATGATCTTCATGGCAGATCCGATAAAAAACTTTTGTACTGATAGGAGAACTAATGTTACTTGCAAAAACAAAGATTTGAAACAGCTTTAATAGTATAAGTTATCCGGTTAAACTGTAGGTGTAATTATTACACAAGGCTTCGTTTTTTAATGTTCATAATTTCATGTTAAAGAATAGACGTATCCCTTACTACCTAAACATCTACAATAAATTTGCTAGAACATTAAGATAAACTACTTTACGTTTTACTTTGACAAAACTGAAACTCAGTTAATCCACCACAGAAATGTATCTAATTCAGTTTTAGCTTCGGGTCACTAAATAGGAAACTTGCAGTAGGTAATCTAATTAAACAGCGGAGCGCTTACATTGATGATCGTACAACCACTTTGTTCGAGTATTAACTAGATTAAACAATTCCGCGCTAGTGCTATGAGCAGGCACGAATTGGATAAGTAGTGATTCATTTGCTTATTGAAAAGTTTCAGCAGTTTTTTTTCTACGCGTCAAATATAGTTTTTACGCACGTAAACGTATATGTCTTGCATCGCTCGCATTCTGGATAAACATTTCCTGTGTGTGAGCTCTTCCGTTAAAATGAGCAGTAAACGCGCAGAACAAAAAAAAGGTCATCTAAAATCATCACCTTTAATTTGTAAACTGAGTGGGCTTTGAGGGTAAAAAGCAAAAGGATAAGTTTGTTTTTGAAAATTATTTATACAGCCTATTTTACAGTAGGTAAAGAAAAATATCAGAAAACAAAAAAAAATGTAACACAAAACCAAATATAATATAACATTGAATTACAATAAAACAGTTCCAAATAAAATCATGGCATAACACGAATTAAACAGTGTAAAGTGAACTTATGGAGTAAACTAATGGAGTAAACATATAACAACAAATTAATTATGAGCTAAGACACAATCAGCCTAAAGTGAAGCCAGTGAAGTTAAAGTTGTAACAGTCCTAAAATCAAATATGATAAAACAGAAAACTCCTATCGTAATAGCTCAAATGGGCTAAGAAGTAGCAAATACTGTAGTGAAACAAGTGAAGTGTCTAAAGTATGAACTGAAACATGAGCTAAGACGTAGCAACTAGTGTAGTGAACGTGAAGTGGCTAGTGAAAGTATGTGATAGTGAACGATATGGTCGCATTATGACCGCGTGGATGGCGCTGTTCGGGCTAGTGTGGCTGTTGCGAGTGCGCGGGTCGCTTTGCGGCTGCGCGGCGTGCAAGCGAGCTAGACACGAGCTGCACGATACACACGAGCCTAACAGTATACAGTCTCACAGTTCACACGAACACGGGTTGCACGAACCTGAACAATTTACGCAGAGCCCGCGCGAGGAGCGAGCGCCGTTCGATGTTATCGCATTGCAGCAGTACACGCGAGACGCGACTGTACAGACTGATTTTGATGATGAGATCGAAGATCTTGATAAGATTGAGCTGCAGATCACCGAGGAGTGTAAGTAGCTTTAATTTTTTTTTATTTCAGCTTTACTTATTAGAACGCGTTCTTCAAATCCATAGAGAACCACAAAGTATAAAACGTTGGCAAAGATATTGTCAACAAAATATCAAAGGCTTGGCTTCAGCCACATCGTAAAGGGATAAAATAAAACTATCACGAACGCGATTCCCATGTAGCTTTTGGCGTTGTACACAAGATGTGCTGCCAACGCAACGGCCTAGTAAAGTAATGGCATACGTGACACTATTGTAACGCCTAAAACCCGATTTTGGAAGAGTTTTATAGCCTTAAAAACTGTTCAAACTTAAAAATATTATTGTCTCAGAAATTCATACTACTAGGTATACCTTTTTTGTTGTTGAAATGTTGGTTTTCCAGCAACAATATGGGCAGACGACATCAATAAAGTCGGGCAAACGATGGATCGAACTGGTGCAGAGTGTCGGATGGTAAATGCTAAGGGTCTTACCCAGCAGTGGGTTAAGTCGGGCTGTGGATGATGGTGATGAGCCCCTAATGGACAGACTAAAAGTCGAGATATATATAAATGAAACAAATTAAATAATCTAATAAAGTTAAGTAACGGATAAGTAAGTTCATGTTCTAATATATTTTTGATTGGTGAAAAAACCTTAAAACGAAATCGTTTTACAGACTCCATCCAAATTTCCAATACAATATTTGGTACCTTTAAGCCCATGTTTCACAAAAAAGTAATGTAAATAATGTAGTAGTAGGTATTGATTATTATTTCTGAGAATAAATTTCAGTACCAAAACTTCACATAACAACAGATTTAGTTGTTCTTTATGAAAACATAACTATAATGTCTACAATGTCTTAAGAAAATAAGTATTTATTTTCTCGTAACAAAGTCTTTCGCTTACCTACATTATGTCCAACAAAAGACCTAAACAAACACTGACTAACACATACTTACAGAGATTTAGTGGAGAATAAGGAGATGTGGTTTTCTTTAATTTTATTTTATACTTTCGTTGAAAAAGTCAAAAAGATTATTTTTATGGACATAATTATGTATGTTTTCATAAATATCAAAATAATCCGAGTATCAAGGTGTTGCGTTGTAAAAAAATCCTGTTGGTACCATTTAATTCCCATACATTTTTGTGTCTAAAATCTATGCAAAAATACATGAATATCGATGATATTTTGGAAAAAAACTAGTTAAAAAGTATCCATACCAAACAAGTTTGATTTAGGTACATGATGCCATTTTCTTGTACGTACCAGAGCAATAATTACGCGCATCTAATTGACGTTTAATAATGTAAGCAACTGTTGTTTAGAGTCATGATGACAGTCAATTTAAGGCTATTTTGCATTGTATAAATGATACTTTATTAATCACAATTCTCCAACAGTTTACAGCAATCTCGCAAAATTAATCAAACGGTTTTTACAACTTTACTATAACAATGAACTGTTTAAACCAGATTTTCAATCCCACAAAATTAATCCTAACTCCACTAGATGCAAAATCCGAAGTGAAGTAAAATAGTCGGGAGCCTCTTGGTGCTACGTGTCGCAAACATGCTATCAAACAATGCCCACCTCCCCTGAGTGACGCGACTGTCTAGTGCCTTAACGTGAGTCGCGTATTTGAATAAGTTATCGTCTTCGCGCCACTGTCTCCCTTCCAGTTTGTCATTATTACATGGATTATTATACGTAGAGAGCTGTTGGCTAAGTGAATACTGAAGATGGGTTTGAATCTAGGCTATAAATATTTTTTTTAATTCGAAAAATTGATACTGGTACGAGCTAATGGTGCAGTAGGTAATTTCGTGACTAAACCCACTTAGACAGCTTCACATAACATTGATATTTTTAAGACCGATTGACAAGATAGTAAAGATACTGTACGTTTAAGCATGTTTTATCAAAAATATCCAATGTTCCGTAAAAGCATTATTTTGCTTCCTGGCGCTGTACAAATAAATAATTGTAAATAGATGCAGGTTTTACTCTACAAATCAATAATTTATATTTCGGAAGACTATTGTAACTATTAGTAAATAGGAGTAGTTTGAAGCTTCAAATTTTAAAGGTAAAGAACCGATTTTGTTGCAATTTGCAAAAAGGCTATGATCGGTTATGTAGGTATTATGATCAAATGACGCATGAATCTTAAATCTTGATATTTTCTTATAATACAAAATATAGATTATGTGTTTATGTTGAACTCCAATATTACTTAGCAGTTAACTAGTGGACACCAATGTGTGACCGCTAATAATTAACCAAACCTAACTTCACTAACGATATATCGAGAACGTCGTCACGCTTCATAAAATAAGAAAAATCTCATCTTAAAAATTACTTCTTCATAAATCGAAGGAATCCTTGCAAAACGACTGAGAAACTGTTTTAGGATAGACATCTAAAATATTTTGCAACGCGTTTGTAAGGAAAAATTGGGTAAACAAATTTTTCCTCCAATATCACCCACGTTTCATAAAAATCCAATATCGATAGGAAAATTTATTTTGTTCTGATTAGTTTCAATGAAGCAATATTTTTCTTTCTCATTTTGCACTGAAATAATAGAAAGACAGCAAATATCTAGTGGCAATTTAATTTTCCGGGGTATTACTCAAAATATAAGTTTCAACTTTTAATTCCCACGAGAAGTTGGGTAAGTTATGTTAGCCTGAAAATTTGATGTTTTAGATAAAATTACTTTAATAGTAGCCGTATCCAGGTCAAAATAATTTAGCTCTCTCAGTTTTTTGAAAAGTAATGTTCATAAATCCCATAAAATAAAGATTTATTTTAGATTGATCATAATTAGTGTATTTCTGTCTAATAATTATGTTATCTGATTCATTCTAACAATATTAATTATTCTGTTTTTTTAATCTTTCAATTAAAAATGTCGAAGTTAATTGTTAATACGAAAAAATTACTTAGAGGCCATTTTCACTGCTATTCAGCTAACTTAAATAAAAAAAAGTATTGCGTTTCCATTTTAATTGTTTTTCGATTACTATCATATCGATTCGGGCTATGACCCAGTTCATGTCTTTTGAGTTATCTTAATCCGGTAAACAAAATATTTCCTGTTTCTACGCTTTGTGAATCATGTTACCCTAGTGTCATATTTCGTCTAAGGAAATTCTCCTGAGAGAATGTTCTATTGAGCAATACCATTCCTGCTTTGGCAGGCACTTGGTTCCTTGTGATATTTTATTTCAGAGTGCAATCAAAATCATAGAGTGCAATCAAACATATCTGTTTGCCAATTTAGATAGTGCCTCGTCTTTCGATCGTATTTCAATACAAAACACACATGATGGTCGTAGTTTTGAATTCTGGGCATGAGGCAGCTGATTTTTTGTTTTAAAAACCTTGTAACCTTTAATTGGTGAAGGAAAACATAGTGAAGAAACCAGTATGCTTTCTCATAGCGGTAATGTCAACTTGTCATGAATAAAATGCAAAACATAAATGTAGGCAGAACAAATACGTGATATGTCCAAATACATATTGGTACATGCCCACATCTTGCAGAAGTTAACTTTCCATACGTGACAGGTTGCAAGCCCATCAACGCTAAAGAGCTAACTGGTTTCCTCACGATGTTTTCCTTCACCGTTAAAAGCTCATGTTAAAAAAGGCATAATTTTTCGATGCGAAAAGTCCATTGATGCCGACCCACGACCTTCGGATCGAAAGTCGAAGTAATAGAGGTACAATTCCTACTCGTACCTTACTACTTAGAGATCTTGAAAATAATTTAATACAAATATCCAAAAGACCTGAGAGTTGGTCTACAATGCTTTGGTACAGTTAAGATACAGTTAGTTTCATTTCTGAAATCAAAATTTAACAAAATGCCATTTTTCGTAACGGTTGCCGTAATAATTCAATTTACTTTAGGATTTGGGGCCGAACGTAAATATATAGGGAGCTTCAAATAAACGGTTGAATTGACGAAATGTAAATTAGATTAATTTAAATTCGTGCAACAGTGGGCACGGCTTGTGATTGGTGCAAACATGTCTGTTATCTGTATAATATAAAGGGTTATATAATACATGATCGGTTAAGTGACTCCGCTTTTGATTTACAATTTCCATTGTGGTTTAGAATTTCATGATAATTTATATAAATTTTACATGTATTAGAAATATTTTAACGGTATGTATTGAAATAAATAATATCACTAATATTATAAAGGTGAAAGTTTGTGTGTGTGAATGTTTGTTACTTCTTCACGCTCAAACGGCCTGACGGATTTGAATGAAAGGTACCAGGATTACTTAATACCCTGGATTAGGCTATTTTTGATCCCGTTATTCCCATGGACATGGGAACTATTCAAGCAGCTAGTACTTTCATAAAATTTAACTTACGATAATTGATCGTGAAACGAAACTAGTTTTCGCTTTAGAAATTTTCCATCATGCGGTTAGTAATGGGTTCTCACAAGTTCCTACAAGTGCTATTATTAAATATTAATAATGGTTATAAGTTCGTGAAACTTTACCATAAAAAACCACCACCTTAGAGCATAGGCACACTAAGTATCACTACGCGATTTTGTGTAGCGCGTCACCTGCTCTAGCGCGTTTTACAAACGCGAGGATAGTACGGTCATACGGTAATGCACGGTCACAGAAAGACACCTACATTTTGTTCGCCTTGCGATAAAAACGCGCAATAATGGCGCGAATTTTTTATTTAAATCAGGATGTCGGAACATGCCTTTACTTTTATCATCTGATTTCAACACAAAACACTTTACACTTGTTACACACAGATAAAACTGTGGTTTATCGAATAACTTTGAGCTGACAACTATCCGGTGGCGAAGTTATCTTTGCCCTGTAATATTCAATGTGCATAAACAGTTATTTTTAAAACCAGTAGGTATCTGAAATTACAGAATTTTATAATAAACTCTGAAAGTTTTAAAATGAAACAGCTTAGGTATATTTTTGCGCAGAATTTCCTAAATTAGTTTAAACAATGCAAGCTTCTCACCAAGAGTATCATGGCTTTTATTAAAAATAATTTAAAATGCTACTCCCAGTTGTACACTTATTTTATTTTTAAACACCCTCTTGTGTACGAACATTCTGGTGTTCCGGTTATGAATAGACTATGGTGCCCAACCTTTGGTAATTAAGCTAAATATTGATAAAACCAATTCTTTTTGACAAAACACCATTTTATCCTCAAGAAATGGTTCACATTCTCTTAGATTTTGAAACATTAATTTATATTTTCTTTCCAATTTCATACTGATACTATAGGTACAGTAGCAGTTTTAATGTTACCTTAAATATAAATTTAAACTGGTTCTGACAAAAATTGTGTTTGGTAAAATTGTGTAAATAAGTAGTTTTTCAGTTTTTTTATAAATCAGACTTTTTAATATGAAAGTTGTTGAAGAGTGTTTTTTTTATTTTGTGAGTTTTCCTATTTTATGGTAACCCTAACTCTCCGTTTTGTTTACAGCAAACGTCGGCAACTACGAGTGCGGGCGGGAACAAACGATGCAGAGTCCGGGCGGCACAGGAAGCTACCAGGTTTGCTTTGTCATAATTATCAGGCGCTTTTAGTTTTGCTTAGTAGCTGGTTCTGCTTGCAAAAAGTTCAAGAAGAAGCTTGAAAACCCACGAGAATAATGTTGATAATATAACATAAAATAGTTTTAAAAAAGGCAACCTAGAAGCATTGGAAGCCACTGGCACAGGATCGGATAAAAATGGCGTGAAAATGAGGAGACTTATACTCAGCAGTGGGTGGATGTGAGCTCTTACAGATAAAAGATATAAGTACTTACAGATAAAAGTCCTTGTTAACTTAAAAAGTATTAGTTACTTGGGTGAAATGTTGCATGTCTTTCCTTAACTTTTGCGATCACAGTAAATTTTTTAGCTCACTCTACGTTTCGGCTGCGATGCCTGAACAGTAACAGTGTAACCTGGCGAACTAATTTATTGCGTGAATCCTGTGTCAATATAATTAAAAATATACCCTGCGTGTTTATACAATAAATGATCGCTAGATTAATTTCCAATTTAGCGCTCAACGAATCAAGTCAAATTTATATTTTTCATAACAAAACAGTGATACAAAACTATGTAACTGACGTAAATATAAAACTAAACACCAATTAAATGTTTTCACATATAGTTTTAATTTTTTTTTGACTTAAAAGGCATAAAACATAAAATGAAGAAAACTTATGAAGTAAGCAGATAGATACAAAGGAGTAAATATTATAATCATAAATATTACAAATACTCTCGAGTACAATCAATTTATGTGCTTAAACAAAGTTATAATGGCAATGGTCGTTTCAACAGCAAGTATGATTGTACGATAACCGTAGAGGCTTCGCCCATTTGGGTGAAGTGCCCGGATCAGGAGGGAATAGCACTTCTACAGATGACGAGAAAAGACGGACGCTTACAATTCGGCACTGTACCAACCACAGTATAAATGAGCCACTTACTTGATTGTTCGCCCTTCCTCGATGCGAATCTTCTTCTGCCGGCCGGCTAATATCCTTTTTGTTCTTGGGAATAGCTTGAATATGATAAAATCCACCACACAATAATAAATTCACGGATAGAAAAATGTTCGTGGAGCACTCGAGCGCAGATGTTAGTTCAATGGAAAAAAACGAAGAGGGCGCTAGTTGGTTCGTATCCGTCCGTTTCGTTCGGTAGCTCATTAGGTGCATTATGGAATACACCGCTGTGATTGGTTGATTCGATTGCTTTGGTCGCGTCTTTTTTAAAGCAAGGATGAGAGACTTTTTGCTTAAGCTAACTTATGAAAACTGTACATACCGCCCACCAAAATACACAATGGTATTTTCATAACAAATAATAATGAAAAGAAAGGAGGCGATATAAAATGAAAAAGATAATTGTATGTTATGTAACGAAATATTGATGTCGAAGATGTGAACACAACTAACGTAATGAACGATTTTAGGGAATAATTTGAGAAAGAGAAAAAGTTGGTTCACCATCTCGAGCTTATCACTTAGAAAACAATAACGTAATTAGTGTGAGTTCTGATTTGTATCAGACTCAGTAGGCAGTAAACAAAGTTTTGTCAATGCTCGCTTAAAAACCGATCCGTTAGCTGTACGCACCGTAGCTACTCGTACAACTCCGTCTGGACCATTATGTAAATCTAGGACTCGCGCGAGAGGCCAATGCAGTGGAATCGTATTTTCGTCCTTGAGTAGAACTACCGCACCAGTTGTTAAAAGTTGACCTGGCTTTGTCCATTTTGCTCGCAGAGTTAATGATTGTAAATATTCGACCTTCCATCGTTTCCAGAAATCTTGCTGGAATCGTTGGAGAAGTTGCCAACGGCCAATACGATTCAGTTTAAGATCAGTCAAATCCCTATCCGGAACTGCGGTCAAAGGTTCTAATGTTAAGAAATGGCCTGGCGTTAACACGTGAAGATCATTTGGATCTGAACTGAGGGGACAGAGAGGCCGTGAATTTAACATTGCTTCGATTTGGATGAATACGGTCGATAATTCTTCAAACGTCAATGTTTGATCTCCAATGATCCGATATAAATGTGATTTGACTGCTTTTACCTGAATTTCCCATACACCCCCGAAATGAGGTGATGCGGGGGGATTGAAACGAAATGTTATCTGATCTCTGTCACATGCTTGTTGCATTAATGTATCAAGTTTATTGCACGCTCCAACGAAATTAGTACCGTTATCGGAATGAATTATACTAACTCTACCTCGTCTTCCTACGAATCGTCGAAGGGCGGCTAAATACGCTTCTGTCGACATGTCAGAAGCTACTTCAAGGTGAACGGCCTTAGTTGTGAAGCAAACAAATAAACAAAGATAAGCTTTCCCAACTTTTGCTCCGCGATGGGTGCCTAGCTTAATTCGAAAAGGCCCTGCATAATCGACACCGACAACAGAAAATGGTTTCACTTGATTAACCCTGACAGCTGGCAAATCTCCCATTAAGGGTTCAAGAGGAGTGGGGCGCACACGAAAACATTTTACGCATTTTGAGAGACAGTGTCTTATAGCCCTCTTTGGAGACAGGATCCAAAATAGTTGGGTGATCAAGTACTGCACAGTATTGATTCCAGCGTGACAGTTTTCACGATGAATTGCTTCGATAATAAGATAGGTTAGTCGGGAATCTCGCGGAAGTAGTGCTGGATGCTTGTGTTCGAACTCAAGACCTGAATGTGATAGTCTGCCACCTACTCGGAGGATGCCACTTTTGTCGATAAAGGGATTTAGTTTACGCATTTGTTTCGATAAAGTTTTACCTTCCGTGAGTTGAGTCATGACGTCACTAAAGTGCATCTTCTGAGTGCGCTGAACGTAAACTAAGAGCGATTCATGAAGCTCTCTAGTATTCAAGGTCCTGGTTAAACAGCTGTCTACGCGGGCATTGATGCGCATGTTATTGATGAAACGTAGGCTATAAGCAAGAACACGTTGTGATTTACGAATGGAAGAAAATTTTACCAGAAGTTCATCCAAGAAGTGTGTATGTGTAGTATCATCTACGATTAAAGTCGTTATTCGTTCTTCAGTTTCTGCGAGAGGGATCTGCCTTTTATAAGTTTGTTTGGGCCAATGTTCTTCAGATTGGGCAAGCCAAATTGGTCCCGCCCACCATAACTGACTTCGCACTAATTCGCCTGGCAACATACCACGTGATGCTATATCGGCTGGGTTGTCTTCAGTTGGTACGTGGTTCCATGTAGCTGTTGGTATGGTATCCTCAATGTGACTGACTCGATTTGCAACAAATGTTTTCCAACGACAAGAAGGAGAATCCAGCCATGATAAAACAACGGTTGAGTCTGACCAAGCGATAGTGTTGAACTCTTGGATTGATAAAGCGTATGTCTCTTGCACGAGTTTTAGTAAATCAGATAACAGAACTGCAGCACATAATTCAAGACGTGGTAACGATATCTTTTTTACCGGAGCGACGCGGGCCTTTGCACAGATGAAAAACACTTCAACCTTGTTGCGGAGATCTTCTGTTCGCAAGTATACAACTGCTCCATACCCAGCTTCCGAACTATCAGCGAATCCGTGAAACTGAATCGATTTGACGTCGGTTCCTGACAGATGTCTTGGAATTTGTAGTGTTTTTACCAAATCTAATTGGTCACAGTAGTTGTCCCATTGCTGCATAATGTCTTGAGGAGGCGCTTCATCCCACTCTATCTTTAAGATCCATAATTTTTGTATATAACATTTTGCGAGAAACGTTAACGGTGTGAGAAACCCCAAAGGATCGAATATACGCGCGAGTTCACTTAGTATGGTTCGTTTCGTGCATTTACGTATCAACGGTTTGACATCAAACATGAATTTATCTGTACTCGGATTCCATTTTAGACCTAGGATTTTGATAGTGTCACAGGTTTCTGTGTCTAAGGACACGTCTTCGTTAGTAATCAGGCGTTCTTCGGGTGGCAAATCATTGAGCAAGTCGGGAACATTGCTTGTCCACTTACGTAGTTGGAAACATCCCTTAGACATCATTTGAATCAGTTCTTGTTTTGTTTGCTGTGCTAGTTCTAAAGTGGAATTTCCGCTAACAATGTCATCAACGTATACGTCCGTTTCCAGAACAGACGCTGCCTTTGGATAGTCCTTTCCATGATCCTGAATTAACTGTTTGATGGTACGTAAAGCAGAGTGTGGGGCAGAAGAAGTTCCGTAGGTCACGGTGTTGAGGCGATACTCAAGGATTGGTTCGACGTCGTTAAATCTCCAAAAGATGCGTTGATAATCGCGGTGAGCCTCATTACATAGTATCTGTCTATACATTTGTCGAACATCGGAAGTATACACGACAGCATGGATTCGAAATCTTAGCAAAAGTTCTACTATGTTTGCTTGGAGTTTTGCTCCGATGAGAAGAGTTTCATTCAGTGACACTCCAGTATGATCTTTTGCAGATGCATCAAAAACTACGCGCAATTTGGTGGTAGAGCTTTCTGGACGTATGACGCAATGGTGTGGTATGAAATATTTACCCTTACTCAAGTCTTCGATATGTACCTTGCTCATATGACCATTATCGATGTAATCGTGCATGAAATCATTGTACTGTTGTCGGAGATTAGAATCTTTACTGAGACGTCGTTCGAGTGCGTGGAATCGTTTGAGTGCGACATCGCGGGATCCTGGAAAGTCACTACGTTCCGATTTGAATGGTAATGTGATTGTGTACCTTCCGGAGTCATCCCGTGAATGTTCGGTAGCATATTTTGTTTCGCAAAGCTCTTCATCTGGGGTCAATTTCGTGGAAGTTGGAATATTGTCGAGTTCCCAGAATCGTTTCAGTTCATCATCTAATCGAGTTTCCACGCAACCGTTGTTAAGGAGAAATGATCTAGTTTCAATGTCATGAGAGTGAGTTCCTTCCACGTTTCCTGTCAACACCCATCCGAAAACAGTGTTGAGTGCCGATGGTGAGTGAGGTCCTCCTTTGATAACTCCACTAAGCAACATTGAAGCAAATATTTCAGCCCCGAGTAGTATATCAATCGCTCCTGGTAGGTAACACTTCGGATCTGCTAGTGGAAGATGTTGAACATGATTCCACGTTGTCGTGTTGAGCTTCATTGCTGGCATATTTCCGCAGATGTTGGGCAACGTCAATGCTTCTACATTAAATAACACTTCTCCACTGATTCCAATGTTCAGAGTAACATTCCCGGAGACTGCTGATGTGGACTGACCTAACCCACTTATTTTCCGGGGAGACCCAGTGTGTTTCAATCCTAATGACGCTGCAGCTCGTTCGGTTATGAAGTGTGCCTGACTACCGGAGTCAATCAATGCACGCAATTTTTGGAAATGATTCTCTGAATCTTTCACTTCGATTATCGCTGTAGATAAGAGGACAAGTGACCGATCGCCCAGATTAGTCAAAACGACCTGATGGTTAACGTTTCCGGATTCGTTATGTTGTTTGTTTGAATCGTCTTCTTTAACCCCGGCGTCGGCAACGGATGCACTAGGACAGTCATCGGGATGTAGGAGAGTATGATGTCGTTGCCGGCATTTTAGACATTTAAATATTGATTTGCAATCACGCAAACCATGCGATGTTTTTAGGCAGTTAAAACACCAGCGGTTGGATTTCGCATATTCCACTCGATCTTCTATCGATTTTTTAGAAAAGGCTGCGCAGTAGGTGATGGAATGATTTTCACCACAAAAGGTGCATTTAGACATAGTTATGTTGGCAACGGACGAATTCACCGGTCTAGTTTCTGTATTAGACAAGAAAGCTGAAGTTGTCGGTTTCTTAGTCGTGATCGGTTTTAGGTTTGGATATGACCGGCGTTCTGTGATACTTTTATCGGTGCTACTGAAGTGTGTATCTCGGACAAGGGCTTCACATTTTGCATAGAGGAAGGTTTTGAGTGTTGCATAAGTTGGCAATTCATTATCCGGATATTCTTGTTCGAATTCGCAACGAATCTTTGAGTCAAGCTTTGACAGGACCAAGTAACATAATATGAAATCCCAATGTTCTATTGGCAAATCAAGCCTTTTCAGTATAGCCAGATTTTCGTTGAACAGATCCAATACGCGCCGAAAATCGTATGCATTGTTTGATTGCAAAGACAGATTTTGCATTTCTTTCCAACATGTGAATGCCAACTCACGTTTGTCTTTGTAGCGAACAACAAGTGCATTATAAGCTTCACTGTAATATTTCCCAGTTGCTGGAAACACTCGAATAACGGCTGCAGCATCACCGGCTAGACTAGAGACGAGATAATGCATACGCTCTGTATTCGATAGAGAGGTATTTTCATGGATCAATGATTGGAATATGTCATAATATTCTGGCCAGGTCTTAATATTACCCGAGAAAGTGGGTAAATTTATCTTAGGTAATTTCACCTTTACTCCAACCTCAGATTTTTGCAAAGAGTTATCCAATGATCTGTTTACTTCAGCAGCTGTGGTGGTGAATCTTCGGTGGATAGTGAGAATTTCAAAATATATGTCATCCCAGTCAGATCTAATTTGATCCTCGGCTTCCTCAGTTGTTGGATCAATCACACTCAATATATCATCATGAGCTTCCTCAAATCTAGCAGCATGTCGGGCAGCATCACTAAAATATGCCATGAACTTGTCGACTAGTTGTTCATCCTTTTCAGCTAATTTTGCAACTTCTAATATTTTGGTTAATCGGTTAAATGCTAATGTACGTCTACGTTGCATTGCTGGCAGATCGTGAATTGTTTTAGATTGATTCATCTCTATAGATTTAGTTTTAGCTTTAATTCTTCGCATAGGTGTGTAAGACATTTTTGAATCGGTATAGGTATGTGTATGTGTAAGCAGTTTATTCTGTTTGAGTTAATGATAAGATAATTTTATGATTCAGATTGAATGACACTATAATGTATTAATTTTTTATGTAATATATATTATATATTTTTTTTTTATTATAAGTACCATGAAAGAATAACAGAGAGTAGGTAGTATTTATAACTTGTAGGCACCAACATCTACTTTCATAATAGCTTGTAATAAATGAAACTGCAAACTTGAAAGATAATAGGAATTATGCAAGATTATGTGTTAGGAAATATTAAAAATCAAAGTCTAGATTGCTTATAAAGTTTAGAATAATACTTCTGAAATTATCTATTTGACAATAAGCTGTTTGATCAGAATAACCCTGTTTTACACACTTAGAATAGGACCGCTTAGTATTAGTTTCCAAATAATACACTTCAATAAAATTAAATGACTTACTTTGATAGGCTTGAATAGAGAAACGATAGGTAGTTATGATGTTATGATCTAGGCAACAATTTAGGTAAGTACTAAGGTTAGAATTGCAAACGATGGAAGGCAAAGTACGGTATGAATGAGATTATTTGCACTTGTATTGTAATTACAATTTAACCCAGTCGAATGTATGTAACCAGATGCGATGCGTACGAACTATTTGATAAGATAACTGGTATAACGATAAGTAGTTGAACCTAGGTTTGATAGAAATAACGTTCACGTGTAGTAGGTAGGTATTAGTAGGTACGGTAAGCTTGCGAGATAAGTATCTAATACCTACCTGAGATTGACTGAACTATTACGAATTATTCGCAGAGTGATAAGCCGCGAGTAGTTTGTAGTTAGAACTTATAATGTAGGAAAGATTCGATGGTGGTAAGCTAATGGCGGCTGTACAGATCGGACAGGAGAAGATTTTCAGATGGAATACTTTTGTTAGGAACTAAGGTTCCCTGGTTTCGGCACCAATAAAATGTACGATAACCGTAGAGGCTTCGCCCATTTGGGTGAAGTGCCCGGATCAGGAGGGAATAGCACTTCTACAGATGACGAGAAAAGACGGACGCTTACAATTCGGCACTGTACCAACCACAGTATAAATGAGCCACTTACTTGATTGTTCGCCCTTCCTCGATGCGAATCTTCTTCTGCCGGCCGGCTAATATCCTTTTTGTTCTTGGGAATAGCTTGAATATGATAAAATCCACCACACAATAATAAATTCACGGATAGAAAAATGTTCGTGGAGCACTCGAGCGCAGATGTTAGTTCAATGGAAAAAAACGAAGAGGGCGCTAGTTGGTTCGTATCCGTCCGTTTCGTTCGGTAGCTCATTAGGTGCATTATGGAATACACCGCTGTGATTGGTTGATTCGATTGCTTTGGTCGCGTCTTTTTTAAAGCAAGGATGAGAGACTTTTTGCTTAAGCTAACTTATGAAAACTGTACAATGATTGTCAATTACCTATAGGGAGCAATTCCAAACCACTGCAAATTGAACGAGCAAGTTTACCGAAGCCGAAATTGGGATGTGTCAATAGAAACCATTAGACATACACTTTCAAACGTGATTGACGACGCGTGATAGGGACGACTATAGAAATAATTATAATTTGCGTGACTTGTCTTGTCTTCTTCTTCTTCTTTATTTTGGCTTCGCCGGCTTTTGCCACGCATTTAGCCACTACCATGTGTATATATATTCGTTTCGTCGGTTTAGTCAAGGTCGAGTCAAAGTCATAGTCAGCGTCAGTAAAGATTTCTTTACTGCAGCTTTTTACATGGACTTTTTGAGAGAACTCGAAATGCAATGATATACAGTTTTGTTTCATTTGCCTACACTTTGTACGTTCACGAACACTTAACAGTTAATAATCCACCATTATTACATTATTAACATTCGCCAAAACACAAATTTCAGAAAATAAAACAAAAAAGACAACATGCCATCTTGAATTCCCGTCAAAAAGCCCTTGTGAAGGGTCTTTGCAGACTATACCGTGCCACACCATGACCTGTGTGAAGTTCTGACATTAGTATAACATGACAGATAAAAAAACCTTGGTGTTGAATAAAATAAGACTACGCACACTAGACGTCACAAGTCGATAAAGTTAATCATCGCAGAAGAACTTAATACTGTATACCTTAGAAAATATAAGCAAAGAGCTTCAGACATATTGTCAAGATGTCGAAAAGGTTAGCCAGGGGTACACTTTTTAAAGTATTTAGGTAAAGTTGCAAGTCTATCACCGCCTTCTTAATATCGATTGCATCAAGATAAATAATTGCAAATTGATGAGTTTTTCATTTGCTCGAATCGTAAAATCGATTGATGTATGGCCGTGGTTTCAGTTCTTGAAATTTGCACGAAAGTCGCAATTATTCTCACAACGAACAAAAAAAAACAACAAAATTGACACCCAAACCTCAGTAGAGATATTCTCAAATTCTTAGAAAATTAAGATACCAACCTTAAAAATATTGAATGGATATTATGATTAATGTAAAACTCTTTTGCTGTTTTTTTTTACCTACGAGAGACCGAAAAAGCTTTTAAAAGCAAGAGGAGCTTGTTTGTTGCACGCTTAACGCCCTAACATGTTATTGCCCACGCTTTATTATGTTACTTGAAGTGCGTGAAAGTGCAGTCGTGTAAAGACTGCTAATGACAATAAAATATGCATCTACAGTAGGTATCTAATTTGAATACCAAAATTTCTTGGTACGGATCTTAAAACTAAGATATCATGAGTGAATTGGACCGATTTTATTAAAGTGTGACCAAAACCGATTCGTTAGTGAATAGGTACAAAATGAAAAAATAAAATACCTAACAAAATATTTAAACGAGTTGAATAGTAGAGAACATAAAAAATAATAATAATAGCACCTAAGTAATTTAAAAAATATATATTCGTTTTCGCGTCTCGAACTCTTGATCAAACCGATTCTCCTAAGCTGAAATGTTTTTAATAACCCAACTTTGACATGAAATCCACGGGTAACAGAATCTAAAATGTGAATACTTAATAAAATATCCATACCAACATCTCTGTTGCACATCTAGGTATGATTTCCCACAAGGCTGTAATTCCCTGTTCCTTGCTTCGAAATAACATGCAAATTTATGTCAGTCATGCCGTCACTATACAAGTTTGTCTAGGGTAAGTAAAGTTTCTAACGAGTTATAAGTGTTTCATAGTAGGTAAGGGTGAACTTTACCTTATATTTTCAAGGCTAAAGTTCATGATATCAGGGCACGTTACTCCCTGTTTGACTAAGTAGACTAGACATAATATTTAAGATATTTTTCAAAAAAGGGTTTGAATACTTTTCTTAAGCTGTATTAGCCGTAGGTATATATACCTTTTTGTTGACAAACGTAGAGAAAATAAGAAACTAAATGATTGCGAATCACACCTTATTTTAGGTATATAATTCACGAAATGCTACGCTAAATATTATCAGATACTTAGTATAATATGCACGCACGTGAGTAAAACTTGTCTAATATAGAACGGTAAATCTATAATTTCAATCAAAACTATTACCAGGCACTGGATTAAAATACAGTTTGAAACTAGTTTGGGAGTTCATGAATTTAGTGATACTACCAGCAGCTGTGTTATATCGATGTTTCCGTTCATAATTGTATCATCAACTAAACAAGTAGATTAATACATATTTATCTTTTATTGGGTAATTTTGTGTCACAAACGGTTTTAATTAGTGAAAACATAATACGTAAACGTACTTTTACTTGGTTAAAAGACTATGCTGGGTCAGAAACAAAGACGATTAATATCTAGAAGACAGACAAAGGCCATACACAAAATCGTAACCCGATCCCGCAGTACCAGATAGCCTGAAAACTTTAAAACATCAATTTTATCCAAGAAATTTCAATACTTAGTAGTAGGTAGCAACAATATTCAATATTTAAACATTTTTAACTAGAAAGTAATTGAAATTTCTTGGATAAAATTGATGTTTTAGAGTTTTCAGGCTATTTTTTAGGGTTACGATTTTGTGTATGGCCTTTGTCTGTCTTCTAGATATTAATCGCCTTTGGTCAGAAAGGGCGTTTTTCAGTTATAATCCTTTGTTTATTTTTATGGGTGAAATTAAATGAATTCAATCGTTAGATAATAACAAAAAAACAAATTGTCGTTAGATATTTCATTCCATATCTTTTAGGCAAATTTTAGATCCTTTCAAGATGTCTAAGGAAGTAGTCAGAGGTATGTCCAAATACATATTTGGTACATGCCCACATTTTGCAGAAGTTAACTTACCGATATGGAAAGTTACATATTATAAAATGCTTAAAAATCTGAAAATTTGTACCACGCCTCGGGGCCGTTGTCTTGCTTCGTTTCGTATAAAGAACTGAATAATATTCCGTTATTATTATTTTATTATTATTATTATTTTGTGTGCCTTAAGGTATCCAATTCCTTAATACCGTTTAGGGTTCTTGGAACAAAAACACCTCGCCCTTTCGTCCGATTAGGAATACCCCCTAATTATTTCACTCAACCGGATTACAAGGCAAGCCATTAACCTTTTTCAAGACCTGCCTATTCTCTCGCAAAACTTTTCTTTTTGATGGATTATATTTTTCGACGCTCAATTTTTTCCCCAGACATCCATAAAACCCGAGTTTTATATTCAGCCGTTTTTAGAGAAAGTACGAAGTAATAACAATTTGTACTTGGCTTTATAGGTGCTCGTCATTAACAAAGTAAACATGTTTAGACAAAGAGGAAGGATGTCATGAATGAGTTTTTGTTTGCATGAAAAATTTGAAAAATAACGACCATTGTTTCATGATGCTTTTATTAATGAAAACTTTCGTTGTGAGGTCTCATTCAAATGTAAAAGGTTATGCTTTTTTTTTGCAGAATGAAGCGGTCCTATTGGCTTTTGACAAAAACTTTCCTCGTTACGCATCCTCGCACATCTATAGTGGAAACCCAGACTTAAATCTGTCAATTAATAGTTAATTTAGTTATCTTATGTCAATGAAAAGAGATAGCAACAGATTTAATATCCATTTTAGCTAAAATAAGTTTACTAGTCCAATATGAATAACGGGGTAATTCTTTGTTATTTTAATCATCTAGAATGCTTAAAGATTTGAAATTGTATCTAGGCGTTATGTATGCTTAGTTTTCTCAAGAGTGAGTTCATGTCTGTGATATCAATATATTGTTAGATACGTCACTATGCCCTATAATCCGTGTCATAAAGTTTGTGTACATAGTCAACAAATAGTATGTTGTTCTAATTTTCATAATTGCAATACTAGCTTATTTAATGAGTATGTGCACTGCCTTTTGAACTTACTCGACCAAACTATATTTTTTGCGTCGCAATAATGAACATTGCTGGTTCAAGTAAAGTTATCATTTTAATTTCAACACATTCTGACATGTTCTGAATGTTTTGATCTAAACCAAGTTTCATTCTGTTAGTTGTGTCATGTTCCTGTCAGCCTTTCTTCTACCTGTCTGACTTACAAAGACACATCACCATGACATTTCATATTCAAGCACAAACATTTATTCCATATTTTATAATTAACATTTATAAATAGTAGAGCTTCCGCGAAACGACGTTCAAGATTCTTAGCACGAATGTTAAATAATCATAAAATATCAGTAAACCAGCAAAATAACATAATCTGTTTACTAAATTTCAGCGGTTTTAAGATGATTGTTCATCGGCTATAATGAATATTATGAATTACTGGCTGATATTTTCATAGCACACCTGACTCATAGAGAGTGCTGGCCTAAATTTTGTATACTGAATAAACGAATCAGTTAAAAGAATTTAGCGGGCTTCTCAACAAATCCCCTTTGTACATTTTCCCGGAAAAATTAGTACAAAAATAAAAACACACTTTGCTTTTGTGAAGCAAGAAATAAATGAATGAAACAAGAATATAATATCTAGTATTTTGACGAACGTAAACGCAGCTTTTAACTTATCACCCAAAGTTCGCTTCAATAAATCCAAAAGGGTGCATAAAAACTACTCCCTTAAAAACAAATTGTATTTTAAAACACAAGACTTCCCTAGCTAAGCAGAAAAAAATATATACTGAGCCTGTATTGCCCCACTATATCTACTGCATCTAAAAGTAGGGCAATACAGGCCTAGTTAAGTACTTACCTAATAATAAATCTTTGAAGATGTCTAACGGGGTAGTAGATGTATTTACAAAATATATATTTGGCAAATACTTACATTTTTCAGAAGTTAACATTCCATACGTGACAGGTTCATATCATTATTTTCAATTTGCCGTAAGTCATAGCTTAAGACTTTATATTATTATTTATGTTTATAATTTAAGACTTGAATAAGAACAAACAATTTATCAGTTCAACAGAAACTAATCGTTTTATTCCAATATAACAAACTTCTTAATTGTTTAACAAGGGTTCCAGTTACTTTTAACATCGTATAATAAATAAATCGGAATATGGAAAATTAGACATTCAAGTCCGTTTTTATTATTTTAATTGAACTGACTTAGATCTCTATACAAACATGAAATCACACCTCTTTACCTTGTGCGAAGGCAGAGACCACATATTTTCACTTCCTACAATCCTGACACACCTTCGCTTTTTTCACTTTCATTACATTCTTCAAATAAGCTCGCCTGTAGCGTGTGTAAACCTGCCAGATATTGGCATTAAATCCCTACTTTTATAGTAGTTATATGATGAAGGCTTTTAGGCAGCCTAAAAACTCCGTCACCAGAGTGGGCACTTGCTCAAACTAACATACCACTGATAAGTAAGTAAGTTCGTATGAGCAAGTGGCTAACTCTGGGAGTTTGACCACCGATCATTTCCATTTTCGACAACCTTATTTTATTACTGACATCGCTTTAATGAATTTCTGACTTATTTCAACTTCAGGGTGTTTTGGCAACTGTTCTAAAAGTGTTTATTTACTCAGTGAAGATAATCAGGCTAGAATGGAACCGTATAAAGTTACACAAACAAGACAATGATGATGATGAAAGAAATACTGAACTTTTTGGATCACCCTGTAGGTACTGCAATCTCAGCTTACCGATAAATTAAACTTCACGAATTTGTTTTTGGACTTCGTGGAATATAATAGATCGAACTAATTAAATACTGTAGTTTTCAAGTGAACCTTCTGGGAACTGGAGCTTTATTAGCATCCCACACTTTCATTAATTACGTTGATGTTTTACTTGTCGTGCTGAAAATTGGGTTTATAATAAACATTTATATTAATTTGCTACTTGATTGCTACTTCTGGATCTATTTTCAGTAGCACTAATATTATTTCAGAGTTAGTTAGCTCTGTTACTAAGCTAAGTCTCCATCATGAAAATGTGCACATTCGAAACTTTGATAGGCATAATTTGAGTTGACAGTTGCTGGACTAGCGAATAGTTGGAACTAACCGCATACATACATTTTGTTAAACAAATAGTGGAACTTTAATTAATAGTAACAAAACCATTTATTTGCTGTTCTAAAACTGTCAATTCAATACAGCTCTTTCCCTCAGTACCCGTCGGATGCAGACAGCGAGGCGGTGTGGGAAACAAGTGACGTCACATTGGAGCGAGGAGCGAGTGGACTGGGGCTCAGCATCGCGGGTGGAGAGACTGGCGGTGACGTCAGCATCACGAAGATAGCGGCAGGCGGCGCGGCAAAGGTTGACGGACGACTGCAGATAGGAGATATTTTGTTACAAGTGAGTTTAGAAATATTTTTGTTTCTTATGCTGGAACTCTATTTATGGCCTCAGCATGTAAGTATGAATCACTTATTTCACGAACGGAGAGAGAGAGAGAGAGAGATAAGTAAGTGGGCTGGCAGATACGTCAGCATCACGAAGATAGTGGCAGA
Organism: Xanthorhoe designata; assembly: GCA_963582015.1. Classification (NCBI taxonomy): domain Eukaryota; kingdom Metazoa; phylum Arthropoda; class Insecta; order Lepidoptera; family Geometridae; genus Xanthorhoe; species Xanthorhoe designata. The sequence continues at coordinate 8,826,293 of OY757038.1, forward strand.
CCGCGCGAAGTTTAACGGACGAGAGCAGAAAGTAAATATTTTGTCACAAGTTAGTTAAAAGACAAGTCAAGTTCACGGTGATTATACGACCAAGAGATTACTCACCAAATAAAAAACGCACATGGCGTAGCTTACTTAAATGTTATTTACAATTTGTTGAAAATAACTAAAGTTTTGAGATATGACAATTTGGATGGATGTAAATTACATTAAGTAAATTGCTTTTAAGTAGTTGCGCCATGAAAGAGTCCTTCACGTGACTCTATTAAACATAAGTAGTAAATTAGTCTGTAGTCATTATTCTTGCTGGGAAAGCGAGATAGAAGGCAGCTTAGAACACAAACTCCATGACTTCTTCTTTTCCTTGCTGGAAGACAGTTAGAAGCTTTAAGCTGAGTTTTATGCTCCGGTTAAGTATGGACAGAGCGGTATAATAGAATAAATTGTTATACCCAGCAGTGGACGCAACCTATCTGCATAGATAGAAGAATTTATTAAAAAATGTCACAGGGGCTAAAAATAATTTATGCATTTAAGATCCTTGTAAATAATTTAATTGATGGATAGTAATTTCTAACTACTGGTGTGCGCTAAAATTTCTTAAGGGTTAAACGACCCACACATAGAGAGTAAATTTTTATCGCATTTATGCTCAAGTTCCAAATAAAAATATTATGAAAATTAATTTAATTCATAGCTTTGCAGAGCTGTTTCGTTCTAACAGCTCTTTAGGCGATATAATATTATATTATGACCAGAGAGCATGTAATAGTAAGTATGACTTATATTATTTCTTACGTCAGAACCATCAAAGTGACTATTCGGAAGATATGTATATATAAGAAAGTACCTATATAAAGTAATAGATAATTAAGAATACCAGTAAAAATGCTTTAGTAGGTAATCCGTTTTGGTAAGTATAAAGTCAAACACAAACAAGCAATAAACTTTTATAACTATGCACTGTCATTTCAATAGATGTCAATAAAAAAGTCAACAAAACGCTGACAAGACGGAAAAACTAGTTCAAAGAAACAAATGAAAACATATAAATAATCCGTAACGAGATATCTCTGAGAAACAAGAGTCGTGTTTAGGCACATGGATATGACAAAGTGCCTATAAATTACTTTGTGCCATATTCATTGAGCGCGAGTTTTGTTCGTAAATTGCGACAATATTAAAACACCCAGAAATAAAAGAACCACGGTGGATAGAATAGTAGCTCGCCTGCTCTTTCCCTGTATTTTAATCTATACTAATATTATAAAGAGGTAGTTTGGGTTGTTTGTTTGTATGTTTGGGGTAACCTCCGAAACTACTCATCCAATTTCAATGGACTTGGACTTTCCGAATGAGGCGAGCGAAGCCGTGGGCGTATAAGCTAGTTCGTAATAAAGTAGGTAGGTAGTAGCTAAGTCTGAAGGAATTGTTTGGCCTTAACTCCCTAGGCCACGCAGTCCGACAGGATAGGTAAATCAATCGTACCTTGATTTTTTATATTAGTAGGAACTATAATGTATTCCGGTTTATATCTTATTTTGCCTTAAAGGTCGGGAGAAAGTAGTTAAATTAGTATAACTTAATCCTCAGGTGGCTCAACTGGATCTAATTGCATTTTGCACAGTTAAGTATGTAATAATGTAGTAGTTTAGTTTCTGTAAATAAATGTTTTTACATAAAAACAGTTAAATTTGAAAACTGGAAAATTGTTTGGTTTATAATTATATTCCTAGGAGTTAAGAAACTCATACCATACCTTAATCTTTCGCGAATATTCCTTATGTAACTAACATTACTCTCAAAACTTTCCTCTTATATTTCTTTGAGTCTCGATTACAAACAAAAATAAAAGGAGGGTTAGAAAAATAAGGCAATCAAACTTTTTCACCGCGTTCTTAAAACACTTCCCGCGACTTGTTTAAGCAGTTATTCAAAAACTTTTATGATAATGAAATTTTACATAGAGGTTGAACATACGTTGAGTTTGACAGGTTCATTTCCTACCGAGTGCGGAAATTATTGAGAGAGATGGTTTATTTTTTAACCAACTTCTACAAAGGAGGTTATGTCCCACGGTATGTATTTTCAGTTCACCGATCCATCCGTCAGTAGTTGATCGATATGGAAATTTATTTTTTTGTTAGAAAAAGTAAACTCCCGAGGTGGTATCATCTTCGGAGTAAGAACAGAAATCCAACTTGAGATTGCAGGAAATTGCTTCCATCGAAATTGAAGTCGGTTTTAAAATATTTTTTATTTTGCAACCTGTTATGAACCTGTTCAGAATCACCTAGGATGTAAGAGGAAGCTGAAGTGATCCTTGAGGTCCAACCAAAATTAATGATTTTTCTTTCTTTCTTTCGTTATAATGTAGGTAAGGACTACTTGACTGCAATTAATTATTTTTATCATAGAAACCAACTTCAAACTATCCAATTTTCCTTTTTTCCTTTTTTTCCTTTTTTTATTTTCCTTTCTGTACCTACTATTCTGTGTTTAGTTAAGTTCTTCTACCTCCCCTTAAAACCTTTCCATCTGTGCTGAAATGTGTGTGTGTGTCAATAAAGTTTTTATCTATCTATCTATCTATCTATCTATCTATCAATTTATCAAATATAAGGTACTCAAAATCCTTATGTCGTCCATACAAATCCATTCTACTGAAGAAAGCCTTTTTTTTGTTTATTTGTTCCAATTAAAGTTTTTATTTATAATATAAGTCCTTCTATAATAAAGCTTAAAATTTATACATCTTAGCTTGGGACTAGATGACGCTGTGTGGAATGTCCAAGGATGTTTATTTATTTATTTATTTCTATGTAAAGCTGGTAATGGACTATTCTCTTACCACTACCTGATAAATTCAGTCAACTAAACCAGTAATAATAATCCAATGTGAATTATGATTTAACTCAGAGCAATAAAGGGGAAGATAATCTACGGTTTACGGAATCGTACTTAATACGCTTCCTCAGAACATCCTATCTGTGATCTAAATTCAGTGGGATGAAGATCATAACTTGTATGGTTGGGTTTCCATGGTCACTATAACGTGGCTGAAAGGAACAGTATTATTATACAGTCTTGCATTGCTTTCGTGACCAAATTTCATAATAGAATATTTATGTCAATTAAAATGAGGCAGAGTGAATGTCCTGTTTACGTGGGCTTTACCTCTAAAGCATGTATGTATATATGGGTTTTTTTTTTACCTCTAAAGTAAAAAAAAACCCTGTTGGCCAAGTGGATAAGTACTTCGACTTTCGATTCAAAATCGTGGGTTTGAATCCTGCAGTGCATCAATGGACTTTTCATGTGGAAAAAATTATATGCACTTTAACACGAGCTATAAAGGGTACAGGGAAAACATCGTGAGGAAACCTGCGGCTAGTCAGCACCACACGTATATTGACCATTGTCTTTCCTGTGGATATGGCCGGCTAAGCTTATATAGGATAGTTTAGGTGCTGGGCAAGCCTATTCCATCTTAACAATTGTCCCAGGCACTAGTGTCCTGTTAAGTGTAGGCAAAGCTTGCCTCCTAGCTCTGTATAAATCATCTAGTAAAGGTGCAAAGGCCTGAGTTCAGTTCACCCCTAAATTATGGACAGGATAGGTCTTTTACGCAGTAAAAATAATTTAGTGGCGGCTAGGTAGCCACAGGAATAAACGGGCTGACGCGGAGGTTTTGTGAGTCGCGTCGCCAGTCGGTTCTCCCCGCTCGCTAGGTCCGAACATGTATTGTTATAGCGTGGAAATAAAGTAATATACATTTGTAAAGTTATTTATGTGCATCATTCTGAAACAACATAACTATGTAGGGAACCCATCAAGTACAACGATCCGATTCCCTACATACCCCCAAAATTGGTGACCCCGACGTGCACGAAATGCGCAGTAGGTGACGTCAGCCGATCCTGGCCCGACCACCAACAGATACTCTTATGAAAGCCGGTCATCATCATCGAGAAATATTGGCACTGTACGGCCGGGAAGTGGTTAATCCGCGGTCCAGCCAACGAATTTTCACATCTTGGTCTACTGCAGAAAAGGATGATTTTTTTTAAGAGCCAGCGATTTCTCAGGTGCACTCAATCCATTACAGAAAATGGAGTTTGGACCTGCAGATTCACTCAGCAACAGTTTTGCCGGTTGGAGATGTTCTGCTCACCGGAGGATCAGTGTTGGATCTGGAGATAGCTCGGTCCCACTGCTACGAGTGGCTGGCATGCGAGTACCTGCACTGCATAGAGACCGAAGACATTGGAAATGACGGCTATTTCGGAGAAGCAGCTGTGGTGAAGGAGCAGACGAGGCATATCATCAGGCGTGCGTGTGTAATTTTTTTTGAAAACATTAACGTGTAAAATCAGTTTTACTAAAGTTTTTTAATCAAATGTAACTTCAAATCTATTTTTAGAGTCAGTTCAAGTTCGTGGAATGTGTCGCATAGGTAGATTATATAATAGTACATGGCGATAGCCCGAACTGCGTAACGTGAGACATGAGCGCACACATACAGTGTAAAGTAGCGATCTTGCAACGCAGCAAATTTACACTTGTGCCTCGGTTGTGTTTATAGACTCTAGTATATTTTGTTTGTGTTAACGTTCATTGGCATCTTGATAATTTTGTTTGTAACTTTTATTAAATTTTCTTCAAAAAATTTTTGTAAGAGGGGGAGTACTGTGGCGGCTAGGTAGCCACAGGAATAAACGGGCTGACGCGGAGGTTTTGTGAGTCGCGTCGCCAGTCGGTTCTCCCCGCTCGCTAGGTCCGAACATGTATTGTTATAGCGTGGAAATAAAGTAATATACATTTGTAAAGTTATTTATGTGCATCATTCTGAAACAACATAACTATGTAGGGAACCCATCAAGTACAACGATCCGATTCCCTACATACCCCCAAAAATGGCATTGACCTGGTGAAAATTTGGAAATGACAGGCCGTGTTCAAAATATGCTGATAAAAAAAAGCCTAAAGCCATATAATATCTTCAATTGCTTCCGCTATAAGAAACAGAAAAATAAATACGATTTGGTGACGACAAGCCACGAGGTCAATCAAAGGTTGAGCGATGATAGAAATATAATAATCAATACGAAGCTTTTGTTGTATAGCTACATGCTTAGAGGCTGAAATTGTCACAATTTATCGCTGACCATCAGGTGCGCGCTCTGTCAGTTTGTCCATAACATTGGATTTATAGAACCAATTGACACGGCAATTTAAATAAACTATAGGTGTTTTTGTAAAGGCTTATGCGTTAAAGTTTGAAATTTTTACTAGAGAATATTCTATTGGCAGTCAAGTCAGAAATGAGGCTTTATATAAAATTTGTTAGGCGTTGGCTTACTGTGCAGAGTGGTAAAAATATCGAGAGGACTCATGTTTTTAAAATAGGTTCTGACTACGCACAGTCAGAACCTATTTTTAAAACATACGTTTTTTAGGTTGATTTATTGCTTGAGCATGCATTCAAAAGCTGTAGCCATTTTTAGTTTCTACCAATAATAATAAAATTGCACAATGAAATACAATATGGTTCCATTAACTTATGCACTGGACTATTAGGTTCTGTAGTTTTCTGGCAGCTTTATTGAATGGTTTGGAATATTGGTTTGTTTAAATAGCTCGCACCACAAATCTTAGCCATATTTTAGTCTCAGTTCTGGCCTATAGGATCATGATCTTTGTTTCCGTTTTCAAGTCATCTTTCATTTATTGTAAATAATTATTTTACAATGCATTAAAAGTAATGTCCACTATTCAATGAAACAAAGCTTGATGATTTGTATGCATGGTCTATATGATTCGGATGAGATTGAACAACTAGAAAACTAAAGTGTTCAAGCTCTTCAAAATACGTCAACATTTTTTCGACTGAACATTCATAATAGATCTTCTAGCTTCTAGCTGTCATATGAAATTGGTAACATTGTAATTTTGTAACACGAGAAACATCTTTAGTAGAAAAGATATCACAAGCTTTACCGGGGTTTGATCGTGCGACCTCTGGATCAGAGTGCAGAGACGGTGCCAACTAGGCTACGATGGCTCTCGAGCGATCGATGAAATACGTCGCCAACTGGATTCCGCCCGATTGTTAGCCCACAGACCACTCAATCACAAAGAGGCTTACGATGCGTAATCCTAGTTGATCAAGGATGGATTAGGAGATGTCACACGTCATTGAAATGAAACCTTAAGGTGCCGATCATCGTACGATTGCATTGTTACAAAACACACATTTACTTTATAAATAGTTACTATGACGTTAAAAAAAACACAAGCTTTTACATATTTACTAGATGATTTATACAGAGTCTGAAGGCAAGTTTGCCTACACTTAACAGGACATTTGAGATGAAATAGGCTTACTTGACTTTATTATTCATTTTGTTTACATCAACAAGTTGACATTGATGTAAACCATGACGTTTATATCAGACCACTGAAACTAATCTTTTTGCTCTAAGCAACGAGAATAAAACCTCAAGTATTTTGCTGACATTAATTTTAATTGCAGGTGAATGACATTTCTGTGGAAGGCGTCCCACACTCCGTCGCTGTGGATGCTCTACAAAAAGCCGGGAACGTCGTAAGATTAGTAAGTACTGGCTTAAGACTAAACAAGTGACAGTCATATAGCGTTCTTAGCTCTTATGACAGATACAAAATTGGCAAACGATTAGGCAATTATTATCGAGATGTATTGGTGAAAATTTAACTCAAAGTAGTTTCTCAGCGGAACTAGGTACCTAATTGAAATGTCAGACATTATTAAACTTAAGTTATAAATGTGTATTGAAACAAAGGATAATCCATTATTTTATATTGTAGATACGTTTGAATATCTCCTTCTTTCTGGGTTGCCTGGAAGAAATCGCTTTCAGCGATAAGGCCGCCGCTTGTACAATATTTATTTTTAAGTTGTATTTTATGTTTTTTTCTGTGTACAATAAAGTGTTAATTCATTCAATTCATTCATTTTTTGAAATAACGTTTTACATCAAGATGTTTTAGTGTGTAATGTAAAAGAATACTTTAAAGTGCAGGCTTGAGATTTTCGTGATCCATGAATTACAGTGCCTAAAACTTCCGTCACCAGAGTTGGCCACTTGCTCATACGAATGAACGAACGAACGATAGTGCCAAAAAAAGCTTATTAAAAAGCTTTGTAAAAAGTTACTTTATGTTATAGTAAAAAAGTTTTCTTCAGATTAGTAAATCACCATTAGATCCTGAAATAATTGTTTAGTAATGTAATTTTTAACAACACTGATCGTTAATTAGTCGCTAATGAGTTAAGTCTCTGTAAACTTAAAAGAGAAAACTATTAATTCGCATTTTATGTCTCTCAGCGATTTCGATGAAACTGCGATTTGTCTACGGATACTTCTGAAATACGAGTGTTTCTGCATCTCTGTAATTAGTTTTTTTGCTCAGATCTGCTTTCAGAAAACTAACTTAGCTTCCGTACTTCCGCGAAATTTGATTTGATAAAGTTGCTATGAAGTCGAGTTTGAACTACCTGGAGTAATTAGCTTAATTTCACTGATTTAGCTAAATAACTTTGTTTGAGTTCAAGTTGGACCTTAAGCTTCATTAAGTCGGATTACAGAATGTCTTTGATTTATGTTTAAGTTAATGTAAAGTATTCAATGTACTCATTTACTAATTTAATTAATGTAATTCGTTTCAAAACATCCCCAAGTTAATAACACTATCTTCTCTTAAAAACTTTTGTTTTTATGCACTGAGTATAATTTTCTGGCTTTATTTATCGTACTTCATAAAGTTTAGTTACGACTAATAAAATACGTTTTTTATAGGATAATGAACCCGCATTCACAGTCTGAATGACTGCTGGATTATTAACATTTGATAGCTTCTAGTCACTATAGAAACTATAAAATTCGAATTATAAAAATTCCTCTAAACACTAGAATCTAGTGTTTAGTGGCAGATATTCAGTTATATGCTATCATAAATGCCTTAAAACAGTCTTAAAACTTAATTTTAAAGGCGTTCCCCACCAATTCACCTGTAGGGTTTCATTTATGCGTTCTGACTTTAGGACGAACGTTATCGAATAACTTTTCTTTCTGTGACTATTTGTCAAATATGGACAAATGCCAAAATGGACTCGTGATATGTGTCTTTGCCCCGCATTGTACGAATATATTAAGTTGTGTTCTATTTTCCTTCGATCGTTTCGCTTAGAGTCTAAGTACACTATGTTTTCGAACGAACCGTCACTGCGCGATTTTATGTAGCGCGTTGTATTTTGTTTTACAACGTAACTAACATCCTAACACATTAATGAAACAACGCATTAACAAGTTTACTGTATAAACTCATTAGACTGAGAGAGAGATTTATGTTCTGAACAAGAGTTATTCTGTATGACCCCAGGGTTTACCGTTCCATCACGTGTATGCATAGATTTGCCTCTTTTATAAATCTAAAAAGATGTGAAGGCATTTTTGTGTATTGTATTGTTAATTTTCTTCACAGAGAGTTCGCCGAGCCCGTCGACCTAAGGTAGTGACGTTGTGGAGAGGCGTTCGCGGGTTAGGGCTTGGCATAGCAGGCGGAGCGGATAACGCGGGAGGTGGAGGTGTGTTTGTGTCACACATAGCTGTTGGCGGCGCGGCGCATCATGACACCAGACTGAGATTAGGAGATAAAATTTTGGCTGTAAGAGATGAAAATGTGAGTTGAATCTTAATTAAATTTAGTCGCAAAGACGCTGGCGTGATAATCCAGATGCATTCTGGTATGATTAATAGGACAAAGCTGGCGCTTGCAATGCTTGGAAGTTGATAGGGAGACAGCAGTGGGACAGTATAAGTTAGACAAAGATAAAGTGGTCTTAGAACACCCACTATGTAGAACTCTTCAATTTTCGTGTACTTAAATCATTGTTGTATTTAAAATCCAGCTTCTCTCTGTCTTCCTATTAACATTTTTATTTACAAAAAACGATAACGAATAACTGTTTGCTTATGAACTAATTGTCAACAGGGTATTGAAACGTCATTAGTTGGAGCGACGCATGCGCAAGCCGTTACTGCGTTGCGGAACACAGGCGAACACGTCACGTTGGTCGTCCTGCCCGCGGCATCTTTCCCACCAGTGACGAAAACCGCTCCTCTTTATTCTAGTAAGCACACTCTTATATTCTATGTTCAATAGAAATACACAACTCATACTGGTTTTATTCTTGTAATCAAAGAAAAGGTTCAATTAAAAAATATATTGTATAGGTAGATACATCTCATATTATAAGAATATAGGTGGCTTCGGGTAATTCCGAAAGTCGGGATATTCCGATAATTAAGATCTACATTAGCCCGCATTAGTTGTCACTGACAATAGTAACTAATGCGGGGAGCGATGAAATTGGCGGCTACATGAATGTTGCCAGTGCGGAAAATAGTGCCGTGTTTGGGTGTAGATCTTAATTATCGGAATATCCCGACTATCGGAATTACCCGAAGCCACTGTATATAATTAAAGAAATATTATTAATATTTCTTTAATTATAATGAAATTATATAAAATTATAATGTTTTAAAAATTATACTATTATACTAATTATACTATTATATCGACTGTTTCCGCTACAAAGGTCGTATAAACCATTTTGGCCAAATTGACTTAAGAATGCAGTCCTATAGCATTTTTTACGCTCTATCGATTGGTATATTTAAAATTGCGCTAAGTCCAAAAAAATGGCTTTTACTCCCCAACATTTGCATGGAACTGAACAACACTTGCCTGCAAAAACAGGGCGTATAACACATTTGGTTAGGATCACGAAATAAGACTTGACGTAACTACAAATTTTTAGAAATAATAGGGGCGTAAAACACAATCACAAAATATTATGTGACTTACACCCAAAAATATATAATTCTATTTCAATTTGCTTACGCAACAAAGGGCGTAACTCACATTAAAAGTGGTAAGTTGGTAATTACGTCTATGTATACATTTTTTAAATTGTTCTCTTTACGTCGTATATCATGGGTCATAGTCATAATCAATCATCATCATCATCTCAGATATGACGGGAGATCATAGATCTTAAGGTGTTTCGGTTAGAAGAGGCATGCTGCATGCCTCTCCTAACCTTCTAGCCACTAGTTCACGGTGGATGCATGCCGCATGCATCCATTATTGTGAAGCCTAACCTTCAAGCTAAACGGAGAAAACCCCCAGCACTTAGGGTGCTCGCGGGATCAGCAGAGTTGGAACAGGTGCTATCAACAAAGCTGCTAGGTTTCAAAATCGATAGTTCCCTAACATGGGACGCCCACATAGAGAGCATCTGCTCAAAACTCGGCCGGGCTTCGTTTGCGTTGAAAAGACTGGCGAGTAGGACCCGCGAGGTAGAGCGTTCGTGCTATTTTGCAACTGTCCAACAGAACACTCACTCACCTACGGTGTGGAGCTGGGGGCACACGCAAGCGACGCCGAGCGAGCCTTCGTGATGCAGAAGAAGGCTATTCGAGCTATAGCTTATTTCTGATTTGATTCCGTAGAAACGATCCAAGCCATCCTCATTATTACCTCGTTGAGCGACTTTAAGCCAATTCATAAGGCCTTTAAGGTTTCGGATCTGTAAGTCATTACCTACTGGTTCTTAACACACACCGGTTGAATACATTCGTCTTCAGGCACTGAGGTATTCAGGACGAAAAGACGTTACGAAGTTTCCCAAACGATTCCATCCAAGTTGAATCAAATGATTGACCTCTTTCTTGAAGATGGACTTACCTTATTAAATGGTTTGTCATAATATTAATCTCCTAGAACTGGAAAACAGTTTATAAGCATGACTCAGATGCCAGATGGATATATTCCTAGTTAATAGGTAATTTAATGTGTTATCACTCTTCTTAAAAGAACAGTACCACCTTCGAGGTTACCTTCGAGCAAAACTAAATTGAGAGCTTTTGAATTCTGTCCTCACCAAGAGTCATGTGGTCCTTGAAGCTGCTTCAGAGCCAACCTTATCTGGTACAGGATAATTATCTTAAGTATAGTGTCGGATAATATTGGATCTTGGGTCTTCAGCCACACTGGAAACAGGCTTAGTGCCAGTTGTCAGAGAGCTTTTCAACTTCCCTTAACACTTGCGCTTTAGTCGACTGACGCTAAAAGGAACATACTTTGAGCGCTTCCCATTTAAATGCTGGCTCTATTTTTTTGTGCCACTACTTGCTAGATAACTAGTTTATTGAACGGAGATAAGGTAGAAGATGTAGTATAATCCTTATTATGATGATTATACTAGATACACGCACCTTATTACTTGTTACTAACTAACAAACACTAATAAAACTTTTAGCTATTATAAAAAAAATCTTTCTTTCTTCATTTTCAGCGTTTTTACCAACTCATTAGTATAGAAATCATTAATTTAGGATCAATACAATTACATTTATGGTACATTACATAGGGTGTAAAACCATTTTTAGTAAAAAAAATGGTTTATACGATACAAAAACTATAGGTACTCGTCTGTACAAAAATGGCAATTACGACTGACGCTCGTGTTTAGATGAGTTTTTTTTAGGGCGTATAAACCATTTTTTTTATTTTTCAGTGGTGTAAGTCCATGCTAACTTTTTAAATAAAGCCCCGACACTGTTGTAATTAAGTGAGATAATGCATGGTCCAAACACAAGCATTTTCTTTATTGATCACAACTTTATAACTATAAAAACAAAAAAGTTATGGACTAAAGTTTTTTTTCATTTTCGTTTTTTGCTCATTGCCAAAAGTAGGTATTTGGTTTATACGACCTTTGTACTGGAAACGGTCGATATTATATTTTAACTTTGCTTAATAAGAAACTATTTTTAATTCATTTATAATTTTTGAAATGAACTTTTAAAACTGTTAAAGCACTGTAATTTCATTATTTTTAAATGGAAAAGATTCTAAACTGTCCCACTTAAGCTCACAAAAAGCTTAAATTAAAATACATAATATGAGAATTTACTTACTTTGTGCAGCCAAAACGCAAGCCACGTCGTGTTCAACGCTCCACGAGCTCTTGGAAGAGGAACCCACAGAAATACCGAGGTAATTTAACATTGCTAGTGCTATTTGAATTGTTTGCTCCGTACTAGTATAGTATTATTTTATCTGTGGTTTTAGGTAACAGGTACTCAAAACCACGGGTCTCTATTTTGTCTTCGAAATTTTATACCCCTAAAATAAAAATCTATAAATTGGGTTTTCATAATCATCGATTGCCCGTATAATCAGGATCTATAATATAAGGATCCCTAATATAGTAACGGCTAATATCAACATCCCTAATGTTTAAAATACATAAAATCATTTTCAATAAATAATATAATCCATAATGTAACTAACTCATAACTTTATTTTCATAATAGTTTATGAGAATAATGTTAGTATTCATAAATTTTTTGAACACTTTATTTTGAATAAGATCATTGTGTCTCAAGCACAAGGCAGCATAGGGAATGTAACTGATTTTGATCTGGGTGGTTGATTACTTTTATTCCACATTTTATTGGCGCTTCGGCGGCCGCTACCGCAGCACGCTCGCTACGCTCGCTCGCCTCGCGCGTTAGTGGTCACTGTTCAAACCTAACCTAACCAACTGATTTCGATCTTGGTGGCTGATTATCTTTATTCCACATTTTATTGGCGCTTCGGCGGCCGCTACCGCGGCACGCTCGCTATGCTCGCTCGCCTCGCGCTTTAGTGGTCACTGTTCAAACCTAACCTAACCAACTGATTTCGATCTTGGTGGCTGATTACTTTTATTCCACATTTTATTGGCGCTTCGGCGGCCGCTACCGCGGCACGCTCGCTACGCTCGCTCGCCTCGCGCGTTAGTGGTCACTGTTCAAACCTAACCTAACCAACTGATTTCGATCTTGGTGGCTGATTACTTTTATTCCACATTTTATTGGCGCTTCGGCGGCCGCTACCGCGGCACGCTCGTTACGCTCGCTCGCCTCGCGCGGTGGTCACTGTTCAAACCTAACCTAACCAACTGATTTCGATCTGGGTGGATACAACCTAAGTAATTTCGGTTTTACATAATTATAAACGTTCGAAAACATGATTATTCGGAAGTGGAAGTATTATGATTCTTTATTATTATGACACGTATGTTTATAACGATTAAAATTTGGGATTATAATATTAGGTAACATCAATTTATGCATTAGGAGCATAAGGATGAACAATATCTTATTATAAACTATAGTTATGGGACCATAATATTATGGATTCCTATGTTTCGGAGACACTTGTTATTGATTGTGATTTACGGACGATCGATTTTCGGAGACGAAATGGGTTCCCCAAAACCACAGATAAAATAATACAAGTAGTTTGGTGTTAGTCATATTCCACAATTCGACTAATATTATAAACGCGGAAATTTGTATGGATGGATGTTATTCTTTTACTCAAAGACTACGAATTTGGCTGAAAATTGGAATTTACATAATTTACCTGGAAGAAACATGAGGGCATGTACCAAATTTGTATTAGGACATATTTCTGACTACCTTCTTAGATGATCTTTAAAATTGCTGAAATCCTGAAAAGAAATCTCTACTGCTCCCCGGTAGTCGGGTTTTTTTTATGACTTGGGATATAATATAATAGGCAACTTTTAATAAGGTTAGGTTCCATGCGAGCGTTTTAATTCACAGGTTACACAAATTAAAGCCACTTACTTAATTAAAACAGAGAAATACAAAACCATACATAGGTACACAGCAAATAATTCTACCCCCCTGAAAAACCTGTTTTATCCCACTGCAGGCAAAAGCTAATACGAGTACAGTAGTTAAATAAAAAAAATGGATTGCGATCAGGAAATGGGTAACAAAAAAAATCTATTTGTCCGTACCAGTGATCCGAAACTGGGCGTCTAATCTGCAAAACGAAAAACGAAGTTTCGTGACAATTTTCGGGGTCTTTCATTTCCCATTTTGTTGATAATTTCGCGTATTTTTCTTCTTTTGACTCGGCTTGCTTATCTGGACTAAGTACCTAATTATTTTCTTCAAAGAGGACACAGAAGAGTACCTACCTGAAGCACCTATTTATTCTAAAATAGGTTTCTTCAAATGCATTTTTGAAGTTGGATAGCAGGTAAGCAACATACAGTAAAATAAATATTAGAAGAGAATTCATATTAGGTAAATATGAATTAGTTGAAGTTGAGAAAATGAGTTGATTGATATCCATGCATGCATCTGCTGGAAGTTAAGGGAATATACCTACCTAATAAATACATTACCTAATTTATTACAGATTCTACAATAAGTTCGGGATCCCAGGGGTATGTGGGTGTGGGTGCATTGATGGAACGCACATAGCACTCGGCCAAATGAACACGAAGAACTGAATCTGAATTGACTTTTATTTTCACTAAATTAAAAAAAACTTCGGCGACCAGCGGCAGACCTCAGCAAGCCTTTTTCCAAATCCCTGTTTTCTTCTAATTGGTCGGAGTTGTTCGTCAGTGCAGCTGGTCATAGTGTGTTATAAATTATTCAAACTTCAGCACAACACAACATTCGTGAAGTGAACTCTTCCCAGTTCAATTCTTCTTCAGAAAACAAAATTTCAGCCGCGTCCGCCACTTCTGTCTTTTTAATATTACTAATTGATCTCATTTGTTAGAGTAACGCTTTAGATTTAATTTTCTGTAATGTAACTTAAATTGTAAATAAATATTTGTTTTTGTCAATTGGTTTTTGTATTGATTTTTTCTGGTTTGACACTTTGCAGTGTCAACTTGATATTGACACTGCATTCTAATGACATATCTGCCAACAGTTTTAGGACAAAAAGTGAATTCACACGGGTCAAGTAGACGCAAGCAAACGCTTTTATGCCAAAAGTGTAGTATCCAAGTCCAAAATTATCCATCATTCTTATCTTGAAGGTTTTCGTTCGTTCCGCGGATCCGTTACGAATTTCGACGGCGAATGTGTCGGGCGATCGTTTTTGAAAGTAGGGTTTTTCGATGGAAACGGGAACGTTTCGGATATCGTCGACGGATTCGTTTTACGTTTTGCAGGTTAGCACCGCAGAAACGAAAAACGATACTCAATACGAATGCCTAGAGGCTATCGTTGAGTTGTAACGTTGAATCGATTTATTTGGCAGTTTTTTCGTTGTCAAATTCAAATTAACGTGTCGGATACCGCCTAGAGTAGGGTTCCGACGACGATTGTCAAAAAACGATTCGGACGTTTCATCGCGTCGAACTTCGCGTCGAACGAAGGCCCATAGAGTACCGATCCGCACGAAATTGATGCCGAAACTTCGTTTTTCGTTTTGCAGGTTAGCACCGCAGAAAACAAAATTTCAGCCGCGTCCGCCACTTCTGTCTTTTTAATATTACTAATTGATCTCATTTGTTAGAGTAACGCTTTAGATTTAATTTTCTGTAATGTAACTTAAATTGTAAATAAATATTTGTTTTTGTCAATTGGTTTTTGTATTGATTTTTTCTGGTTTGACACTTTGCAGTGTCAACTTGATATTGACACTGCATTCTAATGACATATCTGCCAACAGTTTTAGGACAAAAAGTGAATTCACACGGGTCAAGTAGACGCAAGCAAACGCTTTTATGCCAAAAGTGTAGTATCCAAGTCCAAAATTATCCATCATTCTTATCTTGAAGGTTTTCGTTCGTTCCGCGGATCCGTTACGAATTTCGACGGCGAATGTGTCGGGCGATCGTTTTTGAAAGTAGGGTTTTTCGATGGAAACGGGAACGTTTCGGATATCGTCGACGGATTCGTTTTACGTTTTGCAGGTTAGCACCGCAGATTAGACGACCTGGGCGTTATCTTTAACGTATTGCCGATTCTGGCACAAATTCCAACGCAATATCTTAGCGTTATGTACACTGTTTGGCGCCAACATATTGACATTTATTAGTGTAATGCTTTGTCAGTCCAAATTGCTGTAATTTGTTAAATTTTCCGATAGCCAATTACTTTTAGTATTACATGTATTTGCATTATTGCGGCAATTACTGCTTGTTCAGAGTTACAAACATGGTGTTTTATTTTACTGTACCTACCTCTAAGTGCATGTAATGCATAGGTATATCCTTCGTTTGATAATAACTTGTTTTCAACTTGGAGTGGTGATTCCGAGTTGTTTCTTGGGCTTCAGTAGGGACGAGTAATTCTGTGAGCTCTGAGCAAATGTTTATTCAGGGTTTGAGTGGTCACCAGGGACAAATCAAGAGATGTTCAAAAGGTTATTTAATTATTTTTCTATGCTTCTTATACATTTTACTAACCACTTTTCAGTAATGCGGCAGTGCAACTACTCTCTTTTTAATTTGCTTCTGTTTATGTTTGTTTGGGTGTCTATTTTTTGTTTATGTTTTTGATATTTGTGTTGCGTGCCTTGTGAAATAAATGAAACTTTAAATGAAACTTTCTATGTCGAATTTGAATATAAAAAAGAACGGATTTAAAAAGTGTACATACTTATTAAAATTTAAATTTCTATGCCTTTAAATATATTATATAATATCCCGAATTTAAAAAAGGTTTCAAGTTGTTAGAGATAGTACTTATTGTATTGACGTCATAGTTCTGCTGAAACGCCATTAAATGCGTTGTGTTCAGTACAATTTTTGTATTTCAATAAAAACAGGAGAAAAGCAATTACGCCTTCCATTAAATTCCAAAGCGTATTTTTCCAACATTTAATGACCGATTACAAAACATTCTCAGTTAACACTATTTTATTACTGGCTTTAAATTTTTTATTTTTGTTTTGAACAGTAGTATTTTGATAAGCAGTTTATTGTTTTGGCCCGGTATTTCCACCAACAGCCATTGGCTACTATCATACTGTCTCACGGCTAACATCTGGCCATTGGCTGTCCCGTTTCGCCCTAAAAGGCTGATTTATTGGACATGTCATCAGTACCAGCTGCAGGTTCAAAAACATGTTACTACCTGCCAATTTCATAACAGATTTCGTTCAGAAAGCATAACCAATATTTGGATATTTGGATATTATTCAGAGTATGTTTACAACACACTAAAGTCTCTTTTGACTTTTTAGAGGTTACTCACTAGCTTAACTATCAATGCAACATTGCTGCTTTTTTTTATTTAAAATTTTTTGCAACATAATCGCGACTGCATTTCAACAGGCGAGACAGACAAAATCCTTTAAAAAGTCTAAGAGGTAGTCTAATGTATGTCCAAATTTGATAGTTTCGCATTCCATACGTGACAGGTTTCAAGCTCATTTTCGCTATTAGAAAGATAAATATTTACCTCACTATATTTCTTCACTAATTTGAGCTCATATTGTTATTAAAAATTGGTTTACGACCAGGATAAAGCCCGCCACCTTCGGAAAAAAAGTCGAGGCACAATCTTACTTGGCCAACGCCACGAATGTTCATTGAACCTAAACCTTAAGATCAAATTAGATGGAAATTAGCAATTTAAAATACCTTTAATTAGCTTCTAAAATGAATTAGAACAACTTTTTCAAAGACAGACTTTGCAACTGGATAAAAAGTCCTAGGGTTGGTGATAAGTAATCTAAGTCCATCTCTGCCCTTCGGCTGTTTACACTGTATCGTCTCAAGACCGTAATTAGGTGGAATTTAGGTGAGGTCCGTTGATTTTCCTGCAACATGATCACTGCTCCTACAGAGAACCTAATAGAAACGGTGGATTATGTGTTAGAACAATATTTGTAGTGCTTAAGATATATTTTAAGCTGTTTAAGTGGGATAGATCTACGGTGTATTAGAAAAGCTTTTAAGAGAAGAATAAAGTAATTAGGATATGTTACTGATATTAAGGTGCTCCCTGACTGATAAGCACACCTGTAAAGCAAAATTTTAGATTCGATTTAAAGTAGGTACAAATAAAAACTACGCGCGCACTGTAATGCTCAGTGCTACTCTCTGACTGATGTTATGCACAAATTTGTGAGGAGATGAAGCACTCTTGCTACGACGCAACAAAGTGCAATTCAGCCCCCCACATTGCGCTTCGTGCCTACCGCTATTAATTATTAACTACACTTGCTATTTCTTTCAAAGCCATAGCTCTGTCAATGTCTTGCATCTGTCCCCCAAATTCAGGATTACTTCTTGTGAAAATAATAGTCACAAAATGTCTTCTCTCTTCCTCAGATGTGTCCGAATGGTCCGTCTTGTCCGCTCCGGGTCACGTCTCGGAATGGACATCGTCGGAGGCCTAGGTGGGGAAGCAGAAAGCACGGCAGAAGACGATACCTGTGGGGTCTTCGTCTCGGGAGTGTCATCAGGAGGCGCTGCGTTTGGGATGCTGCATCGAGGGGATAGGATCCTGAGTGTTGATGGGAGGGATCTGACGAGGGCGACACACGAACAGGCTGCAGCAGCTTTGAAGGTATGGGTTTATTAAATATAGTGATAGAGAAAGTTGTGAGCTCACTAAAAAAATAACTATCGAATTTGTTTCTGGTCTTAACGATAGTCACTGGAACGTCCTATTTATTCAGCAGTTTCATAAAAATAATATGCATAAGAGAAGTACTTAGGTATTATTTACAGTAAAGTACCAACTTAGTAAGATTTTGCTATAGGTAATTTGGTAAGCAAATTATAAATTAACTTAATTGATGTTTAAGAACTTTTTTAATCTTTCTTTCTTCATCCCATCTTCTACAGTATTCGGGTACATCAGTGACGGTAGCGGCGCAGTACCAGCCGGATCAGTACGAGCGGCTGCGCGCGCGCATCCGAGCGATCAACGCGGGCGCAGTCATGTCTCCGCATCGACACGCGACGCACGTGCCGGTGCATGACACGCATGTTGTGTATCCAAGGTGAGAGGCCTTTTATTTATTTTAATAATTTACTCATATCGTAGAATCAGCTAATGACAAGTACCTACGCCATGTAGATAGTGTAGGTACCTTTTTTTCTTCAGTGTTTTTGTGAGTTGTGCTGTCAACTGCGTAAGCGTAAACTTCGCGAAACATTGCTGATTCCAATGCTCTACAGCAGAACCAATACTTATGATGATGACTTCTAAACTACAGCATGTCACCAACAAATCACAAATCACGTCCAGCCGTTCTTGAGTTATACATGGTGTAACTAACCCGACTTTGTTTTTAGAACATAGCCTTGCTCTTACAAAAAAGTCACCAAACCCATTACCCATTTATTCAGCTTCTATACTTCAGTTCTGTATCGTACGGTTAAGCAATTCATCTAGATCTGTTTCAAACTACGCATCCCTCACCTAGGGTTAACTAATTTACGAAGCAGGATTCTGTTATTAGTTTATGTAAATGTGGGCACAAGGGATTATTACAGCATAAATTTAGAGGCACGATATGATCTGTATGTTAGATTAATAATCTTCATTAGTTTTGGGAGTGATTGATATTGATACATACCATACATAAATGATAAAATCATTCCTTTATCCCATGGGGTGGGCAGAGACCACGGATTTCCACTTCCTACCTTGACAAAACTCTTTCGCCTCATTAAATACAATACTCATACAAGTTTGAAGCGCTCGTGTAGAAGCTTGCTAAGACGTTCTTGTCGAAGTTACACGAGACTATTTCATCTAAGATTGTTTCAGGAACTGAGTTGCTAAGGCAACGTCCAATTAAGCTTAGGCACGAGTACAAATAATTTTAAACGTATAGATTTGTACGCAAGGAGTGGAAATTGAAAATAGAGTCTTTTGTCCAGCAGGTATCATATATCCTCAATATGCATTGAGGGTTTGACAAGGATCTTCGGAGTTATGAACAGAAATGCACTTGAATAGTGCTGGAAATTGATTTCTAAGTACTAGATTGTTTATTACTTTCAAATCTATATTTTGCAAAAAACGTACTATACATACGTAAAAAAAAATATTTTTAATTTCTGTATGCTTCGCCACTAACTCTTTAAACCGAAATTGAATTAAATTAAAAAAAAATCATTTTGCTACTTGCTTGATAATATGTTCTTTGTTATATTTTGCTCCCCGAAAAATGAGGGTTTATTTTGTAAATGCCTATATTGATTGTACTACACCTTAGGTAAATTTTTCTAGTTAAATAGATTTTTAGCTAAAATCTGCTAAGTATTTCATCGCCTCTGATAACAGTTTGAAATTAAATACAACTGAACATATTACAGAGGACAAACAAAAAACATCAATATTTATTTATATAGTTATAGATATGATCATAAAATTGTACTTGATAGATTTAGATGAATTGTTTATCAAGACAATTTGTCAACTTGTTGTCCATCATTACAGTTCAGTTCCTTTAGTTTTACCCCAATAAAGCTAGAAATATTCCGCAAACAAGACCATGATAAATTATCCCGGAAGTAGGTCCTTCTGGGTGATTTGTGTTTCGTATTGTTTGTCCACAATTTGCCGCGGTTTTGGGCAAAAATACACATTTTTCATTTTTCACCGGCTCTAAAATTCATACATCATTGTATCAACAAGGGGTGCTGATCGATGAGTTTGGATAACGGACAACGGAGCCTTGGGCGTAAATAAATAATAAACAATACCTTTGAAACATTTTTACTTTGAAACGCCAGATCCATTAAAAATGAGGACTTCAGACCTACCTAATTTTGATGTTTGGAAAATAGCATGTAGCAAATTAGAAAAAAACTAGTTATAATTATAAACACTTTTGAGTTGCATTACTGTCCATCGCTCCGATTAATTTATAGAACCAAATTAAAAGTATACAATCATACACTTTCAAACAAAAAAATATTTTATAAATCGATCTTCAACTTGACAAAGAAATCGATGAACATACTCAAAATAATACATACAGTTAAACATAGAACCTCCTTTTAACTGTGAAAATTATTAGAAATTGATTAAATTTCTGAATAAAGTTAAATTTAATTTTTTTTTGTTTAGAGTGTATCAGCTCAATAACGTTGCGTTGCGAATAAAAGGGTTAAAAAATGGATAACAATTTGTCACAAATCATTCTTCTGGAATGTCAGGTTAAAAACTGGATCACGATTTGTCACAATTCGTCCTTCTGAAATTTCAAGGCAAAAATTATTTAAAATTTAAAGTTAGAAAGAAACCTGTGCATACATTAAATTTTGAAATCGTGCACGTTTATAAGATTCAAACTTAGCATAGCACCATGCGTAACAGGTTAAAATTTATCATATTAAAACATGAGAGGTTAGACGAGATCCGCAAAAGGGGGGGAGAGGGGGGGCAAAGGGGGCAACACTGAAAAAAAATTTTTACTTCCCCGAGCCTCCTCTATCCGATTCCGCAAAAAACAAAAATTACGGGTCTCCTAGTTTCCGAGATCCTCAAAAGGGGGGGGGCAAGGAGATGTGACAAACGGACAAACGGTCGGACGGACATCGGAGCTCTAGTACCAGGTGGCACACTTTGGGATCATACAATCCTAAAATATATCTACTAAAATTTCAACCCACAACTTTTGTATTTAAATTTCTACCACTAGTTCAACGTCTGTAATAAAATCATGATCGTAAATGTCAAGCGGAAACAAAAACGGTTTTGGTTCCTGCACTATCTTGGCAAAGTTAACTCGTAGTTTCAATGATATCATTCATGTCGTTGAAATCGTACCTATATAAATATAAGATGAAAACAAACTAAAACTCGAATAATGTATTAAATTTATTACGAGTAAGAGAGATAGACGGGTTTGTATTTTTTTTTATTTTAGAAAGGCAGAAAATTTACAAATTTTGACTAGGACTTTAAACACTTACAATAGCAATTAAGTTACGTATCCCAATAAAATGCGTGAAACATAATCACAATTAAATAGATTCTGTCTTTTTTATGTGAAATATGTTGTAGGTTTTACCGGAGCTTGAAAACCTTTGCGTCCGTTGTTTGTATGAATGTTGTCCATTTGAAATGAAAAATACTTCGCATAGGCATTCACCAATATTGTTCTGCACTTTTGGGTTAGCATATTCGAATAAACGTTACCGATTGTTACGGTATATCTATGGATGAGATTTTTACTTTTTAATTGTGGGGATGGCAAACAGTGTGTCATTCTATAATGACGTTGTGAGTATTGATGTTTTACCTAGCGTGACGTTGATTTAATTTATCCTAAAAAATAAAAAATGTTTTTTTTTTTACTTTTTCTCGTAGAAAAATGAAAAAAAGCAATTCTAAAAGCATTTCTATCAGAGCATGCTTCCGTAACATCTTGACAAACACTATTCAAGTTTCGAACATAAATCATTAGAACCACCTCGTATTCCAAAGCCCAGCTGTTTCCATCCCCGGTCACGCCATACACAATGCAAAAGCATTCGGAATTTTAGCGCCGAATGTGGACATTACAAGTTGGCAACACTCCAGCACAACATATGGGCCTCGGTTTACTTTTGTGGGAATGGGCTGGTTTGACATTAATTTTTATCACAATTTAATCAGGAAATAAATTGGTGCCGATTCAACTGTTCACTGACTAACTAAATTCATGTGAATGCGAGTTTTCTTGTTTTGTAAAGTTTAACCAAAACAGCGTAATCACCAAAGTTTCATGCCACGAGGATCGAGAAGAATGTAGCTCCAGAAACATAAAAATATTTTATAACTTGTGTATCGTACGGATTTTATATTAAAAAATAACTGTTTTGCTTCAATTCAAAAGAAATATTTGAAATTAAATTTTATTTTCACATGTTTTAATACTAACTCTGTTAAGTAAGTATTTTTGGTGAGGTTGTTAGGTTAGAATTAGAGTTAGGTACTATAGAATCAAGCATTATTGAATATCATAATTGGCCCCTATACGGCCTAAAAACTATTCATCAGAGCTGGTCATCATTAGATATGAAAAATTTACTCTTTTACTTTTTATCCAGCCAATTTTACTCTTTCCTCAAAGTAGAGCGAAACGTCTATTAATAAAAATCGCTCCCGTCGGTTCCACTAGTATTACGAAATGATACTACGATTCATCGAAGTCCCTGATTGGTTTTACCCCAGGAAATGGAGTTTGTTTTAGTATTTTCCTGAATGCTAGCACCAGTTAGGTACGTCTTAATCAATGATTTAATTATGTTTTTCTTAAAATAACTATGGATACTCATTTTTTTTTCAGTTTAGTGTTTTTTGCATGTATAATATAGCCGCGTGTTGACACGTCACGCTCGACATAGTAACTCAATTTGTATGATAATTGAAATTATTTTCGGACAATCGAAATTCGGAGTATAAATATGAACTGCTTCTCGTTGGAAACGACGATTATACTCCGTTTACCTAATACTTAGATTATTTATGTGTAAAACGAGTACCAATTAAGGTACCTAGGTTTAAAACAAATACTTGCAGAACATAAAATATTTGCGCGACCTTTTGAACTCATGTCTCGTAGGTGTTATAATATATTTTAATGACCATGAGTCGAGAGTTGTTTGTGGCCATGAAGCCATTTCAAGGATTATATTTAAATAGATGTTTTTGACGACATCATTAGACAAGACTAAGTGGCAAAATTAAAAAAAATATAAAACCGACTTCAATTTCGTAAGAAGAGAGCAATTTCCTGCACTCTCTAGATGCATTTTTGTTCTTACTCCGAAAATCCTCTTTAGATCCTTAATCTTTGTATATTTTTGCAGACATAAAAATAATTGTAATAATTATTTTTAACATACATTAAAAAACATACAGTGGAACATAAAAACTCCTCCTTTTTTGAAGTCGGTCATAAATTTTATTTTTGTGAGGCCTTGTGCCGGTTTCGTTAAACTTAAATCTTCCAAAGCTTGTTATAAAAACGAACGTTCTATCCAAACTACGTACGGAGCTCAACGAACCTACGTTTTTTGCTAGATTTGTGCGCAAAAGCAAAATTGCACCATTTACTGACTGCAATCTAGGATGGCCATAACTCTGAAGCCCCAGATATTTATGGCAGCAAAAATTTGCAAACGGATAGCTCTGCTAGAACTTTCAGGGTAGTGACAGTTTTTTGTTCTAAAAATTATATTTCACTAGATGTTTTCGTCACAGTGATATCAAATATTACAATTTTAATTTTAATAATAATAATACATGACAATTACTAACGTAAAATACGCCGATTTAGATACTTACAATTTATATTGTGTAGGTATAAACAATTTTGTGATGATCGGTTGCATAGTAAAGTCATGTGTAACAAACAAACAAACAAACCCACTTACTCAATAAATATCTAGTCAGGAAGTTAGATGTCTAATTATCCAGGATACTTGGAATAATTTGAATTGCAAATTAGTGGTTAGATTGGTGTGAAAGAACATAAGGGGTCTTGGTAGAGCAGCAACCAGGTAGTCGTATGATGTAGTTAGGTACCAGACCTTACAAAGGAAAAACATGAGCGAGTCCAAGACTGAATGAAGTTGCTTTTGAATGGAATACTTTAGGCCCAGCCACTGGGTAACAACAAACCATTAATTAAAATTAATTAAGAATTCATTAAAATTAAGAATTCATAATTACTAATATGAATTCTTAATTTTATATTACAGCGAAGTTCATTGATAACTCAGTCAAAATATTTTGGTGGTTTCTGACTTTGGAAAAGTACGGCACAGACAGTCAAGTAATTAAATTCTACACCATCAATCTTCAAGCTTGTTGAATATTTTGGCACGATAGCTGAAAACTGTCTAATTTGATGTAGGTACGTCTAATCTAGGGCACCCTGTGGCTTTATGTTCTACAGGCTGCGTTTTCTCTTTGACGTGATGAATCGCAATGTTTGAAATCCAATACCTTTCCGACAAAACTATCTTGAACGATCTGCACGTTCTTATATTGCTGCCTGAACGCAGAACCTAACAACTAAGTTACAGAAAATAACATTTTCTTTGTAGGTGATGAAAAGTAGATTATAATCATAAGCCAAACTTTTTTTGTATAAATTTTGTGTTTTTAGTTATTATTTTTCTGCTAAATTAATTATTATTTTCCTCTTTACAGGTAGCAGGGGGCCCTAAGACAACAAACACTTGAGAACTGAATAGTTAGTGAATCAATTTATTAGTCTTTTACAGTTTGGGATATCACTTTTATTTATTGTATAATCTATGTATCTATGTACTGGATCATAATTCATTAAGTCACGAAATTCATGCTTTGCAATACTTTATACTTACTTCAATAGATCATGTTGTATGAGAGTTTTCATTTTGAATATGAGCTAGTCGAAAATATAAAATAAAAGTAAGTTCTAAAGCGCAGTGACTTAATCCTTTAGCCAAAAAGTTTTTCAAAGTGTGAAAATCGTAACTTGTTATTTGCATGTAAATTTTACTGTAAATAATTCAGAGCGTTTGAGTTTCATGAAATTAATTTATTTTATTTTGGTGTTCATTAATAAACTCATTGTAAATGACACCATAGTGTGATAAGTGGACATTTTAATACTTATTCATAATGTTTTTGAACTGTGATATTAAAATTAATACTAGTATTCGTTGTACGGTAAAACTGAATTGATTATACGATATTGCAGAACCTTTGTTTTATTTATTTATTGGAATCAAACTGGATTAAAAATGCAGCATGTATGAAAAATCATAGACGTTTCTCAATGGACTTTTTGTTTTTTAATGAATTAAAGAAACGAATTTACTTTATGGATCGACATTAAAGTCTGCAGTGCGTCAATTTAGATGTGGTTGTTACGCACACTATTTTATAATTCTATATCAATTGTTTATCTCTTTGATTTCTACGTCTTAAGATTTTTCCTAGACATAAGTCGTTAGATTCACCCTTGCACCTTTAAACCTAAAGAACCAATAACTTTCAACAAATGAATGTAGATTATTCAGTCAGCGCTACGAACATAAGAGATGCCGTATTTACATAAAAAACGGTACAAAAACGACAACTTCGTAGGTAAAACCCTATCAATAAGTACATTTTGTAGCAGTTGCTACGAAACCTCGTAGCATAATAATCCGTATCTCGTAGCAGCAGCTACGAGTAAAAATTCTTGTAGAAAACTGGCACACTATCTACAAACGATCTATAGATACTTGTTCCGTCAGTAATTCACAAACGCAGAGGAAACGGAAGGCGTGCGATACCGTCAGCCAGTTCCCAACTCGGCATTGTTCGTAAAGACCTAAGAAAGAATGGCGTAAATACGGACACTATCTCTGCTTCAGAATTCAATTTATGCTTTTTTAAAATATGCAGTGCTTAAAAATGTTGCCTCGCTGCGGTGTGGCTAATTAATGTTTATAATGTGCCAGAGTTTCGACTATCGGCTTTTTAGCTTTTCATTCGGATACATTTTACGGTCATCTGCATTATGGTTGTAAATTGTGCGTCTGCAAATCGTTTTTTACCTCTGTTTGGTCATTAATGGATGGTGGTCATTTCGATACGTTATAAATTTGCAAAACTAATAAATGACTACGATCTTTGTGCAAAAGAATACTTTTTTTAGGATGTAGTAATTATTTGAAAAGTCGAATACTTATCAAATAGGTATCAAAACCAGATTTGGCCAATTGCTCACAATGAGCTTTATTCTTACTTTTTAAATACCAAAACGATGCAGAGCCCTCTCTCAAAGTTTGAAGTCGCTTGAACTCATCCAGTTGTAACTAATATATAATTATTAGGTACATCCTGTTCATTTAATTAAATTAAATTTCGTCAACACCTGACCCCCTGATAAGAATTTACGAAGTAACTTCTCTTAATTAGAGATTAATTGTCTATTTTGTCTTTACAAGACGAAATAGGATTTTGTCTCTGTCACAGAATCAAAAGGCTTAATCTTACTTTAATTGGTATTAATAAACGTTAGGTACTTTAAATATAACAATCGGATGACAGACTGCAATATTAGCGTCAAAAAGGTACGGCAGAAAAATGTAATAGCACGAATGAATGAAAATTCTTTATTGCACACCAAAATGTTAAACAATAACAAACACGTAGTAAAATTTTACAATGGGCGGCTTCATCGCTAAAAGCGATCAAAGCGATAAATCTCTGCCAGGCAACCTTTGGATGGAGAAGAGTTAAAACGAACGGAAGATTGGTATAGGTACTACACGAATTATATACATAAGCAGTGGTTTGGATCAGTTTAGCTACCTATAGATCGTTTGTAACGATCCTTAGGTGGCTCAACTGGTTCTAATAGTATTTTATACAGTTATGTAAATATGTAGTAGTTTAGTTTCTGTAAATAAATTAGCATAAACAAATATAAATATATAATAAATATATATTTTAACAGAGTATGTTATACGTGACGTGCAAATAACGTGCAATGAGATCGTAATCTCACTCTATTTGTTAATCAATCCCTTCGTTGATTTCTGGATATTTATAGGGTATCATTACCCGAAGAAAATTAGGGATTTGTAAGATTTTTAATTTTGTGTTGTTTGTTTGACTTTTCAGATGGTTGATTTGGCCATGAAAGGTTTAAGTTGATGAGAAACAATTGATAACATATTTATCCACAGACCGACCTTACGTACTGCTTAGTATAGGCCTCCCTAAGTTTGGGCCATCCACTGTATTAATTACAGTTAATTTTACATTTTTGTATTCAAATTGACATGACAAACTAATGCACACTTTCCACGTTTCAAGGTAACACAAGTCATAAACATAATACCTATCTCATCGCCAGAACGTGACATAATTTTATGAGATGATTTTTACGACATCCACATAAAACCTACATACGAAGAAAGAAATAAATTGACACTTATTACGGTTTGTGGAGAGCATTCTCTGAAAAATTGGAGTGACGTGTTGAATTTATGAATTGTGATGCTGCAAATTACACTCTGAGGAAATGGAGTGAGGAAAAGATAAATGAACGTAGGTATGTTTCTTTTTATAGGGATATTTACGCCAATCATGATAATGTAGGACGTAATGTGTGAGGGCGGTAAGAGAACAGTGGATCCGGCACAACACCGCCAAAAGTGGCGTGATAGAGAAGAGGCCTTTACTCAGCAGTAAGTATTACCGCCTGACTATATAGAGTCTATAGATAGTTAGATTTACATTATCATGTGTCTTTAGAGACAGATGATAATGTAAATCTAACTATCTTTATTATATTATTATAAAAAATAGCTCTATTTCGTTGTCACTCAATTGCTCGACAATGGCTGGACCGATTTGGATAATTCTTTTTTTAATGTATTCTGATAGTTCATTGATGGTTCGTGTATTAAAAAAATTATGATGGTACGAAGTGTGCCGGGTCAGTTTGTAATAAATAAAACTAATATAACTGTTAAAGTTATGGTCAAACATAACAGCAATTTTATTGCTCTTGAATAAAGGGGCTTTCTTGTGAAAAAATGATTTTAATTAATAATACTTTTAGAGTTGATTTACTTAGTTATAATTAATTCAACAAAGTATAGAGTAAAGTGATGTGGCGGCCGCAGTTTTATGAAAATATAAGCTTGGTACGATTTCCCTACTCATACTCAAGGCACCTTTTACATAGCAATCCTCGTTTCCTTGTGCATATTTGTTTAAGACGGATCTTAAGGATATTATGATTACGAGTATCTCTCAAATCCTTAGATACCTTTCTTTATATAATATTTCAAAATTATATTAGTCAGCTCCACATTATATTGATCATTGTCTTTCCTGTAGAAATATGACCGGTTTCACTGAAAGGATGGCTTAGATGCTGGGTAAGCCTATTACATCTCAACAATATCCCAGGCACTACAGTTAAAGGAAGGCAAAGATTGCCTCCTGAAGTTTGAAATCATCTAGTAAAGATGTAAAGGCCTTAGTTTCAGTGTCTGGGAAATATTAACTGATTCTTATGGGATTTACAAACGAAATAAAAAAAAGAAAATACGTTAAACGTATATTACTATTTTTGTTTACAGCTTGCCTAGTTAGATTTAAGAAATAACATGTAAAATCATGTAGGTAGTACTAAACATTTGCATTTATTTGAGAGTCCGCACTAAAGCAGCGATTGTAAACGATGCACGACATTTTCTTGGTA
Source organism: Xanthorhoe designata (assembly GCA_963582015.1). Taxonomy (NCBI): domain Eukaryota; kingdom Metazoa; phylum Arthropoda; class Insecta; order Lepidoptera; family Geometridae; genus Xanthorhoe; species Xanthorhoe designata. Next base: position 8,855,393 of record OY757038.1, read on the forward strand.
TTAACAAAGTTGCTTAAACAGTCAACAAATTGACATAAAGACCACTTGGAACGCCTTTCTGTAAACAGCTTTACTCCAGTCTTGTCAATATTGCCTAGAACTTCACGTCTCAAGAACAAAATGAGCAATTTACCCAGCGAACTTAGCTAACTATTTTTAAAATTCCCGATAAAAACTACGCTAGAACCCTGTCCGACCGTTGTAATAGTTTTAAATATTCATAAGCCCTATGCGGTTTTCCGAATTTAGAGCAACTGCAGACATCTTGATATTTTAAACTGTGTCAACCTATAAAAACTTTGGCTGGTGGCATAGATAACCAGAAAGAGAGAGTAGATTGTTTTACTTTCTCTTTTTATATATGTAATGTGTTTTCTTAATTGTAATGACAAAATAAAGATTTTTCTTTCTTTCTTTCTTTCTTTCTTTCTAGATGAGACATTTCAATGGTAAAACATCACAGAATTTAAGGGTTGTAAGAGAACAGTAGATCCGGCACAACTCCACCAAAAGTGGCGTGATAGAGAAGAGGCCTTTACTCAACAGTAATTGTTATCGCTTGACTATAGACAGACTAGCTGCGCCCCGCGGTGTTATCCGCGGTCAATAAGCAATAAGTATTGTACTAAATTTAAACAATTAAATACATGAATACACAATAACTCCCACGGTTTCAGACTGGCCCTGAAAAAAAATACGGATATCAATAAAACATACAATTTACCTAAGAAATACAACAACCGCATACAAAGTGATTTGTTATTGTTTAAGTTACTTTCCCTTAGGAAACTAACTCAACCCCTCATCTCGTAATATCCTAGCGAGTTGCTAAATTAATTTTGTTTACTCTAAGCAAACGCAAAGTTTGATATTCTCAACCTTAAGTGTAGTGAATACGGTTTACGTTTTAGGTGTTTATGCCAGTTTATGTTTACGCAGTGGGTAATGTCATTTGGGGGTAACTACGCATGACGGCCGGCTCACCACATTAACCTCAGGTAAGTAACGTGACACTTTATTTTCATGATTGTAAGTGGAAAAGTGGCCACAATATGATTTTTGGAGTGCTCATAAATGTTTTTAAAGAAATTTTTAATAAGGTTTGACAGTTTATTTTGGGAATAGAATTCGATTCTAAATTATGGTATGAACAAAATTGACAGAAATGTACATAATACACTCGTGAGCAAAAAAATCGACTCAGGACACACGCTTGCGCTTGAAAAGCTCTAGCAAAAAATCTGAAGCTTTTATTCTATTTCTGATTTCAACATCTCAAAGCTACTAGTTTTAGCTTTAAAATGAGTGGTCTACGTTGTTACTAAAAAAACTTTTTTGGCCGAGAAAAAATATTGAATCAGAAAGAGTCTTGAGCAATGAATAAGGCTATAATTTACAGTAAAGAAAATACCAGCTGAAATTCGTTGAAACAATAATTTAATTGAAATAATCTTTTTAATATTTAGTGTTGCCCCCCCTGGCCCTAATAACAGCTTCCAATCGCTTCTTCATGGATCGAATAAGTTTCTTTACTCGATCTTGTCCGATGCTATTCCATTCTTCAATTAGCGCCGCTTTGAGGTCCGATTTTGTGTCTGGTGCAGGATTTCTAGCCCGAACATTTCTTTTAAGTTCATCCCACAAATGCTCTATAGGATTTAAGTCCGGGCTACGCGCTGGCCAGTCCATAGCGGCAATTGCGACCTCCTGTAAATACTGCCGGACGGAACTTGCTGTATGTGGACGGGCATTGTCGTGCATTAAGACGAAGTTTTCGCCGATAAAACCGGCGTAGGGAACGACGTGATCCTCTAAAATCTCTTCGATGTATCGGTTCGCCGTCAATCCTCCCATTCGACCGCCAGTTTCAATAAAAACCAACTCGGTTTTTGCCTCCATTGAAATACCCGCCCACACCATCCACGATCCTCCTCCAAAAGCCACATTTTCTTTGATGCAGCACTGTGCGAATCTTTCTCCAGGTCTTCTGTAGACTCGTCCTCTTCTGTCACTACCATGCAAGCACACTCTGCTTTCGTCTGAGAAGAGAATGGTGCTCCATTGTGCGTCAGTCCAATCAACGTGTTCTCTGGCAAATCGTAGGCGGGCTGCTCGGTGGGCTGGGGTTAATTTGGGGCCAGTAGCTGGCCTTTTTGGCTCAAGGCTAGCTGCCTTAAGTCGTCTTCTAACTGTCCAGCCACTCACAGCCACTCCTCGCGTTTCTCTGAGGTTTTGTTGGACTTGAACGCCAGTGAGGGCCCGATTTCTCAGCGATGTGCTGACAATGAATCGGTCATCTCTCTCCGATGTGCACCTTTTTCTTCCGGAACCCTGTCTTCGATTAAAGCTACCAGTCTCCTGGTAACGACGGTAAACTCTAGAAACAGCAGACTGGCTCATGTTAAGCGCACGTGCCACTTCTCGCTGACTCTGGCCTTGTCGCAATAGGGTGACCGCTTGAGCAGCTTCATCACTTGTTGTGTCCATTTTCAGGTAGAATTCTTGTTTGTTGATAACAGAGATGTGTATCGGTTGACGTTTGACGGCTAACTGATAAGGATAAGTCAGGTAGATAACCTTTTATGTGGGTCAGTAACCCTTAATTAGCACTATTGTAAACAAGCGTAAAAAGAGTGGTTACTAATCACAACATGTTATTGGGTTGTGTGAGCAAGAAAAATTACAATATTTTATATCATTTTGAAGCTAACACTAGCAGCTTTAAGATTTTACTAAGAAAAAAATATTTTTGCTTTCAGTTTTTTTGCCAGTGACTTGCGACTGCAGATGTGACGCCTGAGTCGATTTTTTTGCTCACGAGTGTAGATAAAATTATTTAGCTGCTAGTTTTCCACGTCCAATGTGTGGTTTAAATAATTTCAAACCACACATCAAAAGTTTAAAACTAGCAGCTGATTACGGTTTCACCTATAGGTAATATACTTACGAATTTACTTCAAAGCTTAAAAAATATATTTTGTGATAATTACTGAAGTTCTGATTATGCTCTTGATGTGCTTTGAACTTCACTGACTCTCAAGAAATGTCAATTGTCATCTAATTTTAAGAGTAAGTAGACCAAAACCTTGCCTTATAAACAAGCACGTAGCTCTTAAGTTTTAGAATGTAATTTTACATACCTAAATGATTTTGTTAAAAAAATATTTGTTTTACAGTGATAGTTCATATAAGCTCAAAGGCTCATGCCCTCAAATGTAAAGCTTATTTATTTGACAAACACTGCACTAACATGTCTCGATGCAATTTAAAACTCTAAAGGTCACCTTTTTTGCTTACATTTGCTGAGATGTTGGGATGTTAGACGGGCAACTTCTAGTAAAGTGGTCATGTGTTAAATTGCTTGATTTTTGTTGATTTTTTAATATTAGTATGAGTTTGAAAAATGGCGCTTGAAAAGAAGAATCGATTTGGGTGATTCATCACACGCTAAAAACTAAAATATGAAACATAAAACTATTTATTGATTTAGTTAATTTTTTTATTTGAAATACACATGTATAATTATTATTATATATTTACCTATGTATATTTTTTGTTCTATATTTATATCTAGGTACAAAGCTATAAATAATGGTATAAAGTTATTGGGCATGATAAATTGATTAATTTTTATTAATTCAATTCATTTTGATTTAAAATCAAGCCTTAAAATACAACGGTTACTCGTGTGTAATTAATTGAAACATTTGCGCTTGTAAACAAATGTTGATTAAGTCTGCTTTTAAACATTAATAAGCATAGAATCTCGATCAAAGCAATTAAAAATGTGAAAACATTAAAATCATCTTGGCTAATGTGATTTTTTATGTATTTGAATATAACGTAGATAAAAATGTAAGAGAGATAATCAAATGTTTACGCTCAACAATATTTACAATAAAAAGTCAAAATGTCTGAATTTTTATTTGTCATTTCGGTTTTGCGATTACTATTACTATTCAGACAATTATCTGATGAGATATACGATTCCTTCAAAATAAAAAAGTAGTTACTACTTGGTTATACAAAACTAGTCCAATGGGAATGAATAGAATAAAGTTCTTAAAACCGTACCAGAAGTTTTAATGGATAAGAAATGTAACTAGTGCTGTGCAACTAATTATTCCCTAGTGCGTCATATTGTAAGCTGGTGTACGTCTGTGGTGTGAATTAGTATGTTTGTGGTAAAAGTTTTTAACTCATTAGCGAGAGATTTTATTTAATGTGAATGCTGTTCTAATTTTAAGTAGTAAATGTAATATAAGTAAGGAATTAATGCCAATAAAGCTATAGTTATTATATAGATTATTTTCAAATATTTGTAACAAATGACGAAAAAGAAGGGTAATTTTTGTCAATGTAAGTAGGTACTAGTGGCAATTCTGAGTGTCGCAAAAGCTAAACTAAGCTAACTAAAATTGTTGCCGTCCCTTTTTATTCCCATCGCTATAAAAGGGACGGCAACAATTTTAGTTAGCTTAGTTTAGCTTTTGCGACACTCAGAATTGCCACTACTACCTACCTACTCTGTCTGGTCTTTCTGTTAACACTTTTGAAAGATTTTTTTCATTACAGAAAAAATATTAAGTATTTAATGTACCTAGGTACCTATTCACATTGTTTCGCCTACTAAACTGAAAACTTTCAGGATTAGTACAATTGCCATGGTAGCATAATGTTTGGTTAGTAAACCGCGGGAGTAGAGCTATCTAAAATAGCATTTCACCACCTCCTAAATTATCATAATTTCCGTTTGATTGCAGTGCCGAACGCATTTCAATATTCCGTTTGTGAATAAACAGAGGTTCCAGACAATATTTCGTGTTCGGGAAAGGTTTGCGCAAACAGCGATGAAATGGTTTTTGGCCTGAAATATTACCAATAAAATTGAATTTCCCACCGAGAACAGTTATTGGCCGATTCCCAATTAAAACTGTTGATGCGCTTTTCGACAGGCAATGCTTCGTTAAATGAAACAACAAACCAAAAACGATAAAGGCTAGAACACATCAACTGTGGGGATAACACTTTTATGTTGCAATTTGAATGGTTGATGTTGGTCCTGCTTATCTGAGCCAACAATGAATTCAAAATCTACAGCTACCCTAGCTATGTTACATTTCTAAAATCGCTTTAGAGTAGAAACTAAAAAATGTATAGGAATTGACATTCAATGACAAAAATTCAAGCGATCAGAAATGTAAAAAGTAAAGCGATGATAGAAAGATAATAGGAAACATTTGTCACTTGTCTACGCACCCTGGATTATTCACGAAAGGTCATTTATAACGTCAGTATTGCGTCAGTAATAATATTGCATTCTCAGCTATGTAAGGAATTCTGAGAGTGAATCCTGAGTTCGTGAGACTTTAGTTTGCCCAAAATGAAGACCTCTTTATCCTCGAGGGCTTACATTATTGAATGTAAGACAGTAAGCCTCTAATCACCTTAACCTTGGTGATCTATCCCTTATAATTATGTGAAATCTGAAAGTCTGTTATTAAGATTATTTATGTAATGTATACTATGTTTGTTAGCTTGGCAACTGGTTGCATATTAATAGTAAACATTCTTCTATCGCAACTATTTGCCATCAAAGATAAAAAAATCTTCCGAAGGGATTATTTTTACAACAAATAAACTACAACAAATACAACAAAAATATTTAATATTTATTTTGGAATAGATTTTTACACCCTGAATTATTACTTACTCATTGACTACTTTCTATAATGACTTTAGAAATATAATTTTGTAAACAAACGCAGTGTGTTCGATCCTTACTTAGATATAATACTGAAGTATTATGACAAGTTTTGTTTATCCAATTTTTTACAGGGTTTGACACTCCCTTTGTGAGCTCTCAGTTAATAAACTTTGTTTTCAAGCCGTTTCGTTATAATACTGTTTACAATTTTTAACAATATAATTTGTTTTTACCTAAATTAAGTAAAAATAAGGTTGTAAAAAATTATGACACAACTGTAACAAGGAGCTGTAGAAAAAATATTACTGAGTTTTAGATTAAATATTGTTGTGTTTTATTTAATTATTTTCTAAAATAATTATAGTAGACACGTTAATATTTGTTAAAATAAAATAAAAACAATAAAGACTAGTTTACGCGCATCCGTGCGTTTCGATTCCGTTTACTAGTATCATTGTTTCGTTGACTAAATTAGCAATAGTATAAACCTTAGTGATTTTTAGGTAATTACTAAGAATTCATAAAATTGTTAGTAAAAAAAAAATCTCTAATAAACCAAGTTCTATGTCAGGATATTTTAAAAATTATCCCTTTAAAACGTTATTGGTTTTATGAACATAAAATCAGTCTTCAAGCTGCGAGACATTTTCAATCCTCAATCCTACAGCTTTGTTGAACAAACACGTGTTGGATAAAGTTAATATATTTAGGCAGATTATTCCGTAGGGGCCTTCTTAATGCCCCTGTTATGTCTGGCTGAGAGGTCTCTCCACAATAACATAGAGTAATTGCCGTACAGAGGCCATGGTTGCCTCTGTAGTAAAATAACATACTTTATGGTAAGTGCAGAGCGAACGTTATAGACATTGGAAGTATTTATTTCTTATCGATATAGACTGGTTTACTATGCAAATAATATCATTACAAAATTATGGCAATCTTACTAAGAAATGAAACAAAGTATAATATTACCACAAAGGTCAATGCTTGAAAATCTGTTCTTAGATATTTAGATATTGTTCTCCCCGAGGTGCAGTAGTAAAATCATGGACAAATTCAGTATTATTATATTAATTATGCTCGCCAAAATTGTTCATTCATTTTGTAATTTGTGTACACTAAATAATTTATTTATTATAATAACATATAATAATAAATAATGAGATAAACTAAACAAGGAAGCTTCAAATAGTAACATCATGCTAACAAAACAGCGTTTACAAAGGAAATTAACGAAGTTCTTCACGCGATTTTCTCACTCATATCACGCCTATAGCATAGTTTGAGCAAAATGTTTTAATATACGATTCGGGGCCCCTACTCCCAAAACTGAAAACGATACATCGTACCACTTACGTGCATTGACGTTCAATAATTGTAAGCAACTGTTGTTTAGACCATGCAAGTCATGATGACTGTCAATTTAATTCTATGCAACAAGTCATGATGACAGTCAGACAAAAATCTTGCATCATGCAATGATACCTTTTACTTATTAAAACAGATTTTTATCTGATGAACTAAAGCGACATTCGACCAATTGTGACCTACTAAGCGATTCATTACAACATTTTTCATGTCAGAAAACACCTTTTCATGGCAGTTTTCTATAAAAGTGTGCTATAATGCCAATTAAGAATATAACGTAATTATAATTAAGTAAATATTTTTATCGATTGCCTCCTCACCTTCCGCCTCTGACTGTTACAACTCTGTGGTGGCTTTGCAAGAATTATTACGGACACACCTGTCACCTCAAACTTGCCACTTTCAGAATGCGTGCAAAAGGGGCTCTTTACTTCGCAGGGTTAAGTTCCTATGGGAATGTAAACTTTTGGAATAATAAGCTGTGGAATAAAGGGTCGAATGTACCTGGATTTTATAAAGGACTTTGTTAATATAAAGGTAAGGGACATGAGGTTAATACTTGACACATATTGGCCTTGTGTTTTCATGGAAAAGGTTTTTGACCACCAAAATATGGGTGCTGGGTGGTCCTACTATCTAAACTCTAAAGCACTGTCTTATATTATTTTATTTTATCCAGTCCATCCAAAGGTTACCCGAAAGAGATCGCTTTCAGCGATGAGGTCGCCCATTGTTACACTTTTTGTTTTGTTTCGTTTATGTTAAGTACTTAATATTATGTTAGAAAAGCCAGGACCTAGTTTTAAAATTGAGAGAGGTGTGAAACAAGGGGACCCACTCTCACCCAAGATTTTTATTGCGGTGCTTGAACACATATTTAGAACATTAGATTGGGAAGCGAAGGGTATACGAATTCATGGTAGATGGTTATCAAATCTGAGGTTCGCGGACGACATTGTGTTATTTTCAGAAGACCCGGAGGAAATGCAAAACATGATAGAGTCACTGTGTGAAGCAAGTTTGAAAGTTGGCCTAGATGTAAATAAAGGAAAAACTAAAATAATGACCAACAAGCAAATTTTACCCATCACTTTACGATCTGAAAATCTTGAGTATGTGGACACCTACATATATCTAGGACATCTCATTTCCTTTAAAAACTGCACGGAACTGGAAATAGATAGAAGAACAAAAAGTACATGGAATAAGTACTGGTCCATGAAGGAGATTTTCAAAAGTAACCTTCCCATTTCACTTAAAACTAAAGCGATGGAAATGTGCCTATTACCGTGCCTAACTTATGCTTGTCAGACATGGCCTCTTACTGTGCAGAACTTAAAACGCATTAAAATATGTCAGAATGGTTTAGAGCGAAGCTACTGTGGTCACAAATTAAAAGACAAAGTCAGAAATAAGTTTATCAGGAATAAAACTAAAGCCAAAGATGCTGTCAAAAGAGTTCTTCAGCTTAAGTGGAAATGGGCCGGTCATATTCAGAGAAGTACAGAGGAGAAATGGTCCAAAATAGTAACAAATTGGTACCCGATGATTAAAAAGCGTAAACAGGGAAGACCGCATAAACGATGGAGTGATGACATAGTCAGACTAGCAGGCAACACATGGAGCAGAGACGCTAGGGATAGAGATAAGTGGAAAGATATGGAGGAGGCTTTCACCGCTAAGGCGGTCCTTACATTAGAATAAGAACAACACACCATTGCAGAAATATATAAGAGTATGTAGAATATGTATTTAAAGTATCAAAAGCAATATTTGTGTAGAATTAGTATAGTATTTAAGTATTTTTATCATATATGTAAGGAAATAAAAGCTTTTATTATTATTATTATTATTATTACTTAATATTATATTCTTAATTATTTTGTATACAGTGTCTGTTGTTTAATATTATGAAGAACGTAATGAGAGTGAAAATTATAGAGTCAGGTATGTCAGGGTCGTAGCAAGTTGAACTCTGTGTGCCGTTCCTACTGAGAATGAAGCGTGACTTTATTTATGTACCTATGTAATTATGATGATTGAGTAAAACAATCGTCTGAGATACAAAGATTCGAAAGACGAAGAACTGATGCTCTAACCAAAGCCGAACATGACACTAGAAAATATCTTCATCACTCGATATACCTGTTCTTACAGTCCACATGAGGTAGGTAAATATTTTTTACCAACTGAGAATTTCCAAATCCTTCCACAGTCAGATTAAAAAAAATAATATTAAAAAAGAAAATACATATATTAAAAAAAACGATCTATGCGTACATACGATTTAACAAGACCTTTTAAAAAACCGTCTGAGAACTCTCATCTCCGTGGATCACAGATACGCATAGTACAATTTTCTTCGTTGTCGGACATATCAATAGGAATATCACAATAGATCATTATCAACTTTTTTTGTGTTTAAAAAAGGATTCTCCCGTGGTTGTCCCATTAAAACAAAAAGTATCTGATGAGGATCTTCCGAGTTTCTCTCTTGGTTTACATTCAAATTACATTTTCCTGCCTAGTTAGGGGGAAGTCCCCTAGTGGCGGACACCTAAGGTTTTTTGACAATAAAAATAAAACAGTATCGAAAAATGTATTTCTATTTATTAATAACGTACGCCAATAAAGTTTGAAATCAAAATATAATAACAAAAAAGTAACCTCTAATTAAACAATAACTAAAAATTAAATCAAACTTTGGTTTAAAAAAATGCAATCATTGCAAATGGCACCTAGTACCGGACGGAACTAACTTCGAACCCCCAGCACCGGGTATCTTCAAAAAATCATGCATCGATCGCAAATGTAGGCCTCTGAACATTCGGGTATGTCGGCACAAGCTTCGTGAGCCCACTCACGGCAGCTTGAGCATTGTATCCAGTCCTCGTCATGGACTTCTAAACACACTACGCAAGTAGTTTTTGTGTTAAGTGTTTCAATCAGCGGTTGCTTTTCCTTAGCTTTTCTTCACGTTTTCCTTTGGCTTTTACACCTTTTATAGATTTCCCTTTCTCTTCTATCGCTGTTTTGAACATGTTCCCTATTTTTTTGTTAGGGGACGACTTTGTGTCCGGTACCAGGGGACAAAGGCTCCTCAAAGTTACGTGTGTTATGTCAAAACTTCTTTACAAATCAACAAAAACTATAATGTATATCGAATATCTATGGATCACATAGTATAATGACAATTATTATAAACACATAAATACAAAAACATAGCAATAACACTCACTTAGATCTTATATGACGCAGTGTTTTCCGGCCAAAATCCGCAAACAACCTCTCCCACCGTGGCCTCACGCGTCACCGGCAAACCGAATCCCGCGGTCGGGTGTCTATACGCTCTCCCGCGCCCCTTTCACCCGTTTTTTATTCGAACGTGTATCGACTTGCCGAGATAGTACGTGTGTCCGAACCTAGGTGCCGTCCGGCGTTACGGGACTTCCCCCTACTACTAAAATAATCCACCCTTCTCTCGACTCACTATTGAGTTACCTACTTTTGGATATGTAATTTCATCATAAAACTAGCTACTTAAGTAACTTTTTGAAATTTCGGTAATAAAAGCACTTTGATCAGAGGGAGCCTGATTCCCGTTGAAAGCGTATAAATATCTAACGGGTTAATTTCATCGTGACTGCTCTTTGAGAGGCGTTGAGTTGAAACCGGCTAGGTAATTGAATAACCCAGGCACCTGTTTGTAGAGAAAATGTTTGACTTTCCCCTAAATTGATAGGCCCTCAAACTCACATCTATAGATACTAAAAATGGTCATACGATCTTACTTACTTTTAAGAAATGTGTTTTGTGTAAACAAACATGAGTATTTAGCTGTTTGCTAAATACAGTCGTCTGTACAGATGTACGAGTTTAACTAGAAAAAGTATAAACGGCTTCTAAGCTGAACAACGGTTCCAATCGTTTTACGCTATTCATTGTTCTCCCAGCTTAGAAGTTGTGTAATGTGCTGTAAGCTGTGGTTTCGATTTACAAAAGCATTAATTTGCCTGATGAACATTAATATTTGTTATGCAGTGCAGTGGAAGAGAGAGAGTGCCTGGATGCTTCATACATTAGTATTAAAAACAAAATTTAATACATAATTTTTATGTTTTAGTATATTACATTTTTATTCATATTTCATAATAACGAAAAATGCATCATGTAATATTTTAAATTGGTCGAAGTAAAAACATAAGATAACATAACAAAATTAAATGACTGCACTATAAATTTGTGAATAGTGCAGTCATTTCTAGTATTTTGTTTTTTAACTTCGACTTATTTTTACTTTACTTTTATTTTTTGAATCAATCAATCATCAATCATTTATTTATTTATAATTGAATATAGAAGTAATTATTCTTTGGCATCTCTTCCTATGCTTCCTTGCTTATCTAAAGCCGCTTCAATGACTATGCTTAATAACAAAGCCTCTTTTCATAGTAAATCTGCGATGAAACCAATTCTCTTCAACAATAAGCTTCATCCAACCGCAAATTAATCTTTGATACTCTGATAGACCACAACTATTTTCTTGGTGCCTATTACATAGCAATAATTATCTTGTATTAGATCTGAAACTCGGATGAATTGGAACTATCCAATATCTCCAGCAATCAAAGGTTTTATAAATTACAGTTCAAAAGTTATTTTCATTAGCTCAGGTCGACGGCATTGACATACTGTGTCACAAATAAACGGTGGTATGGTAAAGTGCTATATATAGTTTTGTTTTTTTTATTTTAACTGATAGATTGGTTTGTGGAATTTCATCATAAAAAAATGCTCAGCCATGTTATACAATCGCTTTAAAATATACTTACACAAAAAAGTATAGGAATAAATAAATATCTTTAGACATTAAATAATTGACATTCGATGACGAAATGTTTATTAAAAAGATTAGCGATGATGAAAGAGAAATGAAACGAAGCGCTTGTTGTTATATGGCTACGGGCTCAGGATAATTTTTAGATACTTTTGAATTGCGTATCTGTGACACAAAGCACTCCCTTATGATAGAGCTCAACAATTAATACTTAGCGTGATCTAGTCAAACGTTAACATTTTCTATAAATGTTTAACTATAAGAAAATAACTACTAGTATAATAACTAATAGTAGAATCCGTTCTAAATGGTTTATTTCCATAGGGATTTTACCTGAAGCTTTGACTTTGAAGCGCTCGTGGCGAAGCTTGCTGAGTCGTTCTTCATCGTTGAAGTTAAGCAACGTTTTGAGCGATCACACCTTGGATGGGTGACCGCAATTAACAACTGCGTTTCCTTGCTTCGAAGGGCACGTTCAATTATTGGTCCCGGCGTAGTTGTTAAGCCATGACGGAGGCCTTTAGGCGGCCTAAAACCCCATAACCACAGTTGCCCAAATATCTTGTGGGCTACAAAGGCCGTTTCAATAAAATTTACAAAATTATTTGGAAAACGTCCTCCTCAGTTTGTCTTACGTACAAAATAAATTCCTCTTTTGTAAGTAGTTTTATAATTTTCTATAGAAAACTGTCAAACAGGAATTAGGACTTGTCACAAAGCGTTAATTTACAATTATCTGGATCTAATTATTAAACGGCATTTTAGCCCCCTCTCCCTCACCCTATCTCTACAACTTAGCTATCTCTAAAAATCATAAATATTCGAACATCTCATACTCACCGTCACATACACACTCGTCCACCTTGAGCACACAGTCGTGATCATGTTTTATTGCAATTTGCAAGTGAGCTGCATATAGAAATAAATTCAGTGCACATATTTTCCTTGAATACATCGGGGACCAAAACTACCTCTCGATTAGCAAGAGTGCCTATACGGACGAGCAACAGCCATTTTGAATATTAGACTAGCCTATTTTCTCGCGATGTGTTCCTTTACAGTTTGAATAAGTAATGCAGTGCAGCCTCGTTACTGATTACCCCTTTTTAACCGACTGCGTCACAAAGAATGTTATGTGCGTGTATGTATATTTTCCATTAATGTTACAAACGCGAAAGTTTGTATGAATGTAGGTATGCATGTTTGTTACTATTTCAAGCAAAAACTACTGAACGGCAAGCATTCGAAAAAATCACAAACAAATCCAATTCCATAATGACACGAAACTAAATCGATACAGACTTAACAACACTCAAACTTTGAATTGATTTAACAAAACCCCTTCCTATTAGTTTTCCCGCAAACCAACAATAACTGGCACATTTAATTAAATCCACACAAAAACCTAAGAATTCACTGGAGCTTTTGAAATTAGGTGAATTTATAATGAAATTCACGACCGTTGCTTGGGACTCATAAAAGGTGGTACCAGAATAAGCTTACCGCAAACTTAAAGTACAGCTCTTTGTTATTTAACAGTTAGCCAGCACCACAGTAAGTGCAGTGAATGGATGGTAATGGCCCGACTGTCTGCTGTGCTGTGCTATAAATTTGTAAAAATGCCGTTGAGTCCCCAACTGCACAGAAAGTGCTAGGTACTCTCTTTGCAGTAAACACAGAAAATGTAATATTAAAACACTTAGTTGCAATGAATATATTAAATGATTCCAGGTTTTTTTAGCCAATGGAGAACCATGACATGAACATCCTACTAATCATTATAAACGCAAAAAATTGTATGGATGTATAGATGGATGTTTGTTACTCTTTCACGCAAAAACTACTGGACGCATTTTTTTGTAACTTCGAATATAAATAGTATATAACCTGGAATAACACCATAATCTACTATTTATTGAGGTAGTGGTATCACGGAAGCAAGCCGCGAGTGACTAAACTGGTACCAAATACAAAAAGAAGAAAAATATTGTCCTCTACCTCGCCTAAGAAGGAAATAGCAGGTTCGATCTCCGCCGCAAATATTTGCAGCACATAGAAACATTTGTCCCGCAGCGGAATTCAAATCCGCAACTATCAGCTACTGTGCCACTGAGGTCATCTAATTGTAACTGTATTCTGTTTAAAGTCATCAAGACATTGTCACTACTGCTATCACGTTAAAATTCCGTGCCAACTAGCTTTATCACGCTCTACCTAATACAATTTGGATGTATTTATATTTTATTCCGCGTGACGCATTGCGGTGCCACTCACTGCGAAGCTCGATAAACTTTATGTTGGCTGAAGGATTAGTCGATTGGGTTCTGTGTTTTAGTTTTGTTTGAGAGGTGACATGGATACGTAACCACATTTAGCAGAAGTTAACATTCCTTTTACACTAAAGGCTACGAGTCCATCGACACTATTTGGTTTCCTCACGATATTTTCCTTCACCATTTCGATCGTGTGTTATAATTAAGACAAACACAACACACACACAAATAACTTATGCAAAAGTTTTAAATCCAAAAAACAATCGATGCACGTTTAATAAAAAAAATAAATAAATATCCTTGGACATTTCACACGGCGTCATCTAGTCCCAAGCTAAGCAATTTAATGCTTGTGTTATGGTAACCAGATGACTGATAAACTACATAGATACATTTTTTTTGTAAATACATACATATTATACATAGAAAACACCCAGACACGAAACAAATATTTGCAGATCATGCAAACATTTGTCCCGCAGCGGGGATCGAACCCGCAACCTCTGCGTCTCAGGCGGGCTTTCGCCCACTGTTTGGGTTTGTTGGGTTAACCCACTACCTTCGGATCGAAAGTCGAGGTACTTACCCACTTGCCTACATGGCTCTGACATTTGTCTTTGCTAAAATTAGATTACATTTTCACTCTGACGAGACAAAGAGTTTTTTTAATAGTTCTAGAAATTCATTTCTCTAATCTTGCTCGTAAGTTATGATGGAAACTTCTGCGAAGTTTTGAAAATCCTGAGCAACTGTAAAAAGAAGTGATAAAAGAACTAGGTTCTATTCATAGTTGGTATCTGCTTCACTATTTACAACCTGACTTTATATGCCTTCCTTTGTGTTTATGTTTTGTTAATACGGCTCTGAATTATTAAAGTAAGTAACGATTATAAAATATAAAAGTAGCATTGAGGCTATACAGAGCAAATGTTTTATTTTTTATGTGATTTACATCGAATGTTATTCTGAAACGCTATTTTATTCCAAACATATCAGTTCTATTAAGGCCGAATGAGAAAAAAAAATATTCAGTAGGACCTCAAGGGTGTGAGCCTAGCTTATCGTACGATGATTGCTTATTAATCTAAATAGTAAAGCTTCAGTGAACCAATCCAACAAAGTGAGAGCTCTAATAGCGATGGAGATTCTTAGTTATATGGCTTACCGATTTTTAATGACTTTGCCGTCTGATGCAAAGAAACGATCAAGCGAGCCATGTGATTCAAATAAAAATATCGAATTGTCCACATAAAGTTGCGATCTAACTACCAGTTATAAATTGGTGTCATGTTTATTATCAGCTGTTCAAATAATTAGCCGTCTGTCCTTGTGGCAAAGTCAAGAGTCACTGAGGAGAAACAAAAGTCAATTATAACCACACATGGCCAATAAACATATAATAGAGCGGAGAATGGTGCCCTGAGAATAATGGGAGTGCAGGCAATAGGTGTAATTTAGGCGGTATGAATTCGTGGCTTATTCTCTAATAGATAGAGTAATTTAGTTTTGCTTTGAATTATTTGTATGAAACTAGTTTAATTATGTTTTTTCATAACTTTATGAAATCAGTAAGTAGAACTGTACAGTACTGTAAAGAAGAATTTGTCATTAAACTGTAATAAATTTCATTGTAGTTACTTGATTCAGGCGTGACTTTGCAGAAGTCCATTTTAAGATATTGAAAATTTCAGAATATCAATCTAGTGCTTCTCTCGAATTTGCTCCACCTAGCCTGGTATAGTTAGACTTGACTGTTGGTAAGGGGGCCGTGGGGTGGCCTTTGTGAAAACATCATCAGGAAACCTTTTTGGTTTAGATTAAATTAGCGGAGGAGTACCAGCTGTTCTGAAATTTTCAATATTTTATTTTTATTTCTTAGGAAAACAAACAGTCATTATATGCTATTCACTTAACTTAAAAGACTACAGACCATTTATATGTTCTCACATATTGTCTCATCATTAGATATCTCATCAATATTTAAATATGATGGTAATAAAACAGGACATAAACTGAATTTGTCATTCAGGAAACTTGAAAATCCACGAATCATGGTAAATAAATACACAGAAATAATAATAATATAAAATTTTTAGTGTACTAATTTATTATTATTATTTTTTCAATTTGTTCGGGATCTGAATTTATTCTGATGGCATTTTAAAATGTTTTATTGTTTTATAATAATCGTGTTATTTAACTTAACCTAAGTAATTTTAGACGTATTTTTTTGTGTTTTTGACAAAAAGTTCTCTCCTATAATTTAATCCATCAAGAAATGTAAAATGTCTACTAACTAAACGTTCACTTAGTTACAAGTCAAACAAAAGTCTTATCTCAAAATGAAATCGGCACCCTCTTGAGTACCGAAAGCGTTCAAAAAGGATCGCTCAACACTGATCTAATTCACTTACCAGTTGGCCCAAAACAAACAGAAACTCAAAACAGAACGTAGTTTATGTTCCCGAAAAGAGATCTTTATGCTGAACTCATTTGTATCCTAATATTTAGATCGGCTTGATCCCATTTGTTTTTATTAGGGCCCCGTATCAGCATACAAATAGCAGAGCGCAATGAAAATGCTATGGTTTCAATCTGAGATCGAGTCAAGGTATAGCTAAAGCAATTTAGCACTTATTGCTATGGAACTAGCTTTAAGCTCGGTTTTGTTTGATATGTTTTTTGACTAAGCATCGGTGAAAAATATAGAAACGTATTAAAGTAGCTTAATCAGCTAAAGATAAATTCAAAATGTTTCTATAAGCTTCGTGTGATGCCAGACAACATTTTGTTGAGGTGTAAATATCTTGTTAATTTTACAATTAGGTATTTTTACTTGCCTTGACATGCCTTACTTTGTTTGACTGGCTTCTCACTGAAGCTTGACTATTTAGAGGATCGCTTTAAAAAACGCTAGGCCCACACCACCAGGCCTGTCTCTTTCCCTGGTGTAGGGAGTCGCGTTGGAACAGGCACTAGAATCACTTAGCATTAAAGACGAACATGAAGTGATTCTTGAGGTCCTAATTAAACGATTTTTCTTTCTTTCAAGTCTTTTAGGTAGATTTTACTATGTATAAGAATAATTCTATTTACAGGGTCGTCGTACGTGACGGGGGTGTAACAAAATTAACATGCTCATTAACGCAGGGAGCGCTGGGCAGCCCCTGTAACAATCCCTTGTGTATGTTTTTTATTAAGTATAACAGACCACCACGGTCAAGGTATAACAGATTTATAACCGGAACTTTTATTTGGATTTCGTTATTGGCATCGTAAAAAAAAGTAGCTAAGTTTCAATGAGCACGTGGTCAACTCTGGTGGGTCGTTTAAAAGCCTCCTACGTGACATATCGACTTTAAAAGCCGGGATTGTCGGTCCCTGTGTCGTTGCACGTAAGTACCTTCCGAAGCACGAAAGCTCTAAGCTAAGCTGTTATTGCATCTACCGGTCACCCATAAACATTGTGATCGCTCAGAACGTACTTAACTTCAACGATCAATTTAAAAACATCCAAGCAAGCTTTGCCACGAGCTCTTTATAGTTCTCGTGGTAAAGCTTGAATCTCGTAAGTAGAGGAAGCGCGAAGCAAAGCGTAACATTTTTTTATAATATTAATAGAATAACTATACTATAAAATAATAATAAAAATATAAAATAATAATATAACTTTTTTTTTATAAACTGATTTATTTTTAGCCTGTGTCGTCCCACTGCAGAGAAATAACTTTGAAATACCAAAAACAATGACATCATTAGAAAGAGCTATAACGGAACTCAATTGAGGAAGTGACAAATACATTGCCCAAACTCCAATATTTATCTATATGGATCATGTTGGATTCATATCAAAACTGATATGTTATCAAAACTACATAACAACTTTTAGGCTAGTGTCCCATCCCTGTCTTTGTTTGATTTTTGATTTTGTAACTTTGTTTAATATCCAAAAGATTTTTTGCAGCAAAAAATTAAATTCACACGAAAACACAAAATTGAATCCTAATCATATTCTTCACGGCTTCGCACGCGATCTGCGCGTCGTTCCCGTTTTTGTCGGTATTTTGTCCAGCGACAAAGGAACGCGAACAATATTTTAAAATCTCTGTGAGTGTGGATTATTGACAGCAACGCGAAGTGCGGATGGGCTATTGGAGAAGAAACAAATCGGAACACGCGTTGACACATGCCTTTCTACAAATTTTAATTGGACGAATAAAACAAAACTAGCAATTAAATACAGGCAACGGATGCTAAATTTCTACAAAACGGCTTAATAAATTTGTACATGCATTTCTGCATCTCTTAAGACAACAAAGGATATAGCCATGATCAATTTTGATCATGTTTTTTTATATTATTAGAAAATTTTAAAGTCAACTAGACGATTAATGTAAAAAATATTTTTATTATGGTTTGGTAGGTACAAACTTACATACTTTTTTCTAAACTTAGCCTCGACTTCTGAACGAATATTAAAATAAAGGAGATTGATAAGTTGAGCCATATTTATGATTCGATACCGTAAAAGTTTGTTTTCTGATAGTACTTACAGATAAGGTATAGTATCAAATCACTGTCAACATATCGATAGTCAATAGTAGGTAAACGTGGTGGTTATATTATCTTTAGTCAATAGACCAACAGTGCTCAAAGAGTTCACTTGTATTTTATACCAGAATTTGTAAGAGTAAAAATGGCGATAAAATTACTTTTATTACTCTTTATGGTTGGTTGTAAGTTTCGTGTTCTTTTTCAAGTTTGAGGATCTGATGAAGATCTTCGGATTTATGACCAAAAATGCACCGAGAGTGCAAGATTTTTTTTTTCTTACGAAATTGAAGTCTGCCTTATATTTTTTTAATTTTGTGACTGATAATAATTATTATAATAATGAAATTTATTAATTTTTAAAAGGTTTTTAAGTTGAGTTGGTAGTGATCAGATGGCCTGTAATCTGTTGAACTGAAGACCGTTTGCAAATCCATTTTTCATACTCATTACTGTGTTGTGTTCGTTCGTTCGTTCGTATGAGCAAGTGGCCAACTCTGGTGACTGTTGTGTAATTTTATGTAACAATATTTTCTGATTTATTTTCCATTACAGATGTTAGTGCCACCTCGCGCTCAACCAGATCTGAGTCCAGAATCATCAATGCCCCAGTTGCAACCAATGATCAATTCCCTTATGCTGTAAGTTTCTATAATGGTAATTTTAAGAAAAGGAAGAATTTGTTATGAATTTGTTTGTATAAGTAAAGAAATCTTTACATCATTCTCCTGGGATAAGGGCAGGAGAATGAAGTAAAGAAATCTGTAAAGCACTTATTAGGTACTTCATCATCCATTGAATACTTATTTCTCTTTGTTTCTATCAATCAATCAGTTTCGTGACATAAATTTACGGCGTACATAATATTTTGCTTTTAAAACGCAATTGTTAACTTAGTTACCATCATTAAGTACTGTGACAAAGTGGATAGTAACGTCAAGAATTTTCTCGTTAGGTTTCTAAAATGTCTGTCCTGGGTCATCAATTAGTTAATTTGCGTTCAAAACATAGAAATAGAACCCGTTCAAAAAGACCTTAAACGCACTGACGGAAGTTAAGAACTTGTAGGTAGGTATACATTTAAGCGTTTTGAAACGCGAGTAGGTATTGCTTAGTAAACTTTCACAACCTTTAGACATAATTTAAATTAACTTACGGGAATGTATCGTTTATAGTTAGATAGTTACAGCTAAGTCACGTGTATCGTAACATAGGTAACACTATATTGGCAATTCCAAAAAATCACGCCTGCTACAACCCGTAGTAGGAATAAATATTATTTTTTACTTCCAGATTTCCCTTCAACAAATTTCCCAGCTGCCTAACTACAGCCTAGCTCACAGGTGTGGAGGAGTAATGATCACCCTGCAACATGCATTGACGACAGCCTCTTGTACCTACAATATAGTCAATGGGTTCGTATTTGACGTTCTTTTTCGAGTCCAAGAAGTCGCGAATGAAGCGCCCTTGCGAAACTTGCTAAGACATTCTTGATTGTTCGTTGAAGTTAAGCAACGTTCTGAGCGGTCACTACTCGGATTGGTGTCCACAAGTGGCATCATCAGCCAAATTGTCCCCGGTGTCCCCTATACCACTTGCAACTGGTATAGGGGACACCGGACAACTTTTTTTTTTCTACGTGATTGGCTTTCTGCCTGCAAGCAAACTCTCTAGTTCCATGACTATTTGTGGCTATAATAACCTTTTTATTCAACAGTGTTCGGCAGATTATCCTCGCATCAGAATACAGGGTGTTTGCAGGAGCTGTTCTGCTTACAACGGATTCTGTGAATCACTTCAGAAGCATTGCGAATTTCACTTTGCATCCTGACCACATTAGCTACCCATCATCCGTCAATGACATAGCTGTTATAACAGTAAGTATCAAAATCACACGGGAATTACTAACCTGAAAATATAATTGTGTTGTGCATGTTGGTATAAATGTTAAAAGTTTCCATTAGTTAAGTTTTATTTGATTTACTTTGGGCCAATAACTTATTTTGTTTACAGACTACGTCACCATTTCCGAATACCACTGTTTTCCCGATTCCCCTGCCGACAGTTGACTTCTACCCAACTGATTGGACTCTATGTAATGTGGCTGGATGGGGAGCAAACGTTACCACCGGCACAGCAGTGAGTCAATCAGATCGATAACTTTACTGTTTATCGTTTATAATCGACCATATCCATTTTGTATTAACTATATACCTAGTGTTGTGCTTATAATATTAGCACACGCACGGCAATTCTTCGCAAAAGATATCGTCGATTTAGATATCGAAATGTATCGATTCATCAGTCGAATCTTCATCTCGATCAGAGCGTATGGTCCTCGGGGTCGCATATTCAGTCTGTTTGTGTTGAGTATCAAATTATTTACTAACAAGCTGATATAAGTTATAGCTAATTAGAATTAGCTTCTATACGGTTATTTCGCACGGAATAGTTTCGAGCTTTTCTGAGAAGTTCCGTTGAATAGCCACTTCTCGATTTCATAATCGTTTGCTTGGAAAATTCCAGCCTAATCTATTTTTAAAAATATTGATTTTGGATTCACTGGTAGGTACCGCGATTTTTGTCCCTCCCACTCAGATTGCGATTTCATCAGATGAATTATTATTGAAACCTTCTCAGTATTGGCGATATTTTTACATGAGTGACTTTCTTTTATAATTATGAATAATACGTTTATTTGCAGGCTAGTATAAATTTGAGATACTCTATCAAATACATATACAACAACGCAACGTGCACCAATCTCTACAACCCTATACCTGCAGTGGCTAACATACTGCCTTCAATGATCTGCGCTGCATCTTACGACACCATAGCAGCTGGATGTCACGTAAGTACTTTAACTTGTCCTAATGAAAAGAGAAAACAATTGTATCCGTATCTGTTGAACCTACGGTTTTATAGATGGGTTTACAAATAGTTTGAAATGTCAAATGCCAGGTTCAAACCGGACAATCCATGTCGGCGATCCCGCGATTCAGAATCGTGGAGAGTGAATCATGGAACAAAATTCATGATTGGAACGCGCTTGGATTCCACTTTTGCATGTCAATATTTTTATCTCAATCCATTACGGATACTGTTGTTGTTTAACTAGTGATAAACCTTATCAGTTACTATATCACTCTCACATTGTTGGTCTGTTTCACCAAAAGCCAGTTTCAAGAATATTTCTCATATTTAGGCAAACACCGCCGTCTTTATTCACCTTGTCATTTTACTAAATATTGCATCATTGCATTATCAAATATTTTTAATAATATCAATATTAAAGTAAAGACTTGACTTACTGCCTATACGAGTAATTACTTAGAAGTAAAAATAACCTAAAAACCCTATGTAAACCCTGTAATAGTGAAATCAAAAAATAAATAATAGTGAATAGTGAATTACAGCTTACCTACTTGAAACCTTAGTCGGAAACTCTACGTACTCGTATATTGAAATGTAATAATCATCACAAGATTTAATCGCGTTACTAAACCATGATCTGCCCATAATACCCAAATATGAATTGTACTCCTGAAATGAAAGTATCAGCAAGACCATGTTAAACAAAAGCTCTTTTTTTCGTCGTTTACAGGGTGACCAAGGTAACGGTCTCACTTGCAACGGACAGCTAACTGGGCTACTCTTCCTCACGAATAACTGTGACGTTCAACTGTCCTACCCAGAGGTCTATACTAGAGTGTCAAACTATGTTCCCTGGATCAGAGGTATAACTGGAGCCGCTAGCACTTTCAAACCTGTATTCAGTGTGTTAGCTTTAGTTGCTGTAATTTGTATGAAGATTTTTAATTAGAATAAAACGTTTATCCGGTCGTGTTTTTGTTTTGGGTAGATTTACCAAGCTAATTATAATTGAAGACCTCTGTGGTGCAGTGAGGGAAAGCCTGCCTGAGAGGCAGAGGTTGCGGGTTCGATCCCCGCCACGGGTCAAAATGTTTGTACGTTCTATAATTAATACGGGTCTGGGTGTTTCTTTATCTATAGAATATATGGAATATATAAAAGCTCCAATATATCTACGTGGCTACGTTATAATATAAGTACCTACAGAGTTAAAAGCGAAGCTGGGAGCATCAGCTAGTATTATATAATTATTGTTCACTCAAATAACGCAACATACTTTATTTTTTTTAATGTACTAAGAAAACTTAGTTTTATTGTTCAGTTAAGTATCTATTGATTTACATATCGAAACTGCATCATGAAATCACTTTATTTTAGCACTACGCTAAAATTATTCATCATAGGCACCCCTTCATGGTAATTTATCGTGCCTTATATCAATACAAATTCAGAGAAAGCGATTGAAATTACACGCGTACGTCTGCACTCACAAGAAATTACGATGAAAACCTTAGCATGCCCTTTATTGCTTTTATATTTGGTAAATAAATGAAATGTGAAGGTGGAATATCTGTCTGGAAGAGGTGGTGTAAAATTGAATTAATGTAGTAGGTATCTTTACGTAGTAGGTACCTTTACGAAATTCGTTTTTCACGTTTAGTTTTTTGAGTTTTTTTTTTTCATTCTTTCGAGACAGACACTTATTTTACCGTTGTGTAGCATTGACTTTACAAATGAACATAGGCTATATTTTATCAAGGTAGGTAGCACGCGAGCGAAGCCGCGGGCGAGTAAGCTAGTATTTTCAATAAAACAAATGTTAAATAAATAACCCGTTTGAGGTCAAATTTTCTTACAGAGTAACTAAAAGGCTAAAGGTGTTATAAATTTTGTGCACGTTCATTAGGCTCCCTCGCCCCGGCTTTTAGTCGCGACACACGTCGGAATTTCGTAATAAGATTTCCTTAATTTAAGACTTACAATACACCTATGCTTCTATACGTCTATGCGAGTAAGTATAACAACCGTAAAGACTTATGGTCTTATTCATAAAGATTTGTCAATTTAATATAGGTTTAAAGAATGTTTTTATCTTGTTACTCTTATGTCAATGAAAAGAGATAGCAAAATATTCCGTTTTAGTTAAAGTAGGTTTACTAAACCAATATGCATAATGGAGTTAAACGGTGCACTGTTTATGACAGAATTTATGTCCATGATCTTGGAATGATAAATTTCATTAGAAAAACGAAAAATTTAAACGCAAACATTCATAAACTCCCAACATTATATAAAAACTTTCACGTTTATAATTTATGTTGGATTTGATGTTGACACACCAACAGAGTGTCGTGAGACGTCAATTTTAATGTTGATATAGACATTCTTAAATTATTAATTGTACCTACACAAAACATAGAGTATGAGTGTAAACAAAATCAGATACCTACTAAAGGCAATGTACAAAGGCAAGCACAATCTTGAATCAAAACCCTGAAACAATTTTATTACAGCACAATGCCATTCGACAACTAAAGATAAGATCCATTGCATTGAGAAATGAGATTAAAGAATAATATTTCACAAATACTTAATATATTTTTCTAACTGATAAAAATCACGGTATGAATTATTTAACATAAACTATGTTGAAGCCAACTACGACAGATTTGGTTCAGTATGTTTTACGTGAAGGAGCAACAAACATCCATCCAAACTTTCGCTGTTTTAAATATTAGTATGATTGGATCAGAACCCAATCGTCCCCTAATATTCGTCCCCCGGAATAAAAGTTGAAGATTAGTCCCCTTCACAGGTGCTTATTGGTCCGCTCGAGGTACATTTCAGTTTATGAATCCGAAGATCCAAGTAAGATAGTCACACTTTTTTATGGGACCCCCTCGGGAGTATTATTTTTTCAAACATACAAAGAATTATCAAACTTGGTCCACTATGAACGGAATAAAAAATACTATAATTTATTTATTATTTTACAGTGTTAAACCACACTTAGGTATTGGAGCCTTTAACTTTTAGTAAGATCTTTCATTTATAATGAAATAAAAAATACTATTGTAAAATTATTACTTATAATATTCGTTCGTTCGTCGTATGAGCAAGTGGCCAACACTGGTAATATAATAATAATAATTATAATATTTGAAACTGGTAAAAAATAATGAAAGTCAATCTCGTACAAGAATCTCGCATCAAGATATTCCCTTCAAAATATCCAAATCAACACAAATCTGTGAAAATACTGAACCTTTAAATTGAAGATTGTCACCGTTAGCTTTGTTCAGAGTTCGTGAAATTGAATAACGTATAAGCTTCTCGAAACTGTTCTTGTTTATTACGTATTAATTAATGAGTTGTTAAGTAATTTTATCATGGCTTCGAGCGATATTTAGTTTTGATGAATTTAATTATTAAAAGTATATTATATCTATTATTTTAACATCAAAGGAGATTTTGGTAATTTGAGTATCAAAATCCTCTTGATCTGAATTTTTGGCTGGTCAAAATCTCCTCAAAGGGGGATTTAGGGGATTTCGACACTAATTTAAATTTATTTTAATCCTAAATTATTTTGGTGGATAATTATTGAAATTGGTTTGACAACAGTGAACTGGGTGGTGGTGCCCTACAAGTATTGAGTTTTCATGCTTTCACTATTTACCGATTTCCAAAAAAGGTAGGAGTTATTCTGTCAATAGTGAGCCGATTTAAAAAAATCCTTTTTTTGTTTGTAAAAGTATATATTCCCGAGGTAGTCTCATAAAAAATGTTGAAGATCTAATAAGAATCTTAGGAAATTACTCACATCTAACTAAATTTAAATCGGTTTAAAACAAATTATTTTTAACAATGTTTTTTTCTCAAAAGCCGTATTCGTTGTGTAAAGGTTGTCTTCACTTTTGAAGAACAAAAAATTACATACGATAAAAACTATTTCATACTGTTTTTTTTATTGACTAGGTTTGCATCCCAGCCGTTCATCAATTAAATTTAAATAGTTTATACTTTCTAATAGCGGCGACATCATGTAACTCAAAATGTGGCAATGTACCAAATACGTACCTATATGGACTGACTATAACCAGTGAAACCTTTTAACCTTGTCGCATCTTGGAGTATGTGGTCATGTTTCGTTTGGTCCTATCAACATTACCTCATAATATCAGTCAGACATAATTTTTTTATTGATTCTTTAAAAAAATTCCAAATGTTTTTACTAGAAGATAATGATAGATGCAAAAGGCCTCATAAACCAGTAGGTACCATGTAACTTTTGGCAAAATAAGCTTCATAATATTTTGAAGCCACTTTATTTGGAAGATAAATACCAAAACGCCGTTAGGTCATGTCATGCCCCCCATAAACCGCTCGCCACATTTTCACTGCTCAGTCACAGCTCATAACAGAACAGCTATGTATTTTTATAGGAAAGAGCTCAGCTCTTGTCTTTGATGCAATTTCCTCCAAATTCCTTAAATAATAAATGTCTCCAATATTTTAGAGAATTTACATCAGTATAAGAAAAAACTAGTTATCTTATCTATGACTAGCAATTTAAGATAAACATTAAGCAAGATAAATTTATCACGTAGTATTACTATTGATATGACTAAATTCTGAAAATAATAAGACATTTCTTGGTCTGGAAGATAATATATTACCTCTGTTTATTTTTATTTGAATTAATGAAAATTCTTTATTGCACACCTTAAAATATAAACAGACAATAAAATAAAATGTAGTAAACATGTACAATGGGCGGCCTTAGCGCTAAAAGCTCTTATCTTATTTTATTTATGTTCACAGATTACTCCGATAGTGAACCGATTTTGAAAGTTTTAAAGTTAGAAAGAGTGTAATGCCGAGGTAGTCTCATAAATGAGGATCTGCCCCCTGATTGTGTAACTTGTCTTGGATTGTATCCAAGTTGTATCAAAGCAAAAAGCACAGTAAATCGCGAAAACAACTGTCAAATATGACAGTAATTGAGTAAGTTACTTACTAATTTACATAATCAGCTTTTAATCTGACAGTTATTTTCGCGATTTACTGTGATTTTTGCTTTGATACAACTTGGATACAACACGAGACAAGTTACACAATCCAGGGGCTGATGATAATCTTCCAATACTATTCGCACTAGAAAAATGAACCAGCTACCGCCATTCATAATCTACGATTGAGGACAGAGTTTATGATGCAGAAACACAAAAGTAACGAGCGCATTAACTTCGAATCATTGCACCCGGTCAGATCCTTTATTTAAATGCCACTGAGGCTTCCGCTGTACCTTTCTTACTTTTCTATCCCAACACTTTTATGGAGCCCTAAAGTGAAATGCAATAAAGATATCGCATTGTAAGGAAAATGAAGGAAATTGCATCATTGCACCGACAAGAGCTGAGCTTTTAAATTAATAAAAACGTAAGTAAGAAAATCGTATGAGAGACGTGGAACGGAGTTTTTATGTCACCTAAAGGCCTCCGTCATGGCGAATGACTTTAAAAGGCGGGACCAATAATTTAACACGTTTCTGTATAGTTACGAGTATATAAACAACAAGTATACATTAACTCAAAATACTTACTTTATATAATAGGTTACCTATGTTTTTCATTAGAAAAAATATTAGCGCAAAAAAATTGGAAAATTCCATTAGCTAATTAGACTGAATTTGTTTTCTAAAGAATCAATAGGTACTATTTTGACCTTATAATAGAAAGGCTTCGTAGGGAATTAAATAGCTGTAAATTTCGGGACATTATGATTTGTGATACAGTACACAATAGTGTACTTAATGTGGTTTCTCGTGTGTTTATTCTTTTACCGCCTTCAGCTTTTATTGGCAACATAATAGGATCTATGTAGGTGTTCAGTTAATTAGGTGAGACATTTTAAGAACTTTTTTACTGCCTATAGGCGTAACGCTCTACGCATAACTTTTTTATGCTCAATAAATCACGTGGGACGTTGACATGACAATGTTTCAATTTTGCAGAATAAGCTCAGGCTTAAGCTAAGTGGATGATAAAAAAATGCGTGTCTGCCAGTAGTGCAAAATAACGAGTGGTATTCTACTGGATGATCCTTAACTGTAGATAATGCGATAAATTATGTATATATATGATGTACCGTCGGATTCGAACCCACGACTTTCGGATCGAAAGTCGAGGCACTAACCCACTAGGCCATCACGGCTATAATATGATTGAATTTATGTTTAGTATAAATATTTACAAGGGCGTGAAGTTCGATTCGATTGAAAAATATATTTACAAAAATATAAAATCACAGCTCTTAATTTAACAGAATTTCATTTAAAATTTGTAAAATATAAAATCTCATTTTATTTTCCGTACTATACACACTGAACACGTCCCACAAAATACTATATTGCCCAAACAAAATTGGCAATATGCTACGTACATTTCAATTTCGCATGATAGAGCACAATTAGATAAAACCTTTTTACTTCCTCTCGTGAATCTCAATGCAATGTCTGCAAAGTAAATTCAGAGAAAGAATAATGGAGCAGATTATCGTGCCTCTTGAAAAACATCGTCGACTCGAGCTCGAAGAGTTATTCATATAGAGTAATCTTTTATTTCCCCAGAGTGAGGCTCCGGCAGAGATTCGCAGATTCTTTGAGGATATAGCGAATCTGTGAACGTAGCATCAAAATACCTACACTTATCAATTTTCTTTTCATTAGTTACGACAATTATGATTTACATAATCTATATTTTATTTGTATATACATAATGTAACGAAACATGATCGCAACTGTTTGCCTAAGGCGCTCTGATATAAAGGTATTTAAGATAGTTTGGAGATTTATACGTAAGAGGTATTTCCAAATAAATCTAGGTATTACCTATGTTAACCTTTCGCAGAAATATAGCCATAAGTCAATGTGGTAATGTATTGAAACGTATTGGCTTAATGGCATTGTGCCCTGGCTTTTGATTCACAAAAATGAGCATCAGACAATGAGCTGGAGTTTTAGATTTAACCGGTAATGGCGCTTATCGGTACATAAGCGAATAGGTTACTTACGCCTTTCCTAAACTTATTTCCAATATCATCTCATCACAATTTTCGGCCTGACGTCATATAATTCGCGGCTGAGTTAGGTAAAGCACACCCATCAATCGGGCCATCAATGCAGATTCGATCCCGTCAGAATCAAACATTTATTTCATCTTCGAAGTTATGGATTTATGTATTCTGATACGTCAACCAACCTCACTGCAAACTGTCCCTTCAACAAACGCTGCGTTTAGCAGTAAATACGCGACACTTTGTCTCCTCGAGAAGTGTTTATGTAATATTTTGTAGTCCTCAAGAATGCTTTGTCATCCGTAATTTAGTTGAAGCCATTGTGTGGCGATTATGTTATTAGCGTGGTCTGGGTTTTGTTAGGGTTAGCACAAGTTTGCATGTTTATAGACAATCGTGAAGTCTTATGTAGTGGAAAAAGTTATTTGTGGCGTGTAGTATTGTTGGGTAAGTAAGTTCGTAGAGCAAGTTGCCAACTCAAGTGACGGAGTTTTAAGGCCGCCCAGAGGGTTTCTCATGGCTTGCAAATATAAAAGTACCTACCTACCCATGTTGTATATTTATGAGCAATCTCAATTTGCTAAGTTAATATTAATTTCTGTTCAACGATAAATTGAATGAAATTAGCCATAAAACCTCCAAGAATAACTTACGTATATAAAATCACCATATTCCGGGAATCTATCAAGAGGTCCATATCACTTGTCTCCGGTTCGAGCTCGTGAAGGAATAGGCCGTTAGTGTACGACCGTCTGTTGACGATCGTCAACTATTTATTTTAATTAAAAGCTTCCGCGGCTTTGTCTGCGTTACTTTAATAATATATAGCCTACATTTTGAGTTTCAACCAAATCCGTTAAGTAGTTTTTGGAATCCGTTAAGTACCGTGGAAGAGTAACAAACATCCATACAAACTTTCACGTTTATTTAGTAAGATTAACGACGGAAAGCTAACGTTTTTAAACTTTCGTGATCAGAACACATTCTAAAACATTTATATGTACGGGTATTTACCGAAGTTTCTACCAGTACCAGTCGTGATCGCGGGCAGACTGAAGTAATGGAGATACCGCAGCAAAGCGAAGGCGTTTGTTGAACTACCCTCACTAACTCATGGTAGACCGTTACCTCACGGCCGTACGACAAGTTCACTTCATCGACAAAGAAACATGTCAGAGACTCGACCTAAGTGGAATGCGGAAGAAATAATAGTGTCGTAAATTCATAAATGACACTTCACGAGGGTTGAGGAAAGGTTGCCCAACTTTAAGGTCACAATAAAAGTGCCACAAGTAGGCGAGAGTGGTGATTTATAAGGAATTGAAGTGCAGTTCGTTTTGATGCGACTTTCAATAAAGTTTTCCATTTTTATCGACGGAGTGGGATAATTTAGTATTGTCATTTATGACAGCTACGATTACATTGAGGCGTTTGGAAGATTTTCTAGAATTTACTTATTTTAGCGTAGGTATGGACTGGACAGTCGTCGTGACGTGCGGTGTTAAAGTAGAGTATTTGCCTTTCCCTTAAAAACATGGAAATTGTTGTCAGCACATTTACTGTCCTCGGTCTCTGCGTCATACGCGGAAACTATCCATAGGCAGGTCGCTAACAGCAAAGTCAAGGCGCGGCGCGGTCGAGTATCGACTATTGGTCTCATATAGAGTCGAAACGCTGGGTTTCATTTTTTCATCCAATCAGTCGACATACATCTGCGCCCGCGCCTCGACTCCGCCTCGACTCTTGATCGTGTCAGCAACGCGCCTTACACATCTTTTAAGACCCTTAAATATTTAAAGATCTGAGATGACAACCACACCTTTGGAATACAGTCGTGATCCTAATTCGTCTCGTATCATCAAACATTTTGTTACAAAGTCAAACTGTAACTGTAGAAACAATCGTATCACTATGATGACGTCACATCCGGATGTCTTTATTTCCGCTCACAATAGTTTGGATGCATTTTTCTGAAACCACAGCACCGCATTTGTCGGTTGACCTATTAAATTTGTTTGTTTTAAACTCATTCCTATGTTTTCTGGCTTTGTTACACCAAATTAGACGAGAGATAGTTAATCAAGCTGTGCAAGTGCAGGCTGAAATAAAGTTAATTAATTGTTTGGTTAGTGTGCATGTAGTTTTTCGAGTTTGTAAAATATCCTTTTATATTTATGGATATTTTATTTTATGACGGTCTTAAAGTTTTGTTTAAATGTTTTATGTGTCTATGGAATAAAACTTCTGCTAATTCAATAATTAACTCGTAATAGAATTTAACGAAACAAACACCCAACAATAAATCAGCAGTGATTTGAAAAACCGCGCTTATTTTTCAGTCAAAAACTTTGCTAAATCCAACGGAAATAATGAGTGGTTGAAACTTTTACACTTTTGAAACTCGCAGTGAATCTTGTAGAAAAAACACATTTTGCTGTAAAAAACTCCACGAAAATGGTTTCTTTATAAAACCTTTCAACAAATCATTGCATAAGCTCAATAATCAGTTTCAGTGAAAAGTTTCAAGCAAGCCAATTCCTATCAAGTAGCCCAAGGGAAATATGCTAGTCCGTATCGCCTTCGATCATTGCCCAAATTAAATTTACTACCTCAGCCCCCAGATCGCCGTAACGATATAACCACCATTTATTGGCTATAAATATTTTTTACTAGCAGCTTTAGCACTTGTATCGTTTTTCACGGTTCTTTCCACCCCCATGTTATTTCATAACTGGCAGCATTTATGGCGATAACATGAGTTTTGTGATATTAATTTGTACGATACGGTTTTATTTTAATGCCGCTGTTTGTGACGATATAAACTTGTTTGTCGAACATGTTGGATTTCTGGTATTGCTGGAACACAAAAGAATTTGATTACATTGGAATATTTTACAGCGTAAAGGATGGATGTTTGTTAGTTTTACGCAAAAAAAAACAAAATGGATTTGGCTGAAATTTTAAGGAATTGTTACCGCACCTTGGGAATAGAGTTGTAAATAAAAACAGAGAAAATGTATAAGAATTCCCATTTTGATGTCATTAAGTCACGTGGTTCGTTCGTTCGTTTTTGTTTTTGTTGTTTCGTCAAAACAAAGCACTATCGATGATCAAATCCTATGTAAAGGACAGATCCATAATTAGTATTACGTATACATAAGAAAATTGAAGGTTGGGTGTTTTTTATTCGTTTTGGACATAGTTTTGTTGAAAATCCAGCTTACATCGTCAATAGTAAAAAATTATTGAGTCGTACTTCTCTATATTTTTACTATTAGATGATTTATCCAGCGTCAGGTGATAGCCTATGCTACACTTAACGGAACACTAGTAAAAAATACTGGAAAATAATTAAAACAATTGTAAAGAACTGCGTATAATTTAAAGTATGTTGATGAAAGAATGGCGTATATTCCAATTATGTAAAGTGGCAAACAATGTAAGTGAAAAGCTGAAATCCGCATGATTTATTTACAAAGAGATGTGCTGACTCACTGACTGATAACGGACAACCTTAATTTAGAGACCGAGAATAAAAAATAAAAATTTGAATTTGAATTTGGGACACAAGGATTCCATATCCACGAAACTTTGCATGAAAGTATAGAAGTTTATGATTCTTTTTCACGCAAAAAACTAAACATACATAGTATAAAACCTGAAAAACACATAGGCTACTTTTTATCGTAGAAGATACCACGCCTAAAATATCTTTGGACATCTCATACAACGTAATCAATACGTCCCAGCTACTGGCAGCTACGCAACATAATGATTGTGTTATGGTAACCAGATGGCTGTTATACGATTCATTATACATTTTTCTTTAATAACACATACATACTAATAGATAGAGGTACATAAAAAAGGAACTCGAAACAAACGTTTGTAGATCATAATAAACATTTATCTGCAGGGATCAAACCAACCTTTTGCGTCTCAGACGGAGTTTTAAATTAAGTTTCCAATCTGGAAAAAAGCCAGCAGAAACAATGTCACGAACGTTCTTATGTTATTAAGGGAATTATTATGGGGAATCCGTGTGGACAGCCGAGTGAAACATCCTTACGCCACACCCACGTCATCCAACGGTCGGCCAAGTGTAAAATTAAATTCTCATTCCATCCTATGTAGTCTTCGCCTCTAATGGAAAATATCTCGACAATCGTCCTTTTCTATTGAGATATTAGATTTATTTTCGTGGCTGAGTTGAATAGCGAAAGTTGATGGAAATGACAATGTTTTTTATTGAAAATATTATTTTACACGCCAAACCAAAAAAACTACTACTTAGTTGGAAACTTAAAAGTTTTATATAGAAAAAAGCTAACAGACAAACATTCGGATATTAAAAATAACGAATCACTATAATAATGTTAGAAATAGGTAAACTCTAAAAATTTTAAAAATTTAAAAAAAATTATTTTGTAGGTAGGTACCTAAGATGTGTTATATTCTGCTGTTAGTCCACTCCCGTCCTTGTATCTTCTTGTTGTACCATTTTATGTTTTGTGTGTGTTAAATAAAATATTTTCTTTCTTTCTTTCTTTCTTTCTAAAAACCCTTTTAATAATTCACCAAAGAAAATGTAGTGATGAGAATTGAGAGGGGCATGTTAAGATGGTTTGGGCATGTAGAGAGGATTATTGAAAGTCGTTTAACAAAACAGGTGTACAAGGCGGGTGTGAATGGGACATCTGGAAGGGGAAGACCTAGGCGAACATATTTGGACCAAATTGGTGACATTTTGGAGAAAGGCCAGGTCCGACGTACCCTAAACCGGAGAGCGTGTATGAAGAATGTAATAAGAGTGAATGAGGCGAAAGAAGTGTGTCAGGATCGTAGCAAGTGGAGATCCGTGGTCTCTGCCTACCCCCATGGGAAAGAGGCGTGATTTTATGTATGTATGTACTTACCAAAGAACACAAAACTGCTTACTTAACAATTTTTTTATGATTCTAATCTTCTTGATTTGGGCGTGTTGGAAACATTAATTTGATTGTTTGAATGAGTAGTTTTCTGGCTCATTTGATCACGTATTGTTTTTCTCTCTCTACCAATAAAGTTTTAAGGCCGCCTAAAGACCTCCTTCATAGCTTATAAAATTCAATACGTAATGTCTATTTTCGTCTTCTAACACAATCCTACGGTAGGCTGGATTTGGCACCTGCTCTACCGATACGCATCAGACAATCGCTTAAAACCGAACCAATGATTTCACAAAAACCCTGAACGCTAAATTAACCTTTATTCATATTGTGTCAAGGATCAGTATTACGTGATTGGTACAGATGAATGAAGAGGTAACTTTGCTATCGTGCACCTCAAACGTCGAAGTTTCAAGTGTATTGAAACTCTGTTCTTTGTATTCTGAAAAGGTGGGGGACAGGTGAAAACTTTTCAATTCAGAACATATTTGTCTACGTGCCACTGCATTTTCTCCGAAGTTGGTAAACAAGAAAACATGTGGAGTAATGCTGTTAAGAATTGGCAACGGACTGAAACTTCGGAAGTTTTTGGAGGTAAATAAATTCTATGTTTAAAAAACAATCTTACATTTTGAATACTAACTGATAATCGTGGTAAGTGAATTTCACTATATATAAGAAATTAATGTTATTTTATTCATATAAGTATTAAAACAATCTAATTGAATAAGGTAATATTTAGAATGAATTGAAAATTAATCAGTTTTTTACATTATATTTTTCAGTCATCTAATTCTAAAATATATACCTTCTTATTGATAACCTACAGATTAGGTTTTTTATATTACGAGTTTGCAAAAGTTCGTTCGTAAGAGCAAGTGGCCAACTCTGGTGACGGAGTTTTTAGGCCGCTTAAAGGCCTCCGTCATGGCTTAACGACTTTAAAAGCCGGGACCGACAATTTAAAGTGCCCTCCGAAGCACGGAGTAAAGTATTTAACGATAATAATTTTACCTTTCACCTTACCCAAACATCGATTTGTCTGAGTCCAAAATAGCTTTTAATGTTCGTAGCAAAACTAGTTGAATATATACAACAGGCTACAGCTAAATGGAACGGGCTATAAATAACAAATGCTGGTTTCACATGACCACGCCTGAGCTCTCGTGGGGGCTGTAACCGAGTACGTGACGTCACAAACGTGATCAACACCTTCACTCGGCAAACAAAGAAAACTTGGATGGACGGATTGATGTGAAGTCGATTTTAAACTACAAGTAGGTAAGTATAGATAATCTTATTTTAATAAAACATTATGTATTAGTTCGTAATTCATGCCTATAGGAGAGCATGAACAGCTTGACTGATTTTGAAATATTTTTGTGTACAAAAAGGTTAACCATGATGGTTCTAAGATAAAATTATATACCTACATAGTTGCAATTTCATTATTAGGTGTCATTTTTATCAAGCTTATTTTTTAAAAGCATTTTTACAATTAAATTAAATCAGTACGTTTGTCTACAGGGTCCTAGTTTGAGAAGAAAGAAAATAATAAACAATTTTCACGTAAACTGTAAAGATCGTGAAACGTTATTTAGATTAGTAGGCAAGCGTGCTGAGTTGTTACGTTCTTGATCGTTGAAGCCATATTCTGAGCAATCACTGATTGCTCAGAATATGATTCTGAGCTATTCGGTCCCAGGATTTTAAAGTCGATGACCTTTTAGACGTCCAAAAAACTCTGTCACCAGAGTTGGCCACTTTGCTTATACGTTCGAATGAGCAAGTACTTACTATAGATTCATTTTACCTTACGATTATAAAATCGGAGCAGCCATTCTGAAAAGAATCTTGTCCTTCAGTAAAAGTCATAGCTAACTTTACAAACTCATTTCTGTCAAAGTATGTTAAAAAGCTGAGTTTCATCGCCAGCTGTCTTTAACAAGCTATCTAAATATTAAACCCTAGTTTGTGTTTCAAAATCATCTTACCAAGTGTCTAAGTTATAACTTTGTTGAAATTGACTTTAAAGTGTAAACTAGACTTTTATATTCTAGGGTATGAAAGTTTAATTTCTGGTTTGGATGTTTACATTTACTACCACCTACTTTGAATATTCTTTTAAAGTTTGTAGCGGTAGTGGAAATATATGTATACCTAAATCCGTATTTTAGTGGTAGGTATACGTACAGTAAGCTCTATCTCTGTTTTACGTGCTGTTGATACGTCTGTTAGCTTTTTCGTAACGACAGTTCATAATGCGTGACCGCCCGGAATGCCGAAGTTCGGCCCGGTATTTTGCATTTTATATTGTGCGTCATTTTGCGCTTACTGTAAAACAGAAATTATTAGATTATTATAGTAGCGT
The DNA here is from genome assembly GCA_963582015.1 of Xanthorhoe designata. Taxonomy (NCBI): domain Eukaryota; kingdom Metazoa; phylum Arthropoda; class Insecta; order Lepidoptera; family Geometridae; genus Xanthorhoe; species Xanthorhoe designata. Next base: position 8,891,379 of record OY757038.1, read on the forward strand.
ATCAAACAACTAAACAAAAGCTATTCTTACTTCTACAGAAGCACTAAAACGGGCTACGGTACGCAAAAAAGTATCAAGAAAAATAAGAAAATGATTAAGCTTATTCTAGCGCCAAACCGGATGTTAATATCGATACCGAAAAGTAATAAATTAATAAGGAACATAAATGTAATTACAACAATAGATTATCCATATTTCCAATTACGGATATCCTGAATACACTTTGCTGATTCGCTTCACAGCCTTATTCCTGACAAATACACAAGTTTGGAACTTCTCGAAAGTTCTGTGTGCATTGAACATCATACCGATAAGTTTACTCAACCACGGTTTTTGCTATATTAAATATCTGTGGTCTGTGATATTACAGATACTATCCATACTTCCTAAGTAAAGGTTATTTTAACACTATGTTATTTTATCCATGGACGTAAAATACTAAACTTTATATTCTGAAATACTATCTTTTCCAATGCTTCTAAAGAGAGTAACTTTCTTGAATTTTAATTAACCCAGATTCTCCGAATCGAAACTTGGTCTGTAATAAAATTTACAATGAGTATCTACTAATTCTATGCAAATAATATTAAAAACACAAAAGTTTTTCTGGATGTAGAGTAGATGGATGGTTTTTTTCCTTTCACGCAAAAACTACTGTTAGAAATACAATGTTAGGTATATGTATTGGCAACACTAAACGGATTAGGCTGAAACTTGGAAGTTATAACCTAAAATAACACAATATCTCTAGAATACTTTTAATCCAGCTTAGTACCATGCGGGCGAAGTACGAAAACTTGTATACCTATTTATAAATACGAAAGTTTAGATGGAAGTTTATTACTGTTTCACGCAAATACTACTACGGATTTAGCTAAATATATAAAAAAAAAAAAATTCAACAAAACGAAGAATCCTTAAACTAACGCTTAAGAAGGTAACAAATACAACACAATGCAGGTAGGTGACTCCTGTACAAAATATAAAATATACATAGTTTGTGACCTGGAACAGCACAAAGGTTCTATCCGGGAAAGTTTATCCGCGATCGAAGCCGCGAACGGATACAACTTGATACAAGTAGGTTGTTCTGTTATTTGTTAGATCTACAGTATCTAGGATTTATTCAATACTTTTATTAGAAAAGCCTAGACTTTTTTGTTACCAGCTGGAACGCGAGCTTATAAAATTTTAAATTGTTACTCATAAGAATGACCAGAGGTCTTACTCGGGATCAACGAAAACGAAGTTTCGTGTCAATTTTTGGGTTCCAATTATGTTGGTGAACTATTACGAATTCAGTATCCACCAACACAAGCTGACCCCGAAAATTGACACGAAACTTCGTTTTCGTTGATCCCGAGTACGGCCTCTGGTAAATCTGCAGTTCCTGGTAACATTTTCTGTATGGTAGGCTTTTGGTTTCCTGGAATTATAACTAATTGTTCTGTTGATGAAAAGGTCAGATAGCTTGAATTAAGGCACCACACATTGGCTTCAACTTAGTTCCAACCTCGGCTACGAATAAAATGGCCAATGACAATGCTTCGTTTGACTCCAATAACCGTCCAAGATCGATCCTCACATTGAAGTGTTGGAACCAACACGTTCCATTAATTCAAAGTTTAAGTTTTAACAGTGTTTTTTTGTTTTATTTGTGTTATGTTTGTATGTGCAAACTCTAGTATGCTGCTCAAAATATCAGTATAGTCCGCGCCACGTAAAAAGAGCGCTGGGAGAAGGTGGAGGGGGTAAGTTTGCGCATGGGTACACTCGCGCACGAAAGTACCGGGCCTATTATTTTATTTTTGAACTAGGATTTCACTTTTCACTCGCGGATTTGTAGATTATATCAAGTAAGTATATAGATTTTTATTGTTAAGTTAAGTACCTATCTTTAATAAAAAAAATACTTAATCATTTATATTTTGTTGCTTCTGTTGTTCATAATTGTTTTCAATTATCAACTACATTACTAAGAGTCGCTTCCTAAAACAATATAGGTAGGTACTTACATCATAAATATTATTTAAATCATTTATTTCTTACTTCTTTAACCTGTCAAGGAACGGTTTCTACCTGTCAAAAAAGTGCTTGCACGCACGACGAATGGCGGAATCTGTGAGTCCGCGGATTTGCGATTACCTAAAACTTAAAAATTCATAGAAAAAAAAACTAGACCACTTAGCTTGTTTATGTAAAAGGTATTATAATTATGGATATTGTTTCTATGCTCTAAGCACAAAAACAAAGGCCTAACATGCTGTCATGATTTTATTTTTACCATCTAAGTCGCGCACACGCAATTTGCGCGGCACTGCATACAACTATGAACCTAAGCACCATAACAATAAAGCTCAAAAAAAAAAATGGCGTCTGAACGGGCGTGGTTACGTAAACAATAATGGTCACTGGTATTGAATTCTTCCTTGTTTTTCCATTGAAAACATGTTTAGACTTGTATAAATAGTTACTATGTACACATTTACATAACTTTTCACTGATCTTTCACAACAGTTGCTAGTAAAACACTCAAAATAGTTGAATTTAGGTTGCCGACATTCAAGACTTGAAAAACCTATTTTTATAATGAATTTCGAAAATCTAACGTGATCGATAGCAGCACAATGAACTAAATAAGAGAATTAGCACACATTTTGTAATAAAAGTAGACACTTACCAATATAAATCACAATTTGCACAAATGAAAACACTCCCGTCCGTTGCTTGCTTTCATTGGAATGAATGAGTTGGATTTTATTTTTTATGAAGCTACTTCGTTTTTGCAATGTTGGTATCATTGACAAATATATCTAGCTTGGCTCTGAAATCAACATGTCCAAACAATAGACAACTCTATCTAGGTCGAAATATGGATTCAAGTGGCCTGGGTGAGCAACGACCCCGGGGTCGTTCCGCCGGTCAACGGAATTTTGTGTTTTATACCTAACGACCCCGGGGTCGTTCCGCCGGTTGACAGGTTAAATTAAACCATTTCGCAATCTAAAACTTTTGTGCGCGATGATTCGTTCAAAATAAATTGCCTACTGCGCAACCTGTCAGCTAGCGCTCTTTTTACATGGCGCGACCTATACAATCATTTTGATCACCATTTTCACTTCAATAGTCTATTAAATTAACTGTAAGCGTTACTCGACGTTAACCAGAGATATGAAACACCTCACGTTTTAGCGTTATCATCATTTTTAAGGTTCATAAATAGTTGAAAAAGTTCCGCTAAGGCGTTATATAATCTTACCTTCCTATGTCATAAAATGTGTACCTATAATGTTTTTTCTTGAACAAAATTCGAATTTTATGAGTTAGTAAACTTAAGAATAAGTTACCAAATTTTTAATGTTTAGCATTTTTTGTCGTGAAAAATAAAAGATAACACAATTAAAAGTCCCATGTACGTAACAGGACTTTGTATAAAGTTGCCAGCTTATCGTTCATTTTCGCCAACAAAATTTTCATCACGAAAAATTTTGCGCAATCACAGGATTATGTGGCGAAGAGGAAGCCAACATTTCCGCCTCTTATCTCTCCTCACTTTCGTCGCATCGTTTGAATTTGTGAAACGCCTAGTAAGATTATTAAGGTAATTATCATTGAGAATTCTACCCAGAATACGCCGGAGAATCATACAGATTAAGATCACGATTGTTCATTTGCCTTCCTAATCCTAATTAGTCGGAAGGAGATTAGAAACGAAGAAAAACTTATGTAATTTCGATTATATCTGTTTGTTGGAGTTAGTTAATTACCCACGGGGCCACTGACTCGTTTTAGGAATTAAATTCAAATTTTACATAAAAAACACAATAAAGAAACTAACGTTTTATTTTATTCAGATATTTATGTACAGCTGATCGTTAGGCATTAGCACAGTGTCCTGTCATCTGTATTTACATTACAAACATCTATAAGTTGGCACATCCCAAAGTGAAGTGAAATATATAGGGTAAACCCAGGATAGATGCCTCAATGGGATAGATGCCTCGTGTTCAAAAAACACAACTTCCCGAAATCGCACATACTAATTAATAGGTTAAATAAGGAGCGTACGTGCCACACTCCTCAGGCCCAAAAGGCAGTTGAGCTGAGTATACTAGGTTTTCTTGTGTGTGCGATTATCTGCGCGGCGAACGCAGGATAACGCGTCAAAGTTTAAAACATGAGTATTCAGTGTTGCATAACTTTTAATGTAATCATAATTTTTTTAAATTTTTTTTTTATGTTAATACTCTGGTACTTTGAGTACATACCTAGATGTCAATACCCACTCTATTGTATTTAGTTAAGTTCTAAATTTAGAAAGGCACCTATCCGTATCAAAAAGGATAGTTGCCCCAAATTTTTCGAGGGATAGGTGCCCTTGAGAAAATCTATCCCCTAATACTCTAAACATGTGCAGTGTTTGTTGAAAAACATAATTATGTTGTATTATACGTCGGAAACATTTTGTTGTGTTAGTAGGTACATACATTTTTAAGTAATAATCTTATATGTACATATTTGTATACAATACCTAATGTTTGTAGGTGAACCATGCCACGAAAGTACAAAAGAAAGGCAGGAGTAATTTTATGGACTTCAGAACAGCTGATACCTTATACAAAGTCAAATTCAACTGACAGAAACATTATTCTATAGGAATGCTCAAATAAAAATTATATTTTACATGTGTTGATTATATAGGGCATCTATCCTCCTTAGCATTTTCATAGCGGGGCATCTATCCATATAGGTAGGCAACTATCCCCAAAAAAAAGGTTTTGCGAAAACTCAATTTCTGCAAAATCAGTAATTATTAGGACTACAAAAACAACGCGTAATGCAAGATAAAATATTGAACTAGCTATATTCATAGGAATTATTTATGGAAAATTAATAGTTTAAAAATTACGAGGCTCTTTCAAAAAGTGGGGCATCTATCCTGGGTTTACCCTATAAATATGATATTTCCATCTCAAATAATAATTACTTACGAAAGTAATAGCAGTTACTGAATCGTGAAAAATAACAAAATAATACGTACTGCAATTTTGCGCTTTTAGCGTACATTGTTGTGAAAGTCGACCACCGCTACGTATAAAACCAAGGGTTTACCCCAAACGCTGATTTACATAGAATATGCTAGTCTTATTTACCAAGATTAACAAACAAATTCACCCTCCGAAAAGGATTACAACAGTATCTTATCCTACTTTATCGCTCGCTAGCAGCCTTGCAGAATTGGACCAAGTGTTTTCCTGGTACCCTAGTGAACTTGGTAACTCCTTAATTAAATAACCAGTGCCCTTAGCACCGCTTTCTAATACTGCATAGATATTTAATTAAGTAAATTAAAATCTTGGTGGAACACAGCGTCATCTGGTCCAAAGCAAAGCTAAAGAATCCATCTTTATTTTTCAGTGCCTTTCCATTAACGAAGGTTGGCAGTCAGCTTCTTAATTGTTTCCCTGTCCAACGCAAGTCTGAACTGTTGTTCCACAATTTTAATGTACGTCCAGAGCCGACGACATCTAACGTCTTCCGACCTTGCGCTTCCCCCACATTTCCCGTTCAAAATACTAAATAAGTAATCTAAATAAGATAATCATAGTAATACCATGGACGAAATTGGTAATACCAAGTGGTATTACCAAGGACGATATAGGCTCCTCTATATTACCTATGAGCTAAGTTCAAGTTTTTAGTATGAGTGTGGCTGGACATGTAAGGAGAGGAAGGCGGAAGGGATAAAGGCAGGAGAATGATGATGATGAGCTTAGTGGCAGTTTTAAAATTCTTAGAAGTTTTGTCGAATTCCTTTTCCGAGAGTTCAAAAAATTTTGTTTATGAATTAGAGTATTTTTTTAATAAGGTTAATTGTTATATTTACTAAATTGGTAATAACAGAACATTCACTATCTTACACAATAACAGCTCTAAAAGCTACTAGGTATATAAGTACAAAATAGTTGTACAGAATTTCATTTTATGATTTGACACAGCCCGCGGGGGTTGGGACAAACATTACAGTAAATCCTAATTTTGCAGGAGTGCCTCCTAAACACGACTTAAAACCTTCATTTCAGACATTTTATGTTGGCTAAATAAAAACATACCTACTCTAGGGTCACCTTCAGAGGAGAAATAAGGTGGAGCGCTGTTCACAAACTATAGTAATAACAAATAGTTCTAACGAGAAACCGTTGAACAAAGTACACTGGCATGCAGACCAAGAATATATAAAAGTGATTTATAGAAAGCTTGTTGAAAAAAAAAACAAAAAAAAAGAACAAAGGCAATGCTTTGAAATATTTTTAGAAATTATTAAATCATGTAATTGAATAATAATCAGGAATTTCGTAAAACTCGTTATTCTCCTGTTAAAATTATTGTACTCTAATTACTTAGGTAAATGGTCAACCTCAAAATCTATATTTTAGTGAAACTCTTGAAACAATGGCTGATATACCTGTTATGATGATTGCTGTTAGAATTACAGAAATGTTAATAATCCACAATGAAATAAATCAAATACTTATATGCTTATTTCTTCTTTTACCGCTTCAAGCTAGTCAAAGGTCCGTCCTATGCGACGTTTCTATGCTATTATGTCAAATCTGAGTTTGTTCGTGACATGGGTAAAAGCCAGACGTGTAAGTAAACTCATAACAGGTGAAATATTTCATAATATTTGTCATATAACTAAAATTGCAACGTTCAAAAAGTTATAACGTGTAAATCAAAACCATTACAACACTTGAAATTTTGGTTAGATAATGTTAAAATAAAATAGGCGGCGGTGCTAGTTTCACGCATACAGGCACCTTAAAACAATTTATACAAAATGTTAATAAAATAAATTTGTAAACAAAATTGCTATGCCTATAAACTTGATTAGGTTATATACCAGCTTGCTATTATCTTACTTATTTTATCTTGAATAAACAAAAAACTTTGTAAATACTTGAAAATGAAAATTCCAGATAAAATTTTGTTTTCAGCACAATCAGACAACAGTCTTTATTTTAAGAAAAATACTTAGGACGTAAATTTTTCGATGATAGTTTTCTTATCTGACGTGCACTTTGTAATATCACTGAGACAAATTCAGGCATCCATCAAATCACATAAGTTTTCACAGTCACGTGATTCAACTTTGTTAATATTTTGTACAGGTATCAAGCTTCATTTCTTCGTTTCAAGACCGGATTGTCGTAGAACTGTATGTTTTGACAGCGCACGTTGTCACAAAAGACCAATCGCCCTGGCTAGTGGTGCCTACTATTAGCAAGAATTTTCCTCAAAACCCTCGTTTTTCCCCGAACAAGCTATTTTGTGTTCACCAGAATGACATTTGGTCTGAGAAACACCCCAGCAATCTTCCAGTAGTACAATTTAATTCAAATTGGCTCATAGCTTGTGTAGTTTCCGTTTAAAAACTGTGCCAGATTAGATGTCTGTTGTTATCTGAAAGCGTTCAAAAGAAGTTCAGACAAGTTGGAAATACAGATATCAGATATAACAATAACGCGAAGGAAATCAATTACGGGGCAGGTCGTAAAACCTCCTTAGCCTGGTTTATGACTTCGGCCCCCGCATCTGTTCCGGTGGGTGACTTTTTATTGAATACCCATATGATTAACGTACCTTCTCTTATGGACGCGGACATATGGACCATGTGGATTCACGACCGAGGGCACAGAAGATTTGATACAATTCACTTTCAGAAACTTCACTATTAAGAGACAGTTTGGAATTGATTCAACATAAGTAACCCGATTTTAAGGTTTTAAAAATAAGGCATTTCTTTCTGTAAATGAAAATGTTTTAAATATTAAATAAAAATACTCTAGAATCTGGTCCTAACTTGTATTTGCAAATGTTTGTTGTTAGAATTTTGTTCATCGGACATTTTCAGAAAAGTAAGTATTTTGTATAAATTAAAAACATTTCTGAAGCTACTCGTTAAATTATAATATACAAGAAGGTTAAATTATAAGGATTTTATAGAAAGTTCTACATTTTTAAGACTAGAGTTTAAAATAAGGTTTTAATCGTACTTACTTTCTTACCTTAATAACATTAGGTATAGGCTTTTTTATCCTGGTAGGTAATACGCAAGCGAAGCCGCAGGTACTAAAATTTAAACAGAATCAATGGTCAAATCTTGTGACAAGTGTGAAAAGAGTTGTAAATTTTCACTTGTCACGTAATTTGATTCATGAATTTTAGAGAGGATCTGCGTTCGAGGAACCGGCTGTAAGTCAGCCCCACACGTATTGACCATTGTCTTTCCTGTGGATTTAGGCAATTTTTCTATTCAAATATGACAAGTAAGAACGTTCTAAATGGAATAAATAATAATAACAACTAAAGTAAGTATTTAAGTAGCGTTTCAGCATCGAGCGTAAGTGAAACGGGACTTACTGTGAACATAAAATAAAAGCCATTTCAAACCCCAATGCTATAACGACGGAAGAGTTAAAACTAAAGAGAATCCCTCCACAGAAATATAGCTTTATTAGGCATATAAAAATATTATTTGATCTCTGTATTCCTAAGGATATTTTTCAATGATATATTCAGCCAATTGGTAGTGTTAGCATCATATACTTGCCTAAGTGCAAGAAACCATAAAGTAATGGATTTATAGTTACCAAACAATGCTAAAATTAAGCTTATCTAACTGATTAAATACATTGAAATAAAATACTTATTTGCCACTCGTGACGTCGGCATCGTCTGTTTAATACCTAGAATTTGTAAGGGTTTAAATGATTTTTTATCATCAATGGCTGTTTAAGCTGGTTTTAATTAAAAATTCAGTAGGGATCTGTAAGAGAAGATGTACTTATGGTTAACGCTAACCAAACAAAATACAAAAGGTTCATAATATAAAAAATAAACAAATCTTTAAGCATCAGGAACCCCATTCATTTAAAGCTATATCAAATCAGGTATATTTTCTCCCATTTGTTGTTCTCTTTCCTTATCTGGAACATTACGAGAACTAAACTTATGTTAAGCAACGCAAATTGGATGCAACGATAAAGTGTAGGGACGACATGCCAAATGCCAAGCGAGATTCTGAGACTTTCAGCTCCCGCTACTAAATTAGTATATAAAGAAAATTTAAAATTCAAAATTAAATGCGGAATATTAGTTTTCAAATCATAATAAGATTTTAAGAAACCAATTTTATTGAAAAATGCTGTGTATCACTATTGACATCAGTCAGACAAATTACCATATTCTTCAGGTAAATAAAAGTAAGACTGTTATGATTTTCACAACAGCAATAAAACAACATTCAGCATGTCATTATATTTTGTGTGATTATCTTTCAGTACGAGACCCACTTGTAAGGCGACGATTGAAGACAAGTGGCAAAATTAAAAATTGTATTAAACCGACGAAGAGAGCTATTTCCTGCACTCACGTGGTGCATTTCTGTTCATAACTCCAAATATCCTCACCTCGAATTATTGTTTTGATTGGGTCACACTTTCAAACGAAAAGATATTTTTTTAAATCGGTCGATTAACGGAATAATCGGTGAACTTACATAAAAAAATACATACAGTGAATCATAGAACCTCTTCCTTCTTTGAAGACGGTTAAAAATAGAAGCTGGAATTATCATTCAGATAATACACAGTTTATTTTAGAAAAGTATGTACCTTGATTGTTGTTAATTTAATCATATCTATTTATTGTTAGGCTAGCTTATGATGTTAAGTTAGTCTTTATTTACTTATAGCACTGCTTTGGTTTCATACTGTTATGGTGTTGTAATTGTTTCTAATAAATAAATAAATAAATAAATAAAATACATTAAACTACTTCGTTAAAATATTGTCGATCGCCGATGAATCTTTGTCTGGAAAGAACAGCTTACGGTCGAACGCTTTTACGTTTGAGTACCAACTCACAAAAGTTTGGAAAGTGATCCTTCAGATTTCTCGAAGTAACGGGCTACTTCACTTTGATGAGTAACTGAAACGTGAACAAGAAATAATATAGAATCCTGCCCCTTAGCCATATTACATTCATACAATTTATTTTGCTATAAGAACAAAAAAATAAAAAGTGGTATTCGATGACGCTTAATCATCAAATCAAAGGATTAGTGATGATCGAAAGATAAAATCGATACAAATAGTTCGTTATATAGCTACAGACTACAGGCTTTCGATAAGTTTATATTTAGTTACACAAAACAAGGAAGGATATACGAAAATGAAAAAGAATAGACAATCATATTTTTGTCCCATTAGATAATGCGTGCTTTTTCCTTTGGTCGGAACATTTTTGTACTAAACTTTTTGTAAAACAAAACTGTGGGCATTGCATTTTTTGTCTCTGTCGAAACACTCGCTGGCAGTTTAGATATTCTAAGTCTACGGTCCGAAATAATGTGGCTGGTCCCTGGGGTTCTGGAAGGATATTGGGGTAATAACGCAAGGGAAAGAGTATACGTGTCAATCGAGAAAGGGTGAGGCTCAGTGGAAACGGATACCGATAAATCGCGAACAAAATGCGCCGGAGAGGAAAACTAAGTACCGAAGCAACATGAAATAGACCCATTAAAATATAATGTGTTTTATCAAGCGTAGAATTCATGAAAGCGATAAATGGATTAAAAATGTTACAATGAAACATGACTTCTTTTCCCTTTCATAATTTATGACTACTTTTTTATAGATCCCTAAAATTATTATAAAATTAATACACATCAAATGTTTATTTTAAGAAAGAATATATGCCTAAGTAGTAATAACGGCAAGATAATATAAACTTACAGCCGTGATCGTATTTCATTTCAACATTTTGTTGAGGTGTTATCTTGTTAACTTTACAATTACTTTTACTTTCCTTGACATGCCTTATTTTGTTCGACTGGCTTTCCACTGAAGCTTGACTATTTAGATTATTTTAGATTGTTAAGGGATCGCTTTTAAAAAAAAGCTAGGCCCACACCACCAGGTTCTTGCCTGATTCTTTCCCTGGTGTAGGGAGGGAGTCGCGTTGGAACAGGCATTAGAATCACCTAGCATGTAAAACGAAACTTGTGATCCTTGAGGTCCTACAAGAATAAATGATTTTTCTTTCTTTCTTTCTTTCTTTTTCATTTTAGAAATATGGTAACCAAATAAACCTACCAAACTTTAACCAGAAATCATAGAACAAATATTAATTTCAAGTATGTTGTTTCCTCGTGTCGGTCCTCGGTCACTCGGCAATACTTGCTCCCAGTTTGGAGTGTGTTTGGCCAAAACCGAGTTCGGGTTTAACCGACTGATAATTGGGATAGTCGTAAGTCCGTGAGGCAAACCTTCGGTCAGTTTCAGTTTTAACAGAATGAAAATATCTCGTTTGGGAAAACAATCTCGGTTATACGGGTTTTTTAGTACTGCGACTAATTCGTTTATTAGTAATAAGTATTAAATTTAATAAATACCATTCTTTTCTAGCTACTTGTTTCTCCATAGTAGCAATTTTAAATACATTATTTCACTAAAAAAATGCTAATAAAATTATTATACTATATTAGAATCAATAATTGTGAAAGTACTTTCGTATAATACAATTTTATTAAACAGTGAATTTGAAAGCTTCGATAAAGCAATTTAAAATTCAGAAGGTGACTTTTCCCCAAGCACCCGTAATGACCATTTGTTTTTATGTTAATTTCCGCCCAAAGCTTAGGCAAATAGGGAGCATAATCACTTGGCAGTCCAATAAAAATGATTATATGTTTATAGGCTGCTACTCTTCACTGTTGACTGTAGTCAATCGACTGTATTATTATAGACTAGCTGTGCCCCGCGGTGTTACCCGCGGTGAATAAGTTAATACATTTTTTTAACGACTTTAAAAAAAAGAGGAGGTTCTCAATTCGTGGACTGGGTGAACCGATTTTTATGATTATTTTTTTGGTCTGATGAGGATCGTCAGAGATATGAATAAAAATGCACCTCGAGAGTGCAAAAAATTACTCTCTTCTTACGTAATTGAAAAAGTTTTAATATTTTTTTTAATTTTGCTCCTTGTTTAAGACCAATGTAATATAACCAATTTGTAACTTGATTTTGGTGCTCATAGAAAAGGATGACTGCTGGTCGGATATATGGTATATGGTCTGACATAGTTTATCTTGCTTGCAAAATATTCAAGAAGCAACCATGCGAGCGAAGCGAGCTTCGAACCAAGCGAGCGCAGCGAGCCGAAATTTTTAAGACAAATTCGTCATGGATTTTGCTTAAGGTGCTCATAGAAAAGGCTGACTGTTGGTCGGTCCCTATTTTTTGGTCTGACATAGATCAATTTGCCAGCAAAATATTGAAGAAGCTACCGTGCGAGCGAAGCGAGCTTTAAACTAAGCGAGCACAGCAAGCGAGTCTTAATCTCGCGAAGCGAGCTGAAATTTTTAAAAACAAATGCGTCCTGACGTGACACTTGATTTTGCTTATGGAGCTCATAGAAAAGGCTGACTGTTGGTCGGTTCCTATTCTATAGTCTGACATAGTTCAATTTGCTAGCAAATATTCAAGAAGCTACCGTGTGAGCGAAGCGAGCTTTGAACCAAGCGAGCGTAGTAAGCTTCGAACTAAGCGAGCATAGCGAGCCTTTTAAACCGAAATTTAAAAAAAAATGCATCATGTGACACTTGATTTTGCTTATAGTGCTTATAGTTCAATTTGCTAGCAAAATATTCAAGAAGCTACCATGCGAGCGAAGCGAGCATCGAACTAAGCACGCTCATCGAGTTTCTTAGACTCGAAATTTTTAAGACAAATTCGTCATGACTGACACTTATGTTTGCTTATGGTGCTCAAAGATAAGGCGCTGGTCGGTTCCGAGCAAAGCGAGCGCAGCGAGGATTTAGAATTGCAGCGATCCGAAATTGTGGGAAATTTAATAAAATAGCGATGATGAATGAGGTCCTGGTACCTATATTAATTGAAGACACAAATTTAAACTTTGTTCTAATGGTTTATGTTGAGCCAGAAATCTTTTTATCGAAGATTTATCTGCGTACATAAGTACCAATTCGGTGAGATTATCGGGTCAAAATAAACAATATTTGAAATCCGTTAAGCCGTTTGAGTTTAAAGAAGCATAATTTAAGTATTTTGATAATCTCACGGGAACATACGCTTTTAAGGGATTCAAAGAAGCCTATGACATGTGTTAATCCAGGATATCAACTGCCCTGGTATCAAATTTCATTCAAATCCGTCCAGCCGTTTCAGCGTGAAGGAGTTATAACTTTGCTTGTGCTGCCATCTATTAACATTATTTTGGCTAAAAGTTATGTTTTCACGGCCAAACTATTTTGATGAATAATTTGGTTTATAATCTTACGGAACCATTGCTTTTTTCAGGAATTTAAGGTAGCCTATTTGTTAATCCAGGGAATAAACAATCCTGCTATTAAATTTAATTCAAATTCCAGCCGTTTGAGCGTGAAGGAATAGTAACTTTGCCTGTGCTGCCATCTATTGAAATTATTTTGTTACTTCTTCACGACCAAACTATTTTGTATAAACTATTTTAATGAATTTGATTAATAATCCCACGGAATCAATGCACTTTTCAGGAATTTTAAGTAGCGTATTTTTTAGTTCAGGGTATAAGCAATCATGCTACCAATTTTCATTCAAATCCGTCTAGCCGTTTGAGCGTGAAGGAGTTGTATTTTTGCCTGTGCTGCCATCTATGAAGTCATTTTGCCTGAAAGCTACCTTTTGCACGGCCAAACTACCTAAACTATTTTGATGAATAATTTGGTTTATAATCTCACGGGAACACTGCACTTTTCAGGAATTTAAAGTAGCTTATTATTTAATCAAGGGTACAATCTTGCTACCAAATTTCATTCAAATCCGTCCCGCTGTTTGAGCGTGAAGGAGTAATATTTTTGCCTGTGCTGCCATCTATAAAGTTATTTTGTCTGACAGCTACCTTTTGCACAAATCCCACGGGAACACTGCACTTTTCAGGAATTTAAAGTAGCCTATTTGTTAATCCAGGGTATAAGCAATTCTGGTACCAAATTTCATTCAAATCCGTCCAGCCGTTTGAGCGTGAAAGAGTAACAAACACACTTACACACACATAAACTTTCACCTTTATAATATTAGTGGGATGAAAAATTATCTTGACAGATTTCTAAATAATTGACAAATTATTTGCCTTAGAGTCAATTCACACGTACCACAACCACACCACGTCGCAGCGACAAAATGTGGTCAAGCTGTGGTTACGTGTGAATAGTGCCGCAGCGGCTTTTTGCAGTTGCGTTGTGGTACCGACAAAATGTCGATGTGGTTGCGTGCGTTGTCGCGTCGCTGTTGTTGCGACGTGGTAACCACACGTGGTCATCCAGCTTTAGTAGAGGTAACACGGCTTGACTGAACGTAGTCATGGAGGAAAGATTGTTGTTGCTATCCTTGTTATGGCTTTTATTAATAAGAAGAAGACGACGAAATCAGCGTATTCGTCGAAATCGCTGTTGATTACGTCATGTCGTGGCGATGTGGCCGCAGTGCCGCCGCCGCGTGGCGGCGTTGCCGTTGCGGTGTGTTTGTATTACACAGGTGGTCGATAACAACGTCAAAATGTAGTACGTGTAAATTGTAATGCTCATTTTTAATACAAAATATACGCCCGACCACATGGCGTCGTTGTGGTGTGGTTGTGGCTGTGGTGTGGTTGTGGTACGTGTGAATTGACGCTTAGACTAAATTGTTGCAATATCTGAGGGATCATACGACTTGTTTTGCGATATACGCACAAGTGAAACATTGTGTTAATGACAATATGACTCACTCTCATGCTTTTATTTCAATAACAATTGGCTTGTGTAGAGAATATTATGCAACTGTTGTATTTCCAACCAGGTATGTACGCTGTACATCACTATACATACAGCGTACTGACGGCCTGTAACTGTGAGTGAGCAAGCAATATACTGTGATCTGCTCATATATTTTAAGACTCTAACTTCAGTCAGTAATTGTGTTGATGAGTCTGTACTCGTTGGCAACTCCATATAAAATAAACAAAGTAGAACTTTAATTAAGAAGATATTTGATTTTCTGCTACTCAAGATCGTTTGACGATGTCTAAAGATGTGTTAAAGGCATATCGTACATTATATATTTTGCACATAGTAGAAGGAATTAAAGCATCCGACGATTTTAACTAATGCTTGTAATACACGGCACTTTACGACGATAATAATCTCATGACCAAAATACACTCTAATCTAATATCCCAACAGAATCATTCATAAACGATGATTCTTATTTTCATGGCTTTTTTGGACCAACACATGCTTAGGTAATACCAAATACGATATAGATAAAAGGACTGCTCACCTAATACTTCAAAACGTGATTCTAAAATTTGTTATTAAAATGCACGATAGGTGTCGCTAGAAGTTTCCTTTCCATAAGGATCATGCATTTTAATAACTTTTACTATTAATAATAATAATAATAATAATAAATATCCTTGGACATTCCACACGGCGTCATCTAGTCCCAAGCTAAGCAATTTAATGCTTGTGTTATGGTAACCACATGACTGATGACTGATATACTACATAGATACTTTTTTTTTTGTAAATACATACATATTATACATAGAAAACACCCAGACTCGAGACAAATATTTGCAGATAATACAAACATTTGTCCCGCAGCGGGAATCGAACCCGCAACCTAACTATTGTATACAATATGTTCTTCCTTCTGTAACCTAACTTAAGATCGCTCTTAGCGATAAGGCCGCCCATTGTGCTTTTTATTGTAAATTATGTCCTTTATTTGTTTTCTTTTGTGTATAATAAAGTGTTTCTTCTTCTTCTTCTTAAGGGGGAGTCTTGTCAATTATCTAAGGATAATAATTATATCTTAGGAGTTAGGATAGATAGCACCATCACTGTAAGTACATCTTTATGTTAATACGCGATGTTCACTGTTCTCTTACAAATTCAATTAGTCAACACTCGAGTTGATCTCTGAAAGGTAATGCTGCTCAATTCAAAGGTGAGAACCACTTTGTTCGTGTCGTACTTGGTTTACTTTTGTAACATTCTGATGGGATTTTGTTTTTGTTGGATTTGAACAAATGTTAGTACCGACTCAAATTTGACAATGGTCTTGATGGAATTATCTTAATTTTTTTTTTACAAAATAATGTAACAATGGATAGTTATTATAAGTTATATATATTTTACTGATTGTGTTGATTATGTAATATATTATTATATAATTTATTATCTTTGTTGATTATGTGGCTTTCTCATGACTAAATCAAAATGTTTGATGGATATTATTTTGTGATTTGCAGGTCAGAACTTTTATGGGTTAGGTTCGTATGGTCTGTTTTATAATTATCAAAAAATACAATTAGATATACCTAATCTAAGTGTTATATCAGTCATCTAGTTACCATAACACAAGCAATAAGTTACTTGGGACTAGATGACGCTGTCTGAAATGTTCAAGGATATTTATATATTTGTGTTGTTCAAAATCTGAAAGTCTGATGAGACAAACAATTATGAAAATAGCATCTAATCTTAAAGCAATAGAGATGCTCTGGTTATCTAATTACAAAGTTTTTTCATTAGAATGTTTGTATATGCGGATCGTGACTTTGTAAATGAGTTCCATTAAGCCGAAAGCAATCAGAATTTAGGTGCCCGAAATAAAATTAGCATTTTCGTGGTAGGGTGTTAAATAAAGGGTCAGTGACCTTAAGGCTGACGCAGGAGCTATAACCAAGCACTCAAATTTTCGTTAGGCTTGATGCTTCTGGGTCTCGAGACTGTTTGCCAATTTCATTAGGGTTTGGTCGAAGTTATTCTTGTTATTTAGTAGCAACCTTTTACACAAGAGTTGGTTGAGAAATATTGCTGAGAACAGTGTTGTACACTGACTACATTATCGCTCAAAGAGACAGCTTTTATTTCAATAACTCTAAATACTTGTCAATGGATTAAAAAAACAATTAAAAGCCACCGATTCATTCTCTCAAATAGAAAACAGCTGATGATCTTCAAACGGCTGAGCAGATTAAACATTATGAACACTATCAATGAAAACATCTATTAGAAAAAAAACAAAGAAATTTTTTTTAAACAGTTTTTGCATCTATAGCAGGTGAAACACAAAATTGGTCCTGATAAATTCTGACCCCAATCTCTCCAGTTTCAAAACACTACTTAAATATTTAAGTCCGTATTCATCATCTGAGACGTTCTTACTTGTCAAATCTAGATTTTTCTATCTTATAGTATGTATGTATTTACAAAAAAAAGTATCTTAGTTATACCAGTCATCTGGTTACCATAACACAAGCATTAAGTTGCTTAGAACAAAAAACACTGAAGATTTATGGGGGATTTCGACTAAGATATTAGCTACTATTGTTGGGGATATTGCTCCATGTTTAGCTTATATCTTTAACAATTGCGTTGACGAGGGAGTTTTTCCCAATCTAATGAAGATGAGTAAAGTTATTCCTTTATTCAAATCTGGTAATGAAACTGACCCCGCTAATTATAGACCAATATCGATTCTGCCTGCGTTAAGTAAAATATTTGAAAAACTAATTCTTAATCAACTGCTCTCTCACTTTAATCTCAACGGACTTTTACACCAGCACCAATTTGGATTTACGAGAGGTAGATCAACAACCGATGCAGGTACATTGCTTCTAAAACACATATATGAGGCCTTTGAGAACTCGCAAGACGTAGTCGGAGTTTTCTGCGATCTGTCGAAAGCCTTCGACTGCGTATGTCATGCGACTCTAATTTCTAAATTAAAGTACTATGGTGTCGTAAACCAAGCTATTAACCTGATTAGATCTTATCTTTCTGAGAGACTCCTTAAAGTTGAAGTAGGAGGTGAAAAGTCTTCAGGGTCAGTTATTGATATGGGTGTGCCACAGGGCTCGATACTAGGCCCTTTTCTGTTTCTAGTGTACATAAACGACCTTCCTTCCTTTGTAAAAGACATGTGTGACATTGTTCTTTTTGCTGATGATACATCTTTGCTTTTTAAAGTTGATAGGTCTAAGGATAATTATGATGATGTTAATGCCTCTTTAGCCCAAGTCTCAAACTGGTTCACTGCTAATAACCTCTTACTTAATGCCAAAAAAACTAAATGTATTAAATTCACTTTGCCTAACGTGGTTCAGAGACCTACAAAAATTAAACTAAATGGGGAAGCACTTAATCTTGTAGATTCAACTGTTTTCTTAGGTCTTACAATCGACTCCAAAGTGCAGTGGGGTCCGCATATTGAAACACTTGCAGGTAGGCTTAGCTCCGCGGCTTACGCAGTGCGTACGATTAGGCAACTTACTGACGAAGGAACAGCTAAGTTAGTATATTTCAGTTACTTCCATAGTGTGATGTCGTATGGTATTTTTCTTTGGGGTAAAGCAGCAGATATTCAAACTATTTTCGTTTTACAGAAGCGAGCTGTCCGCGCCATTTACAAAATGAAACGTCGGGACTCTTTAAGAGAGCGTTTTAAAGAAATAAATATTCTTACTGTTTTTTCGCAATATATTTATGTAAACTTATTGCACACTCACAAATATATAAACAACTTTAAGAAAAAAAGTGATGTGCACAAAATTAACACTAGAAATAAAAATAAATTATGTGTGCCTAAATTTAGACTAGAAAAAGTAAACGGTTCTTTTATGGGAAATACTGTACTTTTTTACAATAAACTCCCAATCAACGTAACTAACCTACCGACTCGAAGGTTTAAAACGTACATAAAGAATATTCTTGTAGAGAAAGCGTATTATTCCATTGAGGCTTTTATTAATGATAAAATTGCGTGGCCTGATGTCGCTGTGCCCCTCGACGGTTGATGGTATACAATATCTTTACTACCTTGATAAGTAGGTACCTACCACTTAAGTCGGCCAAGTGTAGCGTGTGATGCCAGACAACATTTTGTTGAGGTGTTATCTTGTTAACTTTACAATTACTTTTACTTTCTTTGACATGCCTTACTTTGTTCGACTGGCTTCCCACTGAAGCTTGACTATTTAGATTAAGTATTTTAGATTGTTAAGGGATCGCTTTTAAAAAAAAGCTAGGCCCACACCACCAGGTTCTTGCCTGATTCTTTCCCTGGTGTAGGGAGTCGCGTTGGAACAGGCATTAGAATCACCTAGCATGTAAAACGATACTTAAGTGATCCTTGAGGTCCTACAAGAATAAATGATTTTTCTTTCTTTCTTTCTTTAGCTTGGGATTAGATGACGCCGTGTAAAATGTCCAAGGAAATTTTTATTTTTTATTTTTTTAGATTTGTATAGACAAACGTCAAATAATATCAAAGATAACCAACCATTCACATATTGTGGCGTTTCAGTATTCGAGCGACATTGATTGACATTCCTAAAATTACTATAATGTAAAGAATTATGAGGATACAGGCGACTGGGCCCATACATAACTAGGACTGCGGTCCCAGTTACCTGATCACTTTTTGAATCGGTCGACTGGGACCATAACCTAATTTGCTTGAGGGAGGCCTTTGCCCTGCAGTGGGACAATATGGGCTAGAAATAAATAAATAAATAAATATTAGTAATTTTAGAAATATCACTCAGGCTGCTTAGCGTGAACGGAGTAAAAGTTTAATCTGAAAACTCTAGTGTTACTCGTAGTTTAATTATCGTGTGAACAACAGAATCTCCTCCAATTTTAAATCCGAGGTTTTAAATTACCTCAGCTCGAAAAATTCATATTTTTAAAAGTTGTAAACTGAAGTAAAACATTACGAAAAACACGCGGCTTAATCAGCTTCACAGTAGGTATAGTCAATATTATGAAGCTGATTGTCGCGGTCATTCATATTCCGAAACGAAAAATACATTGATATTTGACTGTGATTGAAAAATTAAACCTTCAAGCTTAATTAAAATATTGGTTTGAAATTCGAATTGAATCACAATACCAACAGATAATTACTAGTAAGTACTTTAATTCTGCATAATAAAAACGAACATTAAAAATAAACATAACAGTATCAGATCATCTGTATTTCAAAATAAATATTTGACCGAGTGGGTTAGTGAGAAGTCTTTCTATCCGAAGGTGATGGGCTTGAATTCGGCCGTGCATCAAAGTGTTTTAAGTTTTTTAAAAAATGCATGTTATCATCACGAGCTCCAAACAGTGAAGGAAAACATTGTGAGAAAACCAGTTAGTATTCTAGTAGCGTCGATGGGCTTGCAACCTTTGTGGAATTTTACCTACTCCAAAATGTAAGAATGTACCTACCAACTATGTTAATAAATATTATTACAAGTATTTTATGTATGTTCACTAATTATTACGAAGTTTATTAGTAGACCGATTTAGAAAATTATTTTATTGTTTTAAATAGCGCCCTTTTGAGGTGGTCCAATAAAAAAAAATATGATATTTTTATGAAAAATATGACTTCCTCTACTTGTATACCCATCCACATTCATTCTCATAACTCTTTTGGTAATAATTATGTCTTTCATCCCTCTTCATTACATGACCATACCATGCTTATCTGGCACTCCTCACCTTTTCGGCCACAGCTGCCACTTGGTTAATACACTAAATCAAAAAGCACAGTTTAATTTTGCTCAACTCAACTCTTAGCAACTCTTGAACTTTGTTAAAGTTTCCAACTAATCTCTTGATCGCTTTGGAATTGTTTACTAATTGTTCGCGTTAAATAATTAGAAATTATTATACTAAAATATTTTTAATAATGTAATGTCTTACAATGGATAGCTTAATTACAAAGCGTTGTAACAAATAAAAGGCTCGTTTATGGACTTACGGACGCTTAGTAACAGCTGGGTGTAACTGATTGTTATGTCCAATATTTCGATTAGATTAGTTACTGTTAAAGTCGATTTAGATTTTTAGTGTTTTCTTGACTTTTTATCTAAGTAGGTACTTACATTAGGTATACTCGTACCTATAATTTACAAATACTTGTTAATGATATCAATCTTTTGTCAAACTTAAATTTTTTTTTAATTTTTACTTTGTTTAATAATTAAGTCATGTGGACTTCTTATATTATAACAACATTATGAAAATTATGAAATTCTAATTAATTATGAGAAGCAATTATATAAAACGGAGAACTACGTTTTTGCCCTAAAAATGGAATGAAACAAACATCACCCGTATTCTTTATCTACCTTTTTTGCAATTCTTTCAGGAGCTTATTTGGATAATTAGACGAATTGCTTTCTTGTACATCAAACATCACATAATTATAAACGCGAAACAGCATAAATTTTGCAATTTAGATATAAAACATTACTGCCGTTGAAAATGAGAGTAATTTTATTAGAACTTTTTAAATTCGTCAAAACGTAAAAATGTTTTTCTTATTGGTACTGTTATGGTTGCCTCAATTACGTCCAATTTTCGCTTGTTATGGACGAACAATTTTTGGCTTCGACCCAAACGGCTTAATTGCTTTTTATACCTACTTCGTGACAGCTGACAACCCGCAGATACGCTATACATACAAAACAGACACGGGCATTAATTGTCCTCTGAAGTTTTCCTATATTAGACATGATACATTATAATTATTTCTCTAAAATTCAGTTTACTCGTTGTTACTTTCCAAAATCAGCTTTAATCAAATACTTACCTACCACTTTAACTAACTTTTTATTGAATTCTACTAGTAACGGAAATAATATAAAACTATTAGATTATGGAAGTAAAAATTGTGATAAGAGTGTTAAAAATTATAACTTTACGAAGGCGACAAAATCTCAACTGAGCAGAGCATGCAATCATTCTCAATGGTGCTGTAATTAAAATACAGCCAAAAATGGTATTTCTGTTTACCGACAAATAAAAACATAGTAGTAACAGAGGGCCTAGCCAACCGGCATTCGCTATGAAGCGATTCGATTTCTATCATCGCTACACCTTTGATTTGACATTTCTGATCGCTCGAGTTTTCGACATCGAATGTCAATTCCTATACATTTCTTTTAGTTTCTAATCGAAAGCGATTGTCGAAATGTAACATGGCTAGGGCCTCAGTTTCCAATATTTTACAAAAACTCTGTCTCGCAACGATAAATGCAATTTTTACGCACATGATTAATTCTGCCAGCGTAAAAGAGAAAAACAAACATGGAAATATTTGAACTGTCAACTTTCAAGGATCAACTTTTCGCAGTATTTCAAAATAATGTATTTGAAAAGTTTTCCTTTCGGTCGTCGTTAAATCTGCAGGCATTGTTTGAATTTCTCCCCTTTAAATAATAAGCCAACGTGAATTTGTCGAGATTTGATGAATGGTAGACTGTGATAGACGGGATCATTGCTTTAAGCTTTTCATTTGGGTGTTTCAGTTTTGACAGGTTAAGCAATGTGTTTTATGTGGCGCTGTTCTTGAATTAACAATTTATATAAAACTAGCTTACTCGCCCGGGGCTTCGCTCGCGTGGTACCTTGATAAAGTATAGCCTATGTTCATTCGGAAAGTCACTACACATTGGTGAAATATTTTTTGAAATCGGAAGAGTATTTTCGGAGCTTACCCCACATATACAAACAAACTTAATCTTTTTATAGTATTAGTAAGGTATAATAAGTAGTAGAGTAAGCTAGTATAATATAGATATATATTAGTATTAGTATACTTACATAACAAGTTGGTAATGTTGCATAAAAAACACCTGGGGCTGTAAAGCGGCCACTTTTGGTATTTTATATAAGCAATATGTTTGACTAACTGCTGCCCGCGGTTTCCCACGCGTGAAACAACACCAATTTATGTAGCCTATCCTTTCGATACATTTAATTAAACAAAAACCTCCCACTCTGAGAATCGAACCCATTATAATCCGGGTAGCAAACACAGACTGATATTAATATTTTCCAAACTTTTATATGTTTTATATTTTATTATCTTTGAACAATCTCTCCATAGTCTACAGCATAACATGCGTATTTGAGAAGGTCCGCTATTTATAAAGTCTCTTTGGGGAGTTCCTCCAAAAAAATTCAATCTTGTTATAGAAAATCCTTCAATGTTTCACGTGCAAACATATTCTGAAGTGCAAACATATTCTACTTCGAAATTAGATTTTCTTTGTGCCAATTGTGCCAGAGCAAATTAAAGTGATGGTTAGGCCTTTTAAATATTTACTAGCTTACTTGCCCACGGCTTAAGAAATAGGCATTTGATGACGATAAATCATATACAGTATGGATACAAAGCATGTTATATAGCTACAGGCTCCGGATTTAAGTTTTACGTTATAGCAACGATGAAAACCTTGATAATTTTTATTTTAATAATCCTTTCAGTATAATCTACCTTATTTACATCAAGAATTTATGATGATTTGATTAATTCATGTTCATGAAATGCTTTAACAAAATCTATCTCTATCCGTTCGTCTAGTCTACTAATGCAACTTCGCTAAACGTAAACTCGATCAAGTATTGACCCGATTGTTTAGCACTAGTTTAGTTTGATAAAGTAATACGAGAGTACGTCGTCGCGATTTGACAAAGCATGAGTCCAAACAGCACTGCCTTTGCAGAATGACCAAGTAGGTTATAAGATAACTAACAAAAAAATATATTGGGATAGTTAATAATGATGCAAATTATGTAAATGAGGTGGGAATATAAATGTGAATTGGAAAGGATCGTCTTAAAATGGGAACAGACTTTATTTTTTACCATAATTATTAAAATCATGATTGATTTCGACTGCATAAGTCAAGGTTTGTTTCACCACCACACCCAAGACCCTAAATATAATAAACTATATCAAAGGCTTTCTGTAAAAGGTCTAAAAGCTCGTTTAGCAGAAGGGCATTCACGTGCCCGTAAACCATCATGAAAATGTGTATAGCCAGCCATACAAACTTACTTTTTAACCCAAAAAAGTAAAAATACTTTTCCCTCAATAGAATCAGATTCGATTTGTTTTCACATCGGATTCGCGAGCAAATCCAAAACCCGTGCTACCCTCGTCACCGGATCCACTAATGCAGCTAAACGGTTACTCCATCAAGTATTGACCTGGTCAATGTTTGACTTCCGTGATCCATCGCTCGTTTCAAATACCGGATACAGCGCTAAGGGCAAAACCGGATAGTATTTTATTGATTTTGTACATGATTTCATTTTGTACATGACTATATCTAGAATTGACAATTACAAATTGTCATCTAACTTAATTATCTAGATTAGCTAGGTATCATTATCCTGCTTTTATATAACGAATAGGTAAATATAATAATTTTGAAACAAGGCTCGACTCCAGCTATTCACTAAACATTTACAGTTGTCTGTTATTAATGGCTATTAATAAATTTTTGAAGAAAGCTTACGCTAAAACTATTTGTTGATGTATAGTTGCGTGTAGTTTGAGTGGTGTTTCACAAAATTTAGAGCATTGAGGCTAGATTCTTCTTCTTTATTTCGACTTCGCACGGCTTAAGCCACGCATTTAGCCACTACCATGTCAATATAATTATTCAAGTCAAGTCAAGTCAAAGTCAGAGTCAGTAAAGATGGCGGGTCTTTACTGAAGCATTACACGGACTTTTTGTGAGAACTCGAAAAGCAATGATATCCAGTTTTGTGTGTAAGTAGTTCACGAACACTCAACGGTTAATAATCCACCATTTGTGCCAAAACACAAATTTTGGAAAATAAAACAAAAAGACAACACGACTTCTCAAATTCCCGTCAAAAAGCCGAGGCTAGATTCAAACTTATTCTAAAGTGTACTATCAGTGTCAATCTGTAATACGTGCCCTAGTCTTCGAACTTTCACTTGTTACACCAAAGAGGTTGTACTTGACAAGAATTAACTATATATTTCCTCCGACAAGTTTTCGGTGCGATTTTCCTTCTACAGAAAACTTACATAAAGAATACATAGGTATCCATTGAAAGAGAATTCAATGGCCTTGCGTATATAGTTTGAAAGTAACAAAACTTTCCAAACAAGATCATTTACCACAAACTGTCGATAAAGTGAGATCAAAACCATTCGAGGTATATTCTTCTCACGAGTTTTGCGGTTCGTCTCTGCATTGCTATGATTTCGTAAGAACGGCAACTGTTTTATTACAACCGTTTAAGTTTGAAAAGTCATTTCGATCGGCATTAGCGCATTCACAACATTTTCACCTGTGTATTTTATAAGCAAGGCTACGATTAAGCCTAAATTGCAGATTTAAATCTCATTCTAGTACAATTTTTGTTATGCATTTAAAATTACCCAATAGGTACAGCCCAAAATAATACTATTCACAGCATAACTTTACATCCAGGTAGATTCATGTCTATCTTTCTTCTTTGCTTGTCAGTATTTTTATCAGTTTTGAAACTGGTATTCTAGAGCAGATTTAATTATTAAAATAATAATTCAACTATTTGTAGTTCTTATCGTGGACAACATAAATCGAGCCATAGATTGTTTAGTTTAGCACTTGTTATCAAAACATTTTTAAAATACGATGGCAAACAGTATTTGTGATTATTGTCAACGTTTTTCAAAGAACACGCACTTCAGAAGCCACAACTTTTGCTTTGATACCGCCGAGATATCAAACTTGTCAACTGTCCAAAAAGTAAAGTTGCGAGGTGTTGATCGATTGGCTCATGATATTAATTCAGAGGGTTCCTCTGACTTTGTGATATTCTTAAAGGATTAGGCTTGCAGATTTGTTCGAGAAGTCTTTTGAAAAATAATTTATTATGAGATCTTAACTTTGACTACATTCTGTAATGTAATAGGCCTTTTATTTAACTTTGAGATAGATTTGACTGAGTTGGTATATTCCTCTTTTTCAGATCTGATATCATAAGACTTATCATATAGAATAAAGTAATACATATTTTATAAGAGCACATAAAAATAAGTGATAACAATTTACTCGGGTCACGTAGTTTTCAGGGCAGGCAAAAACATTCAGAGTGTGTTGAAAAATTACGAGTAAAATGTCTTGCTATGTCAATACCAGTCACTCATCCATATAAAGTTTATTATTTTGGACCTAAAAACCCGAATAATTGCATAGCTGATTGCACCGATTGCACAAAACACAGCTGATACCTACTCTAATCAATGAAGAAAAATACCTTCCATGCATGAGATCGTAACAGGTGACTAGTAAAAAAATTTTATTTAGTTTTAAAAATCTGTTTACTTCGTCAAGGAACTATAAGTCTCAACTAAGAATTATTAATTGAGAACAATCATAAAAGCCGATGAAATTGCAAAGCGATACAGTTAATATAATAATGGCAGTTTAAAACAGCGAGCAGGCATCATAAAATCAATAACCACTTCAAATTCTCAAACAATTTCTTAAGTCCGAGGGGAATAAGGAAAGCGTAAAAAATTACGACAAGGTATAATGTGTAGGTAACTTTGTTCCATTCCTGTTTTTGATGCAGTCCAGAATATAATAGATAGGTACCTGTAAAAGATATAAAATCTCACTGCTTAGAGTTCAAACATTTTTATTACTTATAATGTCTAGCACAGTCTAATTTGATTGAGCTAAACATTACAATAATAATGCATGAAAAATGTTAAAGTCACGATCTTACTTAAGTACTTACTTATTCTCGGATGAGATCCCAACAATGTATCGATTCATCCGGAGAATTTTCATTTCGGTATCGCGGTCACGTCTTGCACTAATTAATCGGTATCGAAATCAACTATTATTAATGCATGTAGTAATTCTTATATAAATTCTTAAGATGTCTGAGAAAATTATTATTTAATTAAATTTAATCGATTTGGAGCATACTTATGTACCGTTCCTTATGTTTCCGTGTCCACCCGCGACCATGGCTATTGCAACATAGCCAAAACGTCGGGACGTAAAGAAATAAGGTAAATAACGCGAT
This sequence comes from Xanthorhoe designata, assembly GCA_963582015.1. Taxonomy (NCBI): domain Eukaryota; kingdom Metazoa; phylum Arthropoda; class Insecta; order Lepidoptera; family Geometridae; genus Xanthorhoe; species Xanthorhoe designata. The sequence goes on from OY757038.1 coordinate 8,918,341, forward strand.
AAAACCCCGTGTACATGTATTTATAAATATGTACCGTTCCTGTTAAATACAATCTTGGGACTAAAACTGTCAAAACTCTCTTCAAAAACAAAATTGCTCCAGCGTGTGCATTTCAGTTTTAAATTCGTTTAAATAACCACGAACATCTCTTTTGCTCCCTTTTTTGCGTGAATATAAAACGAAGTCTTTAAATAAATAAAGCATTTATTACACAAAGAACATTTACGTCGTTTGGCGGTTGTGTTGTGACGGGACCGCACGGCAGGGTAACCACAGCCAGTGGGTGAAAACCTTTTGTTTATTATGATCATTATCATAAGAATTAGATTGAACATTTTGCGATGGACCCTTTTGCGATGTATTTATTTGTTAATCAGTGTTAATATAAGGTATTAAAGCGGGGGTGCGGTGGAGTCGAACAGAGAGTATCTTTCAATACTAACTACTACTACTACTACTACTTCTAGTATACTACTAGTGTACTACTAGTACCTAGTAGTAGTAGTATTGAAAGATACTCCCAAAGTGGGGCCATAAAAAAACAAATAATTATCAAAAACACTATTGACGGAAAATAATGGTAGGTATGGTAAATTCGTATGCGCTACCTATCTTAGGCTTTGGGTTTTTGACTCTTGCCATTGCCTTGACCTAGGGCTTGTCTCATCTCGACATACTGACAAACACTGGCAATGATATCGAGGCATCATGCCAACTAGAAAATTAAGCTTCTGCAAATGAATATCAAACATTTACTGTGACACGACCCTATAGAATGAATTAGCCGCCTTAACTCCTACAATTTTAAATCTGACTTCCCAACTTCAGCCATTGTTTTGCACAAGCTCTGTAGACTGTCGAGGAACAACCATTTGAGATTACTTTGACCTGTCCCTTAACCAGCCAAATACAAAAGTATAAATATTTTTAATGTTAGGTACTGAAATTATTTTAAAACTGCTAAGTACGTTTTAGTCATAAAAACGAATAAAGATTTATTGTCGTCTCTCTACTACTTAATTTGGTGGACAACGTGGTTGATCGGTTGGTAATTGACGAATAACGCCGTTCTCTCCAAGCGACCGAAGTGGTTGTATTCGTAAATAGTTTTGTTTTCTTCGATTATCAAAGAAAAGACTTTATATTTAGATAAAGTAAGAATAACCAAACTAAGATTTATAACCAAGAAGCGCTCGCTATTTTTATTCAATCAATCGATGTGAGACGGGTAATTTGAGGACTATTTGTCTTTGTCTGAATACGGATCAAGTTGACGTGTAGTTAATAGAGAATAGCTAGTTTACTATGAACAAGTGCAAAAAAATTAAACTGACTCCAATTTTGTAAGAAAAGAGCAATTTCCAGCACCTTCTGTGGTGCATTGTACATAACTCCACAGGTATTCGTCAGATCTTTAACTTTTTGTTATGAATATTTTTGCAAAGCATGATGTCTGGAATACTTATTAAAATTGTACATATTTGAAACGAAATTCAAAATAAAAATAATGCAATTACGCGATAAAGTCCTGTTTGATTTCGTTTAAAAACACCATAATCTATGTTAAAGTTTACCACAAAATGTTTAAAATAAGGATGATCAAATAATAGAGCCTCATTCCTAATCAAGTGGAACTAATTCATAGATCATTAAAAGAAGATACTAGATAGAACATTAACAAATAGCTCTCCGGCGAGGTATTAAAACCCTCGCAATTTACGCAGATATTTAAGTGCACCAGGCATTATTTTTACGCAATGTTGAAGACATCTTATAGTGTGCTCGGTACAAAACAGCGTAGATATTTATATGGAACTCCCTCGGGAAACATTTACTTACGGAACTGTGATTGATGATTTAGAATGTCGCATGAAAGGGTTTTGCAACCGAAACATCGCCGGTACCTCAAAGAAAGTGAAATATTATGCAGATGCCACAAATAGTTTTCAGGTGTTCAAGTAAATATTGGTGGAAGCATCACGATTTTTCTTTCAGCGTTTAGAAATTTCAGATTTAGAACATTCCAGATCTTGATCGTCTCGTCGAAGCGCATTATAAATGTTTCATAACTAAAAATCTAATATTCCTCGGCTGGATTCGAACCCACGATATTTGAATTGAAAGTCAACACACTAACCTACTCGGCCAGCACGGCTCTACTATTAACTAAAAAAATCTCATTTAAATATTATACAAAAATATTTCAGTCTCTACATACTTTCTGCCGACATTTCGTGACTGTTGTAGGGCAATTTAAAAAGATGAGAGAAGCAATAAAGATAACGCGATAAACACCCATGTCAAAATACCTGAACACAAAATACAAGTATTCCACGTCATTATGTACTCGTAACTTATGTCGAAGCATTTTCCCTCTGAAAAGCCTTGAAGAGAACCTCCCCAAAAAGCCCAGTCATCGATAAAAAATAAGTACAAAAACAAGTTAAGAGGGACATGACCCCACACTGACAACCTTTTATGAACTCATGCCTCATTTATTAAAGGGGAATGACTGGTCGGAGGAGTGGAAAAACCTGTTGTGTTTTCCAAGTTAACAAAATGAGGATGCTTCCTGGTAGGTCACGTAAGGCCGCCATTCACAAACATGCGGTTTGGCATGGGCTCCAATTAGAATTGCTTTGCCACATTTTCATCTCCTTTGCTACTTACTGACAGACTGACTGACATAATAATATATCCACAGCCTAAACTATGAGTAATGTAGGGGTGGTCTATGAAATGAATTTGGAAATTCAACCCCTAAAGGGATAAAAAGGGCTAAAAACGTTTGTATGAAATATCTTATTTCTATAGGTAAACTTACAAACATTAAACTGAATAGGTTAGGTATTCATATTCTACATTTAATAAAATACTAATTCAAAATATGTTTTAAAACTACCCCCGCACATGGGGTAGCAGAGGAAGGTTGTTCCATTTGCTTTACGCTCGTAGAAGTAAGGATACTTCTACGAGCGTATCTACGTTAAAATAGTTATAATGTCATGTCAACAACCACACCCTAATATTATTTGTGTGTGATCTTGATTCGCACATCATCACGCATGCATGCGGCATCCCGCCATTTTGACATGACGGACTGACCATGAATAAAGCACTTTAATTCATGGCGGCAAAAGCTTCATAATTATGTTGCGCCATCTCTCGCCAAATAAATAATGAGGTTTATCAAAGCAGGTCAAAATTGCTTTGCAGGTTCGCTATGTTTTTCTGTTTAAGTATTACAATTTACAACTCCCTTTACACTCCTATTTAGAAACACAGATTATTAAAATACCTACGGTTGGTTTAGACATACTTGGAACAATATAGGTATGTTTAAGACATTTAGCCGTTATTTCAGTATTATATCGGAAACGTGAAACTTATAGACTATAAAAACAAAATTAAAGTACTGTAGCTAAAAAAACAAAAACAAAGATTATTTTATCTGTGCCTATAGTATAATGAAATCTTCCGATATTATTGTAGGTTGTTTGGTTTATAATGGTTAAAAGTCCGAAAACCAACAATGAAAATGAAATACAGATTTGAATTGTTTACTCAGCTTTCCAGTTAAAATTCGCAATCTGCAGAAACTTTCTAAACTGTTTACTTCGATTGAGAGGTTTATTTTTACAGAGCCACAGAACTGCGGCCACGTATGAGTAACTGCTTAGCTTTTGATAAACTTTTAACGATTTATGATAGGAGTGCTGACGTACGAAGTTTCGATTTGCTCTCGATCTGTTGTTCGGCGATGCAATTTAAGTTTGCCGCTGTTTGTTTGACATGGTGCAGGTAAGATAAATAACAAGCTGCATCTATGTATTGTAAGTATCAAAAGCAAGTAAACATTTATTACAACCCTAAAACATTTTATTTTTATAAGTAGTGTTGGTTTATCAAAAAAAGTCAAGCAAATTTTTAATTGAGTATGTACCTATGTGCGAGCTTATACTATTAGGCGATACTATTTCCAAGCTGGGCCAAGCCGTTCCTAAGCTCTCTAAATATTCATGTCGAATTAAATTACATAACACAAAATGAATTCCATAAAACTACAACCGTTATACAAAGATTGGTGCACATGCCAACTATGTGGTTGAACTTCAACTTTTATGCGAAAACATTAACTAGGTATGTAGAAACACGACCAACTTCGTTGCTGTCTCAGAAAATATTGATGTAGGTACACTACTCTACTCCGTATACTTTCGTGTAAGATCCCAGCAGAACGTGAATAAATAAATATTTAGGTGTGTGTTTGTCTCGTTAATAGTTTGCTTGTCATGAGACAATTTATATGTTTAAATCGATTAAAAAGATCTCGTTTGGAATTGACAGATAAGGCATGACACTTGACTGGGACTTTCTATGTTCAGTAAAAAAACTCCTTCATAAAATGGTCTGATTCCCACCTAAATTGCTAAATTTTCTTGTATAAGTATAAAATATTATCATCTGAATCTCGGAAACGGCTCCAACGGTTTTCATGAAATTAATTTGCATAGGGTTTCGAGGGCGTTAAATCGATCTACTTAGGATTAATTTTATGATTTTTTTTGTCTTCTTTTACCCACCGTTACCTGCCATTATGTTCCTTTAACATCCTTTCAGTTTATTCAGCCTTTATTCACAATACATGATCAATGTGCTGAAAGCCGAATAAATTATGTTTGCTGAAGAGACCGAACGTCGATTTAAACGTGCCTTATATAGCAAATTGCGTATAGGCGATCCATAAAAAACAAGCTTAAAATTTATTGTACGGCCCCGAAAGCGTCGTTTAAAACAATTTACGTAAACCAGCCCGCTTAAGCGATAATTTAAAGCGACGATAACATTTTCATATTTTGAAATAGAGTTTTGTAGAATAACAAGGAAATTTTAACTTGTTGCGCAATCTGTCTCAACATATCAGATTGAAGTATTTTAAAATCATTTTAGGTATTGAGAGTGTCAGTGACATCGAAGCCCTTATTCTAGATATCAAAATGACAGTTTCCATCGATGTTCAAAACGGTCCCTACCTAACATATTCGGTGTTACTATATACTACATGATGAGTTTCAAAGATTGCTTTCATTCATTTTTCGGTTCTGGCAAAAATGTACGAACCATGGTTCGTCGTTTTTAAAATAACATTGTTATCAGAATAGGTAAGTACAAGCTTGCTTACTTTATCTGGCATGGGTCGCATAACTTCTTCTACCAAAGTTTATTTTTTTTATGAAATTATTGTTAACTAGTGACTCTAACCGGCTTTGCTCATTTGTTCAACTACATAATATGTGATCCAGGAGTAAGGTTTACAGGTATAATGCAATACCTATAACGGCCGGTTTCAATATTATTTACGAATGATCGTGGATTGATCGCCATAGCAACTTTGTTTAGACAACAAAAAATGTAGGACACTTTTTGACAGATAACAATATTACTATGGCGACAGATCCACGGTTATTAGTAAGTTGAATATTGCAACCCGGCATAAATCTTTCTCGTGAATCACTGTTGAAAACCTATGTTTTAAAACCACACAAACATTTCATTGTCTGTACAAATGACAAATACAGAACTCAATCAATGAGTCGTGTCATAGTGCGAAAATCGATGTTCGCTTCAATGAGGCTGCTGCGTCTAGCACGAGTCTAGACATTCTGAAAAACTAGCTTTTGGCATGCCTTTTTGCCTACAAAGTGAGTACGCAGGCGTTACTGATAAGGAATGTTTATATCACAGAATAAATAATAAAACAGAGTTCTGACTTCACGAAAACATACATTTAAATAACGACTCTAAACACGATGAAACACTAGTGCTTCATGTCTGTCGCCTAAAGTTGTAATTTCATTCTTACTGAGTTATTAAATATAGCACTGTCACTGTCACACATATAAAGGACCACGCGATCAGCTAAAACGATGTGTAAGGAAGGTGTTTGTACCGTACTTCAATTCAATCAAGTGGATACTCGGAATTATTATTTATTTATTTTATTTCACATTTAAGTTTCACTTTATGAGATTCAATTTAAGACTTTTAAACACACATAATCCGTTTTGCCTTCTTATAAACAGGCAAAGTTGCGTAGAGCATTCCAAAAATGTATAACATTGAGTTGGGAATCAGCTTATAGTTACTTAAATAAAAACGTCTTTTTCACATAATTTTCATTTGTTACTCCTGTATCAGACAGAACAAATAAAATAAAAAAAGACGTGTGGCACTCGGAGACTGCTGCGGTAAAGCTATTGCATGGGGGGTGTTAGGTTATTTTCGTTACAGAATTTCTGGATTCGGTCTCCACGCTCAAGGCCCGCGATAGAAGCTATGCAATAGTTTAAAAAATATTGATCAGACCATTTTTTTATTTTAGCGATACTAAGAAACATCTATTGATTTTTATGATTATAAATAGTCATACAAGGTATGTTATTAATTACCTATAGATATAAAATCTATACTTTATCAATCTTACTGGTGCTCAGAGCCGTGACGAGCATATCGGACAAGTCAGTGTTTGGGAATCGATTCGAAAGCATGTCGTTGTTCTGTGTATCAATCAATTGATTATGTAGTCCATCACTGCGAATTCAGGAATGGTAACAAAATAACTATGGCTTATTAAGAATATGTGTGAAACCCTAAAATTACGAGAGCACTAGTCTTTTAATTTTGACATTGACCAATGATTATGCATGTACAGTGTAACCCATTATTTGGTGTCCATATTAAATAAATAAATAAATATACGTGAATTGTATATACCATCGATGGATGTCGAGGACGACCACTGTGGCGTAGTGGATGAAAGACCGCTTGATACGAAATGTGCATAAATAGTATAATAACATTAATTATCATGACACAAGCATAAGGTTAACTTAGTGCGACAGATAACGGCTTATTCCACTAATCCCCGTTGACAATCCTCGTTAACGGGGATTAGTGAACTTTTTGTTCAGTATGGGTATTATTAAATGGTACATATTTTAAAATGGATTTTGAGGAACAAAACTCAAATCACAAGAACAGAGTTCAGCTAATCTATTACTTTTTCACTATTTTCTTTTTTTGTTGTCAACGAAACTTTCAACATTAAAAGGATAAAATAAGATTTTAATATTATATCATCTAGCTAGTGTGCGTAGTTAATTAACGAACTTCATACTTATTACCCTAAAATATGAGGTACTCATTATTCATGGCCGATAGAGCCCTTTACGCGCTAACCATAAAAATAAATATGTATATGACCTCAAAGATATTGCGATTAATACCCGACAACTGACAGCAACAGATAAGACCTCACTCCAGTGGTGGATCTAGGGAAAAGCTAAGGGAATCAAGGCCCCCCTTAACCATGACAAAACCTAAATTTAACTTGATTGGTTTACTTATAACCATATAGTTGTATTGTTGTTGTAACCATATCGAGTCAGTTTGAATATGAGAAATAATTTAATTTTTCTATTCTCTTCATTAGAAATTTAGCCGAATTGGTCTAGCTGTCTTCAAGTTTTGCGTTTAGCAACACATCTTCATCTAAAATTTGCAAAACTTTTATGTTTTTTCGAAACAACACTCACGAGATGATTATTAAAATTATGTCTATTTTTTTTTACTTATTAGGCAACCATTGTATAAAAAAAACATTCGTAACAAAATACTATACGTTTCCAATTGTTACTCAGCAACATTCGACAACAAAAATGTATTTAATGTATTTAAATGTTGACGTGTTACTAAATGTTAAAAATCGTAGCTCAACTCTTAAATACAGTCATCATCATCATCAGCCACTTTTAACCCACTGCTGGGCATAGGCCTCCCTTCGTGAATGCCATTCGCCTCTATCCTGCGCTATCATTCCCCTTCATGATAAACACAGTCAACATTCTAATAAATAATAACGGTAATATTAACGGTATGGTCGCGATAAGTAACATTCAACAAACAGTAACATGTAGTCACAAAAGAGAAAGTCAACTAATGTTACCGTGTTGAACAGTGTTACCCAACAAAAAATTACTGCGGTGTGGATGCAGCGGTATGTCTGTCACCTTTTTAATGTGTTAAGTCCAAAATAAAAATCCTAGGTCCGCTACTGCATCATTTATGCGGAAGGTATTAGGGTACCTACGGGCTTATCATTACTGTCCACTGGCAAGAAATGGTAAGTTTGAGGTACAGAGGTGGGATCATTTACCTCTTTTGTAAGTACAAAGAGGGATTTTTTTTTAATTTAATGTGGAATTAATGAAATCCAACTAGCTTAATTAGAAAAAAATAATATGATCACGACTGGGTCATGATTCTAATCTATTATAATATAAAAAATGAATCCTATTTCGTTTTCTGGCTTGGCTGGTCCGATTTGGATAATTATTTTTTTTGTTTTCTAATAGTTAATGCAGACGTCGGAAGGAAAGCTGCCCGACTCAAATGGGACTGGGCGGGTCACGTTGGTCGGATGCATCCCGATAATTGGACAAATGCCGTTACCAATTGGCAGCCCGTCGGGATGCGAGGTCGTGGTCGGCCAAGGAAGCGCTGGAGGGACGATCTCGACACCTTCGAGAGAGGTTGGTGGGAAATCTCGAAGGACAGAGATGGTTGGAGGGATATGGGGGAGACCTTTGCCCAGCAGTGGGACAATATAGGTTAAAAAAAAAAAAAAAAAAAAACTAAATTTTGGTTCGTGCATTAATAAAAAACTATGGTGGTACGATGTGCGCCGGGTCAGCTTGTTTTAGATGATTTGAAAATGTCTAAGGGGGTTTTCAGAGGTTTTCTGTACAAATCACAGATGTATATGATAGATTGATAGATTTATTTCTGTATCTGTGGTACAAATACATTATGGAAAAATGTATATGTAGGAAATATGTAGCAATGTCCAATGTCCATACTTGACAGCTAGGTTGACAGCTCGTCGTAAAAAAGCCTAGGTACTTGTTTTCTCACCATGTTTTTCTTTACCATTTACAAATATAATGCAATGTATCTATATGAACTACAACCACTTATAGCTAACATAATTATAATTATAAAACCTATGAGTATAAAGGAAACAAGAATTTTGTGTATAATGTTTATTTGACACGAGACTTATACATTATATCAAGTTTATCAAGCCTAGACAGAAAGTTTTTTTGTTCACACTCAAAATTATCGATCAACGGCGTCCTGTCCAATCTGTCATCGATCGACGATCGACTGGTCAGCCTATTAGTCCTCTGAAGATAGTTATTCTTTAGGCGGAGCAAAGTTCTGATCTTCCTCAGTGCACGTCTTAAATATCAAGTCCTTGTATTTTCTAACATCCGTAAATACCAGAATACTTTGGTTTCCCTTCCATAGCGCAAAAGACCCAACTCCGTATAGTAGCTCGTTGTGATACAGCATAGCACCAGAAGCAAGACGTGGGATGTCATCTATATTGCGCAAACAAATAAACCAGCCCCACTCCCGCGGGATCCACTCATCGCAATCTGTTATTACGTTTTCCTCAGCCTCGTACTCTCTTACATATATATTCCTTTTTATAACCATATCTTCACTGAGATTGTTCCCCAGCATAGCATACTTCATGTTTCTTCCTAAGGCATCGGTCTCGTTGGCAAGAAACGACATGATAGGACCAATTACTGTCAATTTATCTTTGGGCTCATATCGCCAATATTCAGTGCTCATTATGAGCTGGACTTTGGACAATTCAAAGAACGGTATGTGGACACGAAATACTATTAGGTCGTGAATCGGCGAGTGCATCTTTGGATCATGCAAATACCCATGCCACAAGTCAATCGGTACATCCTCGTCACGCAATGGTATCACTGGACGCGCGCAGTCTATATTATACTCATGAAGGTTGTAACGAGGTATGTTTCTTTCAAAATCATCGAATCGTCTCCTCCAAGTAACACAAATATGAGTAAAATAGCGTTTGAACCTGAATCGTATGATATTTCTGAAAGGATTCCATGATGTAAGAACTAGTCTTTCTGAAATGATGGCACCGTTCAATGTAACTGATAGATCTTCGACTGTTGTTGCCTTTTTAGTCGTACTATTCATAACAAAGTCGTATTGACCTTCATGGTGGACGTATACTAATCTATCAAAAAAAAGGTCATTTGCCAGCACGCCATCAACGTGATCTGCGAGTCTCTGGAATAAATATCTTCTCAGTATACCGTCCCTATCTAACATCACTTTAATGCATCTCCATGTCGAAACTGATTTTAACATTGAAACCGATGGCCACAGCGCAGCAAGCAATATAATATAAATTATGCCAATTGACACACCTAGTATAGGTGTCTGCCTGTAAAAAAAATAACACTTGAAATCATGACTGTTCTTATTTGCAACTCTACTCATGTCATCTCTTGCGCAGTTTATATTTGCTTTGGTCTACTTTTAATCATAATATTCTCCCACTTCAATTGACCAGAGACTAGTAAGGTAGTAATTATGCAAGCAAAATTTTAGCGAGAATAGTTCTTAACTTTTTTTTAAATTACGAGATGTCGCTACGTGTAGCAAACCTGAATTTATTTACTAATATCAAACAAACTGGCGCTCTCTTTTCGAATACTTGACAAGCTCGATTACTGGCAGTTTTAAAATATTTTTCGTGGATGTAACATAATTTACGTAACGTTAATAGTTTATACTCGTAATATCGACTTACTGGCTTAGTGTCAAAATCCCCTTGAAAGGATATTTTTAGGGATTACTACCTCAGCTTACTGACTATTTATTCTAAAAAGAAAAAAAAAACAATGACGTGAAATATAAATAAAAAAGAGATTATAATACCGCGCAACAAATATATTATGACGAATATTCCTACTTACATTTTTGTTATGAAGTATCGTATAAAAAAACTTAATTTTAATGTTCTCTTCGTGAACTTGCATGCACAAAAATTATATAGAAAATGAAAAAGCTACGAACCACTCAATCATAATATACCTAGCAGAAGGCTGTTTATGAATTGGATTCATATGAAATTTCCGAATCCCGCGATTGGAAACAATGGAAAAGAATGTCTCAGAACGTTTAGTATGATGCAAACAAACAGATTGCGAGAACACTAAAACGTCATTATAATACCTTATAAGCGCATAACATGTACTACGAATCAAGATTTCGTCTTAGAGTGTCAAATTCCTAAATATTTTGATAAGTTACTATCCTAAAGCTATATTAAACGAAGCGCAAAGATTGTAAATGTAACTTGGCTGACATGAACAACTATTTATTCAAACATTTATTTTTAAAATAACAAACTTAATTTGAAATGGAATGAAGATTTCGTGGTTATTTACAACTTTACCGACATCTTGTATTGAAAATATAAGCAGGCCTAACATGTGCAACGTGTCGAGACGACAACTGAAATGTCTTGATAATGTGAAACTGCTCTAACGTACTACGTTAGAGCAGAAGAGAAAATTTGGCGACGACGAGAAGTGTTTGTGCAGATGCAGTGTGTCTGAGAACGGGTTAGTGTCTAAAATCCCTTTAAAGATCCCCGAATCCTTTAAAGCGAATTTTGGGAATTTTAGTGTCAAAATTCCCTTTGATGTTAAATTAGATATACTGGACAGGACATAGACAAACAATTAATTTTTCTACCGAATACAAAAACGCTACTTATAAGTGATCGTATGAAATTTTGAGACGTTTTTAATTTTCAGATTAATATACCTACACAAACGTCAATTAATGTCAAAGATAAGCACCACTTACTTAACATAGTGTTTCAACATAAAATCGACAGACATTCTGTTTCAACTGAGCACTTGAGCAGCCATGCCGCATAGAAATAAAAAGAACTATTTCTACCCGAAGATTTATCAATGCACCGTATATTTCTTTTAATCTTGTTTTCGTGACGTTGATAGATGAAATTCGGCACCGCAAATCGCAATGCACTAGTGATGTTTGATGAAAATGTAATATCGGTTGAAAAATTGAGAAATTCGTTTTGTCTGCTAACGGACCGTGAAGCAGCTTTCTACTCTGATTAAATTGTTCTGTTTCCCGCGGTATTACTGGAAGTGAGTGGTTTTTCCGCATTTTATTGTATTCTTCTACTTCCTCCCTAAGATTTAATAAGTAGGTATTCACAAAAATATTATTTTCAGTTTTCAACTCAAAATAATTTAGAGACTTTCAACATTTCGACAAACTATTGTCACATTTAAGTAAATTACAACAAAAAAAAGACTTTAAAGGCTGAATAAGGTGACCGATTTTTTTTTACACAAACTCGCAAAGAAACTAACTTTAAACTGTAACGCCTTTAAAATCTTTTTTATTCTGTAAGAACTCTAGGTATATGCCTGGTGAATTTACTTCTTTTCTTTCGCGACCCCTTGCTAGAATAAAGGCGAAATCACGCGAGTGTGGGGCCAGTCTTTTCAGCCTAGATTTAATTTGTGCTTGTTTTTGACTACACCTAAACTCCATTTTAATAATATTAAATATTACTCACCTGCCATTTTTTAAAGGATCTTAAATCTTAAAGAATTAAGAGGATGTCCCTTTTGCCTTGAGAATTCAGTCGTGTTTTTTTTTAAATTATTTTTTAAATTATTTAATTCTTTTTCTCTTCTTCTTTTTAAATTACTTAATGCAATCTTATTAAATATATAAACTTGCCATATAAACAATTAGATCCAGCCTATATCCATTGACTGCCTGCAACCTTACTATTGATTGGGTGCTAGCAGATAAACAGTGCAGCTAATATCTTAGGCATGCCTCAATTGACAGGGATTTGGATCACTCTGACCTATCCATAGATCGTTATTAACGAATCATAGACGAAGAATGGCTCTCTACGGTATACTAAATGATGTAATGAAATAGTTTTTTGTATGGTGTATTACATACCATATTTTAAAACATAAACATGCATGGTAAACATTCATTCAAATCAAATATTCAAGATCGAGCTGTTAAGGAAGGTACTAAATAAACCTTTACATCTTTTACTTTATACACTGTTAGGAGAAAATTTTCTATACTTAACAGACACTGTAGTGCTTGGGATTTTCTTAAGAATGAATTGGCTTGCCCAACATCTAAACTATCCTCTCAGCTTAGGAAACGTCCACAGGAAAGATAATGGTCAATAATACGTGTGGGGCTGACTAAGTTGCGTTTTTTTCACGTTGTTTTCCTTCACCGTTAGAGGTCGTTAAAGTGCATATTTTTTTCCATAAAACCTTGGGTACACGGTCGGTATTAAAACCTGCGGCTTTCTAAATGAAAGTCGAGGTACTTACCACTTACCCAGAATACAGAGAGGAACCACTTGGTCAACACGGCTCAAGGAAGATAGATCTATAATTAATTAAACAGGTGTTTTCCGACCTCGTCTATATCTAAACTTGAACCGTCTAAACTTCTTGTCCATTAGTCTACACTGCCTTCCTGTCTATTAGTTCAGAATACCTTCACAAAGGAAACTATGTTATTTGAAACAGGTCGTTCCGGAATTCACCGCACTTCAAACCTTAAACTTCACAAAGTGCGTACGAAAAGTAACCCTATGGGTTGATTCATATTAGACCGAAACGTGACCGGAGCGTATCCGAGAAAGTTTAGTTTAATTTTGGTAAACGTTTTTTAAACAATAAGTTTCTCACGAAAAAGTGAGTTCATTATGTGTGAGTGACTGAGTTCTTAAGTCGCTGCATTTTGCCGCAAATTTGAGTATTAACTGACTTTATCGTTTTTTATTGTTTCGTCCATAAGTAGAGGAGGAGGAGGAGGAGGCCGAAGAAGAAGTGGATGGTGTGCACGACAACAACCATCAGCGGGCGCCGACGCACATAGCTAACTTGAATTGTTTAAGTTAGGCTACTTTTAAGACTATTTTTCAATAGCAATATAAAAAGTCGAGTCATTTAGGTTAAGATAGTTATAGGGCCTTGCCAGCCGCCTTTTACCAGTCGAGTCATGTTTTGTAACTTAGAGTCTTTGTTTTAGTAAATTATTAACCTAGGAGTAAGTTTTGGGTAAAAGGTAGGCAGGGGCAAGGCCAAAGTAGTTATAAGTAATAGTAGGACCTCGTTAGGGCCGCCCTTCTACCGTTCGAGTCGTTCTTTATAATTTAGAGTCATTAGTAGTAATAATAAAGTTAACCTTGCATTAGAGTTTGGGTAGAAGGGTAGGCAGGGGTGGGTTTAGTGTTAAGATATAAATAAAACTTCAATTGGTGGGTGGTCTTATTTATTCCCGGAGGAGAGGGTGGTGGTAGGTAGGAGAGGTGAAGTAGGTAGGAGAGGTAAAGTAGGTAGGGAAGGTAAAGGTAGTCGAGATAGGGGTGCCCGGGTCAGACAAATACCTACCTAGGGAACGGGAGGACGGTCCAGGCTTAAGGTTGTCCTGGCGTCCTGGCCCTTGTAGCCTAAGTAGGTACTTGTGTTACGGCACGTGTAAGGATCTCTGAAGGTCAAACAGGTCACCTCACACCACACCTCCTCGTGTCAAATCGGGACCTATGATTGGGTAGTTTTTAGAGAGTAAGTGAGAAAAATGTAAGAGAGAGATAGACTATAGTTTTTCAGTGGTTTCTAATAAAAACGCGCTGCCGCAGTAGTATGGAGTGGCCAGGCGGGACTTCAAATATAGGTTCGCACATTTCGGTGCAAAACCAAGTTCTCAATTCTCAAATGGCAATTCGCAAGGCGAAGCTCTGCCCGACCGCTCCCAGACCCTGCCAAGCTTAAACTAGTAACCGACGTCTTTTCTTTGTACTGCCTGCTCCCACCATCTGCAACCCTAAAATACAGTCCACTCAATCGGAGCCGAGGAGGACTCGAACATTTGGTCCTTCGGCAGCCGGATTTCATCTACCAGCACAGGAGCAGCAGTACCATCATCATGCCGGTTACCAGGAGCCGTCAGGGTCGAGACGAGACCCCAAACACCAGCTCTGAGGAAGCCACTACAGAAGAGACTACTTCAACGGAGCGAACCACCGAGACGGAGGAGACCACTGCGACCGAGGAGACGGAGGTCACGGCAACCCGGGCGACTGTCGACGCTGAGGAGGCGCCGGCGAGGGAAGACCCCGGGACTGCGCGGGCCCGCTCACAGCGGTCAGCGGTCTCCAAAAGGAAGAAGGTGGCCAACGCGAAAACAAGGCTGGCGGAGCTGCTCGCCGCAGAAGCGCAGGCGCAGGCGGCGGCAGCCAAGGCCGCCAGGGAGCTCGCCGAGGAGTGCCTCAGGCGAGCTGAGGAGTCGTCCGACGAGGAGGACGGCGACGAGGTGGAGGACCGCGAGCAGACCAAGCTCGCGTCCGGACGAGTCAGCGAGTGGTTGGCGCGGCGGCCCGTCACAGAGCCGCCGCAGCCGCCGGACCTGGTGCAGAAGGAGGCCCCGAGCGCGCCCAAGGAGGACCTCAGCGCGCAGCAGAGTCAGGTCATGGAGAGACCTGGCATGGGTGCAGAACCCGCCGCGCCGCAGAGGCCTGTCGTCGACCTGGAGGCGTTGACGGCGGCGCTGTCGCGCATTGCGACAAGGAGGGACCCCCCGAAGTACATGCAGGAGCTACCCATCTTTAACGGTCAGGTTAGTGGGTGGTTGGCGTTCAGTGCAGCCTATAAGGACACTGAAGAGTCCTTCTCCAAGTTGGAGAACGTGGCCCGCATCAGGAGAAGCCTGAAGGGAGCGGCCTTGGAGGCCGTCGGCAGCCTCCTCATAAGCCATCCCGAACCCGGGGCCGTGCTGGAGGCCTTAGAGAGGAGGTTCGGGAGGCCGGAGGCTCTGGTGCTGGCGGAAATGGAAAGGCTCAAGCATCTGTCCAAGGTAAGCGATAGTGCACGTGATCTATGCATATTCGCCGGGAAGGTGGCCAACGTAGTGGCCACCGTCGAGGCCCTTGGACGAGAGAAGTACCTCCACAGCCCAGAGATGGTGCGGAGCGTGCTGGAAAAGCTCTCCCCTATACTACGCAACAAGTGGTATGACTTCGCTGCCGTCAAGACGGAGGAAACGCCAGAGTTGAAAAAGGTATCCAATTTTCTGAACATAGAGGCTGACAAGTGCGGGGCGTACGCGCTGCCCGAGGTGGCTGAAGAGAAGCCGCAGCTTCTCAGGACGGGCAAGCGCAAGGAGGCTGAGAGAATCTACTCGGCAGTAGATGCCCCCGACGAGCGACGATGCCCGCGCTGCAGCAAGCCTCACAGGTTGGTCGATTGCGCTGAATTCATAAAGGCGGAGTTACCGGATCGGTGGTCGATGGCGAGAAAGTATCACATCTGCTACCAGTGTCTCGCTGAGAAGCATCGCCGCGACCAGTGCGGTGCGAAGAGGTGCTCACGAGGCGGATGTGGTAAGTCGCACCACATATTGTTGCACGGAGAGTCGGTAGAGAGAGGAGCGCCCAAGAGAGCTGAAATATCCGCGTGCGCGTCCGAGCCAGAAGGGCCGGAGCGAAGGGGTAGTCAGCGGCGAGCGTATTTAAAGATAGCACCGATCGAACTTGTAAGCAAGAGCGCAACTGTAAGTACATTTGCCTTACTCGACGATGGAAGTACGTGTACGTTTATTGAAGAGTCGATCGCCGAGCTACTGGGCATAGAGGGGCCCAGAGATACGCTCTGGATACGGGACGCGAATGGAGGAGAAACAAAACATGAGAATAGCAGAACAGTCAGCCTCAGGATCCGAGGAAAGAACCAGGCGAAGGAGCACGTTCTGCGCGACGCTCAAACAATCAAAAGGTTAGATTTCATCACGCAAGCGATCCCGGCGCGAGAGTTGCGCGGATGCCGACACCTGACCCCGATACTGGACGATATCACGTATGAATACGCACAGCCTAAGGTGGTGATCGGGCAGAACAACTGGGATCTGTTGGTGAACACGGAAATCAAACAAGGACGGAACGATCAACCCGTCGCTTCACTCACGCGGCTCGGCTGGGTGTTACACGGATGCAGTTATTCCGACGGCGACGCATCATCCGACTTCTGCGGATATGTATCAGCGGCGCGCCCTGCGGATAACTTGGACGAGGCGATGAAGAACTTCTTCAGATTAGAGTCACTGGGCATTCAAGAGCGCAAGCCGGTGAGCGACCCGGAAGCTAGAGCCGTGCGGATGCTCGATGAAAAGAGCCGACGGCTTCCCGACGGGCGCTTTGAGACCGGACTCTTATGGCGAGACGACACGGTGAACCTACACGATAACTACAGAGACGCAATGAAAAGGTTAGTCACGTTGGAGCGGAAACTAGATCGCAACGAGGACCTCAAAGCTAAGTACTGTGAACGTGTCAATAATTTACTTGTGTCTGGCTATGCTGAGCGCTGCGAGGCGCCGCCGACAGAGGGCCGCACGTGGTATCTGCCGCACTTCGCCGTGGTGAATCCAGCGAAGCCCAAGATACGGATGGTGCACGATGCCGCTGCCAAGTCTGCCGGCAAGAGCCTCAACGACATGCTGCTGACCGGACCTGATCTGCTTCAATCTTTACCTGGAGTGGTAATGCGCTTTCGTCAATACCCATACGCCGTGACAGCCGACATCAAGGAGATGTTTATGCAGGTGAGGATACAGCCGGGCGATAGAGACGCCCTGAGGTTCCTCTGGCGCGGAGACCGAAGAGGTGAGACGGCCCCCGAGGAGTACAGGATGACGTCGGTCATCTTCGGGGCCTCATCGTCACCGTGTACGGCGTTGTACATCAAGAACAGGAACGCCCGGGACTTCGCGGATAAACATCCCGCTGCAGCTTCAGCGATCGAGAGGAATCATTATATGGATGACTATATCTCGAGTTTTCTGACCTTAGAAGAAGCTGTGAAAATCAATAAGGAGGTGGACTTCGTGCATCGGCAGGCGTGCTTCGAGCTGCGAGGCTGGGCTTCCAACGACCCGAGGACGATCAGCGAGCTGGCGGCGCATTCTGGCGACCGCACAGTCGTCATCGGCGGGAGCGAGACCGAGAAGGCGCTCGGCCTGCTGTGGAACGTGCGCGAAGACCACATCGAGTTCAAGGTAAACACAGCGAGAACTCCAACAGCCATACTCGAGGGCAAAACGCCCACGAAGAGGGAAGCTCTGAGCATCATCATGTCGCTCTTCGACCCGCTCGGGTTGATATCACCCGTCACGACGCCGGCGAAGAGGCTGATGCAGGACACATGGCGGCACGGGATCAGCTGGGATGATCATCTGCCAGAGGAGCTTCAGGTGAGATGGCGAGATTGGATCGTTAGCTTGAACAACCTAGCATCGTTACGAATACCGCGGTGCTATGACTACGAGCCGGCCGCTACGCATCAACTGCACACCTTCGTGGATGCGAGCGAGGAGGCCTACGCCGCCGCCGTGTACTGGCGCATGACGCGCGCCGACGGCAGCGTGAGCGTGGCGCTCGCGGCCGGCAAGAGCCGCGTTACTCCGCTGAAACCAATCTCCATTCCAAGACTCGAGCTGCAGGCGACGTTATTGGGAACGCGCCTGGCCGACACAGTCCTTCAGGAGCACGACTACAAGGTAGAAAGCAAATTTTATTGGAGCGACTCGCGCACAGCCTTAGCGTGGATAAGGGCCGAGCCGCGCGCTTTCAAGACTTTCGTCGCGCATAGACTGGCGGAGATCGAGGAGACTACGAAGCAGTCTGAATGGCGGTGGGTGCCTACGAAGGAGAACGTGGCGGACGACGCGACGCGCGCGACGCCTGAGGGCTTCGACGCTAGCCACCGATGGTTCGTAGGACCGGCTTTCCTACGCGAAGCCGAGCTAGCGTGGCCGCAGGAGGCGCCGACGCAACCGCCGCAACATACCGGAGAAGAGAGGTGCCTAGCAGCTGTAGCAGTGAAGGTCAGTCACCCGACAGGTCATCTACCCGATGTCAGTAGATTTTCCAAGTGGCTGAGACTGATACGAGCGACGGCACGAGTTCTTCAATTCATCTCGCTATGCCGCGAGAAACGCAATCGACGTGTGGAGAAGGTAGCCGCAGTTCGGAAGCGTACGCTTCGCAACCCCGAAAGCGACGGCGATTGGCGTAAGAAGAAGCCAACGAGAGCGCGACGAGCGGTCACCCGTCCGACAGCGGAGGTCGTCAAGGTGAAGTACGTCGGTCTAGAAGCTCACTATCTCATCGAGGCTGAGCGGCTGTGGGTGCTGAGCAGCCAACGAGAGAGCTTCCCGGACGAGATCGACCGATCACCGAGCGAGGCGACACCGCGCGGAGGAAGACTGGACGCGCTGAGCATCGCCAAAGGAGCCGACGGGACGCTCCGTCTACGCGGACGCGTAAGTAAAACGCCAGAGATTTCCGAAGAGGCGGCGAGCCCGGTCATCTTAGATGGAAAGCACGCCTACACGAAGCTTTACATTCAACACGTGCACGAGAAGCTACATCACGGAGGCGTCGAGACGGTTGTCAACGAACTACGTCAGAGGGCGTGGATAGTCAAGATCCGCCCGGCCGTCAAGACCGCAATCAAGAGTTGTATGAGCTGCCGTTTGAAGAAAGCGAGGCCAGGCGCGCCAGCAACCGGCGACTTGCCTACTGCGAGACTTGCGCACAACATGCGCGCATTCACCTACGTCGGATTGGATTATTTCGGGCCACTACAAGTGACAGTGGGCCGTCATAATGAAAAAAGGTACGTGGCGTTATTCACATGTATGACCAGCAGAGCCATCCATCTCGAGGTCGTCGCATCCCTCAGCGCCGACTCAGCGGTCGCGGCAGTGCGCCGCTTCATCGCGCGGCGAGGCTGTCCGCGGGAGATCCACTCCGACAACGCGACGTGCTTCAAGGCCGCGGACCGCGAGCTCAAGGCAGCCTGGGTAGAGGCCGTTGAAGAGGATGCAACGAACCGCCAAATCATCTGGCGGTACATACCTCCTGCCGCGCCCTTCATGGGAGGCGCGTGGGAACGCATGGTGCGCTCTGTCAAGGAGGCGCTACGAGTCACACTGCACGAGAGGAGCCCGAGCGACGAGACTCTGGCTACACTGCTCGCCGAGGTCGAGGCGACGGTCAACTCGCGGCCACTCACTCACGTGGCCGTTGACCCCAATGACCCCGAGGCGCTGACGCCTAACCACCTGCTGTTGGGCCCCAACAGTCATGTCCCCGGCCCGGGGGCATTCTCCGAGGATGACGAGCACGCAAGGCAGCATTGGAGGCGCGCGCAGCGCCTAGCTGATAACTTCTGGCGGCGGTGGCTGAGGGAGTACCTCCCTACTCTCCAGCACCGGCGGGAGCCCCGCACAACGGGCAAGCCGCCCGAGGTCGGTGATCTTGTCATCGTCTGCGACGAGAATCTACCCCGCAACACATGGCCACGAGGGAAGGTGACGGCGGTACACCCCGGCGAGGACGGCGAGGTGCGCGTGGTCGACATCATCACCAGCGCAGGACACACCTGGAGGCGACCTACGAAGAAGATCGTCGTGCTTCCGGTGGATCGCGAGACGGCGACGGCGGGAGAATGTGCACGACAACAACCATCAGCGGGCGCCGACGCACATAGCTAACTTGAATTGTTTAAGTTAGGCTACTTTTAAGACTATTTTTCAATAGCAATATAAAAAGTCGAGTCATTTAGGTTAAGATAGTTATAGGGCCTTGCCAGCCGCCTTTTACCAGTCGAGTCATGTTTTGTAACTTAGAGTCTTTGTTTTAGTAAATTATTAACCTAGGAGTAAGTTTTGGGTAGAAGGGTAGGCAGGGGTGGGTTTAGTGTTAAGATATAAATAAAACTTCAATTGGTGGGTGGTCTTATTTATTCCCGGAGGAGAGGGTGGTGGTAGGTAGGAGAGGTGAAGTAGGTAGGAGAGGTAAAGTAGGTAGGGAAGGTAAAGGTAGTCGAGATAGGGGTGCCCGGGTCAGACAAATACCTACCTAGGGAACGGGAGGACGGTCCAGGCTTAAGGTTGTCCTGGCGTCCTGGCCCTTGTAGCCTAAGTAGGTACTTGTGTTACGGCACGTGTAAGGATCTCTGAAGGTCAAACAGGTCACCTCACACCACACCTCCTCGTGTCAAATCGGGACCTATGATTGGGTAGTTTTTAGAGAGTAAGTGAGAAAAATGTAAGAGAGAGATAGACTATAGTTTTTCAGTGGTTTCTAATAAAAACGCGCTGCCGCAGTAGTATGGAGTGGCCAGGCGGGACTTCAAATATAGGTTCGCACATTTCGGTGCAAAACCAAGTTCTCAATTCTCAAATGGCAATTCGCAAGGCGAAGCTCTGCCCGACCGCTCCCAGACCCTGCCAAGCTTAAACTAGTAACCGACGTCTTTTCTTTGTACTGCCTGCTCCCACCATCTGCAACCCTAAAATACAGTCCACTCAATCGGAGCCGAGGAGGACTCGAACAGATGGATTGTGTGAAAGAAGATATGAATGTAAGAGTAGTGAGATCAGAGTTGACGAGTGATAGGTAGAGGAGAGTGGAAGAGAAAAACATGTGCCGACCCCACTTAGCGTGGAATAAGGGCAGGAGAATGATGATATTGTCAACCAAAACAAAAATGTATATGATCGCAAATACCTACACAGAAATCTGACAATTATTGTAGATTTGTAAATATTGGCTGCAAAATACCAAATTGCCGCCCATAATTATAGAGTCAACATAACTCTATGAATATGTTTTGGAAGTGCATGTGTCACTGTCACGATCCGTACACGGCCAAAGATATTATACTCAGGGGTAACATGTCAGTGTACACGGCACAGTATAAAAGGAATCATCCTTATATAACCTATGTTGACCCCTTTTTCACGACCAAACTGCAAACTACTCCAACAATTTAAGCATTAATTCCACGCCATGCTAAGTATCTTTAATTAACTTATTGTGACCCTGCGATCCTTTTAATAATGTGCTCAATGCGGAGCGGGATATTCACCTACTTTATTCTACGGTATTATCTAATTTGGTCGAATAAGGGGTAATTTTAGAACTGATTTTAACTTTGGGTATTTTCAATGCGACCCTTGTTAAACGAAGTATTTTACTTAGTAGAAAACATACTCGTATACAGCTCACAAAGTAAATGGCCGATGGGAGAGTATTCTCAAGTGGAGGTTGCGGACCGGCAAGCACACCGTTGGACGTCTAACCAACAAGATGGATAAACAATCTTGTTAGGACCGCAGGCTAACGGATACATGCATTTACCAACAGCAACACGTGAAAATCTTTCAGGGAGGCCCATGTCTTAAGTGGTGGTGATGATGAAGATTATTCCATAGCTCTATAAAATAAACATTATAATTTCACCAAAATCACCAAAATCATTATAATTTCACCAAATTCACCAAAATCAAAACCACGTCAAAATTGACGTGGTTTTGATTTTGGTGAATTTGGTTCAAACTTACTTCTAAAATCGTGATATATACTTCAATTTCTTATCAGTATGGACATGAGCCCGGCGTAATAGAATCATTAGCTGTAAAACTCCGACCTTCATTAAACATTGTATGGGCTCTTAACTTTGACCTGAGAAATATTCGACATTCATTATAAACTAGTAACTTCATGGGACTTTGTTCAAAACGCATGGGATAAAATGAAATATGATCTCGACTGCCCAGGGATCGGTAGACATTTCTCTTTACGAAATTTTAGATCCTGCGAAGATGTCTAAGGGGGTAGTCGTAGGTATGTCCAAATACATAATTTGGGATGATTATGCTAACATTTTGCAGAAGTTAACTTTCCATACGTAACAGGTTGCAAGCCCATAGGATATCGGTATTTTTTTGTAAGGCTCACCCTTCTAACAATAATAAAAAAGACTAGCATCAAATAAGTGACAAATAGCAAGCTTGTCCATCAATATACACTTGGTCGCTCTTGGTTATTTTCCTTCAATATTGCTTGTATTTATTTAAATAATAAGGACTTATTCTGTGAAATAATGAGGACTGAAATTTTTCTTACTATATTCTTCTTCTTCTTCTTTGCGGGTCAATGGTTCTAGTAAATACAGGTAATTAAATGTCCAGAAATATGGCCAAGTCTATGGCGTTGGACTTGGCTGCATTCAGATCTTCGGTTGTGCAGGTGTTAGGGCACAGAGGACATGACATTAGATGCCTCATTGTCTGAATGGGTTCGCCGCAGTCACATTTGCACATATTGTGTCTACAACGGCAGACCTGGGTGAGGAGCCGGTTTAAAGACTTTCACACTAGCCAGGGCAGATCGTGTCCCGGTGGTAGAATTACTATTTTGAAACTTTACACTCCGCTAAAACAGCTCACCCTTATGACCTTTGCAAAAAAACAAATTTATTGTTTAAATTTTCAGCCACGCAACGAATTTAAGTAGGTAGGTAATAATGGAAAAAGTACTCGAACCTTATTTTTCACTTGTAACTTAATTCTCGTAAAAAGAAAATTCTGCTTTCAAAGAAACAAACATAGGCCTGAAAATTTTCCATTTTCGGTCAGATTTGGGTTAACGTAATTGACAATCAGTCAGTCTGTAAATTTTATATATTAGGATGATTAGACCCATCTGAGCGTAAAGGGGAACTCGTGCGTTTACCTTTACGATGCTATTATCGAAATTAAAATCGATCGATTTGCTGGCACCAGTTACGATGTCGATGAATGATCGATAAAAAACAACATTACATAAGCTTCTAAGAGTACACTTTTAGAACGATGTTGTATTTTATCAACGCTAATATTCATGCAGATAAGCTGTGTTTTGTATTCGAGTACGATGATCTCGAATGATTCTTTTGTACATTACCTAATTAGTAATTATTACTGAGTCTGGAAGCTCATATTTCGTTTACTCTTAATACCGTTTACAGTGAAATAGTGGTAACATTTATACAACATTTCATTTTCACACTTTATGTTTCATTTTTCATTTTATAATATCCATTCATGACATCTTTAGAGACGACATTATCAGATGACTTTGAAATTCTATGGGTATTATAATTTTCATCTATTACAAAATCATGTTAGGCTGTGATTATACTAGAACACTGGGTTCAGCTATCATGTGGTGCTAGCTAAACGTTAAAGAAACACGTTCTACAAACACCAGTGATCCCGGCCTTAATTTTGTTAACTCAGTCGGACACTTTGCAAAGACTAAACTTATAGTTGAGTTACTTTGCATGAAGCCATTCTACACTTATATAAAGTTACGCTGTTTCTTACTGTCCTATTCTATAAAACATTACTGTCCTATTCTATAAAACATATTATAATGTACGCCGTTCGGGTATTTATACAATATCTATATATTATTTTTTGTCCCGACGTTTTAACTGAATTGCACCAGCTGTGGTATATCAGAAACATCGGGACAAAATAATTATAAAGGTATCGTGTTAAATACCCGTAGTACATAAACTTTATTTGTCATAGAAAATTATGACCTATTTGTTTCTGTTAAAATAGTAATTTATTTTTCACTATTTTTAAATAGGTTTGTGTACATAAATATTAAAATTTCTGCTGTGTGAAATGTCCAAGGACATTTATATTCTTAGTATACATATAGACATTACCGTAAGTAGGGGTAGGCAATGAGCTGAAATAAAAAGATTAAATATCCTTCAAAAAAATTCGCCGTTTTGGAATTTGATCACTATCCTAATAAATACTTGAAAGGAGCTGGTTTCTATTTTAATATTGAGTTTTTATCCACAATATATATTTATGCCTCCCTCGATATCTTAAGAGAATCTTGAATACTGGGAGATTATGGCTTATTAATAAGCCACTCAACCCGGCCTTTTAAGTCGGCCCAGTTAGCAGACATTATTCTTAACTTATTTTGGTAGTATTTTATAAATCTATTTTCCTGAATAATTCATACTAAATTTTGTACAGACTGTGATCGTATATATGCCCAGTTTGCGCACTCAAGTTCTAAGTGAAAATGCATTAAAAATAGAAAGGAAAAATGATAGATCTTTGAAGATAAGCAACGTTTTGAGCGTTTTCAATTTGAATGGGCATTTACAGCTAAGCGCTTCCGTGCTTCGAAGGGCATCAATTGTCAGTTCCGGCTTTTACAGCCGTTAAGCCATGACGGAGGCTTTTGGCCTAAACACTCCGTCACCAGAGTTGGCTACTAGCTCAAATGAACTTACTTTAGTATCTGATGCGCAGCAGATAAATGGTTCTTTTTTTAGAAAAGCCTCAATAACCGAAAGGTATTAAAAATTGAAAAGCGGCACTACTGAGCGGGCATGGTCGTTCGCTTCACTGCAAAGGCAGCTCTGTTCAGATCTATAGCCACTACCAATGGTTGAAAAACAATAAAAGTAACAAAAACCAGCGCTACTTCCTTACCATTTGTGTTTGGAAGTAGAATTACGCTGTGAGATTAGACCTTTTTAGCCACACAGTAGTCCATGGAAGGGGCATAACATTATAACATTATATGGTATATTATGTAGTGTTATTTTGTTTTGAGCTTTAACACGAACGAAATAAGAGCTTTCGGATTTAGCAATAATTTATCTAGTCAGCGTTATAACAGAATCGGTGCCATTGTTTTTAAGTTAAAACCTCAATAAGAAATAGAAAGCAATATAAATATTTTTATTGGCCATAATAAAAGGTAAATTACAATTTTTTGAGACTCTGTATCCTGGAGTAGCCCAGGAAACAGTACTCTCCCTAATGACATTAACCAGTGGTTATTATGGTAAATACATTAGGTACTAAATTGAACATAACATAAATATATGAAATCACTGAATGCAAAAAGCAATAAGCAAGAATAAAATTTGTGTGCAAGGGTGGGGTGTATATATTTGTAAGTAAGTATTTAATTGTATTTAAAGTAGAACATTTCCATAAAATAAATTACAAATGTGTCCGTCGCACCATTGTCAAAGTCTACCTTGACAAAGGTAAGAAAGTTATTTGTTTACCGCTTGAGAGACCAAAAAAGTTCGCCTGAAGCTCCTTAATCTGCCATTCAAACCCTACGAAACCACAAAAGAATAATAGTTAAATTGCATGAATATTTTTGTATTGCAAGAGGAAACTCATAAGAATTCATAAAAATATTCATTCGTTGTCAAATGTTTGCATTTTTTAAATGGAACTGTTTTTTTTATAAATAAAAATACTTTCCATACATAATTAAAACAGTCTTATCTCCTAATTTATATTCAGAAGAACAATAAAAATAAGCGAGTGTGCTTTAGACCACACGACTGAAGTAAAACTTCATAAAAGCTCTATCTATATCACCACTAGCCTGCACTGTGTCTTATATATATACGAAACGTAACTGGCTAAGAGAGAAAGAGAGAAAAAAAATGTGTGCTCGCACCTCTTTCTCCTGCCCCTACAGTAATATACGAAACGTTACAAAACTCTCTCTTTCTATCTTCACTAACTTATATCTCTCTCCAAGTCAAGCGTGCGTAAAGAAGTTTTACTTCAAAAACCTCTTTGTCAAAAATTCGAGTTTCAACTGAGATTTTATCGAAAACAATTAGTACGGCACACGAAGAGAATTACTAATCTGCACTGGGTGCACTAATGAAAAAACTTCCGACCCCTGGCAGTGTCACTTTTGCTTGAAACTGCCGGCTTTGCACCAACCCATCAAGTATAGTATCGACCAAAAAAGTCGATAGAGCTTGTGAAAAAACACGTGACGATCTAAATCTATGTGCAATTCAAACAAGTTTCAATTGTTGACTTTGATAACGGATTATTCACGCCGTTTTTAGACCTTCTTCGTGGATTAACAGCTTTATAACTGAAATCGATAACGTGCCATCAAAAGCACGAGAGATGAGTTGACAATTCGACCTCAGACCGAATAAAAGTATAAATATTATAATTCAAATGTTGTTTCATATGAACATTACAAACGAGGGAAAGTGTGATTGGGATAACATTATTTGAACCAAATTGGTGACATTTTGGAGACAATTTGAAGAAAGGCCAGGTCGGAAGTACCCTAAACCGGAAGGCGTTTATGAAAAATGAATGAATGAGTGTGAATGAGGCAAAAGAAGTATGTAAGGATCGTAGCAACTGGAGATCGGTCTTTTCCTACTCTCACTCATGGGAAAGAGGCATGATTTTGTGTAAGAAATAAAATTTTGCAAATGATGATGAATTTTGTCAGAATAAATAACGGTTAAAACAATTCTAATAAATAACTTGAACAAAGGACAACTTTCCCGACCTCCAGCTTTACCTGATGGTGCGTAGACATAAAGGTACTAATCTCATAATTTCGGCGCTACAATGGTCACCCCTGGGGTTTTATCACTGCAAACACGCGCACTATTATAAAGCTTTAGAAAATGTTCTCCATTGTTGCTCTTTCGATTTATTTGATCACTAATAGATTTTGTTATTCCTAAGAAAATAAACATTTATTAAGTTTTTTGTTGACATAGTTTTCAGAACAAAATTGTTCGAGCTGTTATATACATAAGGAGTTGATAATAGTGGCAATTCGGAGTATCGCAAAAGCTAAACATAATAATCAAAAATGTTGCCGTCCCTTTCATAGCGATGGGAATAAAAAGGATGGCATTAATTTTAGTTAGTTTAGTTTAGCTTTTGCGACACTCCGAATTGCCACTGATATCAGTTTAAATCATAGTTCTTTACTATGATTTAAACTGATATTAGTGACAAAGAAGGCCAAACTCAAATAGAGCTTAACCTTAATTACATCTTCAAAAGGATCTGAAAATTGCCTAAAAGATCTAAAAGAAAAGTCTACTGCTCCCTGGGATACAGTCGTGATCATATTTCATTTTCTTTAATTACCTACAATAACTAAATATGCCTTCAGTCTGCTTGAAGATTGCAAACATGCAAATCTTTGAAAATATAATATTGTAAAAACTAAGATCCTTACCAAAATAAACCATTTCCGAAGCGTCCATCGCATGATTAGAAATCTAGAATTTATAAGGAACTCAAAATATTCGCATCTCAAAGCAGAGGAATTTGCCAATTTGTGTTCATATCAAAGGCAGCGGTGTCAGTGAAGGAATTTTAATATTGAGCCTTCGGAGTTTGATGCATCCTTTGAAGCGGAACCTTTGAGTTAAACAGTTAATTTAGTAAATCTAAGGTAAAACCAGAGTTTGCTCGATATAATATCTGTTTAATCGATTTACATCTGCTTTTCGTGCAGGAGAGTGCTGAGTAAGATTATCTCTGACGTGTGATGATCTGTGGAATATACGAGTAAAATACTGCAACATTATGCAATACTTTTGCCAGAGGGACAGTATTTTTACTTTGAAAAAAAGGTGAAAGTTTGTAAAGGCGAATGTTTGATACTTTTCATGCAAAAACTACTAAACGGATTTGGCTAAAACTTTGATACTTACTTAATTTTAATAAGTTTACTAAAAAAAAGCCTGTTTTTAAAAGCTATTTTTTATCCGGGTAAGTACGAAGAGTGAAACTCATGTATGTCAGTCATTTCGTTGCGAACAACAATATACCGTTTATTCTCACTTGCTTTGAAAGACATTCTTCTGAACATCTTTGATCGAAGATGGTAGGCGGTTATTCTTCTACTTTCCTTAATTAACTAAAGGAAGTTAATCAATCACGGCCAGACAAATGGGTGGGCTATCACAATGTGGCTTTATTTAGACTAAAGTGTACCAAATCTTTAACCGATAGATACCGTAACCATAGGCTAACCAAATTTCATAGCGTTTAGGCGCATTCTAATCATTCATCTCCCATCTGTTAATTAAAATAATATTATTTTCATGTCACTTTCAGGTCCATGTAAAATGGCAACAACGCAATCGTATTCGATACTCGAAATATTGGGCAAATGATTTGTAATTACTTAAAAACTAGCTGTTTGTGCTTAAAGTTTTCGTGTCTAAACCCGACAGAGATCTTGTAAGATGTACGTTGCTTGGGAACTTACAAATTCTTTAGCCTCCTTTATGTTACTAAGACGAAATTCACGCGGACGAAGTCACGGGCGTCTGCTGTATATGATGAATTGGTCGTATCTGAAGCAGACACGGTTATTTTTTTTAGCGTGTACAAGCGGCCTATTAGGCTTCTTAAAAATGAGTGTATTAGCTATACTGCTGTTAATATGACTGTCGGTGGACTGTAGGCAAGCCAAACTTTTTACGCCGATGTGGCCTTCAAACTTTTTAAAATATCGGTGGATTATTTTTAGCTAAATTGTTTGCGTTGCTTTAATTACTCAGGTCGGCTATTTTCGTAATGGAGTTTTCTAAGCTATTATCCTAAAGAGGCAATTTTAGATAAGTTTGTAGGACGTTGTCTCTAAATAAATATAATCCAAAAATTTATGACGATCTAAATCAGTGCTTCTTAACCTATGGTCCGCGGACCACTGGTGGTCCCGGAAAGCATCCCAAGAGGTCCGCGGAACCTTCCCAATAATAAAGATAATAGCGACAAGAAGTCGAAAGAGTAAAAAAATCCCATTAAATCTGTAACTGTGTTGTGAATAATTTGCCGTAAAGAAAATTCATGCTGGTGGCATTTAATAATATATGCGTATTTTATTTATATATGAATCGGAACAATCCTCCTTTTATGTATATTTAGGTGCTTTACATTTACTTACTACAAATTTGGTGGTCCATTGTAAGACATACATTTTGTCAAATGGTCCCTCACGACTATAAGGTTAAGAACCACTGATCTAAATAAACAATCTCATTTTTTGACATATATGTCCCAATAAGGCATATTTTTGATATTAATGTCCCATGTCGTAGGATCACAAACTATACTAACATACAACCACAAAGAATATAATGCGAATGCAAGCGCCCATCGCGGCAAAGTGTAGATGCGCTAATACGTAAGAGCCTATAGCTATTTCAATCGCTTCGTTTTGAATCTATTTCTATCATCGTTTTCCTTTGTTTTGATACTTCTGATGAAGTGACTTATCGTCATGGTAGGTATGCCAATTTACCATAAATTTGCACAGTTTCTATAAAAAAGTAATATGGCTAGGGGGGCAGATCATCAAGGTATTCATGTCACCAAAAAAAATCCTATCCAATCTACCATACAGGGTGTGTGTTTTAATTGGAACCTCAAATTGTATCCTGCACAATCCGTGTGTATTTCCATCAAAGTTAGATTGCGCGTTTGAATAATAACGTACTGTATATTCGTTCGTAACATCGTTATTCCTTTTAGAACTGATTCAGGATATATAGCTCAATCAAAATGGTAGCAGCTGTTCAACTTAAAATAAACTTAAATATAAAACACACACAAATATTTATCCTTAGATTTAACATAATTTATATCTTTTTGACCACAACGAAACTGAAAGTGAAATGTAAAGTAGGTGGCAGTGACATTGGACGTAACTGCTATCACAGATGATATATACCAAAGGCAAATACGATTTTTCCAAAGGTCACATTCTAAATTAATTAAAATCAGAAGAATTTGTGTTTGACATGAATGCTAAAAAGGGCTTTAACTAAGTGATCTACTATTAAAGCCAAGATTGGGCTGATTAAGGGACAAAGAGGATTGACTTTTGTAAATTAGGTTGGGTTTAAAGTTTAAGAGATTCGATTTATTTAAAAAACGTTTTCAGGTCATTGAATGTTAAGGTCTGAAGGACAAATTTTATATAATAGCCATAACGCTCACCTGTTTAATTCTACTTGCAATCTCAACACTTCAAGTAAGAGCCCATGCACACCAAGTTTCATGAACGAAGTTTTTGTGTAGGGCGTCACCTGCTAGTTCGCAGCGCGTTTTACAAATGCGAGGATAGTGTGCATGGGTCACAGGTTGCCGACTGCCTTCCGATCGCCGCGCGTTTCTACACACCGCTCAGTGACTGCGCTATCTAAAAACGTGGCGTGTCTATTCTCTAACTACAACGATCAATCAAAAACTTTTATGCAAATTCCGCCACAAGCGTTTAACCCTATGTCATAGTGCAAACGAAGCTTCATATTTGTTCCTTTGCTAGCTAAGTAGGTATTCAACTAGTGTGAAATACGAGCACAAAAGCAGTTTGCAGAAGCTTAAATAACAAAGGCTTGCAATCATTGACGAATACGCACTCCTTTGATACTGAATGGTGAAAATTGTACGCATTACCAGATAAAACCTATTGTTTGAATTTACAATGAAACTCATATATTTGCAAATGAATGTCTATTGAAATACTTTGGAATTGAATCCCAATGAAGCTTTGAATAAAAAGAAACAATAATGTACGGGTCATTTGGCTTGAATTTAAGAACCAATGTAACAAATACTAAACATAACATAATAGATGTGAGACTCACATTTCTTTTTTGACTAGCGAAACTGACACGGACACTAATCAGTCATCGTGACTATTAGACCATCTAAACAACAGTTGCTTACAATTATTTAACGTCAATTAGTGCGCGTTATTGCATTCAATTATTGCTCTGGTACTGGTCTGGTACAAGAAGATGGCACCATGTACATGGTACTTTAATCACGTGTTATGTGGAGGGATTTCCCCAAGATTCCCCAAAGCAGAAAATTCCCAACTATCATGCAGAAGACAAAGTTTTTCTATAAGAGTATTTAAAATGCTCGTTCAGTTAAAGCATAAAACAATAATGCACAATATATAGCCAAATAGACAAAAGGGCTAATAGTGCTCGTCCATTTACATTCACTTTCATTTACATAATTTATTTAATGTAAGTGAAGGTACGGCATTATTGTAAACAGAAATGCTCAGCCATAAGAACAAATCTGAAAGGGTTTCGTAAAAGCATGTTGAGATACTAAACCTTTTCCAGCGACTAATAAGGTAAGGGATCCAAAGTGCTTTTAACCCGCACCGCGGTTTTGTTACTAGCTTGGCTTTCTGAAGATACAAAGATCGTCAGTTGGTATCGATGACGTCATAGAACGGTAACGTCATTGCTACACATGTTCTCTATCTCTACATATCACAAAACTGTGACACGTCGATGTCTGTACATTTGAGATATTAAAGACAAACTAATATGAGGGGTCTTTATTAGACCAACAAAAGCTTAACAATGATTTTTAAAATTGTTGTCTGTCTGTCTTTAAGGATGTTTGTTTTCGCATCACGCAAAAAGTACTGAAAGAAATTAAATGCAATTTTCACCGATGTATTGCCAGAGGTCTAACTTCAAAAATTTCAAAACTTTATGATAAAAAATCTCTTCATATACATTTTCTGAAACATAAAATCCATTTATTTGCGTACTGTATTCCAAAACATAACATTTACCAAATAGGAATTGACATAAACAAAATTAAATCCACGAGCAAAACTACGAAACCATCTATAAATAGCTCAATTGACCCAAATCACTGCCAATCGAAGGCATAACCAAGATTGCATTGCGACGCAGTATGAAAATAGATGACAGTATAAGGGTTTGTTTTGGATTTTATCTAGAAGGTTCGTAGACCGTCTATAAAAACCAAGACAAAATCTAGAATAACTGTCAAACAACGAAAAAAAGAAAGAAAGAAAAATCATTTATTCTTGTAGGACCTCAAGGATCACTTAAGTTTCGTTTTACATGCAACACTCAAATTATAGTATTGAGGATATTCCACCATTTTAGCCATCCGCCACATCCCAATTTTATGTATAACTAGCTGCGCCCCGCTGTCAATAGTTCCTGTTCCCGTGGGAATACCAGGATAAAAAGTAGTCTATTTTTTAATTCAGGGTATAAGTAATTATGGTACCAAATTTCATTTGAATTCGTCCAGCCGTTTGAGCGTTAAAGAGTAACAAACACACTTATGCCCGTTTTCACCAACAAATCCTAAATTTTAAGTGACACCTATCTCATTTTAGGGAACACCTTAGAAAGAAATGGTTTTCACCACTCCCAATCCGTCACCTAAAAGCTTTAAGTGTTACCTAAATTTAGGGAGCCGAAATTCGGGGTCCTAAAGATAGGTGACAGTTGTATCAGTTTGTGAATGTTTGCTAATATTTATAATTATTAAAAATGAGTGATTTCATTGATGTTATTGAGGCTATAGAAGTGATCACAGATCGTGTATTATGGGATCGACCATATTTTTACAGATATTTTGTGAGAGAATTGATTTCTTCCAAAAGTTTGAGGACGTGGACTTTTTTCGAAGATAAATCTTAACTAAAGGAAGTGTCCTTTTCCTGTTGACAAAAATTGAATCAAAAATTGAGTTCCAGGACAATAAAAAGTTCAAGCACACGAAATAACAATTATCATAAACTCGAAACGCAATATGTATTTTATTTATTAGCCTTTATTACAGATAAAAATGTACATGGTTTTTATAATTAAGTAGGTATGACATCGACAATTATTCAGCACTGTTATCTGATTGCCCCGTCTTGGCAAAGGCCTCCTCCAACTTCTTCCAATTCTCCCTATCTCTTGAAATTCGAATCCATGTTTTCCCTGCAAACTCCTTTAATTCGTCTTCCCACCTTTTGAACTGTCTTCCCCTCTTGCGTTTATTGTAATTAGGAAACCAATTCATCACAGTTTTAATAATATGTTTATAGCAAAACAAACATGTCAAATTTGATGTCAAACAAACACTATTTATTTTTAAAGCATAGACAATCAACATACAGCCTACATGTTGACAGTAAAAAACCAGAAATTGAATGAATGAAATTGAATCGGTAAAATACATCACTTATAGTTAGGTAGTGGTTCGCTAGGGGTCACCTAGCTTGGTGAAAATGAATTTAGGTAGGAGGGGGATTTAAGGGATCACCTAGCTTAGGTAATACTTAGTAAGGAGACTGTTTAGGAGTCGTTGGTGAAAACGGGCATCACACACACAAACTTTCGCCGTTATAATATTAGTAGGAAGTAGGACGTAATTTTTTACTACTGAGCAATCTGAGCATAATTATTATGTCTTCCTCGATAAGTGCTATCGAGGAAGACATAATATGCCATTTAATATATATAAAATCACAATAAATACAACTTTTACACCACGTCAACGCTTATTTAAGCCGTGTTGGTCAAGTGGATAAGTACTTCTACTTTCGATCCTAAGGTCGTGGGTTCGAATCCGGCCGTGCATCAATGGACTTTTCGCATGAAAAATTTATATGCGCTTTAACACGAGCTTTCAACGGTGGAGGAAAACATAGTGAGGAAACCAGTGAGCTCTCTAATAGCGTCGATGGGCTTGCAACCTCACGTATGGAAAATTAACTTCTGCAAGATGTGGGCATGTAAGTACCAAATATGTATTTGGACATACATATTTGACTACCCCCATAGACATCTTCAAATGGATCTAAAAATTGCCCAAAAACATCTGAAAGAAATGTCTACTGCTCTCTGGGATACAGTCGTGATCATATTTCATTTTTATTCCATTTCAATTTACACTGATTCTTTTTAGTTCCACATAAAAAGAGATGGACAAAGCGGTATGAAGTTTTAATCATCCGAGCGGAATTAAAAAATATCATGTATCAAGCCTATAACTCTTCCAAATGCTAATTGGCAAAAAGTTCGGAAAGTAAACTTTAGCGCTCATAATTATATCCTCCTTCAGCGCTTTAGATTTAGTTGAATTTCGAGTGGTATAACGTAAATTCAGTTAAACGATATATTAACAAAATTAACTCGTAATTGTGTTAATATGAGTTTAAACGCCACAATACTAATTTCATTTTCCAAAAACATAATAGGTAAAAGTAATAAAAAATATATTTAGAGGCAGAGTACCCACTTAGGTGCTTTTTGAGCATTAACATCTCAGTTAGGTATTAACATATATTTGTGAGAGTATTTTAACAAATATTTTTTTGATTAATGTGTGTATTTTACATACAACACACATAAAAACTATTTATTATTCAAAATAAAATAAAAAATTAAGCCACAGTTAGTCCTAACCTATATTATTATTATTCAGCCATAATCGTCCCACTGCAGGGCAAAAAGCCTCCCTTCCCTTCTTCCACTCTTCGCGACTAAGTCGCGTCCACAGACCATGTGCTAACTAAGGTTTGAGTCCAGCTCGTCCCGCCATCTCATTCTGGGTCTTCCACGTCGTCGTGTCGCGTTGTATGGGCTCCGCTCCGTGGTCCATTTAAGAGGCCGTAGGTAGCAAATATGTGGTTTGAATCGTATTAGATCTCAAAATCCGTGAAAGATACCACCTTATAATGTTTGGAGAAATTAAACTTTGAACTTTTATCTTGCGTTGTGGTTTTTTAGAAACACGATTGGTAAAAGTTTTCTCGATCATATATTTTTTTGAAAAATACATGTTTTTCACACAGTTTGCTATTTATCTCAGGAACAGAACGCTATTTTTGTTGGTTTTATGTTTTGACAAATAGCCTAGAAGTATTCATTTAGTTCTGGTTTTTTAATTTTTCGATTGCTTGTTTAATTAACTTGTAATTAATTAAAAACTGTTTTTTCGCTATAAATTATGTTGCGTGTCTATCGTTCTGCGCTTCTCACTCACGAGTAAAAACATTATTCGCTCTCCCGCTCATTCCTCGGCGTTCTGGCACACACTTAATCTATAGTTTATATAATTTTTATTTTACTTCAACAGGATAGCTTTATTGAAATAACAGTTTATTTTTTAGGACTTTTGTATAAGGCAAAAACAAAAGTCACGTTACGCACACTTTGAGCATATTTCACCGACATTATACGATCCTTACGTTTTCAAAGCGATACACATAAGTAGCGCCTTAAATGGGCTAAAGGCCAATAAAAGAGGGTGCTTTAGAGCCTGTTAAATGATGCCAGTAAGTACCCTTTTATTGTTTCGCTTTTTGTTCAATAAACCTTTAATATTTTAAGAGTGAAGATGAAGATGGGATCACAATTGAGATTCTTCGTGCTGGAGGACAAGCAGTTGTGGATGTGCTAGTAACACTATTTAATAAAGTTCTTTTTGAAAGCCGCACACCTGAACTCTGGAAGAATGCGCTTGTCACTATAATTCACAAAAAAGGTGATACATCTAAGTTAGGAAATTATAGGCCTATTAGTTTACTGTCCCAACTCTACAAGGTGTTCGCTAAAGTCATCTGTAATCGTCTCACGCGCTTGCTTGACGACTATCAACCCGTCGAACAGGCTGGTTTTCGTAGTGGTTACTCCACCATAGATCACATACATACTGTCAAGCAGTTGATGGAGAAGAGTCAGGAGTACAACCGGCCCCTATGCATGGCGTTTGTCGATTACGAAAAAGCTTTCGACAGCATAGAGCATTGGGCTGTGTTTAACTCACTCCGTCGCTGCAATATTGACAGTCGCTACGTGAACCTGCTACGGGAACTATATGCCTCAGCTACCATGCAAGTACGATTACACAGTCTAACTAACCCTATATCCATCAAGAGGGGGGTGAGACAGGGAGACACCATATCACCCAAGCTCTTTACGGCTGTCTTGGAGGATATCGTAAAAACGCTTGCATGGGACAATTTAGGAATTAAGATAAATGGTGTTTTTCTGTCTCATCTTAGATTCGCAGATGACTTGGTATTATTCGCTGAGAATCTGGATAATCTTCAACAGATGTTAAGAGATTTGAACGGAGCATCTCAGAAGGTCGGCTTAAAGATGAACATGACCAAAACAAAAGTTATGTCAAACATTTCCGGGCCCTCGATTTCTAATATTACTATTGGAAACGAGAACTTGGAGATGGTTGATTCATATGTGTACCTTGGTCATGTTCTATCTTTTGGGAAGGAATTGCAGACCAAGGAGATATCCAGGCGAATTCAATTGGGATGGGCAGCATTTAGCAGATTAGATGATATTTTGAAATCGTCCTCTATACCGCAGTGTCTAAAGACCCGTCTTTATAACCAATGTGTTCTGCCCACGATGACTTATGGAGCCGAGACATGGACGCTCACGAAGGAGACTGTGTACCGAATGCGAGTAGCACAAAGGGCCATGGAGCGTGCCATGCTCGGCATTACACTTCTAGATCGAGTTCCCAATATCGAAATTCGCAAGCTAACGAAAGTCTTCGACGTAAGTAAGCGAATATTGGGGCTCAAGTGGAGTTGGGCAGGACACTTGGCCAGACGAGGTGACGACAGGTGGAGTAGAGTGATTACCGAGTGGTGCCCCCGGGAGGGTTATAGAAAAGTAGGTCGTCCGCCCGCTCGATGGGTCGACGACATTGTCAAATCAGCAGGTCGTACATGGTTTAGACTGGCACAGAATAGGGGAGGTTGGCACAAGCGAAGAGAGGCCTATGCCCAGCAGTGGGATGAGACGGGCTGCACGTGATGATGATGATGATGATTTTAAGATATCTATTTGTTTTTACCTCTTTTACTCTTTTTACAGACTATCGTTTTACTTGACGTACTCGTAAAGATAAAAATATGCGTCGTGGGCTTTTGTTTATTTATACAAAGTAATCCAATTTTTAGTTTGAAGCCGTAATTTTTAGTTTACGGCTTCACTCGCTGGATCGCGAGAGAAGCCGTAAACTATCCGCGAAAAGGAGTGTAGATCCCATTCGCAATTATTGTCAGAATTTCTTGAGTGTAGAGAAGTAACTAGTTTATTTATTATTTATTTATTCCATCTCAGGAAGACCGATTGGCCTTGGTTGTAGTAAAGTGTACTGATATGAGGATAGATCTATGTGTGCGTAACTGGTAGCGTTGACAGTGACGGGCGAGACTGATTGGTCCTGAGCTTACACACACTAAAACAATTGTGTACATGCATTCACAACATGTAAATGAAAACGGTCTTATTATAAAAGCGCGGATCATGACGTGATCGCGAACGCGAGTGAGGAGAGCCCATAAAGGTAAGAAACGAAGCGGAAACGAAACATGATTACTACTTTTATCCTCAATGTTTGGTTAACATTCTTTCTCATCGTTGACCATTAATGATTGTTATAAAGAGGAAGGTTGTAAGAGATATATCCAAATATAGGTTTGATATATGCTCATATCTGTAGAAGTAAACATAACACGCATTTACATTACACGAATTAAAATAAAACTGATTTGCCCTCAGAGCCTGTGTAATCTTTTCAAAATTGTCCCCGGCCTTAATTTGAAACTACTACCTCTGAATCGAAGTCGAACGAGTCGACTTACCAATAATATATTGGTAGGTAATGATATTAATTATACACTTGAAATGTACTTAATTATTTTCATTGTTTATTTTTTCTATAATAGTTTGTCGTCTACAAGTAGAATGTTCTTGGTTCTATAAATTGTTTCATATCTGTGAAAATTTGTAATTGGTCATGTTCAATAGGTATGTTTTTCTGTACGTATTGTTATAAGTGTTTTTCTTTGTGCCTAACTGATTTTTTTCTAAAATTGTAAAAAAAGTCTAGTAAAAATAATCCATCCAAAATAACAAAGCATATATTTGAGTTATATTCTCTGGAAATACATTTATATTTCCTGAGAATACACTTTCTGAGTATTTGAGTTCACAGAAAATACATATTATATTTTCCGAGAATACACACAAATACTCGCTATGTTATTTTGGATGGATTATTTTAACGATCACCTACAAAGGAATAAATATTGTATGAGTAATTTTTTTAAATATTTTATATTCATTGACTACGAATAACAAAGAAGAAGTGAAGTCTGTTAGTAAATATTTAAATGAAACGATTTAATATCTCTGTGCGGCAGTTAGTAAATGTCTAAGCAAACTGCACCTCGCTTCAAAAATTCCCACCATAAAAAATCTTTTAGCAACGACCAAAATGTTGCAAACAAAATGCCCTAAATCCAAGCATGGAATGTTGGCCGCTGGTAATCAGCCAGGCTGCACCGCCACAAAGAGAAAGTTTCCTTGTAATTTGACGGAGCGGATTCACATCAAACAACATTTTGACCGAGAACGCCGGCTGGGCTCAAGCTTTCCTATGAAACGTTTACCGGTATACCGTTAACGTATAAGACGTAGTATATGTCGGAATATCAGAATTTAAGTTTTAGAAAAGTAAGTTCGTATGAGCAAGTGGCCAATCTAGTAAGAAGTAAAGTCTAGTCTAAAACGAAACTTAAGTAATCCTTGAGGTCCTACAAGAATAAATGATTTTTCTTTCTTTCTTTCTTTCTTTCTAGGTCTACCACACGGCCAACACGGCTCTTGAAAATGTGACAAAAACAAAAGAAAAACAAAACTTGTTAAGACAAAAATAATTTGACATAACGGATTCACTACATTCAAGAAATACTACGTGCACCGACAAATACTTGTAGTCAGCATTGATAAAGCTACTGATACCTGTGTCAATGAGTGAAAACTGCTATAAATAGCTTTAATTCATATCTATGGCGGTGCATAATCGTATTTAGTACTAGAAATGAAATATGCTATGAAACTTGCCCTGTAACTGGTATGTCGATACTAGAGAAAACAACTTTTATGTATTTTCAAGTGTTCCCACAAAAATCAAGCTTCCCGCATCTTTTGCTGAGGGAAAAAGTTGCACTTTTCCAAAGCCTTTGCTTCTACGGTCCTGTTGTGTTTCACTAGAAGAATCTGTAGTATGAGACTAATTCCACCATAAAAGCATTCGTATATTTTACAAAGCGTCTGTCACAAGGTATCCAGTACTAACTGTATTGTATAGATAACGTATGGTATGCATACTGCATTTCTGACATACGTCGCGTAGCTCCGTAGCAACCGCCGTAGCTGCGTAGCAAAGCGTAGCAGTAACATTAAAATAGTTATTTGAATTTGTGTACTATATTACTCATTGGCTATGACTAATATTTTAACCAACCTTTAACCCTTGCTTTGCTCGCATGATATTTACATATTTAAATAGCCTGTGCGACATTTAAAATTTAACATTCTCTACTATCTTTGATCTACAAAGTATTATAACTCGAATAGGTCCACTCGTTGAACACAAAATACAATATTTTAGGTTTTTACATTAGTAGCTAGGATTTAAATTCTAATACAAAGTAATTGTTTAAAAATGCTTATCTAAACGGTATTTTTGATAATGTAATATTCAGTTTTATTATCTTTTTTTTTAATATAAAAGAAAGACGTGTTGGTTACGAGTACCAACCCTTATAACTCGAGAACGGCTGGACCGATTTTATTATTTTTGTGTTTTTGGATTTGCCTTCGTCCGGAAAAGGATATAAAAATATTTGAACATTGGAAAATTGACGAAAAAATTAAACAAAAGAAAAAGCGTTTCCCATACATAATGTTCACGGGTTTCGTACCTGTCAAACGAGGTATGTAAAGCAGTCATTTGACAGCTCAAGCCGCACGCAACGCGCCTGATTTGTATCTAACATGACAGAAACTAAAGTAGTTGAGCTTGGCATAAATTTTATAGATTTTTTTTCAAGGGCATCACAGAGTAGTAAACACTTGAAGGGCATCACAACGTTTGCCGGGACAGCTTGTCTTTCATAAAAATATTATGACAATAGAAAACTTAGCAAACCTAATAAATAAAACCTAACCTAACAATAATAAATGTAGAATGAAATATAGAAAACTTTTCAGGTTAAAAGAAGAACTAAAAGAAAGCCATTGTGGTACAAAATGCTCCAGACACGACAACATTTACATTGAAAACTGGTAAAAAGGAATTACCCGATGAAACTCTTTTGACGATGGTTTCTAAACAATATGTAAGTAATAACAAGTGGCAAAATTAAAAAAAAATTTAAACCGACTTCAATATCGTAAGAATAGAGAAAATTCCTGCACACTGGAGTTACATTTCTTTTCATAACTCAGAAGATCCTCATCAGATCCTTAATTTTTTTTATAGGACTATCTCGGGGGTATACTCTTTCAAACATAAAACTAATTTTCAAAATCAGTTCAATTATAGTGTTTAATGTTGTATAGATAATGGTACGGAGGCCTTCGTGCGCGAGTTCGACTCGCACTTGGCTGATTTTTTTGATCGTTTACAAAGGTCTTTAGGTGGCTCAACTAGTTTTATTTGCATTTTGTTGTAAATGAAAATATTTTATTAGATTCTGTAGTGTAAATGACTCAATGAATTATTTATTTATTTTTAGCATTGTTTTCAAACTAAATGTTGTGCCGGTATCCCAAACCTTAATAAACTCCGACGTGAAGCTACGCTTCGCTTAACATTGTTAAGCATTAAGAATTACTTCGTAAACTTCAAAGTAACCTATTTATCTAAAAGTCGGGTAGCTCGTCAACATCCCGCTCGACCGGCACGATATTTCCACGGTTTGCAAGTCGAAAGTTCAATTGCTACCAATAAATTTATCATTTCGGATATAATCATTGATACTGCCTCATTATAAAATGGAAACACAAGATAGCCCTGTTTTTGTCAGTTGATTACTAAAACTCCGAATTTCATCCAAATTGTGCGCGCTCAGAGCATGCTTTATCAGCAGTTCCATCAAGAACGAATAAGTCTATAAGCATCCAAGCAAAACCACGATTGCGTCGCTTGCACCTATAGGACTGCTATTTATTTATTAGTGAAATTTGAAACCTCTGACTACCCCCTAATGATCTGAAAGCAATGTCTACCGCTCCCGGGACACAGTCGTGATCATATTTCATTTTTTCATTTAATTGAAATTTGAAATTACGACATGCGTGACGTCATGTTTACTTAATTTTATTACTAGTATAGTATTATATTATGTGTGGTTTTAGTAGGAAAAACAGAAGAATCAATTCAGTTTATCTGCTTTTCACGTGTAAGTTTCCTAGGTCCGTGAGACCCAAGGGGCCGTCAGTTGTACGCCGTATCAGAGCCAGGATCAAATTACATATTTCATTTAACCGCCTTGAGGGCTCAAAGATATCGTACACGAATTGTATTTATTTTCCAGTAATTATTTTTAATAACGATGAATGAAAATATCATTGTATAAGAGTCATGAATAATCCCGATGTAAAGGCTAGATATAATATCGATTTCTGCGGTAAGGTCGCAGATTTTTGACGACCTCTGTGGCGCAGTTTATGAAAGCCCGCCTGAGACGCAGAGGTTGCGGGTTCGATTCCGCGGGACAAATTTTTGCATGTTCTGCAAATATTTCATTCGAGTCTGGGTATTATGTAACTGTGTTATGTATAAAATATATTTTTGTAGTAAGTCATCTGGCTATCATAACACTAGCATTAATTTGCTTAGCTTGGGACTAGATGACGCTGACGCTGTGTGGAATGTCCAAGGATATTTATTTACATTGCTACACATTGCTTAAGATTGCATTACATTCTTTATAGCAAATTATAACCTATTCTATTATGTAATTTACGTGGTATGGCTTGTAATTTGGTACATCGAACTACTACAGAAAGAGCTTGTGACTTATCATGCTTAGTTTCAAAGATAATATGAATGGCCACAGAATTCATTGATGGATGCTGTTGAATTATTGTTGCCTGAAATAAAGTGTTCATATTTATTTTCGTTTTTTTTTTTATGTCGATTGCCATATTCCTTGCAGTATTACAACAATGCTTTGACACAACTTCACAACAATGCCACTGACTTTAGGACCTATCTGGCGATAATTATTTCAATAAAATAACCTACAATACAACCACTCAATGAAAAACCGCCGATGGCAAACAATTATTTCCAATCCAACGCCAATCAAATTATGTTCTCCTCGACATTTACCAAAAATATATCCAAGGTAAAGTTATTTTAAAGTGTTCTTCTGAGTTGTAGTAACATTTGTAAGGTACCTCCTTACAAACTAATTAAAAGTTTTATATCGTTAGGGGAAAGCAGATGTCGGTGGACTTGTGAAATCTCTTACCAGGAAGTTTTCTCATTATATCTGTATGAATTGGTGCGGATTTGTTTGCTTTGATCGTGTTTACGGAATTTACAAAAAATAAGTTATGACCGCAAATTAGAGAATGAGAATTGTTCAATATTGTTCTATTTAATTTGTTTATTTTCTACTAAGTATAAACAGTTTTCTAAACGCTATGATTCTCAAACACAGATTTAAAATAAACCTCTCTTAACTTGAGTGCCCTGAAAAATAGATAGGAATAACCGATATAAAGTATAATGAAACGCTATCGCAACATAAACATATTTTCAAAATCCCTAGATGAGTACACATGGGAAGATAAAAGATGGAATCAAATATTGGATATGACCAAAACCTGACCTTAACTTGACCTTAACTTGACCTTTCAGAATTCTCTCCGGCACGCTAAGTAAAGAGCTCCCCAAATATTTCGGTTTTCATTTAGGTAACAGCAACGCCATTTCCGAGTCTCATCTAATTTTATCGTATACACATCGAACACATTTCGGTAGGTACAGGTGCTGAGTTAGCACGGTTAGGTTATTTTGTAAATAACCTCGTTTGAGATAACAAGGATCCAACATGCTAAAGACCGAAGCTGATGGAAGGAGATGTTAAAGAGTATTCGGGTACATCATCAGCAGTGAGCCTACGACTAGAAGAGGATCATTTGAGTCAAGTCAGATAATGCAGTGAAGCGCTCGTGGCGAAGCTTGCTAAATCGTTCTTGATAGATCATCGAAGTTAAGCAACGTTCTGAGCGGTCACAACTTGGATAGGTGACCGCAAGTGGCATTAATATCTGAGCGCTTCCGGGCTTCGGAGGGCACGTTAAATTGTCGGTCCCGGCTTTTGAAGTCGTTAAGCCATGACGGAGGCCTTAAGGCGGCCTTAAAACTCCGTCACCAGAGTTGGCCACTTGCTCAAACGAACGAACGAACGAAGTCAGATAATGGAGTTTTTAGGCCGTAGTAGGCTTATTAGTTAGCTTATTAGTTTAGTGCCGGTCTATACAGCAGTATAGACCGGCAATTGATTTCC
The DNA here is from genome assembly GCA_963582015.1 of Xanthorhoe designata. NCBI lineage: Eukaryota > Metazoa > Arthropoda > Insecta > Lepidoptera > Geometridae > Xanthorhoe > Xanthorhoe designata. The sequence continues at coordinate 8,962,211 of OY757038.1, forward strand.
GGTTTCAATATTCAACAAATATACCTAACGTAGATCAATATATGACGATAGATCCACTGTCATTCGAAACTTGAATATTGAAATCATTGCCATGTACATAAATCATTGATGTACATGGCAGCGCTGAGTTTTAAATTTCTCCCTTCCAAAAAGGGACTACCCCATACAACATCTTCGAAGAGTCTAGAAATGTCTAAAAGGATTTGAAAGAATATGTCTACAGCTTGGGAAATACAGCCTTAATCAAGAAGGATATTTTCTTATCAATCAATCTTTTTACAAAATCATATAGGCATGTTTGGTTATCTCTCTGGCATTTATAATTAACTATCTATTATACAATAAAAAAAATCCTACTACAAGGTTAATGTGGTAAAGAATCTTCTGTGCACGAGCCAGACTTTTAATCTTTTTTTTTACTTATATACCTAGGTTTGAGCAATTTTAACTATAGGGAGAGACCCAGCTTTACCTATTTCATGAGCTGTGCTAGGTAGTAAGGGCTATTACCCGAAGCGCCAGCCCGGAAAACCGAAATTACGTAAACGGTACATTGAATTTTCCTATAATCGGCTGACAGCTCGCGGCGATGGATGTTGTCTAGTTTAACACGTTGCCGCCAATTTTATATTATCCAGATGTGATCCAGATGCACTTTGAGCTACAAGTTTATACGACCGTAAATAGTATGAGCTAATTCAGGATTTTATATCTTTACTTTTCTGAGAAATTATTAAAACTTTTTGTAAATCAGATATCATCCTCGAAAAAAATCCTCGGAAATTCTTTTAAAAGACCTTACAAAAACGCAAACACTTTAACTGAATTTAGTTTATGAACTTTATGAATTTTTATGTCGTCTACTTATACAGTAGACGACATAAAAATATTAAAACTCGGCCAGCATTTAAGCCCACTTTAGATTAAAGTGAGGTACCATGACCTTTCATTAGGTCCACACAATTATCTTTACAGATAGCCATTGCCTTCGCCTCAAAACTGGAGCATGTCCCGGAACTTGCCTCACATGACACCACGTAAACTACCACTGCTGTAAAAAATAATTCATCTGTTCAGTAATTTGTAGGATGACAAAATAACTTATACAGAAGTCCACTTCCAAACGAAATTTTGTTACCTTGTTTTTGGACATTTTCTCCGAGTTCAGGAACTTAAACAAGTTCATTTGTTAGTTAAATTCAAATCTTTTAATCTGATTACAAGCTCGAACTTGTTGTAACAACTTGAAATATAACTTTGCTCATTATTAAGTGTAATTGGGATTGACATCGTTTCACAATACTCGAATGGACCTGTGTTTGTTTTTGAACCTTTGCAAGAAAATCTCTAATAAAATCTAATGCAAATACAACAGGCACGTATGTGCACTTGTATGTAGTTCATTTGGGTCAATGGCATGCAATACAAAACTACGCTTCGCAGTCACTTCAAACCTCTATGTTAAACAAAAATTATGTTATGGTATCAAAATGCTTCTCATGCATAATTGTTGTAAGTAATTTTATTCAAAACCTTTTATAGCCTATCCACACTTTGCGACGCCAATCCCCACTCACGGAGATTTGACAACATAGTTGTGTGTGGCGCGGCACAAAATATCCACAAAAACAAGAACAAGGGGCGGAGAGCTCATGAAACCATAAAGAATATGCGAATGCAATACACACTATTGTGTCGCAGGTTGTTCACGAAAATGTGGGCATCTACCAAAATGTTTTTGGACATACCTCTGACTACTACTCGTACCTTAGACATTTTAAAAAGGCTCTAAAAACTGCATAAATATCTGAAAAAAATGTCTACCGGTCCCTCGGATACAGTCGAGTTCATAATTATGTATATTAACTAAAAAGTCGTTGAAAATTCAACCTAAAATATTTTTAGCGAGTTGTATTACTTACATTTTTTTACGCCCAATATTCTGGGTCTACAATTTCTTCACAAAAAAATCAAAACTTTTATTATCTATTGTTTATTCAAACGCGTATGAGACAAAAGTCATTAATTCACAATTGTGTTACACGCGCCTCCCTGAACTGCGTTTTTCAAACGCCATCTGTCTACACGATCGCAATCAATTCCGTAGCAGTTACGTGAATAACAATAGCTTGTTTTCGTGAAAAATGTGTCCATTTATCCGGGCTGGGCACCGCATTCGAAAACCCTAATAAAACAGTAAAATCTTATATAGATATGATACTTCGAGCTTTAACATTTTGTCGAACCAAACCAAAACCTAGGCCTTGGTAGTGAAATTTTTTATATAAAAATTTTCGATTTTGACTGGATAAGAACCAGAATTTAATTAAACCAGAGGAATTATATTGCCTAGAAAATCTTCATAAGATTGAAGAAGTTCTAAGAAATTTGGACACAAATAAAATTACTTATAAGAATTTTAATTTTCCATGAAATAGGTAGGTACCTAATTTAAATAAATTTGCCAACATCATTCTACTGATATTACCTACCGTGATAAATAAAAACCCAATATTCAAAAAATAAAGTGTTACCTACATCATTAAAACAGGTATGTTTCGGTTTTACCTTTCACATCTTCTACCATTATTTTCTATACTAAGTATTATCATCTGTCTGCCCTTATTCCACTAAATGGGTTCAGCACAAAATTATGTTTTATTTCATATTTCCATTTTCGGTTTATCTTCTACGTCATTTCATTACTCAATGCTTATACCAGAACCCTAATAAGATAAAGGTACTGTAGTCGTCTTTACATCATTTCTTTATGTGTATAACAAACGTAAAGCGTGTAGTTTATGTCTGTACATGTGTCGAGGTTGCTTTCCTTAGGAATGACCAGTATTTGGACCAATGGCTTTGTTTTGTAGAGAATTTATGATAACCCCAAGCTTAGTCAGCATGAGATTTGAATAAACTGCAAGAAAACCTGATAAAATGGTTGGAGACACTTATTTTTGTTTAAATTGATACTGACTTGGCTTAAGTACATTTTTTTCTAGATGATTTATACAGCGTCATGAGGCAACCCATGCCTATTCTTAAAAGAACACTGTTGCTCAGCACCAAAACCGGGTTTCTCAGCTTAATCGGCCATATATACAGGAAAGACTATGGGTACAAATATTTTAAATTTGACGTTATCTAAATCAACGCTGCAGAGATAACGCAGGCAGAATGAAAAACTAAATTAACCGTTCCTTTAGAATAGCCACTTTACTATCCGAATCAAATTAACTTTACAAGTGGATCACATTTAAAAGGGAATCAGAACAGTGATCAGAAGCATTGATAACGGTCCCGCTCATCCTCCACTCTGCTATAAAAGTTGATGAACCTTCGTGAAGCACCAGGTTGAAATGATATAGAAAGCAGGTGTCCATGCTGAACCTGCTTTTCACATTAACTTTTTTTAACTGATTGGCTTGCAAATTGTATTTCGTTTGTTTTTAAATGTACTAAAACTATAAATATATCTCTATATTATTCATACAAATTTGACAAAGATGTAATCGTCAGTTTATAAGTTTAAATACAAATTCCTCCAGTGCAACGCTTTTTCTATACAAAATAGAAAAAAATAATACAATGTATAGAGCTTTAGGCATGTCAAGAATATTTGCATATTTGAAGATTTTTACTCAATTAAGTTATGATTATGAAAGAGGAAACTTTAAATTGTCGGCTTTTATAGTCGTTAAGCCGTAACGGAGGCCTTTAGGCGGCCTAATAACTTCGTCACCCACCAGAGTTGGCCATTTGCTCATTCGAACTTACTTTATGGAACTTTGAATTTAACATCAAGTGTGATGATTTTAATATTATTTAGTTTCTATTCACACCTTCGTCCACGTTATGAAATTTAAATTATATTGAAAATATAAATACTAAGTGTATATCTGAGGAGGTAGCAGAGAGATAGTGGCATCACTAAGACAATACCTAATACAGGTAACCTAATGTAAATACTGAAACAGATACCTTAGACCTGCTCTCTATGTAAATAGGAAAATCGCCTTACTCCTTAATGGCGCCGATAATTGAAAACTTGGGTTTAATCCGAGACCTGCGTAAATTGAAACGTGGTGAAGCGGAAAAAAGATAATTATTTGATATTATGGAAAAAAAAACGAGATTCATTTTCGTTAATGATATTCAACATTAGGGACGCAAATCTTTTAATTCATTGTCCGCTTTGATTTGCATAACAAATGTTTAATTTTCATGAAATGAGGCAAAGAGGCCGAATGTACGATGATAAGACGTGATTATTCAAATAATTAGAAAGTTTAAAATGGTTTGCTCTTAATTGACAGAGTCGTGACACTTATCATTGAAAATGTCGAAGGTTGTTTTTTTTCTCGTATATTTTCAAGGGTTCATTAAGAGATGCTCCACGCGTCGAAAACCGAAAGCAGCTAGGACCGGTAAAGAAAGAAAGAAAAATCGTTTGTATTGGTAGGACCTCAAGGATCACTTCAGTTTCGTCTTACATGCTAGGTGATTCTAATGCCTGTTTCTACGCGACTCCCAACACCAGGTAAAAAACCAGGCAAGAACCTGGTGGTGTGGGCCTAGCTTTTTTATATAAATAGACAACCTTCCTTCAGTGGGAACTGGGAAGCCAGTCAAACAAAGTAAGGCATGTCAAAGCAAGTAAAAGTAATTATAAAATTAACAAGATATTAACACCTCCACAAAATGTGTCTGGCATCACACGCTACACTAGACTGACTAAGAACTTCACAACAATATCTCATCTCAAAGAAATGGGAACCTGTAGATATAAAAATCTGTAAACATGAGATCCGATTGAAAGAAAATCTGCAGAATTGTGAATCTGTAGGAACTTACCATAATATGCACTCCACAAAGGACTAAAGTACGCAACTAAAAGACTGTAAAACAGCTATTATATAAACCTATTTAAACATTGACAGTATAGATAAAAGGAAACATACCTATTCCTTTTTCAAAACCACAATTTTTTTAGCCATAATATTCTTTTATTGAAAGACGACTGAAAGATCTCTCTCCAATTTTCTAGGCTTTTTTTTCCAATATTTAAAACAACTTCATAATCTGAAGTGATCAGAAGTATTCGAACGTGACCAGCTGTTTATGACTTCATTTTGTTTATAAAACCCATAATAATGTTGATACAACTAATAATAATTGGAATTGAAAACATGAGAGTACTGTTTTATTATTTTAGCATCGACTTTAACTATATAATTAAGTTACATCAGATTTATTGTATAGACTAACTTCTATAATAAAATGAGATAAATATTTTTTTGTTGTTTGTTCACTTTCAGAAATTTGTGTTTGAATCATGACTTCACTCCTAAACCGTTTTGATAGAAAGGATTAAACAACAAAATCGCAGCTCCTAAAAAACAGAAATCTAAAAAAAAAACAAATGAAAGTCTTTCATGAATCAAATATCACAATAATTAAAGTGATGATTCTGTAACATACTCATATCATCTTTCTCGTAGAGTTTAAAATCGCTTGCACTAATAACACGGAAAAACGTAACCAGCATCAAGATACCTTGCTTTTTAGGAAACCAAGGTTTATTGAGAAACTTTTTCCATTATCCAAACGGAAATGCCGGGAATGAACGAAACGATTTCGGTCATTTCAAACCAAGATCTTTTTAGTCTTTTATGCAATAAAATGTGTACAGTCTAGTGTATTAAAAGTTCGTTTCATCAGATATAGTTTTAGCTCAAACATATTTAATTATAATTAATAAAAAAAGATTTTTTATATTTATAAGGATATCTTTCTACGTACAAATAAAAATTAACTTTTATCAGGATTAAAAAAAACGCTAATAATGCTCATAGCCAACTAACCCAACCATGTACATAGAATAGAAATAGAATAGAATAGAAAATACTTTATTGCACACCATATAAGAAAAATTAACAATGCAGAAAACTACAACAACTTAACTAAGATAGGTATACAATCGGCGGTCTTATCGCTTAAAAGCGATCTCTACCAGACAACCTGTGGATGGATAATGGACAGTAAAAATAATAATATGGGGCATAGTTTTAGCTTACTAATAATAAGTATAAATTAATAACATAATATAAATTATTGAATTTAAATATATAAACACTAATAAACCAAAACAAATTTATAAGTAATATTCATACACATTAATAAATATTCAGGTAAAAAAAAAAAAAAAATATATATATATAAATAAAAAAGATTAATTCAGTGATGACAGGACAAATAGTATTCCTTCAGCAATGTTTTAAAAGAAAAAATAGTTTTTGCACGCTTGATTGCAACAGGCAGATCGTTCCATAGAGAAACAGCTTGCACTGTAAAGGAGTTGCTATAGTAGGAGGAGGAATGAGTAGGAGTTTTAAGTTGAAGAGTGTCTGAGGAGCGCAAGGGACGAGAGTGAGAATCATGAAGGAATTGAAATCGTTCCTTCAGATAAGGTGGAGAGCAAGGATTAAATAAAATGTTGTATAATAAACTAAGAAGGTGAGAGTTACGGCGAACGCGAATAGGCAACCACTTTAACTTAATACGAAACTCGGAAACATGATCATACTTACGAAGACCAAAACATACTATGGCAATTAGGCATTTTTTGTTTAACTCTACTTGTAATTTGAAACACTCTGACATAAACATCGAGTACAACAATGGTATGACTTTACTGGAATATAATCTACAAAATACAGCACAGTAGGAAGAACAACCAACTAACACCTAAACAAAACTGAGAAGCCAGAAATAGATTACGCAATAGCAATCAACACTCGACACTGGAATAAGCCACTATTATACCAACCCCATTATTCATAAAAGACTAGTAAGCTTACGCTAGCTGAGATGGCTGATACATTTGTTGCTATCTCTTTTCATTGACATAAACGTAACAAAAAAAAAACATTTTACTCTTACATCTTACTTCAGCTTATTAAGTTATCAAATCATTATGAATAATGGGACAAGTTCATTCAATGGTTTAATATTAAATCTTAAACAAACTTTACATAACACAATTGTGAAATCACGAATTGAACACACAGAACCCAAGGCAAGCAATAATTTAAAGCAAGCAAGGAATTTTAATGTATTACCAATCTTAGCTACGAATATCCAAATTACCTCTTAAATCAATAGGCTACAGTAACACGATAAATGGATAATTTAGGAACAACGAATTCACTTTGTGTGTCTGTGGAAATGTTAAGAATTCCTAAAAAAAAACGTCAGAAAAGTGTCGATACTTTCTTGAAAAATGGTTATTAAAAATTATAAATTGTTATTACATAAAAAGTTTTTTATGACGGAAACATTTCAAGAATAATTGTAATATTTTTAAGTATTTATTAGTGCAGTATCCTCATTTATACCCTTTGGTAACATCGAAAAAATTGTTGTATGTCAGCAACGGATTAATAAAAAAATCTAAACACCAATTTATACACGATTTACCACAATTTGTAGTGCAAAATGTCCTTATTAAAGCTATTTATAAGACTGCTTTATACGATCAGAAAAAAACACTTTATCCTTTATCACTACAAACATAATACCAATCCATAAAACGGCTACAATTACATTTGTTTTATTTTATGACGGTGACCGTTTTCCGAGAAAAGACCACCATGATGAATGCGTGGCAGAATAATGAATTGGTAGAGGGACCCGTGCTTCGAATGTAAAGCCTGGGCTAAGCTGCCAGTTCTTTCTTAGTATTAGGTCTTTGATTTATAACCTACTTAGGTTATATGGTTCATAAAACACTGCTCAGTTTTGACCTAGAAATGCTGAGACTCGTAAAATGCAAGACATGAAAACTAGATATCAATAAACTTGAGATGCTATGGTCTGTAATTGCTTTTGTTTGATATTTTTGATAACAAGAAGACTAAAAGACGGTGGAAATTAGTTTAACACATACATTTTTTTGGAGCTCGTTAAGTCAGTAGGTACTCGTTCAAAACATTCCAACCAAGATGTATATTAAACCAAGGTTATATAAAAGGTCATAAAATGTATACTCTTACCCTCTTATTAATAAACAAAGATCAGCAAAGTATTAATTTTAAGTTTTATTTGTATCTTTATTATATGTACAATAAAGTGCTAATTCGTTCATTCACTGACGTTCTTTGTTAATCTTCGTTTATTAATAAGGGGGATAATGTATAATCTTATATACCAACCTATTCGTACATGTTTTTATTTTATTTCAGCGATAAACGCTCTGCTATGCTCGTTAATGTACAATGCTGAAACTAAAATTGAATTATAATAATGAGGTACTATTTAATGTAGGTACTACTACTTTACCTCCTTATCTCCTCAAAGCACTTAAGTACGTCCTAACTTCACGATACGGATACGGAAGCCATAAGATTTTCTTAAAAGGATTTGAAGATCGTTATCCTTTTTACCTTTACCGTCTTCCGTGCACTTGCATAGGATTTTTCAACAAGTATTATAGAGCGGAGTATAACTGCATAAACGATGATGCAATCAAGTACCAGAACAAAACTGGCATTGAAAATTAAGTAAATCAAATGAGTTTCAGCACAATAAACTCACCTTAATCACGAGAATTCAGCAACAGTGTTTTATTAATCCCCTTATACATAATATAATTATTATTTACACCTCTAGAATCATGCGTACATAATTAAGTCGTAAATCCTATTCAGCAATACTTATTAGCTTAGTTTAACTATGAATATCTAAGTGTTTTTTAATTAAAATATTAATTAACTTTACTTTTTGCAATAAACGATATTTTTATTATTAAAATGGTGAGCAAATAACAATTTAAACATTAAAATCTATATATCAACCAACATGTGTTAGTATAATGTTATTATAGTGTATTATAATCTGTATCAAATCAATCAATAGTGTTAATCTTAACAAAACCTTTTAAAGGTGACTCCCATTCCAGAGCTTTCTGCAAAACTCCATGTAAGTATTGTAAAGAACAATAATCCATAAAGGTTAGCTATTATAAGAGTTTCCATTAGAAACTTTATAAACCTTCTTAGTTTATAAAATTGCGAAAACGAAGTTATAAATTGTTACATAATAACTTTAAAATGCAAGTTTAAGATCTTTTAGTCTGAAATAAAGGATCGTGTGTCTTGGCTTAGTAGAAGTATTGATAGTGTAGCAAGATGTTTATGTGTGCACTCTCTGAAACTATTCAGCTGGCTTAGCCAAGTTTCTTATGCCGCGTCCTCACTCTTCAGGAGGCGAAACGAGGCTACGCGAGCGAAGAGTGAGGACGGTCCTCTCGTCTCGCCTCCGGTCGCCTCGCGCGCGCTCCGCTTGGTGTCGGTTTTTCGGGCGCGAGTCAAAGGACACGAGGGGGCGAGGCGAGATAATCATTCACACTCTTCCAGTGTGGCCAACGTAGGCAACAAATCTGTCGCCATTTAGGCTACTCAGAATGAGAATCGGCGATGAAAAAATCTGAAAGGCGACCGGTCGCCTATTAGGCTACTTCAGTGACAAGCTATTTAAATTAGAATAAAATTGAAAAATAAAATAAAATTGAAGTTACCATGATAAGACTTCCCTACATAAAGGGCGATTATTGTACATTTTTCAAAGTCGCCTTTCAGATTTTTTCATCGCCGATTCTCATTCTGAGTAGCCTAAATGGCGACAAATCGCCTACGTTGGCCACACTGAACGAAGTGTGTGGATGGCTGTTCTCCGGCCGCCTCCGCTCGACAAGCCTCGCGCGAGGGTCTCCTGAAGAGTGAGTACGCGGCATTATATACAATCGCTATCGTTGTAAATAACAGAGAACATTTATATATGTGTAGAGTTAATTTAAGTTGTGAACGGGTTAACATAATCACTAAGTGATTTTAAGTCCTGAAAATAAAAGATATAAATAAATAACAGAGAACATTTATTGGAATTCAAATTCAATGACAATGTCACGTGGGCATTATTGGTAACAGAAAAGATTCAATTCTCGGTGAAGTAATAAATAAATATAAATAATTATTTGAAAACTAAAAATTAACAAGGTAGGTATAAATGACAGCGAGAATAATGATGTAGGCACCATACCGAATAGAATACCGCTATGTATATAAGTAGAAATACTTACTTCTTTGATATGATGTAACTAATTTGTTTCTATAATTAAATTAAAGATGCCTACAAGCTATTGATATATCTCCGTTAACTCAAAATATAATTAAGAGGATTTCTATAAGAGGTTTCGTTGATTGACAGTTCAGAACCAATACAAGGATATAAAGCACGACCTACATCAGATTAAATTGCTTTAATTATGTTTCGAGCAGCTCAAAAGCAATTGATCAGGTAGATATGAAATATACGACAAATTGCTGGGTCGATTCCAACCATTGTCAAGTGTTTCGTAGGCGTGTAAACAAAAGGACAGACAATAATACCAAGGCTCGATCTGCTTTCAGATAGCCTCAACAATTCGGGGCCTACCTTCGTCAAACTGAAGACTCCCTAATAATGCTGGCATTAGAATTTATGTCGAGCCCACCCTAGCCGGTTGAAATGGTCATTTTGAATGGAGCACCTGTCATTGTGATTTTTGGAGACCAGTGTTTACTAATGAAACTGTGGTAGGTACAATTAAATTAAATAACATAATTTTAATATATATTTTTGATCTGAGTAAAAAAACTTACGAAAGGATAGATAAGCAATGTGAGAGAATGAAAATTCTCGTTATTTTACAGATATAAAAACTTCAAAGCAAATGTTTCAGTTATTGCCTAGCACAATGTCCTAGTTTCTCGACTTAGCAATCGCGCTACATTGTCTGGAGACACAATGTTTATTACTTTTCTATGTCGTGTCAATACAAAGGCCAGATGCATAGGCGTGCGGTGCCCCGAGGCTACACATTTGGGATTCCAACCGAAGCTTCCTACTAAATCTCATTCTATTCCCGATAACAAACACACCCTTAAATCTATAACCATAAAGTTTAGTTTCCTGCCCATTAAAAGCAACTTTACGAAGCTTTTCAATGTATTATTTCGGCTGTTATCGCACAGATATCTGCTTTATTACATCTTGAGAATGCGAAGTGGCTGCTTTACGGGATATACGGATTTTATTGACATAATTTTATGGGTTTCGCAAAGGATTGTGAAGGCTGTTAGATAAATTGCAATTAAATTAAGATTTATTGCAGCAATAATTTTCCGTGAAATCTGATTTTGTGTAACCTCTCTTACTCGGCTATATTTAACGAACTGATTCCTTCCATTTTACCTGTATACATTGAGTAGCAAGAGTGACTAAGCCAGCTTTGATATTGGCTCAAAACGAAAATCCTCTTTGATAAGCCTTCATCTGCAGAGTGGTCCATTTCATGGCTTGTAGCTACAACCCAGTTAGTGTCAAACCGTCAGCTGCCTTATCTTTAGAGTCGGGTTGGAGGTCACTTGAGTTACCTTGATTTAAACTAGGCATGGTCTTCTTAAATATTAGGATACGAAATCGGCTAACATTATTTTTTGTTTTTATTCGACGTCATTTTTTTGTTCATATCACTAATCTTTTAAGAACAACTAAAAAAGTCTCATTTAATCAGTAGCACCTCCAGGGTCACATTCAAACGCCATAAAAAGTAAGTAAGTTCGTATGAACAAGTTTCCAACTCTGATCACGGAGTTTTAAGGCCGTCAAAAAAAAACTGTGAATAAACTTTGGTTTTTATTTAAAAGTACCTAATTTTTCATTTAAATTGTTTGTTTATTGATTTTTGGCTATGGTCTTTTTGTTATTCTTTTGTGTTATTTTCTTATTCAGGCAAGCTATAAAATAGATTCAATATGCGTAAACATAAAATGGTCTGTAGTTATACTTTTAGTTAAGTGAATAGTATCTAATGACTTTATGTTTTCCTAAGAAATAAAAATAAATAAAGTTAGGTAGTTCTACTCCGATTCCTTCGCGAGCACCAACACCATGAAATAATCAGGCCTGTAAAAAAATCCCATACAAACTTTAATTGATGTGAGATACAGGGGTTGTTTAAGTTTGTATGAGAACTTTTTAATGGGTCATCACAGAGAATTTTATAAGTATGTATGTACCTTGGGGATACAGGAGGTAGATGGGGGGGTCCCCATCTACCTCCTGTATCCCCAAGGTGCATTAAAAATTTCTTTCAAATGGTGTTTCTCATCCAAGACAAGGTATTAAACAGGTAAAGTATGTCGCGGTAAACCAATTTTCCGGCCACACCTGGAAGATAAGATGCCTACACTAATTACACCACAAACTACAGCATTCGGATCCTTCCAATACCTCCTTGCCAATTCCACCTTCCAGCAATTTGTGCCTCGTAAAAGAGTTTTATATCCACACGTAGACCGTTCTCTTTAAATATATTACATGTTCTGTAAATAAGTAAGCCTTTACAAATTATTTTGGTATTGGCTGAGTGGGGGAATGCAAACATGTGACCCTAAGGTGGCAGGTTCGAATGAATTTGCAATCTTAAAAAGCGCGTTGGCACTAGCTGTAAATAGCGTGAAGAAAGCAGCTTTGTAATTATAATGTAATAAAAATTGTTAAGCTATGACGGAGGCCTTAAGGCAGCTTATAAACTCCGTCACCAGAGTTGACGACTATCTTATATTAATATCTTACTTACTTTTGTAAGGTGATTTTAAAAAAAATAAGCATACAATGGCAAATGCATGTTTTCAAAGATCGATCCTTCAATAGTCCAATGAAATAAGGAAAAATAAACTGAAAACTTGCATACTACTTTACCTGGTCTTACTGTCTCTCATTCCGAGGTTGAACCCTAAAGTGTTTGGGTTACAATGTGTAGAGTTGAAGGTAATCCAAACAGTGGGTACAAACTATATACAAAAGTTTTGGGCTGCCTTTAGGCATTGTAGTTTCACTTAATACTGTTGGTACGTAAACTAGTTTTGGCAAACTAAATTCTAAGGCCTTTCAAATGATCGAGGCATTATTAAATATCCTTGAAATAGTTACAACTGTATTGTCTTTGACAGGAAATTTCAAAATACGGTGTTTCTGAATAGCTTTTGCCCGAAAATTTACTAGTCTATTGATTATTATACAGATGGGTTCTATGAGACGATGATGAATACATTCTCATAGCTATAGCTGCGTTATATTTGCCACATGATGTACAAAAGTAATGGTAGGACCACAATCTTCTTCTTTTTCTTCCCGCACTTGTACCTACATATTGCATTCTTCTTCCATTCCCCTCTGTCAGCCTTCATCACAACATGTACCTACAGGACCCCAATCACAACAACCTGCCTTGTTAAAAAATCCTAATCCTAACTCCGCTCACTTACGAGCGCGAAAAACCTTTGTAAATTGTAGTACGAATGCTTTCCATTTAGCAAAAAAAATCTTTGCCTAAACATTGGTAAATGACATTCAAAAGGGTTCGTGTACTACTCGTGGGAATGTCAGAGACCACCATAATATTAGTTCCGCCTATTTTGAGATCTTGATAATGGCAATGCAATGTTTACCAAATAGAAAACCAGTTTACGAATGCTTCAAACACAATTGAACTGGCAGTACCTATCTGAATGGGTATTAAAACCACAAATACACAACCACATAATATTTATATTAGAAAACGTCTGTACTGTGCAGTGTTTTCCGCAACGTCATTTTACGAGCAAAACTACAGAAAAATCAATAAAAATCTTGAGCTAAAGCTACTTCCGTTCAAAATTTAAACTATTTGGAGAACTCACAAACTTTCACAATTTTTATCGTGATAGTATTGTGCAAATAAACCAACCTGAAAACTAAATCACATTACACTGCAACGCATTAGTTACGAGAGCAAATGCGGGCTTGATAAATCCATGCAATAATGGTCATTAATGACACTGTCAAGTTGTGAATTTTCATGAATTTATTACGAAATGGACGATGCTATGTGGTCGAGAATCGCTTGTCCGTGTATTGCTGAGCATGCAATTTTAGTCTGAGAGCTTGTGATAGTTTGTTTGCCATATCGGATGGAGCAAGCTCTTGATATATTTTGTTTGTAAAAGCTATATCCGTTGGCTTTGAATAAAAACCCATAAAAAATAGAGAGGATTTTTGTTTTAGTAATAAACATTGATTGTAATGAATACAAGCTAAATAAATACTCAATCCAAATATGGTTTTTCATAGAAACTAATAGGCGTAAACATGAGACAGTAGAAGAGGTCGTCAAATTGGTTTAGCCGTTCTCAAAATATAATGCTTACCAACTTACATCATTCAATTTTAAATTATAGAAAATACTTTGTTTAAATTATGTATGTACCAGGTACCTATATTATTAGGATAATAACTATGCTTCCTCAATGATAATATAGAAGTCAATTACGATTATTTGACCCAATTTGTACGCGATTGGATCCTGATATATAATGCAATATCCCAAATTAAATTGGTAGCTGTTCCGGCAATCTTGATACGGTAGCTAAAGGGATCCATGGTTATTATATAGGTAACTACGGGTTAAGGGTAACTTACTGCACATATTAGCTCTTAGATAAACTGGTGATTTTGTCTAAATATAGCTAAGGTCTTATGCCATATTACAAACGCTTCGTATCGATTCTCTTTTAATACGAGTATAACCTTCCCTTTTTTGACACTTATGTATGATCACGTTTCGCCAATGAATACTAATCACATTTCCTCTATTTTTATCAAAGAGAATATAACCACTACGTTTAGTTTTTATTATGGAAGTTATTGTAGATAAATAATATAGTCATAGTGGTTATGTTCTCTTTGAATATGGTTAGGGGTAAGAAATAGGTAAACATGCAAAAAATAACGTCACAAATTTTGTATTTGAACAAATATCTGGGTTCGAAGGTCGTGGATTCTAATCCTGGCCAATCGTCAATGTAGTTTTAAGGTGAAGAACAACATCGTGAAGAAACCATTTAGCTTCCTAATAACGTCCGTGAGCTGCAACCTCTCAAAAGGAATGATAATTTCTAAAAAAGTTGAGCATGTTCTAAATCGTACCTCTGACATCTGAAGCGCTTCGAGCTCTACGATAACGTACCTATACCGCACCTTGTGGGAATCCTAGAGTCGTAATCATAATGACATGTAATTACATCAAAAACAAAACATTGTTGCCCCTTGACTCTGTATTAAACCATCTACATTAATAAAGACTTCACCAAACTCACGAACTTCACAATTTTACATATATGTTTATTCTTATTATAATAGGATTAGCAGAAAATGGGACGGCAGTGGGCAAATAAATAGCAAATTACAAGTCTCCGACCAACTTTCTTGAAAACTTTCCAAGCCCAGTCTGGGCGTAAGAATTTTTCAGAACGCTCATCACTGGAAAAGTTTGTTTAAAACTCGACTCTATTGAATAATTTTAATGGACATAAACAAGAAAAGTAGGGAAGTAACTGGAAAGTTGTCAACGAACTAAGATGGAAATTCTACTTTCTTACTTAAAAATGTGGTTAAGTTTGTATGAGATAGTGTAGACAACTCTGATTACAATAGTTTTCTGATTATAGCAAGGAAATGAGGCCCTTAAATTTGATATTTGTCCCGGGTCTAGATGTCTTTCTTTCTATAATATGTACATATTTACATAATTACAAAAAAAAAATGTGAAAATATTTCAGTCATCTGGTTACCATAACACAAGCAATAAGTTGCTTAGCTTGAGACTAGATGACGCCTTGTAAAATGTCCAAAGATATTTATTATAAGCAAAGCTAAAGCTACAGGACTCGCTAAACAATTACTATAATATTTCTTGTACTTATAGACACACATTTAAACATAAAAAAACGCTCACAACCAAGACCTTTTTAACGTAAAACCAAACGTACCCATGATTGCATGACATTTCCAACATATCACAGCTAAATATTGTAAGCTTCAATAATATAAAATCGTATTGCCGTACCAAAACGATTATTTTTCACCCGCGTCAAATATCGAGGATAAATTAAGCGTCCATGGACTTTTCGCGCTACTTTCTGAGTAGTTAACTTTTATGCGGACCGCATGGAGACTTTATCATAAAAATTTCCTCATATAGGCGCCGGGCTGTCGCGCTGTTAACTATAATGTGGTCTGCCATCGCTTCGATATAGAGCTCAACCTGAGTGTACAGACACAGCGGTAACAGAACCGCTGGGACACTTCTACCGCAGCTCGAAAGCTAATTCCTTATATTTGTTAACTCAACTTTGAAAAAAAAAATACTCAGAGTGAGGCCTAATATCCGTATTTTTGAATTTACGCTACTTTTGGTTTCATACGTTCCTGTTTGTACATCACAGCCGGCGCGACACAAAATGAGTTGTCTGCTAGCGGGACTTTAGTATGAAACCATATTCTGCGACTCACAGCTCACAAAATAACGCTCGTTTGGCCTCACCCTTATATATGGTTATCAATAATAATGCAGACTTCTCAACAAATCAGTACGTTCTTTTGCTATACATAAATCTCATCATAACAGCTAATAATATGATTCAAAGTTCTTACTTACGTGTAAGAGAGACTCGCGGTCGCTTTTGAAGCTGTTATTATTATTAATCTACAACTTCCCAAATAAGATAACTATCCATATAAGATACGGGATTTCGTGGGCACTGAACGCACGAGTGTTTATAGTTTTTGCCTGAATGAACTCTCTGATATTTTTAGTCTGTGGTACAGTCGCTTACAGTTGCGTAAACCGTTAACCGTATCACGTATCGCCCTTTAGGGCTGTCGCTTGTGAAATTGTGCTAAAGTGTTTATGGCCTGTAGAATCGTTCACGCAGGTGCGTGAATGGGAAACGGAAAATTAGTGCATTTCACTCGTGTTAAGTGAATGTTGGAAACAGTTTAAAAGATAATGCCATTATATTTATGGATACACATACATAGAAATAAACGAAATGAGAATTGTAAATTGAAATCAAACAGCATCTCATCACACTACCCCTAAATATACGGTAAAGCAAAGCATCGTGAGAAAAATTAAGAGCAACGATGGTCTTACAACTTGTCATAATTATGGAAAGTTAGCTTTTAGCTTTTTACCTCTACCTTGACTACCCCCTTAGTCATCTTCAAAGGATCTAAAATTGCCTAAGGATCTGAAAAGAAATGTCTACCGCTCCCTGGGATCAGTATCATCAGATACAGTCGTGATCGTATTTTTTTTTCACACTTGACTTGCTTTTGCAGATATCACATATTGGAACTATAAATAATTTAAACACAGCGCAAAATGGTAGTAGAAACTATACACCTAACTAAACTAAACTTTAAAACTTTTAATTTGCAATCTTTAAAACAGGGCTTTCAACTTTAACGAACATGTACAATCCTATCCAAAAATACCTGAAAAGGTTTTTAGATTCATCAAAATCTTGACAATCTAATAACTGAGAAATCATCTTACTAATAGTTTCAGCTCTCGGCGTACATGTTCCGTAGCCTAGAGGTCAGGCAGCACGGCTTAAGAGCGATCGCTTGTATCTACTCAGGTTCGAAGGCCTCCTGCCGGATCTGTTAACTTTTACTAAGATTTTTCATTTATATGAAATCCATAAGTGTGGTTTAACAATCTAATGACTGTCTCCGACTAGTATACAAAATAGCTTGTAGGTTTGTTGTTGTTTGTTAGTTTTGAGGCTTTGGTTCAGGAAAAATATTATGATACCTTTATAAAAGTACTCGATTGTCTGCCTTTATCTGTAGAAAGGTCGGTCGAGATCCTTTTTGATCCTTTTATCAAGAATGGCATCAAGTTGTTATCTCAACAAAGTCCTAAGCACTACAGTGTCCCGTTATGCGTAGGCAAAGATTACCTCCTCACGCTGTATTATTCATCTAGTAAAAATGTCAAGACCTAAGTTTTTTTTATCAAGTTGAAGTTAAAAAAAACTACTGCTACTTAAACCTTGAAGTGAAAACAAAGTGAAGCCTATTTCAATATTGTTTCAAAAATTTCAATTTTGTTTTTGTTGTCTATATTTTACAACACAAATACAGGGAGACAAATAAAGTTTATGGTTTGAAAAAAAGTAACGATGGTCAAGCTAATCTTAGAGCTGGCAGTACCGTGCGAATACAAACTTGGCTCTGGTGGTATAATCCTCACTTTAGTGTGGCTCTACCCTCATTCCATTTCATTACGGCCACGACATGACCTGATTATTAAGACACTGCTATAAGCCGTTCTGTTGTGTCTGATTTTGGGTTTAGCTGCTAATAAATAGTTCTGGCATGTGGGGCATTATTTTTACATAATATGGCAGTTTTAATCATAAAAAACCGGCACTTGCGTTCCTGACAATTATTTAAGTTATCATAATCATCAAATATATTAGACTCATGTCTTACCTACTGTATCATACATTTAGTGAATATTCTCAACCATTGAAAATTTCAAGGTGACTTGATTTAGTGTGGTCTTAGCCATATTTGGTGGAAATCAGACCAGCCATTTCCAAAATAATCAGCTCTGAACCCTGAATTTGAGAGGGGGATCCTCCATAATTTTGACTTTGGAGAAATGTTTCAGCTCAAAGCATTAGGATTCCACAATATTATCCGTGTCGGCGTTTATTTTAATTTATACTTTATACTCCTTTTGGGCAGGTTACCCTTAAACCTCGTTTTACATTTAAAATTTTGTTAACACCGTAGGTATCATTTATAAAATTTACCTGTCAAAAAGTTAAGGAAACTTATTACGTTAAACAGCAAACGGGGCTCAATAAAGCACAAAGTTTGGCACACACCTGGGAAATCATCTTACTTACGACAACATGTATCAATTGCCTAAACTGTACCCTTTTCTTGAAAATTATCTTTTACTTCGTAAAAATTCAAAACGGACAAAGAGTGTATTCCCCATGGCACTTGAGACTTTCTCTCAGATATGAATTCATGATCTATTAAAGATGTGTTACCAAACCAATCGATCGACCCATAAGACAACATTATGAGGTACCTATGTAAAAATACATTATTTTACTAACATGCCCACATTTTGCAAAATTGAATATTCCATACGTGACAGATTGCAAGCCCATCGCCGCTATTAGGAAGCCAACTGGTTTCCTCACGATGTTTTCCTTTAAGCAATTTTTTTTTATTAAACGCTTAATTTTATTAAATCTCGTATTTTGTAAGTATTAAAATCTGTGACTAGGTCTTATTTAAGGACTGCACGAGTCACGAGTTTTAACATCAGGGCAACTTACTAAAGTTTTACTATCGACATTTTACAAACAGATATTCCACGTGACAAGATACAAGTTTTTCCCCAATTGCAATAAGCGAAAAGAAATAAATATTCTAAAAAAATATATAGGTTCACTTATTTGTAAAAATGTTGACTGGAGCAAAAAACTCTATTCATGTTTTGTTAAATTTGCTGTTAGAAGATAAAAAGTTAACTGCATTTGAAAAGTTATTTATAAATCTTTTTTATGGAGACGCAATTATGAACAAAAACAACGTTCAAAGTTTATTATTTTGCATCAAAACCAGCGATAGAGATACGCGATCAACCGCTCAGCTTTTGTTTGAATACATTTGTTGCCGCTGAAATGGTAAGGCAATAGGCAATCCAGGTCATTGTAGTGGATGGAATTGCGAATGTAAGCAAAGAGGTTTTTTACACGTTGCTTTGTGGAGTCAAAACGTAGTTGCATGATGGATTTTGCTTGAAGCTCGACACAAGATTATTTTGTTTAAACCTACTGATATAATAAACGCGAAAGTTTGTATGGATGTCTGGTTATTCTTTCACGCAAAAACGAATAAAAGAATTTGGCTGAAACTTGGAAAATTCACAGTTTACGACCTAAAATAAAACAAAGGCTACTTTTTGTATAGTTTAATATCACGTCAAAGCCACGGACAGAAGTCTTTAACCCACTCCTGGGTAAAGGCCTTCCTTTGCGTATGTCAATCTCCACGATCTTTCGCTCGTAAAGAACAAATATATCGACTGAATTTAAGGTCAATGTAGTTACCAAAATCCGTAAAGAAGCAAATAGCATCCTCTCCAAACAATACAAACTAATTTCCATAGACAAATAAACCAGGTGGCCCTGTAACAAATAGACACGTGTATGGCTAACATAAAAGCGAATTACTGGGACTCATGTTTCGTGTCGATAAATGGATTCAATACACAACGGGTTATAAATGGCATCGTTTCAACATACGCTCGTTTAGAGGCATTATGCTCCAATATCTGGTGAGTATGAGATCTACATCCATGTTAGAATAACAAGGTTGTAGTACCATATAGATAACATGTTGGCTGATTTTGAGATAAAGGTACCACTGAATATGGGGGGTTTATGTTCGGCCGATTAGTCTAACTAACACCACATTTTGTATGTTATCCTATAATCCATGTTACTTTTAATAAATGTAACACAAACCTAAGTCTATTGACGTTCTATTGGGGCACCTTTAAAAAGTAATGCCCTACATTATGTTTTTAAGTGTGAACAGTAACGGTTATAAAATGGAAAACAGTAGTTCTCTTAAATAAATTAGGCAATATAAAAACTCAATAAGTCCTAAAACTGAAACTGGGACGAAAAAAGCTCTGTCTGTCGTTTATTGTAGACAATTATTTATTATGGAAATAGGTTTCCTCGCTCTACTGCCAGTTGTATACGCAAATGCTGACTTTGTAGCTATTCTTTTTGCTATTTTATTTATTTATTGAACGACTTTGGGAGAGACGATACAATTTTCAACTTTACTGTGTTCGAAAGAACGGCGAAACAGTATTTTTCTCGTGTATCTCAAAAATTATATATATCTTATCATGTTGAATATTATTGTAAATCATCTTGTTTGTATTGGATACATTTGTTTGTAAGTATTGAGTTTTCTTTTGGATACTTCCGCGGTTCACAACAATAAATACCTACATGTAAGTCTTTGTAGTACGAATGGCAATTTATTCCTCACAAGTGCTTCAACGTAACATTGTTTCTTTTACTTTCGCTTGCTTCTTAAGGACAAAGGAATTGTAAGTACCTACTAAATATTTTAGATTTATTGTAGTAGGTAGAAAGTAGAAATTTAATGTAACTCTGTGGATTTTACTTTGGAATGCACACTCTCACACATGTATTTAGTACCCTTACGTGTTCGTCATTTACTTTTCTCAAAAGTATTTTAATTGGAAAAGGCACAACTCTATATACCAAAAAGTATTAAGTGGCTGATTTTATTTAATGTAAATATAGGTTTAAAATAATCAGTATCGTGTGGTTACCCAAACTGGGGGTATGGTGCATTATAAATTGTTGTTCTGAAACTGCGCGTATTTTACAAGCTTTCGGTAGCGAAGCCAGGGATAGCTCACTATCCGATAAGGATAGTGCTATTTTTTGTAAAATAAGAGGGATGGATAGAGATAATTTTATTTGAATCTGGAACTTAAATACATCGTGCCAATCATAGTAGGTCAGTTTATGTAAGAGCAAACTGATTTCGGAATATTAACCAATGAACTGTGATTTTTGGCACAATGTATCGTTTTCGGTTTTGCGAGTAGATGGGCAGGAACTCCGATTCGAACATTGAATTTGTGATTTGTGGTACCATATCGAAGTTCCTATTTAGTGCAGGAACATTAATCATTAGGTGTTATTTTATTATTTTATCCAGAACATGCTAAATACATTTTACAAGTATAATAATACAAAAAAACGAGCAATGCTCGGTCTTCCAGCTTGTTTACATAAAACTTGTTTACATAATTATATTTTTGAATTCCTAGAGTAAAGTATTTATATCAAAGTGATGCCCCCATACCTAACTCCGGCCATGCATAGGTACATGCATGTATGCATGTGCATATTGCCTCATGCATCACGCGACACGACGCGGGCTGATGCGCTCTCGGCTAGAATAACGGTCATTTACCCACTTTATAATCCGCTTTAATGGCCTTAGACGTTTTAAAGTGATTTAGATCATCAGTTTGGGCTCGATGCTACACGAGGTATCAGTTTTAGTTACGGCTTCGCTCGGTTATTGTTTTTCAATGTTATAGCGCAAATATATTTACAAAACTCACTCAATATTGAATTTAATTTGAAAATACATACTTATAAAACCTTTGATTCAGAAGGGATTGGAAACGGTTATTAAATATTGTTGTTTTTTAATTCTCGTGGCATGCTTGATATATCGAAAATTATCAGTCCCGGCTTCGATAGGCCACGGACATGACAAAAGTCTAGAGGTAGCCTTAAAACTCTGTCATTAAAGTTATTAACAAATCTCATAAGAACCTAGATACATAAAAATACAATAATAATAAAACAGGACCCGTGAGCCCTCCCTGGTCTTTCTATAGGTATCCATTCGTGTTCTATGTCGCGCCAAGGGCAACAAAATCAAAACACAAACCCGTATTCTAACAATACAATTCAATTTGAAAACTAGAACAAAACAAAGTGGAAATGGAATTAGAAAAGAGTCGATCGTATTATGTAATACCAAAATATCTAACAATGCAAAATGTCGCGATAATCTGCAAACAATTTATTATACTCGACACGATAAAGTCAGAATTTCCAATCGGCCCAAAAGATTGATCACAGTTTGTCCATTAACAAAATGTTATGCATTTACATTTCCCTTCGAATCTAATGTTCCAGATCCGTAGACGTTTCGTAGCAGTTCGTAGAGCTTCTACGAAATAATCATCATTATTCTCAAGTCTAACTTCCTCCATTCCTAGCCTAGTTTTAGCCCTCCCTTTATTTGTGCCATCTAACACTGCAGTCATGTGCTTATCTTGAATATAGTTTACCATAGGAATAATGAAATGTTCTAGTTACGATCGATTTGAAACTATAAGGTAGGTACATTTTTGTTAATCTTATTGAGGTAGGTACTTATTGCACCTTACTTATTGTATTGCGTTTATTTGACCAAATAATTTATTATTATTTGTTTACCTTCTATTAATGCGCAGAGTACCTACTTATCTACTGTTCTTAAAATCTGTGACTGAAACAAACCATATTATCTCAACCTAATCTCATCAGAGCAGCTGAAAAAATATCAGGACATGTTGGATTTACTAGCTGCTTCCCTGTCAGCTCAATCGGAAGAGTAAAAGACAAACATGAAAGCAATATGGTACAAACAAACGGAATTTCACGAATATGCAGTCGATCGCCTGGAAAAAACATCGCGGCAAATACCTCCCGGTTATAAAATGTGGAGCGTGGCAGGGTCGCACCATGAAACCTGCCAAACATTATGAATGTCTCGATATAGCGAAGTTTTATTTTTATCAAGCTATTTCAGCTTTACTGCTTATTTCTACAATATCGTAGCTTTGTAAAAATAAAGATAATTTTATTCTGAATAAATAAGATGTAGTGATGCGAGATCTCACAATTTATTATTATAACGTGAAGTAAGGTTATTTGTGTTACGACTGCTTTGAATAAGTATTAATAAATGAATGAGCTAGAAAAACATGGATGAAACCATAACCGCTTAGGTACCTACCGCAGCAGCTTATGCAAGAAATACTTAGCATCGGTCAATGCAAACATCGCATTAGGTAGGTAGGTACTTACTAAATTTTTTAGCTGCTTAAGTATTTTGTGAAAAGTAAAAGGGATTACAAACTTTTTTTCTTTAAAAAAATTTAATAAATAAACCTCTACTTACAACATATAGTAGCTATTTTCTAATAAAATAAATGACTTAGTTTAGTTACAATATAAGAAAAAATATCCTATACTTACAATATTAGTTACTAAGAAATTACCGATTTAGTTATGTCGTCTAAGTCCAGACTAGAAAGGTATTACTTATTTTTAACAGACTTAAAAAAAATGAACGTTAATTATTAGACTGAACTATGTGTCACCAAGTAGGTACCGAAATATTAATTAATGGCAGAGAATCAAGTTTATTGACTTACCCTTATAAGCCCAATATTTTCGCAACGCGACAGTTTCCCAACAAAATTATGTACAGATTTTCTAACCAAATTAACAAAATCCCTGTCATAAACCCGGATTCCTGGAGGGCAGGTTTCAATTATGGCAAGACTGTAACTTAGACAAGGCATATTACCATCGATTGTCCGATATTGCGGCTGTGGTAGAGTTTCCTGGGTGGCTAGATCAAAACGCTGCTCTAATTAATCTAAAGTCTAAAGTCTTAGCATCATCTACATAGACTACCTAATAAGTTACCTATACCTATATACCTACAGAGAGGCAGTCGCTCAAGCCAGACTTAGATGAGATTTAGATAAATTTTCCCACAAATTAAAGTTTCTAACTAAAAAGGCTTTTAAATTCTGTTGAAGGATTTGGGACACGGTAAAGCAATCACTTTTCTCATTTAATTAGGATTTTGTTTGCGCTCCACTACGGAGACTTTGATAAATTTCAGAGAGTTAGTGATTCTGTTAGCCTCTATCGATAGAGCACACGTTTTCAGCATCCGTCCGTACCTACATGGATAGACCTACCTACAGCGAACAAACATTTATACTTTCAAAACTTTCAATAAGACATGATAAATTACTACATGTAATACTACCCCCATTGTACCTACATGTTTAAAAAGGATTATGATGGAAATGTCTACCGCTCCCTGGGATACAGTCGTGATCATTATTTCATCTTTTTTTTTCATTTCATTTCAACTATTTACCTAGTTTAAATTTTTTACGGAAATAATTATCCAAGGCTGGACAGATAGGTACACAGAAGAGACGTAAGACGGACGTCCAACCAATTAAATTAAGTGTACCGTCGAGGCAAAGACCCGTCAAGGTAGCCTTTCGAGGTATTTGAACATGGAGAAATCATCATTCGAACTAGAGCGACCCCGACTTGGACACGTTTTTATTTATTTTTCACGTTTTTATACAAACATGCTACTGTGGCATCGTCAAGCATGTTTCTATGTCCACAGAACAAATCGAGTTAATGATCTAACTAAGACATGCCTATGTTAAGTTTCTCAATAAGTATCTACATAAGTGATAATTGAATTGTACAGTGAAAAGCAATCTACGACACGCTACAAACGTCTACGCAAGTGCTACGAACGTCTACGAACTGACTACTGTCTTTTTTAATCTTCTGATTTTGAAAGGTTCAAAATATTATCCGTTATAGGTACTCTACGCCTCACCATTCGAATAAGCATCTATAACTATGATTGTAATGTAACAATACTTAAAAGTCACAGCTATGTGTATACAGCTGAGTTTTCAGGCTTAGGTAGGTACTGAGGGGAAGTCTGAAACCGTGCAAGTTATTTTGGGATTTGCGTAGCTCGATTCAAAAATAATAAGTTCAGCGCTTAATTTTTTTTATAATTTTTATACCTACTAGATAGGTAGGTAGGTACCTACTTATATTTTGTTTCTATGAATGGAAATAAAAAAAAAGGTTTTTGTTTATGAGGCTTCTTTGCTTGATCATGATAATATGTTTGGATACATTTATTACGATGGCTACCTAAGCACCAAAGCGGTTAACACCTTCAAAGTGTAATTTCTATTTGATTTTGTTATGCATGCAGTTTTATACTGTTAACAGCGCCATCTATCTAAACAGCTGGAAAGTAAAATGATAACTCATCAGGGCTCTCTCTGTTTACAAACGATAGCAGATGGCGCTGTTCCGAATTAATTTATTTACTGAATAGCCAAAAAGCTTTGTGATAGCTCATATTTAAAGTTAAACAAAAAATACTTATTAAATAATTCCTATTACATCATACAAAAAAAAGTTTTTTTCTTTACAAGTCTGCGTCAATTTTCATCTATAGGCTTGTCTATGGATGGTATTTGTTATCTATAGGCCCGGGTTATTTAGACGAGCTTGCTGATTGAGTGTAAAAAACCTAAACTAAATCAAATCAAACAAAATGTCTTGCTTGATTAATGAACAGATGAAAGATTTGTTTTGTTTTCGTATTTGATTTCCTTCCTGCAGTTTCTGTATAAATGTTTGCATTGCTATATTTGAGAGTTTAAAATGTGGAAGTTATTTAGTCAAAATGAAAACGATCCTGCCGTTTATCTGAAAGTTGAGACGATTGAAGATGTTATCGAAACTCCCGAAGATCGGCTGCGGTACAAAATTACAGTAACGAATTACAATAAAATGTGGTGCGTTGTTTATAATAATGAAAGTATGATACAGATGATGCTGGTAAGCGACTTTCATTTAAATACGTAGTTTCTTAGTTTCTTTAAATAGGTACTTAGGTACCTAATAATTAATAATTATTTATTTCGGAACATACAAATAAGGTACAGATTTTTGGGAAATATCGGTGATACCTGCAGTAGTTATTAAAACTGTGGCGCAGATACCAACGCCCACCTTCTTAGACTCAGCGTACAGTTTGTTTCTAGGGAAATGAAGGGTAGGTAGGTACATAAAGGTTATGGTATATTAGGTGCACAATGGCTGATGTAGGTAATACCTAATGAGAGTGAATGATGAGGTGAAAGAGTTGTATCCATATCCAGGATCTAAGCAACTGGAGATCTGTCTGTGGTCTCTGCCTACGAATGAGGCATGATTTTATGTAGGTACCTAAATATATTTGTGTACGAATTCATGTTATTGAACCTAATTACTTGACCTAGCTTACTAAAATACTGTTCACTTTTCCTACGGAAAAATTACTCTCTGACAACAAATTAAAATTCATAGCCTGTAATTACTCAAAGCATATTGTATCAAATGTATGTACCTACCTACTAGCTGTATTTATAAAAAAAAATCGGCCTGAATTTCAGAAAAGCAACAGAGGTACAGAAACAGAGGATAAACAAGCATTTCTAGATATTGGTCTACAAATGCTGCATGACCCTAAAATGTTGAATGAAAAAGTGTTTATGGAAACTCAAAGTGGAAACTTGAGTGTAAGATTGCTTTGTAAAACTCCAATTGTTCTGAGAATGAACTTTACTTTAATACTATGTTCCCCTGAAGAGGTAAGTGATTATTTTTTTACTATAGAATGTTACAATACTAAGCCTATGGATATAAGAATTAGAAATAATGTTAACTTCTGCAAAATGTGGATATTATCAAATAGGTATGTATTTATTTATACATACCTATCTCATACATACCTCTGACTGCAAAAAAGGACTAAAGATATATGAATAAATTTGTCTACCGCATTGGAAATACAGTTGTGATCTAATATTTCATTTACTTACAATAAGTTACAATATTTTACAATAACATTCATTAACCTCATAGTATCAACAATATTCCGATGAAATAGAGAAGAGTTCCTCCTACCTTTATAATGTGAGTAAGGCGGCCTAAAAACTCCATCACCAGAGTTGGCCACTTGCTCATACGAACTTACTTTCTTTTAATGTGAGTTTTGTAGTATTTATCTTATTGAATTAATAAAATTAGACTTGCAATACAGTTTACTAGTTAACTAGCTTACACGACCGCAGCTTCGCTCGCGTGGTACCTACCTTGATAAAATATAGCCTATGTTTATTAGGAAAGTCCATGCTAGGTACACAATAATTTTAGAAATCGGATGAGTTGTTTCGGAAGTAACCCCAAACATGCAAACAAACAAACCAACTTTACCTCTTTATAATAGTACCTATAGTATAGACTCATATCAACATATTAATAACGAAAATAAAAGAAGAGAAGAGGAAGAGATTTCCTTCAGCGATGAGGTTGCCTATTGTTTTATTGTATTGTTTTGTTCTTTCTATTTCTTTTATGGTGTGCAATAAGTCGTATTCTATTCTATTCTAATATCCTCAGCTGTTGGATATGATCCTAGAAAAAACAATCAATTTTTAAATTTTCAGTTTTACCAATCCATCACTCGGCCATTATTAGTGGTTATAAATGACCTGCAAAACAGTGAAAAGAAGTTAAGACAACATTTAATTAAAAAAGATGGTGAGATCAGAGGCTTTATGGATATGGTGCCAGAAGGCAGTCCTCTTAGTAAGTATTTATTAGGTACTTACTCAAAGCAAACATGTCGCACTGACACAGGATCTGATGAGTCACATCAGATCCTGTGTTCAGTTCGTTGGGAACACTTCAAAGCATTATATTTATCATCATTATTATGCACATCAAAAGTTGCTGACGAGACATTGTTTCATTCACAATACAGTTTTTTTTTACTTTTGACATCCAAAGGTTTATTTTAGTGGGTGTTTGTGTTTTTTGATAAGATCTTATCTCATGATTTTGACAAGCTTACAGTAGGTACACTTTCAGTAATCATACTGTAGGTAACTTACCCATTCATTTAACCATATAATTGGCAGGTGAAATAGCCTGTAAGTTACACACTAGTAGGTAGTACCATAATTAGGTATTTTAGTCACAAACTTCAAATTAAGCACATTAGTCTCAGCAAAAGAATACTAGTAGTCTCAGGTAATGTTACTAGGCAAGTATAGTTAAAAATTTCTACTATATTAATAGCTTTGTTTTATTTATTCCAGTGCGGTGTTTAAGAACAGAGCCATACAATGACGTAAAACACATGAAAATCCACAGCGCTGTAGACAAATTGTTTGGCACAGATCCTGTTGAGGTCTCACCAGGGCATATAATACGGAATGGACGGCCATTACCAATTCAAGCTGATGAATCGGGCAATCAAGAAACTTTGTAAGTATTTGTTGGATGTAGAATACCGCTTGTGCAGCAAGTGGCCAACTCTGGTGACGGAGTTTTTAGGCCGCCTTACTAGTGATAGGTACCTATGAACATATTGAATATGTATGTTGGGTAAGTTTTAAAAAGGGCTGGAAAATAATTATGTTAGTGTATATTATGGGGCCATGTGTCTGGGTGTTTTCTATGTATAACATGTATGTATATACAAAAAAAAAATTTAAGTAGGTATCTATGTAGTTTATCAGTCATCTGGTTACCATATCACAAGCATTAAATTGCTTAGCTTGGGATCAGATGACGCTGTGTGAAATGTCCAAGGATATTTATATTTATATTTATATATTTATGTTTTGACTAAAATAATTGAGTAAGAAGTTTATGTAAGAAAAAAAATTATAGTACCTAGTATGTATGGTCCAAGTTTTACTTAATCCTAATAACCTAATAGTAAACATTATGCTAGAAGTAGGTAATCTATCCTTGTATTATTATTTTTATTATTATTATTATGAGCCGTGATGATCCCACTGCTGGGCAAAGGCCTCCCCCCACTCTTTTCACACCTCACGATCCTCGGCAACTACCCTCCAGTCCGGCAAAAACTGGTCGATCCTTGTATTAATTACTAAATTTATTAAACAAGCTATCTGCTTGTTTGAAAGCTTTTAATGAATTAAATGTAGCACTTTATTACTCTTTCAAAAGTGTATAATATTTTTCCAAACTATTTCAGACCCAATTTCAAACCCGGTAGAGAGACAAAACATGCACTATTAAGTAAACCTATAAAACCAGAACCAACTGAATCTACGCAAATGACCTTACAACTTCAGATACCAGCGGTTAAAAGTGAACCGCTCAACAATGTGGTTAAAAGTGAACCAAATTATGTGAACCCAGAAGAGGTTAAAAACGAACCAATTGATACAAATGATCTTAATCATGGTATAACTAATGGTGGTATATTAGAATCAGATATCATTAATAAATCAAAACATATAATAAACGAATCAGCTTGTAGAGAGAATGTCGCAAATCTAAATAATGATTTAAAAGGACAAATTAATAACATGTGTGGGCATAACAGTGCAACAGAAAACACTGATAATTCTGGGTTAAATAATCATAGCAATCAAATAGATACAGATTATACACATACTCTATCATCGGGACAAATACAAGATTCAATGAAGGTGTCTAATGCCACAGAAAGAACGATAGAGACGCAATCAGAGCAAACAATGAATATGGAACGAAATTCACCTGACACTAATCCAGAACAAAAACCAAGTACACCTAAGAAGCGAAGAAAGAATTTAAATTACTGAACTGTAAGCAAAATTCCAGTTTCAATGATTTTAACTTCGTTAATAGGCATCCAATTTAAACATCTAAAGGGAATATTATAGTGCCTTAGGTAATGACTGCAGTTAAAACCTTACGTTACTCACGAATTTATATGAGCTAAAGAGAAAATTAACCATGAAATTTCACAGGTTCTACTTATACAGGTTATGCTTTAATAAATTTGTTTTGTGTGTAAATAAGTACATATGTGGTAGGTATTTCTAATACTTTTTTTTTGCTAACCTATCATGTCCCACTGCTGGGCAAAGGTCTCCCCCTTCAACTTTCACTCTTTGGTCTAATACTTATTAAAAAGATATTGTATCTTTTGATTTGTTTGTCTGTTACATTTTGTCCGATTTTTTAAATGTTTTTACTATTTTAACTAGTCACTTTAATAACCTTTACTTTCGACGTGCATTAAAAATATATTTTTGACTGTATGGATGTTATTCGTAGTATAAGTAAGTAAGGTTATTTGGTAATAAAATAACAAAATGCTTTATAAAACTTTATTGTTAAATTGAACTTTAAAAACTAACGATTAGTATGGCTCTTGTGCTGTATAAAATGTTACTACTAATGTGATTTATTGGAGAATGGGTAGTCTTAGTTCTAAAGGCTGATTACATAAGCTAATACCAAGCGTGTCCCAATCCGTTGTTTAGGTAAGAAATACCGTATATTATGTACTTATATTATAAACAGCCGTTACGAAAGAGCTAAACAGACGTATTGACAGCATGTGAAACAGAGATAGCAATATTTCCGAGCACTGCGACACTAATCGCAATAACTATGTTCACTCCGGTCAACTTAGACTGCGCATTAAGTATTATAGTTGGTTTCGCGCGTGACTGAGACAGAGTTACAATGGATAACTTTGTAAGAATGAGATAGCATGATTTGACGAGAGGCACGAGGCGCATTCGCTAACTGAAATTCACTTTATTGGGTCGCAAGAGTCGCTATTTAAATGGATGTTTTCGCGGTGTGGGTATTTGTACAAGTTGTATTAAATATTATTGCTAATAGCTACTGAAATGCACAAAATCTTATAATTACTGCATTGTTCGTGTCATATCGACCTAGCTTATCCTAGACCATAGGCTAGCTTTTTACTGTAGGTAATAGCAATCACAGAAGAAGAGAGATTTTTTTTTAATGTGTAACCAGCCTGCTATATTGTCTTGTCATTTTTCGATAAATTCTACGTAAAACCGTATTTTTTCTCTGCTCTTCTGTTTAAATCTTTCCAAGAATGCTACCAGTTACCAACACCCAAACAGATTCGATTTACTTAAATATATATTTAACAGCAATATGTCATTGTTAGTGTTTTATAGAACTTATCAAAAGACATAATTTTTTGGTGAGTAAAATAATTGTACCTACCTTACTTACCTAATACCAAAGACGATTTATCTAGTCGTCTTTGCTAATACTTAGGTAGGTACCTTATAAACAAAGGGCACGCTAAAATAATATGAGGACAGAAGCTTTGGTTACAATACATGTTAGTACCTACACACATAATAATTTCACTAAACATAATTTACCTATAAAGAATTAGAGCCAATTATTCTTTAGTATTCGTTGTGTTTATAGCAGAAACATCTATGGACTTATTCTTAAAAATCAGTATGGGAAAATTTAGGACCAGCCCTTCATGAAATTCCCTAATATTTTTTTTTGTTCTTGCAACAATTGCACACAACATTCACGCTAGAAATACTTCAATCAAACCAGCAATTTTAATATTAAAGATGGCTTACAATGGCAGTAATTTTTTTTTATATTTCAGGATATTTTTTTTTATTTTAGGCAACCTAAGAAAGTACAATGATAAAAAAATTAAGGCCCATTACTTATTCGAAGCCACGTTTTTGTGCAGTAGTCACATCATTTTTGGATTAATGTATAAGCCTTAACTAACTTATTTTTCCTTCTTTTTTGGATCAATGTAACTTATTTTTCCTAATTGAAATGGGAAAGAAGGAAGGGAGGCCTTTGCCCTCCAGTGGGACGATATGGGCTAGAAATAAATAAATAAAATATTATTCCAAATTGCGCTAATTTTTGTAAATCTCCAATCAAATCTCATTATTTGTAACAAATTAATTAAATACAATTTACATCTAATTGCGCTTTGAAAACATTTTGAAATACCTAGGTAGGTATTTAAATTCGATAGATATTAAGATGTGCCTACGAGTTAATAATACTTATAAGTAAGACAGGCTTCAGAAGATTTAATTGTCATCAAAAATAAAATATTATAATCGTGAAACTTTCTTGTTCTGGTGTGAGAGATATACACTCTGTCAAGAAAGTACCGGGAAAAGATTAATAATTCACAAAATATTTGTTATTTATCCAAATTTTTTTTATCACCTTCAAAGTATGCTCCTTCAGTAACGATACACTTACGCAAACAAATAATCCAATCATCAAAAAAAAAAATTAAACGCTGTTTCCGGAATTGAGTTCAGTTCTCGCCGCGAATTCTCCTTTATGTCTTCTACCGATTGAAAACGGATGCCACGAAGTGGTAATTTGAGTTTAGGAAAAAGAAAGAAGTCGGCTGGAGCCATATCTGGTGAATATGGTAGTTTCTCAATGGTATTTGTTGAGTGTTTAGGTCAAAAATTTGGTCACAGTGATGCCCTTGTGCGAAGGCGCATTATCGTGGTGCATAATCCAAGAATTTTCTTTTAAGAAATCTGGCCTTTTTCGTCTAATTTACTCTCTACTGGTACGGATCGACTCGTGAGATACAGAAAATTCAGCGGCTATCTCTTTCAAAGTTGAATGAGGCTTTTCAGTCACTATTTCCTTCACTTTTGCGATGTTAACTTCAGTTGCAGACGTTGATGGCCTACCAGAGCGAGGCAAATCTTGCATCACATCTCGACCGCTTTTGAACGCTTTGTACCACTCAAAAGCACATGTTTTTGATTAATTCGATTCACCGTAAGCCTTCTGTAACATTTTCAGTAACTCCGAACACGAATTTCCATTGGCAATGCAAAATTTAAGACAAACTCTTTGTTCGATTTTTTTGTCCATTATGAAATTCGCAATACACACTAGATATGATATAACTAAAAACAGCACTGTATTTAATATAAATAACAGATGCAACTCAAATTCCGCCCCAAAATGGAAAACAGTTGTACCAATCTAACAACAACAGAAAAAACAAAATTTTTAATTTGGAACCATAAACAAATCATCAATTCCCGATACTTATTTGACTGAATGTATTCTTTCTCTCTCTTTCCCTTTTTAGAAATAAACGAAAGAACAAGGACCACTGCTATGCATATTGAAAATTTAAATGTGCTTATTATACGAGTAATCCAGAACAATTTTTTCAAGAATCCAGAGCAAATGACTCAACGCCTACATCTACTGACTAACATAATGTTTGCAATTACTGTCTCCTGAGATTAGTTTTAAATAGTTTGCTCAGCAAATCGAATGCGTAGGCTTCTCTTTGAAGATATTTAAGGGGTAGTCTAAATCTACATAAGTATCCACATTTTGCAAAGTTAAGTAACATTCCATACGTGACAGGTTGCAAGCACGCTGTTAGAAAGCTAACTGCTAGTTTCTTCACGATGTTTTCCTTCACCGTTTAGAGCTCGTGTTGATGAGCATATTTATTTTTCCAAACGACAAATCCATTGATGCAGGCCGGTTTCGAATTCACAACCTTCGGATCGAAAGTCGAGGCCCGCAGCTTTTTTTTAACTTTTAGTCTCAGCATTAAATGCTAGAACCAACTTCTTTGCTAGAAGTTTAGTTATCTTACCTAAGATTTTTATTGTAAAATCGCAGTGCATTTGAAATTTCGATAGTTGATTTAAAATAGCGCACGTTACGCGTGAAGCGAAGACTATACCTATTTTGCAATACGATGAACAAAATCGGTTCTACGGATTACAAGACGCAGTTTATGACGTCATACCATAAATTTGAAAATGTCTGCCCAAAAAACTACTAAGTTAGTAATTAGTAAGTATGTAGATTATGGTAAAGATTCGTTTGAAGGTACCTAATCCATCCCGTGTTACATAGGTAGCACCTACCTATCTAGGTTAGGTACTTATACTAAGTTTCTTTCTACTTTATTTTTATTAAAACTTGCCCAAGATTATGACCGAAGTTTCGTGTTTTATAAGTCTTGGGATTCCTCTTATTTACGTTACTTTGATAGAATAAGTTTGTCAAGGGATGAATACCTGAATTGCGTTTGATAAAACTCAGCGTATTTGACATGTATTTTACATAGGTGCCTACTAAGATACAGTTAGGTACCTACACTACATACCTACACTACAATGATTCAAATACACCGAGCTGTAAATTGGAAACCTAACAGCTACATTTCGACACGTCTGTCTCTGATTCTGATGGTTTTATCACGCTGTCTCTTTCTTTCAACTCGAATGCATCAGCCTGAAAAGAGATAATATAAATTAAAAAAAAAGGAAAAACAAGGAAACCCCCGATACTAATGCAGCATAGCTGAAATCACTCTAAATTGACATCTTTAAATAAAATTAAAACCTCACTTAAATCGGTTCATCCGTTATGAAGCTTTGATGCCACTTTACATACAAACTGATAGCACCTTTCTTTTTCCTCGGTGGTTCAAAATAAGAACCCTGTTCAAGAAGGAACAGCAAAATAAACCATAGATACAATAATGGTTTATTTTGATCAAAATTATTTACCTTTGAATCTCTGTATTCTCGTATTTTTCTGGCTAAAGTCAGAAACGCTTCTTCTATGTTTATATCGCTCTTACAAGACACTTCGAAAAACGGCATGTCAAAATCGTCTGCTATCTGAAATATTTAAAATATAAGTCACCTTGGATTCTAACAATTTGATTCATAGGCAGTATTTGTTTTGATGAAGTCTATTGCAGCCTAATCAGCCTGTTGAATCTTTCCGTAGGTTACATTTTTTGTATTGTGTTTCAAAGATGTCTGACTATACGAACCTTTTGTCCTCGTTCTCTGGGAACTGCTCTGTGGTTATCGTGAACATCACATTTATTTCCTACAAGCACCTTGATTACATCTGGTGACGCATACTGCAACAAAAAGCACACCCTTATAAATAATATTCAAATGAAAGAGGTAAATCAGGTTACATTGATTCTCGAAGCTTCTTAATCCTTACAAAATGTAGAAGCAACTTGTTAACATTGTTGCTAAGATTAAAAAATCAGGGCGTTTTTTTATCTCTTGGTAAGTTAGTATCTATTATCTATACTATAGGCTAGTTGCCAACTCTGGGGATGGAGTTTTTAGGCCGCCTAAAAGGCCTCCTCAGAGGCCCTTTTTCTCCTCAATTCCTCAGAGGTAATAAACGTACACTCAGATTTTCAAACCATCAGGAACCTTTGAAAATACCTACTCCTTTCCGTTTGTCCACTTAAATGAAAGTGTCGTAAGTAGGTGTGTTTACCTATGTAATTATTGGTTACAGTGAGAAAGCCTAAGATCTAACTTACTTCTTGTATATTCCGCAGCCAATACGACAAGTGGTTGAATGACTCCAAGTTTGTTATATCGTACATGAGAATAATGCCCATAGCGCCGCGGTAATATGCCGTTGTTAAAGTCCTGAAGCGCTCCTGGCCAGCCGTATCCCAGATTTGCAACTTGATGGGAACCCCATCGAGATTAATTATCTTCTGTTTGAAGTCTATGCCTGGAAATGTGTTAAAATGTTGGTGAGTTAAGTTTACACTTCTATCATTCACTTTCATTGTTGTTAACATAGCTCTTGATTGTTCTTGATAAATCGTTTATAAAGTAAAGCTAGGTCCTCACAAAATGGATGATCTAGTAACGGTCGTAGAGATGATTGAAGCATTCAGCATGAAAGCTGCCACCAGATATTATGAACTACTTTTTGTCATAATAAACTAAGTACCTACCTAAGTTGTATGATACTAAGTATCATACAACTTGTTTATCCACAAAGATAATCAGAACGGTTATTTAAAACAAGTTGAAAATCTCTTGTCCCCCTAAATTCAATGATAAACTATTTATATCTAAGTACCTATATTGTTTCTTCTTGCACATCGAAATATTAAGAACCTTGTTCGAAGATCAATTCGCTACTTATTTTCTTTTGAAACCACATTATGCAGTTGCGCTAAGCCCAAACGATTCCTAGTCCTACTTTTTAGGAAGCGAATACAAATTACCAACACGACTGACTGTTTAAAATAGTTGCCCATTGCGATAGACTATTGATTTGCAGCCAACATCCCAACCTTTATTTCGGTGACGAAATAATTAATGAGTTTGTAGGCTTTGTAGGTAGGTAATCTTGATAAATGACAATGTGATAATGTTCATAAGGAATTTGGACATCTCTACATAGCATAAAAAAGCTTTCCGTCTGTACTTACGCTTATCTAATCTAATAATATATAATTTTTAAACGATCAATTCTTGTATTTAAAGGATAGGTAGGATACCTTTATATAAATACTAGCTGCGCCTCGCGGTGTTACCCGCGGTAGTTTCCGTTCCCGTGGGAATACCGGAATAAAAAATAGCCTATTCGTTATTCCCGGCCATAAACTATGTATATTCCAAGTTTCAGCCAAATCCGTTCAGTAGTTTTAGCGTGAAAGAGTAACAAACACACTTACATACTTACACACACACAAACTTTCACCTTTATAATATTAGTAGGATAATATGAATCTCGGAAACGGCTCTAACGATGTACAACGATAAAGATATAGAGATTTATTTATTTATTTTTATTTAAGTACCTAAGTAGGTATATTAAAATAGAGAAAATACCCGTGCAAAGCAGGGGCAGTCGCTAGTTCGATATCAATGTTTCTTCATTCTCTCATGTTTTTTTGTTAATACTTAAAGGAATGTTTACGTCCTGGTTCTCTTTTGAACTCTAGCTAACTAATATAATAATAACCTAAGGTCAATGACCAAGTCAATGTATGGTGGTTTGAAATGATTTTTTTAAGCATTGATTAAACACAAAGAACATAATCGCAGTCTTTTCTATCTTTACACTAAGAAAATCGAGTAATTATTGTAACGGCTCATAATCTTATATTTGTTGTAAAAGGTAATTGAATAAGTAATGCACCAATGGCAGTGCATTTTCTCTAACAATAAAACTAGGAAGTCCCCGGGCATAAATTATTAAATGGTCCCTTCACACCATTATGTTCCATTGTTTCCCGCTTTTCATCCGCATCGGAAAATATAAATCCCTGATATTGTTGTATTTCTACGGCCCTAAAACTACATCACCTGTCTGACAAAGGCTCATAAAAATACAAGTAAATAGGCTTTGACTCACCTATTGTGGATATGTAGATATCGTAGTACCTTTCGTCGCAGTATCTGTGCACAATACACGTTTTTCCCACATTAGAATCGCCTAGCACGAGTAATTTATAAGTCGCGGAAAAATCTAGAGCCATTTTTGTTTACTTTCTTGTTGGTACGCGAGCGATGTCTCAAAACATGGGGTGAACTGTCAAAGTGCGAAAAATCAATGAGCTGTTGTGCGCATGTGCGGCCGCCCTAAGTTACCTTTATCCCGTAACCCCAGACTCAATAAAAGTTACTATGAAATATAGCTATCACGGGCTATAAACTGGGGTTTGCTACAGCCCCTACAGTCAGCCTTTCCTGCGTTTATACATCTGTATGTAATCCACACCATAAATCTTACCATAATCAACAGGTACAACTGACCTATCCTAAGTTAGGGGATAGGTATTATTTCATGCAAAATAACTATGACGCGTTTTATTACACCTTGGTAGAGTACCACCTGGATTTGCGAGGCTTTATTATGTATCTAACATCTAAACCTACACACAACTTTCACGTTATATTAGGACCTTCCGGGTGTCGTGGGAGTCCCGTATTATAACATCCATTTATTTTACTTAAATGTTTGATATCCTATCGCTTCGTATCGTCTATCTATTCTTTAAAAGTTTAGAGTGTTTTACTAGTTTGTACGTGTGGTTTCATTCATGAAATTGTAAGAGTTCTTTATAAATAGTTTGTAGTCTCATTCAACGAATCTTAAAAAAACGACACTTACCTACTATTTTTCTGAGTGATATATATATAAATGATACTTGCACACCTTCATTTGTCTTCTAATTATATTTAAAACTGGGTTATTGACCTAAAGACTGAAAAAACTGACATGACAAACAAACAACCAATCATTCACAAAGAATATTATTATGAGGGTACTTTTACAAAGTGAGGATTAAGCACCAGACAGATATTATCGTTCCCTTTGTTTCGGCTTTGTACCATGTCTGTAGTTCAAGGCTAAGTTTGTTGTGTTTATTTTTATTGTGTCGTGAATGACATTACCATATGTATGCCCATTGACCGGAGTACGGTTCTTGCTTTGGTTGTTTATTTTATGAGCTTTTTATTGACATTCATGAGCTTTTGTAGTGTTCTTGGTTTTGTCTAAAGCCTCTGACGCTATCCGATAGTTTTAATGGTAGTAGATTTCGATCGTGTTTTTGAACCGGTAAAGTAAGTTATATTATATTTGACAGTTTTTATTACTCCGTAGAGTAATAAAAGAGTATCTTCGTAAGGTTTTATACAGACAAAAATTAAATATAGACTAGACCTAACTCAGGATTTCAATTTATGCAAGTAAACACATTATGTCTCGCCGTGATATTTGAACTAACACCACTTTCTACAACTAATAAGTAAATTTAAATAATGATTACTTGTCTACAATATTACGCAAAAAAGGAAACAAATTATATTAGTCTTTTTAAATACCTACTCACCTACAATTTTATAAAGTCGTTTTCTAATGTTCTGCAGTTTGTCTACCTACTTACTTTAAATATTTATTCCTACTACAATGATTATACGTAACTGAATCTTCCTCCTTGATCATCAATATAATTCAAATATTCTCCTGCTAAGTCTACGTTCATGTATCTACTACTAGTTTCACAGAATCTCCATAATAAAATTTATTTACCGCATTCGCCTACCCACGTGTCATTTCGGGTCAAACACACGGTGGCTATGTTACCTTATATTATACATAGGTGCATGTTGTACCTATACAACTTCATTTGTCAACCACAAACCACTACCGGCTTGATGCATCGTAAATAGCTGCAATTTTGACGCTGCCTTCCTGTAGACGTGACGTTTAGGGCTGTGTAAGTACATTGCAATGTATTTCACATCATAATTACTTACTAGTTTTCTTATCTCAATGTTTTAGCATTCGATTGTTTTGATTTCTTTGATTGTATTACTTGAAACATTGATTTTCAAATTGCATCCGATACCATTGTAAGCTATAACGATTGGATGCTGATTGTCTAATTTTGTGGCTATTATAAGTTTTTTTATTTTTAGTGTGTTATCTTTTCGTCGAAACGATTTTAGTTTGTCTCATTAGAGACAACCCTAAGTTAACTATCCAAGAGCTTTACGTCTAGCTTCTGTTTCTCAGCAATTTTCTCGAGTTGTGTCATACAAAGTGTTATCTATTCTGCGGTCGACTGATGGGTGCTCATTCTCCAGCACAGATTTGTGGGTCCTTCATATTTCGCTTGGAGCCTTTGTCTTCGATAATAGGCTGTAATTTGGATAATTCGCTTTCAGGGAAAGTAAAGATTTACTACAATTTCTATTCGCTTGTTTACAGAAGGTTTGTTTACCTTTTCACTGACGTCTCTGACGTCACAGCAAGTAGAAGAATGTAGAGCTAAGAGATATAATCGTTCGTTCGTTCGTATGAGCAAGTGGCCAACTCTGGTGACGGAGTTTTTAGGCCGCCTAAAGGCCTCCGTCATGGCTTAACGACTAAGAGATATAATGACAAGCTATGATCACCCGTCAATCATTTGTAAACTAGACATAACCACTAGCTGACATTTTGTACATGAATATTTGTATTCCAATATCAAAATGATAAATTTAGTAACAATATTCAAGGTACCACTGTCTTAGTAAAACCAAAGACGATTAATATCTAGAAGACAGACAAAGGCCATACACAAAATCGTAACCCTAAAAAATAGCCTGAAAACTCTAAAACATCAATTTTATCCAAGAAATTTCAATTACTTTCTAGTTAAAAATGTTTAAATATTGAATATTGTTGCTACCTACTACTAAGTATTGAAATTTCTTGGATAAAATTGATGTTTTAAAGTTTTCAGGCTATCTGGTACTGCGGGATCGGGTTACGATTTTGTGTATGGCCTTTGTCTGTCTTCTAGATATTAATCGTCTTTGGTAAAACCATAAACGATCTTACTGATAGTTTCGTCTTTGGCGTCATAGGCTTTGTGACCGAGAGGTATAGCCGTAGGTTCATATTATATACTTACACACTTTGAAAATTGTTATAAAAGTTGCCTGTTAAACCATTAGCGTTGAGCAACCACTGAGTGTTCGTCAAAACCTCCATCATGATATGGAACATTTCAAAGCTATCTTTACTTGAAAGAGTGACTGGACACTTATTGGTCATTTCGTATTGCTATCGTCATCGGCTTAATATCTATTAGACTATCACTTTCGGTCGCCGAGTGGTCTATTGTCAGCGATATGATCTTTTTTTTGTTTTAATGAGTCTTCAGATCCGGATGTTAGCTA
Organism: Xanthorhoe designata; assembly: GCA_963582015.1. Taxonomy (NCBI): domain Eukaryota; kingdom Metazoa; phylum Arthropoda; class Insecta; order Lepidoptera; family Geometridae; genus Xanthorhoe; species Xanthorhoe designata. The sequence goes on from OY757038.1 coordinate 9,003,009, forward strand.
ATCGTGACGCACTTGTGGGAATACCGTGGAGCAATTAGTTCTAAATATAGACTTAAGAGGACAGCAGCTTCAATTTCTGGAAGACTTTCAATGCAAAACTCTTGACTACTATAATGTCTTCTTCACAATCTGCATTTGTACATAAGCTAGTTAAATTACGATTTCACTTCGTTGTTTTTCATTCTAAAGCTTTTAACTGTCCCAACCATTGTTCTTGGTCTATGTTTCATTGGACTTTATTGGTTTGCTCGTGGGCGATCCTGCTTTTGCGTCTACTGTTTGATTCTATTCATTAATTACATTTGATGATAAACAGGCGTTATGTAATGCAATCATTCGCGTGGGTGTGACTATAAACCTGTCTTTGTAATCGTCATTGAGTTTCGATTTGTGTAATTTACGAGTGACTGTTTTCGCTTTTCTATTATGGTCTGGTACTTTCGGTAATATATCATTGACATCATATTCTCTACAACACTTTAATTGCTTTCATGTTTATTCTTTAAAATCTTACGATAAAAATGAAATACCACTTGCTCATACGAGCTTACTTTTTTATCTTATGATATCGAAGTTTTCAGAAATCTATTATAATCGAGTTAGTTTTTTCCTTCACGGTCTTTAAAGTGTTTGTCCGAAAATCCCCGGAGTTTGTAATGTACCTACTTTTAAGCTCCGAGATCGTTCAAAATTGTCTCGACAGGTTGCTAGGTGCCTTTCCGATAACATTGTCCGAGTATCAAGTTGAGGTCGTCGTCTGAGGTCACCCTTCCCGGAGACGGTGGCGCCACATGTGTTCCGGGACTCTGGTGACAAGCCCTCATTGTTCGCAAATCGCCTGCAAGGTCCCACTTGTAAATGTCAGAGCGGCGCAGGCGCCGACGCGTCGGTCGCGCGTTAATGCGTGAAATTGAAAAATATTGCCTTAGTTGTAAAAACCTGTATGATACTTGGAGATGATCATGTGGTTAAACGTAAATAAATGGTTAGATGTGATTTTGCAAGGTGTAAAAACCTCGCCACGGGAACATAATCAAGCAGTAATAACCGAGAACAATAATATAATGCAGACAGCTTTATTGATTGACTGACACAAATCAGATTTTCAAAATATAATAGTATCAGACATTTTGATTAAATACCGCACACGCTAGGTACATCAGTTTGCAATAAACTCTATTATCGCAACCACGTTAACAACCTTTAGTAATAGTAGTCTATAGAACTCCTGCGCACAGAAGCTAAGCTTTATAAGCCTGCGGGTCTATAAAATTAATCCTGGCATTCCAAAGAAACACTTGTAAGCAATGGAACTTATTCAATAGCGGGGTGTGAAACAGAGACGAACTGAGTGTATAGAGATATATTTAATATTCGATTTGCTAGAATCATTAAAAAAATTTTTTAATGTTAGTTAGGTACCTGTCACCAGAGTTGGCCACTTGCTCATACGAACTTACTTACTTACCGATTATTCCGTCAATATTGGTACGGATTTAAAAAAATTTTTTTTTTCGGTTTGACTGGCCGAAGCGAAGGGAGGCCTATACCCAGCAGTGGGATGAGAGGGGCTGATGATAAAAGTTAAAAGTCGTTAAGCCATGACAGTCCTTAAGGTGGCCTAAAAACTCCATCACCAGAGTTGGCCACTTGCTCATACGACTGTACTTAGGTGCATACTTAAAACGTTGACTCTTTCATTTCACTGTTATAATTAGAGCTTTTAGAGCTCATTTGTTCTTCCTTAATTAACATTTCGAATATTCTTCACCGCGCTATTTTAATAAAAGCGCTATGAAACAAACCATACCTACTGATATACCCATATTACCCATTTTTGACTAGATACTCGCAACAATTATATCCTGAATCCAATCCCCTGTAAACGATAATGCATGTTAATCATACGTTGGCAATAGATCTGTAATCTGAGCACTGACTGCATGTAACACAATGGTGGCTGTCCTTTTACTGTTTAAATGGACAGTATATCAAAGTTGAGGCAACACTTCAATGGGGCATCGGCGTCGTAATGAATGCGTGCGTCGGGGAAGCATGGCTCTATGTCTGTTAGACGTTTGATCAAGTAACTTCCTGTTTATAAGGCTTCCTAGCATTGTTTTTGTATTTTAGAGTCACGCCCCATATTCTACGTGTTTTACCTTGATGTGATTTGATTTTGCTTAATGCAACGTATCGAATAAAGCACGATCTTAAAAATAATTCTAGCTTATTTTTAAAAGGATCTGTTCAAATTTCTCATGTTTTGCAAAATTATCGACGACCACCTAGAGTGCTCTATACTCGTTTACACATTAACATACATACCATACATACTTATGTAAAATGTTGTATGGGGGACCAATACCTACATCATTTCAAACAAAGGTAATATTTTACAAAAGCCACAATTCCTGTCGTTGACTAATTTGTGGCTTGTATCTTTTATTACCGTTGAACTTATTTTGCTTCGAGACATTTTACTGCTTTTGAAAATATTTTATGCCGGAAAATTTACAACGAACCCTGTGTCCTTCAAGTGACAAATGGTCTTTCTCTTTTCTTTTGAGTACCTATATGGCTGTTAGGGGACTCTTTTATGGCTTTAGTTTATTTTTAAATCGACAATTGTCATACTTAAACTTGATAAAATATTGCGACGCAAATGTTGTCCTGTATCTGTATCTTTACAATCAAAAACCAAATAATTATAAAATCTTTGAGCAAAATGTTTGGACTTCCTAGAAACAGTCGATTTTGAAACTACTAATTTGGATGCAGCTGTTATACAGTTTTCTTTCACAAATAACATTAATCAACATAATAAGGCAACATAAAGTTATTTAGCAAATGTCAAAGCACAGATTATAGTATAATTACTACCGTGGCCCGGATAATGGCCATAAATCTTCTTATTTGCAATAAAGAGACAATAGCTTGTCGCAATGCACTTTGCAAGCACCACGAAGAAGCATTAAATTTGCCCGATGTTTTTGTAACATAAATATGGTGGTCTCTCTTAACAGACTAACATTCATAACTTTACTAGAAGATTTCTACTAATTTATGGGACTCTGTTGTACTTGAGACATTGTTGAAATGGTGGCCCAGTGTCCTCATAGCCTAGTGGCTAACGTAGTAAATACCTACTTCAACACAAAATTATTCCACTTCTATTGTTATTCACTTTATGTTTAAACGTTTTTAATTCATGGTTTAACCATGTCATTTTTATTGTTATGGCTTAAAACCTCTATTAGTTGCCCCTTTTTATGTTTTTCCTTATGAGTTTTTACCCATTTCGCTATTCAATAAACCTTTAAACTACTTTACAATGAAATATCGTGTTGGACATGATAAAACAAAATGTAAAAATGTCTACCGCTCCCGGGATACAGTCGTGATCATCATTTTTCCTTTTTTTTTTAATTTACATAATAAAACATTTCAACTACTTCCATAAACATCTTAGTTTAGTTCCCGACAAAATTTCGTTTCATCTGTAAATGCAGCTGCATAATATTTCATTTAACATAAACAAGCACTTCTCAGTGCGGGTTTATCTTAAACGTAACACCAATAATTAGCAAAATCACGATTTACTCCGCTTTCTAGGTCCTGACCGATCTTTGCTATCGATCATCTCGAGATAAGCATCGTATCTTAATCAATTACCTACTTAATACATAATCGGAAATTGCCTTTTAAATCTGATATCGCGAAAGCTCTAAAGAATAAAGTATATTACGGGCATAGTATTATCTGCTTTATCGTTTTTAACTTCAGAGTACTTTGATTAGATATTTTGTAGACCTTTTGATTTCTTCCGTGATTATTTCATTTTGGTAATTTTCTTTGTCATTTCATTCTGGTTCATTATACTAATATAAGTGTCCTAACGGAACATATTTTTACTTTGCATTGTCTTTTTACCTACAAATGTAATAAATCTATCATGGCAAATCACCACTACTTTTTTTGCGATGACGAATCACTACGATACGATGGCGAATCCCCACTAACCCCAATTTTTCTCACATTGTGCGACCTTCCAAAGTTGTGTTCAAATTATGTAGGTACCTTTGCTTCGATTGAAGTTAATTTATTTATGACCGACCATGTATTCTTACATACCTACAGTATCATACATAGGTATTATGATTGTGATTTGATTATAAAGTTAGAATACCCAAATGGAATTCTTGTAAAACTAGTCGGAAGTAAATGAAAACGTAACTTTTCTATTATTTTAATGGCGATTGGCGAGTGAACTTATCTGCTGATGAAATATTGTTTTGTTCGACTAAACTTCTCAAATAACCATAAACTACGCATGTTAAGGCTTGGATTATTTTACACAAAAATGATTCAGAAACTTTAGCTCAGAACGTACATTCCAAATAGTGCTTTGACCTGGATCAAAGGAATTTTCGCTTCGGACCTGGTTTTTGCAAAATCTTTACCACATACTCGGTCACTGCAATCAAGTATTTCAGATATTCAGGCCAGTGTGCGTTCTCGTTCATTATGTCATTATTGTAACACGATCGGCGCCTACAGACAGACAGAGGTCAGATACATCCTATAATGGAAACCATTTATCTTGTAAACATTCTGTCAAATATCAATTTGCAAAGAGTTATGAGTTTAAGCTAAAATGGTGTTGGCTAATCAGTTCGCACTTCTGTAGGTAATCCTTGTGTGGAAGTTTTGTGGCTCCATGTTTTTATAATTTAGTCTAGAACTCATATATCATACATAAACCTAAATATCAAAAATGTATATGTAGAGGAATATCTTATTAAAATTTATTCCTTAGCGATAACATTGAAAGTTTAAATTTACTTTGTTTTCTAACAAAAATCTTAATACTAGACTATAAAACTGCCAAAGTAATAGGGTACTTATTCTTTCGTCCAATGATTGCGAATTTATTACAAGGTCAAGAACCTAAATATTTTCTATGTAACCTTGATAAAGCATGAACACATTTCTATCTTACCTACACTTCTAGATCGTTCTGAATAGTTACATTTGATTGTCCCACAGACTGACGTCATAAACAACGGCGAAGGCAGAGAAAGTGTTCACATTGGTATGTGATCTTTATTTTGTTTGACAAAAAAAAACACAAAAGTATGTCGCACTTCGCGCATGCGTCAATGCTTACATCACATTCTGGTACTGTCCATCAAAGTCCGGAGATCCGTTATTTGCAAGCATGCAATCTGATTCGAATTATTTGTTTCGTCATAGATTTTTTGGTTGCAAATTCTTTGACTACAACTTTGCCTTCTCATTGCTCCTCTCATTATTTTTCGCTCTTGTAGGTTCAGGTCATTATTTTTATCAGGTGGCGAAGCTTGTTGATGTTCTTGATGAATCGTTATAGTTAAGCAACGTTCTGAGCGGTCACAACTTGGATAGGTGACCGAAAGTAACATTTTATTTAACAGCTGAGAGCTTCCGTGCTTCTTGTTTGTCCCGGCGTTTAACCAGAGTTGGCCACTTCCTCATACGAACTAACTAACTATTTTGTTCGCGGATATTCCGACTATACTTAGATCATTTTTATCATTTTGCTGGGTAGAGTTTCTGTTATAATCGCGTACGTTTTAAAAAAGATGAAGGCAAATATAAAAAAGTGTTATTATTGTTTTCTATAACAAAAAAATATAACTTTGCAAACTTTAATATTTTATCTAACACTTTGGACTAGGTACTTTTCTGCCAAGGTACGCTGCCTGTGGAAACCAAAGTAATAGAATCTGAGACCGTCCAACCTCATACAAAGACTCACAGTTCACTGTTGTTTATTCTTCCTCTGGATGAAGTCATACATAATCAGAGTGGCGCCAAGTGTAATGCAACTGACCCTTTTATTGCTCTCAACGTAATGCTATTCAACTGTTTAGATACTTTACACCGTGTGAGCTTATTATTATGATTTATTTGCTCAGGTTATGGACCTCACAGAATTATTTTCTGGCTACTACTGAATTGTGTACTTATAGGCAATGTGAGACATGGTTATAATAATGAGGACCACCCTATATTTACACGGCAATATGGCAAAACATTATTCTGGTAGGACCTCAAGAATCGCATCAGTATCGTCTTACATGCTAGATGATTCCCTTACACGAAAGTGAGGATGGATTGTAATGATGGATGGTTGTTACTCTGTCTTGCAGAAACTTCTGAACGAATTTGGCTGAAACTTACACATAGTTTATGACCTGGTTTACCACATCGGCTTTTACTTTTATCAGGGTATAGGTACTTACCCGCACGCGAAACAGCGGTCGAAATCTAATTTATTATACTTGATTAGCTATTATTGAGTTTGATTAGCTATATTAGTCTTCAAAGGTCGGAAAAGTTTGCAACGCCTACCGCGATTTTCTTATCTGCGTAATTTGGGCTTAGTGACTTGTGAAAATGAAAGGTGACTCATGCTTTGTAAAAGTATGAACTAACAGTTAATAAGTTCATTACTGTGTATATCTAAGAACGGCTGAAATTTGTTTACCTACAGTCTTGAATGATTAACTAGAACAACAGCTTACTTACTTCAAATTGTGTGTACCTTCACTAAAGTCACCAAATCAATCGTTGCAAAATCGACTGTTAAAAGTTATTTTGTTTATTTTTTTATCAGTTGGATTAGATAAGTATTCTCTGTGATTGTTTACGGAACAAATCCATCGGTATTTAGGTCGCAAGGCCGCCTTTTAATCCCCGTGATAGAACCGTAACTAGAGCAAGTCTGGTGTGACTCACCACCCATTAAACTGATTGTGTAAACTTGCATAGAAGTGGACCGTGTTTTAATTGTTTGTTTAGTTCAAATATTTAGACATGAAATTCAACAAAGACTATCAATATACAAGTTGCAAAATTAATCTATCGTCGACCCAACTCGCTATCAATCGCGCGAGACTTCTTAGTCCTTCAGTCGCCCTATTCAGTCACAGCTTAAAAAAAAAATTATAAGACAAAGTTTTTTCGTCATTGTAATCAATTAAAGAAAACGAAAACTTTACTCTTCTTCTTCATGCATGATGCAGGCCTATCGTCGCCTTCGCCTATTGATAGGCATACTAACTAGTTTGCTCACGTTGTTTTTTCCCTTGTAAACAAAATACCTTAAAATGACTCGAGATCTAAAAGAATGCCTCATCCTGCTTTGTTTGGACGTGACTGTTTCGTTTTTTATTCGAATTGCCATAAAAAAACAGTTCACAGGCCTTCAACAAAATAAACTGCATTTATTAAACCATTGTAACACTTTAATTTCCTTATTCTGCCAACAAGGCAGCATAATCAGCATTTTGTCTTGATTTGTAGATTCGAATAACAAAGGAACTTATGGATGAGAATTCTTTAAATGCGAAAGGTTGGCAAGACCGTGATATTTAAAGTTGTACAATTGTATTGTAAATAAATCAAAATATATTCTCGGATTTATAAGACTGTTTGCATGATACTGGCCAATAAAGGATTATTCCCATGACTACTGTAAACATTTAACGTAGGTAACCTTTATTAATTTTATGACCATTTCGATGTAGATAACAAAATGTTTACTTTTCTTTGTCTAGACAAAGGTCCCATTATAAATTGAGATAAGCTTTTCTTGTCTGGTGCTTTACTACAATTTACCTTTAAGAGGCCGGTGACGTAGCTAGGTAAAGTCAACTACCCGCTCGTTCAAAAATTGACACACGATAAAACCATGGTGTGCGTGTCAATGCCTAAAAACCCCATCACCAGAGTTGGCCACTTACTCATACGAACGAACGAACGAACGAACGAACGAACGAACCAACGAACCAAAATAAAGTACTTTTCAATAAGATTATTCTGTATACAACAATTTAATGCTAATAGCATTAGGGAACAAGCGAGGTAGGCGCCACCTGCCCACACCGAAGGAAAGCGTCCATGTTACAGAGATTTTACATAATTTCATTAACATTTTACAACGGCTTTCCTGCAGCTCGCCCAAGACTAATGGCTACAGATATTTGTATCAAATTAAGTAATAACTTACGATTAGTTTCCCTTCTATTTCTTTGCACTGAGCACTAGATAGCAGAGATAGTAAAAAAATAAGAACTTACCTATGTTTGTATGAGCTATTGAGATAGATAGACATTTGTTCAGCACATTATTGAGTAACTGGCGATAATTTATTTTCGCCTGAGGGTTTCTGGCCTATGGACTTTATAGCTTAGTTTAAAATGTTACTAGCGGTCTCCCATCTATTGCTAAACTAATTAAGCAAGTTACACTACGATTACTTAGGAAGTTTACCTATGCTGTTTTTAAAACATGATTGTAAAAAATCAAATACCTACGAATATTAAAGTAGAAAACGAAATAAATTCACAACCATATCTTAGACGACTCAGATATTTAGGCATGCCAAAAATTAAAAAATAAATATAGGTATATCTAAGCATTTTTTTTTAGTAAACTATGAATAACATTGCATAGAAATTATTTAATTTATTGGAAATACTTCCTTATTTGAAAGCTCGATTGTAATCCGACAGCACAAGAAAGTAGTGCTAAATATACCTACTGAATTGTAATATAACCTGCAATCAATATTTATTGAGTTTCATTGCTTATTAAGCTCCGCTATCAACAATTAACTTTTAGCTCAAACGACCGCTTAATCTGTTGTCATCCCTACTCATTGACTTTAGAGTAACGTGAAGTATAAATATAATAAAGTAGGTATAAAATTTAAATGTTATGAGCAGAAATGAACCTCGACAGTCCAGGAAGTTGCTCTTTTCTCTGACAGTGAAGTCGGTATTTATAACAATTATATTTTGCCACAATTATATACTCTTGTCTTTCAAAATAACACAGGAATTAAACTGGTAGTTTTGATAAATAGTAAACCTGAGAAGTGAATGACTTCTCAGAAGGTAAACTAGGTGAAACTAATTCTATGAAAGGATTCTACGAAACGCTACTGACTTAATATCTGTGTCACAGTTTTCATAAGCAAGTCTGCGATTTACATCCTAGACTAAATGCATACATTTTCTTGCATTATTTTTAAATAACCTTTGTCTTACTGCTGGGCAAAAGTCTCCCCTATATTTCTTTCCACTTCTCACGATCATCGATCTTTTTCCACCATTTCTTTTGGAACAATGTCGTCACGCCTTTTGACATCTCCGTACGTGGCCAATATGATGACCAATATGAAACAATAGTAGTGATGCTTGGTTGTTCTCAAAATATCTTAATCAACGTTCGGACACAAAATGTAATGGGTAGTTCAAAGTCGCTAGTTTTATTGATTCCACGTTTCGGACTCCTCTGTTACGTTTTATGAATTGTGTAGTGGCTAACGCCCGGGTACCTAATGAAACGTAACTTAATATTAACTGAGACAGTATTAACCATCGAGACGCTCTTACTTGTCAGATTTGTGCAGACAAACATCAAATAACGTCAAAGATAAGCACCACTTACATTCAGTATTCGGGCGTAAGTGTACTTAATCTAAGTGAGTGAATAAAGTCTAGACCAAGTCATTACTTAGGTGTCTTGGAACCAGTAAAACACCTACATACCGTTTTACTAATATCGGGGTTGAATGCTGATTTGTAGTCCATTTCTAAAGCTATTAAATGACACAGTAGACTTATTATTATCTTCTTAAGTCCTAGTTAATTTTGTAAATGATTGATCCAGGTGTACGAGTAGATAGTAGTTAGATAGGTCTAACTACTTATGGTACTGCTAAATGTGCGTTTACATTTGCTGATGAACATATAAAATTTTGAAACAAAAATTCTTTTACACATCCAGGATAATGTTTTTTACGACATCGAAAATCGAAAAACTATCCTACTACGCCATCATGTACTGATTATGCCATCGAATTTCCAAATAATCTGTCTGGTAACCCCATCCAAATTTTGCTTATCAGCCCATCAAAAGCTCCCAAAAGCTTCACCAGTGAACTAGATTGTACCAAATTAGATAATAATCTAATAATGATCTTTCATTCACATCCATTACGTCTGCCGAACAATAGTTTATTGTGAAATTACACTATCTTTTGCATTTCATCTCAAAGAAAACATCTTGCATTGTGCCTACGCGGTCGCATTTCTTACACGCTTTACATTACTGTTCTTGTATTGCAATCATCCCAAGACTCGGTGGATTGCAAGCAATGTATTGTATGTGTAAGTGAAGTTTCAGGGTTACGTCGTAAGCGTCATCAATAGGTTCTGTCAAGGTGCAGTTACGTAAGATCCGCGTGGTGTCATTGACATTACGGATGCTGTGAATATGGTATTTTGGCAGTGAGAGTGAACTGACTTTGACGGGAAATGGACTGTTTGTACAAAGTCCAAGACTACGTTCTGGTAGAATTCGTTTCTAATAGATCTATTACGATTTCCTTGAAAAGGAAAATGCACTTAAAGCTAATATTTATACCTCAATGAAACAAAATGGTATTCGTTTGCAACCGCATAAGTTGAGCAATTTCATAATTATCTAAATAAAAGTTAAAAAGCAATTCAAATTATTTTTTTACTTGTAAATTTGAGTCTTTCGGCGACAATGACTGTGCAATGTTCGCAATCCGGACGAAACGTCAGGCTTAATTAAATACAACTTCGCAGTTTATGTTTTATACTTAATTTAAATACTTACGATAAAAAAAATACTTTAAGTATAACTTTTACAGTAACAGAAGAGTTCATTGTATGAATATATAGACGGAACAGCGTCAAAAAGTGATCTAGCAGGTAATACACTCTTTACACAATTAAACTAAGACATCTTAATTAGCTAAAAGCTTAAACAAACCCATGTACTTAAAATACTAAAGTTGAGAGTAAATTGAGCATTTACCTACATTTATTCCTTACCAAATTATGCTCATTTACATAATCCTCGAGAAACATAATTTTATTGGTTTAAATTACAATAAATTATACCCGAAAGCTTATTTACAACCGGTATCAGTATCAACATATCAATTCACACCTACCGCAACGCAATTAGACGTTATAAAACAAAATAAACAAACCGTTAGTTTGTAGCAACTTTTAGTTTTACACGCTACGATTCTAAAAATAATAATTTGGGACATAAATATTGTAAATACGTTATGTAACAAAACTATGCGATTTTTTCGATTCTGAAATGTGATAGTTGTATGATTTATGGCACATATCGAAAGCATACGATCCACTAAAGCGTTAGAAATAAAAATCTTTGTTGGTTTTAATACGAGTATGATCGAACATTACAAATGCGAAAGTTTTTACTTAATACCTAAGTATTTTTATTATAAGTAAACTCCGTCACCAGAGTTGGCCACTTGCTCATACGAACGGAACGGAACGGATTATAAGTAATTGTATAACGTGTATTGGAAACACAGTCGCGATCATGTTTCGTGTTCGTGTCGTGCTTCTGACCAAATAGGAGATGTTCTATCCTATTTGGTCAAAATTAAAGGTGATTTTTTTTATTAGTAATTTAAAAAAAACTTCCAACACAAAATAAACATTGACAACAGCAAAAACAGATAAGGATACCTACTCAAAAAACATAGGACACCTTTCAAACAAAAAAACAGTTCGCGAGCTTACACTACCTACACATTAAGTACAAACTTATATTACCCCTTTATTTCGGGATGGGCTTGATTAGACAATTATTTATTACACCTTCGAATAACATTACAGAACATATCTAAAGCGTTATTCTACTGAGATCAATTACTTAAATAAAATACAAATGTATGTGTGGATAGTGTTCTCACATAGATAGATAGGTATAACAGATAGGTATTGGCAAACGTTTCGTGACGCGTTCTAATCATATCGAGCTAAAGGCTAATGGGCACTAATGGAAATTATCTGAGGAGATGATCTGACGTCTGCAACCGGAGAAAGTGACAAGTTTGACATTATTTTGTTAAGGCGAATGTGAAAATTTGAGAAAGATTACTTTTGTGACGATAGTCGTTACAAAGATTTGTTGAAAACAAAGTTCTTGATTGTTAGACATTTTTTAACGTAATTTTTTTTACCCAAAAATTATAACATTTTTTTGTAGAACCTTTTTATTTTTATTACTTAAGTACTTACTTAAATATAATCTTACGATTCAAACATAAAACAGAAATTAAATTAAAAAATACTTAAGTATGTTAGTAAGTACTTAAGTACCTACTTACTTAAGTATGTATTATTTTTTGTTAAAATACTTAAAAATTTTAATGCGATCTGCATTCAAAAATGTTGTTTTTGTTTTATTCAAATCGAGCACAGGACATGAATTTTCGACAGCTTTCAGACTTCCTCTAACTAGCCCTGAAAAAAGAAAATTAAAAAATTAAGTTATTAGTTTATTACATTTAACATTTCGTTTTAATGCACATATCAACTTACTAACATGACAAACAGGCTCGCAACTGTATCACCTACAGACTGATACCTACACGATTAAGTTCAAATAGGTTCTAAGAATAACATCACATTTTTTATTATGTCTCCGCGATGCAATAACGGTAGTAGGAACTAACTACACTATACGGTAGTACCTAATCGTCACATAACGGTAGTTTATACTCGTGCGTGTTTGCATGCATACCCTTAACAAGACAGACAATTGCACAGATAAAACTAAAAGGCTAATTTGTAATCTGTTACGGTGTTAATACCACACTGCACTATGACGCGCGTCTTTACTATACACACTAATACAACTGAAGCACTTACCTACCTATTCATTAATTCATTCATTCATTCATTCATTCCTTACAAGAGTGTTACCATAACTTTGCAGGCTCCGGAAGTCAAGAGCTAAAAAAATACATCTTAAATCAAAAAAGTCTCATACTACCTACATATTTCTAATCAACAAAATAAAAAGAGATACTTAACAGTATGAAGATGTATCATGCAAGTACATGAAAGCGAATCAGAAATTCAGAACCAGCCGACACAAGAGCGCTGATATGCCTTTGCGCGTCGCCAACGCGCAATTGCATTCTTTGTTTGGGAATTAGAGATCCAATCTTATGGATTTTAAGAATGTAATAGAAAAAAAGCCAAAAACCAAAAAAAGATTTCAGTAAAAAAAAGAAAGAAGTACGATAACCCATTAAGAAGTGGAACAAGACCAAGTAAATGATGATAAGGGTTGTCTAGCAGAAGTTGTTCTTGTTTGACCGTCACAAACTCTAGACTTCTAGATCGATGTCTGTAAAACAGACTGAGTTCTTGCTTGCTTTTGGCTAGTTGCTAGGCTATAAATAAAATCTTGGACCTAGCCTGCTGTGTATAGTGTAATTACCTACAAGAATTAGTGATTGGCTTCAAAAAAGCACTTGTAACGTTTTGTGTAACAGCGGAAGTAGGCAAATGCGAATTACGTAAATAACATTTCGATAGTTTTTCTAGAACTGTGAAATTACGGACTAACAGACTTTTTAGATCGACACAGTTCATAAAGAGATTAGCTAAACTAATCTCAGTAGTAACCAATATAATATAAGCTACACAGCATACATGTTTTGTAAATATATACATTATTATAGATCGAAAAACAGACTCTAACCTATTTTATTGCAACCGTTTGTCCCGCGGCGCGTTAAAACACTAAAGGGGAGTGATCGGGATAAAAATGGTCGTTCTTGAAGAAGAACCTGATGACTAATCCTGTTGGATAACGTTTTTAATATAACTGCTAAGAAAATAAATGCACTAGCTGTCTTAGCTAAGCTATGGTATAGTATTGATTAGTTACTTAGTGCCTAATTAGCTGGATGTATATCTATTGCAATACCCAGACCACTTTTACTGGTTTTTTCGTTATGCAAGAGACAAGTCTCGTTTCGTGATCAATGACTTAAGGATAAGTTATTGTAATTAGGTAATTAATTACCATATCGCATGTGTCTGATAAAATGAACGCATAAATCTTTGCCGTCTGGTGAAACACGGTAATTTTGCAATGGGCTTACCACAGATTTACCAACGAATATGTGATGGTATTTAAAATTAATTTACATATTACAGAAACCATACGAAAACAAGGTAAACTTTATAACGATATCCTTTTGTGATTCTGCATCTAGCCATGATAGTAGACTAGCCTGTTTGACGTTTTAATATTAGTAGCAGGAGCAGTTTGATATGAATTAGCTAGGTACGCCTTCTCGTCGCCTGAGTTATCATCCTTTCAGTCTATTAGATTATGACCAAAGAAAGATGACTTGGCTGGCTCAAATAATGTTGCATACTCGTATTTCTTTATTGCCTTATTGTGAGTGACAAGAAAAAAACGTCACGTATGGAAAGTTAACTTCTGCAAAATGTGGGCATGTACCAAATATGTATTTGGACATACCTCTGACTACCTTCTTAGACATCTTCAACGGGATCTAAAAATTGCCTAAAGATCTGAAAGAAATGTCAACCGCTCCCTGGGATACAGTCGTGATCATATTTAATTTAATTTTTAATTTAACAAGAAAAAAACTTCTTTAAGTAAAGACTTGTTATATTACTAACAGCTCTTTGTCTCTACTTAAATTATCTAATACAATCGCGATGAGTAGACTCTTGATGTAATAGAAAGCAAAAAAAAATGCCCTATCAACATAAAATAATAAATACTTGTTAAAAAAATGATTATGATAATCTTAAACTAGGCATGGGCTTGCAAATTGTTAATCCATAATTGATGAATGCTAATTTCTGCGTAATGTGGGAAGGTATGCCCGAGAATACAATATCATGATCCTGTGTTGTTGTATTAAATGTATTAAAAAAAATTGCAAAGTAAAAGTTTTTGACACTTATTGTGTAGGTAACATTAAAATGTTGCTTGTTATAAACGTAGATGCGTGCGAAAATATAATATTTGCCAAAATGCCTACGGCGAAAAAAGCTGCTTACTAATTACGACAATTCCATCACAAGTGTAACTTTCATTTGTTATACAAGCCATTTACATAATTTTCTCCTCGGTAATGTTAATAATATTTATTTGGCAACAAGTCTTCTTACCTGTCTTCTTTAATTGAAACGTCGTTTTTGAAGCCTTGTTATATCATTGTTGTTTTTCATAATTTACTTGAACTGATTTAGTACTTTTTAAATAACTCGTTGAAAGTTTAAGACATTTCAAGATTTTTCTAATATTTAATTACACTTTTAGCTACACCCCGCGTTATCACCCGCGTTTTGATTATTATAAACAATAATTTCGTTTTTCTACGTTGTAAGTTCGTAATTAGAACAAATAAATCTGGATCCATTCAAAACGTATTCCAATTCAATGTGACGTAATGTTCCATAATAATGGGATAATCAAACAACGCTCTGTGGGTTTCTATATAGAATATAAGTACTTAACTTACCACGAAACTATCTGATAGCGTACAGCCTTCAAAAGAATCTAATTCGCATTTCCATTGTTCAAGACATTGCGGCTCAGACAAAAGGGCCGAAAGTTATGTTATTTCAAAACTAAACTGCAACATAAATTATAGACGTTTTGCTCCTAGTACCTATTTCTACGTGGAGCTATGCTTCTGACGGTATAGTTACTATTTACTAATCTGTGGATTAGTGAAGAATTATCTGAAATTGAATTATTTTGAATAGCCATGCATGACACATGATTTTCAATTTAGTTCAGACATGTTTACTCTTTATTTCAAGCACTGTTCTTACCTGAAATTAGCTCCGAAGACATCAATAATTTAATTTTTTTAAATGCACAAAGTAGTTATAGAAACAACCATAAAACAGACCTGTTTAAAGACAAATTCCATCACGTGCTTCAGAAATCAATTGTTGAAACATGTCTTGGAAAGCAATTTATTTTAAAAGGCAAAATACCTAGTCGACTTGTTTATTTTGCCGATTAAGCAATTAAAATGCATTTCAACTTTTGCAACTGCATCTATCATTGTCTTGTTAAAGTCCAGCGAATGCAATTGATCGTGTTTTTTGCACCAACAAAACATAACGTCGTTTAGGCCTGCTCTTACAATGAGCCAAGGCGTGACAAGATAAAATCTTGGGAACCCTGTCGGCGAAACTCGAATTAAAATAAATATCGCATTGAAAACGTACTGAATAGCCTTTAGGACGACATTATGCTCAATTTACTAGATCCACTACGCTATTTACACGTATCGAGCGAGAACCGCAAAAGAAGACGTACGATTCCAAGCACTTCAATAATGAGTTTGTTTGATATATTACCTTCATGTGCGTAATTACGCACCTATTTGAAATTGTCGAACGTATAATATTTTCTTGGGGCAACTCGGGCAATTTCAAATCGATCGATATATTACGAATGTTTGCTGGATTTCCAGCGAAAATTACCTCGGGTTCCTTGCTATAAACGTTATTTACTGCATGCATGCGATGATTGTGCGCGCATAAATTATGCCTGAATGTGATTTGAATAACGCCTTAAATTCTCGTCTATATTTTTATCAAACCACACCTGCATCCGCTGAAACTTATAGAGTTTGTTATTTAATAAAGCAATTAAATTGGATCTCCTCTCATCGATACGATCACAATTTGTGAAATTTTAATTTTGCCTGTCATTATTTGCGATGAAAATAAATCCTGTTGATTATCTGATATGATCTTCGCGAAAGTCGGCGATGATCTTCCCTATCTCCTAATTGTTTCGCTTTCGTCTGTTACGTAAGCGTATTGTTCACATCGATAGATGCTATCTCCTGAGTGACAAATGGGTTTATGAGATAGGTACGGTTAGAGTTATGTAATTTGCGTAATGTGACTTCACTTTTTTTACTGATTTATTTTCGCCCGCGGCTTTTTAAATAGTATCTTTATGGCCGCGACTTATATTGACTTGTTGTGTGGGTATTTTCCTCATTAAGATCTTCAAGAGAGTTCAATAATCTCTTCATTCATTTATATTATGAATAAATAAAAATTAAATAGTAACAGCCATAAAAGCGTGATTAAAGTGATAATAAATCGATATCCTCTTCGACCTCTCTGCAAATAATATAAAAAATTATGTATGTATGTATGAGTAACGATATAATTAGGTATGTGCTACTAGAATAATTATTATATTAAACAATGTTTTAATACGGTAAGTAAGTAAGTAAGTTCGTATGAGCAAGTGGCCAACTCTGGTGACGGAGTTTTAAGGCCGCCTTAAGGCCTCCGTCATGGCTTAACGACTTTAAAAGCCGGGACCGACAATTTAACGTGCCCTCCGAAGCACGGAAGCGCTCAGCTGATAATACCACTTGCGGTCACCCATCCAAGTAGTGACCGCTCAGAACGTTGCTTAACTTCGACGATCTATCAAGAACGTCTTAGCGAGCTTCGCCACGAGCGCTTCATACGGTAAATTACTTGCATACTTACTTCTAAGTTTTAAGTGATTTTTCAGTTCTTATTTTATGTTTGTGATCAATCAAAAGCGTACAGTTGTTTCATGTTTATAAATCCCAATAAAATAAAGATTTGAAATAATACTTAGGTTGAAAGTTAAAAATAGACCAAGCGCCAGATGTATAAATTACCGAAGTATCTAGCCGCATCTTAATTGCACAAGACGACACGACACTGTATGCAGCTCGCGGCCAAAGATGCAGATAATTCATTATATTGTAATTGTTCTTTGAGATTTTATCGTAATTGCCTTACGTAAGCGACATCGCAACGGGAGGTATGCAAAGGGCTTTTGTTTTATTATCCCTAGGTTGTTCGAAGTTCAATGACCCATTTATTTTCTAAATCTACTCTTGAAGCTAAAAATGATATATTGTGTCAATATTCGTAGTTCAGTTTATGTTGGTGCAATGCTCTGTGTTCAGCAACAACCAATATAAGCCGAGCCGCGATGATAGCCCGTATATCGATTATCGATGTGTAAAGTAAAGCTGCTGAAGCTATCAATTCATAATCTAACTAAGTAACCTTATAGGTACCATTAATGTATGTTTTCATACATATATTCTTTAACTGTCGGAATCAAAATCCCACTAATATTATAAAGGTGAAAATTTGTGTGTGTGTAAGTGTGTTTGTTACTCTTTCACGCTCAAACGGCTGGACGGATTTGAATGAAATTTGGTTCCAGAATTGCTTATACCCTGGATTAACAAATAGGCTACTTTAAATTCCTGAAAAGTGCAGTGTTCCCGTGGGATTCGTGCAAAAGGTAGCTGTCAGACAAAATAACTTCATAGATGGCAGCACAGGCAAAAATATTACTCCTTATTCATCAAAATAGTTTCGGTAGTTTGGCCGTGCAAAAGGTAGCTGTCAGACAAAATAACTTCATAGATGGCAGCACAGGCAAAAATACAACTCCTTCACGCTCAAACGGCTGGACGGATTTGAATGAAAATTGGTAGCAGGATTGCTTAAACCCTGAACTAAAAAATACGCTACTTAAAATTCCTTAAAAGTGCATTGACTCCGTGGGATTATTAATCAAATTCATTTTAATAGTTTATAGTTTGGCCGTGAGAAAGTAACTGAAAAAGTAACAAAATAATTTCAATAGATGGCTGCACATTCAAAGTTATTATTCCTTCACGCTCAAACGGCTGGAATTTGAATTAAATTTAGTAGCAGGATTGTTTATTCCCTGGATTAACAAATAGGCTACCTTAAATTCCTGAAAAAGCAATGGTTCCGTAAGATTATAAACCAAATTATTCATCAAAATAGTTTGGCCGTGAAAACGTAACTTTTAGTCAAAATAATGTTAATAGATGGCAGCACAAGCAAAGTTATAACTCCTTCACGCTGAAACGGCTGGACGGATTTGAATGAAATTTGATACCAGGACAGTTGATATCCTGGATTAACACAATGTCATAGGCTTCTTTAAATCATACGCTTCTTTAAATCGTGAGATTATCAAAATACCTAAATTATGCTTCTTTAAACTCAAACGGCTTAACGGATTTCAAATATTGTTTTTTTTTTGACCCGATAATCTCACGGAATTGGGACCTAAGTACGCAGATAAATCTCCGATAAAAATATTTCTGGCTCAACATAAACCATTAGAACAACGTTTAAATTTGTGTCTTCAATTAACATAGGTACCAGGACCTCATCATCGCTATTTTATTAAATTTCTCACAATTTCGGATCGCTGCAATTTTAAATCCTCGCTGCGCTCGCTTTGCTCGCATGTACCTTTTTAATCTTTTGCAAGCAAATTGAACTGTGTCAAACCTTAGAATAGGAACCGACCAGCGCCTTTGCTTTGAGCACCATAAGCAAACATAAGTGTCAGTCATGACGAATTTGTCTTAAAAACTTCGAGTCTAAGAAACTCGATGCGCTTGCTTAGTTCGATGCTCGCTTCGCTCGCACGGTAGCTTCTTGAATATTTTGCTAGCAAATTGAACTATGTCAGGCCATAGAATAAGAACAGACCAGCAATCAGCCTTTTCTATGAGCACTATAAGCAAAAAAAAGTGTCACATGATGCATTTTTCTTAAAAAATCGATTTAAAAGGCTCGCTATGCTCGCTTAGTTCGAAGCTTGCTACGCTCGCTTGGTTTAAAGCTCGCTACGCTCGCACGGTAGCTTCTTGAATATTTTGCTAGCAAATTGAACTATGTCAGACTATAGAATAGGAACCGACCAACAGTCAGCCTTTTCTATGAGCTCCATAAGCAAAATCAAGTGTCACGTGAGGACGCATTTGTTTTTAAAAATTTCAGCTCGCTTCGCGAGATTAAGACGCTCGCTAAGCTCGCTTAGTTTGAAGCTCGCTTCGCTCGCACGGTAGCTTTTTCAATATTTTGCTGGAAAATTGATCTATGTCAGACCAAAAAATAGGAACCAACCAACAGTCAGCCTTTTCTATGAGCACCTTAAGCAAAATCAAGTGTCACATGACGAATTTGTCTTAAAAATTTCGGCTCGCTGCGCTCGCTTGGTTCGAAGCTCGCTTCGCTCGCATGGTTGCTTCTTGAATATTTTGCAATATTTTACCATACTTATATCCGACCAGCAGTCATCCTTTTCTATGAGCACCAAAATCAAGTGACAAATGACGCATTGGTCTTAAACAAGGAGCAAAATTAAAAAAAAAATTAAAACTTTTTCAATTACATAAGAAGAGAGTAATTTTCTGCACTCTCGAGGTGCATTTTTATTCATATCTCTGACAATCCTCATCAGATCAAAAAAAGAATCAAAAAAATCGGTTCACCCAGTCGACGAATTGAGAACCTTCTCCTTTTTTGAAGTCGTTAAAAAAATGTATTAACTTATTCACCGCGGGTAACACCGCAGGGCACAGCTAGTAACTAATAAAATCAACTATTACGTTTATTCTCATATCTAAAGCAGTAAAGCCTTACTTCGTTGCCCAACTCCATTAAAGATAGAGTCAAGTTTTATAGCTAATGCTTAAAGTGTCAATAAAATCAGAAAACTTGTCAATCTTTCCTTTGATCATGATCGCGCATACAACTCTTCTTTTCAACTCATCCATTATTTATATCATTCGTTTCTATCAACAAAAGCGCTACATGTTAGACTATTAAACTATCACTTTCAAAATATTTTGCAATGAACATCTTGCCAAGTCGTATTCGCTTGTAGTTGACTAGTCACAATAATATTTATCGAGGTTGAGTTCTAAAAGTATGGTTTGTATTGTAAAATTACAATCTTCAAAAGCTAAACAGAGGTTGAATGCAGTCATAGGCAATATAAAATAGTTGAAACGGTAAACGGTAGAGGCAATAGTTTAAACGATGTAGTTAGTAGTTAGTCACTAGCTTTTTATAATATAACGTTTAAATCGTATTGGAAAAACGAAAACCTACGATTGCGACTTCATTCATCTTCATTTTCAAATGTCATGATCATGGTCAATTCTTAGCAAGCTTCGCCATGAGCGCTTCAAAAGATCGTTGAAGTAAAGCATCGTTCTGAGCGGTCACAGCATGGATGGGTGACCTCAAGTGACATTAACTCGCGTTCCCGTGATTCGAAAGGTCCGTTAAATTGACGGTCCCGACTTTTAAACTCGTAAAGCCATGACGGAGGCCTTAGGTGTCTTAAAAAACATCGTCCCTAGAGTTGGCCACTTGCTTCTATGAACTTACTTTATAGTCAATTCTGTTGATAAATGTCTAGAACGCTTGAAAGCCGCGATTATTTATTTTCTCTATAACCTGGGCCACTAACTCGACGAACTATCTAAAACTATCTTCTATCTAAATTTCGTAATCTAACAAGAATATCTATAAACAGACATGATCCTTAATCCAAAAAAACTCTTTGAATGTGTGACATAAAACATTGAACTTAATGTCAAATCAAATTATATTGAGCCTATGGACAAAGAAGTCACTTTATGAAATCGTATGAGTTTGCATGTTAATGAAACCCTATAAAAGACCATGGATTGCATCAGCAATCTACTTAACACATCAATAAGCTTCTGAACGATGTCATTGTGAGGACAAAACCGTCGGTAGCTTTCACTAGCATTGTTGCGCCTGCGCATCAAAGGCGACACTTTCGCTTGCAGTTCCATCTATGGATTTCCAAGTGAAAACCCTTTGAAAAATCCAACATCAATAGATCGAAGAAATAACTGGTTAATGTAAACTCAGGCCTTTACATCTTTACTAGATGATTTATACAGTCAGGAGGCAAGCTTTGCCTCACTTAACGGGACACTGTAGTGCCTGGGACGTTGTTGAGATGGAATAGGATTGCCCAGCACCTAAACCATCTCAGCTTAGCCGGCGATTTTAAGTTGTTATTTAATAAACACAAACATCGCACGGTCGTGACAAAAAATGACTTTGGCATTTTAGACACAAGCACACATTAAAAAAACGCGAAGTTTCTTACGTGTCTTATTATTATAATAACTGCCTTTTTATTCATTTTTTTCAGAATATAAACAGACAAATAATCTAAAGGAACTGGTGTTCGATGATGAAAAATCAGCAGTCCAATTTAAGCACTCAAATTAAGTGTCAAATTAGAGAAATAGATAGGAAGAGAATACAATAGAACAATTTTACTTGACTACCTGTAGGCTGTGAAACCTGCTTCACGGCCTTCCTTCTCCGTTAGGAGTTAGTGTTAATACGAATCAAAAATCCATCGACACATTAGATAGAACTTGGGACTGGAATCAAAGTACCATCAGCTAACGCGGCCAATATCAAGTATGATGAATAATAAGTAACTTTTGATGTGGGAACGGAGACGACAGGAAGAATGCTAACAATCCGGTCGAAGGATGCTAATTGCCAAGCAAGCGTTACCTGTCTGGGTGCGCGCCTACTACAGGCGCCTACTACACGTTGCGATGCTGTGTCGTACCAAGACAAACTGCTACCTACGTCTAAGATATTAAGAAAAAGTGGCAAAATATTTTTTTATAAAAACTGCACTTTTGAGGCTTTCTGTTTACAACTTTGAAAATCCTCGCTCTTAATAAATTCGATTTTTATTAAAAATTTGAAAGATCACCTCAATAATATACGTAGGTACATATTAGTGGCAATTCTGAGTGTCGCAAAAGCTAAACTAAGCTAACTAAGATTGTTGCCGTCCCTTTCATAGCGATGGAAATAAAAAGGATGGCAACAATTTTAGTTAGCTTAGTTTAGCTTTTGCGACACTCAGAATTGCCCCCATTATATAATAAAAAAAAAAGTAACAAGTAAGTCTCATTTATCAAAAGATTAATTTTGTTTAATTTATCTTCTTTTTTCGTTTTTGTTTCGAAAATGTAGACACTACTGCACGAACAAACAAACATTATTGAACAACTTGATTCTTTCTCGATATGAGATTTGAATTTTGATTTAAAGATCTAACGATATTAAGAACAGGTGATGTTCAATCATTCCAAGAATATTTTGATTGATGATCTTATAATAGAAATAAAATATGCAAGAAGTCGATAAGTTAATTTACTTGGTAGGAAATCAAGGATGATGAATGACTTCGCTAAATAAAGTTTTCCCGTTGCAATTTCACACCACTCTTTCATATACTTAACTGAATCGATGTTTAATAAAATATAAGTAAACAATAATTAATAAACTAGACTTCGACGTTCAATATTCGTCTTTGAAAAACTTTAAAGTTTATTTTCACCTAGTTATTTCTTAATTTAGGTATTCTATTATTCATATGGAGAAAATTGCATCATTACACCGACAAGAGCTGAGCTTTTAAGTTTTATAATAATTAGAGAATATAGTTAGGTTAAAAAAAATGTAGGTAGGTACATTTACTTACAGCCAACTATAAAACTTAACAATCTCGATTTAATAGAGAAGAATGTATTAATTCTTTATACAGGGTGTAAAAAGACTACTACCGAAAACTTTAGGGGGTGAAAGTACCCATCAATATGAACAACTTTTTCTAAGAAACCAACACTGTGAACGCGAAAAAAAAAACAGCTGTTTCATACACTTTAGCCAAGTAGGTATTGAACTTATGTATGGAACAGCTGTTTTTTTTTTCGCGTTCACAGTGTTGGTTTCTTAGAAAAAGTTGTTCATATTGATGGGTACTTTCACCCCCTAAAGTTTTCGGTAGTAGTCTTTTTACACCCTGTATTATTATTCGTAAAGCTTAGTCACAGTTCGAGCCGTTTCGATCTTTATTATCGTACTCCTCCGAAACGGCTCGACTGTTTTTTATGTTATTTTTACATATATTTGGTATAATAATAGGTCGTAAAGTAGATTTCATACTGCTACACTCTTATTAATAAACAAAGATCAACGAAGTATTAATTTTAAGTTTTATTTGTATCTTAATTCTGTGTACAATAAAGTGCTTATTCGTTCATTCACTGATGTTCTTTGTTAATCTTCGTTTATTAATAAGGGGGCTAGGGATTAGAATGATGATGATGATGTCAGGATTAGCTAGTTATTCATAAAACGAGAAGGATTCCCTTAGTAGGGGCTAACCTAGACGTTTAATGATGAGATCCTCTGGCGACTGCACAGCAACGGCACAACGGTGAACAGAATCGGGCGCATTCATTTACATTATTATGTCGTCTTGTCTATTTCTGCCACGGATCCTGTATATTATCGCAAAGGCTTTTAGCTCAGATTTATACCAAACTAGTTCAGTCGCCCGCGGCTTCGATCGCGTGTATAAAAAGAAGCCTATGTGCCCGATACCTACTCCTAAAATATATTCCTAGTTTGAGCCAAATCCGTTCAGTAGTTTTCACGTAAAAGAGTTTTCATTTATACATCCATACAAACTTTTGCGTTTATAATATTAGTAGAAAGAAGTGAGTTAATTATAAGTAGGTACTAATAAATACTTCACTAATATTAATGTAACGTTTGTTTGTAGATTTAGACTTAGAGGATGCAACATAAAAGCAATAATTTTACAGTATACCTACATCAATATGTACTGTAAAATTATCTCTTTTAAGACAATTTTTTTTTTTTTTTTTATTTAACCTATTATGTCCCACTGCTGAGCAAAGGTCTCCCCCTTCAACTTCCACTCTTTTTTAAGACAAAATTATGCTACTCCTATTTTTAAGTAGGTATTTTTATGCCAAAATTTGAATGTAGAATAATCTGCTAGTTTAAATATTGACATCTTCTCAATCATTGTTTACAAAATTAAATAAACACACTAAGAGCGCGCGTCACTTCTCTTTGAACTAGATATTTACTCAAACAATCATCTATTAATTTAAGCATCCCATTAATCATTTCAAATGCCTTTAACACAAGAAACATTGACATTAACGTTTAGAATTTATCAAAAGAGTAGGTACCTAGTCGTGAGGTGCATGAAGATGAAACTATCTAGCCTTGATCTAACCTTTTAAGCTTATCTTGAATTTTTATTCACGGAATTGGGAATGTTTTATACTTTGCATTTTATTTAGCAAGTGCTCATTTACTTACAGTTAATGGCCAGTCTCAATAACCTATCTATCTTTGGTTTAGCTACTAATATAGTATTATATTATCTGTGGTTTGGCTTACTGGGTGCTCAAAAAATAGGTGCTCAAATGGGAATTCTACCATCATTTGGGATGACGTTTTCGAAACTATATCTAGAGCACAATATGACTGATGATGACTTTTTCATTACAATTTTCCCGTCTCACTCAATATCCTATCTATTATTAATTTTGCTTACCTACTGTGGTTAGATATTTGTCATATTTAGTATGGAAGTAATGCCAAATATCTTACCACAGTTAACTAAACCACAGATAGATAGGTTATTGAGACTGGCTGTAAATCTTCTGATTTATATATCTACTTGCTTAATTTTGATACACAATTCAAATAAGTATTCGATAAATTGTAATAAGTAGGTAAATAAAATAGAGATCTACAAAAACTCGTTTTAATTTTACAGGCACACAATATTTAACATAATATTTATCTGACAATACATGGACAATACAAACATTTTTCTAAGATACGTTATCTGTATCATCTATCATGTATCATCTATATCATCTATTAAAAGGTACCAAAAAATTAGTCTAACAAAAAAAAATTAAAAATAAAATCACAACCTGGAAATACCAAAGCGGTGAATGACTTGTAACAAGCTAAGAGTAAACTAGCATACATACAATGTAGGAAACGCATTCAGTAAAGTCTGCCACGGTTAAAATTAGACTCGGGATAGCTCATTCCTCAACCTGCGCTGGTATAATTAGATTGGAAACCACTCATCACTTCTAATTCGTTTTATTGCACACTATGTATGTAAGGAATGCGGTGTCCGTCCCGTGGTCTGATTCTGAATTCTGATGTATTTTTAAGTGGGTATAAATAAATAAATATTCTTGGACATTCCACACGGCGTCATCTAGTCCCAAGCTAAGCAACTTAATGCTTGTGTTATGGTAACCAGATGACTGATATACTAGAAAAACATCCAGACCCGGAACAAATATCTGTAGAACATACAAACATTTGTCCCGCGGCGGGGATCAAACCCGCAACCTCCGTCCGTCCGTCCGTATCTCAGTCGGGCCTTCACCCAACTGCGCCACAGAGGTCGTCAAATGGTTCTCTTCAGCAAACGAATTTCAAATATTAAGAAACCTAATATGGACAGGATATAGATAAACAGTTTTATGTTAAGCGAATGTGCAATGAGCGGTTTCTCGCTTATTATATCAATATTTAAGTTTTTATTAGCATTCTTAATCCTACACTAAACAATAAAACATTAAATAGAACAAAAACCCCTACCATCATCATACATTTTGCTTTTTTAGATTTCTTACTAACTTGCAAATCGGTAAAATTAAATGCAAGTAGCATTATATTTTACTGATTAGCAAGTTGTTTCAGAATAGGTCACTTCTTTCCCCCGTCATTTAGGATTCCCGACGTCCCGCCGCGCCACGAATAACCCAAATAAAACTACGATACAGGTTTCGGAATTCGCCACGCTAGGCGCTGCCATTGATCTGCTGACCATGCCAAGCGGCTTCTAAGATATCATTACTAAGTAGCAAGTAACTTTATTTTGACTTAGTACTCCATTAGAACTGTTCTAGGAATGTAAAAACAGTCATCCGGATAGAAACATGATAGACTGTATAAACTATCAAAAGCGCGGTAAGCATTCTCTCAGTCATTTAAGATCCTTATTAAGAAGTATTGGGGTAGTCAGAAACGTGAATATACCTAGGTATATATTTTCATTTTAATATGTAGGTATAGTAACGATCTCTAAAATTTGTATAGGTACCTAGGTAATGCATCCTTGGTCAAAACTTCGATCACAATCATTTCATTTTTCTCAGCGTTTAGTTTCGGAATTAAAGAATTTGATTTTTAATAAGTCCAGAAATACCTATTACAATTTCTAGGAAGACAGGAGCACTTCTTCGACGAGAGATCAACGCGGCTAAACTTGTGCTTTTATTTTATTCTGTGGCTAAACCAGCGATTAATGAGCAACCAATACAAATCGGAAGTCGTGTAAACTTGACCCGTACAGAATAACAACGAGTGGAGTAGTGAAAGTGAACAGTAGCTGATAATGAACGGCAACACGCTCGTAAACTACAGGTTAGGTAATCTGTATATTTATATTGGCGACTCATGGAGCAATGAGATACGTTAAGATTAGTAATCTGTACCACGAAGTTCTAAATCGTGGACCTCAGCTGTGTTGGCAGAGTTATATAGATTTTTTCACATAGTCCCCTAGCCATTATTTATCTGTAATCGTTCTCGCTCTAGAAACAGATAAAATGGCATGGAATTTAAGGACGATAAGTCACGGAGTAAGAAGTATCAAAACAAAGAATAATGAAACAAACAATGAATTAGCGATGATAGAAATTGATTCGATACAAAGCGATTGAGATATGGCTTTTGAATGCGTACAATAAAGAAAACATCGTGGTTGTGCTGGTAAGCACTACTTCCTAAGAATATGCACCAATGCGACCCGAACCAATAAATGAAAACAGCATCAAAGTCGGACTAGTTGTTTTGGAGAAAATTGGCAGAAGCAAACATCCTTCACCCCAAACACATATACCGTGTCCGTTCGGTCGTGGATAATAAACGAAATATTTGATTTCCAAATTGACATGTCGATAGCGAATTTGTGAATTTGATTAGCAGTTTCTTACTTTCTTCTGGCCCGTAACGGAATGTCATGATCACGTTCATTTTGATGCTAATAAGTAGACTCAATAGACTCGTCCCGTGTGGTATTGAGTAGGAGTGAACTCCTATTTTGTAGCGTTACCTAATGTTTGAAGAATTTGTTTTGGAAAGTTTGGAGTAAGTATATTTTTGGGCATACGTACCTACGGGCAGACCTACCGCTCTATAGGTAGAGCTGAGCTATCCATAGTTTTATACTGCCATGGTATTTACAATTAAATTAAAAATAACTATTCATTTGAACTGTATTTAAACGAACCATGAAAGCAACGTCATGTTCTACGTACGTTAGTAATGTAGGTAAATATTTTATTTTCAAAAATCAGACTACCTATAGGTACTTATTTTGTTGAATTAGTTTAAATTGTTTTCATACCAACTTATTTATTAATAAAAACATACTTACGAATTTTCGATGGAGCTACAATTCTTTAGCAAATAATAATAATGATAATATACTATAACCTTTATTTATTTATCGCAAAATCCACACCAAGAAAATAAACCTATTTGTTATAGTACCTATGTATCTACCTAGTTTGTGTTACTAGGTATCAATCAACATTCAACGCAATCCAATCTAAACAAAACGTGTCAATTTAAAGAGGAACCCAATAACCTGCAATGTTTATTATAATAGTCTTCATAGTACCTACGGCGCATTCGCATTCTACTGCCTTCCATTTTAGGTCCTGAGTCTGCCATTTAAGGTGCGTCTGCATCCACCTGCTACGAGCCTGAGTCAGGCACATCCGTCTACTTAACCTATTAAATTCTGATTTGCCTTTATCTTAAGTTATATAACGGAGGTTAAGGTCCTTGTTACCCTATGTTACCCTTGTCTTCGTATTGAGGTAGTGCATAATCTGATAACGATGTTTTAAGTCGACTCAGAGCCTCTGTTATGGCTTTACCTACTACTTGAGTAGTTTATGTAATGTGCTGATTTTGGATAATATGAATCAAAATCAAAATGCACAAGCATAGAGTTCGATGCCCCCGCTATGTAGCGTGCGTGTTTTAGAGCTGATACAAAAAGTTATTAGTAAATTTGATAAGACAAGTTCAAAGAGACGCGTAAGTAAAGGACACTACGGTTTTATGAAAACAAAGGTTCAAATTATAGGTACAGAAAGCCTGAAATATTAACAAACAATAACCTAACCTTCCTAAGCAAAACATTCAACTGTCTTCAACTGTCATAATGAATCACAAAAAATGCACTCAATACCCTATCTTAAAAAGCAGACTTACTACAACAGCTTTATGTTTCATCCATAAATAGGCACGACCATTACATAACGTTCATACTAGGACGCGTTAACGAGGAAAATACTATTTTGGATGACTCGAAATGTGTACAACTTCATGAGTTACTGTTATCTGTACTCGGTAAAAAAAAGCATCATTATTTTGTTATAATGATGTCTGAGATTGTAGAGATAAAGGAAATTATGCGGGATTGCATCAGGAATCCATATCTGTTGCAATCTTTTCGAATAAGGAGATGGGCAAGACACAAAGGTTGTAATCGCACCGCTGCGCTGGTCGTTGTAGTTTGCTAGATAACTCGTATAGACGACTAGTTGTGTCCAATGGTTTTACCCGCAATTTTATTGAGGGAGTAGGTGTGTAGCCTTTAACTTTTTGAGGTATTAAACAAAGCATTAAACAAAGTATTAAACAATTTTTTTTTTAAATTCCTTTTTTCAACGTTATAATTAAATAAAATAGACGGTGGCGCTAGTTTCACGCATATTAAGTAGGCATTTTTAAACAATTTATACAAAATGTTATTAAAATAAATATTTAACCAAAACTCCATAAGTGAGTTAACATAACAATATTGAGACATCGTAACGTATTCGCATCTTGGAATTTTGGAATGCATTGATTTTAATGAGTCAATCTGAAGTACCTACATGGAATTAATATGAAGAAATAAGTACCTATTTTTTGGTTTTTGTAATCTTTAAAGTGCTTCTGGTATTTCTTTCACTTAAAAATGTTTAAGTATTTATTTTTAAGTTTCATCAGTTTGCGTAACAGAATAGTGTTATTCCATTAGTTTAGTTAGATATTTAACTTATTCCCAAGGTGCCGTAGACATATTCTTTCAGATCTTTAGGCATTTTTAGATCTTTTGATGTATTAAGGCGTAGTCAGGAGTAGTGTCTAAACATTTTTTGTTACCTACATTACCTACCACATTTTTCAGAAGTTAAAATTCCATGTGACAAGCTTATTGACGCTATTAGAAAGCTAATTGGTTTCCTCACGATATTTTCCTTCGCCGGTTTTTACTATAGGTACCTATAGATAATTTATACAGTGTCAGGAGGAATTTTTTGTCTACAATTAACGGGACACTGTAGGGTTACACAACACACAACGCACACAGCCTACATTGTTTTAGGCTGGGCAGTGGGCAAGCTCCTTCGCTGTTTAGAGCTCGCTCGTGTAAATGCGCATACATTTTTCACAACGAAAAATCAATTGATGGTCCACCAGTCTACCAAAAACCCATAAAATATGTGGTGAAGAAACACACCTTCGTAGTATTATGAAAAAAACCACACTTCTTCCTGTATTCTGAGTAATTCCTTACGTATATCGATTGTTAGCATTGAGTCACGATCTGAAAGTTTTTAAATAAACTTGTTGAAAAATTACATCAAATCCAGGGGTATTGAACTTTTATACAAATATTTTTAAAAGCTCAAAAATATGGGTTGTTCCTGATAATTTTCAGGAAACACTTTGCATTGTTTTATTTCCGGTATTTATTTTCGTCCTTTTGAGTATTAGCAGCAGGCATTGCACTAATACATTTTAAACCTGAATAAGTTTTCATAAATTTTTTTCATGGTTTTGTGACTGACTTACTAACGGTTATCAACGCACAGCCTGAACAATCAGTCCTAGAAAACTTAGAGGATACAAATACAATAGTGGCAATTCGAAGTGTCGCAAAAGCTAAACTTAACTAGCTAAAAATGTTGCCGTCCCTTTCATAGCGAAATAAAAAGGATGGCATTCATTTTAGTTAGTTTAGTTTAGCTTTTGTGACACTCTGAATTGCCACTTATGTCCACATTCTAAGTACTTATGTAGATGTTTTTTACAGATATTTACTTAAGGTGGCCCTTCCCGGTGCGTCTATCATCGACGCGGGCATAGCTGAAAAGCTTGTTGTTTCATCCAGCGCAATGCTAGAAAAAGAAGCAAAGCGAAAAGAGAGAGATAGCGCCTCAGCGCTCGGCATTCAGTAGGTACTTTCGCCGCTCACTCGCTCACTCGAAAAATAGTGTGCGAAAATTTCATAAAAAGTGTTCCAGGAAATACGTTTTTTTCAGTAAGCCTTACAAGTTAGTAAAATAAATATTAGTCATTTAGAATCTCCATAAGATTTGCAAGGTTTCTATGACAATATTTTCTTTACGTTTACAATTTATGAGTACATTATGAACGGCCAAAGTTCAGGTAAAATTTATGCTAAAAGCAGGTTTTTGGAGGCTTATACTGAATTTGTTTCTCAAAATTTTGATTTTTAGTTTCGATAGAAACCTAGATATAGTGCACAAGATACCTATTAGTCCAAAAGTTTAAAAGAAAGATCTGTTACAACGGCATAATCACGTACGAGCGCTTGTATGAAAAGAAAGTCGGGTTGACCGCTCTTAATGATTTATTTAAGATTACAAAAACTATTCACCTAAGCAATGATGTAAAGAGTTAGTTAATGATTGTATGCAAGTCGTTTCTTTTGATATAAAGTTAAAATGAAAACTATTTACAAATTACCTCCTAATTAATCATCTTTTAGAAATTCTTTGAACATAGGTTTCGTCTTTTAAGGTTGTTACAATAACGCTATTTTAACATAGCCACAACCTAGTAAGTAGGTACCTGTAAGAAGCTGGCAATAAATAATTTCTCAATAACCGTTTTGATTTTCCAATAAATTGTAGCAAACAAGGCGCCAGAACAATGGGGTCAGGTCATAGGTGGCCTATTATGGCAGTGCTCGTGATGGTGCACTAGAGATGTTACTTTAGCCGGACATTTATAGGGCTGTTCTGCCTTTTTCTTTCGAAAAAAACGGCTTTTTTACAAAAAATAATAACAAACGATACCTATCCAGTAATAAATAAATAAATATCCTTGGACATTTCACACAGCGTCATCTCACCCCAAGCTAAGCAACTTAATGCTTGTTATGTTTGTCACGTTATCATAGTTGGTAATTTAGCAATCAGTGTACCTACATCAATACTATCTATATAATTATAGTTAGAAGTTTAATTCTCCAGTCCTCCAGTTTACTTAAAATCGATTGTTCAAGTTACCTCCCACCTCGGATCAATAAGATATAGTTCGATAGCTCATACATAGTGGCCCAATGCCTATTAAGCACCGTCTTTGATCCAGCTGGTGGAAGTCGAACGCTCCGAGTTTAGGTCGTGTCACTCGACTTTGACTGGCGTATAACGAACGCAGATGCCAGCCGGATGCTTTGAAAATAGGTAGGTAGGTACCCACCTGCACAGTAAGGTAAAATGCATCATGTATTACGGACTTAGGGTGGCTTCCACAACGTTTGGTAATTGTATTTAAGCTAGTTAAATACATATTATATCCTTCGAAAAACTAATTAAGTTAGACAAGTTTTGTGTTGTGCAAAACGAAACACAATTGTTTTTCTCACAAATTTTATGGAATTTGTATGAAAAAAATGTGATAAATATCTAAGATAATGTTTTAGCTAAACATAATGAAAGAGATTGATATCAAATTATTTACATCTCAGTTAACTCAATTAATAAACTTTTAACAGAATATTGCAATTGCTATTGCAATGCAACTTATAAATATAAAATTAGCCTACGGCAGATATAGTGTAATCTAGATTTTGCAGTCGTGCCAGAAAACTAAGATTTTACTAGAAATTTTGTCAAGTTGTTTGAGTATATTAATGTTCTTGCGGAGGATTTTCGATGTAGCATAAAATGAGTTAAATAACGGGAATTATACCGTATGGAATATGATGGATGATACATACAAATGCAAACTAACATCAAGAAACAGTAGATACCTAAGCGCACGTGAGCTCTTGAATTTATTCTGCATTTCCTAGATAAATAGGATTCACTGGCACCGTTATTCAGGGCTGCCACTTTAATAACCCTGTTATTCTATAGAGTATAGATCAAGCGGCTACTTAAATCTTACCATTAGTATACGGACTACTTACCATTAGGACAGTACCTAACTAGAAATAAACATTCGCTAATGGCTTAAAATTAACTGGTGAATATGATTAATAGAGACAACTACACAATTTTTAATAATACAAATATCAACTTCTTGTATCTGCCTGAAGATTTGCTCGCGTGGCACTTATCCGGATAAAAATTTGCCTATGTGTTGGTCCCGGTCATGCACCACATCCATCCATACATCCATACTAACCTTCGCGCTTGTAATATTAATGTGATATAATAAATAATAAAACTACTATTCAATGCATATCATCATCATCTTCCTGCCTTTCTCCAATATCAAGTGTTAATAAATAAAATGTTACCTATTGAAATACTTTATTCTGATTAGTTTTACATAAATTGAAATTCCAGAACATAGGTACTAAACTTTTCGTCGGTTGTGTGTGACTAAGTAGGTAGATATTAGTGGTAATTCGGAGTGTCGCAAAAGCTAAACTAAAGTAACTAAATTAATGCCATTCTTTTTATTCCCATCGCTATGAAAGGGTCGGCAACATTTTTGGTTAGTTAAGTTTAGCTTTTGCGATACTCCGAATTGCCACTACTATTACCTAATTGGGATGACAACGGTTGCTATTCTATGAAATGTATCTTTGTTTACATTTGTACCTACAATTAGCTTCTAATGAAACTGTTACACACATCCCAAGCAACACAAACTAGCTTTAAAAGAGCTGTGAAATAGATTTTTGCAATTCTTTATGCTGGTTTAAATGCTTTATAATGTACTTTATAAGCGCTTCTACAGCACTTGTAAGTGCAAAAGAGGACCATATTAAACAGACTTATTCCTTAGAAAGGCTGTTTAAAGTCTTTACAAAAGCTGATTATTAGCTGGAAAAAAGCTGGTTAATGGCTTGTTACCTAGCCTTTACTCTATTTTTAGTCATTATAAATCTCTTATGCGGGTTTTAGTATGATATTTAACTTAAATAAGTTTGTTTGGACATTATAAAGAACTTATTACAGTCTTGATAAAATAAATAATTTATTTGCAGATAATATTTTGTCTAATGGAAACCATAACACTCCAATCAATCAAATGTTATTAAATATTGATAAGTATTGTTTGTTTTCGTCTACAATTCGTAGTGAAATGGATGCGAGAATCAGTTTACTGTAAAAGTATATAATATTATGTATTTTATTTGAAATTTTCAAGCGCTCGTGAAAGAAATTCATTTAGAGAAAAAAAGTTAATAATTGAAAGACAATAATTTTAAAAAATTGTAGGTTATAATAATGTTTGCGACGATTCACCCAATATTCGTTTTTCTCATGAATATCAGTTTTTGGTAAAATAGTTTTGAGTGATTTTCAGCTTAATTCTTGTACTCAATGTTTGTAAAAATAGAATTTGGTAATCCATGAGTAATCTATTAATGGCGTCTAAATATTAGACAGCTATAATACTTCAAAATAGGTCTTTTAAAGCCACTGGCTTTATAAAGGCTTAATATATTATATTAGTAGGGTTTTGGCTGGTGTGTGACCACAAGAGAGATTTTAGTAAGGTTTTTGCTGAGTAAAACTCTCTCAATAATACATTATTAATCTATAATGTTCTAAAGTTTTAGGGCTCAATGTATAAAAAGAAAAACCCTAGTTTCTAGAATACCTAGTTACTAGGAGTAGCATAGTTTATTAGTTGGTTTATTTGATTATGTTTCTAATTTTCAATAGCTAAATACTCTATTAAAACTTTTTTTTAATTGCGCCACTTCTTTTTTTGTATTTCCATGATTTACGATCTATGATTGCGAACACAAACAGTACGCAAATGTGAAATTGGTTAAAGTTTTCTGTATATCCTAAAGTTTGACCCAAGAGCATATCAATCAAATGTAAAACAAATAATTGGTTCGCCTACTGCTGGTCCAATGCCCACACGGCACGCATTCCCGGAACGCCCAGTCACCTGCTGTGACACTACGTGATAAACAACACATGCCATTAATTGCTTCCTACTAGTGGTAAAACGTAAAGTTGATATGATAGAACACAGATGCGAAACTGCTCTGATATAATTTGTGAACATTCTATGCTGGTTTTTGAAAGTTTATGCTATTTGTGTGTTTTTACATTCATCAGAAACTTTGGGAGTGCCTGAAGATGGGCACAATCGTGATAACATCAATATTATATTTTTATGTAATTAAAAATATGAATTTCTGTGGTAGGTACCAGTTAGTCAAAAGCAAGCAAGATATTTGCATTTCGAATATACAATTCCACTTATAGATTTAATTGAATCCATAGTATCCCTGAGTATG
Source organism: Xanthorhoe designata (assembly GCA_963582015.1). Classification (NCBI taxonomy): domain Eukaryota; kingdom Metazoa; phylum Arthropoda; class Insecta; order Lepidoptera; family Geometridae; genus Xanthorhoe; species Xanthorhoe designata. The sequence goes on from OY757038.1 coordinate 9,038,304, forward strand.
TATAAAAGACAAGACATGCAATCAGAAGTTGTTAAAATAATCGTGATCGATCCTAAACAGAATCAGCTGTACCTTCGTGGCCTGTGTCCGTCACAGCATGAATGAAGAGAAGGGTGACATTGAGGGTAGAGTAGTTCAAAACTCATCACAATGTCTGTTTCAAGCTTTGTGTGTTAATTGTGTTCTTACTGCTCGTCTTTCGACTTTCATGGATGCAGAATTTTAATTCGTTTCTATACTGATTTTATTAATTTTTCTGTGCCACTACGCACTCGTACTAAATCACAACACTTGCAGCAAGTAACTAATGTTAGGCCACAACGTAACTATTTTAAATGTCTATTCAACTATTTCATGAATGCTACTTCGAAACCGTTTTTAGTTCTGCTTTAGTGATTATATGTTGTCTATTTGCTTGTACAAGTAGGTAGTTAAAAGTTGTAGGTAATAAGCTGCGATGGGCTTGCAACCTTCTTGCCCGCGTGGCATATTTATAATACGTCTGACTAGCCACCTTAAATCTACAAGATAAACGCGATATTTTCATTTACGTTCACTGGTTTTAAAGCTCACATGAAATGTTAACTTTTTTCAAAGAATCGGATCTATGCCCCTAAAATCAGCCCAGAATTAGTCAACTACTTGTAATAAGAAACCTAAAGATAATCACCTGTTGGAACATCTACATAGGGTTCTACCAGTCTACACTCTTTGTTTCTTTTTAGCTACTCAAAAGCCTATCAAATTACAGAAATTGTAAATGATATCAAATTACAGGCACTATTTTTAAAAGGACATAAAACCGCAGTAGATTATTCTTGGTACAGTCACGTATATAATCCAGATGCAGAAACAATGACACTCCATTACATAGCTGCCACTTTGCATCGCAATCGCCTATATTCGATCTTATTTATGCGACTGTTCTAGATAAATGTACCTAGGTACTAGCTCTGATCCAATACTGGGTTATGAGTCACTTGAAAAGATGAGAGTGTTCAAACAGCTGCATCTTTCGAAATGAAGAAAGAAAAGAGCATGAGAAAGCCACTTAGTATTTTATAAAGTTCCCTTCAGAATTAAGAGGATATACTCGTATAATGCACTAAAATAAAGCTAAGCCCTGGTTCTTCCCAGCGTCGGTCGCGATGGAGCAGAAGTAGAATCACTGTTTTTACCTGGCTTAAAAAAAAAAGGAGGAGGTTGTTAAAAGGTAGTATTAAAATACATAGTGTGACTTTCTCACAACATAAAAATACATTTGAATTTAAGTGATCCACAAACTCGATATTGATAGGAATCAATTCATTTTTATGCGGGAATAGTTTCAAGAATATCAGATTTCTTCGCCGATTAAGAAGGCCTTTGCAGGAAATCTACAGATGGCTTGATGAGTCCGCTGATTGTACTTTATTACTTTTAAGTTAATAGTTCTCACAGATAAACTTCTTCCTCTCCCATCAATATATTTAACTTAAATAAAAGCAATTAATGTAACTTTGTATCAATGTAATGTTCTGTTTTAGAAGCGCATTCGGTGTTAATAAATTCAGTTCATTCACTTTTAAGAAGTATTACTTATGACACCTTAATAGAACTTACTAATTTTGATTTTACGATCTTCTAGACTAACTCTTGTGCATAAAAGTCATGTCTAGACAATAGATAATCATAGTTCTGTTTATCACAGTTATCTTACAATTTTACGATAATCCACAACTAGACAAGTGCGTGTCCTACCTGATATTTGAACCAACTACTAATGTGGTTTTGTCTTATAAATCTTACCACGCCTACGTTGTATTAAACGCTCGTTTCATTTCGCTGGACTAGATAAGGTAATAAATACATTTCTAGTGTTGCTTCATTTATTTGGTTGACAAAGACTATTTTACATAGCTTGAATGTAAGCTTTTGAGAAGCTTTGTTTTCATAATGCAACTAGCTGACCCCGAAGGTCATGGGTTCGTCGTGGGGTCGTGGGCTTGTTAAGGGATCGCTGTAAAAAAAAGCTAGGCCCACACCACCAGGTCCTTGCCTGTCTCTTTCCCTGATATTGGGAGTCGCGTTGGAACAGTCAAATCACCTAGCATGTAAGACGAAGTTGAAGTGATCCTTGAGGTCCTACCAAAATAAACGATCTTTCTTTCCTTCGAATCCGACCGTGCATCAATGGATTTTTCGTTTCTAAAAAATGTATATGCGCATTAACACAAACCATTAACGGTGAAGGAAAACATCGTTAGGAAACCAGTTAGCTTTCTAACAGTGTTGATGGGCTTGCAACCTGTCACGTATGGAAAGATAACTTCTGCAAAATGGCATGGCTGGCATGTACCAAGTATTTGAACATACCTCTGACTACCCCTTTTTCTAAATATAATCCCCGCGGGGATAAAGAATCCCCTTTATCTTAAAATTATCCAAATGATTAAAAAAGATCTAAAAGAATTTGACTACCGCACCTTAGGAATACAGTTGTGATCATATAATTTAATTCTATTTAACTAGCTGACCCGACGTTGTTTTAACGCGAACTGTTATAAACTCGCAAAGTAAAGTCGTTTGCGCGCAAGTAATCCAAATTATCCACGATACAGGGATTCATAGTGTGTTATTAATTAAGGGCTTTTTTCAAAACTTCTTCGTGGTAAAAACACCAACAGCGTGTTTGAGCTGTTGGTGTTTCTTCAACTAATAAAAAAACTCTGTAGTAGAACAGTTTCGCAGAAGCTGTTTCCAGATTTTTCTCTACGATTTTTATTTTTCTTTATCTGTTATTAAACTGAATGCGATACTGGTTTTTGCAATATTGTAAATGGACTTTTAATGTCAAACATTCCTCGGCTATGGAATCTGTCTTTATAACCTTCAAGGGACGTATCATTTACTGACCTGCGACTTTTCTTTTGTGAATAATGTAGTCGGTTGACAAATATTTAAAAAAAATCAACTCCTCGAATTACTTCATATTCTGTTTATAATATTATGATCATTGGCTTTATTTGTTTTCTTGGTTTTTCTTTTGTTTCTTATTTTATTCTCCACGTAAAAAGAGCGCTGAGAGGAAGTTGCGGGGGTATGTTTGCGCCTGTGTTCACTCGCTGACGAACCAATAGCACTCGCTAAATCAATTTCATTCCACACAGCGTCATCAAAACGAACAATTATCCAAACAACACTATATAATTCTCATTCTCAAGACTCTTGAAGATGTGTAGGAAAAGCAAGTCTTACAAAAAGTTGTTTAAATATTAATTTGGCTCATTTTGAAGAAGTATTGTTGTTACGACATTATTAGTTAATAAATAGGTCCTAAGAACAAACTACGACCTCATTACAGCAGATTGCTTCATGTAAGTAGCGCTCACCTTGTGATACTTACGGTATTGCGTCCCATTTCTGTGATTTATGCACTGCTACACCGAAATACATAATGCCCTGGTGAATCGGGGCATTCACATCTAGACTCTGTTTAGACCTTGCGCCTGCCCTTGTCGAATAAAGTCTGTTGGGCGACAGTAAGATTCGTGAGTGAAACAAAACACAATATTCATCTACGTAGTATAAAACAAAGTCGCTTCCCGCCGTCTGCGTCTGAATCTTTTAAACTAGATATGATTTGAATGCGGTTTTCATCAAAAGACATGAAGAAGGTTTATGGTTTACCTCTATGTATAATAATAAATGTATAATCAATCATATTATAGTAGAGAAAAAACAGGAACAAAACCGGGGCCGCTAGTAAAAGAATAATAAAAATAAATATCCTTGGACATTCCATACAGCGTCAAGTCCCAAGCTAAGCAATTGAATGCTTGTGTTATGGCAACTAGGGTGACTGTTATACTATATATACAAATGCCAATATACTTTTAAAAGCCTACCCTACATAATAATACCTTACCTACACGATCTACACCTAATTTTAATCGGTATATTCATTATAGCGACTAGCTTATAAGCATCCAATCCAAACATGAAATAGGTACAACTGTCAAAATAACAGTAGCGTAGTTTTAAATTATTCCTATTACTCACTGAGGTTATCAAAAATCATCTTGTTCTGAGATAACATAATAACACTCTGAAGTAGTAAACGTTCTCTTAGTCATACACTACTATTTATGCAGTGGTTATACCTACATTTGTTAAATCGGATCCGTTATACCTAGGATCTATTTCATACAAACGTAAAAGAATCTTGAAAACCTGTTTATAGTCTAGAACAGAGTATTTATGTTTAATCGCCATACTTATATACTTAGGGCATACAGATTAAAAACTCTACACACCAAAACCTTTGACTCGATTAGCAAAAAGGTTTTAAGAACACTAGAGGTCTGTTATTACCTCACCGTCATTAAAAATACCTTATTTGCAAGAAGTAGGGTGTAGTTTTATGTAGAGAATTGTGGTGGTTATGTCTTTTAAAGATTTAAGTCTTCCCGGCGCCAGGGAGCGCAAGATACTATGATGCGCACATTGAAATGGCACATTAACATAATGCAAGACATGGAATGCTAGTGATGCCCTCATACGGCATAGCTGCTTAAATATTCAAATACCAATACTTCTATTTTAAGATTTCTTTCGTAATAGAGATGTGCATAGTGCAATGTATCTCGTAAACGAAGTAATGTAACAAGTTTCTAATGCTTTTGTAAAAAGAGTCGTATTTCTGGTTTTATTTATTTCTTGGTGCTCTTATCTTCACTACCCGGTACTCATCCTAGATAATGTTAAAATCATAGTAAAAACCACAATTATTTGGCGTAAAATCATACAGATGCATCAGTCCAAGTAATCATTATTGTTTGATTTAATCATGGCTGTGTTCATGCCGCTCAGCTTATATCTTTATATTATTCATTATACATAAGTTTAATATTTTAAGTTAAATATTCCAGATAATCTTCTAAGACAGGATTCTTTCATTAAATAATCCTGTCTTAGAAGATTATCTGGATATAATTATAAGGGAGATATTTTTCATTAGCATCATCAGTTTTGAACATTTCTATTCCATCTTAGATAGTTGAAATGTCAGAGCCTGTAGCCAAGTAACAAACGCATCTATTCTCTTTCTATTATCGATATTCCTTTGATTTGAAACCTCTGATCGCGCGACTTTTCGTCTTGTAATGTCAATTCCTATACATTTTTTTTGTTTCGATTCTAAAGCAATTGTAGAAGTAAACTTGACCAGGGGCTGGATACTTCCAAAGCTATCAAGTTTCGGTAGGAATGACCGATAATCCATTTCGGAGATGTTTATCGAGAACATTTGGAACAAAGTCTAGCGAGTGGGCAGCGAATTCGTGTTTTTATGGTAATGTTATGGCGACCATAGAAACGATCCCGGAGCGAAATCGACCAAACAATGTTTTATTTCAAAACTTTCGATTGTAAATTTTAACGATTATGTTACGTAAGTTTATTTTTATTTAACGGATCAGACGGTAGCTGAAAATTTAATAAAATGTTTAGAAGTTAGTTCTCAAATTACCATAACAATAACAGTAATATTCTGACCGGTTAACATTTGGATGGGTGACCATAAGTGACACTAACATTTGAGCGCTTCCGTGCTTTGGACGGCACGTGAATAGTCAGTGGTCCCGGTAAGAGGCCTTTAGCAAGGCTTTGGAGAGTCACTTTATTTAATATTTTGTAATTAATTGATTAGCCAGATATTATTAATATTATCGCTGCCTCTTGCAGCGATAATATTACAGTACAAAAGTAGACATTATTTCCTATTTCTGCAGTAATCCGCTGGCGGAAGCTGTGAAAATAAGTTATTCCATAATATATAAACTTAAACTACCACTCACTCACTGACAGAATTGTTCTCCCTGATGGTGGATGGGGAGGTAGGTATATTTTGACGGAATCGTATAGAGGTAGGTCTGGTGACTTCGGGAAAAATCGCAAACCCCCCCTTTTTGCCCCCCTTCCCCCCCCCTATTGAGGATCTCGGAAACTAAGAGACATGGAACAATTTTTTTTGCGGAATCGGATAGAGGAGGTTTGAGGAAGTAAAAATTTTTTTTCAGTGTTGCCCCCTTTGCCCCCCCTCTCCCCCCCTTTTTCGGATCTCGAAAGCCTTAAGACTTGGAACAAATTTTTTTTCAGATTTGTATTAAGGGGAACTTAGTTAGACAAAATATTTTTTCAAAACTCCCCCTCCCCCTCCCCAACCTCCCCTAAAATTGAAAGGGCTGTAACTTCACAACGGTTAGAGATATCCATTAGGTGTTTGAACAAATATTATAGTGGGTAGGCGTCGGAGGCCCGGGTGAGCGTAACTCAGGGCCGACGACTTGGATGAATGTTTTAGGGCTCCTAAAGGGTTTTCATACTGATTTAGGGCTTCCCATAGCGGTTTATTAAATATTTTTAATCTCCTATGGATTCTCAAAATTTTACAAGGGTACTCTCAACCTGTCAAACACATGGATAAAGAAAACCGCGAGCTGCTCGCAGCTCGCGCACCACGCAAACTAGTTAATATTATACAAGCGAAATGAGACACCTGCCATGTCGGATAATAAAATAAGTGCCCAGTTTATATTATTACAGGTTGCCCAATGAATGCAAACAGCTAAATTATAACTAGTAAAATATATATATCCGTATGTAGGTACTTGTTTCCTTGAAGGTACCTAAGATATTTACGAACGCTTTCATATTTATAAACCTATGAAAGCCAGTAAAGTGCCTACCAAATAATTATTTTATATCGATATTAAACAACCTGATATTTTGATATCCCAGATCTTTTAAGTGCAATAAGAGAATAATTAGCTATGACCTAGGAATATGAATTCTAGAATGTGCATCACTCTTTTTTTTTTTTTTTTTATACGAGAATAAAAAATATTTAATCAATACTTACTTATTATAAATAAAAAATCACCCGGACCCGGAACACATTTTTGCAGAAAAAACAAAATGTCCCGCGACGGGGATGGCACCCGCAAATTCCTCCGTCTCAGGCGGGCCTTTACCCACTGCGCTACAGAGGTCTTTTAATGGTAATCCATTCTACTATTTTGGTAGGCATTTCTCCAATAACTACACCAAACACTTTACATAACAATAGAGCACCAAGATGAGAATAGGACTTGATATGAAATAAGAGCTTGTAACTTACACAATCGAACGTCTTGCATTCCTAGAAAATACAACCTATCCAATATTGCGGGCACGAATTCTGTGTACGGTGCTTTTAAAGCTTAATTCCTAGAAGTTTACTTCTGATTTGATTCAAGGAAAATAAACACTTGGTACAGGCCAACCTGATAATTAAAATGTTATACGCTTGCTTGGGGAGAATGAGGTAGCGCAGGACATGTCATAATAAAAGAGTCATAATTACACAATGAGCATAAATCATGGCAATCCTCTTTGATACGAGAATTATGAAAAACTTTTTTGTTAATTTTTTGTCCTTGAGTCCTTGATAGTAAGCATGAAAACGAAATTATGTGAAAATCGGAATACGGACAGTTGCTTTTTCGTACTGTAACTGCAATATAACCTTTCAAACTCTGTACAACAAATATCTTTATTTGGTCTGCGACGCGACGCCACGAGTTGTAATGTAAATTTAAAATTTTGCCCGGTTTGTAATTTAATTCAAAGCGTTGAAAATAACCTAACCATTCGCTTGAAAAACAGATCAGATAAACTCACTAATTTAACTTTAATACTAAAAACCCTTCATAACATTCCTTCAATGGACTTGCAATAAATGAAGAATAGGTATGGATAATCGAGCTCATAAAACTTATTTATATTCTACTCGTAAGAAAGTGTGTAGTATAATCTCCTCGTCAAACTAGCGCAGCCACCCTATTTTATTATGCCTTAGAAAAAGGGATTTAAAAAAATATTGTACAGTTTGTGATAATTATGTATCATTAGCTTTTTTTATACCTATGTAAACTATTAAGCTTAGGTTTAGTCTCAGAATACGGTTTAGTCTATTTTGACGCATACAACCACCATGTATCAATTTAATCAAGTTCTCAGTCAATCGTATTATGTTTAAAACCTTTGAAACGGATATAAATAGCTAAAAAAGTTCTGAATAGACTATTCGCAATTACTCCTGTCTCGGTTGAAAGGACCACATTTATCATCTCCGTGAGGAGCATTGAGACACCTGATGAATGCCAAGCAATTTAAATCCCTTCGTCGAGATCTGGTGGGTGGTTCCACCATCAATCCTGTGGGAACTTGAATAGGCAGTTGTAGCTGAGGAGAGGACTAGCTTAGTCATCTATACCAATATTTCGAATTTTCTTGCATCGTGCACAACGACATTGCATTTGTACTTACATACACATTGTATAGAATTGTGTACTCCGGGGACAGGATCAGAAAAAGTGACGTTAAAATGAGAAAGTCTACATTATAGATGTGGATTGGATTATTAGGTATTCTGCTGTTGAATTATTATTGGAAATATATTATTAGATAGGTAAATAAGCACTTACAATTTTGTTGTTATGTAGAAGGAGCCAAAATTAGGTTTTATTTTGATTATTAAAACTACTTGTTTTGTAATGTATAATACCTATAAAACATCTTAAAATAATCTTGAATACCTTTACGTTCTAAAAAAATAATTAAAACACTGGTTGTTTTAAGTAGGCATAGGTATAATAATTTGTAAGTGTCGAGATTTTCGTATATTTTATAAGTTCTGAACTAGCTGATAGTTATATGCTGTGCTGCAACGAAGTGTTAATTGTGAAACATTTATCCTGTCTTTAGTATCCGCTGAGATTGCATGGGTCTTTCAATAATGAGAAGAATTATATCGTTTTTAATTGGTACCTGGTGGTAGCTACATTCAACTTTAATTAGTCACAGACACAAGTTAAAATAACATTCTAAGAAGTTTTCACATTCTAATTATTTGCAACGCGTTTGTTTAAATTTAGTAGACATTTTCAAGAAAACCCATGATTTAAATCTGTTTTGACCCAATTTCATACCGTTAGGTAGGTACGCACCTTGGAAATTATAAAACATCTCGAACTTAACATAATTTTGGGGTCAATGAGAGAAAAGAATCGTTTCTTTTTGTCAATCATGCATTTTGTTTTACAAATCAAGTCATCAAGAGAGAGTTACTGCTTTTTTGTGAAGCTAGCACAAGTTATCGATATCTCGTAGCCCTCTAACACAGGATTGGATCAGTTGAGCTACCTATAGATCATTAATTTATTTAGGCGTGACTTTGCGAAAGTCTATCTTCAGATATTGAAAGTTTTTCAGAATATCTAGTACCTATTCTTCCGCTCTGTATATTGTACCTAGTTTAGTTTCTGTGGTAGGTTATAATACCTACAAATATACCTACTGCCGGTTTCGGACGGCTGTTTTCTCTATATATAATATGCCTGTATTAAACCTTAAAATATCCTCTTGAATCACTCCGTCTATTTACGAAAACGCCGCAATAAAATCCGTTGCGCAGTTTAAAAGATCAGCATTGAGGCAGTAAGCGATTTTTTTTTAGACTATGTAGAGATAATTGAACTGCTGCTAAGATTGAAAGATGCCTAGTGCCTCAAGGTGCAGTTGGCTTACGTTCCAATCTAATGAGCCATTTCATTTTCTAATTTAAAACTAACACGGTTTATAACCGTTTAAGTACACGAAGCTGGTTCAAACGAGTCAACTGCTACAATCTTGATGGTCTGATGACCAGAACAGCACCATTTAATAGCAGTAAATGTCTTAATTAAGCGTAATTTTTCGCAATATCACCATATTACATGCAAGTTTCGCTTTGAACCTGAGCATAGAAAAGTGGGTCTTCTGAACAGTGAAAGGAGTAAACGTGTTATAAGTATTTTTAAACTATTTGTGGCGTCGCAAATAAGTGTTGAAATTTTAAAGAGGTACCTAATTGTGAGTTTTTGCTGAGTTGAATTCGCGCGTCTACTTTCGATCTTAAGGTTATTTTGAATTTCATCTGATTGGTTATGGATTTTTCTTCTTAGAACAAGCGCATTGATACAGAATTTGCTAGAGATAGACCATGAGTCTGCAATATTATTTATTTCGATTGTCCTCACGTTGTCCTGATTGGGCGGTCCACGGTAGGGATTGAGGAAGTTGATAAATTCATTGTTTTTTTTTAGTAACCTATAATGTGTCCCACTGCTGGGCAAAGGTCTCCCCCATCTCTTTGCACTTCTTTCGATCACCGGCCGCTTCCCACCACTCTTCCTGGAAGGCATGTATGTCATCACGCCATCGTCTTTTAGGCCTGCCTCGGCGTCGCCGTCATTGTTTTTTTTATTATCCGAAATACTATTTTACGAAAGGTTTTTTTTAATTTGACTTTGACCACCTTTATTACTATTTGACTTTGACTATATCTTCAGAGACTTTAAAGTCAGAAGACCTTTGACAAAGTGATGGTTCTTTTCCTAATTTCCCGCATCACTCGCCATCTCAACACTCAGTCCATCAAATATCTCCATTCATATATTTTATTGTATAGAATACTTTGTTTACCTTTTGAATGAAATAAAATTAAAGGTACAATTGAGTTGTTAGAGTACAAAATATCACAATTCCAGTCGATTGGAACAAAATAAAAATAAAGCAACATCAATTTCTAACCACATTAACTCTGTTACATCACAGCATTTTGAAAGTGTGCTTTAATTAACCCATAAAAATAAATCATTATTTCCTAGAACTCAATAAATCAAAGGATATTTTGCGCGGCGCAATCCCCCAATTTCCATAATTAAATACCTATAATCTCTACTAGGTAGATTTAATATGTTAATACGACGTGTTATGTAGATTAGTGTGTGTTTACAGAAGCTGCAACACCGTACATTAACAGAAAACATTACCTTATAAAGTTTCCTTTTAATTAAGGATGTGTTAGATATCAGTAAACGGGCGTGGGTTAAGGTGCGGGCACAGGATGCTTGAAATATCAGAGAATTTGCAAGCAAATGTGTATTACCTTATATCAGTATTACTTAGAGAGCAGAAAAATAAATAGAGGTAGCAATATACGTGGTCCGTATAGCAAAAGTTATCCTACTAATATTATGTGCTACACAGCTGTCATCTTTCATCGATTGTCAGTGTTTTTTCAGTCATTTTTCTGTTTGTTCAGATCTAAGGGTGATGTAAAAGTTTGTATGTCTGGATGTTTGTAACTCAGTCATGAAAAACTGCTGAATAGATTCAATTAAAACTTGTATTGGACTTTTATATGGATGCCTATTTAGGCTAGGTATGTAAAATGTTCATACCAAGCTTACCTACACCTATTTTAACTCTAGATTCGTATCATTCGTCGTATGTCGACATAGGGTTGTTAAATATTGAACCATACTCGTATGAAGTAAAATTTAGATTTAAAATCATAAATTTCAATTCACTTAAAATTATTTATATATATTTTTATATTGTTGCTGATAAGTAACTCAACACCATGTGCTCAACACCATATTGTGTTGTCATGTAGGTATAAATACACCACACCCTGTATAGAGTTTGACATTGGTTTCCTTTCCTAAATTAATGCTACCTCTACTTTTTTCTACTCTGTAAAATGAATTACTTATATCTTAATTTGCTTTCCCAAGATACTATTCGTGTGTTATCAGCTCTTAGACAAGTTGCTTAGCATTATTAACGCCATCCCAACAACTTTTTCATGTTATCGCTAATATTTAAATGCCACAAACCTTAGGTTTAACAGGTATTGAAAGGGAAATTATATTAGTGCTAGATATTAGGTAAATAAAACGAGGAAATGTATATTGATAATTTATTCGTTTTAACAGATTGTACTTTCAAAACAAAATGGCACATAGAAATCATTTTGTATCATAAGATAAGAGAAAAGGCACAGTTACAGGCTGAATTACATTTAACTAAACTTACGAGTCGTTTAAAAAAAATAGCTTAAAGTACAAAGTCACTTCGTAATTCTGGGTAAGGACCTTATTCTAATTGTCTTTTAAAATTATACTTCCTAAAAAATATAACAATATTGAAAAAAACCCTTTGGTTGTTCATTCGAAAATCTCGTAGGTATAAATGGCATTGGAATTCTGGTAATAAATCAATCAATAACGAGCTAACATCAAAATTAATGGTATTAAACAGATCACAATTTCTCTAAATTCGGTTCTGAAAACATTTATTTTGTTCTTCTAACGCTGCATGTACATAAGGACTTGATTTCAAGAATGCGAAAATTAACAATCTCATTTACTTGCATTCCAAATTTATTCATTTACTTAGAAGTGTTAATACCTACATAACTTGAAAATAACTACTCAGATACAAGTACATAAATACTTCTATCAACTGTTTAGGAATTCGCTACTGTACATTTATTTACAAATAGGCAATAAAGCATAGGCTCATCGGTATCCACATCTCCAATCAAAAGTCTATAAACTCTGATCTGATAGCTCCCGAGCCACTGTCAGTCGACAAATCTCCACGATACAGAGATACAAGCATTCTGTGCGATACAGAAATAATAAAAAACTCCTATCACGGAGTGAACAGGGTACCACACGGCCCAACAACGTCTCATATGCTCAGCGACGGCCGTTTCTTCCTGACGCTTTTGTTGCTCAATCCGAGAATCGTGCCGATCACCTGATGGATAGAAATCGTTCATTAATATACGTCATAGTCGACATCAACCACTAGATTGAAAGATTTTTAACAGTAAAGATATTGGTACATCTTTCAGAGCTAAAGTGAAAATGAAATTTAGCAAACATTTATTTTGTCTATCTGAGGACAATAATAACAACAAAGAACCGAATAAAATACACAGATTAAAACATGCTAAAAACTATTACTTAGGTATAACCTATAAATCTATAGCCTTGTCGATCATATTAAAAATCATAAAAAATTCGTAGGCAATAAAGTAACGACTGTAATTTCCAAACCCCAGTAACTATGAATGCTTTTAAAACTATCCAAGAAGAATGTGTGATGAAATGATAGTCAGACTATGATATATGAGAGAGATAAATAGATAAGATGAATGTTACCTTAAATACAAAGGGACAGTTAAAGATGGTATATTAGAAAGATAAAGCAGATAAGCTAAATACCTTGGAGACTGAATAGGCAGCCAGTTTCCTCCTAGGTGTGGGTAACAGCAGTGCCAAAGAGCGCGCCTCGCGCAGTAATGCGTGGAAAGCTAGCGCGGCGCCGGCGCACGACTCCGCCGCTGACACCTCGTAGAACTGACAGCCGAAACGTAGGGACAACTCCTGGCCCTCTTCAGCATTGACGACTCTGTTTAAAATAAACAACATTGAACACTATAGAATTGGGATTTTTCTGGTAATGGTAGGTACCTACTGATAATTTTAATGTTAATTTTATAAATGAATAAACATGTCAGAAATGCCAGAAATTCTTCTGAATTTCAAATTAGTTTGATCATGAGTCATTTATTTAAAACTCCTGTCGAAACAGCAAATGACAATTTTAAGGAGACGATCAGCAAGGTGTTCTCTAAAATACATTTTAGACAATAACTAAATATAACAAAGAGATTACAAATAAACAAACTTAACATCTTTTTGGACTAGATGACGCTGTGTGGAATGTCCAAGGATATATATTATTTATTATTAATATATCTTTATAATATTAGTTTAGAAATGGTATATAAATAATAAAATGCTATGAGTCTAAGTGAATCTTTATCTATAATCTTTAATGGTAGTGAATAATAATTGATTCGGCGCCCTTACTGTTTACAAAAGATCATCCGGGATTGATAATACTAGAGTTGTCCATATTTTATGACTACATTAATAATGACAAGAATTATATCCAAATAAATTATATGCCCTTATAATTAGGACACGTTGTCCTAAATAACCCACCTGGCATGTTCCAAGTCCCGTTTGTTTCCCAAGAGCGTGACAGCTGTGCAGCCTGGTAGTCTGGTCCGTTCCAACAGAGCTAGAAGTTCAGCTGCTGCTAGGAATGATCGACGATCACAAACTGAATACACCACAGCGAATGCATCACCCCATCGTAAGTGTTCCGCTAGGCATCCACGTTTCTGCAACAAATTATAGGACTTCAATATGTGCATTTCATCTTAGAAGTCAAGTTTTGTTGCAGCCTACTGTATTTATGTTTAACATGTAAAAATAGATTCCAAAATATTTTGAGAGGATGATCAAAGTATATTTACCGCACATCCACACGTGTCCAAGACTTCCACTTCAGACGTAGCACCATCAACAGCAACTCGGTGTTGGTACAAAAAGTCTGCAACAACAAATTCACATCTCAATTTGATTTGACTATTGGCTTTGCAGATACCATCGCAAGTAGGTCACATGAGCTCGTAATGTTCTTGATCGATACGGCAGATCAAATGCGTGCCTATTATCCGCCCGGACAGTAACAAATTATAATTAATTGATACATAAATCTTAGATAGAGACGGTCAGACTGGACTGGACATGTTAAACATTGAGGTTAAGGAGTTGCATTTTGTTATTCAAAGCAAAACGGAAGTAGTACTTTTACTTCGAGTTGAATGCAAATAAAAGCTCATAAAAATTTGATAGTTGTAGCAGGTAGTAATTAAGGACGAGTAGCAAGATTTTGCGATAAGAGAATGAGTGCAACACTTTTGTAAAATATTTGCGAAAGGTCATCGGCCGAGCCGGGCGCCGGTCCAGCCTTGGCTCTCGCGAGGTGTTGCCAATATCGCAAATAAACCGTCCATTGGCACTAGGCGCTTGGCATCTTGTAAGTGCCCTCAGTAAGGGCTCGTCTTCATCGGTATTTCTGTCTTACAAGATTTGACATTCTCAGCATATCGACAAGGTAATCGCGGTTACGAAGATATAATTGTTAAAAGATTAGATAAACGTAACAATAATATAACCAACTTAAGTCGATAAATAAAGCTTAATAAACTTACCGCCCGTCGAACTGTACTCTCCGATGTACCGCTTTGTCAGGTAACGAACAACCACGGCTGAAACAAGCGGAAAATCATTAACTTTATGTTGACAATCTCTTAGTTTAGGTACTATCAGCGAAGGCAAAATTATAGTAACCGGCTCTTTACACTTTATCTATCTTGATGAAACACCTTGTATCAATTGAAACGGCTTGAAAACAGAGAAAGCTGCAATTAGCAACTAATCGGCAAGAAGTGTTACAAAAGTTGTATACCACAATGAATTTATAACTACAAGCCTCAATTAGAGGGAAAGTAGACAAAAGGCTACATAGACTTTAATACTGAAATACCTATAGTGAGGCTTACAACCAGAGCCAATTAAATAGTAAAACGATAGAAAGATTGTAAAGCTAAACGAAGTATTACAAAATTTATGGAAATTACTGTAATGATAAGTCTCTCGGCGCGAGCCATGAATGTTTTAGATTGTTAACTAACATTGTAAGACACATTGAACCCGCTTTTACTCATTGTAACCACAGTTAAGTTCATATTTCTGGATGAAATACTTCTGTTTTTTCCAAGGTAGGTTGTGGCCCTGGTATACCTAGTATTTTATAAAATAAAATTTCTCGAACAAGTTTTAAAAAAAAATCTCCTTGTTCTATTATTTAACTCTGTGGATTACTTTATAAATTTTATGTTTAAAACTTTCGATTACGGCGAAAAAAACTGAATGTGGATTACCTACATTAATATCGCATGTTATCGTTTTATCTAAATTTTGTAACCTTAATATTTTTTTTGAATAAATGCAAAAGGACACTTTCGATACTCTGAGAATATTAGAATGGCACCAGATAATATGACATGCTCTATTTCCCAATACTTTAACTATGTTATGAGCACGAATATATAGATATGTAGACTGGAGCGTATCAGAGGTGTTAGCCAACTAAATGGATAACTAGTGGTCCCAGAATATACATTAAAGCACGTCAATTTTATCAAGTACTCGATACGAACATTTGCGAGTAATACAATTGAATAAAAAAACGATTGCTTCCTTATTTTATGTATCTTACTCACCGTTAAGCAAAAAATAGTGGCAATTCTGAGTGACGCAAAAGCTAAACTAAGCTAACTAAAATTGTTGCCGTCCCTTACATAGCGATGGGAATAAAAAGGATGGCAATAGTTTTAGTTAGGTTAGTTTAGCTTTTGCGACACTCCGAATTGCCCCCACTGTCTGCTTTAATAATGGAACTCGATAAATACGATTTTGAGAATTCCATAGTTTCCACGTTGTTTCTCGTTAAATCATACCAAAACATCTGAACTTTAATTGAAAGTGAAGTAAACAGCAATTTTTATTTAGTCATAAACCGCGTGATAAAGCTAACAAAATTTAGTACCTAATAGGACATTATATCACAAGAATCACAACCCGCCTGGGTTGTAAAGTTGTTTATAATGCGCTATGAAATAGCAAAATATATAAGTTTTGACAGTTAATATCGTAAAGTCGTGCTGTTGTCTGAAACTTAGTGATGCACGGAGACGATGCCAAAGAAATACGATGATAATAACGGAGAGAATAGTTCGTGAAATGATATCTTTACGTCTCATCACATCCTCTCATCTGGAACTTTTGATTCGGCTTATAATACAGATATAACTACATTTTAAAGTTTGTGTGTTGTTTTCGAATTAGAACATTCGATTAGTGATAAACATTAATTTAGATGTATATCTGTATAGAAGGATAGAGTACTGAGATGTCGAGTGGTAGAGGAATATGAAGAAATCAAACTTTGTGCTGACCCCTTATAGGGCAGGGAAATTTATGTTAATGTAAGTAATGTGTTTAAACTAGAAAAAAAATCTATCTATTTCTTTTCTTGAAGATTATACCACAATATACTTAAATCGTAATCACAGAAAACATTTAAACCCAACTTAAGTTATGAATTATACAAACTATTAGGTATCAACATTAAACACATACAAAGATAATTTTAACTCACTACGAAAAAGAGTCCTGTTTTATGTTTGTATTTAAGTTATTTCACTTTTACTTTTTAATTTAGAAACACCGACAGATCTGACGATACCAGTCGCACCGAGCGGCTCAGAATCCGCGTCATGGGAAGGCCAGGTTTTATAGCGCTGCTCCCGAGACAGATATGCGGGTTCATGCTGAGATAAAGTTGTCGTTTCGTCAATATGCATTCAATTCACTGGTCAGTGGCTATCTATGCTGATTCAAACAGGTTTGAAGATTAAGCTGTCGGGGTCAGGGGCATTGGATGATGATTTTCATTCTATATACTTTGCGTTTGAATTGTCAGTAGGTTCAAATGATTACTGTTCTTAGATTGAGATTGGTTGAAAATATATATTTTAGATGTTTACTTGATAGAATGTTATATTTTATTAAGTAGCATTATCGTTTTATAATTCATTTAGATTATTTTTACACACATCATTTATGTTTCATTTCATATCTCAATGAAACCGCATTCAAGTAATTTGCTAATATTCTTAATAAATAAATTATAATTATCTACATGACAATTTTTGCTCATTGTTGTTGTGATCAAAAGCATAAGAGAGATTATGATAATTCAATTTTCAACCTCTTACTATCCTGACTTTCTAGACACTAATAAGGTTATAATCTGTGCCGAATCAGTGTAGCAAACACAATAAGCTACAGACAAAGCACAACTCCCAGAAGCCGCAATACTCGGGTAAACACGGCCAGTTTAACTAATTGGCCAGTCACGTTCAGGTATAGCTAGACTTCAGCTGAACATATTGCAGAATCTGAGTTTCTTATCAAATCGTGCAAATAAACAACCGGAGGCCAGAATAATAGTACTAACAACAAACAAGTGTTTCACTCCTGTACTAGTTTTTAATTTTATATGTTGTATCTATTAAAACAGATAAAGATTTGGGATAAAATGAACAACTTACGACAGCTCAAACTGGTACAACTAAAGCTAAGGAGACGTATAAACAGAAAAATTATATTTTAAACGTCGCAGTGTTTTATAAAAAACCAGCTTTTCTTTCTTTCTTTCTTTCTTTCCAGCAGATAAAACAAGACAAGAGAACACATATTTACGGGTATTTATCACGACACCTTTATATTATTTTGTCCCGACATTTCAACTGGATTGCACCAGCCGTGGTCGCTGCTGGCTGGTGCACGGCTGGTGCAATCCAGTTAAAGGTGTCGTGATAAATACTCGTAAGATATGTTTTATAATGTGTTCTGGAAAGTTTAAAAAAGACAAGAGAAGTCACAAATGAGCATAGAACAAAAACAGTTGATAATTAACAAAAGAAACCATGAACAAACATCAGACGGACGATGAGAAAGAAGAGGAGATAAATCAAACAGTAATGAACCTAAAACCGATGAATTAAAGTATATTTTACATATAATTTCAGTTTATATTGACACAAGACTGGTAAAACGCACCAATTACCTCCACTAACGAGGACTTTCACTGTCTGATAGTAAACAGTTCAAGGTGATCCGCGAGAACATTACTCTTTCAGATAAAGCTGAACATCTGGGTCGATGTTGCAATGAGAAGGATGCTTCTATTTAGACCTAAAGATCCTTTAAATTATTTTGAATTTGAAATTTAATCATTTCAAACTGAATTTATGATCCGCCATTATATACCCATAACCCTCGCAGTTTGTTAACAATTGAAGAACAAATTAAGATGGATGTTAGAGATAAGGATGATAATGACTATAGATATAGACGTAGAAAAACAAAAAAAAATTGTGAAAAAAATTATTATCATAATTCCATTTAAGTATACCTACAAGTAAATCTACAATCAGCTTTTAAATTATTATCTGTAATAATTGATGAGAAAAACATCTCATGAACCATTAGCGACCCATTAGCGACTGCTTAAGTGTTAAAAGATCATTCTTTTAATTGCTATGAATTTAAAGGGAAAAATTAAGACTTAGTAATTATGAATACATGTCATATGCTCCTGCTATGGAAAATAATAAGAATGATAATGATGAATTTATACGTCGATGTTCCAACTACTGTGATTACGGTCAGTCTCGTACAAGGAAGGCGCTTATTAAGATCTTAACCGTGAAGCGTTCACGGTACCCACTTTTAAAATAACAATTTATTCCCTTGGTCTGAATTTTGCCGGTAACGAGGACCATGGCTACCATAACGGGACTCGGGGGATACAAGCGAATACGGTAGCTAAAGCTAAATGTTAATTAAGAGCATCAGTGGAGGTGATCACACGATTCCGTCGTCCACGCCTCGGTAATTGGACACCGACAGTTTCATTATATCGCAACTTAATTAAACTATACTTTCGTCAATAACTACCGTTTGGCATAATACTTTACTGAGGATTATAAAATTAAAATTGTTATTGATGATAATATCTTTCGTCACGTGGACGAAGATTTCGTGTTACTTTCTCTACATGTTGACGGTAGCTTGACATGCTAATTAAAATTTCACTCATCCTATACTGATGCGTGGCATTTTGTGCCACCATGTTTAGAGCACGACGTTAATTAAAATTTGTCATAGAAATTTAGTAATGAGAAGAAATTTTGGTGATGAGACCAAATTATCTTCGGCTATTTCTTACAAGCAGGTTATTCACACGAGTAGAAACAAAACTAATACAGTTGATGCTGCTATTACTATTATTCCTCAAACACCGTTGTTTCGGGAAACAAAATGGTATGCAAACAAGGAAACATCAAATGCAAATAACAATAAACTATTTTTGAATCCGTCCGTATTTACATTTCACGACTAAAAATATTTTCTATTTGTAAAACAGTTATTCAAGTCGGTGACTGTTCGATAGAGTATTTCGTGAGTTGTAGTGAGTAAGTGAGCCGTGAGCGGGTGTCCCGGCAGACGTTGAGATGACTCACTGGTACGGACCGCAGCTATAAATACAAGCCCGTTGACATTTTGCTCGATCTCAATACCGAACCGAAACTTCTTGTCATAGAATTAGTGTTGACCAATTTATTAGACTACATTACTAGTATGTTTAGGACCGAAAACAGTTTTACGATGTAAATGCAAAATTTGTACAAAAATAGCATTTATTTCATACTTATTTTAAAACTTAGTTTTATTTCGTTTCCTTGCAAGGTTTATCTTAGTAATTTGAATATATTTCTATTTCGTTGATCGCATGGTTATTCTTACAAAACTAAAGTGTCTCCAACTAGGCTATCATAGCACTTTATTACCTAACAGACATTAAGAAATGCTTATTATTTATTTTCGTAATTAATATTACAAATTCATTATACAGACACGTCACAAATACTTCTGGCCTGAGGCAAAGTCTAGACCTCGATGTTTAAGGTAGCGAACAAAAATATAGTGACATTGGAAAGGATGACTCTGCGTGACTGGAATTTACAGTGTTTATCTAATTCCGAGAAATAATTTTACTGCATTGCTTTTCTCTCAGTCATTTCGGTATTTGAAGATGTACTAAGAGTATTCTAAAAAGCGTATTATTTTTTTTTTTTTTTTTTTTTTTTATTATTCGGAAAACCAACAGCTAAAGTAGACAGAAATAGATACAATAATAGCTCTAGAAAGCCAATTACAGGTTCTCACTGATAGAAAATTATGAAAAGCGAGTAAATATCTTTGTAATGTTATTATAAGTTGTCTGGTAGAGATTTCTTCGTAGCGATAAGACCGTCAATTGTAAAGTTATTTTAGTTGTAGTGTTGATGATTTTGTAAATATGTTATTTTCTTTCTATCTGTATTAATATATGAGCAAGTGGCCAACTCTGGTATATAAATACCAGAGTTGGCCACTTGCTCATACGAACGAACGAATGAATATTTTATATTATGAATTTTGTTTTTGTCGTTCCAATGCTGTTAAGCACGCATTTTGGGACGTTTTAGCTAACGACGTTATTATAGGATTCCGTGGCTGAGTTGATTAAAGCACTCCAGCTTGCGGAGGTTTCCGAGAATCCCGTCGAAATACAAAATGTTGATCAGAATTTTAATTTTCAATTTCAAGTTCCTAAAAAACATGTCGTTTAAAACGACAATGAACCTTTGCTTTGTTATGAATTAGCTCTGGTAACTAGATGTAAATTTAATAGACATTTCTTCAACTACTTAATTATAGGTACACCATTCTTACTGAGATCCGCTTTGCTTGTCGCTGAGTTTCTTAACGGTCGAGGCTTTACATCGCTGACGTTAACTTAATCACATAATCAACATGCGGTCAAGCTTGATTGATTGTCTTACGTAATGGTAATGTGCTTTACTTATAATGTAGTTTGTTCCGACACACCTTGATGGGTTGTTCTGTGCTTTTGTTTTTGTGCCTCGAGCCAAATCACGGTGGGTCTTCAACGTTGTTTGTAAACAATTTGTTCGAAGTTCACGATGGCGGTACTGGTGGTAATTTACAGAATCCAGAAAAGGGAAACAAACAAATGTGGTTGTTGATAAAGCAATACGAATGTACATTGTACATGTTCCTTATATGATACAATAACACGTTGATTATCACGGCGTTGTTAGTAAATTAAACGTTAAATAAATATTATGGTGTGATTTGGTGTGTTTCACGATTGGAGTAAAAATATTTATAACATGGTAATTGCAGATGTTGTTTTGTACATAAACTTTTTGTGTAAAACATTATTTTGAAACCCGACGCTGATAGTATTTTAAGATGTGTAAACATCGTAAAAATGCATCTACTTAAATATGGTGTTAAGATTTTACTAGTAACTGTTTATACGCTTCATTCAACAGCCATCAGTTGAATGTTCAGATAGGTAATAAAGCTCATATAAAATCAGGTTCGATAACTATAAATTCAAGTATTACCGTAATAGTTGCTCAACACCGGCATCCGTCAAACTTATTACCTAATCTTTCTATAATTGTTATGTTAATATATTGAAGTGTTTCCGAAAAACGACGTCTCGTCGCCGCAATCATAAATCAATTTCACTTGTGGCTTTCGCTAAGTTATTGTTTATATTATACTTTCTATTGCATCGCAGTTTAGTAAATCAAGTAGCATCATGGGTTCTGAACATTAATTGGTCGAGCTTTGTGCTTCTATCGTGTCATTAGAGTCGGCTAATGATTTATTGAATTAGTTCTGATTCGACAGTTTATTTGATTAGTTAGAGCAATGTTTACATTTGCATTAATTAAAATACCTTCATGCTTTAATTTTACCTTAGCTTTAGTTGTAACTGTATTGGTATTCGACTTCAGTTATTTTGCTATGACTTTAAAATACACATCATCATCATCATCATCCGCAGCCTGATCTAACCCACTGCTGGGTATACCATTATCTACGAATTCTACGATCATTTGCTCGTCTCATCAAAGTGCGGTCAACTACGGATGCTACTCGTATGTCGTCAATTAAAGTAGGTTAGGTATACATAGCAATAACTAAAAAAATAGTTATCACAACTTTGCAAGCAAAAATGTAACTACTCGAAAAATGTAATAATTCAAATAATCTAAGCTAACGTCTAAAAACCGATCCCAAGTTGCACTTATCAGATACAACCTCAGGCCACAGACCACAACGAAATGCAATCTAGCGTAACGCAGAGGTAATTAGGTAGAAATATAAATTCATAGGTAAGAATATTGATCTAACCCAATACTCGATTGTAAATTTTGAAATTTAATTTAAAAGAATTAAGAAATATGGCCTGACCTTTTCAATCAAATTGGTACTACCTTAATACACTCAACACGAGTGTCAAATAGATATCTGAGTGTGAATATTTATAAAGATGTCTGGTACATAGTTTATGTAAATGATTCTTTGTTATTTAGTATTACAGGTCAAATATCTGCAATCAGTTTAACCAGTAACAATAAATAAGTCAGCATCAAAGATCATTTGGAACTTCAAGTGTTCCCGATGCACATGGCCAGAGGCACCGCTCAGTATTTGGTACGCCCGTTACTAATCAACGATTTATTACTGATTCATAATGTACGGTACATGAGTCATGTGATGTAACTTTTAAATTAAAATCCCTATCTTTAAACAAATAATTAATCTTAACATAGTTATCTTTTAAATAAGAACAACAACTTACGATTATAAAGTCAAAATCAATTTCTGCTGATTTTAAATTGCATCAAAAAAGAATTGAAATAATGATCACGGCATTATCCCTAAGGTACAGTAGAGATTTGTCAGATCTCATAAGATATTCTACATCATTATTAAGGGATATATTATATTAAGGGCTATTAGAGGTACGTCCAAATACATATTTTTGGAACTTGCATCAATCCTAGTCCTAGTCGATCTATAATATTTTGAAAGTCATCGTAGGTATGAATCTATTTATTCAGTCATTTAAAGAAAAATCCTATACGGTCTAAATATGAACCTCAAGAAACGGCGTAATAGATGTCGCATTGGTTATTTCGGTCGTCATTGTAGAGTCATGTCCATAATACAATGTTTGTAAACACTCACATGTACTAACAGCTCAGTTTCAAATAACAGTATTGTATCAGCGCAGCCTTCGATGTTACATGATATTGCTTCTCTAAGCCTGCCTTTCAAAGGCTTCACGGTAAATCAAGTGTCATCCGATTACGAAGCTCTTGGGATTTCATTCGCATCCTACCCATCTAGGTTTTCTTTAACCGCATTCCATACACTTGAGAATTTGGCAAATTGACAGGACCATAAAAAGTTGTCTGCGAATGTTAGAGATTGTTTCGTTTATACTTGTATTTATAATTGTATGAGTAGATGTGTCTCCATGATATTTTACACGAGTGACTAACTTTGCCGCGTCGGTCATCACCTCCCACTACAGCTTATTGCTAAGTTTTTCTTCAGCATTCATATTTTTTAAATCATCATCAAATTATTTTTTCAGCGGTCGAAACTTTTTTATTCATTTGCTCAGCTTCAGAGTATTTTTGATGCTGACTCTTTCTATATCTTCTGTCTTAGATATCTTTAAAGGAGTTTGAGTGCGTTTTCTGAGGGACTGTCTTTCGTGCCTTGAAGCTATAATCGTGCTCATGTTTTGTTTCTTTGTTATATTAGTCGTAGTCGTACGTCGGTTGTAAGGCTTACACCTGATAATGCACAGGTCAAAGTGTAGTTTGCATGTGCAGTATGTACTTGTGTCCCTGATTCATCCCGGATAAACCATATAAGTTTACGTGAAGTGCATGCTCCAGTTGATGACAGATTGCATCCACATCCTGCTTCACACGACTGTCGCACGCATTTCATCAAAATTCTCAATCACTGACTCAGTTGATAGCTATTTCTTTGTTCAGTTCCTAGTAATGTTATCAGTATGGACTATTTGATAGACACTGAACTGTATCAACCAACGTGGAAAGATTCAAAGTAAATCTCGCGCAAACAACGATAACATTATTATGGTATGTTATGATTATGATATGCAGCGCATAACTTTAGTTTTGTTTATACATTCCACTGCGCATTATACGCAAATTTGAATTGATAAATAAACCATATATAGGAGATAGCGGGAAATTTCCGTGTATTCATGCCTGACCCATTAAACATTAAACTTATGAGAGCTTATGGGCGTTTGGATATTGAATTCACCTTATCGTTGATCAAAGCATCGTGTCCGTAATTAGATTAGACACACCTGCCTGATTCATATTTTATCGGGTTAAAAGAAGCCGATGTCGTTTAACCCGGCGGCAAGTTGGGATGATTCAGGACCGCTCGATGGAAACCTATTTTTTTTCGGATCTAGAACATGTCTAGCGAGCGACATATTCAGACAGATGGCCTATTCATATCACGTCGTTGAAACCAAGAATTGTAGTTAAATAATTGTTTTTTTTAGACTTGTCGTTGTATTCTCGTTGAAACCATGACTCGTGTATCATAACGATGACCAATCAGAATAAAAACCTTATGCCTAAATTCTGAAACTCTACTCAAATATTTGGGAGCGTATTAACCATTTGCGACGTTCTTGTTCTTACCTGTCAGATTTGTATTGACAAATGTTAAATAATGTCATATATAAGCACCACTTACATTAAGTAGCGTTTCAGTATTCGGGCGTTAGACCCAGTCGCAGTAACTAGTTATCTGCTTAGTCACTAATTTATATTGAGGTTCAATTTAAATACCTATGCAGGTGACTACGTTGCCAATGCTTTTTAATAAGTTACAATTTATCTGACAAATTGTAACTTATTGACCCGGTAGTTGACCAGGCACCGGTGGTTGACCACTCGCGGCATTAAGTGTAAATATTAAGCTTTCCTGCCATTATCGTTCTTCTTTAAGTAGTTTATATTGTTAAATCACTTTAAACAAATCAACCTAGCACCTTGCCGTGAGAATGAGACAAATAGTGTAGCCTAAAATTTCGATTTACTTCCGCTTGTCACTGACACTACTCATTCGGACGCCATTATAGTAGTGCGCATGATTTGACAGGTGATACTATTTTATTTCTTTTTGGGTAATTTTTTGTTGAAATTCATTTAAATTATTGCTTTTGTGTAACGATTTTAAGTTTATATTTATGATTCTAAAGTAATTTTCAGTCTAACCACTATTTTTCTATCGTTTTTTTAACTGGTTAACTACGGGGACATGATTTGTCTCGATGCTCCTATGATAGACCAATTGGTCAACGACTGGGCTATTATGGTTTTGATTTTGTTCCCATTCTTTGACCAGTGGTTTGACATTGAGGACCACGTAAAAAATATACATTGTTCCTGTGATTGACCAGCTTTTTTTAAAATACGTTTTTTGTACGTTTAAGAATAAATAGGTATGAATATAATATTATAATTTAATTCAAAAATTTAAATTATTCAATTTCGTAAGAGATACATTTACTGCACTCATAATGTATATTACTGTTCATAACTCCGAAGATCCTCATCAGACCCTCAAATTTTTTTTATGGTTTCACCTTGAGGGTATCCTCTCCCTAACTAAAATCGGCTTACTATTGAGGTAATAATCGGTGAACAGACATTAAAAAAATACATTTCTGTTCATAAATTTGAAGATCCTCATCAGGTCCTCAAATGGTTTTTATGGGACCACATCGGGAGTATTCCCTTTCAAACAAAAAAAAATACAAATACTAGAGATTATCAATTATCTTCCTTTGATCTGATTTAATTTTGTAAGAATTATTTTTATCTTTTGATGTGAATTATACGTAAAAAGCAGTTTTTTTAATTGTTTCTTCTGTATACATATAGCAAGGTACCTAATATATTATTCCACTCATATAACCTGTTATAATGATCCAACTCTCATGGGTAGACCTTTTAGACTGTTTTTAAAAAATGGTTTACCTCTGGTACAAAACTTTTCAACTACTGGAGCTGGCTGGTCAATCTAGGGTACATTCCAGTTTTTGGACTTAAATGTGAAAAAATAAATAGAAAAAAAAGGATTTAAGTGTTCCTATTTTCTAATATTAACTTCAATAAAACAAAGCTTCATATAAAACCTAAACTATCAGCAAATCTTGCACCTAACGTACATAAAAAAATGTTTTGGTGAAAATTTGTCCTTAATTGGTTTGGGACCGGGACAACCACCCTACAAATAACATCGTATGGAAAATTTCTGGTTCTAAAATTGTAAGGTTCCTCGTTGAACGGTCCCGAATCGTTGTCGCTCAGTAATTTATCATAAAAAGTTTAGTAGTAATTAATTTAATAATCCTAATTATCACCTGGAGGCAATCTCGAAATAAATCAAGGAACTCACTAGATCATTAGAGATAATTGATTCCGACGAACCAGAAAAAAATACCGGTGCATCGTTAAAAGTTAATTTAGCTGCTTTTGGAGATTTTATCGTAAAATCTTTTATCACTAGCTTAACTTGGCTCTGGTTGCATGCTGAGGCTAATTTAAATCTTACTCTTTCTCTTTAATCTTACTACAATAGACAGATTATCATTGTGATTTCGATGACCCTTAAAAACCGCTAAGGATCACAAGTGTCACATAAAAATCTTGAGAATATAGATGTAAACACATTGTTTATGTCTTTAAAAACAGTCACAGGATCTCAATTTAGTTCCTTATACCTTAGGACAGTTAATTTTTAAGCCAAAAAACTAAGTTGTATTCAATCCTTACCCGACTTCCCGCATCGTGGACTCCCGAGCACCACCACCCTTATTCGATTGACAGTCATCTTCATCAGTCCGTTTGTCAAGCACAGCACTAGCAACCTCTGACCACGTGCGAGACTCGCTTGATATGAAGATGCAAAAATTCGAATTAATGTTTGAAATGAATGTGTTCGCGGATCAGCTGTTATGCAAGTTGACGCACGCGCGCACCGTACACCTGCTAGCGAGCGACTGCCGTCGACGAAATTGGCGCAACATACATTGAGGCACGTCTATTAGATTGAGCCGTGTGTGAGATTGACTGCAAATGCATTTTGTTTAGTTGGTGTTTTCATGGCCGCTGTTAATAAACGTTTTGCGATGCACAATAAAACTGTAAATTGTATTTTGTAGGTTTTGTTTGCGGATATCAGAGTTGAGTGTTTTACTTAGTTATGTTTCAGAATAAATACCTAAACAACCAAAAATATGTATTATTATTTTGTTATTCTTTGGTTGTTTTTTAGACGAACTTTGAATGTAGAGGCGAACGGTCTAATGGAATAATTATAATGATGATACAAACTTACATATGTTTTTAACAGACTTAAAAAAAGGAGGAGGTTCTCAAATCGTCTGTAATTTTTGCCGTGATGGATTGTCGTATTGCACATGATAAGGCCGGCAGGAAAAACATTTGGCAATAAATAAGGTGGACCTGGCATACAGTCATATTTGTATGGTGTACTTGGTGTATTTGCATATAAATATTTATTTATATTTAGTAGGTATGTGTAGGCATTCACGATAGTTAAATCATAATTAATTGCGCACTAAAATTCCCAACAACTGACAGTAAAATAGAATTGAGGTTGATGTTGATGATGTTTACAGCCTCAGTTAATGAAAAGAGTACACTTTAGCATCAATGTCTTGCATTATATTAGTTACTAGTTGCGCCCCTGACTTGACACTGACCCTATTGATACAGACCCTAATAACATTGATTTTAACATTGTGCTATGCAAACTCAAACTTGGAAAGACAATTAGAATTTTATATTTTTACAATTAACCTCATTTAACATTGTTCTTTGTCAAAATGTTTCGGTTTCAGCCAAGATTCTATGGATTCTATTTCACTATTGGCTTTTTTTAATTAGAATCTGTCAAAATGTCAACTTCTCGAAAATATGGATATGTACCAAATATCAAAGAGCATATAACAAATATGTATTTGGACATACCTTACCTCTGACTACCCCTACAAAGGACATTATCAAAGGATCTAAAATAACAAAAAAACGGACCTGAAAGGATTTGTCTACCGCACCTTGGAAATACTGTCGTGATCATATTTCATGTTTTTTACACGAACAAATAGCATTTTAATTGATCGTTCTTGCACAGTTCAGAAACTGGGATTTCCAACTTTGTTTTTGTTTCCCCTGTTTTTGGAGATCCCATTGTTGGTGAAAAAGGTTTTGCAAATCAAAAGGCCTATTAGTTTATAATGACGGAATTTTAACAAGCCCTTTGTCTAAAGTTTATTTTTAGATATTCTTGTTTTTTATTCGCATTGGCAAAGTCTGTTCTAATATTGGGTTTGTCGATTGGATCAGTAAAGGGAAATACTTTTACCTACTATTTTCTAAAATTAGTTTTCTCATATATTGTCAGTTATTAAACTTAGGTATTATTAAATCAAAATATTCCTTACATCTGATGTATCACACAGCTAAATACTCAAAAAATAAAGCTAAAGCTAATACTCAAACCAAATCACCTAAAGAAACGACTATTTCAATATCCTAAATAAAAAAACATCGTCCAAAAAGAATCGAAAAAATAGGTCGAAAATGTGTAAGTACTTTTTTATGTCAGTTTTTGAAAGTGGAGATGCGGCAGACGACACCTGCGGTGGTAGGACTTCTGTGGTTACTGTGTTCCCCCTTGTCTTTAGGTATAATCAGCAACAAAATTTAATGACCGTTTTGAGTTTTAAAACCTAACATAAGTAACCGAAGCTATTTCGAACAGAGCATGTAATGGTATCATAAACGCTTAGTGTCTGTTCTCTTTCTATCATCTCGCTATTCCTTTGATTTGACGCTTCTCACCACGTGACCTATGAATTTCGAATGCCAATTCCTATACATTTTCTCCTTTTTAACCAACTTCAGAAAAGGAAAAGGTTATATAGGTATGTTCCACTGCATCTATTTTTGTTTTGTTTCTGACTGTACATGTTATTGGATGTACATGTTTCTAAATTGTAATTTTATCGTTTTATTCGATTTTTAGTCTCTTGAACAGCTAGTGGGTCAGTTCTTTTATGTATGGATGTTTTTTAAAGAATTTAAGTTGTTCAAGCAATCTGACAACATTAATAAAATATTTTTATCAATTATAATAAATGCTTAGACCACAACCGAATGGGTGCCCAACGCAATACGTCCGCGTGGCAAACCACCACGGAGATGGCGGGACGAGTTAGATGTGCACCTTCCAGATTGGCCAACTGCGGCCAAGGACAGAAAAATCTGAAAAGAAGGGAGGGAGGCCTTTGCCCTGCTGTGGGACGATATGGGCCTAGAAATAAAATAAATAAATAATATAATAATACTCAACCTAAATTATAAAACATCGAACTGACATAATAGGTAGCTTAGGTTTAACTGATTTATTACAATTATCTATGACGATATCGGATTGAGTCGTCGTCGATAAGGTGATTTTAGGTCATTGTTTTCTTATAGGTTTGACATAGATATTTTTCGTGTCTAAATCTTATCTGTAAGACAAATAAATCGAATTCTAGGAAGTAAACCTACTTTGCTTTGAATAATGATCGGAAAATAACGAAATGTGGGACAAATCGATAGTGTATTTACTACGGATCTAGTTTATCCTTATCCAAATACAAACTGAGTATATAAAAAATAAAAGACAATAAAAGACAACGCACAAGCGGGATCGATGGGGACTTTTGACATGTCATTTGTAATGACGCATCCAACAAGGTCTGCACAAAAATCCAGCTTGTTGGGAATTAATGCAAACTTGAATCATAATTTAGTGTATTTTGACTGGACTAATATTCATCAGTATACTAATTCAATGGTCCATGTTCTTTGATCAAATTGGCACCTTTAACCTAAAACAATGGCTAGCACTAGTAATACCTACGTATTATTTCAACCAACTTAAAAAAATAAGTTCGAAGTTTTCTTGTCTACCCTCAGAACTCCGAAATTTATCCTATTTATTGGTTCCATTAAAAAAGAGAGAACGAAAATTATCAGATTGGTCTAATTTTTATCTCAATTCAATAATAATGATGGGTTCCAAGAGAAATTAGGGAAGACAGTTATTTTACTTATTTATATACCTACTTACTTATTACAGTAGGTACCGGTTTATTTGAAATCGATTATAAGTTCGTTTGTATCAATGCGGGTACGTATCCCGGTCTGACCAAGAATCAATTTTTTTGTAAGGCTATCATTTTTAATCCAAACTAAGTGCTTAAAGGCCTAGTTAGTTAATATAAGGCTCGGATTGTCACATTGACCCAAAACCTTATCATTCTTATCATTGCTTTATCGGAACTGATAAGGGTTCAGTAACCCGGTTCCCTTGATCTTTGTTGATTCATTCAAATTGAAAGATTGAGTGGAACAAGGAAATCTTTTAATTCAAATGAATCAGTTTCCGATTTAAACGATTCATCATCGAGTTCTATCTAGCGCTTGTATTGTTGCAAAATGTGAGCATGTAAAATGTATTTGGACATACCTCTGACTACCGCCTTAGACATTTTGAAAAAAGCTGAAAAAGACTAAAAATTCTGAAAAATATGTCTACTGTATTTTTTGAATACAGTCGTGACCATTTTTCATGTAAATATTAAAATTGGCCATTTTAATGCAACGAATAAAACGAATTCATTAAAAAAATACGTTGCTCAAAATTTTACTAAGTACCTACAACTTGTAAATCATTACGTATCAATTTGCGTCCGATTTCATTTAAATTGGTAGAATTAGGGCCAATAAGTGTCAGAAATGTACGGACCCGATTGGGCTCCTCAATGTCCCGCTGAGATGCAGTATCTTATTACATACACAGTATTCGGTAGCCAAAAAAAAACGTAACAAAAAACGTTACAAGTAGGTAACTAATTTTAGACAGACACGGGAATAACCGGTTCTAAACCGTCTTCATTTTGATCGTTCAGGTTTGCTAATTATAAAGTCATCATTTTGACGTTATTGGCTTCTGAATCAAAAAGATAAAAATAAACTTGTTGAATTTCGAAGGTTTAATGCATGACGAGATGTAGGCTGACGTACAGAATGTTTATTTGAGCTTTTGATTTCGCCGTACAAGAGTTCGGGCATCAGTTCCATTCAATCAAGATTCCAGCAAACACGCATAGTTGGGTGCTTGATCTACCTACCCCGTGCCCGATCCTATCAATTTGAACACGGGCAGTGGGCAGACTGACAATTCGTGTTTTTTTTCACCATTCACCAGCTGTTTTGCCTACCAGCCACGTCAGGCAGATCCGACGGGCATATTCGTACGTGTATGGCTAGCTAGAACGATACACAGCTTCTTTACTAGCAATGCTATCGACTGAATCTAAGTAGACTAGTGAAACAAGGTACAGATGATAAGTCTGTACTGAAATATAAACATTTGAAAGCTACTTTTACAGTGTCTTTATTTCTGCTATCTACAATGCAATCACGTGTTCACTATCTCGAATGTTCGAAAATAATTTACGCTTGATTTATCAATGTGTTTGCGGCGTTATTTTTCGAATTGATTGATTGTTTTAGGATTGATAGTAGCTGTGAATTGTATATTACGATCGAAAGAGATTTAATCAGTAGAATGCAGCTTGTAATTGGTGAACGATCATTTCTTCTTTACCTGCGTTTATACGCTTTCTTTCATAATACGAGGAACTATGCCAATTTTGTTATGGGAACTTTTTCACGGATGTTAATAGTTCGTCATGCTTATTAGATTTAAAAGGTATGAGAACTTGTTGATAGCTTTATTTGTTTTTGTTGTTTGTTTCTGATGTTGAAAATCCTTATAGAAAAAAATATGTGTAAAAATGGCTGTCTTTTTCCTCATGGCAAAATAATGCGCAATGTATTAGTAAAATTTTTTGCTTGATTTTATTTTTGTTAAAAATCATTAAGAAAAGTAAACGAAACATAACTTTAAAAAAAAAAAAGCTATTGTTTTATAAAAAAACTTGAATGTTAAACAATATGTTTTGGCACTATGTACCGATGGGTCACTGCATATCTAATCCCATGTATTATAAATGTAAATTTATCTTTTCTCTTAGATTAATCATTATGTACATTTAGAGAGTATTGTAAAAATGTAGGTTACCATTGTGCTTTCAGACACCATGTCCTAATTTTCAACGTCAATTTTTGCTCGTGGGTCATTCCGCATACATTTATCACCATCACATCGGACCCGTGAACCAAATTATGCAAATAACCGGTCAAGGGGGATTATTAATGATCCCCGGAGTTCCTTATGAGTTTGACGGGATTCGTTAAATTAATTAAACATCACACAAAACTGTCCAAAACTTGTTGTCTTTATTGACCCTTATAAATCTTATAATCAATATAGTAAATGAAATAATTCCTGGTGTCACATTTGAACCTACCGTCTTTACTATGAATACTAACAGAATTAAAATTAAATCTTGTAAAACCTAGCTTTGTTCATCTTTCGTTTGAGCAAATACATTTACAAAAGAAATAATTTGGAAGGACTTAAAAAATGTTTTAAATCCCCTGCGGCAAAAGTTGTTTTAAACTGGGTTTTTTAAAAGGAACTCCAAAAACTAGCGTGCATTTTACAGTTGTAAGGTTATTAAGGGTAACGGTCCTTAATTTGCTCTCCCTATATAGAGTTTTAAAAGTATGTTATAGCTTCGGTTGAAAGACAATAATTATATTCGGAACCTACTCTGATAACCTAAATACGTCAAAAATGTGTAGAGGCAGCTGATATTTAATACTATAATTTGGTATATCATTTTAAAATTTTACATTGGTATTAACAATAAGTGGCTTGTTAATACAGTTATGTAGTCTGCTAACTAAAAAATTCTTTCACAATAATAATAATAATGTTTATTTCATTATCTTAATCTAAAAATTTACAAATTCACAAACCTTTCATGAAACCAATTCGCGAACAAATTTTGTGCAATCAACAGATAATAATGTATGAACAGGAAAATGGCCAAAAATGCATGGAGTTCTGTCTTAGATTAAAAAACAAATAACTAAAAGGTTGCCACATAGTTTATTTTAAAGGACTTTTAAAAAGCGAGCACTGCTCCAAAAAACATCTTTCAGGAAACGGACTCTACCACAATGTTTTAAAATTTTGCTATTATAATCAGAGGCACAATTATGTTGGTGAACTATTTATTACGAATTCAGTATCCACCAACATAAGCTTACCCCGAAAATTGACACGAAACTTCGTTTTCGTTGATCCCGAGTACGGCCTCAGTGTTTATTATCGTTATGAAACTCCAATACAAACGAAAAAAGGTGTAGGTGATATTCGCTTACTATGCGAGGTTTTTTTCATTGAATGGAATTAGGTATTCAAAGCATAATATTGATTTGCACGTCACGCACCGGACACGATCCAGACCCCGCAAAGACTAGAGTTTTATTATACAGCTGGCTTTTTACTAAAACAACAAAATAAGAATGAGATAGCGCTACCTAAGTATTTTTTGTCTCGTTCTAAGGCAAGATTTGAATTACAAATTCTAAAATAACATGATGGAGTTGCAGAAGTCCATCTTCAGGTATTAAAAAAATTCAAATATCTAGTAGGTACTAATCTAAACCAAATAAGTTTCCTCACGATGTTTACACAAAGGCCACCCAACCACCTCCCATCCACAGCTAAGTCTTACTATGCAGGCTAGGCAGGGCAAATCCGGGAGCAGCACTAGCTTAGTGCAAACTCAGGTACTACTACTATTTACATTTTGTCTAAGGATATTTAACTTACAGGTCTTCGACACGTGTTTCGTCCCTACACGGAGCATCATCAGGAAATAGGCATGTCAAATTGTCCATCTTGTGATACAAAACTAGTTTAAAAAAATACTACTTAAGTAATTGGTAGGTAATTGCATTATTGTTATTGTATAGTATCTAGGTACTACGTACTACTATTTCCTCAAACATTGTGGTGTCCCAACGGGGCTCTTGTTGCGGCCAAACCTAATTTTTAAGACCTTATGTACCAACTTGAAACAATGAATAAATGAATATTAATATGAATATGAAATAATTGACTCACACTGTGCGCGCGCAGACATGTTACCACTTCAAACGTCAAACGGCAAGACTTGCTGTTCGACGCTCGAAGCGGTAAAGCCATTGCTAGTTATAATACAATAGGACACCAAGTCAAGCAAAAACTTACCTGGTGGTCACTCTGTTAATTCGACCTCTCAAATAAATGACGTTGATTTCTCCATTGTGCAAGCTTAATATCCTTTTGTAACAATCGATACCAAAGTATTGAATATTTGAGTTATTGGGGTACATCGTGTCTTGTAAAAGGTCAACACATTGTCAGTGTTCAATAATTCTTACTTTCAGTTTCGCCATTGGGTTCTTTCAAACAAACTCTTTAAAATTATTTATGACGCGGATTTCAACGCGCTCTCACTTAGCTTTTACAGCGAGGCTCAACTCAGAAGTTACAGCAACAGAAATATAAGAGCTCACTTTACTTTTGAACTGAGTGTACGTACCTTCATAATATTTTCCAGTATCGTAGCTGTATAGTCTTTGGGGATAGAATCAATATCCAGTCTAAATACTTTTGAATATTAAAACATTAACGGTGGAACTTATATTGTGTTGGGCTGTAAAACAGATTGCATTCTACTGATGCATTTATTGACCGAAGCAGGTGATGAAATTTTGAAGTTTTGTGCTCTAGAACCGTTTAGTTTATGATTATTTGTTTTATGTAAGGATGCACTTAGATAGAGCAATTTTAATTATGAATCGAAATCCCAAAAAAACGCGACAATTGCATGCATTTTCAACAAAAAAATATTCCTATCTTCTGTAGAGTGCCCCATTAAGTGTAAGCAATGGTTGCCTCTTGCCTGACGCTGTAAATCATTTAATAAAGATGTATAAGACTGAGTTCATCGAGAATGTTCTTAACTATTGTTTTAAGAAAATCTGCTCAGTCGTTTCTTCCTCGTTGATAGAGATATTAAGCCATGACGGAGGTCTTTAGGCGGCCTAAAAACTCCGTCACTAGAGTTGGCCACTTGCTCATACGAACGAGCGATAGAGATATTGGGGTTTTTAATTACATTTTTCATTCTTATAAATCTATATGTTAGTTGATTTACCAAAATGTCCCTATTATCGTTCTTCTAACTATGTTTTCAAGTATTAAACATCTACTTCACCGTCTAAGCATTCGCTGTGCAAATAAACATTGCAGTGCCTACAATTGTCTAGATAAGTTTATCTCAAGCAGGCATGTCAAAGATGCGGCCCGCAAGCCACGTGTGTCTACTAGTATATCTGTGTGATGCCGACTGTGAAACGACTAGTATTTCGGGTCTCTTTAATAAAGTTTGAAGAACAAATAAATAAGCAAGTTTTAAATAATGGTAAAAGACATAAAAACAAATGGCTTTTAAAAAAATAAACAGATGTTTATGACTCCGATTGGTCAAAATGAAAAGACATAAGAAAAGGGCGGGATCAGCTAGCCATCTTGCAAGCGAAACTGTTCCAAAATTAGTAAAGCGGTGCTTTTGGTGATAGTACCTGTCCTGCGACGCTCTCCACGCTAGAGCCTCAAACTGGGCGGAGTACGATTATGCAGCATAGTTAGGTCCCAGCCCTTTTGAAAATACAGTTGAACATACCTGGTCTGAAGGAACACAGCCAGTGCCCATGAGTGAGCGTCATAAATACCCCTCGACGCTGGCGCCTGACATTATCTACGGACACGCCCCCTAGCGGAGCAAGTATTATTTGTGCTAAGGTATAATAATAGAGTTTATGCAAAAACAACATCAGTTTGCAAATAATTATTTCAATAGCTGTACTTGTATCATAAGGTGGTAATGTTTTATGGGGTTGAATAGTTGAGTTTACATTATAGTAACTGTACTTTGTTTGAGTTTGGGGGAGACCTTTGCCCAGCAGTGGGACGGTACAGGTTGAAAAAAAAACTGTACTTTACTTATGCATAGTTACCGTATGAAATTAATTACCAAAAATTATTAATTAAAAAATATTCATAATTAAAAGTTAATATTAATTAGGTACCTACTAAAAATTTTAAAAAGCATCTTCGAGTAAAATAATAAAAAATTAAATAAATAAATCATACATTAATGTTGTCCGGCTGGCACAACACCGCCAAGAGTGGCGTGATAGATAAGACGCCTTTACCCAGCAGTAGGAGTTACCGGCTGAGTAGATAGATAGATAGATAGATAACATAATGTTTAGGTACATTCGTGATCTTTATTGTTAACATGATTACAATCTTTTATTCGATTTTATTAAAGTCGTAATCGTTTGAGACGAGCTCTTATCTGCTGGTAACACTTAAAAATACATTGTGGTATAAAATGTATCAAAGTCATATTGTTATTAATACGATAATCACTTAAGCGTAACAGTGATGCTAGCAAAATAGATAATGCAATAGTTCTGACGTCAAATTTGTTAGCTTACGCACTATACAATAATAGTTATATTATGCGTAGTAGGTACCTACGTAATTAACGCGTTACGCACTAAAGTACAAAATGTATCATTGAACCGATTTCTTGATCGATTGACTGAGTCACTGAATATCTTTAGAAACCAAAAAGGCAAAGACAAAGTAAGACTTTACACATAGTTTCTTCATGAATAGACAAGGAGATTGTTGCTAGGGCTGGTGTTTTATTGTTAGTTTTATATTAAAGCAGCTTACTCGCGGCTTCGCTCGCGTGGTACATACCTTGATAATGATGAGTAATCTACTCTGAACTCACTCCTCTTACCATTTAAGTTTGTCAAGCGTTTTAGGAGAAAAGAAGCACACCGAAATCTGATCTATAAAATCAATTAGGTACCTTAGCGTTGCTTAATTGATTTTATAAATCAGATACTTGGCCAGTTTTGGACAAAAGCTTTGGATTCCATCTGGTCATAGGGCGATTGCAATTTTACATCCCAATAACTTGATGAAAAGTTGTGTGAACATAAAAATGCTATCAAGTCCTATTTATGAAAACCCGACTTATTGGACTTGACTGAAATTTTACCGAAGTTATCCCTCCGACAGACATCGTAAAATTTACACGCACAGAAAAAATAATAAAACAGCAAGTTTATAGGGTATCGTTGTACTATCTAGTGTTACGACTTATTTCTCAGGAATCCAATAAATCGAATACAAGAGTTATAATTAAAAAGCAAGTGCGAGAAATGCAAGATGCTCCAGTGCGCGATATTTACGCTCCAAGAAACTGATACAGATAATAAATATATCAGTAACTCGAATTGCATTCTAAGAAACTACAGTGAGGCACGAATGAGAGGATAATGTTGCCAAAGTTGTGCGAACAACTCGCTAACCTCCACAGGCTCCACAGATAATCCTCCGATTTAAAAGTGTAGGGAGGATATTCTGAAATCATAACCCTAATACAAAAGTGTTACCTATCTTACTACTCTGTCGTTAAGTAAGCAAACTCGTCTCAACGACGACTCAGATTTTGAAATGATGGCTATGGGATGGCTAGATTGATTAAATGCGAAATTTTGCCGTTCACTAACTATTTATTTACCTACTTCTATTTTATTCCTTATTTTTTTTGCGACCTATATTTGCCCACTGCTAGGCTATTCATAATTTAAATTATAATTAATTTTACACATGTTGTAAATAGAAAAGATCTGCGTAAAAAAAAAACAAAATGGGCATTAACAAAACGTCAAATAAACATTTACCTACTTATTTTTAACTGACTTCAACAAAGGAGGATGGATTTACTATGTTCCACTGCACTTACGTAATTTTTTACGCGATTTTGTAGCTTTTGTAGCCTCTACATGTTGTCGCACTGTTCCGTTCGATAGGGCACAGATGAGTTACGTCTCCGTCAGCTACTCGCGATCGCTCTGCATTGAGTAACGAGAAGTAATCGCATGACTAATTGCTATACGCGGTTATCCGTCATGTAAAACGGTTTTTATTTCTTGGAGCTAAAGCCGGGATAGCGGTACTGACGGACTTTGCATGACAGGTCCTTAAATGCTCGATTCCTATATCCAACGTACGGATGACGGATCCAATCTCTATAGAAACGTTGTTTATACAAATGTATGACACTTTTTGTAAGATAACAACGTTGCTATGACTATCGATCTACGGTCCGTACGTTTTGTATCCGTATCCGTACGTTGGCTATAGGAATCGGGCATATAAGTTTTCAGTGTGAGCTAATGGCAAACTAATGTGACTGAGTTTGGTCTGTTTGCCTCTTGTGGGGACAAGAGGCAAACACTTTATTTCTTCTGACTTCGTCTATCAGACTGCCTGAAGGCCTCCGCCATAGCTTGGATACTGTAAATCAATTTATTCAGATCTAACATCAAGTAAAATCAAAACTTAGATGAACTTACACAGTTAAATCTATTTGTAATTTTATGAATGTTGATCTGAAATATAAATACCCAGTCAGGTTTCAGCGGGAAGCTGACCTGGGGTATAATGTGTAAAAACCTTCGACTCCCGAGATATAGTCCCAAAAAAAATTGAGGATCTTCGAAGTTAAATAAATAAAATATAAAATAAATAAATATCCTTTTGGATATTCCACACGACGTCATCTAGTCCCAAGCTAAGCAATTAAATGCTTGTGTTATGGTAACCAGATGACTGATATATTACATAGATACATTTTTTTTTTGTAAATACATACATATGATACATAGAAAAACAACCAGACCCGGAACAAATATCTGTAGAACATGCAAACTTTTGTCCCGCGGCGGGGATCGAACCCGCAACCTCTGCGTCTCAGGCGGACTTTCGCTCACTGCGCCACAGAGGTCGTCATGAACAGATAGTGCAGGAATTTTTTCTCTTATTGAAGTCGGTTTTAAAAATAATAATTTTTACCACTTGCCTGGGCAAATGGTTTCCTAAGTTTTTAATGAAGATGCCAGAAGATATTACAGGATATTTCACACTATAATTTATGACGTCCGTCCTATCACAGCATAATTTTACTGCTCCGGTAATTATTTAATACATAAAGGCCTTATTTTAATAAGAGCTGCTTAATAGGTAGGTATATTATATACAGGTTAGTATGAGAGATTTTACTCCAACAATTTAAACTCTATAGCTCATATCAAGGGCTAGAAACATCAACTAGGAAGTGATTATGGTAATATTTAATCCAGGGGCCGTAGCACCACGTAATAAAAGTAATATTGTTTCATGACAGTTTACTAAATTAGAAGATGAATTTCTAAATTTAATTTTTTTTTAGAAGAAGAGAATTGTAATTAAATACCTACAGTAATATTACTTTTAATAGGTGGTCTTACGGCCCCAGTTGAAGTAGGTTAAATTGACCTAAACAACCCTAAAACCAATATAGAGTACGAAAGCTTTCAACAGCAGTTTCCTAACGAAACCAAACCCAAACCAAACATCCATACAAACATATATTAGTACGATAATGGGAAAAATCTACAGATAAAGTTAAATGTCTAGTTCTAGTAAAAATATACGGAAAAAGTCCTAAAAAAATATTAAATTAAATAAATGTAAATAATAAAATAAAATAAAAGTAGATAGGTAACGCCATGAACGAATTAGGGTAACGCATATCAATCGTTAGAAACGAACTAGGAAGTGGTTATGGCAATATTTTATGATATACCATTGACAGAGTTCGTAAGGTTACCGCTAAACCAGGGGTGGGTATCGGTGTATCGACACGCCAGCCCGCGGGGAACTATCTGGGAACTATCGGGGAACTATCTTCTCATTTTCATGCATGAGTTAATTATTAGGTTGTGAGGTGTAATCATCACTGCCATCATTATTTGTGCCAGAGCTAAAACGTGGTGTTGGAAGCCGAGCCTTTACTGCAATGTTGTGTAGTACACAGCATGCAAGTGTTATCCTGTTAGCTACATAAGGATGGTAGTGAAGAACTCTGTCTTTAAGCAAGCTTCTCCAACGAAACTTCAGCAAACCATAGCAACGCTCAATACAGTTTCTGGCTTGTGTATATATCTTCTCGAGACCCAGGTGCAGCATTTAAAACAGGTGTTATCAGCAACGAAACTTCAGCAAACCATAGCAACGCTCAATACAGTTTCTGGCTTGTGTATATATCTTCTCGAGACCCAGGTGCAGCATTTAAAACAGGTGTTATCAGCCAGGGTCGCTTATTAAACACATCCAATGATATTCTTTCTACAGCTGTTTATGAAATCGCCATTTTCTTTCGATATCTACAGGGTCTTAGCGTTCGCTAGCGTTTCCATCAGACGATTCGACTATTAAGCGAAATCGACTGTCAAAAGTGCAACTTGGCTAGGCATTTGTATGAAGTAATCGTTCGATGTTGTCGATTCGTTTGGTGGAATCGAAATGCTAGCCATATTACATTTCGACAATCGCTTTCGATTAGAAACTAAAAAAAAATGTATAGGAATTGACATTCGATGACGAAAACTCGAGCGATCTGAAATGTCAAATCAAAGGTGTAGCGATGATAGAAATCGAATCGCTTCATAGCGAATGCCGGTTGGCTAGGCCCTACGTAACAGATCACGTGACATATCGAAGGCATATGTCAAACCAATACATTTTGGACTTTTCTACTATCGCTTTCGCTAATCGATTGTTACATTGTCTAGGCCCTCTGATCCTTTCCATAACTCATGTTAAGGTGCCAGCACCATCGGCTGTTCGTCTGTAACAACAACTAAGGCTATTGTCTAACTTGTCACAAGATCGATTTTATTATTTTATTTATAAACGTTTTATCCCACTGCTGGGTAAAGTTCTCCCCCAAACTACTTACTATATTATATATCTATCTATATCTATACTAATATTATAAAGGGTTTTTTTGTATTTTTGTATGTTTGGAATAATTTCCGAAGCTACTCATCCGATTTCAAAAATTATGTCACCGATGTGTAGCATGGACTTTCCAAATGAATATAGGCTTTATATTATCAAAGTAGGTACCACGCAAGCTAGTTATATATAAAAGTCATTTTCGTAAAACATATCTTCAATGAATAGAAATAACAATTTATATTTTTTTATTTACAATATATTGTAACTAAATTGAATAGTAATCCTGTTAAGCTCTTCGTAATTGTAAAATTGCTTTATAAAATCTTTAGTGAGATCTTCACGCTCTCTCAGCTCATTACATTCCACTACGATAATAATAAATAGGAGAATATTATTACCATTTCCATTATCGACATATTATTATAATTAGGTGCACCTTCTAAAGATTGAATTTTGATAAGTTCAATAAAGCGGATTTACTTGAATCTCTAATTATTATTGTACTTACACGCTCTCCCTAAAATAAGAGTATTTAACAAGCTTCCACCCGCAGCTTCGCTCGCGTGGTATTTACACACAAAAGTAGACTTTCTATGTAAAAGACAAGAATAGAAAAGAGGCTGACCATGACCATCTTCTGTTCAAATATTAGGTACATTATTATCATCATCGGCCTATATCAGTCCACTGCTGGTATTTTCCCTAATGAGCCTTTTCCTCGGTTTATATTATTCAGCACCTATCTGTCATATAATTAACAACCTTTAAAGAACGCGCA
The DNA here is from genome assembly GCA_963582015.1 of Xanthorhoe designata. Taxonomy (NCBI): domain Eukaryota; kingdom Metazoa; phylum Arthropoda; class Insecta; order Lepidoptera; family Geometridae; genus Xanthorhoe; species Xanthorhoe designata. The sequence continues at coordinate 9,080,409 of OY757038.1, forward strand.
TGGTGATCAAGGTTTAATTTTTCATTTAAATAAAAAACCCTTTAAAGACAGATAGATGTAAAAATCTTATATTGATGTTACATAAAGCGGTACCTATCACGATTTTGTCATAACACCAGTCTAAAGTTATATACTACAGTGAAGTGATTGGCGTCACGATAAAGTTGTAAAATAAATTCACTCCAGCATTTAGATATGTAATAGCTTCAAATGAGATATTAAACGTCCCTTGCAAAGAATATGCACTTCAGGCACAACGAATCTGACACGTAATTTCTTTGATCGTGACTATCTGCAAGCTATGTTGTGCTTGATAAGGGTAAATGTATAAAAAGCCGGAAAAGGTAAGCGCATAAATGTTTTTGTTATTTACGGTTGAGTCTAGTCATTAACCCCGTTATTCATAACCAGCGAGCCGCCGGCTTGGCACGGCTGTTTACACTACTATAATTATTATGCATGTCTTAAACATATTATTTTAACCTTTATCTTTAATCATTCTGTCTATTGCTAAAAACCGCATAAAAATCCGTTGAGTAGTTTAAAAGATTTGTGAACAACGGTGCGAAGCGAATTTCCTGAAGTAGGTATAAATAAATAAAATACGTTTATTTTAGGCGTTGTATACTATACAGTGATGGACTTTTAAGCTTCCTCGGCCTGTTAAATCTGTTTCTATCTCTCTTCATTGATGTAAAAATAACAAGAATTTTCTCTAAATCAGCTTTAATTTAACAGTTAAAAATGGGTAAGCCGTACGTAACAAACTTTTAGGTTTTAAAATACCCAGTAGGTAGATTATCCTTTAACTGACGACCTATACGTCTCACAGACGTCAAAATTTTTACTAATATTATATTTTCTAAAATACGCGTCGCACGAAGTCACTTCTCCCGCTACCTTCCCCTTCCGTCATCGTCTTGCCGCTAGTCGACGCCGCGAGCGCGGCGAGTGCACACAATGTCCGTACAGGAGCCGTCGCCGTTCCACAGACGTAAGTACGGTGTTTATGTACTAAAACTTGTACGTCTCTTAGTCGTCACCTCAGTGTTTGCGTAGGTCGGCTTATAGTGTCTCATTGACGTGACATCGGTTTAATGGTTTTATTAAATTTTACAGAATGCCTAGGCAGAAGAAATTGACGTCTAAGAAGCGGGAAACACCCCCTATTAGTGAAAGTTCGGTTTTCACACTGCCAATAACCCGGATCCAGGTACTCGAAAGACCTGTGCGATTTGTCCTAGTCGCCCGTAAATGTGCAATTTATATGTGATGTCAGTTTTTTTTATTTTGGAGTAAGAGTTATAAGTTTTGTTTTATTTTGATGGTCATTTTACTAAGAAAAGATTTTTTAAGTTCATTTGTTGATTTTTATGTTATTTAGAAAAAAAATGAGTCTGAAGTAAGTTCATAAAATTAAGTAAGCAATTATTCTGATACTATGAATAAAAGTGGTTTATTCTTAAAATTGAAGTGGTATTTAATTTATAATTTTTAATTTAAAAACCTAAGACATATATCTATCAATAGTAATAGCTATGAAACATGCTGGCATGCTTTTTATATGTTTTATAATTGTTTTATTTTTTGACGTCTGTAAGACGTTACCTCAGCGTTAGTGTTACGTTTAGACCACGTCGTCAGCCAAAGGTTAAAACTAGTTTTATCACATCTAGCTTATCATTAATAGGTCTTAAAGATAGTATGAAAATGTTTGACGTGGATTTTCATATCACTTCAAAAATCGAAATTACAATGCGCTGTGGAAAAGGACGGAAATCCATTATGATGTAGTTCGAAGAAAGCCGGTAAAAAGCCGGATTCTTCCAGCCTTGTCATTCAGGATAGAGTTATCTCGTGTAATGTGACACTTGAGTGTTACCAGTCATCCCTTGTTGTATGTATTCCAGCGATCTCGCGATAAACTCCTGAGATTTGTCGTCTCATCGTCGTATTATATGAGTGACAAAGATACATGATGGGAATGGATGGATTGGCATCTCGATCTTTTGTCTAGGACTGAAAGTTTGCATGCAGCTAGCAATATAATATTATGTATGAATTAGATTTTAAATTAAAATGTAAATAAGCATGCGATTGAATTTACAAGAACTGTGGATATTCGATCAAATATTTGAAAAATGTCTAGAGATTGGTTGGCGACGCTTTCAATGTCTCACTCATTATGTTTTGTTAAAAAAAGTATAAAAATAAAAAAATATTTTATTATATTTTGTTAGTAAGTTTATTTTTTTTTAAATAACCCTAAAAAGAACCAGTGACTATACATGCAACACGCAATCAGACAATGTTGAAATCTTATCTCAGCCAAAGCTCACGAAATCACTATTCTTTCGGCACCTAACCGGTAAAACTCGTGACATTTTGAATCCCACTGAACTAATATTTCTTTAACCTAATAAATCGCAAAGGCTCGATTTCCGATTTATTTCAACATTTAAGTTGATTCACGAACGCTTTCGACGGAAAACACGAGAACTGTTTTACTTGAACGATCGTTGCGAATGTTTCCAGTTGCCACAAGTTACAGGGTGCTTGCAAAGTCATAGTCATTGGACTTTTTTTTTGTTACTTAACCGATATCGTCCCACTGCTGGGCAAAGGGCATTAGTCAAATTTAATTGCATTTTGATAATACATAGCCATTTTATTTTAAATTATAATGTCAATTGGATAGCATTATGGATTAAAAAGAAGACATGGGCAGCAGTGTAGTAAATATTGAGCAGATGACCGCAAAAGAAGGTAAAAACTGTGTTGACTGAACATAATCCAAGGATAATATGAATTACCGAACAACCTGGACCGTCTGCAATCATAATTTTATTATAAATATTGATCGCAAGTATTGGAAGGAATTGGGGGAGGCCTTTGCCCAGCTGTGGGATGATATAAGTAGGCTAATTAAAAAAAAAAATCGTAAAATCACCATTTAGTAACAATTCATAGGTAATTTGAGTGGCGTCAAGTAGGTAATTTATCTGTTTGACAGTTTTCTATGGTAAATCGTAAAATGGCTCACTAAATAGGAATTATTATTGCTTTTGTTATCTTATGAAGTCTCTCAGAGAGGAACATTTTACGATTAATTTCGTAGATTTCATCGAAATGGCCTTTATAACCACCCTGTATACTAGTTCACAGTAGTATAAGTGCAGGATTCGGATGGAGTTGTGGTGTACTTCGAATGTTCGATAACGAGGATGATAAGGCGACGATACGGCACTTACGCCAGATTTGCGATACTGCAGGGAAATAGTTGCCGGTTTGACAATTGATTGGTGATAGAGTTCTATGGATTGTCAATAAACGGAAGAACGGATTTACCATACAATTTTATTTCCGGTTTAGGCGCTGGGCAAGCCTATTCCCTCTTTCTTTGAAGTTAAGAAACGCCATGGCGTTTCTTTGCCATGTTTCATGCCACTTGCGGTCACCCATCCAAATTGTGATAGCTCATGAGCTATCACAATTTGGATGGGTGACCGCAAGTGGCATTAATAGCTACGCTCTTCCGTGCTTCGGAGGGCACGTCAAATTGTCGGTGCCAGCTTAAAGTCGTAAAGCCATGACGGAGGCCTCTAGGAGCCCTTTATCAGTAGCCCTTTATGGCCACTAACGTCCCATCTCAATATCTATCTGTGATTTGGCTTACTGTGTCAGATATGTGTGTGGTCAGATATTTGAAAGGAAGTATTGTCAAATCCTTACTTTTGTAGGTTGCTTACCATTGTAAGTAAAACCACAGATAGATAGGTTATTGAGTCTGCCCATAACTTATACTCCACTTACCGGAAAAACTTGAAATTTTCTTGCATTTCAAAGTTTTATATTCGCAACATGACAGCCAATTTTTGCATTGTTTAAAGTTCGTCATATCCACACAATGCGCACGTTTACAATAAGTATTTCAGCGCAACACGGCCCGTTAGAGTGAAGAGTGGCCGTGTCGGCGGCTCCACAAAGGGCTTGTGCCCCATAAATCCAGGGTGACCTTCCGCAGTCAGACTGGAGCCTGTCGATTCCTGCTGAATAGATAGATGATTATAGCTACTTGGACTTTCGAGGTCTGCGGTTCTCTCTTCGATAACAAATATCACACTATTACACTAATATTACAAAGGTGAAAATTTGTGTGTGTGTAAGTGTATTTGTTACTCTTTCATGCTCAAACAGCTGGACAGATTTGAATGATATTTGGTACCAGGTAGCTTAAAAGCAATGCTGGTACCAAATTTCATATAATTCAAATCATATTTTAAATCCAGGGTAAACCTGGATTAAAAACTGGCTACTTTTGATCCCAGTATTCCCTGAGAACAGAAACTATTCACCGCGGGTAACACCGCGGGACGCAGCTAGTAGATAAATTGAAAATATGGTTTTTCAATATCGGGACATACCCAAATCACAGTCTTTCAAGGTGCTTCAGTTTTGCTGACCATTAATTGCTATCAATTTGCTAGTGAGTAGTAAACTTGAGATACAATTCACTGTTTCTAAATACAGAAACAAATGACGCATACAATGGCTTGGACCAATTTTAGCTGGTGATTAGGTTCGTAACTGGTTAATCACAAGTCGTTTGTCTATTCGCAATCAATGAATTCCTTAGTCACGTTTACATTCCTGTGTAATTTTAGTGGCTCACGTTCTGGGCTTGTGTGGATTTTGAACCGACTTCAAAAATTGTAGAGTTCCTGTGTAGGTACGACTGCATATTGTTTTATGTAGGTTACCTATGAATATTTTATGCACTGATTTCTCCGTCAACCGTGGACAGATTATTAAAAAAAACTTTTTTTTAAATAAATTGGTACACTCCCCAAAAAAACATATTCCACATCGTGAAAAGTAAAAAGGTTATTAAAAGAAAATCTTACGTGTAATAAATAAATTTTACGTGAGTGATTTCCCGTGTGCTATTATAATGTTTTGAAAGTAAAAAAGAAAATCTAGTGAAAAGTTAAATTAAAACGTTTTGGGATCAGCTATCAAATTTGTATATAAAAATGTTGGAATATTTTACGTAAAACTTACTGACAATTTTTTTTTTAAGATTATTCAATATTCAGACAGGTATGTGAAAAATAAAAACTGTAGGTACCTATCTCAATGTGAAGAATGCCTAATTTAACCGAAGACTATCTACTTTCTCTGTAGTTTATAGGAATTGATCCTTTATCTATAATGGATGCTTGGCGTAGTTTAAAATTAAGACAATTCACGCTAGACTTTCGCTGCCCAATCAATAAATTCCGCACATTATAATCGGCAGACTTTCAACATGATTATTTTAAAGTAATTAATTAAGTAATACTAGCTACCGCCTGTACCTCCACCCACTTCGAATCTGAATTAATAAAAAAATACTCTAAGCAGAGCTGAAGACTATAATCTTGAAGATCGTTTTTTTATGCCACCAGCCAGTGTAATGGAAACGCTTCTGGCTGGCAATGACTTGGATTAGATTAGCTATTTAAATAGTTTAAACTATCTTAAGATAGCTCAACTAAATTCAATATATTTTTTAAAGTTATTCTTAAGTATAGGTTACAGATTTCCAAGAAAAGAGACTTCGCAGAGCCCTGCAGCTTGTTTGATGTTCCTTTCATTAGAATGCATACCATAATAGTTATTTTTTTGCATAAATTTGAGTTGTATGTTTTTTTATTCATTTAGTCTTATAGTGAACGTAAATTAACTGTTGTTTTAAATCCGGACGTACCCTTCGATCGCGTGAATTATTGGATGACGTTACTTTTCACACAGTTAATTGCTGCAATGGCGTCACAGAGGCAAATTATTTAAATAAAATGTACAATCGCTGACAAAAGAACATCGAACAGTTGTAAATTTCATTGCTTCATAATGAAACAAATATCATTATGTTTATTATGTAGGTAAATGTCCGTAATGTTGTAAATCAATAAATAATTTTCTATTTATCTATCTACATCTAGGATTTCTTATTTAACTGTTTTTGTTTATCTCTGTAAACCAATTACCTATAATATTATTATCCGTTGGTTACAAAATAAACTTACAGCACTTTTCAAAACAAACTAAAGCTAAATAATTAACGCTTAAACTATAAACAAGCATAGACAGCTATAAAACATCGTGACTCCTAAATGGACGCGTCTTTACGTTTACAACTTCTAATTGGTATCAAAAATCAATTAAACCATAAAAAAGGTTGTAAAATTAAGCAACTTTTGTCGCGAATTGTACAGTAAACATAGTTCGAAAGTGGCCAGTTAAATGTTGCTACTTATTCCTTTATCTTGACCTTTTGGTTTTTGCGTGTCGACTACGCACGTTACGTTTCGACAAAGTTATGTCATATGATAATTTTAGGTTCGAAAAAGTTCATTACGATTTTCCACGCGATGTTTTTGTATAATGACCGGAATATAGTGAAGGCTCCCGTGTACAAAAATATTAAAAATTATCAGCCGAATTGAACTTTGTAAGAGATAAATTATCTGCATTTCTGTTCATAACTCCGAAGATCCTCATCAGGTCCTCAATTTTTTAATGGGACCTTCGTTGTATAAACTTAATTTTTTTTTTTAAATCGGTATTTTCTTCTTCTTCTTCTTCCTGCCCTTATCCCACTATGTGGGATCGGCACAACATGTATTCTTCTTCCATTTCCCTCTATCAGACGTCATCTCAGCACTCACTCCTTTCTTACTCATGTCATCCTTCACACAGTCCATCCATCTTTTCTTTGGCCTACCTCTACACCTATATCCATCCACATTCATATCTAACACTCTCCTAGTAACGTGACATTCTTCCCTCCTCATAACATGACCATACCAAGCTAACCATTTAAAAATCGGTAACTATTTCCGGAATAATTGGTGAACATAAAAAAATACATATAATGGAACATAGAACTTTAAAGTTTGTAAAAAAATTTAAAATTTAAAACTACTTAGCCAAAAAAGTGTAAGTGACAGCTCAGATTTTAGTTTAATAAAGGTGTAATATCATATCAATCGCCTGAACTAAAGTTTTGGATAAAAAGTTACGATACGAAAAGGAAATGCATATTCAATCACAACGATTAACCTTTATCTGTAGTCGACTTTTTATAACGTGTTAAATCAAAATATTGCAATTATGATATCAAGTAAGTAATAATTATTGTATAACACATTTTATAAATGAAGAATCAGGCCCTTTACCCATGGAAACTAAATAAATTATGTTGTAAATAAATCTCATGGTTCAGCTTTAAGTGGAGACGTCTTCGACGCTATTTTTCATAAAAAACCTATTCTACGCTACGGATGCCCATAATTAAATCCAGTGAAGTAAAGACCTGATAAAGAAAGTGTTAAAACAGATATAATATTTGTGGTTAATAAGTAGTAACTGTTATCATATTCCTGATTGGCACATATTTATGAGTCTGAGACACCAATGAAAGTAATGTGTATGGAATCAACTTTACGATACAAACGAGGTTGCAATATTGTATTGGTTTCTCAGTAAATAAGGGCAAATCGAATGCAGTTACAGTGTTACTTCAATTGAAAAATACAGTGGGCCACTTAAACCATGAGAGATAACATAAAATCACAAAACACGTGCTCGATTAAAAAAAAAGTTTAGCTTAAAAGTTAAAATAATTTAACTGTTGTAACTAAGCCAGATTGTGAAAAATGAAAAAGTTTTTGGAAAGACTAAAAAATCATTTTTTATTTTTCTTTTTTTAACAGCGGAGTGTTCTAGGCCTGCTATTACAAAGATAGGCTAGTACTTTCAGCCCTAGGCCTATCTATTAATAAACAGTTAAATCCCTAACGTCCTCTCGACTAGATCTTAAATCACCAGTTAATTATAGGCTAGCTTTCTGAGTCTACAATTGAGAACAGAAAATATTTTATAGGATCTAGAATTCTGGATATACCTTGTTTACAACATAAAGTTTAAATAACTAAGCTAAGTTCTGAACGGTAATAGCATTTTAAAAGTTTTTTTTTTTAACCGACTTCAAAATAAAAATTATATCTTTGTTTAGTAGAGTAGGTACCTAGGTATCGCAAAAAAATTGATGATTAGATGAGGAGTTGAGCAGAAATCTTGAGAGTGCAGGAAATTTATCTCTTCTTACGAAATTGAAGTCTTGTATTGAATTTCGCCACTTGTTTGTCATGAACGTGGCGAGGTACTTCGTTAATGTTGTTTGTATATAAATATACTCATAGAATTAACTATAGTGACTTGTAGTTCACGTTTGAAAAGAAACTTAGGAGGCATGAAGCCTAGATTTTAGTTCCTGTACTGGCCGGGTCCCAGCCCTTGCTATGAAATCACTATCATTACTTGAACGTTTCCAAAGAACGTATTGTACGTTAACTTGTAACTAAGCCTATTGTGTAGTTTATGCGCAAAAAGGCTGCGAAGGAATAGACAATATAGGGCTGCTAACATTAAAAAAAGAAATAGACATTTAACGCAATATCGTAACATTTAATTAGTACCTACTAGTTGAGTTATCTTACCATAACACAAGCATTAAATTGCTTAGCTTGGGACTAGATGAAGCTGAGTGGAAAGTCCAAGGATATTTATTTATTTTTATTTATTCTAAGGCTCGTATTTAGAGTACTCAGACTTGAGTCTAAGCTCAAGTATCGATTTTGACAGTTCTTTATGGAAACTGAGTGCAATTTAAATAGATATTTTTGATTTAGTTTTTGCCAATCAATTGTAGAGCTAAGAAGGTGCAACGCGTTTAAATCTTTTCCATTAAAAATTAACTGACAATGATTTGGTTGACAATTTAATGCTGTTGTTTAGTAACCAGATGACTGATATACTACATTAGATACATATTTTTTTGTAAATAAATACAAATTATACATAGACTTGTTCGGGGAAAGCGTAGAGAGGTTTTTAAAAACTGATACAAAAATAACTGAAGTTGAATTATTTAATGTAAAGTTAAAGGTGTTTTACAATCAGTGGCTTGAAACAGAATGACTAAAATCTAGAGTGAAGCTCTGAGAGCGACAGCGCTACATCAGCAAAAATCACATGTCTGAATAACAGGATGCGCGTGGGCGATTACTGAGAGCCAAGCCTTAGAATGCATGGTCAGCTGTAAAGACTGTGTGAGTGGTCGATGTAGGCAACGTAACTCCTCCCTCCATAAGTTCAAGATTATCTGAAGGATGAGGATTATCTTGAATTTTTCCCCCCATACACAATTTTTTGAGTTTAAACTTAAATACTAACAATAAAAGACAGATCAATACAATTACGCAAAGCACGATGCTTCCTATACTAACACTTTTATGTTCTAGAGCACTATGATTATTTTCACTATTACTAATAATTTCACTTCCACCTTTCTGCAATAAATGATTCAGGAACTGGATATCAGCTAGATCGATTCCGTTGATATTGACAGGTCTTCTTAACATGTCTGACGGGGTTAATTGTATTTTAGGCAGGTTGATTACTGGAAACTTTGTGTAAACTATTTCTTTTCCAAAATTCTGATGTTTCTTTAGAATCAGATCCTTTATCTCAACTTGGCAATCATCGTCTATAGTTAACAGGTAAGTTCCACTAATTGTTTCTTGTGTTATCTCGTCTTCACAATGTTTTGTGAGCAGCGTTTCGGTTTTTGAGTAAATGATCCAACGATTTGGCTGTATGAGGTTGGCTTTTATATCGTTGATAGTAACAGGAACCAGGTGACAACTCGAGATATTTGTGGAAAATTTCATCAGTTCAGTGATACAATCGTCTTCGATTAGCAGTGAGAAATCTCTTTCGTAGCACAGGAAACGAGCTTCGTCGATCTCACGGCATGACTGGGAGAGCGGCCTTGCTTTCAACCCTTTCACAAGGACGTATGGGTATTTAGGAAGGATAAGAGAGGTAAGGTCATTGACTTTATTGTAGACAGGTAAGGGAATCAATTTAAAGTAGTTAAAAACTTCATTTATAATCAAAGGAATATGCATGATAAATTTTATCTGATTTTGTTTTATGTACGCTTTTATCTCTATACATTGCTCTATTTTAACTAAATTTTCAATTTTGACTGGAAAAACCAATCTTTCTGTCTTCTCGATTTCCTTTAACAATAGCACTAACTCATCCGTATCTATAATTGATTGATGTAACAATTTAACTCTAGCGAAAGTAATAGCCGTTTCAATTTCATTCAGTCTGATGTAGAGTATTTGAAAATTGTTTATGAACATGTTATAGAAATGTATTATTTTATTACTAATGTGTATGAGTTTAGACTCATTTAAATTACGGTGAATATCTTGAATGTTTTCCTCAATTTGATTGAAATTGTTTTTAGTAGAGTTGGCTATCTGTGTGAACATACCCACCATTTCGGCAACGACTGTTAATTTATTTGAAATAGCTTTTTGTTTTGTCTTTACCTCATGAATTAACTTTTCGTACATTACAGCATCGTCATTATCTAGATTACCAGTGATAGTCTTGATAATTGAACCGATGGGGTTTATCAAACCACGCTTAGATCTTACTGATGGAATCAATTGCTTATACTTTACTATAGTCATATTCATAATGTAATCCGTTTGTGATCCTACTTCAATGAAGTCTGAATCAAAAGTTTTGATATCGAAACAGCTTTCAACTTGCCTTTTCAATCTTACGTAACTATCTATATTTAATTCTAGTTCCTCATGGAAAAGCCTTAAATCTAATATCTTAATGACAGTCCACGTGTCATGACTAATAACAGCTTGGCCTTCCTTTACAGGTAGCAGTCCAGGGTTCTTGTCAATCTGCTGCAGATGAAGGGCCTGGCTTCGGATCACTTGGACCGCTAGAAGTAATAACCTGTGGAGGACGCCTAATGTCTTTAATGGGAACTTTAGTATTCCGTTTATTCGTAATAATCGGTACTATGTTTCTTTCTATAGCTCCTATAACCTGTGCTTGCTGGTATCGCGGCTTATCTTTGCTACGTCTAGTATTTACTCCTTTAATAAATACTGTATCGCCTACGTCTATATCGAATTCTTTCTCGCCACCGCGTTTCTCTATTACAGCTCTCTTTTTGTCAATAATCTTATCTGTCAAATATTCATATAAATATTTTGTTCTCTTAACGTGTTCTCTAACCAATTGTTGAGTAAACTGTTTATTGAAATCTACATAAAATGTGCTGTTGGATTCGGTGTGACCGAATACTACTTCAAACGGGGTAAGGCCTGTAGTAGAATGAATCGAGTGGTTATATGACATCACTGCATAGCTCATGACAGATGCAGCGTCCGTTATTTTCTGTTCGTACTTCGCAATACGATATATTTCTATAATGGTCGAATGAAATCGCTCAACAATCCCCATAGAGTTAGGATTATGTGGGGTACCAATGTGAAGGTCGATCTTATAAAATGCTAACATTTCCTTCATTAATGTGTTGTTAAATTCCGTGCCAGGGTCCGAGCTGATTCTAGAAGGTGTTCCGTACAACGAGAAATACTTTATCAAAGCTCTGACTGCTTCCGGGGTGGACTTCGTGGTGATTTCAAATGCTTGGCCTAATTTGCTGAAGGCATCTACTATTGTAAGGTAGTGTTTTCCATCAATTGAAAATGTATCTATAAATACTTCTTGGAATGGTCTAATTTGTGTTTGTGATAACTGTAATTCTGGTTTAAATGGTTTTCTGTCATACTTCATTTTCTTACATAATTCACAAGCATTGATGATGCTAGCTACCGTTTGATCCATGTTATTCCAATAAAAGGTTCGTTTCAGATGAGTTAACGTTTCCTTAATTCCCCTGTGACTGTTTTTTCCTATGTGATATTTTAGTACTAGGTCTCGTTGTTCTCGTTCGCTTTCTACATAAACTACTCTCTTCGTACATTCGTAAAACTTTACTGTTCCTTTCTGAAATAGCAATAATGAAGCCTCTGAAAACTGACTACGATGTATTTCGTCTTCAAAATAAAAGAAGTATTTTATTTTAGGCTTAATATAAGATTTCAGAAATCTTTTTACTAGTTCAGTATTATTTAAAGGTAGGTGAACTTCTAAAACCTTTTGTTTGTCCCTTGATAAATCCTTAACTGCTAATTCATCTCTATTCCAAGTATGAATGAGTATTTGATTTGGCTTGGTGTCTATAGCCTCCTGTAATATAAGCATACCGTCGGTATCTAGGTTGCGAGACGTATGTACTGTTTTAATACTCTCATCGTCGCGTCCTTCAGATGCGGATGCCGTAGTACTGCCCAAAGATGGGTTTGAGTAAGGTGATCGCGGTCTATTATGGATTACAGATGTGTTGCTTTTCTCTGAACCTGAAGAAATCAATATTGGAGATGGCGTTCGCTCGCGTGGTGTAGAAGCGCGAGATATGTTCCGATCTTTTTTGTCTACATTCACTTTCATTGACACGTCATCATCTTCACTTAAAACATTTAATTTGATTCGCGATAAAGCATCAGCATTTAAATTTTGTTTACCCTGTTTGTGTTGAATGTCATAATCGAATTCCGATAGTTTCAATTTCCATCGCGTTAGTTTACTGTTAGGTTCTGTAATTGATTTAATCCAAGTAAGTGGTCTATGGTCAGTGTAAATAACGAATTTTTTTCCATATAAGTATGGTCGAAAATGCTTAGTAGCCCAGACTATGGCTAATAACTCTTTTTCTATCGTACTGTATCGAGTTTCGGCGTCGTTCAACGTACGACTTGCGTATGCTATTGGTTTATCGCTACCAATTGATCCCTGTGAAAGCACAGCGCCTATGGCATAGTTGGACGCATCCGTCGTTAGGACGAATGGTTTAGAGTAATCGGGAAATTGCAATAGCGGTGCGTTAGTTAAAAGCTCTTTACACTTTTCAAACGCATCAATGTACTCTTTTTTTGTCGGGTCAATTTTATTTTTCTTTTTCAAACACGAAGTTAGAGGTTGTGTTAGTTTAGCGAAGTCTTTAATAAATTTCCGGTAATACCCTACCAAACCTAGAAAACTCTTGATTTCGGTGGATGTTCGCGGTATAGGGAAATTTAAAACTGCTTTTATCTTATCATTATTAGGCATAAGGCCGTCTTTAGAGATAGTGTGTCCAAGATAAAGGACTTCCTTTCGCAGGAACTCGCACTTATCGAGTGTTACCTTAAGATTCGTTTTCCTAAGTCGATCAAATATCTTACGAAGTTTCTCAACGTGTTCCTCCAGACTTGATGAGAATACTATGATGTCGTCAAGATATACCAAACAGTGGATACCCTGAAGACCCCGCAGGACATTATCCATGGCTCTTTGAAAAGTTGCCGGGGCTGTTTTCAGACCAAATGGCATCCTTTTAAACTCATAATGACCTGATTGTGTTGTAAACCCAGTTTTAGCTCTATCCGCCTCATTTACTTCGATTTGGTGGTACCCGCTAGCAAGATCTATGGTGCTAAAGTATTGAGACTTGCCTATTTTATCAAAGAGATCGGTTATATTAGGCAACGGGTATTTGTCATCAACTGTAATTTCGTTTAGACGTCGATAGTCGATTACCATTCTAAATTTCTTTTCTCCCGATGCATCTGTCTTTTTAGGTACCAGATGGACCGGAGCACTCCACGGTGAGTGAGAATCTATGATTACGTTATCTGCCAAAAGTTTATCTACTTGTTTTTGTATTTCCTGATTTATAACAGGCGGGTGTCTATAAGGTCGGATGTAAATCGGGTCTTCGTTTGTTGTTCTGATGTTATGTTTCACTTGATTAGTGAAGGACAAAGGTATTTGGTCACAATAAAATATGTCACGATAATCATGACATAGTCCGTAAACTGCATCATGCTCTTCCTCATTCATATGATCTAATCGCAATTTGTTTAAATTTTGTTTCAGTAACTCATCATCATTCATGCAATCACCAGTTACAAAATTCACCTTACATTCTGAGTTATCAAATTTCGTAACTTCAAATGGTTCCTTGAACGTGATAATGATTTTATCGTTAGATACATTCTGTATAATTGTTTCGGCAAAATAGTTTTTACACGTTACAAGAGCGGTAGGCATACGAACGCCTTTCTCGAACTGTAAATACTCTAATATTGCTTCGCCTTGTTGTAAATTAGTTGGAATCCTAACTCTTGTTTCAGATCGTGGCGGTACATCAATCTCGTACGGCGGGTGGTAAATGATTGGAATCGTCGCATTGTGTGTCAGTAGTAGTTGATTACGCATGTCAATATTAGCTCCTAATTTCGCTAGAAGGTCGGATCCTATTAAGCCATCGTATAATCTATCAACATCATAAACGAAAAATTTATGAGGGAGTGTACTTTTAAAAGTCTTGAGCAATGGTATGTATATTATTTCATCATGTATGCTTTTAGCATGTGTGCTTATTACAGTGAACGGTTCGATGTACTTGAACTCACTAAAAAACTCGGTAGCTATTGCGGGACTTATAAAAGATCTACTACTTCCAGTGTCAATGAGAAACTTTGCGTTTATTTCAGGAATTACCACGTGGGGTAATTTTAAAATACTTTCACAGTAATTCAAACTTATAACTTCTCCACATCTTTCGAGGCTGGTTTCTGAAAATCCTGCGTTTCAGTTTCCGCACAGATGTTTTCCGGATTCGGGTATTTTTCCATGTACTGACACTCGTTGGACTGTACGTTATCGTTGTATGAACTATTTTCGTAGTCATAATCGTCGTAGTTGTAGTCGTCATACACCTGATTAGAGGTTTCGTCTGTATAGTAAAGATCGTTCATAGTCATGTTTTGTCTTATCGGGGCTGTTACCATGGTAATGTCAGAATCTTGCAACCTAGGTTCTTGCACCTGGCGTTGGCTGCCGAATTTATGATGATTGTTTGTTTGAGGTTGATTCTGAATACCGAACTTATGACCTTGCTGTTGAGGTATACCGAACCTGTAACCGTTGTGTTGGAATGGTGCGCGTTGTGTGAATGCCTGACCAAAGGTACGTTGGGGCTGGTTTTGACCTAACCCAAATCTATAACCTTGCGTGGGTGGCGCGAATCGCATTTGTTGAACAAAGTTTGGACGGAACCCACTTTGATTGTGTTGCGGAACCCCAAATCTAAAGTTATTTGGTTGTCTGAAACCGTTATTTGGCGCTGAATTAAATGCTGGTTTAAAACCTTGGGTTACTGGATTGGATTTCATTGTGTTTTGAGAATATAATTGCGATGACGTTTGTTTCAAAAGTTTATTTTTCGAATCATATTGAAATTTAAAGTTTACCTCTTCAGTCACAATGCTTAAAGCATTTTCCAGAGTAGAGCAACCTTTTAGACGCACAATTCGTAACATGTCTTCTGGTAAATTATACAAAAAAACATTAAGCGCGTTGTTGTTGTAAACGATCATTTTAGCTGCCTTGATTCCTTCATCGGTAAGTCTATTCACTTTCGCATACAAAGAACTCCTAACATTCTGAATTCTATGACAAAACTGTATGTACGTTTCGTTATGTTTTAACTTCAAAGTATCAAGTTGAATAGCGATGCATTCCTCCGATCGAGGGTCGCCGAAATGCTGTGTAAGAAGTTCTTTTAACCCTTCATATGTCGTAATATTCGGGTGATCACTCAATAGAGCAGCGGCTCTACCTGTTAATCGGCTTGATATGGCATGAAATAAATAAGTATTTTGTGCCGCATTTCCTATGATCTTACTACCACTAACTACATACTCACACTTAGATATGAATAAATTTAATAAATTCTCTTCTCCGTCATATTTAGGAATGAGCGACAATGTTTCTTTAGGAATGGCTTTGAATTCCATTTTTTAAAATATACTTAATTATTCACTTAATTAATTGAATTACCGATTTAGTGTAAAACAAATTAAACCTAACTAAAACTATACAAATTAATTAACGCTTAGTATCTGTAAATGTGGTACAAATTAGCTTGCCAAATCACGTGCAAACAAAATCAGATAAACGTAATTAATAGGTTCGACAATGTAAGTTCGAAAAATGTTGGAAAAGACACAGGAATATGAAAAACAGGAAGTGAAAAGGTTTACTCACAAGCTGCTCGATCCCATGTCCTCCAGGTGATTCTGTCACTTATTATCACTGATTTCTCACGCTTTTCCAGAGACGAGGAGTCTTATTTATTTGGTTCGATATTTTCCACATCCGCTAATTAGTCGGTTTCATACGAATTTCTATGTTCGTGATACTGATGTGAGAGTTTCACGACCGTAGATTTCCGGGAAATCGTGGAAAATCCGCACGGCTGCGCCAGACTTGTTCGGGGAAAGCGTAGAGAGGTTTTTAAAAACTGATACAAAAATAACTGAAGTTGAATTATTTAATGTAAAGTTAAAGGTGTTTTACAATCAGTGGCTTGAAACAGAATGACTAAAATCTAGAGTGAAGCTCTGAGAGCGACAGCGCTACATCAGCAAAAATCACATGTCTGAATAACAGGATGCGCGTGGGCGATTACTGAGAGCCAAGCCTTAGAATGCATGGTCAGCTGTAAAGACTGTGTGAGTGGTCGATGTAGGCAACGTAACTACATAGAAAACACCCAGACTCGAAACAAATATTTGCAGATCATGCAAACATTTGTCCCGCAGGATCGAACCCGCAATCTCTGCGTCTCAGGAGGGCTTACACCCACGCGCCAAAGAGGCCGTCAAACCAGAATCGTTGAAAACAATCTATAAGTAGCTCCTGATTCAATCCACTGCTACATCAAAATAAAAAATTAAATACTTATAAGCCATGTTTATAGTAAATTGCGTAGAACCTATCAGCCCTAGTCCATCATTAACACATGCCCGCGATATTCCTGTCGTGTCCGACGCGGGTATTAACAATGCTATTCATCGCCTGAATGCTATGACAGTGCAGACAGGACAAGGAATTGACACTTCGATTGAACTTGAACATCAAACAAACGGACAACTTTGCAAAATTACATTCATGGAAAAGTTTTAACATGTGTAAGTATGAAAATTTTATTTTTGAAATGTTTTAAAAAGTTTAGAATATAATTTTATTGTAAAAACAAAATTGGTAGCAAAATAATCAATTAAGTACAGAATGTTCATCATTTGCATCGTCTATTTTGAAGTTTTATTTTATATAAAAAAAGATCTGAAAGAATATATCTACCGTATGAACCGTATCTTGGAAATACAGTCGCGATCATAAGTATTTAATTTTTAGTATTTATAGTTTGAATTTCTTCTTAGTAAAACCAAATTACTGTACCAAAGAAGATATTAATAGGTAATTTTAAATTGACTTAAAATTTAAAAAAGTTACCAATCTATCGATCAATAACTGAATAAAAACAAGTATGGGTAGGTACAGAACTTCATAAATTTTATAAAACACAATAGACTCTACTTTCAAATTCTATCAATACTCTATATACTTAGCTCATATTACGTAATAGTTACCCATTACCGTATTTAAAAACCCGCATAAAATTTTGAATTCAGAACACAATCGCTCGAACACAAACATAATATTCTTATCATTTGAACTTTAATTGCATTTAAAACAGTTTATTCATTGGGTAGAACATTCGCTCGTCTACAAAGCCTGAATCCTGACAACAGCATCCCGACTGGCATTGACAAAGCAATGCCAATGTCAGCCTGACCTCAAAGGATGCTGTATGCAATGCATGACTGATGGCTTATACATTTAGTCTGATTGAGGCAATGGGGCATTGCTCCTCTTTGGATTGATGGGTCTGCTTCGTGTGTAGCGAATTATTCTTGTATGTGTATTTAATAAGAATAATATGAACCTGTGATAGAGATAACAACAATTTGAGATTGACTTGAAATTGGAACAGCTATGTTTTATTTGTGTCGGGGGCGTGCAATACTAATGCACTATTTAAATAATTAAAATCACGCGATAAATTCCTTTGTATTTGAATTACAATAAATTGCTAATTTAAAAAAAATCCGGGTAAGAACCTACCACGCATACTACTCGTACATATAAAGTGTCTTAGTATCAGACTAATAAAGATAATTTTACGATAATGCAATCAATATCCATACAGACCCTTTGAAAGTAGCCACTTATCTAATGAGTAGACCTAAAGCAAATATTAATAGCATCGTAGCTTCCTGATGCTCATTATACCAGTAACTTATAGCCAATTACGTAACATCATCTTCATCTCCGCATGACTACAACTTGGAAACAAATCTTTTAAAACGCTACACAAACATAGTCAAGTCATTAAACTTGTGGACACAAGCGATTGTAGACCTAAGGGTCGATCCTGCGGAGCTGCAGGTAATTATACGTTGTTTAGAGTCAATTTTATTATCGTAAGTCAATTACACGAGGGTTCAGGAAACACGTCACGTCAGAACGGTAGCTGGCGCCAAGTTTGCATAATAGCTCGGGTGACCATTTTATTAGGCAATTAATAGATATACTAAAATAGCACACGAATTTCTCGCTAAACAATATCACCAACTAGGATACTGATAACAATCTACCAACCCGTTGATTGGACGACATAGTAACGTCGTCGGATGTTAATGGATGTAGGTATATATTTTCGCTGAGCTACGAGCTTTCGCTTTCGGTGACGGAGTTTTCAGCACCTGAAAACCTCCGTAATAAAAAAATACTTCTAATAATTATTTTTATTAAGCGGCTAACGACTGTAAGATAAACCATAGATAGATAGATAGAAGTTGAAGCTATAAGGATAGCCTATCGATCAGTCAGCAACGATCGATTTTCGAGGTCACGTATGAAAATGAATTGCAAATAACATCTCCATTCACTTTCATTTGTAACGTTGCATATTCACGATTTATTTTATGGTTTCTTAATGCATTGTCCTGTTAAAGGGTTTGTGCAAGAGATCTTGAGATTGTAAAATCGATTTTTCGAACCAATTGTATGAATAACAGACAGGTTTGTTTTGACACGAATAGATCAAAACAGTCGGTCAAGTCCATATCTGGAACTGATAGTCGTATGCGTGCGTTGTATTACAATAAAACACGAATCAGAGATTGCGACAGTAAATAAATAATGTTGGAAATTTCACAAAAAACCATTAAGCCCCGAAGTAAGCAGAGCTTGTATTTTGGGAACTACATGACTGATATCAAACTGATTGATTAATTTTGTAAATATATACCGTACCCAGCGTTACCTCTGCGTTGAGCAACGCTAGATCTGTAGCACTTATGCAAGGTATAAAATATTGCTGGCTCATAAGCGCAGCAGCCCGAGATAGAACTGAAGATAGAGTTAATCTGATAAGTCAGATCTAGCTAGACGTCGGCTGAAGTTTGTTGCCAACTACGCTGTTGGCGTTAGATCTAGCCACTTTTTAAACAAGTAATATTTTTAAAGATAGAGCACATGGGTAAAAAAAGTTCTCTTCAT
The DNA here is from genome assembly GCA_963582015.1 of Xanthorhoe designata. Lineage (NCBI taxonomy): Eukaryota > Metazoa > Arthropoda > Insecta > Lepidoptera > Geometridae > Xanthorhoe > Xanthorhoe designata. The sequence goes on from OY757038.1 coordinate 9,099,858, forward strand.
CGTCCCGAATTCTCGATGAGTATGGTCGTAGCTTGCTTCCTGATTTTGTCATAAGTACCTAATTATTGAAGTATTCATGTAAGTGACAGCGAGTGACATTACCAGGTGAACTCTTTCCGCTTAGTGGAAGGTACCTGCTAAATTGTTGGTCTTTTTTAAGGTGGTCTATAAACTATGTCACCAGAGTTAGAACAGTTACTGGTTCATATAGATTGTTCGCGATCAAATCAGAATCGACTATGGATAGTAACAATATCACAACTTATGAGCCTGCATCAATAATAATCTTTGGAGAATGATTTGTATGATAAATAATTAAGTCACAGAAGCGGTACGGCAACATTTACTAGGGGCAATAATTCACAGTTGGGATACCAGAGGTTAATTAAAAACAGTAACTTGTATCCTACGTGTCCCAGTTGGAAATAGATGGACATAGCTAAGTCAAAAAGATTTACGCTCGCTCAATAACAATTAAAATAATTTAATGAAAATCCTTGATAATATCAAATAGACACACAAATACATACAAACTTATAACACCCCTCATTTTCGACGAAGGTAAGTTTAGTTTTGTACTTTCGTCAGAGGTTAAAAAGCGAGTGGCCAACTTGTCTACTGACCCCCTTGTCTATACCAATCACGGTACACGCTCTGATTGGGAATACAGTTTGTTTACATAACTGACCTGTATGTCTACGCGATGTTGGGATAGTGATTGTAGCTCTTGTCTGCTTGATTAGGTGAATCTTCGACCTCAGCATACTTCGCCATTGTTTTATTGAAATGAAATATGATCTCGACTGTATCCCAGGGAGCGGTAGACTTTCTTTCAGATTTTAGTGTAATTTTTAGATCCATAAGAAGATGTCTAAGGGGGTCAGAGGTATGTTAAATACTTATTTGGTACATGCCCGCATTTAACTTTCCATACGTGAAATCCGTTTTATCCTTTTTTTTATTATTAATGAGCATTGTTCTTGTCTTAAAATGTTTAGTTTCATATGTCACTTTTCATTTAAGTGCGCTACTACAGAATTCTAAATTAATAAAGTAACTACATAAAAGACTATCTATTTGTAGAAGTTATGTGTAAGAATGCACACGTAGGTAAGTACTTCAATTAAAATTAACCAAAACGAATAACTGAATTTAGCATTTGTAGAGATACAAAGAACCACGAGGGAAACATAAGCTCGTAAATTCCCTTATAAATTTTCTGAAACGAGAAAACAAACAGACAAATATTCGAGTGCTTTCAAAACAAACATTTTATTTAAGGAAGTAAGTTTCGATGGAAAATGATCGTAGACCCCATAAGGTGAAGGACCTCGCGTGATGTAAAGGTGCGTGCGATGAGCAGGTTCGATTCCGGACGCTGACATGCCCATCAATTTCGGGACACCCTTTCGCGGAACTTTTGTCGAACTTTCGCCAGAAGCACGAACCATAATATGTCAATCGTTTAGTATAGAAAACATTGCAAAATACTGTAGTGTAGACTAAGGACTTTTATAGCAAACACACTAAGAAAGGGTGTTGTATAAGCTAGATATTTATAAAGCTACTTCAACTCATAAACAATGAATAAAGTGATCTAAATGGCGGTTCGAATTTTAAGGTATGAGTAAAAAAGATGGCACAATCCGAGTTACAAAGTACGAATCGTATTGATGTTCCAAGCTTTGTTCGAAAGTCTAAAGTTCGTATTCACCTACTCAAGCGACAATCGTATCCCGAGCGATTTATCAAGAAATATAGAAATGTCGAAAAATCTATGATTGAGCTTAGACTCAAGTCTGAATGCTAAGTGTACTTAGGCCAAAACTTTCCAACTTAATTGTAGACCATTGACGCTGCTGAGGACGTAGCCAATCCATCATCCTGACAATTATCATCAATGTCAATAAAATTTTCCGCTAAACACATTAAGTTGTTTTCTAATTTTTATTACCCAGTCCAGCTACTGATTGAAGATGACTGATTTCTTCCGGACCAATAAATTAAAACGAGGTGTAACATTTCAATAAATTAATATCCGTTTCGAATTAAAATTAATGTTCTAAACTATCACTTTTGAAGCTTGATCTTGATTGTGTAAGCGTTTTATTGAGTAAGTAATACGTGAGACGTGTTACGTTTTGATCAGAATGTCGCGAATTTAATCCTGACATTGCCGTAAAGATTTGGATAAAATATAAAACGAACTAGCAAATTGAAGAAATGAGTGCTTTAACTATATACCAATTTAACTACCAGTATGCTTGCGGAGCTGCCGTTCAGGACATGGCGCATTTGCTTTCATGCCTTTTCATTTCTGTGTCCTACCAGCTGCACCCAACAAGACTTACTGGATGCCACCGAGAACGGAGTGAAGGTGGCCTCCTACTGGGAAAAAATAATCTAACAATATTATGACAATCTAAATTAGTTGAAGCATTGATACGATAGAAGAAGACTAATTTAGAATGTTTGAAAATCTTGGCTACAACACATCCTGAACCTGCATTAGCTTCGCATTAAATCTTTCTCCATCATCGCTAATATTTATTCTTATCTGTCATCGCTTTCAGAAAATGTATCGAAGAAAATATACCAAAGTTACCAAGTAATGACTCTGGAATCAGATTCGATAATTTCGATTGCACAACCGCTTATCAGGGTCAAAACCCCGAGCTTCGCCATAAACGACAACTGGTAGAATGTCCGAGCCTTCTTGTCCTCTGGAGTCTCCCATGTTTGTAAATACAACTTCGATCGGATGTTGCTTAGCAGTTCAATGTCCAAAACACCTGAACAACCTGGCAATGTCTGGCAATGTCAGGACTGCGTCACATAAAATTAACGCTAATTTATATTGTATTTCTTATCACGTCCAGCTATTATTATCAATATTATTTTCCGAGTAGGTACCTACCTTATTTTTTCTTTTTATTTAATTTTTTGATTACCTACACCTAAATGACTATAACTTAACAAAATATAATTAGAACCATCTAAGGGAAGTTATATTTAAAACGATCTTTATGTAACTTAACTGATCCAAGCCACTGCCACACGAAAGCGTACACTGGCAGCAATTTTCTTTGTAAATATTTTATTTAGATGTGTGGGATAAATTAAATAAGCATCATATAGCATGTCGGTTATTTCCCGATAGTATGTTGTTATCATTCTTGGATTTCCGTTTCAGAGAGTAACCACTCTATCAAACGATCATGCGATGTTAATCGATATTTGACTGTGCAAATTCATTTAGTTGTTCAGCAACTTCAGGCCTACGATCGAGTACTAACTCAGATAAAACAACTTCCCTCCAACTTGATCGTCTTGAACCTGTGCAAAAACACGGCGTAAACTTAAAGTATGTGCACGTATTTCTGGTGCCAGCCTCGAAATGTGGTTGAATAAGAAGGCCACAGATTTTACTTGCTTCCTTAGCATAGAAGCAAATATAGAATCAGTTAAGACGGGGGATAGTTTCTTGTTAATTACTTGTTAATCGCTAACTAATCCAATTTATATACTTAATACTATCTATAGATACCTAGATCGGTATAAAATGCCGCCACGCCCGCGCTGGCCAGTTTGATGGGCAAACCAAATCTGTTCTCGGTATGCATGATGAGTCAGTTTGAGAAACATGAAAAAACGCAATACTTACATTAATTACAATTTTAAAAATGTAATATTTTTTGATAAAATACTGGCTGCGCTCCTGTACTTCGTAGGGTACCTGCAGAAAACATGCTGCAGGGGTTTATTTTCTACAAGATACTTGGTTACTCTAAGGCAGAGCCTCTTAAGCCTTTGGCTCCATGTAGCCCTGTTAAAGTGTCCAGGTGATGGTGAACCCCACAGAGAAAATAATAAATTAGCTGCTTATAAAAGGTTTGCCAAAATAATAATTTCTCATAAGCTTAAACACCTATTTTTATATTAATAAAAGTAAGTCTGTACGAGCAACTGGCGTAGTTTTAGGCCGCCTTAAGGCTTTCGTTAATTAATGTGACGGGTGGGCTTGTTTCTCGTTGCAAATCGAGTCCAGTCGTACAGCCACAATTACGTAAATCGTGTCACGAACCCCCTTTTGTCGAATAGCAAACCCTTAGAGGTTCGCGCACCCCACTTTGAAAAGAGCCCAGAAACCCTGCTCTAAGGAACCTGGTTACTCTGATAATATTGAGTATGACGTCCGGCGCTCTGACACCCAGCCCTGCAAATGTCAGCACCGTTACGTAAAACCGACCTTTGCATCGCCAACACCTTTGAAAATTGACTTGTGGGTAACTTATGGAAATCTTGACACACTGCAATTGTTCGCTCGAATTGGGAGCCAAAGTTCAATGGATCGCATTGTTACATTTGCTGTTGCTAAAGTTTATTGAGGTAATTGGAATGCCAAAATAACATGGCGTGTGTTTATTGAAAAAATATCTGTGCTTGATCTCGTTCCGTGTTTTGTTAGTAATCTTAAATATATAAAACAAAATCACGTTACGTCACGTTGCATCATTTATTCAAGAATAGGTTTACCGATTTTTATGATCTTTGATTTGTTGGATTTTGTTTCGTCGCGAATAGCAGAATAACTATTTTTGATGGTAGAAAGAGTGGAGTAGACCTTTACCCGACACGAAAGTGGTTAAAAAATATAAACACAGACATCAATGCGGAAACTTTGCATCTGCAGCACAAGCCCCTCACTTACGAGTATCAAGTCAAAGCCGCAAAATGTCAAAGTTTGTTGTATCTTAATTAGACCGTAATAATTTGCAGTGCAGTATTAGGACTAAAGCTTATGCAATAAGTAACGTAATATTAGCCAAGTTCATTCACGTGCGCACCTGCGATGCTCTATCTCTATCTAAAATTCAAGATTAGAAAAGGACAGAGGTATAGGTGTCAGATACAATTAATTTTTGACAGGTATGACCTGAAGGCTGTCTTTTGGTATTAGTTTGAACATGAACATTGAGGTGGCGAGCTCTCTTGTCAGTAGTTGATTAACATGTAAGCAATACTTTGCTTAACTGGTTGTTATTCAACTATTTACCGAGTGCAATGTCATGTCATGACAAAACCACTTTGGCAATTTTTTGAAAAACTAGTTGCCGGACGCAAGTTTGCTCGCGTGATACCAACATTATGCATGATACCGAAAATTCATTGAGGGTAAGAGGTGTGTTGCAACACAGCTGAAAAGTCGGGAAATAGTATAAATATAATAAATAAAGGCAAGACTCTCCACTAGACTAACAGCTTATATTAAAAGGGTGGCTCAAATAACTCACCGGGAGCGGCATAAAACAACACGGCTAATAACTAACAACGTAGATACGATCGCCACGCTTTCAATAACCCACACAATTGCGAAAACAGAAGTGATCCTAGAAGCACAACCTAATTCAAACTGAAGTCCAGATCCAGAATCATAATATAATAAATATCAAAGAAATGAAATGAAATGAAATATGATCACGACTGTATCCCAGGGAGCGGTAGACATTTCTTTCAGATCTTAATGCAATTTTTAGATCCTTTTTTGAAGATGTCTAAGAGGGTAGTCATAGGTATGTCCAAATACATATTTTGGTACATGCCCACATCTTGCAGAAGTTAACTTTCCATACGTGACAGGTTGCAAGCCCATCGACGCTATTAGAGAGCTAACTGGTTTCCTCACGATGTTTTCTTTCACCGTTAAAAGCTCGTGTTAAAGCGCATTAAATTTTTCGATGCGAAAAGTTCATTGATGAGCACGGCCGGATTCGAACCCACGACCTTCGGAACGAAAGTCGAAGTACTAATCCACTTGACCAACACAAAAATCAAAGAAGTCCGCACTAATAAACATATCTAAGAACACCCCTAATTTCACCAAAAAACACATTAAATTCGGTTCATCCGTTCAAGAGTCATGATGACAGACTTAGGTACAGAAATTCTCTAAAAACTTTAAATACTTTTTTGTTGGGAGTTTAAAATGTATTGATACACGACTGGGATTTTGTGTGAAGGAAAAGAACGCGAGGAAACGCGCCCTTGTCAACCCCACAGGTATTGATTATGTCTTTCCTATTTGAGTTGAACTACCTACTATCATATTTACAATGTCCCAGATTCCCTTTCTAGAAAGCTCTCGAACTTCTTCGCTAGTTACGCTCTATAATTACCTTCCACAATGACATTTCTATTAAATTATTATTCTTGAGCAATCGAGATCGGATTCTTATCTCCTGTACGATCTCTAGATTCGCTATCGCTTGTTATTTAATGTTGGTATGAATCATCTTTTTATTTTTGTTGCGTAGGAAGATTCTCTATTATATTTCCGGTATCAATTAACCTGAAGATAATAAATTAATTCGAAACAGTGAGATAACGGTTGACCATTTAAGACATGAGATATACCGTTTTCATCGTTGATATAAATCGTAAGAGGCGCGACTAGCTTTGAGTGCTCACGCAAAAATATTTGTGAACATGTGAGTTGTAAGTTCTCTCTTTCAATTTGTTTTAGGTTAATAAGCCTAATTAACATGGATGAGACAGACATTGACTTTGCAGAGAATATACGGTTTTTCAGCTGTCACTTATTTCATCTATATTAACTCCTTATGTGTGGGATAAGACATCATAGAATGAATAAGGATCATCCGATTATGAAACATATCGTCCTATTTTTAAGAGCACAACACGAAGAGAAAAAGTTCTCATAATATCATCTCGCTTTTTGCCACCAATTGACGTATCTGTTCATATTTATATCATTGGTTTTCTTATAAATCGGTACCTTATTTTAGCAGACGTTTTAGAGACGTTTTTAGTAGCTGTTTTACTATCGGACATCGTTAGATCTTAACAAATTGTAGTTATTTAAATATTTTACTACAACCATTATTCTGTGCTACAACACCTACGTAATAGCAGTGGTATGGTATCACTGGTGTATACATGAATTTATTTAATACTAGCTGCACCCCGCGGTGTTACCCGCGGTGAATAATTCCCGTGTGAATACCGGGATCAAAAGTAGCCTATTTTTGAATCCAGGGTAAAAGCTATCCTGGTACCAAATTTCATTCAAATCCGTCTAGCTGTTTGAGCATGAATGAGTAACAAACACACTTACAAACACACAAACTTTCACCTTTATAATAATAGTGTGATGGTGTGATATATTTAAGCAAAATACTGACACCACTTAGGTCAAAAATTTTCATTATTAAATAAGCTTAAAATAGCTTAAGAAATGCGTCAATTTTCAAAGCATATCCCAGCATGAGTTTTGTACGTGAAGACACGAAAGTACGTGAGGCGCCAATGCCTTTATCACAGCCTTGGTTACCTAGGAGGACAGCGCCGTCATAAAACAGCCGTAAAATCAGGATCGTTTATTAGACATTTTAATTAAGTTGGGTAAATTATGATCAACCTTATAATGATCGTTGTTGTTGTTGTTTTTAGCCTGTACTGTCCCACTGCTGGGCAAAGGCCTCCCCTCGAGTTTTCCAGTCTTTTCGGTCTAACGCCATTTCCTGCCACTGATCATCGCTATAGATGTCCAGCTCGTCGCGCCATCGCTTGCGTGGTCTACCGCGCCGTCTCACTGTCTCAGGGCTCCAGTCAGTGGTAATTTTGGCCCACAGTTCATCCGGCATGCGGCAGACGTGCCCTGCCCAGCACCACTTCAGCCTTGCGGCTTTTTGAGCTACGTCGGCGACCTGCGTTTTGGAGCGAATAATGGCATTCCTAATGCGGTCCGTCAACTTCACGCCCAGAATGCTTCGCTCCATCGCCCGTTGGCTAACCTTGAGTTTGAACTTCTGAACACTAGTAAGGGACCAAGTTTGAGCACCGTACGCTAGAATTGGAAGAATACAGACATCCATGAGTTTACGTTTAAGAGATAGTGGCAGATCTCCTTTAAAAAGCGCTTTCATCGACCAATAGCTTCGCCAGGCGCCCTCGGTCCGTCTTGCGACTTCCTTATCCTGCCTGTCTTCGAAAGAAACTAATTGGCCGAGATAAACGTACTCATGAACGTATTCCATATTCCCCCCATTCACCGTGATGACCTTTTTGGTGCTATTTGTCATGACTTTGGTCTTACTCATGTTCATGTGAAGTCCAACTTCAAGGCTTGCCGATGCTAGATCTTGTAGCATTTCTTGTAGCTCAAAAGCGGAGGACGAGAAAAGAACGATGTCATCGGCGAAGCGAAGGTTGGTTAACCTTGCTTTTAAATAATGATCGTTAGTTAATTCAAAATGTTGTGATTTTTCTTGTTAACATTCGTATTGTGTTAATCACTTTTGTGTCCTGGCAATAATTATTGTATCGACAGTTTCGAAAACTTTTGCAATATAACAATGAGTAACACATTGGATGCTTGGCCTTTAACTTGCTAAAATGCTTTGAATAACACCATGGCCTGGTAATTTAATTCAATACTCTTAAATGCTAGTAGTTTTCTAACACTCCAAACTCCTGTAGAAACACTGTATATCTACTGCAATATGAAATATAATCCTGAATTTCTGCTTATGTCAACTGACGTTTAACTCTACTAAAATCAAAGAAACCAACCCTTTACAAATTATACTAAACGGCTTACAAACACTACTCTGTGCACCCAACTATCAATCTTACTAACACGTGCTCGTCTCACAAATGAATCAACCAAACTCCATTTAAAGATTTTGAACTTTGATTCTTTGAAATAAGTACGATATTTCTTGAAATGTACCTTTGACAGTTAGTTATGTTAACATATGACGTTTTATGCATTTAAATGCACTTTCTTTCATTTTAAATGATGCTTAATAAATTATAGGATGTTATAAAAATAAGGACCATCAATCATATTGTGTTTTGTTTTGACCATGTTAATGCCACTGGCTCATACGATCATAACAGATCAGATCAACGTCAATGCTTAGGACACGAGCAACAATTTTGACTACAACATTTTAAAAAGTATAATTAAATTGTAGTCAAAAATCAAATGTTTTAGCAATACAATTTATACTATCAGGATTGAGACGTGTTACCATCTTTTTCATCCAATATAGAAAAAGTAAGTAACACAACATGCTAAAACAACTAACTCTATCAACCCACTTACTTCTAGCAGGCAATTGTGAAAACATACAGATTGCATCGTATTTACTAACAGTAAAGACTTGATTAGTTATCTATTCGTAATATTACTGCCGTTATTTAGCGAAGTTTTAAAATAGAAATGTGTGGTGTACCTAACTAAAAGGTACTTAACCCTCATCACACTATTTCACACTACCTTACATATTGTTCTACATATTAAAAAGAGAATCAATATGATCCTTGTCTATTAAATAATAAAATATAGTTTTCATTAAGTCAGGACCGAAGTTTACCGCGTTTCGACGGTCGTCGTTTTTTAGGAATCCAAAACAGGCATAAAGTCTTAGTACTTAGCTCTAGAAATATCGACCTTATTTCACTAAACAATAGCAAATTCTTATCATCAACAACGTGTCACGATTCACGGACAGAATAAGTTCTGGTTGTATTTCACAAGTGAATAAATAATAATTGAAGCTATTAGCGTTAATTAAAGTACAGCGCCTGTCCAGAGGCCGTACTCGGGATCAACGAAAACTAAGTTTCGTGCCAATTTTCGGGGTCAGCTTATGTTGGTGGATACTGAATTCGTAATAGTTCACCAACATAATTGGAACCCGAAAATTGTCACGAAACTTCGTTTTCGTTGATCCCGAGTACGGCCTCTGGACAGGCCCTGTAGCCTAGTGACAAACGTATTAGTGTGACAAGTGAAGCCTCTAATAATTAGAGGTTTCACTTGAATTAAACAAAAACGAAGTTTCTTGACGATTTTCGGGTTCATCTTAGATTAGTGGATACTGAATTCCTAACAGTTCACCAACATAAGTAGAACCCGAAAATTCTCACGAAGTTTGCGTTTTTTTTTCCCATTGCTTCTTTAATTAGGTACATATTTCTGATCGCTCTCTGTTATAGGATAAAATTATCATAGCGTGCAACAATGTCCAACATCGACTAACATTCCAGAGATGTTGAGTCACAGGAACAGTCTCACGCAGGTGGATGTGAGCTGTCAGTTTTAGAATGCCAACATTGCCTTTGTTGTAGGTATTTCCGAAATACAAACAAAAGAATACATTTCATTTGCGTTTTTTATGCCATCTGACGGATAATTAAACGGACCGCAATAGCACTTCGTGCTTCGAAGATCACGTGCAGCCATGAAACTTTTAGGTGGGCCAAAAACTACTTCACTTGAATTATCCACTAAGTAGTAAGTAAGTTCGTATGAGCAAGTGGCCAACTCTGGTGACGGAGTTTTTAGGCCGCCTTAAGGCCTCCGTCATGGCTTAACGACTTTAAAAGCCGGGACCGACAATTTAACGTGCCCTCCGAAGCACGGATTATCCACTAGCACATAGGTATTTTAATTTTGTATATCTTCACGCGGCTTCGCTGAAACTAACCCAGATAAAAAGTACTCTGTTATTTCAGGTCATAAACTAAGTAGGTAGGTACTTAAAGTTCCAGCCAAATCTGTTTGTTACGTTTTTGCGTGAAAAAGTAACAATCATCCACCTATCGTAACAAACTTTCGCAATACTAGTAGGAAGAATTCATCAGGATTATGCCGGTTTTTTATGTAACCAGGGCCAGATTTTCCCATTCCCAGCGGAGTGGGTCAGCCAAGAGTCTACTTAGTGCATTGTGCGGTAACTCGCCTCAGGCGTGCCACGAACGGATAAAAACAGATTCTTCGTGCTACCGTTTTCTAGAAAATTGCATTTCCTCAGTGAAAGTCCGTTAATGATGGGGTGCAGAACCTTAAGCATAAGCTTCTAGCAGTAGGTTAAGCTTGCGAGCTTGTTATGTTGAAAACTAAAAAGTACTACCTACCAGGACAGACACGTCTGTAAAACAATAGGTTGTCAATCAGTCGATCAGTATAGCATGGCCACTTGCTCATGCGATCTTACTTAGTTCAGCATAATTATGTACATTCTACTTTATATATCTAATATTTACTCTGTTCTATATAGTAGACTATGCCACTAATGTTATAAAAAGCGAAAGTTTGTGTGGATGTATAGATGGATGTCTGTATAAATGGTCTGTAGTTATAATTTATGTTAAGTGATTAGTATATTAATGACTGTTTGTTTTCCTAAGAAATAAAAATAAATAAAATAAATAAATAAATAAATAAATGTTTGTTACTCTTCACTCATAAATTGCTGTAGGTACGGATTAGGCTGAAATTTGGAATATACAATAGTTTATGCCCTGGAATAACACATAGTACTATAAATATCTGTAGGTATATAAATCTGGATAACGTGTTTATCCTGGTAGGTAGCCGCGGGCGAATACTAGTTTCATGTATTGATGTTCGATTTTAGAGTAAAAAATTTGTGCTAGGGGCATGAGACTCGAGCAAGATCCAAGGGGTAGTATTGTCCAAGCGCCTCAGTCAACTTTCTAATGTCTGTTTAGTATTATGTGGGAAATTGTGCATCTTTAGATAATTGCTAGCAGGCTTATTTCTGTTTAAGCCTGCAGTCCTTGAGCGTGGGAATTTCTGATTAACACCTACATTGACACTTTCTACTCACACAAGTGCATCCCGAAATTAGCATTTACAACCTGAAGACGAATAAAACTACTTTCGAAGTTTCGCACTAGTTACACATCCATTACGCGTTTGTCGTTGTGAGATGTATATAAATATCACAATAAAACACGCAATGTATTAGCAACACGCGGCCTGCAATTAGTTACCAGTACGGCAAAGGGTTGGGTCACAGTGTATGCTTCTTGGTATCATTTTAAATTTTGAGAAATTGAAGATAATTTGTCAAACCAATGTTCTGTGTTATAATAATAATATGAGAAATGTGCACTAATATATAAAAAATCGTTTATCAAAATTATTTGTTTACTTATAAGACAATTTAGTACAAACATGGAATATATAAAAAATTCAAATAAATAAATATATTATGTACAGATTAGGACGGCTTCAACTTATTTACAGTAGGTACTCCGAAACATACCTATTTAATACTTCGATTAAATCCGTCTCGGATCGGAAATGAGACAAAAATACGAACACTCGATATCCACATAAAACTGTTACAACAATTATGTTAAAAATCGATCCCTGGTGTTGCAGGTTTTTTTTATTTATTTATATAAAGTAAAAAAAAAACTGTTAGTTATAAAAGGGGGGACGGGGACGATGACCATGAGTGACGGGCCTTCACTCTGTACAAGAGAGAAGGCTTTTTTTTTTCAACAGAGTTGGCCACTTGCTCATACGAACGAACGAACTCTGTAGTGGAATGTCGGTAGTAAGACTGGTTGAATAATCGTAATAAATCGGAAACCCGAACCTTAGATATTTTAGCTGTAATGAACTACGATGGATGCGAACGGCACAGGGCCGATTAGAGTGGCATTTGAGGGAGGAAGCTTATGCCCAGCAGTGGGTTATAATTTGAGCTGCCAATGATGATGATGAATGAATTACCTTGTTGAACCTGTTTTTATTTGTTAATTTTTTTGTTTTTCTCAGTGATAGTCGAGATACAATCAAGGTACTTAAATCATTTTTAACTTTTCTTCCATACCTAATTTTTGCATTTTTTTAAATATCCTTGGATATTCTACACAGCGCCATCTAGTCCTAAGCTAAGCAATTTATTGCTTGTGTTATGGTAACCAGATGACTGATATACTACATAGATACATTTTTTTTTGTAAATACATACATATTATTGTACATAGAAAACACCCAAACTGGAGACAAAATATGATTTGCAAATCATACAAACATTTATCCCGCAGCGGGAATCGAACCCGCAACCTCTGCGTCTCGGGCTTTCACCCACTGCGCCACAGAGGTCCGAGATAATAAATAAAAAAAGGTAAAACACAACAATGTTTTGTCTTTGCTACGGTCGGGTAAAAAGATGAGTAGGTGCATTATATGTGGGTGCTTACTGCATTATTTTAATACTTCTTTAATTTCTTTGTGTTTAAAAGTAATTTTCTATACGTTTTCCCATATCTCTCTGAAATAGGTAAAAAAATAAGTTACGACATAACTCGTACCTATATAGTTCATTGGTTAGGGTTTGATAATTTATTCAAAAGAAAAAATACTACAAAGTAAAAGTCACGTATCTACCTAGTTCGTCTACTTGCTCGATGAATAGGTACAGATAGTTTCCAACACTCGCAACCCACCCTTTTTCTAGTCCAAAGTAAACAAAAGAAGCTCGGCGAGATCTATGACGGACGTGCGGTCACTTTGGAAACCCAGCGGGTTCTGAATATTTCTGCAGCGTGTATTCTAATAAAAAGACAATTACGTCAGGCACTGCTTCATACTAAAATGTATGGCGGCGGGAAAAAATTTCTGCAAAAAAAATTAATGATTTTTAAGCTCAGATTAATGCTTTTTGGTTTTAATTAGTAAAAAACATTCACGGTGAATGTATTGTCTACTATTTTGACTCACGATTTATCAAAAAATATTATCAATAATAACAACAATAATATCATAAATAGTTCAAATAGAAAAGGTCGATTTCGATGTTTTTGATGGATTTTGACGATTTTTTTCTCAAAAATTAAGGATTATTTTAGAATTATCACACGGTGTTAGTGTAGACTCATCTATTGAGAACTCGATTCTTTTTTATTGTCATTCTATGAAGTGATTTCATTAGTTTATTTTTTAAAATGGTAAGTGCCTGTTCGCGCGTTTTTAGAGACGCGCCCCTTAATTTATTCTCGTAATTATAACGTGAAAGTCTCTCAGTTTTGATAAAAGTTTACATTTTAAAGCAAGGATGGCCAAAATACGGGCTCAAAAAACTTTAATAAAATACGTAAATAAAAATGGTCGTCCAAAAATATAACAATCATAGTTTTTTTGCGAGAAACAATTTACGGTCACAATTGCCGAAGAAATCGTTTAAAAACATACGACGCAGTGAAAAAAGAATCCCCTATTCATTCGGAGTCGGATAAAAATAATGCATTTTATCACAACAAAAAAGATGAGCGTAACATTAACCTAAGTACCTATTAACAACCTCATAATTAGTCGAAAGTATCATCTAATCATAATGAGTCTAATTAGTCGTTTGATAGCAGCTGCACTCGGCCACTAACAATCACTTTGTCAGTAAGATAAACGAGATATGAATATCTTCCATTGATATAAGAAAAAATGAATCTTCCTTTTACAACATCCTTTTGCTTTTTATAGTTAGATAACTCCTGTTTTGTAAGGTTACCCTAATAATTTGACTAAGTATTACTTATTACTTATTTACGTAGGTATTACTTATTTATTATTACTTATTTTTGAATATTAATAAAAAACATTTAACTATTATTATTTCATACAGCATCTAGTCCAATCTAGTCGGAGAAAGCAGATTTTTTACTACGGGAACTACATTCAATCAACTCCTTACTATTTTATAATCTTTGAATCACAATTTCACAAATATAATGAACGCAAGCAAGAAATAAATTGTTTATAGTCAACTTTAGATAAGTATATTCGTATTATTTATTGACCTTTGTGAAACTTTTGCTAAATAAAATTAAAAGCAGTTTAAGTCGATAAAATTAATAGCATATTCAACTTTTCAGTGAATGGAATAATTTTATTACTTTGTACTACAAGTTAAAAGTGATCACGGAACCTTCACAGCGCATTAATTATGCAATTTATTTTTGAAGCGTTTCGGTGCTTAAATAAATTTATTTAGATAAGTTTTTTGGAGGTTGAAAAACGATTTTGTTTTATTTTACGAAAAACAAAATATTTTATTATAGTGTTATTTCATTATTATTTCCCGGCTAAAGAACGATCGCTTGTATGTCGCGGGTTTAAACTTTTAGTAAGATTTTTCATTTATAACAAAATATAAGCATTTGGTTATAAGTATTCTTTTTAAATACGTACTAATAATATTGACTCTGATTTAAGTCACTTTTAAATAAAAAATAATTTGTTGCTAACCTATCATGTCATGTCCCATCTTAAATTTTCACGTGGGGTTCAGTACTGGATGCATCAATGAATCACTGAAGTTATGCGTTGTTCTGAGCTAGTTTAGAGTGAACTTTGGAGGGAGAACTATCAAATCCAAGGATAAGAAGAAAACACTCAGGTCTTCTTATTCTTGTAAATAAGATACCGGTCGGTCTCGGCTTTTAAGACGTAAAGCGGAGGCTTTAGGTGCCGGTATAACAGCTCCGTCAGAGTTGCATCACTAGCTTGTACAAAATTACTTATGCTTATAAAAAAATTGACATGGAAGTGTACTTTTTAAGTTTTTTTTTCTAGAACAAAAGCTCGAAAATTGCCTCGTTTATCGATAACCTTTGTACTCTGGCGAAACCGAAGTGAGAACTAGTACGTGAGTAATATTTCAGGAGGATCCGATAAGCTCACAAAAAGCTTCATGTCACAACAAGCTGCGGAAAGTTTTGCAAGTGCACTCAGTGAGCTGAGGACTGGAGGTTAAAGGATTATAATAAGAAATAAGCTTAGACAAAAAATCGTGGAAATAAAACTTTGGATAGACTAAAGAAGCCTATAAAAATGACGGATTTCTTTATGCTATACAATTTAAACTTAGGCCTTTACATCTTTACTAGATGATTTAGTCAGCCAGGAGGCAAGCTTTGCCAACACTTAAGTGTGTGCCATACCGCCGAGGAATGAGCAGGAGAGCGAATAATGTTTTTACTCGTGAGTGAGAAGCGCAGAACGATAGACACGCAACATAATTTATAGCGAAAAAACAGTTTTTATTTAATTACAAGTTAATTAAACAAGCAATCGAAAAATTAAAAAACCAGAACTAAATAAATACTTCTAGGCTATTTGTCAAAACATAAAACGAACAAAAATAGCGTTCTGTTCCTGAGATAAATAGCAAACTGTGTGAAAAACATGTATTTTTCAAAAAAATATATGATCGAGAAAACTTTTACCAATCGTGTTTCTAAAAAACCATAACGCAAGATAAAAGTTCAAAGTATCATTTCCCTAAATATGAAGGACGTAGCTTTCACATATACTGAGATAAATAAGGATTTCGTCGACTAATTTGCATATGGCGCTCTCTTAACGGGACACTGTAGTGCCTGGGACATTGTTGAGATGGAATAGGCTTGCCCAGCACCTAAACCATCAGCTATACTACAAGCCCGACCAAACCCAGGCCACCAAAGTGGCCCGCCAAGCCATTTCAATTGGCCCGCCACCAGCCCTTCGGTTAGCGGTCAGTAAACATGTGAATCCTAGTGCAATGTTATTTTGAACCCCAATAGGGGGATGTAGTAGTGGTGCCCGACGCCACCACAGTCTAAGTGCTCGCATGGAAAAACTATTACCAACTTTGCTATCCTCAACTTTGTCAAATTCATTTTATTTGTATTTTATTGACATTCTTTAATAGAAGAAACACTACTTTTAGGTTACCATTAAGAAAGTGAAAATAATGTGACTTGTCCATTGAGTGTCCTAAATATAATAAAATATACAAAGAAATCCTAAATTGCTGAAGAAAATACAGTTTGCATACAAATAGTCAAACCACTTTCGATATCATGAATTAACAATAAATCGTCATTCAAGCCCGGGTATTATTATATCAACAAACAAGATAATAATTTAATACTCGGCTCAACGCCTCGCTATTGTATAATTAAATTAATATAAAATGTTTGTAGGATTATGTTCTAGCGTAGGTTGACCGCACGACCGTTAGGCGCACTTCATAATGCATAGGTAATTCAAATTCAAAGGGTATTTATTTGGAACAATTACAAATAAAAGTGGAGTCCATAATTCAAAATATTTTTATAAGGAGAGTATAACTCCGAATTCCTTAATACAAAATCGGCTCACAATTGAGCCCTTCTCCAAAGAAAACCTTTTCATTCGCGTTTTGAGCAGTCTACTCACTTTGACACGTTATAAGGAACCTGCATGCTTAAAAATACCTCTACCGTTCCATGAAATCCAGATGTAAATAATTATTTGCACTTTTTATTTTCTTTTTTTT
This sequence comes from Xanthorhoe designata, assembly GCA_963582015.1. Classification (NCBI taxonomy): domain Eukaryota; kingdom Metazoa; phylum Arthropoda; class Insecta; order Lepidoptera; family Geometridae; genus Xanthorhoe; species Xanthorhoe designata. Next base: position 9,117,008 of record OY757038.1, read on the forward strand.
TATTTCGTATTTCTCATTAAAAAAGCTTCCACAGTGTAAACAAATCTTTACATTCTTTATTTGGTACTGTAGTACGAGCATAAAATTATGCAAATCCACATCTTCGCTTTGTTGCATTATAACTTTTATTTGATAGTGTGAAACAGCTTTCATTCATCAACTTTCTTTCCATTGAAATAATAAATTAAACCTATTCTTATCATAGCGATTTGTATCATAGATAAGGTGTTGCGAAACGCTAGAGCTTTCGACAATCAGTTTAGGTTTCTAGAAACGTCACCTTCACATTCAAATGTTACCTTCACAAGTAACTCGGGGAATTCGAATGCATTGATTGTTTATATTTACTGAATTGGCCTTGCTTTTTACTACCCTTGTACAAATCTTCATTAGATTTTAAGTGTCTGTAGATAATTAATGTCTACCGTTCCCAGGATACAGGTCGGCTGATGTTTGTTTATATTTACAAAACAATAATGTATCTTTATCATGGCCGTAGCGTCTATTTCAGACGATTTTAACGGTGCCTGTTTGTGCTAAGCATTTCTTTTGTGGCTATAAAAGCCGATTTGGGAGCGTTTAGGCTGCCGACATTTTGATCACAGTATCGGAAAACTTCTTTTTCAGTCCTTGTTCCTTCAGTCTTTCATCTAAACACTATCTATCTGTCACTACCTATATAATATTCACATCTGCAAAATGTGGGCATTTACCTAATAATGTATTTGGACATCTCCTCTGACAACCCTCTGACTACCTCTGACTACCCTCTAAGACATCTATGTAGATGTGTAGATGTATAGATGGATGTTTGCTCCCCTTTCACGCAAAAAATACTGAACAGATTTGGCTGAAACTTGGATTATACATAGTTTATGACCTAAAATAACACATAGCATAAGATCCAGGTAGGTGCCACGCGAGCTAAGTATTATTCGCGCTTGTAATATTATAAAAAAATAAAGCGCATTTTAGACTTTAAAACTATTATAATTAGTTTAACTATGCTTATTGTGTGTTGCATTTAACTGTACAGCTCCAACCTTCATCTTTCCACAGAAATGAGTCGGCAGTTCGCGCCGACTGCTCAGCGGGACTCCATCAACGAACTTGGTGAAATCAATAACGTAATGAGAAAATTGCGCAACAATACACATTCACGCAAAACCACAAGTTTCGAATGCATGGAACAGTCATTAGGAAACACTTCTAATATTTATTCTCATAGGCCTTCAAAGTAATTATGTTTGTATGAGCAAGTGTCCATCTTTGCTGACGGAGTTTTAGGCCTTCAAAGTACCTAATTAAGTTTGTTTGTAAGTGTCCATCTTTGCTGACGGAGATTTTAGGCCGCTTAGAGTCAGGGGGCAAAATGCCAAACTTCACGGGACACTGTAGTAGATATTTAGGATATTGTTGAAATGGATAAGGTTTGCCCAGCACCTAAACCATTTTAATAAACTTAGCCCTTTACATGATAACTATTCAGTGTCAGGATAAGGCAATAAATGCCACACTTAACAGGATCTGTAGTGCCTAGGTCATTATTGAGATGAAATTGTCATTCATAGTAACCATAATCACACAACCAAGCTCTCAACTTTATCCACAGAAAAGACAATACATGGTGGGGCTGACTACGCCCGACTAAAAAAGGGAGTTTTTTATATTTTAATGATCTTGAATGAATAAAGCCATGATCCTGTTTCGTATCGTTGTTCTAACTAAAAGTAGATGAAAATTATAATTATGCTAAGCTTGCCATACTATTTGTAAAGTAAAAGATTTAAACGCGTTGCTAATTCCCGTACGATCTACATTATTTCATTTATTTTTACTGACTGCGTTTTTTTTAAACAATTACAAAGTAAAAAAAAACGCAAGTTGTTCACCAATAAATGTATTTTTTCTAGTTTCAATTATCGCTAAGTAATTAAGAACTCAATAACTAATTATTTTTATTAGTTTAAAACTGTAAACACATACAAAAACGAGCTCCTAACTGTGTATGTGTGACAAACACAATAATTAGTTGAAGTTGAATTCCTTGTCACTTCTAGTAATTTAACTCCGTTAGTTTCGGCTTATCAGGAAGACAATAGCTATAATAGACTCAAGGTAAGAAGAAAATACAAAATAACAATTCAATAGACAAATTGCAACCCACGTGTTCATACCAGCTTTAACTGAAACAGCTTGTACTGTCATAGAAAATAGCTAGTACACATTTTTATTTTAGTAACCTACTATGTCCCACTGCTGGGCAAAGGTCTCCCCCAAAATCCTTCACTGACCCCTGTCTTTGGCGATCTCCCACCACTCCTTCTCAAACACGTCAAGATCGTCCCGCCAACGCCTTCTCAAATAAAAATGCTAACTAGTAGCTAATCTTGATATTCTTCGTTCTTTCTAAGCTATCCATCAATATTACTGCAACTTGTAATGGGTAATTACTTTATTTGATCATAATGTCAAATATACTTAGTACAAATCATGTTTAATTTCACCTTGGACCAATGGTGGTCGTGTACCTTAACACCATTCTAAGTACATACTTGAACACAATACAAAGGTCTCAACGATAATAATAAAAAAAAAATGCTGTATTTTCCGATCATAATCAAGTCTTCTTTTAAACATATTATATTGACGATAGTATTAGTTAATGAGTAGGTACTTAGGTAGTTACTACAATTATTTAAATATTTAAAATTTTGTTTAAATTCACGCCTGTCTGAGGCACTTGGATTAAACAAAAATGGATTTTCGTAATCATTTTTGGTTTCAGCTTATGTTGGTGGATACTGAATTCGTAACAGTTCACCAATATAAGCTGAACCAGCAACCCCCTCTTTCTTACTCGCCGCAACCAACGAAGGCAACACAGTTCGCAATGTGGCCTCTACTCTGAGTCGACCTGTAGTTACCTACCTATTGCAATACTCAGCAAGTAGATACTTTCCACGTATTAACATTGTAAGCATTTGCGTATAATGAATGACCTCGCTACAAAGTTACTTACAAAATTAATTTCGCAAACAGTCAACAAAGACTTAATTTTGTATTCATTAAGTTTCTAACATTGCAACGTATTTTCACATCCACTTGTTTTTCAAATTATAAAAAAAAAAATTATACAAATGATGAATTTATCTCTGTCTTTGATTTTACCTCAAACATCAGACCAATTATTGATTGTGGAAGGCTGTAGGCTTCTTCATCATCATTATGATCATTTGTTTCGAGACAAACACTCAGATTTGTTCTATGTTTATATTATATTACTTATGTATGATTTACCAAAAAAAATGTATATACCTACCTAAGTATTAAGTTGCTTAGCTTGGGACTAGATGATGCTGTGTGAAATGTCCAAGGATATTTATTTATTTATTATTTATTTACCTTCTCGGCCCGCGGCGTTGTTATAATGGATTTAGCGCGGCAATGGGGTCTTTCCTGCAATTAAAAAGTAGCCTATGTCCATTCCCGGGACCTCTATATCAAATATCATATAATCGATTCAGCATTTGAAGCGTGAGAAGGCGTCAGATATTAAGACAGACAGAGTTACTTTCGCATTCCTAATTAGAAGGAATAGTATGGATTTATCATCATTACCATTTACCTTCGTTCTTGCCATTCTCGCCTTCGTTATTGGCAAGAACGAAGGGAGGCCAACACCCAGCAGTAGGAGAGAGCGGGCTGCGGATGGTGGATGATGATGACCATTTACCATCACGAGAGCGCAGCTCATTGTTTGTATAAAATCCTTTTCTCGATATTAAGCTTCCTGATCTTCGAAGGGGCGAGGTTCGAGCGATGTTGCATCTAGTTTATTCCCGCAGGAAACAAGGAACGATGCGTATCGAATGGCTGGGATCGTTATCGCGATAGTCCCGGGTCCCGGTACACTCCACATGTACCTACCAGTATTTACGGGTATCCCGGGGCTACTGGTATCGGGCAATCTACACGAAGTAGAGAAAAGGATGGTGAGATTCGTGCATATTTAAGAAAGACAGTGAAATAATATAGCACTATCGTTGTGTGCGTACTTTTGAATGAACATCTTAAGAACTCTAGCAGGGTCAACTGTGAAAAATGTTATGTACAGAAGAAAACTAATCGTGTCTTTATAATTTCTAGATAAATCAAAGTATTTGATTCTGAGATTGTTAAGAAAAACCCCTTGTTAGCACGCAGCAAGAGTTTCTCGAAAACGTTTACCAGCCAAATTTCGTCTCTGCGCAACATTTTAGCGCGGCATTTTTTTTAAGTGTGATAATGTTACACGTCACGTGATGTGTTATGTTACATTGTCTTTCCTGTCAATATGGCTAAGCTGAAAGGATGGTTTAGGAGCTTGGCTAGCCTATTCCATCTCAACAATGTCCCAGGCACTACAGTGTCCCGTTAAGCGTAGGTTATTGCCTCCTGACAGTGTATAAATCATAGTTAAGATGTAAAGGCCTGAAAGTATATAATGCGACAAAAAAAAACCTTGAAAAATCTTCAGCCGGCCTTCGTCTCCGTGTGTATTTCTTCGATACTCCACGACATGGCAAGTATTCTAAAGTGTAGGCCCGCAGATAACTTTCACGCGGTATGTGAATACTTGGCAAATGTCTCGCGAGCCGATACCTAAGTTATTAGACATGTTGGAGTGCTTAGTTTAGGAACACGCTTTAAATACTAGAATGTAGTCGCTAGATGGAGATAGTACTTTCAACTGTAATCTTGAGCTTTTGAATCACTAGGTATATTATACAGGTTGAGTTTCTTTGAGGCTAAATCCGAAATCGTGTGAGTTATCTAAAAGTCATATGAAGACTTACGTGCTTGATTTTAAAAATAATAATCTGCATCTGCATTAAGAATCTAAGTATAAGTATTTATAGTTTTTTTATTTTATTTTTGAAACTGAGATACAATTATGTCATGATATGAATAAAATTTTGCAAAGAAATGTTCACCGCCAGCTAAACTAAGTAATTAGGAAATAAGCAACGTCAAACTAGGAAATAGCAGGCTTAGCTGGCATAGCAGTGGGCTCTATGAAAAACTGGCTCAACTATGCAAGCTAAGCAAAACTAACTTAGTTAAGCTGGCCGGTGAACGATCGGCTTTACACATACACAAGATCACTTGTATTTGTTTCACAAGTGGTCGCACCCTTATTTATAGCGGTCAAATTGTCCATAAGATTTACCACATCAGATAGTAACAAAACCATCTGAAAGTCCAAGCGCAAGTACAAACTTTAATTGAAATTATGCCATACTAAACGTTAACTACGGTAATCTCTTGCAGAATCTATGCGCAAATAATAGGGCTCTTAATTAGAATAGTAGTTGAAAAACACAATCAAGTTTTGTTGATAATTCCTTAGGCCTAGAGTAGACGAATAGTTGAGTCTTTAGCAATCTACCACTATCTTGGCTTAGAAACAACAGCTAACGACCAGTCTCAATAATATATCTATTTTTGCTTTTGCTTACTGCCGGTAGATATCTGACATTTTTTGTATGGAAGTTTATGTCAAATAACCCACAGTAAGCAAAGCGAAAGATAGATACATTATTGAACTAAGTACATAATTTTCTTTGAGGTATAAAAATAAAATATTATAATATTTGTCCTTCAAGCTGCAGTGACAGCTCTTAGCAGTCCGTGTATTATCAGCCTAAGCCTAAACGAATTACTTTATCGATATCATAATTACACAGGCAGTTATATTTGCGATACACTCTCGTAAATCTCTCAGTAATAATACAGCAATCAGCTGATATCTTTATTACATCAATATTGGACTTAATAACATAAACTGTGCTTAAATAATATTAAACTACTCGTGACCATAATCGAGTTTGTTGAAGTTTGGTGCATTTGTGCATGTTTATTGCATAAAATGTATTGTTAAAGTTTAATGACTTATTATGAAAATATTAACAAATAACATGCAAGTAACTCATAGTAAATTATTTACTTGCATGTATGATGAGCATCGAAAATAGCATTACTTATGTTTTTGTAATATCGTTGAAAATTTTAATTTTCTTTTTATATAGCGATATAAAAAAGCAGAGATTAGAGCTATGCCGCGGGTGGATGCTTGTAGATCTAAAAAAGCAGTCGGTGAAATTATGCTTAGGTACAAGAATTGGAGGGTTAAGATATAAAATTAATCTCTACAAATCAATCTACTTAAAAAGCATAACATCATAAAATTGCGGCTATTTTCATTCTACCACAAACAATTCTTATTATAATGGTGTTGAACAACATTCCACCACCTTGTAATGAGCGGATGTCGGGAATCGATAGCGAAATTGTGGGCATATTAATATCAAAACTGACTTTAAAGAAATATCAGCTTTAACACCATGAAATCTAAGGTTTAAATATTAATGGCGAGTAATAGGTTTATTGTTGAAATGCTTTAAACTAAGCTACGTCGAAGATAGGCTTTAAATCTGTGTAATAAGGGTGATGCATCACGGTCCTCTTCGGGAGAGACCAGCAATAAATAGTTATGGGGTTAGACTACGTGATCTAATAGGTATCTATTCAACTTATTTTGTGAAAATTACTTAGGTAGGTAACAGAATTTAATTAAATATAAATGAAACTTAAACTTTAACTTTGGCTATCTTTTCGATCATCTTCAAAGGATCTAAATGTTTAAAAAGATCTAGAATAATTTGTCTACCACACCTTGGGAATTGATACAGCCTGGATCATATCTTTTTTTTCATGCAAGAATACAACAACATACCTGAGACGCAGAGAATGTGGGTTCGATCCCCGCCGCCGTATGTATGTATGTAGGTATGTTATGCAGATATTTGTTTCAGGTCTGGGTGTTTTCTAAATGTATGTATTTACAAAAAAAAATTAAAAAAATCAGTCATCCGGTTACCGGAAGCATTAAGTTGCTTAGCTTGTGACTAAATAACGCTGTATGAAATGTCCAAGGATATTTAATATTTTTTATTAATTAGTGTGAATGAGCCGTGTTTGTAGTCTAGTTCGTCCCTAGTTGGCGCCACGTTTTGAGCGTGTGCGTGATAATATCGTAGCTCCAGGCTTCAGCCCTCGTTTAAACTTACCCAGCACTTGTACCTATCCAAGATGTCTTGGGACACGTGTCGTGAAATGTCGTGCGATGTCGCATGTTGTCGCCTGACATCACACTTTGTTTATCTAGAAACAGAGTTGAGCCAAAAAATAGAAAAACAAGTTTTCGCACTAATAAATAAGGAATCAACCCTTATCACAAAATAAAAAAGCAACAGAGTGATTTTTTAAATGAAGCAAGACATATGAACTTTAAACTTCTGCATCGATTCTTTATCATAAGAATCATAGCCATTTTGTACCTACCGATGGAAGCTCTTCATCGCACCTTGGAGATACTGACTGTGACCTGATTAAGTTTGGTAACCTGAAGTTTGTGTTACGTACAATAATATTATTATTACAAACGAAACCAAACTTAATCATTAAGTATCCCCAAGGCGCAATAGACATACACTCTATTGATGCGATACTAAAATAAACTAAACTGAAATAAAATGTACAAATACCATTCCTCTGCAAATATTATAACAAACAAACCTTGGTGCATCACCTTTCATCAGAGAGTGCAGTTCCTTGTATTGAATATTTAACTGTTTGTCTGTCTGGCCGACAAGGGCGAGCTAACATCTGAAACGCATTTTGTATTTGTGTTGCATTTTTTAATAATTTTTGCCGTGACCCTATTTTGTAACATCCTGTATTTTAAGGTTCCTTGTTGGACTTTGTCTCGAAATGTTAAAACGGGATTGTGATTTCTTCGAAGTACCGGTGAGTTAACATCTGAAACACATTCTGTATTTGTGTGTAGCATTATCTGTGGTCTTCAGGCGTTGAAGATCCTTTAAACATACAAATAGATTTTTTTTCAACCGTTATCATCATCTAGCTATTTTACCCACTGCTTAGGCATTGGTAAATCAATAATGCTGGACATATTATAATAAAACTATAACACGTCGATGTCTGTACATTTGAAATATTAATGAAAAACTAATTATTAGAGCAACAGAAGCCATAAACAAAAAATTAAATTTTTGTATGTCTTTCTGTATGGATGTTTGTTCCCGCATCACGCAAAAACTAAACTACTAAATGGAATTAAATGTACTTTGCACCGATGTATTGCCAGAGCTTTAACTTAAAACTTAAAAAATAGGCGCCATTTTACCGCAGAGTTACCCCTTTAAAGGGTTGCAATGGGGTGTCAAAGTTTTTATGGAAAGTAGCGAGTAAAATCTTACTCTTACATTCACATCAACGTCAGTTTCTGACTATACTTTCGTAAGCTCCTTCATTGCTACTGATTGAAATAAATTACAATATTAACGAAGTCTATTGAAGTTGGGGAAAAGCTCAAGAATCATGACGGCATCAATTTCCACAATCGCACTCGTTATTGCAATGCGTAAGAAGGTGCTTCTTGAAAAGGTTAAGGGCCTCTTTCACTAATATTGGCAAGAAGGGCATGTTTTTACTGAATTGGACAGTAATCTATTGATGTAAGGCAACTTTATGTAGAATAGGTACTTAACCTTTAAACTAAACGTTGGCCTTTCATAATGCTTAATGAAGTACTTACAATCTTCCTGAACATAATGTATATCCAGTTTATTTAATTAAAAAAAAATACAAATAAACCAAAGTAGGTACCAGGTACATATTAACAGTATTGATAAAACTTATTGGTTTGTGTTTGTATATTGTTTGTTGAAAGTGCCAAAGTAATGAATTAGGTAACTTTTTAAATGCCTAATAAAGTGTATTTGTAAGTATCATTCGTTAACCTGTTGAGTCAACTAAGGATCTTATCTTTGCAGCATTAACAATACTCCAATTCAAACTAAGTACCTACACTGAGTGAAAAAAATCCTAAATAGATTACACAATATCAAACCGTAAAGTAAACATAACTTTCGATAGAATACCGTTCCGAATCTCACTTTCATATCATTCACTGTCATTCATAACATCTGTAATCTGTCCAAGTATTACGGTAGCCGCCTCAAGTCATTAGATGCATACCACTGTAAAACAAAACTTGATTTTAATCGCTCTTGGCAAATAATAAATAACGTGGAAAAAAAGACTAATTTTTATGTTCTGGTAACTAGAAGAGTGCTTGTATGTGGATGGATTTGTAGGTAAAGGAAGACCAAGGAAGAGATGGATGGATTGTGTGAATGATATGAGTAAGAAAGGGGTAAATGTTGGACGGCTGATAAAGGCAAATAAAGTAAGTATACATTTTGCCGACCCCGCGTAATATGGGATAAGGGCCGGAAGATGTTGTTTTAATTAAAGTTATGATAGAATTTTGGCTTTGGGCGATACTTCACTAACTTAATCAGTAGCTTTGACTTATCAAATTATTGACTTATTAATATGAATTCAATGAATAGTTATGGGGCTGCAGTGAGATGGGTCGACGACATGGTTCACATCGTGGAGCATCAGCAGAGGACCATGGTGGATGGCACAAACTTAGGGTCATCGGTTATACTCAGCAGTGGGCAAAATCAGACTGTGGAAGATGATGATTATGACGAAATAGTTTTATTGTTTTACGTTTATTTACATACGGTAATCTTTAAAACTAAACGAATAACTATTTGCTACTAGCAGCTCAGGCTCTTGTTCTTTAATGTACCTACCAAAGCATTGATTTAATTTTGTCCTAAAGATTTTATTATAACTTAGTCAAATAAAAATGTCAAACAAGCAACTTATTTAGCGTACCTGTATAATTGGACAAGAAGCATCACAAGGAGCTACCTTTTCTAGAAACGACATTGCTTTTTTTTTAACACTTTTGGGAATGGTGCCTCGTACCTACCTACTGAAAAGGTTGTGTGCAAGATTATCATGGAATAAACAGTTAAGGGATGTTAAGATGAAAAACATGTCACCAAAAGTGCTTTGATTGTCTACAAGAGGATATGAATGTAAGAGGAGCTGGATTCAGAGTTGACGAATGATAGAGGTGAGTGGAAAAATAAATTATGCTGGGCCGCCCACGGCCTGGGATCATCATCATCATCAGCTCCTCTCATCCAGCAGTGGCTGGGCATTAGGCATCTCTTCGCTTCCGCCACTCGACCCTATCTCGCGCTAATCTACTGTCTGACCTGTAGTTTTAACAATGTCGTCGACCGCCTGGAATAAGGGTAGGAAAATAATGAATTTCAAATCGGTTTGTGGGGTCGGGGTCATTACTCTCAGAAGCCGCCGTACTAAGCTGTCTAGAATGAACTAGATCGTCGAGATGTCGCGTCGCCCACGTGGTACAAAATTAGAATAAGTGGTCAAGTACCAGACTAATTCGTGACCAGAACAATGAATACCAACAATGAATACTTTTTTAGTTAAAATTGTACTAATATAATAAACTGTCATTGTTAAATCAGCCCACGTTATTTTGTATACTTTCGCCATGTTTAAATAAATATTATTTTTAAGTTCACGAGTTCTTGACGTTATGTTACAAACAAGACGGCTAAATTAATTAGTTACATAATTTCTTGGAAAAAAGGAACCAAAAGCCAACTTTTTTAAATGAATTTTCAATGTTAAATATTTTTGAACTTAAACAAAACTGAAAACTCTGAAAACGTTCGAAATATGTACCTATATATTTTTACTGTAAACAATCCTATAAGTACACTCGGCCAAATTAAAAAAAATATATAATCACAATTCAATTTCAGTATCGTGACAAGAGAGTTGGTTCTTAGTCATTTCTAGTAGCTTTACAACCTTGTCACTTTCACCGATGATTCTCCAATACGAAGCCTCATTCGTCACCAAACCGACAGGTGATCAGGATCATACCTACCTAAAACTATGTATGTGGGAGTAACATCACAGATTATTGCGTTGCTATATTTAAAGAATTTTCACTGTGATTTTGATCGGCTAGTAAAACTTGGACAGTATTATGATTTAATTTATAAGAAAAATTAACGTCTTTTACAGAAACTTTTTTAACCGGATTCAAACTATGCAACAAAACATCCAGATAAAAAAAATGGTAGGTAGAGTATTTTTTTAAAGAAACTTTTAAGTCAGCTTTATTAAAACTATTTTTGTAATGGAAGGTAGGTACCTACATATAATTTGCTTTCAAGCAACCTCTTTCCGAATTTACAATCTTTATAGGTATTTGTATTTTTATTTACAATCTTTATATCTTTAATGTATGCTCTGTTTGAGCTCACTTTTCAATAAAAGCTATTCCACAGTGAAACAGGCCCAATAGGCCGGTTATTATACAATTCGATCTTGTAATTTTTACAGTTACTATTGCGAAACATAGATTTATGTTTTGATGATTCAATTTGTAACTCGTTTTGTTTATGGCAGATGTAATTTTGGAATACAAACGTTGTTAGTAGTTAATTGGTTTCTTTGGAAACGAATTTGAAATTGAAATACTTGGATAACCAATTGTACCGACAAGAGCTCAATTCTTGTCGGTGTAATGATGCAATTTTTATAAATATAAATATTATATAAATATTAATAAAATAATAGAACCAGTGATTCATAAAAACTTTGAGATAAGATAAAACTGCGGTTGGAAGCTAAAGACACTGGCAGTATTACCCGCTAAAATAGCGATGCTTGATCAATTTATACAAAAATGTGCATTATTTCGTATCACCGTCGCTTTGAAAGAAATTTGAAAACGCAACAGGCCCCGGTACGGACGACAGCCCTAGCCCGTTAACCCCAAAAGGTTCTAACCTAAAAAACCCTATAAAAATGTGTAATGCCTTTTCGTTATGTCGTTGTTTTGTTTCTGTAAATAAATAAATGGTGCTAACATAGGCACAAGTAAATACTTACTAAATACATTATAGACGCAGTCTTGTCTGAAAGTTTCCTAGTAAAGCCACGAAGCATCATTCGTATTATCCAATAGCCAACATTACATAAAACGGACAAGGTGCGCACAAGGGTATCTTGTGGTTTGTGGCCGTACGCCCGTCTCTGCGAATTTACTAGGCACAGGAAAATGCTGCTACTAGCAGTATTACAGGTTTGTTCTAAATAAGCTATGACCTTTAACATTGTTTGTGCGTATATAAATTCGTTTGTTCCTTAAAAATAAGTAAACTCGTATGCATAACTAGTGGCTATCTCTGGTGACTGAGTTTTGGCATTGCCATCACAAATTTATATACCTACCTGTATTAAGTATGTAAAAGAAAGTCGTGTTAGTTACACGACACGAGAAAAGCTGGACCGATTTTTATGATATTTGTGTTTTTGGATTTTTCTTCGTCCGGAATAGGATTCGGATATAAAAACTTTTTAAAATAGATTTTTTTTATATATGAAAGACAAATCTTTTTAAGATAAAAGTCTATGCACTCGACTCTTAAAGAACGAGCAGTTACTGCGCGTTTTTGTGTATTGCTTCACCTAGTTCGCAGCGCGTTTCATTTGCGTTCGTATCGATACAAACGCGCCGCAAAAATAAGCCGTGTGCCTGTGCACGGCGTATTTTTGCACGGCTCTAAGGAGCAAGACATATGAGATCATAACACAAAGTGTTATTACTATTTGTGTGCCAATATACTGTGTTACAAGGTAGCACATAAAATATAGCACAGTAAAGATACTCTATCTATGCGAAAGATCTTGGTCATGACAATGTTGCTAATAAAAATAAGTGATTGTTTCAGATGCTAACGATAACTAACCTAGCTTTGATAAAAGATTAGAAATAGAAACAGAAAGGCTTTCATAAACATTCACTATTCATATTACCTATGCCCTCGACAATGAAATTGTTTCTTCTGTTCTTTGGGAATCTGTAATGTTCTGGTATACCTAAGTAAAAAAAGTATCGCAAAAGCTATTAAACTTAACTAACTAAAAATGTTGCCGGCCCTTTCATAGTGATGGGAATAAAAAGGATGGCATTGATTTTAGTTAGTTTAGTTTAGCTTTTGCGACACTCCGAATTGCCACTAATGTTTTAGTTAAGTTTTAGTAAATAATGTGTAAATAGGGAGTCGCGTTGAAACAGGCATTAGAATCACCTAGCATGTAAAACGAAACTGAAGTAAAAGAAAAGAAATAAATAAAAGAGAATATTGTGACGATCCCATAGTACCTATTGACAAAGAAAGTGTATCTAGTTAAAAAAGACCAAGTTTCGATGGCGAACCAATAAAATAAAGATCAAAATCATCAGATCAAAAAAATCATCTTAATAAATAAAGGTAACAGAAAATCATTATGGTAATATGTATCGTCAAAATTTGGCCTTGCGTTAGATGTGGTAGATACTATATAAACTACTAGATAAACATCTTAACATTTCAAATTTACTAAAAACAACATTGGCCAATAACCTGCAGATAATAACTTTATTTGATTGCTTAGTTAAGCCAATATTTTAAGTTAGAAATTAATTTCCACCGTAGCTAACCGTGAAACCTGTATCAAGTGTACAGTCAGCAGCAAAGGTTTATTACTTCTCACTGAAAAATATTCTACCATTGCAATTGTTCTTTTCATATTTTTGTAAAATAACTTGATGTCAATGAAATATTTTTTTAACTTTTATTTACAGTCCAACGTCTAAATTTACTGAAATTGAACGCTGCGTGCGACTGCATCTCTTAGGTATCCTTGCAAAAGTCTAACGGGGTAGTCTGATGTACCAACCATTAAATGGATTCGGGAAGAAAATCACAAAGTAAACAAATCTAAAAAAAGCAAAATTAATATCTTGAATTTCTTAATTTTAACTCTCAAATTTTTTCTTCGCTCATTTGTTTATTTTTTCCTGCAATAAACCCGAAGTTGACTGTAGCTACCTTAGCTACAGGTTCCAGCGCCAGTCATGCATCAGTCTCAATGACTCCAGACACGAGCAATTAGACTAAAACTGGTAATCGTTTCATCTAAACGTTCAGATGAAAGTGGATGATAAAATACTTGGGACGTACTCAGTGAGGGCTGATAGGACCAGCCTCGTTACTGTTCGAAACTCCCCTCTCTCTTTCTCACAAAGAAAGGTTACTAGTACTGTTTCGTATTTCCCGGCCATTACCACGAATATTTTAAAGAAATCATTACTAATCTGAAAATAAAAAGTTATCTTTCTACCGATTATTCTCACAGCTGGCCACACCCGCTCGCCGGCGCCATACTGTCGTCATTTAGTTTAAAGCTTTATCTAAAACATTACAACCAAAGATTAATAGGTTTAGTAGGTACATACCTACGTGACAATATTACCTTGTTTCCCTGTAGAAAATATGGTTGGTATTAAACAGATTTTGTTTTGTTAGGGGGGGTATGTACAATTTTGTACAGTGGAGGGTTTATATTATTAATCGCTTCAAATTGAGCAGCTCACATAATTATGATAGAACTTCACATACAGGTAAGTTCGTTTTATCATTAATTATGTATTCGCTGCTCAATTTTCGCGATTAATTTTAACTTGTAGATGTTTAAAGATGACAAAATCTGTTTTGTACCAATTTCTTTGATTTGTAAAATAAACCATAAAGTATTCTTCAATAACATTGATTGTATTATTAACCATAACATATTTCAGAAAATATATTAGTAAAATACCATTATACTCTACAACATAATCAATATACCAATATCAAAATACAAGTAGATTTTCTAAACTTGAATAATAAGTTGCTTTACCTATTTATTGAAGGATTGAACGGGCAAAAGAATCATCTTTATTATACAAAATCTCACGATTATAGAACCTTGCAAAGACGGATGAGGACGTACTCCATCCAGCGGTTTTACGTATAATGTCCACGCTCACTCCAAGGATCTTAGCTTTTGATGTTGATGCGTGACGCGTGCTATGTGCTGTATATAAACTAGTATCTATGCCACTTTTGTGGAGTACGTCCTTAATCCAGTGACTTAAAGTTTGACTTGTCACTTTTGCGTGAGGTTTTCTGTAACTAATAAAAAGATTTGTAGAACCTCTAATTAAATCAGTTTTAGTTTTATAACATAACATAGTTCTTGCAGGACAAATTTCAGGTTTTTCATTATAATACGGCAATTTTAACAATGGTTGATGAGAATTAGGCCTTGAAGTTTTAATTAGATCAGAAACTTTTATTGATATACAATCAGGTTCAAATATAATATTTTTTAAATCGATTTTAGACAGCGTCTGTACCCTGTGAGCTGTGACAATGGCTAACAATGTAATAAGTTTCTTAGACAATAATTCAAGGGTTAAGTCTTCATTGGGAAGCATTTTTGCTAGGTAGTCCAATACAATATCTACATTCCAAGTAAACTCATATTTGGGTTGTGGCGGGCGACTTCTGAAGACGCCTTTCATAAATCTTGCAATTCTATCATCATTTAACTTAGTTCGTCCTAGAATACAGGACAAAGCAGACTTGCAACAGTTAAGACTTCCGTATTTATAACCAGAGTTATATAATTTTGTAAAAAAGTAGATAATGTTTGGCACTGATGTCGCTAGATAGTCTAAATTTTGAATTTTACAGAAATTAAACCATTCCTTATAATAACAATCATACTGCTTCTGAGTATTAGGAGCTAAAGAGTTAATCATAATTTTTATAGCAGATGGGGGTACACATCTTTTTAAGAGAGCTTCCCGGATAATATTGCTGCAACCAGGGTAAGACTCTTGTGCAGTTTGTGTTGTGACCTGGAATCATTAGATATTAATAATTTACTGCTTGGATTAAAATGAATTACTTCTGAAGCTACCAATCTTTTAAAGACCGGGTACCATGGCTGGGTAGGCCAGTTAGGTACAATAACTATACCTACAGCTTTGTCTGCGATTATTTTATTAAGAGTCTTAAGTATAATAGCAAAAGGTGGAAATGCATAAAAGAAATGAGCACTCCATTTCATTGTAAATGCATCAATGCAAAACGCGTAAGGATCTGCTTTCCATGACACGAACTTATCACATTTAGTGTTCGATCTACTTGCAAATAAGTCAATATCAGGGGGTCCGAAAGCTTTCTTAATCTCTTGAAATGCATAATCCGCTAGCTCCCATTCAGTCTCGCTTTGAGATTTACGCGACTCAAAATCAGCTATATTGTTGTCATGTGATTTAATATATGAAGCATAAATAAATAGATCTCTTTGTTCGCAGAACTCCCAAATTTTTCGAGCAATTTTGTTCAAATGGGGGAACTGGACGCTACCCATACGATTAATACATGATATAGCCGTTGTATTATCAACTCGTAGTAAAATTTGTGTGCTACTTATATTCTTAGCAAAAATTCTCAGAGCAAAAAATGCAGCTAACAATTCTAATATATTAATATGAAAAATCTTTTCTTCATCTGTCCAGAACCCGTTTGCTTTTTTATTTGAGCAGGAAGCACCCCAACCAGTTAAGCTTGCATCCGAGAAAATCTCAAGATCGTAAGTCGGGTAGCGTATAAGACATGAAGTCTCTTTAATATTTTTAGACCACCATTCCAAATCATCATGAAGCAAGTATTTGTCTATTTTCATTATTTTGTCATAGTTTTCACTATTACCTAAACTTAAAAATTTTTGTCTCTCAAATATTTTTGTGTGTAGCCAACCGTATTCAATTCCCGGACAAATAGATATTAGCTGGCCTATAAATTTCGCGAATTCTCGAATTTTACATTTATTTATTGTTTTGAACTTTTCTATCTCTTTTATAATTTTATTACGTTTTTCAAGAGGTGGTTGCACACAAAAAACCTTCATGTCTAACTCGAAACCCAAGAACTTACAATGCTGCTTTGGTATCACGGAGCTTTTTTCGTAATTAATTAAGAATCCCAAGTTTTTTAAAAGACATATCGTATCATTTACATTTTGTTTACATTTAGTAAACGATGTGTCCATGCACAAAATATCATCGAGATAAATTGTAGATAACCAGCCATGTAAGCGTAAGTGTTCCATGACAGGTTTCATAATTTTAGTGAATACTAGTGGTGACGTATTTAATCCAAATGGAAGACAATTAAATTCGTAGCATTTTTGTAGAAATTCAAAGCGCAAGTATTTTCTGTATTCTAAATGTACAGGTATTAAAAAATATGCATCTTTCAAATCAACTGAGGCTAGATAACAATTGGGTCTGACAAGTTTCAATGCAGTTCTAAGGTCCTCCATTTTAAAATGTGGTGGTTTAATAAACTTATTCAGATTTTTTAGATTCAAAATAAATCGTTTTTCGCCATTTGGCTTGTCTACCAAAAAAATGCTAGATAAGAAGTCTCCACTAGTTCTATTGCACAAAGAAACTGCACCCTTGTCTAAAAGTTTTTTGATTTCTGCCTGAAAATCAATTAAGTCACTTTTACTAGTGGGTTTATTCTTGGGGTAAACATACTGTATAGGTATTGATGTAAAAGGTATTTTATAACCTTGAACCCAAGAAAGTAAATTTGGGTCATTTGTAAGTTTTTTCCAGATATGTGAAAAGAATTGTAGTCTGCCTGCTGGCTTAATTACCTGGATATCCTCTAATGTCTCCGCTGATTCTTGTAATGGGCATGTGGCCGACTGGCACGTGTCGATGACTTCCGTGGTGTCTCGTTCCGATGAGCAGTTGATGAGGCTCCCGCAGTCCGATGAGTTGTCGATGTCATCTTCCGATATGAACCCTGGTGGTTCGGCTGCGGTTGCTTCCAGTTTAAATGACTGGTAGAACTTGCTGGTCTATTATTTTTTGTGACAGGTTTTGGTTTCGCAACATAAGATTTTAAATCTTGGCTAGATCTTGTGATAGCTTTAGTAGCTTTCAAACTTTCAGATAAAGTTTCTCCAAACAAGTGTTTGTCTCGTTTTGATTCCTTAAGTGTATCCTTTATTTTATTATTCAGTGTAGAAATTAAGAAATTTCGTCTAAGTTTTGTATCAATGTAGTGAGAATCACACAGTAACCGACAAGCATTACTCACATGTTTCAGCAGCGTTTGATTCGTATCAGATATTTTTTCTGCGACCAGAATGTCCATCGCGCTAGTCAACGCTGTCAATGCTACACCAACCTGCCCTTGTCTTGCAGCAAGAGAAGCATCTTTTTTCTGCAGTACGTCTGACGATGCCGCCTTTACCTCAGGATTTAGAATTGGCGCCTTAAATAACTGGCAGTTACTTGGTATAGGATATTCCTCAACTATTTTATCCTTATGTTCTTTTTTAAGGCCATTTTGGAGAACATCGGATAGTCTTGCGGCAATGTCAGCGTGAATTTCTTTTCCTACAGGAGTTTCTTCCTTAGGAGCATCACCCAATAGCGTAAGTATTTCATCATCCAAATGCTCGGAGGTTACTGGAGTTATTTGGTCAATTTTATCCGTCTCGACTTCGATTGGTGTAGGTAGTGGTTGTGTTGCTTCATTGTCGGTGTTAGATGCTTCCGTTCTATCATCCCATTGATAATATGGTACAAATTCTTCGACATCTGAGCCTAGAAAATGGTAATCAATATGTTGACAAATCAGGGAAGGAAATGATCCCGAAAATCATTCGCATCACCTTTTATTTCCATTGAATTAAAGTTGAAAAACAAGTTTTGTTCGTAGTATCGAGTTTTGAATACTACCTATACATTATGTCTGAGAAGGTAACAGACCCTATATGTTCTGTTCGCATCTCATTTTTAGACGGATAATAGTATTTTAGTATTGTATTCACATCTAAATAACATATCTAGATAGAAGGGTTGTTAACAATTTGTTACAAAAAATTGTGAAGGTAACAGTCCCTAATGTACTGTTCGCATCACCAAAAAGACGGCGTATATTGTACCTATGTACCTAATGTAGGACATACATAGGTACGTACTCCATTTTATGCAACACTGCTTTATTTGTTTGCGTAGGCTTTTGCGTAGATAGGTAGAAAACCTAAACATTGCATTATACTACACATGTAGGTAAGTAAAATAAGAGCAATTACTTACCAATATCCGTTTCAGAACTGGAACTATAAGAACGTCGGCGACGTTTTCTAAGCTCATGTTTTAATTTTTTCAGTATCCGTTCACAACTATCCCGATCTCCATGTGTTTACAGACACTTTCCTTGCACCTAAAACACTTAAAAATTGTCTTTTAAGGAAGGGTTCCTTTCTTTGTGAGAAAGAGAGAACGTGGTAAATGTTTTTCCAGAAAATAAAAATACAGTTTTTACCCTAAATTATTACATAGTAGGTATTACAAAATTGAAGGATTTAAAAATTATCAAATATGTGGCAATGTCTAAGGTAGGTAATGCCTAAGTTGTGATTTTAATTCCTTCTAGGTAAACATCTATCGGCTTTATTAGACATTTTCGTTTAAAAAAAACCATTTAGCTTTCCCATAAGGCTGATAGGCTAACAATCCTGTCATGTAGAATGATAATTTCTGCAAAATATATCACTTTTAAATTATCCCCCTAAACATCTTTAAAGGATCTTTAATGGTATTATCTGAGAATACGTCTACGAGGTCGAGGTCATGTTCTCTTCATTAAATTTTTCGTTTTAGTTATATTTTTGAAACAGTACAGCCATAGCAGACAATCTGTGCACTAATTTGTAACAAAACTCAGATATCTAAAGTATTTCGAGGCAATTGCAACGTAGGTATCACGATTTTGTTTACTTTCGTACGTTTAACTATTTGCAGTGGATAAGCAGAGTGATAAGAACAGGTGTGCATCACGTGTGCGATTGTTTTGTTTTACGATATTATCTAGCCTATTGTTTACATTTTTATTATGTTTATTCCAAAACTAAAACAGAAGGCAGTCCATGTGACAGGTTGCAAGCCTATTGCCTCTTTCGGGAAGCTAACCAATTTCCTAACTTTGTTTTTTCGTTAAGAGCTTGTGATTTAATGCGCACATTTCTTCGAAACGAAAAATCCATTGATGGATTGATGACTGCCAGGATTCGAACTCACGACCTTCAGATCCAAAGTTTAAACAATATCACATAATCAGGCCAAGACGGTTTTTGATTTTTGTGATTTAATAAATAATTGTTTCAGTTTTGTCAGCAGATTTCATGTGGTAGGTATCTGCTGATTTACTTTAATTAGTTTAATTTTACAAAACGAAAATAGGTACATTTTCTGAGTATCTGATGAGGCTCAGTGATGTAAAGAAATGCGCCTCGAGACTGAGCGGTCCCGATTTTAATGCGTGGCTGCAAATTAGCCACTGACTAGTTCATACTTACAAACTTATTTTTTTTAGCCCCCATAACTTTCACCTGAGTACATTCCTTCTATCTCCTGCATCGGGACGCAAGATATTGCGACTTATTTCCCAACGTCACACTTGTCATTCGTTGCATCGCAGCGCTACATCGCAACTTCTGTACATTGATTCCGTTTCGTCATATTATTCTGATGTGTTGATCTGATTAGATTTACGTCATCAGATTATATTCCTTGATTTGTAATAGGAGCATCAGTCGTGGAGTTTTATGATCTCATTAATTCATTTTGATTTTCGAATGCTAAGACAAATATTTTTACATCGTAATTTCAGACTTGACGTTTAGGTTTGCTATAGGGGTTGTTATGGTATTTGGTTTCTGAGTTTGTATGTTGGAGGTCTCTAATAGATAGGTACTACCTGCTTCTGTGTTTTAAAGGACATGTTAAATTGTCGGTCCGTATATAAAGTCGTAGTTATAACAGAGGCTTTCAGGCGGCATAGGCTTTGTTACTACAGTCTTCTCATATTTTATAAACTTACTTTAAATATAAAACTTTTAATACCATCATGGTTATGGACATTTTTAACATTAAATACGGGATATTTACCATAATTTAATTTCATGAATATAGGTATACTTACTAAGTGTAGGTTAGTTAGTGTGAATGTCACGGACTTCGGAATTTCACCAACAATTTTAGTGTCGTGATCTTTCCATTGACACTGGATACGCACTCATCGAGATTTCGTTTCTCTGATTACATCTAGCTTTCTCCCGTGATTCATTACATTTATTAATTGACGCTAAATATCGAATGTGGGGTCATGTTGTTAACCTCTTCTGATTGAATTAGTGTGTACTGTGAATGCGAATTTTGAAGTTCGACTCGCAAAATTGATCATTATCACCGTGAGCGATGTATTTATTTATTTATTTATTTATTATGGCATCGCCAACAGTACACATAATTTCACTTTATAAAAAACATTCATATAAAAATACTATGATTATGTGTACCCATTACAGGCATGCACAGCACTATATAATAATCATTAATAATAATCTATAATAATATGAATCGTAGTAATCAAAAATAAAAACTAAATTTATTAAATTAAATTAAATTTATCAACAAAACAAAACTCTATAGGTACTATCACCAAAAGCGTCGCTTTACCAATTTTGAAACAGTTTAGCTTGCAAGATGTTAGCTAGCTGATCCTGCCCTTTTTATTTTGACCAATCGCAGTCATAAACATCTAAAAGCAATAATTGTTTGATGACTTTTACTATTGTTAAAAACTTACTGTTATTATTTAAACTTACTGTTCTTCAAACTTTATAACAAAGCACCGAAATACTTTGTTGCTATTGGTGTTCGAATGTTGCAAAGCGGTGTAAACTGCTAGTTGCGTCACAGAAAAAGCACCCTTAAGATGTACGTACAGTCACCTGCAAAAGTCTGCAAAAGTTTGTATAGCGAGGCAAAAGTGTATGAAATTTATAAAGAATTCTAAAAGAGTTTAAAAGAAAAAGTATTCTTGTTAAACCTAATTAAAACTTGGTGAATTAGTTTGAATGGAAATTTAATTTCCATTAGCTTGGTATTCGTAAACAGTTCAAAACATAGGTAATACCTAATAATTGACTTCTGCATGTAAAAAGGCTTTCGGTAAGCGATTTATCATAAAATAGGTATTATATAATCATTATCGTATCTTCTCAGTGTGACGTGCATTTTTTTCAATGTGTATGCGAACTTTGAAGCTTATGTCTTGTAAAAAATCATCATTAACGTTTAATTGTTTCGTAGGTTCTCGTGTTCTCAAGTGCGCGGAAACTATTATGAATAGATAAACAATTATAATGCCATTTTAAATAAGTACCATGAAACTTTTTTTTTAACTTAGGTACCTACTTCAAAAAAAGAAGGAGGCTCTAGTTCAACTGTATTTTTTTATGTGTTTTATTACCTCAGAACTTTCGACTGGGTGAACCGATTTTAATGATTCTTTTTTATTTAAAAGCTGGTGCTTCCCGTGTGGTCCCATAAAATGAGGATCTGATGAGGATCTTCAGAGTTATGAACAAAACAGCATCTCAAGAGTGCAATAAATTGCTCTCTGCTTACGAAATTGAAGTCGGTTTCATATTTTTTGTAATTTTGCCATTGTGATTAAAAAAACAGGCAAAGCCAGCAAGTTAGTCTATGATTAATCAGTACGTACAGTACAATTACATTTCGATACCTAAATACCTATAACCAACGACAATAGTAGAACTAGGTAAGTATACTTACTAGAATAGAATAATAAAAAATAGTTTCTATCAACAAATCATGGGTAACAGAAATGGAAGTATTCCCATTTGAGCACCGAGAAATACTTATTGACATATAATATAACCAAGTAGAGTTAGAATTTAGAAAATTAGCTGGCCACTAACTCAACCGAATCTGCAAACTTATTGCCTAGTCCTATTAGCTACATCGACACGGGCGCATGTCCACTTTCATAGATCATGTGCGATAGTGTCACACATCCTACCTACGGTGTCGTTAAAAGCTCTAATGAGTTTCTGTTTTCACTCGCGATGTGTCTGTCCGAGTGTCGGTGTCGGACTAATATCGATCGGACAGGGCGGAGAGAGTTTCACGACCTTGTCCGGGCCCACGTCCGATCGCTGATAATGTCTGAGGGTGCTTGTGCACTGTTTGATCCGAGTCCGACAAATTAGCTGAGTAATCTACTTAGTAATAACAATTTACACGTTTATTTTTAATATGGTAGGTAGGTATATTGATACTTAGGAAAGTATACAATTTACCTAGGTACTTTTTACTTTAAAATATGATACAATGGAAATATGTATTTTTCCAATTCTAGACAATGGAAATATGTTTTTATAATTTGGAGTATTACAATACATTCAATAGTCGTTGAAATATCTGCCAGCATAAAATACGATTTACCTAATTTTAATATACGAGTCCATGTTACGTACCGACTTATTCAAATATGATAAATAACATTGGAATTGTCTATGTTCGAAATAAATAATGTATCTTTGAGCAATTTATGAAACAAAATACAATGGATGTCTAAACTCCCATTTTTTCAGTCGACCTTTTTCGGTTTCGGACTAGACGCAATGCACAGCCGCTCTAATACAGGAACCTATGTAACTCGCTCAATAACATGTGAAAGCCAAGTGCAATATCAGAAGTACGAATGGCGAACCGATTGAGCGGAAACGAAGATAAACCTATCAAGTTCAAGATCATTTCTGGACGGAAGCTTGCTTCAGTGTGTGCCATAACGCCGAGGAATGAGCGGGAGAGCGAATAATGTTTTTACTCGTGAGTGAGAAGCGCAGAACGATAGACACGCAACATAATTTATAGCGAAAAAACAGTTTTTATTTAATTACAAGTTAATTAAACAAGCAATCGAAAAATTAACAAACCAGAACTAAATGAATACTTCTAGGCTATTTGTCAAAACATAAAACCAACAAAAATAGCGTTCTGTTCCTGAGATAAATAGCAAACTGTGTGAAAAACATGTATTTTTCAAAAAAATATATGATCGAGAAAACTTTTACCAATCGTGTTTCTAAAAAACCACAACGCAAGATAAAAGTTCAAAGTTTAATTTCTCCAAACATTATAAGGTGGTATCTTTCACGGATTTTGAGATCTAATACGATTCAAACCACATATTTGCTACCTACGGCCTCTTCAGCACTGCTGATTTGTATCAAAATTTGTTTTATTTGGAACGCGTCAACTTACCTTCAAGTTTTGGGTGTGTGGTAGCTGTATAGGTAAGTATAAGGCATAAGTTTTAAGCGTAGCCGTGAATAGAAAAAAAGATAACTGCCGGCATGTTATGAGATGTTTGGTAGGTAGGTACACCTCTTTACTCAATTAGGTTCCACTTTACACCGTTTAAAGAATTATTCCTATGCTTTCTGAAGGTATTTTATTTGCAATGCTGAAGTATGCGACTAATTTAAAGTGTAGATTATCCCTAAGTAGATGAACCGTAGCAAGTGCAATAAGCAATTGTGGTTATGCAATGTTCCATTCGTTCCGCAGGGTAATATTCAGATAACTATACAGGGTGTAGAAAGATGATTGCTAATAAGCTTCTAAGTATTTGTAGAAAAGGATGATGGGCAAAGATGGGCTGGCAGGCATGAGACTAGTCTTAGCGATAGCAAAAAGAGACATAGGTTACCTACCTATGTCTCTACCTAGTACCTAGTGGTAAACATATCCCCTCTTCTCACCACTCTCTTCCAGCGTTCTTTTTACGTGATGCGTAGGTACCGACACTAAGGTCGTTTGTGCATTATTCAGTTTTTTCTGTATTTCGATTTTTTTAAATGTCCGTGCCGCCTTCTAACCTATCGGAAATAATATATATCAGTCACATGGACAGTAAAACATGAAAATTCCTTGAAGTGCACAAACGCTCAGTCTGTGTTAATTTATTTTCGATGTCTATACATTGAGCGTTCAAGCAAGCATCGCACCCTGTAGGCACAGGTGCACTGATCCCGATGTGAAGATACTAGCAATAAATCCGATCTGTTGATCGCATTACCGGCGCCAACGTTCCTGCGTTCTGAACCTAGTGATTATCTATTCTCTTAGGGCACTCGCTACGGCGACTTTTTGTAGCGATGCTAATCAGATACCATTCACAGTTGCTATTTACGGCTGACGTACGAGTACATTGCAAATGAGACAGACCATGATAGTTTCAAGTTTTAAATAAGTAATTTAATCACTTAGGACATTGACATTTTACACTAGTTGTAGGTAGGTACTTACAACAACTACAAGATGTTGATAATTGGGTAGGTTACCTACCATTTTTAATTAAAAGCACATCATAACTCATTAGTTCTAGTCAACCAGAACACATCAAAAATTATGAGTAGTACCTAGACTAGGTATGTGTGTATATCTACATGATTGTTTTGATTTCCGTACTATCGCAAGCAAAGGTAGTCTGTCCGAACGACAAGATGACAAGTGTTTCGAACATTGATTTAAAGTTTCCGCGGACATATCAGTTTTAAGTTTTAACTTTTTTCAACGTAAGTAAAAGTAATTTATTCTGGGAACTAAACTACTACATATTTAACTTTTAAGTTTCAGCTCTCGACGTTCAGGATTCGTAGCCTAGTGGTCAGGCAGGTCGGCGTTAAGAGCTATCGGTTGTATCTACGCAGGTTCGAATTGCTATACAAAAAGTATTATCAAAAATTAATCAACCGATTAAAATAACAATCTCATATACCTAATGTAACAAATCTATACTTACTAGAACAATTTAGAAGAGCACAAATGTTTAGCCGCGATTACCCAACATTCTGTTGTGAAGTAATTGGTAGCAATTCAGCCGCCTCAGCGACGGTAAAAGTGTAGACTCGTTACCGAGAGGTGTTCCATGATCTTTTGACTGGTTAGTCCAATTGGACCATGTATGTCTAGCGCCACAGGGTGCCGTGTTAATCGGCTACATAACTCCGGAAATAGCAGCAGTTTTACTTGCACGCTTTCCCATGAGATGAATTTCCTATTTGAGAAGGCAGGTTTTTTTAGTACCTAGATATAAATAAAATTTGTAGGTATATGTGGGGTAGGTAGGTACCTACATATACCTACCGGGGTCCATTGCACTTTCAAAATTAATTCCACGTCTGCTAAATGCAACGAAGAATAACGTAGGTTTGTGATAATAAAATATAAAATAAAAAAAATGAAATATGATCACAACTCTGTCCCAGGAAGCGGTAGACATTATATTATTTTTAGATGTTTAGGTATTTTTAGATAATAAAATAAAAATGAAGTAAAGGAATATCAAAGGAGTAAGAAGATAAATCAAAAACAACTTAGAACGTATGAAATTTTATTAAGACACTTATTATACAGGGTTCCCTATGCCTACTGCGCGTAACTGTAAACCTTATGCGCCTAACTTAAAGGTATCCTGATATTTACACCTTATCTGTGACCAGTTCTAACTCTACTGCGAGGTTTAGTATAAATCTTTAACAGAATACTGGATACACAATTCAAATATTATTTTGCTGTAAGTTTTCTTACTACGTCAATAATGGATACTCTATAAATGCTGGGTCTAACTTTACTATAGAACTTAAAATTAACTTTAAAGTAACCTTAAAACTATATTTTACATAACAGTCTGTGGGATTTGAACTAAAGCTAAAAGTTAGAACTAAGTTAAATGCTTAGAGACGGACGTTTTTTTCGGACACTCTTGCTGTTTTTGCCAAATATCGTTCCGATTACCTGTAAAATAAAACAATTTTAGTCTGATTGTAAATATTGTACTGAAATAATGATTAGATATAAAATGGACAAGCGAGCGCAGCGAACAGACAACATTATGCTTTAGATAACTCACGCTACAATAGCGTGAGTTATCTAAAGCATCAGTAACTGATCAGTAACTGATGGAAGAGCGCGAGCAAAGCGAGTATCTTATAAATTTAAGATAATTTAATTTAACTGTCCATACTTGTTACATCATCGCTTAATCAAATGTGTCATAGTATAATTGATTAAAAAAACATATCTACCTACAGTATGTAAAAGTTTTTTCAATAAGACTGCAATGGGAATACCGGAGCTGTTTCAGAGACATCCCACCTTGCCTTTTTTCTTAGAGCATATAAACGATTAGTTAAAAGAGCTTGATAGACAACTAACCTCAGAGACAGCGTAAGAAGTTAGTTTTCATCTTACCTTTGAGGCAGAGTAAGCATCACGCCGAGCGCGCCTTTCGCAGCCCAGTTAATTACAATATCACCGACTAGCTGGTGACTGTATAAATGAAAAAATCTTACCAAAAGTTTTACGGCTTCGACGGGTAATACCCAAGTGTGGTTTAAAACTATAATAAAAATATATAAACTATAGCTGGTAACTCATTCCAACCACCATATAATCCCCAAATACATACTTACAATCTACCTTCCCAACTTTACCTAGAATAAGCACTAACAGTAAAATCTTACCTTAGAGACAGAGTAAGCAGCCAGTTTCCTCCTCGGCGTGGGCAGCAGTAGCGCCAGCGAGCGCGCCTCGCGCAGCAACGCGTGGAAGGCGAGCGCGGCGCCGGCGCACGACTCCGCCGCCGACACCTCGTAGAACTGGCAGCCGAAACGTAATGACAACTCCTGCCCTTCTTCTGCGTGGACCTCCCTGCAAAAGTTACTTGTTCACATCTAATCTAGACTACCCTATAAAAGTTACGTGAAGTTACGTATTATCAGTAATCTGGTTATCACACAATCATTAAGTTGCTTAGCTTGGAACTAGATGACGCCGTGTAAAATGTCCAAGGATATTTATTTAAACTATTATTTTTATTAATAAAAGGTAGGCCCACACCAGGTTCTTGCCTGATTCATTCCCTGGTGTAGGGAGTCGCGTTGGAACAGGCATTAGAATCACCTAGCATGTAAAACGGAACTTAAGTGATCCTTGAGGTCCTACAAGAATAAATGATTTTTCTTTCTTTGTTTCATTTATTTAAGTCTCACCTCGCGTGCTCGAGGTCACGTTTGTTCCCCAGGAGGGTGACGGCGGCGCAGCCGGGCAGCCTGGTGCGTTCCAGTAGGGACAGCAGCTCAGCGGCCGCCAGGAAAGAGCGCCTCTCGCAAACTGAGTACACCACTGCGAACGCATCGCCCCAGCGTACGTGCTCGGGGAGACAGCCTCGAATCTACAGGGGAGGTTGGAGAATAATAATATACCCTTGGGTAGATTCTTAAGTTTAATAGCGCAGATTTGCACGTCCGTATGACGAGAGATTTGGGGTAGAGGTTGGAGGATGATAATAACTTTTGATAAATTCCGATAATTTTGCAGTTTTAAAGTCACCGCGGCCAACGCATTGCTCCTGCCTCGAATCTAGAGGAATCTGTAGGATGATGATAAACACTAGGGAAGTTCTGAAGTATGGGTGGCTAGTGGTATTAATAACTGAACGCTTTCATATGCCTCGGTACTTTTAAGAAGATTAGCCGTGAAGGAGGCTTTCAAGCGGTCTAAAAACTGTCACTAGAGAGCCAGTAGCTGAAACTAACATACATTCGATTTATGTCTCCTCACTATTTATAGCATAGTCCCTTGTAACCTTTCATAACATCTGCAGTATTACGTCTCTAGGCCTAATGATCTACCGCGGATGTGATTCCCGCCCAAGTGTCTATAACAAGGTGAAACTTGTGAACATTATAAAATTCTTCGCAAATACGTGAATGTGTCATGTTATGCAGTTTGCATGTAATGCGTGCACCACACATTGGCTTCACTTCAACTTGGTTCCAACATTGGCTACGAATAGAATGGCCAATGGCAATGCCCCGCTGAGGATCGAATTTGGAAGTCGATCCTCACATTGGAGTGTTAGAACCAACACGTTCCAACAATGTGTGGTGCCCGCATAATGTTTACTGAGCAAGTTCGTATGGCTTACTCTGATGACGGAGTTTTTAGGCCACCTGTTAACCGCTTAACGATTTAAAAGGCGAAACCAACAGTTGAACGCCCAAATCACGAGTTTAATGTTTACTTGAATCAATACAGGTATCTAGAGCATAATGACCGGTTAGATAAGACGCTGCAAACCTAAATCTAACTGAGTCATATCGCACTATCTAACTCTATAAAGCATCCGTTTATTTTTATCGTCAACTCAAAATAGCCGACGTAAGAATCGTAATAAAAAGTCACTGAACTTGTATAATGAAGTCACAAGAGTACGCCACGGAATCCAGTATCGAGGTCAGACGCTGCACCGAATAAAATCGCCGATTGCGCAACAATCGATTCTTCGATCTCAGTTCCGTTATCGATTATTTTAATAAAGCATAGTCAAATTGTTTAGATACGAGTACAACTTGTGTAAAAGCCGTAAAATGTCTTCTTTATCTTTATTGAAGGCAAATAAATTTTCCGCTTGTATTTGACTTGTTTGGTCACTCGTAGACTTGATTGGTCTATGAATTCGTTTGAAATGTGAAAATATTTTTTAGACGATCAATAAAGAACGTGATTTTTTTTTTATATATTTACTAAACTATCAAGATTGTAAATATTCAATTTAAGATTTATTATTTTACGCGCGTTATGATTTACATATTTTGACATTAACATGCCAAAAACAACAAACATCTATATTTAATAAAACATCGTAAGGTAGGAATCGATAATATCTTTCTTCGGTTGTAAAAAGATGCGTAGGAAGTCGTGTGTAGGAATGTTTTATTAATGAAAACATCCATTACGCAACGCGTAGGTTTTAGAGGATAGCCCCAGGCAGAACACGGCAGTACGATTGCATCTGATAAGCGAGTACACGGCACATAAACTTCGTCTAATTAAATTGTTGGCATCAGCAGTATACACATCTCTATTGTTTGCTACAACTTTGGACCTGTCTATTATAATCGCGTTGAGTCTTTTGTTTACAGTGATTGTGGCTTTAGGGACCTGTCCTCTTTTTTTGAATATAAAATGTTGCATACTATAATCAACATTACCAGCTTAGTTAGTTGGATTTCAGGGATAGACTTTAGTTTTTATTTGGGATAATGTTCTGAGCTCCGTTTTCACCAACCTAAGCTGTTTTGTAAGCAGTTTCGGTAAACCCATTGATTGGCCCTAATAGGCCTACTTAGTGACTGACCACAAAACCAAGAACATCTATATTTACATGGTCATAAACAAAAGGTTTCGTTAATAACAGGTAACCGTATTCAAAAAGAAAGATATACTTCGAAATACATTGTCGATATAATAAGGTACTTGATAAACCTGCGAACCGGTCCCAAAGAATGAAGCAAAGAGAGACATAGCTGTCGTTCCTTACCGCACAATTAGATGTATCTAGTATTTCAACTTCGGAAAGGGCGCCGTCGAAAGCCACTCTGTGCTGATAAAGGAAATCTGTAACAAGAAAATTACGGTACATTATCCTGGCAGTGTTTGTTTTGTCACGGTTCCGCTTTTATGCCTAAGTACTTATTGTTTTGTAAAGGCTGTGATCGTCGAAAAACCGACGTACAACTTTTTTTTTTTTAAACATTCTTATAAATACCGACCTCGCACACATTTTTATAAATACTTAATGAGTTATCACATAATCGTTCGTATGAGCAAGTGGCCAACTCTGGTGACGGAGTTTTTAGGCCGCCTAAAGGTCTCCGTCATAGCTTATTGTTTATCGCATAATGAAATCAACGAACAAACAAAAGTTGGAACCTAAATATTTTTGATAAATATTATTGGCTAAAGGTTTTTGACAGTTTCTGTAAATTTCAAAACACGATAGAGCCTTTCTTGATATCTATAATCTTGAAAGTAGTAAGGTGGATAAAATAGAGCTTACGCAATGTTTATGTTCCTTTAATTTTGTGTAACGTACTCGTAACGGTCGTTTTTTGACTGTTACCGTTTCTTAAGAAACCAAAGCTTTAAGAAACTTCTTAGCCTTAACATTTAATATCATAATCATAAAAGCAATATCGTGACGCAGTTCCTACGACACACTAAAAGGTCGGAAGGAAAGACATTTCCAGTTGATTGCGACGAAAAATATCATAATGTAATTTCTGCTCTGCTTTGAATGTCACTGATAATTGCTGTTCCGGGCTGTTTGTTTACGTCACAACCTTTCTTGGCCTAGTTGTTCTTGATTTGTTTGTAAAAATCTAATCTTAGGATCAATAATATTGGTATCTACTTGCTAAGCTACTTCTGACACAACTCAATTAGCATGATCCGTCGTGGCGTGGCAAAGCTTTGACAGCTCAAAGGAAAACAGAAAAGTAAGTCATTTCATTTGTTAGCTAGTGGTTAAACCAAGGCAGCGGGTTCAAATTTCCTCTTAGTGCATTTTTTTTGCATGCATTTTTTAAATTTTAAACTAGCCGGGCCAGCGTTCTGCTAGAGCTAATTTCTATACTTAGAGGTACAGTTACAGCCGAAACGTCGGAAAATAATAAATTACGCGATAAAATCCTGTAAATTTCAATTTAAAAGCATGAATTGTAATCGCGAAAGTTTGAGAAAGACTATAGATAGTAATTTTATTTTTTATTTTTGATATGTCTGATGTTTTGCATTCACATAATAGAACCAAGTGTGAAATATCAGAGCCATTTATAGAGTTCTTAGTAAATTTTTATTTTCTACAAGATACTGTAAAAATAGTGTTTTCACTCACCTCCAGTGGAGCTATATTCCCCGATGTACCGCTTTGTAAGATAGCGTACCACCACAGCTGCAACAAAGAGAAACAAATTATTTATTTTGAAACTACAAAAAAAATTAAGCGTTGGAATATCTGTGATTTCTTCTTACCCTTGCCGCATAATAAATAATAACGCAGTGGTAGGTAATTATTTTGCTCTAATACAAGGCTTTACAGTTAAGTGTTAGGTTCGTTCGTTTGTATGAGCAAGTGGCCAACTCTGGTAACGGAGTTTTTAGGCCGTCTAAAGGCCTCCGTCATGGCTTAACGACTTTAAAAGCACGGAAGCGCTCGCTGATAATGTGGTAGGTATTCCCATGACTTAAGTTGGATACCTTCATTGTTTAAGAAAAAGATTTAAGATCACTTTCGATAGGCACTCTTTCGATATCGATCTCAACCATGATTTCAAACATACTCAACAAAAAATCTTTAATCTTTGCCGGCCAGGTAAAAACTAATAAACAAGTTGCACCATCATACAAGTGAACAATTACGGGGTCAATAACCTCAACTTTCTAGAAGCAATCATTGCATTGATTAGTCTTTTCACTCCCGGTGTTCCCTGGAGGGTGGCACAATGTAAACAGTTATCAACTACAATGACGAGGCAAGTCGCTTCAATACTATCAATAGGTATTACAGGCTACCGACAAAATGAAGCGTAGAGGATTGAGGAATCCTTCCACGTCAAAGGGAGCTGTCTATTCAAAAACATGATTGCATGTTGGTACTGTTACGAGATAAAGTCGTTTCGATTGAATATAATTTTAATGACGGTTGGTGCTTCTTATTCAAAAAAGTTAATGGATGAATGCTATTACTCGTCCATAGTAGTGTAGAATGGCACTTCAGTCAGATGGGAAACTATTGAAGAAGACTGAAAGGGGAAGACGCTGGATGAAGTAGACAATATTGATTATTTCTTCGATTGTTTCGGCTTGACTAAATCAAATCTTTTTATAGTGTCACGCCAACTAGCGAAGTAACCTAAGTCTACAGTAGGATTTAAGCTTAACTGATAAACTTATCAGATAAATTATTTGAGTTGTTCTGTTAGCGACAGTACCTTTAGAGTTATTCAAACGCTGATTTACGAGTTACGAACGCAAGTACTTTTCTTAATGTCTATAATTATGGTTACCATTGAATGGAAACATGTAATTTTGTTTTGGGTGTGTGATTCAATTTACAAATGTAGTAATGTCGTTATTGTTGTAGGTAAGTACCCACTTTGTTTTGATCGATGGGTTTGGCTGGCTTATCACATAAAATTGAGCATTATCATCCTAAATAGCGTTAAATCTTAAATCGATAGTACAAAGAAGTTAACCCAGACAGTTTTACAGTGTTGTATGATAGACTCAGCAAAATCGTTTGTGTCTTTTTATAAGGAGAGTCCTTATTTTTGAATTGAATGAATGAATGAATTAACACTTTATTGTACACAGAAAAAAAAAACATAAAATACAACTTAAAAATAAATATTGTACAAGGGGCGGCCTTATCGCTGAAAGCGATTTCTTCCAGGCAACCCAGAAAGAAGGAGATAGAGAAAAATTAAGTAGCAGTGCACAATAACAGCTATAATTATACAAAAACAATTTTGTTACCTACTCATCAACAAAATAGGTACCTACTTAGGTACAAAATCCTAAACCTAAAAGCTAAAAGTTGCTACGTAGATGAAGCTAAAAAGTGACGTATGAGTTTGAGTTTAAAAGTGTGCAGCGATGGAGCTTGACGAATTTCATCCGGTAGACTGTTCCAGAGCCGAACAGCATGGACAGAAAAGGAATTACCGTAGAAGGATTGATCATGGACTGGAAATTTAAGTGTTAAGTTTTCTGATGACCTAAGATTATATGAATTTTTGTTTCTATATTATTTGATATTGCCCTAATACAGACCGAAGACCAACCTTTTGCTATTATAAAACAGGTTACATAAGCTACTTCGCATTCAAAGCCTATCATTTGATCGCTTCCCAAAGGAGAGTGACCATATCCGTCGGTCCCTTGACCGGCCTGTTGCACAACCGCACAATGCCATATTATTTCTTCTGTGACATTCTATGCAACTGCAGCGCTTGCATGACAATGGACTTGGGCATTCCGAACGCATTCTTAGCCTGTTTCGCCTAACGCCTATGCAGTGAGAATTTTGGGTGATGGCGCCAGTCTACAAATAAGAATAGATTTACCCCCTTAAAAAATATTGGTTTAGTAAACCTATATTAGCTAAAACTCTGTTATTATCATCAAGAAATCCATTGTCACAACTTTCCGACATTGATGCAGGGTTTCCCTTCTATTAATAATGAGATTACATCTACAGATTGTGTAAAATCAATTCTGATTATTAGTGTGCTCTAAAATAAATAAATAATAAATAAATATACTTGGACATTCCACACAGCGTCATCTTCTCCCAAGCTAAGCAATTTAATGCTTGTATTGATGGTAACCAGATTACTGATAAACAATATACATAGATATTTTGTTTTCATCATTGAATAGGTGCCATTGATTTGTCACGCTTCATTTTGAATTAATAAAAATACAAATATGATATAGCATAAATAGGTCTGCGTAGAATAATTGTCAAGGAAGTAACATGTTATATTGATAGGAAGGAAAGGGAAGCCGTCCATTCAAGAAACCCCCAGGCCGGGTATAGTGATGCATGCCGTGCCCCAGATCCTTCAGCTAAGAACTAGATCACACTGGATATACATACCTTGGGGAACTGCTTGTGCCACTAACGAGCTACAAAGGAAATTAGAATTACCTACAACATCATAATAAATTATCACAAAATAGGTTATAGTATTTTCAAAATCATATTAGGTAGGTAGATGCACAAACCCAACTCTATTGTACAGTAAACAAGTTAAGTTAATACGTAAATACTGCGACATTACAGGAAATTGAATGCAAACAAAACACTCCCACAGATGTTACAATTCTTTGTAAATCAAATGTGGACTACGAAACCCACAGATTTTATCATCCTTTGTGTCCCGCATCTAGTTGAGAAATTATTGTGTACGTTTATTGCTCACTTCGATAGCAATAATAGAAGATAAGAAATCATATCAGATAGTTGTCACAACTATAAAACAGAGTCAAGAACCTTTCGAGTTTCTTGGCGCCGCGTTACAACATGCATGGTTTATGAAATACGATCAAAATTCCACACTCTTATTTTCCTTTCGATTTTTTTAGCCGCGTATTTGTAATAAGCGCATTACTTTCTCCGCGATCCGATTACGTATGTTGTGATAAAGTTTCATTGGTCCACATCGGCTGGAACCATGCGGAATTGAATTTTTTGCTCGTGTAGCAAACCATCGCTCAATATTATCTACACGGGAATCAAGCCTTTCGATATTCATACAGATAAAAAGAAAAAGGAATATAGTGACACGAGAAATTCCAAAGCAAAAATACACCAACATTATCATTTCATCCTAAACGGAGATCGATCAAACTCGGCTATCAGTTTCGAATAAAAAAGTTTTATAATCACCGAAGCGTAAGACAAATTACTATGATCAAACAACATGGCACCACGTGGGTTGATAGATGGAGCGGCAACAGAGACAATGGAAGGGAACCGATGATGGACCATCAGTAGAGAACTATGGGTAATTAATAGATTACCAATACCATCCATCAGCTGTCGAACTGACCGTGATGGCTGCGTTGTCGGTCTAGTATGATCGGTATTGACAGTGTTTGATCGGTCGGTGATGTTGAAAAAATGTTTAGCCTTTGTATTCATCTATCAGGAAACTGGTATCGTACCGACATCACCATTGAATATTGTAAAAACGATGATGCCTTCCATTAATATGGTTTATTTGGGTAGGTACCTCATCAAAATAACGCAAATGAGAATACTTTTTTTTTTGAGAAGTAAAACGTAAAATTGTTATGTGCCGAGTGAGCATGTCAGCGATACATCAATATTTCAAGAGTGCCGCTATTCATCACCGGGAGGAGGTCGCGAGCATACGTCAGCCGACATCGACATAAACCTCTCTCAGCACAACAAGAAAAACAAAGAGATATTATAAGACATTCTCTAAATAAAATAAATGATACAATTATTGGTGGAGACAGGGATAAGTTTTTTCGAGCCTCAACATAACTTTATTATATTTCACCAAAACATATCAGGTATTCTTAATAAACAGGATCAAGTTGAGGAAATTCTAAACAACTTTGCAAAACAGGAATTAAAAATCAATGTAATCTGCCTCACAGAAACGTTCATTCTATCAGGTCATGAAGCCAATCTTAAATTGCCCGGATTCCGACTGCAAGCAAGTTTTTCAAGAATAGATAAAAAAAGAACTGGTGTTTGTATTCTGCTGCGTGATAATATTCCCTGTACTAATCTTGACATCACTAAAAAATTTGCTGAATATAAAAGCTTTGAATGCTGCGGAGTGACGCTAGAGAGAGGTAAACTATGTATTATTTGCCTATATCGCACTCCTGACTCTAAGATTGAAATCTTTTTTGAAAAACTAGAGGCATTACTATCTCACGTAACTAAAAAGAATAAAAAGATAGTACTAGCAGGAGACATTAATATAGATACATTAAAATCAAACAAAAATACAAAAAAACTTAAAGATTTGATAGCTGGTTATAATTTGAAACTACATATAAAAACACCGACGCGAAAACTAACATGTATTGACCACATTATAAGCAATATCTCTCCCGCTATAGCTCGAACACATGAACTAGGTCTGTCTGACCACAATACCGGCCAAACCCTAGAATTTAACATTAATATTAAATATTTCAGACCGTATTGGTATGAAGAAAAACGTGACCTCTCTCAAATTAATGAAAAAAAGTTTATAGAGTCAATATCTTCCCTAACATTTTCGGATGTCCTTTCCGAAAACGATACTAATAAATGCTATCAAATACTTTATGACTATTTGAAATTATTTTTTGATCTTTGCTTTCCTAAAATTAAGATAAAAATAAAAGCAAACAATACTTTCAGATCTAAATGGCTAACCAAAAGTATTAAAAAATCGTGCATAACAAAAAGACGGCTGTATCTCAATTACCAATTTAATGCTGCAAATAAAAACATAAATAAAACTAAATACATTAATTATTCTAAGACACTCAGGCGCTGTATATTACAAAGCCAAAGAATTACCAACTTAAATTACATAAATAAAAGTAAAAATAAGGCTAAAGCCATATGGAAATTAATAAAAACAAAAAGTGACCTAATACCATCCGAAAATGAAATTAAAAAAATAAATTGTAATCTTACGACAATATCACAACCTTTTGACATTGCAACGACATTTAATAATCATTTTATAAACATGACAAATATTAACGTAAATCCCATACCTTACAAAGATAATTTACAAAGTTGTCACAGCAGTATTTTTCTCATGCCAACTACGCCAGACGAAATTCATAAAATTATTATTTCACTTAAAAACACTAACTCGGTAGGCTATGACGAACTACCTACAGAAATTCTCAAAAAAGTTGCGTCTCATATCTCGACTCCTCTTAGTCATCTAATCAACCTCTCTTTTCACCAAGGTGTATTTCCAAACATACTCAAAAAATCAATTATAAAACCCCTGCTCAAAAAAGGAGACCCCACAAACATTGATAATTACAGACCAGTCGCGTTGATTCCAGTAATGTCGAAAATATTTGAAAGGACAATGCATAAAAGACTTAACTGCTTCTTAACTAAATTTAATATAATAAAAAAGCAACAAAATGGATTCGTAAAGAATAGATCGACTACTTTAGCTAACTTTAACCTTATAAAGAATATATCTGAATGTATTGACTCCGGTACTCGCGTGGTCTCATTATTTTTCGATATGAGCAAGGCTTTTGACTTTGTCCATCATGGCAAACTCTTATCCAAACTTTATAGATATGGCGTAAGGGGGAACGCTAACAACTGGTTTGAAAGCTATCTTAAAAATAGACAACAATGCGTAGAGGTAACTAGAATCGATAAATCAATGACAAAAATAAAATACAGATCTGAATTTAGACATAACGGATTTGGGGTACCCCAAGGAAGTATCCTTGGACCCACACTTTTCTTACTCTATATCAACGACCTACCCGACACGACAAAACATAAAAGCATACTGTTTGCTGATGATACAACGGTGACAATTGAATGTAATGATATAACTAAATTCGAAAATGACATACAAAACGGAATATCTGACGTAACAACATGGTTAACTAATAATAATCTAAAAGTAAACTTGACAAAAACTAAACTAATGCAATTTCAATCAACTCGACGTATTCCATTAAAACTTGACATTAAATTTAATAATTCAAAAATTGAAGAAGTCTCCTATTTCAAATTTCTTGGTGTATACTTAGATAATAATATCAACTGGAAGATTCACATAGATAAAGTATGTGCAAAACTTTGTAGATACGCTTACGTCCTAAAAAGACTTCGCGAGATAGCTTCAAGAGAAGCAGCACTCAGCGCATACCACGGTTACGTAGGCTCTGCTCTACAATACGGATTAATTATATGGGGTAACAGTGTAGAATTCGATAGAGCGTTTAGAGCTCAAAAAAAATGCATCCGTGCTATGTGTGGTGCACATTACTTAGACCCCTGCAAGCCCATATTTAAGAAAAATAACATATTGCCTCTCCCGTGTCTCTACATTAAGCAAGCAGCTGAACTAGTTCACCAGCATCCAGAACTTTTTATAAAAAATAGTGACTTACGTCCCAGGAGACTAAGGGATGCTACTAACAGCAGATTACATACCCCAAAATATAATTTAGAAATGACAAAAAAACAGGCATACTATATGACAATTAAAATATATAATCACTTACCAGACGACCTAAAAACCTTATCAGGAAACCTTTTCAATGTAAAACTAAGGAAATGGCTGATTAACAAATGTTATTATTCAATTGACCAATATTTTAACTATAGGGACATCGAACTATGATTATAAAAAAAAATAAATAAATTTTAAATATTATTAAGTATTAACATTTGCATGCCTATTAGGTAGAATATATCTGGACTAACCATTAGTACTATAAGATCTGATTGTAACTTATATTCTGGCAAATAAACGAATCTTATCTTATCTTATCTCTCGGCGATATTAACGTCAAGCCTGACACCATCGCGACACGCCGCAAAAAAATACATCCAAGAATCTTTACATGCAGCTGCATGCCATCTTTCGAGTTCATCATTAAGCCGCGGTAATTTTCTTTCGCAACATGCAAGTTCATTGCTCTCACGCAATCCTTTTCCGGCGAAAAGTATGGTACGCACGCAGCTGCGATCAGCCTAATTGAAAATCTTTATTAGCTCGAGATAATTAAACCGTGCCGTTTTAATATCAACTCCTCGGATAACCACAGGGTGCTAAGGTACATACAGTAAATCATATTTTTGAGAGCGAAGCCGCAGCCTGACCCAGATATCGACGTGGAGATAAATATGGGGCTGCGACTACTTAACGAGTGTCCACGTAACGGAATCCATTCTGTGCGAATAAACCACCTCAATCCAAGCTATTTATAAGAACGGGGTCTGAGAATAATTTTAAGCTGGCTGCGCCGTCCTAGAGGCATTAAACGATGTTAGTCGGCCGCGGATCCGTGAGTGACGAGAGCCACTCCCACGGGCGGCTCGTAGACAGGATCTGCTTTGAAAACAATTTCGCATGTCGGCCCTGTGGTGGGCTGGATGCGGCGCGGCGTAATGAATTGCAAACGCATGCGTCTGTCGGCTGGCAGCCGGCGGACAATTAGGGCGGTGCAATTACAACCAGTCGTCTATACCAGAGGCGAGGTGTGCGACTCGGCCGGTGGGTCAGCGGTGCGATTTCCCGAGGAGCGCGCCGCCTGCCGTGGCGCCAGCCGCCGGACCACGTTGTGTAACTCTTCGCCCATTAACGCCATCGCGCCGCGCGCCGTCGAGGTCGTC
This sequence comes from Xanthorhoe designata, assembly GCA_963582015.1. Lineage (NCBI taxonomy): Eukaryota > Metazoa > Arthropoda > Insecta > Lepidoptera > Geometridae > Xanthorhoe > Xanthorhoe designata. Next base: position 9,156,604 of record OY757038.1, read on the forward strand.
GTTCCACACGCAACACCACATACATTATACTAATGAAAAAGCTACGCGGATTCCTGTTTCGCTAAAGACTTGCAGGCATTTTAACGGCTGAGAGTTGCTAAAGAAGTAATGGAATTTCCTTTAATTGCTTAAGAGTCCGGCGACGTGGCTCGGCAAAATTCAATTACCCGCGCGTTCAAACATCGACACACGACAAAATCTTGGTGTGATTGTCATTTTGCATCTGTGTGCGTGAGCGTGCGTGACACACGCACACAAACGCACTGTTAGAAAAGGTTAAAAATGTATTAAATGTAAATGCATGGCTATTTTGCAAGGAATTTGCTTGTCTCCCGTAGTCCCAAAAATTATGACTGAAAATTGTTTTTATTCTTCACACAGTGTTGTTTTTCTGATACTAGACCATATAAGCTATGTTTCTTACAGAAGGAAACTTAAAATATTCTAGTGTTTAATACTATATAAATATTAAGAAAACATGTCTTCTATGATGTAAAAATATGCAAAATGCGATTCGGTTTAATTTCACTTTAGCTAAGTATTTTGAAAAAAGCTTCTGGCAGAAACCTAGATAAATGCTATCCTAATACGAATAATAGCATACTATGCTAAAGATATGCTCAAATTTCAAATGGTTATGGTATTACGTTTGTATGGAGAAGTCGTACAGCGCAGAAGCCTTAAGTGCTGTTATTAATATTGTGGACATGCATCAGAACAGAATTCCGCTTATATGTCGTTTTATTGGTTGCATACATTATTAATTTTGATTACATACAATTTGAGTCATAGTTGATGACGACCTCCTGGGCGAGGCGCTTGGGAGATGAGAGGTTACATGGTCAAATCATTGACATAAAATGTATAATCTGTGAATAACAAATTGCCAGACCTTGGCTCTCAGTCGATACTCACGACATGGAATCCTTTAGGGTCAGAGAGTCAGGTCTATGTATGTGACTGCGGGTTCTTACTCAATAACAATATCTACACGTGAGATCTTTACCGATGCATAGTGCCTGATGATATGAACTTTAAGAGCGTTAGCAATATTTTGACAATTATGTACGATAGTTACGATAGGTACGATAGGTGAGATGAGACACAATTTTACTCTAAGTAAAACAATATTAAAATTTAAGTTTCCAATGGGAAACTTAAACTTTAATATTGAATAAATTCTACGCATAAAGTCCTTGATTTTTTTTGAATTTGCAAAGTTTGTAAAGCCGACAACTTTACACAATTTAAAAGATCAAAATAACAAGTAAATTTTGAACAATAAGGCACATTAACATTAAACAATAATTATTATGTTTTGATGATGTGCTTGCTTACGTTACGATTGTTATCAGAATACCATTGAATGAAATGCACCGATAAGATGCAAGGCTAAATAAATATTTGGTTCAGCATCTCAGTGGAGCAAAGGAATTCATTTGCATTTTTATTAAAATCCTTAAGTGGACTACGGTTTATTGAATGAAGTTTGGATTATTTTTATGATCGCATATAAATGGTTAGTAATCAAAAATGCATATTAAAGTGCCTGTAAAATTTAAGTAATTAGTATTAAAAGATAAATGTTGTATGTTGGTCAAAAACGAAATAATCTACCAAGAGTACCAAGTACAAAATGTATCTGGGTAACACATTGCACCAACATGATTATAGTAATTTAGTGGGTACAAGATGCCGTTAACAGTCTTAACTTTAACAGGAACAAAGATTTTTTGTTGAACGAAAAATTTCGCATATCCCGCTATTCCTACGGTGTGACAAGCAATTTGGTGGTCTTAAATTACAGGGTAAGATATAAAACTCAAGAAAACCGGACAGCGATACTGCATTTTACATTTTATTTCTTATGAACATTACAAATATTGGAGTAGGTGCAAATTAAATAGAAATAAAATATTAAGAAGTCGTTAAATTCTTTATACAACATACTGTAAATAAGGAGAATAAAAATGTTTTACCATTTTCTTTAAGAAATCCGATAAATAAGCAGAGGAGAGAAAAGTCATTTACCGCAATTTAGATCAAATTAAACTATATTAGGGCAAGTAAATGCTTGAAGACCACTAGAAACTGAACAAGGAAATGCAATTACTAACCTGACTTTCCACTGCGCGGACTCCCTAGAACCACCACCCTTATACGATTCACAGTCATCTTCATTTGGACAGAGTTAGTTTTTCACAGTTTATCCAATAAAAATCGCCTAACCGGACATATTTGTTATTCTTTTATGAACACATACGAATCTAACACTTTATTTACGGTACGCGATCGTTGTCGCAAAAAATAGTGTAAGTTATCGTAAATACGATCGATAAATGCGATTTTCGAGAGGAATTTGGACAAGCGGAGCGCTCGACCGTTCGCTGCGGCGTTTCCCGCGCGACTGCCGGCAATCCGGCACCTCACGGCCCAACTCGAGAGGACTTGCGCGAGCGCAGCCTCCGTGCAGCCTTTGACTCTGAAGCTGAACGTACTACATGTGCGCATACATTAGTATTTCAATTTACCCAAATCAATTCAATGACCATTTTCAAGAAACCGTTTCAGAACTGTTTATTTGGACTAGTTACATTTTCTGGTGTTTTTCTGTTAGTCTTTTATGAAAATATCGGATTATAATTTTGATTTTTATTATGAAGACGCCGGAAGGTCCGGGTGCTGGCGTCTGCGACATGTCAAGGTGAGAGTGTCGCGTCGCATGTCGCCATAAATTAGTTCTCGCTGCGACATAATTGGACCCGATCCGCCTACGCCTGAGCTATCCTACAGCTTCTTAGCTTAAAATAATACAAGTAGATAAGTCTACATTACTGTAACCAGGTGATTTATAGTTGAGAAGACGGGAAAACAGGAAACTGCAATAAAATATAATTGGACCTATGACTGAATTAAAATTAAGCAGAGAAAGGTCGTTAAAGACTCCCATAAATCCAAAAGACATCTACTGGAAGCGGCTAAGCGACACGAAATATGAAAAGAAATACTTAGAAGAGCTAAAAGCAGTATCGACCCTCCAGAGTAAGAAAATGTGATTTTAATAAAATAAACAATTTATTATTGATTATTTAAAACACAGGGAAAACTGTTCGAATTTCTGTGGGATCTGGGAAATCTCTGTTGTTTTTGGCAACACTATCTCAATAGGTAGGTACTTACCTATCGATAAATACCTACTGACAAATCTAAGATATTGTTTACTGGGATTTTCCTTATTGAATCTTAAACATCTGGCTAATGTAGAGCAGCATTTTGGCATCGCTAATAGGTATGGACTTTTCATCATCATTATCATCTCCAGCCCTACCCTACATAACCCACTGCTGGGTCCTGTACAGGTCGTATCCATTGACGCCCCGGTATGGATTTTACCAATACCAAGAATAAAAATAGAGACCAACAATAACGTTCTAAGAACATTTTTTATCCTTCCAAAATCTTTACAAATAAGTTTCTGAATCGAATTAATTTTTTAGGTTAAACCATTCCCGGCCCATCTACCACGGTCGTCTCCGAAGGAGAGGGCTGTGGCCGTCCGCTCGCAACTAGCCCACGTGCGTCATGGGCAGTGAACGCTTTAAATATGCTTTTGCCCTGTCACCGAAGTACTGTAGCCGAAGTCGGCTAGGAATAACACACATTAATTATGCCAAAGAATTCAATCACTTCGGCTCTCATTTCACTTCGACCTCATGTAAAAGTAAAATCCAATTAATCAATGATAAGCCTGGTGCATAATTCTCAAGATGGTACTTTCGAAAATAGAAGAAAATGCATTTGCATAGAAGTTGGATCACTAGTTTCTCTGCTAATTAAGGAAGGTTGAGTATAGAAAAAGGCTGTTTCTAAACGCAAAGTGATCATTACTGCGACAACTTCCCTACACCTTAGAACAAGGTTTACCTTGCACGTATTTATGCAATCGCTTCCTACGATGAGCTTTTTATAGCCACAGGTTCCACAAGCTTGGAGATAAAATAAATCATAGATTTACGATATCAGGGAATATTGTAAAGAAAGCCTTGGACAATTCTCTGCACAAAAGCAGTGAGTGAAGTCTGGCATTTAATTAATTAGGAATGTAATATTATGAAATTGTAAGTTCGTTGGGAACTCTGGCATTTCATTGGATGGGCGAAAAGAAAGCTAGACCCTAAGCGCTCATGCCCACGAGACGGTTTTACGCGCCGGTGCCTGCGTAAGTGTCTACGGCCGGCCGTCAGTTATAATGTATGGGAAACAATAGGACCATGCACACGACGCCGGCTTAGCGCCCCGGTTCGCCGTGTCTACGCCCGGCGCGCAGTATAAAGTATGGCAGTTTAGGGATTCTTTTGTAAAAAACTCTCGTGTGTAGTTCTTAGTCTTATTAACTGTCCTTATTCATCAATAATTAGTCACTTCAGCCATATTCCTGTCAATACTTAACCTAGAAATAACTTTTTATCTGTTGATATTATACATTTTGTCTCAGTTATTGAGGATTTGTGACCACTTCCATCAGTCTAATTACTATCGACTTCAAAAAACCAACCCCTAAGAAGCAATTAAATTTTATGTGAAAGTTGTTTTACAAACATGGCATGTCGAATTTGGATGAAATTTAGCTCTGACGATTCAATGTTTTATTACCTAATCTTATTAAAAATATGCATTAATACTTGTGTACATTTCACCAGCTATACCCAACAGCCTAAGGCTTTAGAGGTCTAGGTTAACATAATCGTACCGTTCTGTATCAGTATTGAACCCAAACGGCCACTTTCAATAACCTATCCAAAGCTTTCTCGAGTGATCGGGAGGATTATAATTTTCTATGTTTCATTTCTATCACATTTATGGTAATACAAACTGTGGGCGTAAGAAAATGTTGTCTTTAGTTTTCTCTGTCATTGGTTTTACGTTTAACAATTAGGTTAAAACTGCAGGAAAGTAAGATACACCTACCAACTTAAATAAATAAAAAGTGCAAAACAATAGAGATCGTTTTAAAAAGCGTTGTATGTAAAATAGAGCTACATAACAGTGTTTAAGATTGTGTAAACTACAGTAGTTCAAAATATAAATTTTAGGAAACTTCGTGATTTAAACTATTTTTCAAATATGTCATCACGACCATCGAAATGGTCCAGATTAGGATTTAAAGCAGTAAACCCAGAGAATAATATATTAATACATTCAACGAAGCTGCCTGGACTGAATATGATATCACAAAACGAACATCGATTTAGAATAGAATAAATCGAGTGCACTTGAAATGCGAGCTACCGGCGCCTGCGCTGCCTCGCCGTCACGTCTGCTAGACGTCCGGAAAAATCCGGCTTTCGACCGTCTCTTTTTATTTGTCCGGACTTTTAGGAAAATACTTTTTTTTAATCAAATTGTTAGACAAATCAAAAAGCAAGGTGTGTAGGTAAGTAGGTAGTCATTACTGATGTTTTAAATAGTTTTAAAACTCTTTAATTCTAAAACTGGTTGAAAAGGCAACCCTATTGTCGACGCCAATGGCTGATGCTTACGATCAAGATCAATACCCCTCAGACACAAACCATTAACCGTATTACAACATTCACAAAATTATTGCCTTTGTTAACATACCTCTAAATAACGTTTCACAACAAATAAGTCAGTACAGAAACAAAGAACGAGACGCACACGGATCATAACTTTGATTAATTTGTTGCAACAGTATCATGGCACGGGTCTTGTTATTGTGTCCGATATTCAATTAAAGCTGTTCTAATTAAATTAGGTATCAGGTCTTGGGCAACGATGTAAATAAGCATTTATTTATTTAGTCGTGAGTCGAACATTTCGCAAGTACACACTCGCGTGTCAAAACTCGTTTGTTAATGGGCCCGACAATGGCAGCCCTGTTCACACTTACCTATTAAGCGATTGATATCTCTCCATCATTTAGCCTCACTAGCTGTGTACCAACACTAAACGTCTTAGTACAATACACGCTAATAGTTTCTAGCATTCAGATGAGAGATGAAAAATTTGCATTGAGAAATGGCAATTGAAACGACTAGTAATGAACTTCACCTAGCCTAGGTTGAGTTACATGCAAGCATGCCTCAGCATTCATGATCTAACGCTACGTGCATTAGGAGCTGGTTTCGTATACAATACGATTGTTGAGATCTCACGTGATACTCATGAACTTCAATGTGCTTTTAGTAATGCCAAAGACGATTAATATCTAGAAGACAGACAAAGGCCATACACAAAATCGTAACCCGATCCCGCAGTACCAGATAGCCTGAAAACTTTAAAACATCAATTTTATCCAAGAAATTTCAATACTTAGTAGTAGGTAGCAACAATATTCAATATTTAAACATTTTTAACTAGAAAGTAATTGAAATTTCTTGGATAAAATTGATGTTTTAGAGTTTTCAGGCTATTTTTTAGGGTTACGATTTTGTGTATGGCCTTTGTCTGTCTTCTAGATATTAATCGTCTTTGGTAATACTGAAAGATGCGGAAGTATGTGGTTGAGTGGAGCTCACAGCATCGCGAAACAATACCTCGCGTGATGTTTACAAACTTTGAAGACGATGCATTTATTTTGAAACTACCACGGTCAATCGATCAATTTATGGTTGCAAAATAAATTAGCAACCGTTTTTTCCAAAATAGAATTAAGCAATTTAGCAGTACCTATTTCAAAACTATAACTACAAGACCTTTTAGGAAAAGTCATTGAATGCTAATCATTTGCCAGATTCCGCTTTGAAATATCCCAAAGTTCGCTTCATGGTGTCTGAGGAGATGGTAATCCAAAGTTCAGATGGTCACGAAGGAAGGCAGACTCTTCGCTGTATAAAATCCAATAACAACAGACAGTCGTAGATCGGGTCACTCGATTGGCGCCCAACACTTTGTTGTTTCTGCCAGAGGCACTAATTAAACCAGCATTCGACTCCGCAGAATGACAAAACTGCAATTTTAATTACAATACATACAACGTTTCGCCTTGCCGATAATTGACAGTTATTTGTTTTTATGCGCCGTTAAAGTCTAGTTTACATTGGTAATCGTTTCACCGTAATCAATTTCCGAAGCAATTTGCTGTACCAATATGAACGAAGCTTTATCTTCATACGAGACTCTCATACCCTATAATCTAAAATAAATAGCTTCAGTAAAAGCTCGCGGTTATTGAATGATTAATACGAGGATGATTCATACATAACTCATTACTGTGAGGCTACATTGGAAACACAGGGTTATTTTTACTCGGCCTTCAACGGCATGTATGCGTTTTTACTAATTGCGCTTTAAACTGTAGGTGACCGTGATACATCGACGGCGCCCAGGACACTAAAATTACTGTCACCAGACTGTCTTACCGCAAATCCATAATTCACCGCATAAAAGAAACAACAGCATGAAATACGAGCGTTGTATTTCACGTTATAAAGAGTCGACTGCGAGTCCAGGCCTTGCGAGAGCAGTCCAATTAATTTTATTAATAGTTCCAACATGCCCCACAATATTTTCTGCCATATATCGCTATGCGCCGATAATAAAGTCATCGATAAATACAAAATTATTACCTTTGAGATTTTGAAACCGTTTGTAGAGCGATCGACCGAATTCGCCAAAACTCGCCCGGTTTCGATATCGACATCCGAAGTTACATAAACTGTGAATGTGTACTGTGATCACGATGGTTTTATTGTAATGTTCGTTTGTTTTTCGATAAGTGCGCGATAAAGTCATTAAAACGTTGGGTACATGGACGATGGACAGCCGGCACGCTCAGCGAGTCCTCGACGCGACGACACGGCCGCGACATGCTCTCTACACGGATATCACTGTTCACACCACGTTACATAACATTTTGTCAATACAATAATAAATTTAAAAATAACAACGATTGCTCCACGCTTTATCGCAGACACAAAGAAAAAAGTGTGTCATTAATAACCGCTGTCCCACATCTAAGATAAAATTCCTGCGTGATTTTGCACGAACGCTGTCTCCACCTAATGGAATGGCATCGCTTAAAATCAACATACTTGTAGTAAGCGTTCTGGTATGTCGTGGTGAGATTAAATTCTTGGCCGATGGAATTAAGCTGGTTATTTAAGTGACATCAGTATAAACAAAACTTTCCCATGCATATCTTTGATTTTACGTAACCGAAGAAAGAAAAATAGTCTACAATTCACAGGCAAATAAGTTTAGCAGAAAGCCATTACATTCGCAAATGGGCTATTTACGTCTAGTCGTCGGACGGTAAACGAGTGTTCATGAAATTTCCGCTATCGGACAACAGAGAAAGCATGGATCGTGGTAATAAATGAAGGTAATAAAGAACTGATCTGATATAGTGAGGAACGAGAACGGACTAAGCACGTGCCGAGTCGAGTCAGTCGTCACCGTCAACATAGTTGCAGCTTGCGTACCGATGCCACAAACCTATCTTTAATCCACAGCTTAGTGTCCAGTTACTAGGTGCATCTGAGAACTTCTAAGTCGGCGAGCAAGAGCTCCACTGAGCTAGTAACCGGCTTATCAAAACGACCATATAAACTTAATCAGAATACGGAGTAATGTTCACGTTAACGTCTCTTTACATGAAACAAAATATCATAAACTGACATCTCCAATTAGGACCATAACTGACACAGTTATATTATGTCAATTCATTAGGAGGGGAGGGATTCAAATATAAACGAAATGGATTATAATACATGTCAGATATAACTAGGTTACTAAGTATAGTACCTACGTATCTAAATGTAGAACAGAATTGACGAATTGTAAATGTATGTTGACCTTCTTGCGGTTCACCTCAAATAAAGTCGTCCCAAATCATTGACAGCAACATAATACGATCAAATTCCAAATGACAGTGCTAACAAAAAATTCGCGAGCAAAAAGTAATGAAGAGAAAATGTATGGGTAAGCTGACAGGTCGCCGGCGAGTCTGGCCAGATTAAACTCTCATAACACTACATACACGACCACCTATCATCAAATTGATTACAACGTTTAAGCTCTAGCTAAATTACCTACTACTAAACTAATAGAACATCGGCTATAAAATAAAACTGGAATTATAAAATTGCTACTCAAATGTACGGCGATAAAACATGCTGCTGATGGCGATGTAAATATAGAGCGTGCAGAAAGTATCAAGTTTTGTTTTCAACAATAATAAAAATAAATCGAAATACCTATCTATCTTACACAATGGGGCCAGCCATTAGTAACTCAGTTGTTCATTCGAGGGGTTCAACTCGAAATCGAGTCAACGTTTTTGGCACAGCAATAATAAAAATAAATGAAGTCCGTGCGATAAGTGCGAGTTTTCTCCGCATTACAGTTGACTGCAATTCATAAAGATAACGTATTGAAATGCGATTAACAGTTAACGTAATGCTTTTTGACGATGTCCAAAGTTACGAGACGTTCGTATAATAAAAAATATATTTACAACTTAATAAATACCTACGGGCGTTCGTACATAACGGGTGCATAAATTGGGATAGTGAGTGGTGTTAATGCTGGCGTTCACGGGTAGCACAACGATTGCGAAAAAGGCTATCCGGCCGATATATCTGTTAGGTAAATAAATACCTTTGACCTAGAACCGTCAGTTCGAGGCACGAACGAGCCGCGAACTGATGGCCGACGCAGCTAGCGATCGCCCGCTATATTGACCAATTTCAAGTAAACGATCTGACGAAATGACCCTTAAAAACCCTCTATATGGACCACACAGATGGATAACTGTACAACGGAAAGGAGAATATAAAATAGGTAATGGATTTCTTCCAATGCCTAGGTGAAATTAATAGATAGGCACTAAATAATCTTGAAATGTTATGTGGAAAAACGGTAAAGAAACTGTTTAGCACTAAGAAAATGAACAATACATGTAATTGCAGGTGTAATGACCTGACGACCTCTGTGGCGCAGTGGGCGAACGCCCGCCTGAGACGCAGAGGTTGCGGGTTCGATCCCCGCTGCGGGACAAATGTTTGCATGATCTGCAAATATTTGTTTCGTGTCTGGGTGTTTTCTATGTATAATATGTATGTATTTACAAAAAAAAAAAAATGTATCTATGTAGTTTATCAGTCATCTGGTTACCATAACACAAGCATTAAATTGCTTAGCTTGGGACTAGATGACGCCGTGTGAAATGTCCAAGGATATTTATTATTTATTTATTTATTTTAATGATACTTCTGGTCTTAAAGACGGACATCAATAATGTTGAACGGACACTTAAATTGTCTCCGGTGCAAATAACTTGGAATAGGAAAGTTAATGGAACCCTGTATCTTCATCTTTTCCAGTGATGAACAAACAAAGAGATGATTTAGGTACTGTTGTAGATTTGTCTGTGGCAATTTGTTATGTTGTGGATAAACATTGAGTCGTGAGCGAGCACACCCTCTGCTATAGCGGGATCCGTGAAGAGCGTCCAATTTACGACCTAACTGTGATCTTTACACAATATTCTAGAAACTATACAACGATTGGTACTAAACTCAGGTGGGTGAAGAATTGTGGGTTTCAAAATTTAACAAAATCTTTAGGTACTATCTCTGTCTACACCCATGGGAAAGAGGCGTGATTTTATGTACGTGTATGTATTACTAGTATCCGCCCGTTCTTCGCTCGCGTGGGATTTACCCGGATAAAAGGTAACTCGGTCAGGTAGTCTGCGTGTCAGACCATAAACTATGCATACTTATTCCAAGTTTCAGCCAAATCCGTTCAGTAGTTTTTGCTTGAAAGAGTAACAAACATCCATCCAGATCTACATGTTGCCTCACAAACCTACGCATTTATAATATAAGTAGAATATGATAAAATCTATGGAAATGAATGAATGAATGAAAATTCTTTAATGCACACCTTAATTTCTAAGACATAAATACAATCAGTGATAAAACTACGAACAATGTACAATGGGCGTAAATGTAAGTTGGATTACACATTTTGTTAGTATTTCAAAAATTTTATAAAAATTATCGCGCGGGTAACGCCGCGGGGCGCAGCTAGTAATTAATAAACATTAAAAAAAATACATAGTGGAACATAGAAACTCCTCTATGTTCCACTAAGTATATTATGTAGGTACCTACCTACTCGGCACAGTCGGCACAAACGAATAGGTATTGTTGCGAAATGTATTTTGGCAAAGTATTCGTGTATCTGGAGCAATTTGTTTTGAAAAGTACGGAAATCCGGATTGAATTAAGAAACGGAACTGTATGATAACCACAGTCATAAACTTATAATATGTGTACAATACACATTTGATTTTAAGACGAGATAATAATTTTACGGAATTTTTGCATAGTAATTAATTTATCTAAGTATCTACTTAATCTGCAATAAGATTGTGGTTGAGTTTGAATTACAAACAAAAAATAGCAGCAGTGTGGATGCACATTATGACTTTACGTCATGCGTCATGTCATTATTTATTACTAGCACCCTCACGGTGTTACCAGCGTCGTGATGGTATACGGCAGCGGTTCTCAAACTTTTTTGGTGACGGAACCCTTTTGGAAAGATAAATATTTGACGGAACCCTAAAATTAACAAAAACTATGTTATGGAATGTGCATTATTTATTTATTAAATAATCTAATGGGAGGTATGAAACTGTTTCTTTCTTATTTTTCATCAACTGGTTGATAGAAGATGAACTGAACTGTTGATAGGAGAGGTGGATTTTTTTTTCGTACTTTGGCGGAGCCCCTACTGGGCCTTTGCGGAGCCCTAGGGCTCCGCGGAGCACACTTTGAGTATGGCTGGTATACGGTAATGGTCATGATGATGATAAAAAGTTGACTTTTTTATTCATTTTTCAAATGACCGCGTCAGTTCCAGAGATTAGCGCAAACAAAAAAAAGAAATCCCTCAACCCCAAACTCTATTAAATTCTTCGCCGTGAGGAAACCCGTGGCTTAGTCAGCCCCATACGTACCTATTGACCTTTATCTTTCCTGTGGAAATGGCCGGCTAAGCTTGTATGAAAGAAAAGATAAAGGTATGGTTTATGTGCTGGCCAAGCCTATTCCATCCATCTCAACAACGTCCCAAGCATTAATGTCCTGTTTAGCGTAGGCAAAGGTTTCCTCCTGACGCTGTATAAATCATCTAAGATCTAAGTAAAGAGAGGCCTGAGTTGTTTTTAGAGTTCCGTACCCAAAGGGTAAAAATAGGACCCTATTACTGTACTTAGACGTAAAGACAGGAAAATTTCATCAGTAATTATAATATAGCATGCTTAACATCTTCAGACTAATTAGAAATAAAAATATTAACGCTAATGGACCGAGATTTTTTGCATCAGATCACGACTTATCACCTAGTAAATAAATGAAGTTGGCATTTACAACAAGAAAAAACAGTAGCTTTACAAATTGGAGCAATTTATTAGGTGAAGTAATCACAAGGTGTCCTAAAACATGTCCTGAATTTTTTTATTTCGTCATGTCATTGAGTTCTTAATTTTTTTTTCAGTTTTTCAACAGTTACGGACGATTTAATGAAAATCAGAAAAACACCTCAAGATAGACTTTATATTGGTATTTTCTTATTATACTGGCTGCGCGGCCTCATGAAATAATGAATACTATAATATAACAGCAAGACAAGAAAAACAAGACATGACAATATGGTTTAGATTTCTTCCACACAACTTTTGGATGGAAATAACTGAATGAAGATAATAATAGCCGGAGACGGAAGTTACAATTTAAAAAAAGACTTCATCGCGCCGAAATGAAAGTGGTAATAATGATCTTTACACCCTGTACATAACGGTTCTATAATCTTCTAAACTTAGCACTTAATCTGATTATTTTTTAATTTCGCGGTCATATTTTGACGGCGTTTTTATAGCTTTTAATATCAGCAGGTAGTTGAACTCATTGAGAATTTAGGGTGTTGTCAATGTAACAATATTTGCATCTCTAAACGTTTGTTATTCACAACTCAAAAAAAAAAAGTTCTTGAGATTGATTTTGCGTTTTTTGCTGGGCTATGTTTATTTTTTCTGCGCAAATTATGTTTTGATCAATATACAAACTACTACTCGTAAAATATTTGAATTTAGTGGGCTACCAACTCGGATCTCTTTTACCAGCTAAAATTAAGCTTGAGACAATTTGGAGTGGACTTGTTCAGTAGGTAAGCTTGTTCGCCAGGTACCCACGTGGATTTTCTCATGATGTCTTGTTAGAAACACTTTTCGTGGATTGTCTAGGTAAAAGAAAAGCTAAATAATACAGTTGAAAATATGTAAAAAAATGTATTGGACCAAGACTCCCCATTAATATACTTCCATTAAGTATTTCCTTACATTTTACCTTAAAAATAATCGCAGTCCCGTGAAAGTTCTTTCACCGAGTACATTAAGTTAACAAAGCTGTCCGAATAATTGGTGGAATCGAAGGAGTCATCTCGCTCTCGTTCCGGCGCGTACAAATTCGCGCGGAGTATTGACAGACTCACAAAGAGAAATGCAAATTATTTTTAATTGCCTTCCGGTAGAAAGTGGGTGAACCTGAACACGGAACGGGCTGGGCTCGGTCTGTCGAAAAGCGATGCTGAGTGCGACTGAATTGTGCACCCTACCGTGTCTGTTTCACTCCTGGCTGCTTACGGTAAAGATAATTCGAACCAATTTTCCAACCAGAATCTATAATCTGAACGTACCCTAAAAACAGCTCAAACGATTTACTCTTTATGTTGCTTGAAGTCCGAAGTCTAATCCGAAGCTTGTGTGTATTTAGACTAGAGTAAGCAGTTAAGGGAAGTTTATAAGGCACCAAAAGACCTCTGTCTTGCTTTTCCAAAAATGATATCTGAACTGAAGAGCTTTATAATTGGATTATTTACAGCTCTTAAACACCATCACGTTCACTGCCTATGCATGCATGACGCACGTGAGATAGAGTCGAGCGGTCGGCCACGGTCCTCTCTTTCGGAGACGAGACGACCGTGGGAGCTGGGCCGGGAACTGGTTAAAAAGGCTTTCCTCTTCATGTCGCTTGATCTTTCAAAACTTGTATCTAAAGAACACACTAAACATTTATTTAGTTTGAATTCGACTGAGACGCAATAAGCTCAAGATTGACACTGTGACGAGTTTACTGTTTGCTCAAGGCCTTCAGTATATCGTTCGAGGTTCTTAAGACAGTACAATAATCTAAAATCTCTTTGCAAGATTCTCGAAGAAATTAATTAGACCTAACAAGTTTGAGGATAGAAGCCTATTCTTTATCCTTCAACGAACATAGTAGGTACTGTCTTGCTTGATCACGATTGTTCACAAGGTACAAAATGAAATGAATTTGTTTATAAAACCGTCTTCAATTTCGTAAGAAGAGAGCAATTTCCTGCACTCTCGAGGTGCATTTCTGTTTAACTCCGAAGATTCCCAACAGATCAGAGAATAATCGGTAATGAAACATACATAGAAAAATACATAAAGTCAAACATAGAACCTCATCTTTTTTTGAAGTTTAAAAATGGTTAACAGAGTGAAACGCCATACGATCATTTAGTCAGCAACAATGATTTCTTCTGTGTCTTCAAGTTGTGGCGATCTACTGAAGCGAATAACTCGAATAAGTGCGAGTACAGAAGGTAATGATAAATGGTTTTGGCAGTGGGTGGCACTAGCAGCATCTGCCAGATGATTAATTATTACAGAAGGATGGTGGACGTGAAAATCGGGCAATGTCATGTCCTAAATGAAGAAATAATGACTAGGTACTATGGACAAGTGGAAAGTGACGAACAAAACTGACGTTCGTTTTCACTTAATTCTTTGGAAAGGAAAACGAAAAAATCTTTGAAACAGGATAAATCTGATAACTATCAAATGTGATGAAATGTTTAGGTATATTGTACAACTGAGTTGCTCAGTTACTTTAGATGACTGGCGCTGTGACAACAAAGATAAACACACTGGAAATGGCACGGTGAGCGGCGACGAGTGATTAAAACTCAATCCTGTGAAGTGTTGATAAGACGAGACACGTAGGGCTGTAGAAAGTGAGACTTGTTAGGCCGAGTGCAAATTGACAAGGACGAAATACCTGCATACTTTTATTAACAGATTACGAATTACTAAATTTTAACGGTAGCCGCTAATAATGAGTATTGCCGTCATCGTGGATTGATAGATTTCGAATGATTAAGTTTTATGGAATGAAATAAAAAACGCTTGTTTTTCAATTTAGGATTAGTAGGTATTATTTTTTTCATTGCCTGAAATCATGGATAAAACGACATTTTCTAAAAATGAATCCTAGCTAGATCGGTTGATCGCCTCCGAAACTCCCTGCACACTACATTTCATGAAAATCGTTGGAGCCGTTTCCGAGATTTGATTATTTACAATACATAGTAGTGGCGATTCGGAGTGTCGCAAAAGCTAAAATAAACTAACTAAAAATGTTGCCGTCCCTTTCATAGCGATTGGAATAAAAAGGATGGCATTCATTTTAGTTAGTTTAGTTTAGGTTTTGAGACACTCCGAATTGCCACTATTATGTATATATAAAAGATTTGCTCGTTTAAAAGTAAGTAAGTATTCGATATTTTAAACGAATTAATTTAAGCCAGAATCACCGCACATCGGAGCCCGAAGACAGTATGACAGCATCGTGTCTTGACAAATCCAAAATGAAATGGTGCGCTGATGGTGACGTTTTGCAAACTGAGAGTTTACGTTTTACCGAGATTACCAGAAATACTAATTAAATGTTTTTGACCAGGATCTGGGATTGATCAATCAAGATACTTAAAGAAGTATCTCTAAATGTGAAAAAAATTATTTCAAAACTTATTTTCTAAAGACAGTTGCAATATTATTTTGTTCTCATCAAAACCCGTCAGCGTCGTTTTGTAGAGTAATGTAGAGCTGTCATACCAGACGCTCAAAATTAACGTTTGACATGTCAGTACAGTAGAGTAAATTTTGAGCGTTTGGTATTGAGCAACCAACCGTGTTGCTCAGATATTTCTGAGCACTGTCACTGTATAAATAACACCAGTAGCAACACTGGGTTAACGGGTTGGAATTAATTAACACCTAAAGTAGGTAAGAAAATGCAAACAGAATGCAGCTGAGATATCGATACGAGATCAATTTGCAGGTAAATTTTAATGGACGTATACGTGTTTTGACTTTTGGTCCATAAACGGTAATGTACTATACAGGTTTTATTAGCCCTTTAAACGTAGAAACCATGCATGAAAGCTGTTTTTCAATTGAGTATACTTAAGTAAGTGTTGCCTAAACAACATTATTTGCTGCGTTTTATATATTTCTTAAACACCTACCAAAGTCTGGTTCGAATCCCGGACAAGACTCAATATGTTTTTCGATGAAGATACATTTTAAGCACAACATGCGCTGTAAAATCGTAACCCGTAAAAAGGAATATTTACTAGCACACCATTACCAGAAGTTAGTTGTAATTTTGAATATGTAACTGACAAATTACAACTTCGAAACATCCTGGAAGTAGATCTGATCTGTGGTTTCTTATTTTAATTTAAACCCCGAAAAAAAATAACTGCCAAACGGATGAACCGATTAGGATTTAGTTTTTTTTAACCGAAAGGTGGCTTGATCGAGAATGTTCTTAGCCATATTTGGTGGAAATCAGACTAGCCATTTCCAAGATAAGCAGCTCTGAACCCTGAATTTAAGGGGAACCCGAGCATAATTTCGACTTGGAACAAATGTTCGAGCTCAAAGCTTTAGATTTCCGCGATATTAACGTATCGGGGGTTAGGTACTCTATTTTTTTAATTTATACTTGTCATATTAGGTCTTAACTTAATGGAACAAGTTTAATTTTAAAAAAATTGTCCGTGGTTCAAATCATTTCAAATCATAACGCAAGGGCAGAAAATTATTTACGGGAAAACAAAGTTTAAGCCGAGGACTAGTCTTGCAGAATGTTTCGACGTCATTTGCAAAATGTCGCCGTTGCTTAAATTTCAAATTCAAATTCAAATTCAAATTGTTTATTCAAAAGAAAGAAACCAACATACAACCAGTTTTACTTAAAATTAAAAGTTAAAAGTAGGTAGGTACTCAGTTGGTACCTAAGTAAAAAATCGTATGATAGGTGCTTAAGTAGGTAGGTAGGAAAGAAATAGAGATAGTTCTATAATGTGGGAGTAATAAATAGACATTATATCTAGGTACGTAAAAAACTATTAGCACAGAGTACGAACTACGCATTAAGATGCCTACCTACCTATTTACTACTAAGTTTATAAGATACAACTTACAGGACACATTATTTGTTGTAGTATTTTGTTGGTATGTGATCGAATTGGATTCGCCCTACCCGCCGAACTAGTTTAAAAAACTGTATCTCGGCAAGCAGTGTTCGTCCGCCTCGCGTAATGTTGTGACATTACGTACGACTACCCAGTCTTTTGTTCCCTCAGTTTGAGCACAGTATATGCATGATCGATAGAAAAATCTATGCGTTGTAAAAGAAGAGAAAAAAAAAAAACATAGAAAAAAAGTAAGAATATAAAAATAGGTTCCTAATGTATATTTAAACTACTTATCTAATGTTAGCCTAGGTTCCATTTCAAGTGTGTGAGGGAGGATGTAGTAGGTATGCGAGGGGCTGTAAAGGTGAATTAATGATAGTGAAGGGTAATTATTATGTTCTGTCTGTGGGTTCCATTGCGATTTTAATGAGTTATGTTGGATAAGGATGTAATGTATGTAGGTATTGTGTATGTACCTATGTGTATGTATGTAGATATGTGTAAGTATTTTATAAATTTGCTAAGTGTGTAGTGTGTACCTACATGTAAGTAGGATATGTTTTTGTTCGTTTGTATTATGTGTGATTAGAGGGACTAGTGCAGAGTTATGTAGATAATGTTGCTAATATATATATATATATACACATAAAACAATTAAGATAATATATTATTATATTAAATAAGTAGGTATATCTTTGTAAGCAGGTTTGTAATCGACTTTTCTTGTTATTCAAGAGTTTCAAGGAGTAATTCAGTGTTAGAATAAGAATATTTTTTTAGAACTTCCGTTATTAATTTTTTGCAGGAATACTTGGTTTTCGATCTGAGTTCAATTTCTTTACTTATTTTATTGTAAATGAAAGGGCCAAGAAAGTGAATGAAATGTTGAGCAAACGTGGTTTTGCAGGGAGGTATTCGGTATACTCTATCCTGTCTTCGGTTATTTTGCGAGTCATCTGATGGAAATATTTTATGTTGCTCTAAAATGGCTGCTTTGATAAAACACTGTCGTACAGTTAGGACTGAGGCTTCCTTATAAAGTTCAAGAGTAGGAAAGCGAAAGTTTTTAAAAAACATTACCTTTAGTAGTGCTCTTTGGGCTCTTTCGAGTGTAATTAGAGTTGTCTTAGAGCACCCACCCCAGGAAGAAATACAGTAGGTGATCACTGACTGACTTAAGGCGTAATATGTTGATAGTAACTGACGTCTATCGCATATATGTCTGAGTGTTTTAAAAATGTATATAAGTTTTCTGGTGCGTCCTGATATTGTTTTAATATTTTGCTCCCAGTTTAAGTGACGATCAAGATACACACCTAGATATTTTATGTTATTTACAGATGAAAGTTCAGAGCAGTTACAGTAGTCTAATTTTGCACACTGGTGTGCTATAATTTTTATGGAATCAGGAGATGGTTGAGTGTTTTTTCTAATACTAAATGTGAGGTATTTTGTTTTAGAGATATTAAGAGTCAGCATACTCCTATCTAACCAGTCAGTGACCACCTCAAAACCTTCATTAGCGAATTGATTACATTCCTTCCAGGTTTTACCAGTAAACAGTAAGACTGTATCATCTGCAAAGGTAATTATGTGTCCATTAGTTAATGTCAGATTACAGAGAGCGTTTATGTATATTAGGAATAGGGTGGGCCCCAAGATACTACCTTGAGGCACTCCCATTTTAACACTCTCTTCTGCACTTGAAAAGTCATTTACTCGTATTGATTGTTTCCGATTTGATAGATAATCTGTCATTAGTGCAAGCTGTGTCCCGCGTATACCAATTTTTTCAAGTTTGTTTAAAAGAAGAGGAATAGAGACGGTATCGAAGGCTTTCGCCAGATCCAAAAAGATGGCGAGGCACTTCTTCCTACTATCTAAGTTGTTCACAATCGTTGAAGTTAGTTTACCTACCGCATCAGAAGTAGATATATTATCGCGAAAGCCAAATTGGTTGTCTGATAGCAGTTTACCTTCTAAAAGGAAGTTTTTTAAGCGTTTGTTAATTAGTTTCTCAATGATTTTTGATAGCGTAGGAAGAAGTGAAATAGGTCTGTAATTGGAGATATCATCTTTATCCCCTGATTTATGAATTGGTATTACAATGGACTTTTTGAGTGCCTCGGGAAATAATCCTTCTTCAAAACATTGATTGCAAATTTTAGCTATAGGTGATGCTAAAACTTGAGCACCTAATTTAAATAGGACGGATGGTATGTCATCCCAACCTGTGGATGCACTATTCTTAAGATTTTTTATTGTTTCTATAACTTCATTTTCATCGGTTCCAAATAGAGCAAATGAGTTTGGATTTGGATACATGTCATCATAATGTGTTGTAGGCATGTTGTTGTGTTTGGCTCCTTGTCTTTTTATAATGTTTTCCGATAATTTTGAACCTATTGAGCAAAAGTATTTATTGATATAATTAAGGGATTTTACTGGGGTTGATTTTAAATGTAGAAGATTATCATTAGGTGTTTTATCTGTATCCATGTGACATATAGTTTTTATGCAGTTCCATTGTCTTTTTAGATTGTATTTATATTTATTCATTTGTGAACGGAAGTATGTATTTTTCAAATTTTTAAGGATTCTATTGCATGTATTACGGTATCTTTGGTATGTTATTTTAAGAATTACATTTTCAGGATCTTTTTTAAGTTTCTTGTGTAACCTGTCTCTATTTTGAATGCAGCGTATTAATCCGGGCGTTACCCAAGGTTTAAGTGTTCTTTTCCGACAGGGAATTTTAACAATAATCGTATATTTGTTCATGGTTTTGATAATAGTCTGAATGAAAAAGTTTGTAGCATCATTTGCATTATAGTTCATAAGTACTTCTTGCCAGTTTATATTAGCCAATTCGCTGATAGTTGCATTGTAATCAGTCTTTTTGTGTAACTTTGGTTTTAATTTCTGGTGGCTTAATCTAGTAAGTAGGTAATTAATGTCGTCTCGCGTCTACCAGTTAGCATTTGCCGATTTGTAAATGCAAGAATAATGTGTCTGATAATGTTACAAAATGTTTGTGATAATACGTCGACAAGGAAACTTGAGATGTTTGCAATCAATCCAACAAATTTTATAATACGAAAGTTTTTAAGGTTGCTTATGCTTATTCACGCTGTTGAAAGTGTCAAAACATGGATTTGCATTTTTATTTAATTTGTATGACTTGATAATGATTTCGTTATCTAACTCGGGGTGTAATACTCGTATACGTATGTATAGTGCAGTTTTTTAAAGGTAAAAAATCCGTCACAAATCCTTAAAAAAAAGTGGATATATTGGAGAAGCCATTTAGAACCGGTCTAGATAAGATTACAATTCATATAGGTAATAATTTATTGCATTAAGTGCTTTTTAGTACTTACAATTCTTTATGCTTAATTATTCTTGCTTCCGTGCTTCCGAGGGCACGTTAAATTGTCGGTCGCAGCTTTTAAAGTCATTAAGCCATGACGGAGGCCTTTAGGCGGCTTGAAAACTCCATCACCAGAGTTGGCCACTTGCTCATATAGACGAACGTTCGAAGTGTTTACAATGAAAACCATGATACAATAGCTTCAAAAGGTTTATTATTCCTAGTCTTTCAAGGTGCTTATAAAAGCACGGGAGTAAGCCAGTGACGCAATAATCTTGTCCTTTGTGTGGGAGTGGACATATCATTTGTTTGACTTAACTTTAATGCTCTTATCAAAGGTTCCTCGAACGGTCTGTGGTCGTTATTGTTTACCGGTGCTCACAGAAAAAGGTATAAAAGAATACACTTAGGGCGTTGGTGCACTACACGGAATTTTACTGTATACCGGTCCGGAAAGTGTCTTTGTCCCCTTAACTTATCGGAAATAAGGAGACAAGACATTTCGGACCAGAAAACAGTAAAATTCCGTGTAGTGCACAAATGCCCTTACGACTACAATTTCGTTCTTAATAAAAACAGGCTGATTGAAATCGGTAGTAATATTATTGTTACATAGCAATATCTAGAAAATAAGTCAACAGAAACTGAGCCGATAAGGAATAACCTAAAGTCCTAGGATATAATGATCGATATTAAAACTGCCTGTGAATTTTGTCATGCAATTAAATAATACAAAAGTGAAGGTACACTGACGGTTTGAAAATGTTCGTCACCTTAGAGTTGGTTTTCGCTTGCACCAGATTGCAAGAATCAATTTTTATTGTACCAACATTTGTCAGTGACGTTCCTTATTCAAGTTTCAAAAGGGATTATGTGCTCGTGCTCGTTGAACGAATCAAGTTGAAAACCGACGAACATTTTCAAACCGTCATTTACATGTGCGAGTTTGTAAAAATTTAATGACTACGTTTATGAGCTAAATAAGCTTGCGAGCTAAAAACTATGCAGAATAAGCAAGCAAGAATTTGGTTGAACTTGGCTTTATTCATGTGAGCTATGCTAACTAAATATGTCTGTACATCGTGAGCGACAACGCGGGCGGGAGTTAGTCTTCAATAAAACTTGATTGTGTCACATAATATCATTGTACCGGTGGTCCTTACGGGATTCGGACAAAGTGGGCGTGATTTATAATAAATTGTAACAAAGTGAGCTTTGTCTTGTCATATTTTAGTTATTATTTTTATGAATTGAAAGCCGCTCAATAGCTTCCCAGTATTGTTTGAAAGATATCATAAATTTTTGTTTTGGTATTTTGTTAAGAACACAAAATGGGCATTTGCCAAGTATTTAATTGGCGAACAAAAAAATTTAAAAAAAGGTGGCCTCCGACTAACCCGTTTAAACACATTCAAAAACTCTTATTACCAATTGTGATTTTTTTTTCCTTTTTTCGCGTCAGTTAAGTTACCTTTTTAGTCAAAATAAATTATTTTATATTATTTTGGTGTAAAAATTGAATTCAATGATCTCACTTCTCAGTAATTTCGCTGTATTCATAAAACGGCTTATTTAATTAGGTATATACAGCTATAAAGTATTTTAATTCTACTGTTACTTATAATTCATCTAAAATATCGAACTATTTCCGACCTAGCTACCACGGTGTTCTTCGAACCGCCCCGGCGCCGTGGCCTAGTACATACAACAAGGCCACGTGCGTCATGGGCACTGAACGCTTTAAATGACGAGTGAAACTGCCAGGCACAGCTAGTATATGTATATTACTGAATAGTAATGGTAGTGCTACTAAACGATTACTAAACAAATAATCTCAGCAGGACAGGGTATCTAAGCACATAAGCGGTCGTTTCGTTTCGTCACTTAATGCACGAAGTACTTAATTAATGGATGTCAACTAGATTGGTGGCTGAGACTGAGTAATGAGCGGAGCGACTTTTTGGGTTGTAATATCTGATAAAGAAAAATATCTAAATATCTGGTAAAGAAAATCGTGAATTAGAGATTACTTTGAATAGTCATAAGAGCTAGGTCATTTTATGAGGGAAGAATGTCACGTTACTAGGAGTGTTAGATATGAATGTGGATGGATATAGGTGTAGAGGTAGGCCAAAGAAAAGATGGATGGACTGTGTGAGGGATGACATGAGAAAGATAGGAGTGAGTGCGGAGATGACGTCTGATAGAGGGAAATGGAAGAAGAATACATGTTGTACCGACCCCACATAATGGGATAAGGGCAGGAAGAAGAGAAGAGAGAGTCATAAGAGCTAGGCGATTGTAATCCTGTTCATTCCTGACCATCATCATGAAGATTATACTCGTATAACAAAAAATGTATTAGATTTCTCGACAGATAAAAATGTTACCTACGGTTATTCGTAAGTTAAATATTGAGACGGAGATTAGATAAAAAAATATATATCCTGGGACATTCCACACAGCGTCACCTATTTCCAAGCTAAGCAACCTAATGCTTGTGTTATGGGTCCCGTGGCGAGGATCGAACCCGCAACCTCCGCGTTTCAGGCGGGTTTTCACCTACTGGGCCACAGTAACAGTATATTTTTTCCTAGTTTTTTGTAAGCTCCGAATAATAATCGCTCCGCGGGACTAAAGGCCACAACGATATTGTACAAAGCATTGTGGTTCTAATCCTAAACGCAGTAATGAGACTGTCATGCAGCTCGCCTGATGCTAAGTCGACAGGGGATTTAGAGCACCCTTGAGTCATTGTGTCATTTACCCTTGTGTGTGTCATTGTGTCATTGAATGGCGCTAACCGAAAAACACGAAACATGATCTCCACTGCCAAGGCGTAGACTTTCTCTCAGATTGTAATGTAGATCAAGATCATTTGAAAATGTAAAGGGGTAGCCAGAGGAACGTACTTGATAAATACTTAATTGCCTACTTATATATTGTGCAAAGGATCGTGACCAGGGCCCATTGAAGCACTACCGGCGCAGCGCCGCGCCCTGAGTGAGATTTTCCCTTTATAATTCATAATTCATAATTATTTATTGTTCAACATAGGTTAACATTACAGTTCTTGGTCAATATAAGTAGAGCCTCTATGTTACCAACTTAGGTCGGTGTACAATAATTCCATCCAGTCCTATCAGTAGTTCGATAGTCGAACTGTTTGGTGTCCACGGCGCCCACAAATTTTGTAAATTACTGAGGGGTTAGGGCGCGCGCAGACAACAGAAGACAAAACAAAAGTCTGGAACCTGTGGAACTGCCCGGCGTCTCTATATCTGGCGCACTGGGGCGGTCGCCCAACCGCGCCATACCCTATCGACGCTATTGTACGTAACGGATTGTGAAAAATAAGTAAGTGGTTTCCTCACGATCGATGTTTTCCTCAACTGCTTTAAAAAAAATGAATCCAATACTAAAGTTATAAGTATACACACCGGGAAACAAAACTGCGACCTTAGGATCGAAAGTCGAAACACTATCCCACTCAGTAGTAGGCAGTAGGATTGGACAAAAGAAAAAACTATCAAATAAATATTTACCTTGTATTTTCATTCAACACAGAAGTCCCATATATCAGGTTTAACTGTCCATGATTTGAAGAACGTTTCCTTCACTTCCGACCACCGCTCACAATAATCCAGTGACTTCCTTTTCATTTCATTGTAAGGAATTAAGTTTAAATTGTCATTGTTTAGTATATTTTTTCCAATTTCTTTTTGATTTTGCAGAATGGTAATTAATTTCTTGTATAAATTGTATTTACTGATACATAGAGAGTTTGCTGGTGAGGACGCCTTCTTTTTTGTTAGACCCAACTTTTTCCCTTGTACTGCTACTTCAGATAATCTGTAATTAAAGTAGGTAACTTAAGTAAGTTTGAGGCATGACTTGGATAACACATTGTTTAAATGTAAAGTGTATTGATTTACAATTTTTGAATTACTAATACATAAAGTATTACAACTTACACAGTTTAAACAACACATCATAAAGTATGATTGATGAGAATTTTGTAATGTGGTTTTAATTATACCACAATCCTTTTCATTTGAAACTTTCTTTCTTTAGCAATAAGTAGTTGCTAGTAAAGTATTATCTGTGGTTAACAAGACTCAAAAAGCATAAATTGTACTTACTGTGCCTTAAGTTTGACCCACACAATACTTCCCGCAGCAGGTCGAATTGTTTCTCCTGTTTTTACTCCTTGAAACTTTAAGGAGGACTGATAAAACTGTGGCATACTTGCAGGCTTAATTTCTCTACAGTCAGGATTTCTATTTAATATGGCCCTATGCAATGTTTCTTCTGAATAAGGTACACCAGCACCAAATATATAGTATTTAATGTATATAGGTGCACATAGCAAACTGAGGAGACTTCCTTGTACACCCATATGTGCCCATCTAGCAATCTTATCACTACATGAGACAGATAGAGTTCTGTCACCTCGCCCTGGCTTGGTCCTCACAAGGCCAACAGTGTGGTATTTAGAACCAGATTCTTTTGAGTCTTGCTCTGCATTTGGAAGACATTTTGCACCAGTCCGATGTACGTCATCCTCTAATTTATATTTCTTTGGTGCAAATTGAGTGGACTCTTTCTCTATTTTTCGCTTATTATTTTGTAAGATTTCACCATAAAGTTCATCGTTTTCTAATTTAGGAATAATGGATGCATCGCCACATGGTAGTTGGCTTGAAAAAAATGCGAATTCTATGTCGGTTTTCAGCTCATACTTCCCATTACTGTAAATGAAAATAGAAGGTTCTTGTTTTGTAGCCTTTTCAATGTTCTCGTAAAGATATAAGAGGAATCCTCGTCGAGCAAATACCTCTGCATGGCTGTCGTTCAGAATGACCCCTCTTGGGGACATCTTTGTTGCTCCGATACATTTGGAACCGGTGCCTAGAGAAACTACTTCAATTTCTTTGTTTCTCTCATATTTTACAACACTAGATAGCACAGTCCACTCATTCTCAGTTGGTTTACCGGATTTAGGAACTTCAGAATATACTTTGAGGCAGGCTTTGACGATGTTGTCTACAACAGCGGTGTCCAGACTTTTAGACATTTTTCTTTAGATGCTAAACTTCAATTTTTTTCGCTAAAATATTAATTTTCTGAAATAGTTATTTGTTTACAAACGCGGTCTCAGCTCAGAGCAAGGAAGGAATCTTTCCTTCTTCTGAGGAAGGAATGGAAAACACAAAAAACAAACACTGACTGACTGTGACTGACTGATATGACAGACGATATTGACTGACATTGACATTTAAAATAGCTTCTATTAAATGTTAAGTGTTCGTGAACGTACTTAAGTGTGGGCAAATGAAACAAAACAGAATATTATTGCATTTCGAGTTCTCTCAAAAAGTCCGTAGATTAGATTGCTTCAGTAAAGAATCCACATCTTTACTGACGTTGACTATGACATGACTTTGACTTGACTTTAAAAACTTTGAATTATTTTGACATGGTAGTGGCTAAATGCGTGGCAAAAGCCGGCGAAGCCAAAATAAAGAAGAAGAAGAAGAAGAAAATAGCTTCTTCATCTTCTTTTCTTTATTTTGACTTCGCACGGCTTGTGCCACGCATTTAGCCACTACCATGTCATGATAGAATTCAAGTCGGTAAAGAAGTCAAGTCAGAGTCAGTAATAAAGATGTGGGTGAACCTCAGAAGTGTCAATGGGTGAACTGAAGCATCACACGGACTTTTACATCACAAATAATGTGTGATAACTGTCATTGTTCATATAACAAAAATAAACAAATCAACGTCACAGATCCACACTAAGCGGGTAGGTAGGTACTTACCTAGTACCTATACCTACTTGTGCTGTGATTATCACAAAATGATCGTGCTTACATTTCATATTTTACAAACATTCACGCTGAGTCATCTCTCTGGGAAGGTATTGGTAGGTATGAAAAAACCCTACTGAGCTACCCTCACTTTTCACTAAACCTGAGTTGCGTGCGGGCCAAATAATTATCAAGTTGGTATTGAATAGACAAACAAAAGGTCTCTAGTTAGAACACATCTACGAAGGTAGGCATGCATAATCCATTAATCACGAAGTCCGGAAACGGATACAATTCCTGTTGACTGCAGGTTCATTATGCTGACCGTAAGTGGGCGGTGATGGAATAGGGTAGTTTGTCATTGCACGCTCATTATCGTGCGATGACGGGCGATCCCAGCTCTAATTTGAATATCGAAGGTCCGATCGATATTGGGCTCGATTCAAAGTTTATTCCTATTAGATTTTGAAAAGAATTGGGTAAGTACCTACCTACATCGATCACACACAACGATTGGATCTGCCTAGTCAGCCCAATAAAAATATTTTTAGAGACAATTTTGGGTAGGTACCTGGCAAATTATTGTCTAACTAATGAAATTATTGATTGCGATGGAAAGTTTTGAATTGATTTGTTAGCTTTTTATAAAGTTTCTAAAGTAAGTAGGTACCTATAGTCCGCGCCACGTAAAAAGAGCGCTGGAAAAAAGTGGAGGGGGTATGTTTGCGCATGGCTACACTCGCGTACGAAAGTACTAATCCTATTGTATTATTGTAGCCGGGCGGCTCGGCTCGCGCAAGCTAGTATACACCGTTTTAACACCCTGATATACCTACCTAGACTACTTTTGTCAGTTCAACTGTTGACAATAAATATTATGTGTGCGTAATAAATATTTTACTCATTTCAACATTTATGTCACTGTCTTTCATGAATAAAAATAATGACTTGACTTTACTAACTTGAATTATAATGACATGGAAGTGCGTGGTAGGCTAAGCAAAAGCCGGCGAAGCCAAAATAAAGAAGAAGAAGAAATTACTTAGATGAATATCATTCTTGGAATTATTATTAAAAACATGTTTTAGTCAGTGTTCATTGTTAAATTGAATTAAGTAAGTAGGTACCTACAAAATTCAGGTATTATTGATACATTGTTTTATTATCATCAACAGGATTTTTAGCAGCCTCTCTCTTCATAAAACTATGTACCTACGTCATAAATCATTTTTCTGATATTTCTATGTAAAACCATTTCGTAAGCGAAAACTTTTGTACGCGATGATATTTTGCAAACGAATTTGACGTAGTGACAGCGCGGAAAGCTAATGCTGCGTTTACACGCTTGCGAAGGATTGGCAAACCTTCACAAACCACAAGCGTCCACAATTCTCGCTTGGAATTTGGAAGGCGTTTACACGCTTGTGACTGCGTCAGTGTTCTACGTACATCCAAGCATGGCGGACGTCGATCTTGTATCGGCTGTTACCTTTGGTTTAACCTACTTTTAATTTTTTTTCCAGGTTTTTTTTAAATAAATAAATAAATATCCTTGGACATTCCACACAGCGTCATCTAGTCCCAAGCTAAGCATTTTAATGCTTGTGTATGGTAACCAGATGACTGATATAAGTAGGTACTACCAAAGACGATTAATATCTAGAAGACAGACAAAGGCCATAAACAAAATCGTAACCCTAAAAAATAGCCTGAAAACTCTAAAACATCAATTTTATCCAAGAAATTTCAATTACTTTCTAGTTAAAAATGTTTAAATATTGAATATTGTTGCTACCTACTACTAAGTATTGAAATTTCTTGGATAAAATTGATGTTTTAAAGTTTTCAGGCTATCTGGTACTGCGGGATCGGGTTACGATTTTGTGTATGGCCTTTGTCTGTCTTCTAGATATTAATCGTCTTTGGTACTACATAGATATATTTTTTTTTGTAAATAGGTACATAAGTAGGTAGGTACATATTATACGTAGAAAACAACCAGACACGAAACAAATATTTGCAGATCATACAAACATTTGTCCCGTAGCGGGGATCGAATCCGCAATCTCTGCACCTCAGGCGGGCTTTCGCCCACTGTGCCACAGAGGTCCTCAGAAAAATGTTTTCGAAAAGTTGTCATCAATATTTATTTTTTGGATTTTAATTCCTTTACTGGCTTTCCCATTAACTGGGCAAGACGACTTCAAGCATCTGCAACTTTTTTGATATTTTTGGTAATTTTTCAAAAACGATAAACTCTCTTCGTTCGACCAGCCACTCATTTTGAAGTCAGAACTAGACGTGCGTTCGCCACGAGATCACAGCGGCTACTAAGCGCGCGCCAGCGTGTAAACGCGACGCAATCGATTGCCGCAATCGCCCTTTGATTTGTGTTCAAAAACCGACACTAGACCCGATCGGATACAAGCGTCTACAAGCTCACGCAAACCAACACAAACACCCTCTTTACACGCTTGCGATTGCGGAGGCTTGCCAAGGTTCGGCAAGCGTGTAAACGCAGCATTATGCTGACGAACCAATAGCATGCGCCGAATCAATGACAGCGTTACCCCTTCACCCCGCGCCGCAGTCCACACCACCAATCGGACCTAAAAATCGACTCTGCGCAGCTTGTCAGCCAGCGCTCTTTTTACGTGGCGCGACCTATAGGTAGGTAAACTGTATGTAGGACCATTTCGTTTGCCATAGCTCTAGGTACTACTACAATACAAATAAATTGTCATCCTTTTGATACAGAACTAGTCCTCTTTAGGTACTTGGCACAGTTAGGTAGGTAGTACAACTGTTGTATAACTAGCTACCATCCAGGTAACTATCACAACGACTTACCTACCTATAGATTACACTCTCCAACAACCTCATCCAAGGTAGGTAAGTAAGATAAATTCCTCTCAACTGCGCCAAAATTGCAGGTTCCAAACGGACAATTTGCGCGATGTAATGAGGTTCTAAAATGATTGTGAATTAAAAGGCCCCGGTTATGAAGTACAGTGCATTAGGGCTCACACAACGGTGTGTTAAAATTACGTAACATGCAAGCTTCCTGATTTAGCTCTGGAAAATTGTTAGAAAACAGGGAGTCTAGTGCGAGTTTTTTACTTGAAAGCGATATAAGTTCACAAAACTGTCCGCTAGGGGGCGCCTTTCAGTAACAGGGTGTTTTTTTTACTACTCTGTGACTAAAGCATTTAATTTATTATTATAAACTATTGCACGTTTTTGTTGTTAAAAAATAAAAAGTTTTAGGTAGGTAGGTAATAATTAGGGTTGCCAACTTTTTTTACAAGAAATAAAGTATTTTCAGGTCTGTGAAGAATATTAAACAGTATTTTAGAAAAATGAACAGTATTTATTTACTTAAGTATTGTTTTAAATACATATTTTTTGGAACTTCTGGCACAACTTACTAACTTAAAATCTTTTTTAAACACTTCAAACGCTTCACTACAATTATAATTGAAATTAAAATAAATAAGGAGCTCATTTTTTATTAAATTAATAGTAGCTCTATTTCTATCCTCCCTCCACTTAGCATTCATTACTGAAAAAACTCTTTCAGTAAATGCTGAGGTGGCGGGAACAGAAAGTAGGTATGAGACAATTTTAGTAATATTTTTAAATTCTTCAGAAGTGTTTTCCAATAAATGGCTCCACTTTTGGCCAGTACTCATTTCAATAAAAATTTTGTCTTCTGATATTTTTTCATAAATTACTTTGAAATTTATAAGTTCTGAATACAAATCATCCATACTAATATTGAGTCTATACAAATTCAGATTATCTACAATTTTCTCAAAATGATCAAATGTGTTCTGTGAATTTTCGCAAAATCGAATTCAGTCAATGAGTGACAGTTGAATATTTGACATTGACTTCGTTCAGAAACTCTGTGTGATTTGTTTGTGGCTGCGCTCGCGCTGCACTGAGCAGTGAGTGAGCGCCCTCTGACTAAATAAAAACAAATTTGTGTGAGCGTTTAAGTATATAACATAATAAAGTGTATTTTCATTCTGAAAACAGTATTTTGTATACTTTATTTTTGTTCAACAGTAAAAAGTATAATTTAGTGAAAAACAGTATAATACTGTTGAAAACAGTATAGTTGGCAACCCTAGTAATAATGGCAATTCTGGATGTTGCCAAAACGTAACTAAACTAATTTGACAGCACTAAAAATGTTGCCGTCCCTTTCATAAATAACGATCGAAATAAAAAGGATGGCATCACTTTTAGTGCTGTCAAATTACTGTTTAATAAGTTTTAGCGACATCCAGAATTGCCACTAATTGTAGGTATATTTATGCGTCCGTAGAAATGGAGAGCATTCGCAAGTTTTGAAATCTAGAGCATGCAATACACGAAGATAAAGCCAGGTGTTAAAATCAAAACATAGCTCGGAGCATTCAGTGAAAGGAAAGGAAACAAAACAGTGATCATTTCCTTGAGATTTACTGCAACCTGCTCGCTTCATTGTAATTTCGCTATTATAAAATAATTAAATACCTACCAACTTCCCTAACTGATAAATTTAAATACTTACCTACTGTTGTACTTAATGGTTATGTACTTACCTACCTACTTCACAGTCAATAACTTGTAAACGATAAGGCAAATTGAGTTGTCAACACCACAGGGTAAGGTAGAACAATGTTAGGTAGGACTTCATTTGTTGATAGGCAAAGGTTGGTAGGTACCTACTTAGCAAGTACCTAGCTTAAGTAGGTAATTTATCCATTTTTATTTTCAATATAAATACCTACTTAGGAAGGTACCTACCTTACCTACTATTGTGTTTTTATCTGAGATTAGGTAGGTACTTACCTACTTTATGTTTTAATCTCGTGTCGGTACGATTCTTAAAGACTAATGCCCGAATACCGATAAGGGGTGCTACTGCTAGCTAATCACTAATAGGTAAGTACTATTTGACGTTTGTCTATACAAATCTGACAAGTAACCGTTTCCTGTATGTATTCGGACGTACCTAAGTAATTTATAAATAATCTTACCCTAGTTCTTCTAATTCTTTGAAAGTAACAATGTGGGTAACATAGGGAGTAAGCATTCGAATTTCAATTTTGACAGACATAGATACCTATAGGTACCTACACGAGATTATTGCAAAAGTGCAACAAGGTTGAGTTGCGCAATATTTTGGGAAGTCTTCTAACCATTCAACCCAACATGGATTCTATTCCCAAATTATGCAATGGTAGGTAGGTAAGTAGGTACCTACAAATTGAATTCGTTTTGAATCAACACCGACGACCCCCGCAGAGCTCGGGGCTGCAACAAAGACTTCATGAATAACATTTATAAAACGATTATTGGATGATAAATCTTTTGTGATTGTGAAGTACCGTAACTAAATACCTACATGCTCGGAAACTTGACCTTTTGATATTAACCTGTGTATCTGTCTAGGCAGGTAGAGTTTTCACTGTATTATAATATAGGTAAGTACCTAATTCATTGACTTATTGTGTATGACCTACGCTTTAATGCCTGATGTGTGTGATGTGAATAATGATATTTTTATTTTTATAAGTCGAAAATGTCTTTTTGACTGTCAGTTAATATGGCGAATATATTTATTTATTTAGGTAAGTACCTACCTAAGTAGGTAGCTACCAATCGAGTTATGTCATGTTTGTATTGTAAACGCCTTTAGCAATACGAACATAGATAAGTACCTTACTTACATAAAATCCCGTAGTATTATTCCCGTGCCGTACGGGGTAGGTACCTATCTAGCTAAAGACCTCATGCATGAAGGTAAACTTAAGTAAATAGACTCAAAGTTGGTCCTGGCTCTGCAAAGTCTAGCATGAATCACCCCTAGCTAGGTACTAGGTTAGCCCTGCCAGACCCGTTAATACCCGCTGACAGATGACTTGTGGAGCTCAATTCAATACATTACATTGCACCGTTAAAACTCCATGCACGACGAACACATAAAGATGTCGTTAAGAGTTGAATTAATTGATCGCCGGTTGTAAACTGCGAGTAAAAATAAATACCGAGGCGAAATTATCGGAAACAAGAATAGTCTGTGGAGGAGTAGAAAAAAAAAATTGATGGCAATTATTTGCTTTAAAAGAATGTTTTCTCTTATTACCACAGAAGCTGTAGGTAATCCATCGGCTATTATAAGCGAGGTCGAACATCGTAAGTAGGTACCATCGTATATTACTTACCGTAGGTAGGGTGGTGTGGTAGCCAATGAATCAAGTGTACTCAGTGAACCACAGGGCTTACAGCCATAACGTGACGTTGCTAGCTTATGCATTAATACACGTTTGAACCGCCTTCTGATGCCAACCTGTCACGACTAGTCGCCGGCGAACTGTCGCCCGAACCGCGCGAGCTATGAGTAAACTTCTGTTTTCAAGTGCAAAAAGTAAGGTAAAAATTTCAGTATATTTTTCTCTTTACTCAATTTGTTAAAGTCCTAGGAACTGATGTGTTGTTTTTATCTAAAGAATAGATTCATTAGCATGGTTAAGATTTATATTTGTTATCCAATCGCGTTCCTGATAACTGTAGAAAATTTTTAAATATTTTAATGGGTATGGTACACAGTGAAACGTTTTTTTTAAGCACTCAATGAACCATGGTTAATCGCGTACTACTTTAACTATATTATATAAAAAAACCCTATTTCTTCTGGTCACACTATAACTTTGGAGATATCACTTAGGATAATTTTTATGATATAAGAAATGTTAGATTAATGATCTTAAAATGATAGAAGATCATTATATAAGAAATATTAGATAGGTAATAAATAGATCATAAAATAACGATAAATACGCCAGAACTAAAGCCATAAGCCAGAAGTAAATGCTAAAAAACATCTTGATTTATAAATAATTAATAAAAAACACAATTACCTTTATAATGTAACATCCTCCTAGGCTTAAATCATTAATGGTAGAACAACGTTTTATTGTGTACCACATGTTTTACTGACTACCCACCCCCCAGTTCATTGTGTCCCCCTAGGAGTACACAATGAGCCATTTCTCTCTTTTTTTTTAAAGTCTTTTTGCCAAGTATTTATCAGCTAAAAGCTAAAAATACAAATGCAATTTCAAAGTCATTGAAATTTCCTAAGTCATGGGCTAAAAAGTACTGTAAATATGTCACAGAAAAAAAAACTACAGCTCTCCAAACTTTTGGTGGTTCAATGGCTACCACACCACCCTACATTTAAAAATGAGTCTCCTAGAAAATGCTTTCCAAAATGATACGAAGAAAAGCTTCCACCCAACCAACACCTTCCACTTCCAACAACCAGTCGTGACTATAAACATTGTTTGAATTTACACGCCTCGTAAAATTTTCCCTCCAAGGTTACCGTATGTACCTACCTAATAGGCTGCAGGCCTGACGGGCCCTCCAAAGCCTTAGACTTAGACACGGTCGTAAATTGTCATATTAAATGGCGCTTATTATAAAAGTAGGTACAAATCGGCTTACAGCTTCGCATTATGTAACACATTACACATTATGGACTATGAAATTAAGATGTTGGTAAAAGCAGTTCCTATTTGATATTGTTTTCGTGTGTTATGGTTATCTTGGAACAATTGCAGCTTCCGCACGCAGCTTGTTCGCGAACGTCGACTCATATCATAGCCATAGCCAGACTTCACGGCACGGACATTATTCTCTTAGCTGAGTTCGAGGCGAAAACAACTTTGTTTTCGCGGATTACCTACTTTTTTTTGATGGCAATCAATTCTATTTTGTTTCGCGACAAAGTTAGGCAATACCCCTGCAGTTCCTACTTCACTTATCCCCAGCTAGGATAAGTACCTAGCTGCGCTTCGCTCTAGTGCGGCGTGCCATGCTCTACCGATATCGGACAGCAAAGGGCGAGTCCCGAGCGATCGACCGATATTGTCGACGGCGGAACACCAACGAGCTGTAACTGTAATAACATGAAATAGCACCGAGCCTCAGAGTAACCATTACCACATGATACGAACATCCTACGTATAACGAAAATTCGCAAGTTCGTGTTGATGTTAATAGTTCAGATTGAGTTAAATAACTAAGTACATTTATATCGATGGTAGTTCACTATCACATCTCAAACGTTCTATCAATTTCAATTACTTACCTTACCTATACCACAGATAAAAGAATACTAGGTCCTATACGAGTATTAATTAAGTTAAGTAGGTACTTACCTAAAGTTTTTTGAGACCTGCCTGCTACCTCTACTACTTTTAACAAAAGAAAACGCCAACAGAGAATAGATCATAGCCAATAGGCATGTGTAGAAACTAGATGACAGGATGATCAGTGGTGCCTTTTTTTGTGTCGATTAGGTACCTACTTATCCAATACCTACACTGCGCCTGGCCGGTCCCTGTTTCCTGTCCCTGCCACACACCGCGGTGCCCTCTGCCCCCTGATTGTGTAACTTGTTTCACATTGTATCCAAGTTGTATCAAAGCAAAAATCACAGAAAATCGCGAAAATAACTGTCAGATTTAACGCTGATTATGTAAATTAGTAAGTAACCTAGTTAATTACTGTCATATTTGACAGTTGTTTTCGCGATTTACTGTGATTTTTGCTTTGATACAACTTGGATACAATGTGAAACAAGTTACACAATCAGGGGGCTGAAGGAGAGCCAAGGCCGCGCTGGCAGTTACCGCAACGTGATTATCAATAAAAGTGTTGGGTAGAGAGTGACTTACTTACTCAAAAACTTTGTGTATTTAATGCGGGTACCTACCTGTACTTACCTGTATGTGACAAAAGTCACGGGTGTAAGCAAGTACCTAATACCTAGTAACTTCAAGCAGGCTGCACTGCAACCGTGGTATTACCTATCAGATTCCGTGTGGCCGGAACGTGCTGCCTGCTAATGTGGACCCGGCACGATTCCGATTTGTTATCTGAATACAGACATTGCTGGAAATGTTTTGATATAACGTGGATTAAGTCATAGCTATTTATCTAAACAGAATGGACCTGACTACCTGAACGAAGCTATAGCCTAGGGATTATTTATCTAATTATCTTTGTGTAGCATAACCTACCATGGAACTATAAAGTAGTACTTAAGTAGGTACTTACGTTTAATTAAAGTAGGTACGTAAGTAGGGGTAAATATTCATATCGATGGTACCTACGTATAACAATTACCAATTAATAATTTAATCAAAGGGCACTTTTCATCATAAAGTACCTACCTACAAAACAAGTAGTACCTACCTACCTAGGTAAGAAGAACCTATTCTATTTTATCTAATTTCTTACCTACGTACATAAATAATAATATATCGGAGTCCACTGCCTGCAGGGCTTAGCGTTAGGTTAGGTACCTAGTACATACCTACCTCCTATGTAGATTAATATGTACCTAAGTATCTAGGTACTTACCTATTTTATTAACCATATACCTACTTAATGTGTGAAAATAAATCTGTGTAAGTACCTACCTACTTAATTATTTGTTTTTATACAATGTAGGTAGTTATTGCAATACCTACCTAACCTAACATAGGCGAGTGTAGATTTTATTTTCCTAATCTCAATGCGTAGGTAGGTAGGTACTACCTATATTTTTACAGTCACGCACGATGAAACCGCAAATAGCGGCGCGTAGAGACCAAAACATGACTTCTGCTGATCTTTGAATTATATTGTTTTGTTTTATTTAACCGAGACTATTGTTTTAGATTGGACTCGAGTCAGGATATTGTCATAGAAAACAGGATCATTGGTTTTTGTCGACCGGCAGGTTAAGCCTGCAATACATGTTGGCCCAACGCTGCCGAGTGAGAGCCAATACCAACGTGTAGTAGTAAATAAGTAAGTAGGTACCTACCAACTTAGACTAATAAAAATTTGAATAAACCTACCTTTGTTTTGACTTTTGTGTCAATGTCAACCACCCCAAAGTCTGTAGGTATAATACCAAAGATAAAATAATACTAGTAATAATACCAGTAAGTATAAAGTCACAGATTAGGTAGAGATACTACGTTATAAAGTATAACCCAGCATTTTGTGCAGATGCGGCCTGAGATGAGAAAGGATAATGCCAGCTATTACACGGCGCAAATTCCAGTAATAGCATAGTGATTCCATGTTGCTCGTGCTATGCCCACCGAGGAGCTGAGATCATGTCGATTTAAAAATCAGTAATTGAGCAGAATTGAAAAACCTAGCAAAGCATTTCTGATCAAGCTAACAAACTAAAAAAATAGGCAGATGAATTATCTAGGTACCTGATTAGGTTGATTTTTGTCATAGGTAAGGTATTACCTACCTACCAAGTTTAAAGACTGGTAATACCACAGATAAAAGAATACTAAGTACAGATGCCGCACGTAGAACAAAAAATCTACCCTTCATTTCGGGCGATTTTCTTCGGGCCAGATAACCTTACATTCCGTCAGCGCGAGATGGCGTTCCCGTCTTGCCCTCAATCGAGATTTCTTAACTCCATCTAGTAGTGAGTGGTCTTGCCCGCAATCGAGATTTCTTAACTCCATCTAGTAGTGAGTGGCTTGAAGCCGCATCCACTCACTACCAGATGGCCAAAAAAAAAAAAAAATGGAACCAAGTGCAAAAAGATCACATGGGGTGCACTGACTTGAGCTTGCGAATATAAATTTCATATCAAGGGCTGTGACCACTAGGCCAATTTGATCGTACTTCATGCGACGAAAATATCAAGCAACCTGTCAACTCGCTAAAAACGAGTCGGTGCATGGCATGCACGGGCGTCGCTCGAGTTATGGCGCATACCTACCTAGTACCTACCTAGTTTAAGTACCTATAATATTCCAAGTTTCAGCTAAGTAAGTAAATCCGTTGAGTAATTTTCGCGTGAAACAGTAGTAAGTAGGTACCTACCTACCTACTTAAGTAAACATCCACCCACACATCCATAGGTAAGTACTTCTCTATCCATCTAATTTTATCCATCCATTTTACAAACTTTCGCATTTATGATATTAGTTTATAGGAAGGATTATAAAATACCTACCTACCTACGGTAGACGTAGGTAGGTAACAAAAATAATCAGTTGGCTAATTAATATTTCACACCTGAATATTGGTAGGTAGGTAGGTAACTATTTACCTAAAATCATACCTAAGGTACCTACAATACCGAATCCCCAGTAGGTACCTATAATATGTGGTAAACGTAAGTAAATTCAAAAGATAATCAAAAAAGTCTATGCGTCCAATTTACATAAACAACGCATCGCGCGATCAGTCGCACAAAAGCGCACGCAACCTCCTTTGAGAATTTTGAGATGCATGCACCGACAATCTATCTACCTACCTACCTATGTTTTGATGCACGTGAGCTCTCCATAGTAACATACTACATACCTACCAATTTTAGATAACAAGATATTTTTAGCTCTAATTCCGTATAAATTAACTACTATAAAGTACCTACTGTGGGTGGTTTAGATCAAATCGAATTTGGTGGCTACCTAGTAAACACAGATAATAATATTATCTGTTAACTATAAACGCGCGCCCGGCTTTAGTGTAGCTAACTGGCGTCATCTAGAGGCGAGTAGCAAAATTTAACGTCACTCTACGTTAGTTTCAACTACTTGATTGCTGAATCGGGTGAATCGGGCCATTTTGTTACGTAGTTCCAATATTTGCCGCTAGTGTACCATATTTTCATTTTATTTTGTAGAAAAAGATCTAGGACATGATTATTGAATTTCTATGTACTAAAGAAATATAAAGAAATATGATTCTGGCAAAATTTAGGCATTTTCATAAATTTCCAGAGACTTTATTTCGAAATAGCAACACGTAACGCCATCTATTCATTTGTTTTTGGAACTACAACCATCTTATAAGGGGATGGGATACCATGGTAATACCTACTATCAAAGTATCAACTATCTCTATTATGTACCTACCTATTGTTAGACTCCATAAATGAAACACATAAATACTTGTTCTGAAACATACAATCATAGTTTATTTTATCTATCACATAAACATATCACTTTTACAACACTTTGCATTTACACTGGAACGATATCTATAACAAATTATCCTTATTTTCCTTTAGCACAGTTTTACAAAAAATCCCATTGGCGCCATAATATCTGTCTGTCTTTTTCTACCAGTGTTGCCACTCTTTCAAAAAGAATTACTGAACATCCGTTCTATAAAAATTGCCATTTAACATATTTTAGTTGCATCTCTTTTCTCATAACTAGGTACTAACTAATTATTCAGTCTTCCTTTTCTTACAAATCCAACAAACCTTATATTAACAATCTAACAGCTCGTCCATCCTGATAAAGTTCACGTCCTCGTGAAACCCTGCCAGACCCTGCTGCTTTAAATTTAAAAGAACTCAATCCCAATGTGATATCTATTCATTTTAAACAAAATAAAAATGAAATAAAATCTTCAAGTAGCGCAAGTGAATTAATTTACCTACTTATTATTATGAATTTACTGCAACTTTAATTAACAAGCTAGAATACTGTTTAAGTCTTGACTAAGTAGGTAGATTATGGTAATTTATATTAATTACATATTTAATTAAGCCACATATAATTTACTTTTAACATTAAAATTACTTAATCAATTATAGGTATTTATTTCTAATAGTAAATTCACTTAGTATAATATCACTGCACATTACCAGTAATGATTTACCTCTAAGTACCTTAAAACGTAACCAATTAAAAATCTGTATTCAAACAAAAAGAGAAAATCAAATTCCAACGAAACAACATCTCTTAAATTCAAAACATTACATCGAATGTAACTCAAACCAGCACACATTGAGCCTAAACAATAATCTGTATATTGTATGCACATTGCAATTACTTAGCGACCCTCATACATAACGTAAACGCACTTTGCAACTAGGTATATTTCGTTCCTAATTTACTTGCCACACTTTTGACTAAAACACACTGCGCACTTTGCGACTTGCACACGTTGTGCTTAATAGAGCACTTTGCTGCGCACTTTGCGACTTGCACACGTTGTGCTTAATAGAGCACTTTGCTGCGCACTTTGCGGTTTGCACACGTTGTGCTTAGTAGAGCACTTTGCTTTTTTAGTAGAGCACTTTGCTGCGCACTTTGCGGTTTGCACACGTTGTGCTTAGTAGAGCACTTTGCTTTCTTAGTAGAGCACATTGCTGCGCACTTTGCGGTTTATTTTTCTTGGTAGAACATGTAGCTCTCTTTATTTTTTTTTTATTTTTTTTTATTTTTTTATTTATGGTGCACATTACGACCCCTCCGGTCCATTACGACTTAATCTGAAAATGCCTGTTATCAGTACGACACAATCTCACAATGACTGAAACACTTGACAATGCAACTTATTTATTTATTTGACTCTCACACTTTGTGCATAAATAATAGACTTTGTTTGCAGAACTATAGTCAGCACAAAATAATACTTATTAACTTCAAATAATTCTTGCATATTAATATTTTTAATTAGATTTAAATTTAATTGTAGACTAGCAATTAAAACACGGTTCTTGATGGATATTCAGTTTATTATCTTTACACAACTTCACTTTACAGTAACTCCACGAATACTGACGATTCAGACCATCGCCTGTTTCCAAGTAAAAGATAACCCGCAAAACGGAACAAACAACATCAATAGCGTTAGTATTAATATTTACTTGGAAACGTATAAACAATGTAAAAATATGAAATGATATCTATAAAAATAATTAGAAATTATAATAATTATTAAGTTGATTAGTATTACATTTGTAAAATATTCTAAATTAGTATCCTACCGGAAGTCTTTGATTGAGGTGGTTTGAAGTGTTGCTATTGCTTTAATAATTCGAATAATAAATTAAGGGGATTAAGTAGGTAGGTAGGTATGTTAATTACTGGTTGGCTAACAGTCGGCCTTTCCTGATATTTTCACGTCTCGTGAAATCAATTTATCCTTATGAAATTATACAAACTAAATACCTAAAATGTTAATAATTATTTATCATTATGAAGAAAATAATACACACTGAAACCCCTGCATGTTTTCAGCATGAAACATTATTGGTATTGAAACCCCTACATGTTTTCAATACCTACTTTATTATACAGTGATTGTCAATTTACTATCTCAAACATGAAAACAAACTGAAACCCCTGCATGTTTTCAGTATGAAACTTTATTGGTATTGAAACCCCTACATGTTTTCAATACCTACTTTATTATACAGTAATTGTCATTTTACTATCTCAAACAAACTGAAACCCCTGCATGTTTTCAGCATGAAACTTTATTGGTATTGAAACCTCTACATATTTTCAATACCTACAACAAAATATTCTTTAGGTACTTGAATATAATCAAAATCAATAGAAACCGATAGAACATAGAAACCAATCCATAAAATAACAAAGTAAATCATAATAAACTTGATTACAACCATTTAAAATATACACTCATCATTACTATACAATCATTATGCATAACATGTTATTTTTGACTATATATTTTTTTTTTTTCTTCAAAACTTTTTACTAATTTTAGTACATAACTATAGATCATTACCAACTTCGTTTAATAATTCACTGCTCACACAATTAACCTCAATTTCATCATCAGATTCTTCTTCATCTATATTTCTACTAAAAACAAGCCAAGGATGTATTTTGTCAACAGAAAATACTCCTTTGAAGGGTCTATTACCTTTTCGGGATAGAGGAGTGTCTTCCACCATATACCTATCGTTTTCAAAAGTTTCTACGATTCTATATGGACCGCGAATTTTGGGTATCAGTTTTCTGCTCTGACCGCAGGCAGGCACATCCCTCTCAATTCTTACTAAATCGCCAATATTGAATTTTGTCCTTTTTTTATGTTTGTCGAATGATTCTTTTTGTTTAGCTTGGTTTTCGGCAATATAATTGCTTACTTCGCTTCTAATTGTTTCAATAGAACTTTCACTTTGCGATTGATCACAAATAGTGTGAAGACTTAATGCAGAATCATTTGTACCTATTAAAGAAATCCCGAACAATGCTTGAACAGGACTTTTACCAGTACCTTTGTTGATAGTATTGTTTAATGCCCATTGTACTTCAGAAACAGACTCGTCCCACAATTTTTCCGATTTATTAACATTTTGGCGCTCAAAGCAGCTAAAACCGTCCGGTTATATCTCTCGATTTGCCCATTCGCACGAGGCGTAGCAACGGCGTTCAGAATATGCTTAACCCCTAGTGACTCTAAGTATGTTTTGAAGCTCTTTGATGTGAAGGAAGTGCCACGGTCAGAAATCAGTCTCGTGGGTACACCAAAGGTATGGAAATAATTTTTGACAGCCTTAATGGTATGATTACTTTTTGTACTTTTTACGGGAACTAGCATTATATACTTTGTGAATCCGTCAATAATTAAAAGCAAATACGTGTTTTTAGATTTACTGCGAACAAACGGGCCTAGATGATCTATATGGACAGTATGAAATGGACGATCGATTTTAGGTATTGGGTGCAACTCCCCGGACTTTTTGCCAGCGGGAACCTTGGTGTGAGCACATTCAAAACAAGAATCGACGTACTTCTTAATGAATCGCCGCATTTTAGCAAACCAGTATTGACTTTTAATCCTATCATATGTTTTTTCGAATCCAAAGTGCCCTAATGAGTCGTGATTTGCCCTGAGTAAATGCCATCTTACCCCTTTTGGAACTACCCACCGATCTCCATCGGCAGTTTTTCTATACAATAGTCCCCGTTTAACTACAAAATTGTTTTTAATATCTACAACGTTGTCCGATTCAGGATCGTTTAGAATTGTTATAACCCTCTGTAATTCTGAATCATTATTTTGAGCTGTGCCTACCCAATTTGTGTCTACAAATCTAACTTCTGAGAAGGCAAAGTCTTTCGGCAGCGGATTCCGACTAAGAGCGTCAACATGGCTCATGTTAATTCCGGGCTTATATACAATATTAAAATCATACTCTTGCAATATATTCCACCACCGTGCTACTCTAGGCAACATATCTCTTTTTTCGAAAGTAGCCCTAACAGAATTGCAATCCGTAACTATAGTGAATTTAAGTCCCAATAAGTAAACTCTAAATTGATGGACGGATGTGACCACAGCTAGGGTTTCTAAGTCATATGATGTAAACCGAGATTCTTCAGGAGAAGTTTGTCTGCTGTAGTAAGCGACTGCACTGAAAGGGCTATCTTTGTTGGGCCTTTGCATAAGAATTCCAGCTATACCTAGTTTTGAAGCGTCTGTATGAACTTGTGTTTCATAAGTTGGGTTATAAAATGTTAGTACTGGGCGTTTTACTAGTTCAGATTTAAGTGAGACAAATGCACTTTCCTCATCAGTTCCCCAAAACCATTTGGAACCCTTTTTTAGAAGTTGTGTCAAAGGTCGAGCTATTGTAGAAAACCTTCTTATAAACCGCCTAAAGAAACTCGCTAACCCAATAAACTGCCTTACTGTGTGCTGATCAGTAGGACGGGGAAAATTCTCTACGGCGTCTATTTTTTTCTGCCCAGGTCTGACTCCAGTCTCATTCACTTCAAATCCTAAATAATCTATGGATCGTTTAAAGAAGTTACATTTTGACAATTTTAATGTTATTCCCGAGGCCCTAAATAACTCTAGAGTACTTTGCAATTTCTCTAGACCGTCTTTAACTGACTTAGATGGTATTATAACATCGTCCATATACGCAAATGCGTCTTTGAAACGTGCGTTACCCAATATTTTGTGGATTGCTCTCTGGAATACTGAGGGAGCATTAGAAAGACCAAAAGGCATTCTATTGAACTCGAAATGCCCATCTGGAGTCACAAAAGCTGTTAGATGTTTAGATTCGTCTGACATAGGGATTTGATAATACCCAGACGCAAGGTCAAGAGTCGTGTAGTATTTGAATCCCGACAAGTTGTCCAACTGATCATCGATCCTCGGTAGGGGATAATGTTCTTTTACCGTTTTTTTTATTTAAAGCCCTAAAATCTATACAAAGCCTATAGTCTCCAGTCTTTTTTTTTACCAGTAAAATTGGTGACGCATAATTAGAAAAAGATGGACGTATAATGTCAGAATCTTCTAACTCTTGAACCATTTCCCTCACAATAGCACGCTCTGAATGAGAAAGTCTGTACGGCCTATATACTACAGGAGTTGTATCAGCAAGTTGGATATCCATAACTGTATCTTTTAAACAACCTAATTCCTTTGTTGAAAAAGCAAAACAGTCCCTAAAGTCAGTCAGAATTTTTTTTAATTTACTTCGATCATTTTCATTTAAATCATCATCCACGTTTATCATTGTTTCGTCTAATGCGAGGTTGGGGGTATGTTCATCAAC
Organism: Xanthorhoe designata; assembly: GCA_963582015.1. Lineage (NCBI taxonomy): Eukaryota > Metazoa > Arthropoda > Insecta > Lepidoptera > Geometridae > Xanthorhoe > Xanthorhoe designata. The sequence continues at coordinate 9,200,480 of OY757038.1, forward strand.
CTTAAAGATCCTATTTACGTCAAGCGTCTCTACTTCTTTTATAGGAAGAGCACGAACTATCAGAGAATCTTTCTTCAAAATTTTACAGGGGACTGAACCTTTAATTACAACCTGGCCATGCCCATCTACTAATGTTATTAGACTTTGCAATACTTCAAAACCCTTTTGGTGCTCTTGACTAATGCTGGATTCGATGAGTAAATCCCCACTGTAATTTGGAGTTGAATATACGTTAACACCAATGCAGGTTTTAACTTCAGTATCTTCTGTTACATGTAAAGAAATTCGTCTCAAGTCTGGCTGTGATCTTGTTACTAGTGTCAGAGAATCATGTGTTTTTAAAACAACTACATGGCTTTGTTCCGTGAAAGTTTGCCCTAACAATAAAGGGACCTGCAATAAGTCGTCAGGGACTATTAAAGCGGTTAGTTTTGCCTTAACAGTATCAACTTCTACCTGGACCTCACATTTACCAATACAGTTCACTACTGAATTACCAAAACCTCTCAAAACTGGTAAGTCATTTGTAACCCATTGTGTGGTTAGCATTCGTGCTGTGGATTCTCTGAGCATAGAACACTGGCTCCCAAAATCAATGAAACAATCTAAACTGTGATCGTTCACAAAAGCAGGTTTAAAATATTTTATATCATTGTCTTGTTCTTGAGAAATCCGCAAAACAGTTTTCGGGGTACCATCTTTCTTAAGAGGGCAATCATTTCCTAAATGTCCAATTTGTTTACAAATTTCGCATCTTATTAAAGGTTTAGAACATCTAAAATGTGGATGACCCTCTTCTTTACAATTATAACATTTCATTGGTTTACGTTCAACGTTAATATTAGATATCTTAGTGGATAACCTACTACGCTTATTGTCAGAGGAGCTTGCCTGCAAAATATTTCCTTTATCGAGTTTCTTATTTAACTTTACGCTTTTGAGGTACACTAATAATTTTTCAGGTTCCGAGTATTGGGCTGCTTCAGCGCTAGTTCTAATCGAACGGTCTTCAATCCCAAATAGAATACAATCGATCGCGTTTTTTCCAGTAATTTTACATCGGTTTAAAAAGTTAATTTTTTCGTAGTAGTACTCTTCTAATGGTTCCCCAAAACGAGCCTTGCATGCAAGCATCTCTGACAACAGCTGTGCGTAATTTTCATCGCTAGGAAAAGCGGAATGTAGTTTGATTTGCCATTCAGACCAGGAAAACATCAAACTAGGCAAACTATGGTACCACTGTTGTGCTAAACCTGTCAGCTTAGGCAAGGCGTAGTGAATGGTTTGCTTTTCTGACCAATTATAAATTTCAGCACATTCATTAACCTTTAAAAGCCACATTTCAATAGTTTGGTTTTTCTTAGATGGATCAAATTCCGGGACTACATTTAACGTTGGAAAGCGTTCGCTTTTATTATTTTCAGGTTTCATGGTCTGAATAAGCTCCTTAAACATTTCAAAAAACATTTTGTTAGAATCTGTTGGCATCTGATTCCGAGGTAAATTATTATTTAAAATTTGCTCACCGGAGTTAGACGCAATACCAGTGCTTCGAACAGAGCGAGCTACGCTTCGTTCTCGAGTACGGCTTCTGGTGCGGTATTCTCGGCTTCGATCCCGGCGGCGTGCTCCAGCATCAGGCAGTCTACTACGACTGCGGCTGCTCCGTCCGGTAGCTACGTTGTGGATCCGGCATCGGCTGCGCCCCCTGCGGTGTGCGCCCGCATCAGGCCGCCGGCTCCGGTTGCGGCTGCTGCGCCCGGTGACCACGTCACGGACCCGGCTACGGCTGCGCTCCCTGCAGCGCTCCTCACCATCTGGCAGCCGGCCACGGCTGCTACGTCCGGTGTGCACGCTGTTTAATCGGCTGTGGCTGCGCTCCCTGCAACGCGCTCTAGCATCTCGCAGCCGACTGCGGCTGCTACGTCCGGTGACCACGTCGTGGGGCCGGCTACGGCTACGCTCCCTGCGACGTGCGGTTTCAGCTTCAGGAAGCCAGCAGCTGGCCGGTAGCTCTGGGGTACCCTCTCGTATACTATTGTTGGTATTCATGGTCCTGTAAATAAATAAAAAGCAACAAGAAACTGGTTTTTTTTTTATATATACCTACGTAAACATTTAATAAAGTTAGGTGTATAAATTATAACCAACCATTGAAAAAGTAAAAGAAAAAGGTAGAAGATTACTTTCTGATTTAGGTAGGTACTTAATTATCTTTTATAAGCTTGGTTCGGTTTTACAATAATATTCATCACTTTCTTAAACAGCACTATCGATTCAATTTATGTAGTAAATAAAACAATTTGAACTAGCTTAAAGGGCGTTTGTCAAACGCTTATCTACGTAGGTACAAAATTTCATTTTTCGTAACGATTAAACCTTGTATTTTAAAATTTTATAAAATTAAAACTTCGTAACATTAAAACTTTTCGCATATAAATCATTCATTAGTCAAGGATGTACGTACCCGTATTTTTGTAGGCGTAGGGTTTCACCAAGATCATTCCTCCAGGAACAAATTTTCTTGATGAATTGTCACTTCTGATCTGTAGACTAGCAATTAAAACACGGTTCTTGATGGATATTCAGTTTATTATCTTTACACAACTTCACTTTACAGTAACTCCACGAATACTGACGATTCAGACCATCGCCTGTTTCCAAGTAAAAGATAACCCGCAAAACGGAACAAACAACATCAATAGCGTTAGTATTAATATTTACTTGGAAACGTATAAACAATGTAAAAATATGAAATGATATCTATAAAAATAATTAGAAATTATAATAATTATTAAGTTGATTAGTATTACATTTGTAAAATATTCTAAATTAGTATCCTACCGGAAGTCTTTGATTGAGGTGGTTTGAAGTGTTGCTATTGCTTTAATAATTCGAATAATAAATTAAGGGGATTAAGTAGGTAGGTAGGTATGTTAATTACTGGTTGGCTAACATAATTAAATCCCATTCATAATCTTAAAACCATTTTTTTTTTTTTTTTTTTTTTACCAATCAATTAGTTAATTAGAGTTCTACCCCGACTCAAACCAGTTTGTCTTTAATTATTGAAACCGCATCAGTTTTTCTAAAGTTCTTTTGTACAAGTTGGATCATCATGTCCAACTTGTTTGCACTTTTTGCACAATTCATTACAACATACTTATTATATTATGTGCTCATAGCAGCTAAAACATTTAATTTGTCTGTTAGGGTCATATTTCCTTACACATCTAATTTGTCATTGGACAAATTACTTTCTTATTAATATTTTGAGTAGGTAACATTTTGTGCACCTATGTATCAATTGGTCTTATTCATTCTTATTCATAAAGATATTTAATATATATTCAAAGAATGCCTTTTTTTTTTTTTTTTTTTTCTTGCCACTCTTATGTCAATGAACAGAGGTAGAAACAGATCCAATATCCATTTTAGCAAAAGTAGGGGTTACCAAACCAATATGCATTAAGGCTTCGGCGCTGTACGAGTTCCCCATACAAACGTAATACCATAACCATTTAAAATTTGAGCATATCTTCAGCATAGTATGCTATTATTCGTATAAGGATAGCTTTAATCTAGGTTTCTGTCAGAAGCTTTTTTCAAAATACTTAGCTAAAGTGAAATTAAACCGAATCGTATTTTGCATATTTTTACATCATAGAAGACATGTTTTCTTAATATTTATTTAGTATTAAACACTAGAATATTTTAAGTTTCCTTCTGTAAGAAACGTAGCTTATATGGTCTAGTAACAGAAAAACAACACTGTGTGAAGAATAAAAACAATTTTCAGTCATCATTTTTGGGACTACGGGAGACAAGCAAATTCCTTGCAAAATAGCCATGCATTTACATTTAATACATTTTTAACCTTTTCTAACAGTGCGTCTGTGTGCGTGTGTCACGCACGCTCACGCACACAGATGCAAAATGACAAGCACACCAAGACTTTATCGTGTGTCGATGTTTGAACGCGCGGGAAATTGAATTTTGCCGAGCCACGTCGCCGGACCCTTAAGGGGGTTAATCTGAGCTTAAAGCGACAAATAAATATACCTAAGACCTTTCAATACAACTACTAATAAAGACCTAATTTCTGTTCGGTGAACGAATTCTACAGAGAATACACTTTTGCTGTGCACTTTGCATTCGAGACTTAACATGTCGCCTACGCCTCCTGTCTCTTAAGCTGAAAGCTAACATTGAGCGCAATCGCCGTTCGCGCACATCCCTCGAGATACCTTTGTTCAAGTGCTGCGAGAACGGAACCGCCTGCCTCTTGTACGGGGCACATGTCTCGTAGTTGGTCGGGACAGAAGCGGCAGTGGACCTGGTGTCATCCTGCGTCTAATGTCGCCAAGTACACAGCATCCCATAATTCAACCAACACCTGTGTATTAAAACGACCTTCATTACACCACTCGTATGAATAAGTGGCCAACTCTGGTGACGGGGTTTTTAGGCCGCCTAAAGGTCTCTGTCACGGCTTAACGACTCTAAAAGCCGGGGCCGACAATTTAACGTTTCCTCCAAAGCACGGAAACGCTCAGCTGTTGATGCCACTTGCTGAGACCCATTCACGTTGTGACCGCTTAGACAGAACTTCGACGATCTATCAAGACGGTGGCAAGCTTAGCCACCAGCACATCGCCACTGTAACATAACATAAACATTGTTTAATTAACATCTACAAATATGAGGGAGAAACTCAGGAACAAGACCTTTTCCGAACATACCAATTTCGCAACGATTTAAATCTTTGTTCGCAATTACAACAAAATCTCATCTATAACAAACTGTGTTCATGGCATACATCATCAAAGAGCATGTAATAAATACTACGTACATCATCTGCAATAAGCAATTATTACTTAGGTACATACTGCACCACAACACTGAGGTTGTCATCAAAGTATAGGTACATCGTAGTGGTGGTTATATTCTCTTTTTACATTACATTAGCATGTGGTTACTTCTTTACGATTATTATACGGTTTCTTCTCGCTAAAGACTTAGCTAGCTGAACTGACCTGTTACTGTTGGTATAACGAAAGAATAAAAATATAACAGAACCAGTCACACAATTACCTATGAATTGTGTTCATCTTCGTAGTATTTTCCTTCATTTTAACTTATTAAAATCATAAAATTTAATTCCAAATTTACTTCAGTTAACCACTTGAACGTCCAGCGCGCTCAGCGCAACGAGCGACTTACGTCCCAGTTTATTCGCCGCGAGCGTGGCGTGACAAGCTGCGCGATCTTCCCGATAAAATGATTTATCACATAAAAAGTACTAAAGCGATAACAAAACAAAAAATTACGTAATGTCCGTTATTAAATAGCAAATAAACTTAAATAATAATATGAATCATCGTACCTACATTTTCGTAGAATAAAAAATGATCAAACAAAGGATGGTAGCATTTTTAGACTGTTTTGTTACTTTAACTGTTTTGCTCAATTAATCAACTTTAGAGTGTAGGGGAATATGTTGTTTTTACTCTTATTTCACGCATAAAATCTAAGGAAAAATTACATATATAACAATCCTAAAAATACACAATAAATCAAAAGAACTTACGACTTATTTGCAGCACGGCACAAACGTTCTCTCGCTCTGACGTCAAAATATTTTTTTTTGTCGTAATTTTTATTGCCAGGTATGGGATTTTTTGGTAGAAATTGGTTGGTAAAGGTTCATAGTACCATCTAGTATCGAGGGGTAGCAACTTAGAGGCACAGATAAAAGATAAATCGATCGACAAATGAGCTAAAAGTCTGTGGCCATTTTGTACCATGGACGTAAGCTGGGGTAAACGTTTGTGGCACTTAGGTACCACGGGACGTTCAAGTGGTTAACGTAATACCGCGTATAATTTTGTTTGATAAACTCACACAGTAAACAAAACCACAGAATGCAAAATCAAGCCATCAAGCAATCATTTTGTATTTTATTTTTACTAACCATAGATAGATAAAGACAATTAATTAATGTGAATCGACATATCGATTTAGTAAGCAGCCATCTAGTGTGAAGTAGCACAAACATTATTTTGCGATTTGACTAACCGAGATTATCTGTGACGCATGCAGCGTCATCTAGTGACGAATAGCGGAAACATTATGCCAATAACATTTGAATCAAAATAATTATTCTAATCTAAAACAGATTGATAATGATCATTTAGGTACTCAAGACAACACAATTATTTTATTTTTAAATTGTGTATTTTTCTAGAAAACTGTTTTAGGCTCACCTTTATTCACCAACATTCACTTTGCAATACAAACCCACATATCCAATACAAAACCGAGCAATGGCGCATTTTCATCCCAATTTCTGAATTGTTAAACTCCATAAATGAATGAAACACATAAATACTTGTTCTGAAACATACAATCATAGTTTATTTTATCTATCACATAAACATATCACTTTTACAACACTTTGCATTTACACTGGAACGATATCTATAACAAATTATCCTTATTTTCCTTTAGCACAGTTTTACAAAAAATCCCATTGGCGCCATAATATCTGTCTGTCTTTTTCTACCAGTGTTGCCACTCTTTCAAAAAGAATTACTGAACATCCGTTCTATAAAAATTGCCATTTAACATATTTTAGTTGCATCTCTTTTCTCATAACTACTAACTAATTATTCAGTCTTCCTTTTCTTACAAATCCAACAAACCTTATATTAACAATCTAACACTATTAACAAAAGTTCATTTAGGTACTTTTACAAAATATACTTTTTAACTAAAACTTGCACTATTATATATATATATATATTATATATTATTATATATTATATTATTTTATTTTATTATTATTATTATTATGTTTGTCAAGTTTTACCATCACGGGACTATGGAGTCCCGGACCTTTGGTAGGCATGCATGGGGCCAAAGCCAACACACAGAGGCCCTTTTGACAGTTTTGATATTTTTGTGATGGAGACACATACCGGTGACTACCCTGAATAACACAAGGAATGCATCCAAAGGCAGTCCTCGGTCTGTGCAGGACTATTAAAAATGTGGGAAACTACTACTGGGCTATGGGGGTGGGATGGTAGTGGACTGGTTACCGGGGAACTATGGGGACTATGGCACCCGCCGACACAATGTTAACAAACATGTATAAAATGGCGGGCGGAGACTCGCCAACTCACAACTGGGCCCCCCAAAATAGTTGCACATGTCGCAACAAGGGGGCAACATGACGTGAGTAGCTAGAGGGTGGTTGAGATGTTACCGGGTTTTAAACGACGATCACGAGCTCCCTGAGGGTCCAGCTTCACGTGCCCACTCACCACTTACGTAACACCGCCAGCCCCCGAGCAATGCTCTAGCGACTCCACTCCGTCCGGCCAGTGAAGGCAACACGGAGGTGGGGGACCTGTTCCTCGTCAGTGTTCACTCCGGCCGGCCAGTAAAGGCAAGCGGAGGTGAGGAACGGTGACCTCCCCCAGGAGCACGGGTCGGGTTCGCGGGGTCGCTACTCCCCGTCACCTCGCCTCAAAGGTGCCCTATTATTATTATTATTATTTTATTATATTATTTTACAAAATATACTTTTTAACTAAAACTTGCACTATTATATATATATATATATATTATATATTATTATATATTATATTATATTATAGGCCCTCTACTCTACCGTGACGTCATGCTCTCGTAAATTGGCAATTCTGGATGTCACCAAAACTTAACTAAACTAAATTTGACAGCAATAATAATAAAATTAAAGCATTAATACACAATAATGTGTAAATTGTGTATTATTAATTTATTTTAGAATAGTATAAAACATGACATCTCAAATTCCCGTCAAGTTCGTCAAAAATCAATCAATGTCAAAACTATTTCTTGTGTCAGTGTCAAATCGATTATGGATTAGATTAGTGTTAGGTGGATGGATTTTGTTTTTACGTTTACGTCTTCTTCTGTGGTTTACGTCGTCTAGTCAAAAGAAAGAATAAAAAGAAAATAAGAAACTAAACTATCTAAATCAAAATATTCTTTGAAACGGATTGATTGTCTCTTTTTCTTATTAGAGACGAAAACACAGGACACTTAGTTCGCCTGTCCAAAATAATTGCAAAAGCAAAATAAATATGGGCAATTGGAAGCTCGAAGTAGGCCGGATGGCCATGTATACCTCGTTCCCGGTAGCGCTTTTCTTTATTTTCAACCAGCCGAAGTACTTTGAGGAATGGGTCACCAACACCAAGCGCCAGATTTTCCCTCCAGAAAATCAGAAAGATCGAGAGGATATTCAGAAACTCATTCAAGACATGAGGAAAAAGCAAATGCGTGCTCTGGAAGGCGAATAATTTACTAATATATAACTTATTAATCGTAGTTCTAATATTTTTCCATAGGCTTGTTATTAAAAAAGTTTGTAATCATTATCACAGATTGTTTCTTTCAGGCTATTCATCCATTTTTTCAGCAAACTGTAGTACCAAAGTTCCTAGGTAATAATTTATTACCATGTGACTTATTGAATTGTTATAAATCTTGAATTTCAAACTAATTATGTAGGTGTAAAAATAAATTAAGTAGGTATAGGCCTTTGCCCTGCAGTGTGATGGCTAAATAATAATAAGAAAGAGAAATAAATGGTGATCTCATTAGATAACTTTTTATTGAAAATCTATTTCATAATTTAATCAACTTTCAGTCTTTTTTGTTTTATATGGTAACTCATAACAACACCCACAAGGGTAGACAACAAAGAAGCATAAATAACATAGGAAATTCCATAGAATTGTCCAATAAAACCAGCAACCATAGGAGCAACCACACCAGACAATGATCTTACACTATTTGATGCACCAATCAGAGTGCCTCTATGGTCACCATGGCTTCTTTTCAAAATCATTTCTAACGTTATTAACCTACCCATAGCATTACCAACAGCTAGAGGTATCAACCACATTGTATAAACGTAAACATTGAATGATGATATCAAACCAGCTAATGAAGAACTCATTAACAAAAATACATGGAAATTTCTTTGGCTGTAATCCTTATCGTGAGGATAGAAACTATTAATAAAACCCATAAAATAACTTGATAATGATCCTATGACTCCCTGGAACGAGATTATGTAGCCTACATATTTTGGAGAGAGGGTATATTGCGTTTTCAGATAGAGACCATAGTTGGAATAGTAAACTCCCATTGCAAACCCTACCAAACCCTTCAGTAAGAAGACATCCCAATAGTGAGACCATTCTATGTTATACAGCTCAATAAAAGATTCCTTGAGACTGCATGTTACGGAATGTAGGATGTTTGTTGTTGATTTATTTCTAGGCTTCCTTCTTGTTTTTCGTTTAGTTGCTTTCGGTAGTAAATATACTAAACCTGAAAAGCAAATAAAAAATGCTTAAAACAAAAGAAACACTATTCATAACAGCAAAATCGACCACATTTTAGTAATCCTTACTATTAAGCAATTTCAGCAATAAATTATTTTAATTAAATACTTACTAAGATTATTTTTTAAATCTCACCTGCATTTATAACAAAACAAATTCCAACTGTAGTTGCTATAAATTTAAACCCATGTTCTGGGTAGTCCTCTAATATATGCCCCCCTATAACTGGACCCAAGGTGATGCCAGCTCCAGAAATTGCCATCATCTTGCCATATATTTCCCCCTGTTTCTGCTCATTAGCTTCATAATCTGCCACCATTGCCTTTGTCAACATTTGTGTTTGCTTGAACAGTCCTGAAAATAGGATAAGTGGATGAAAGTAGGATTAATGCATTTTCATCATCATAGCCTAATTTAGAATAAAACTGGGCATAGGGGTCTTAGACCATCATGTAACTGCCAAAGTAAGTCTTACCAAGAAAAGCCCTGACCACCAAAATTACATTTATTGAACTTGTAAGTCCAGTTACAGTATACGCAACACTACAGAAGAGTAATGTCATTATTAAAATTGTTTTTCTTCCTTTCAAATCACTGAGGCTTCCCTGAAATTAATAAAATGGTAAAGTCATTGGATAGGCAGTTTATTTCAACAGAATTCATGGTAAGATTGGCAAGCTGTTCATCTTTTAACAACTAACACTTGAATCCTGAAACACTACTGTAAGTGGTGCTTATTTTTGACATTATTAATTCATTATTGATGTTTGCCTATAGATACCAATCTTAAGAACGATTCAAATGGTGAACTACCCTTTCAGTATTTGGCCATAAGGCTGCTTGAAACTTGATCTTGTATTGTACTTGCACATTGCTGGCCAGTAGGTAGGTACATTAAGTATAATATTATTTTAAAATGGTTAGTGCCATACTATCAGTGGTCCTGAGCCTAGTTGAAATCCTGCATAGATGGAGCCAAGTAGTCCAACATAGATGTGGTTCCCACCCATTGCACGCACATGGCCAGGCACTAGTGGTACTATAAGCCCAACAGCAAGAAGATCCTGTTAATAAAAGGAAATAAGTACGTTTTTTGTTCATCTAAATTGTAACTACTCGGTTAAAACCTCTAGGTACAAATCTACCTAGAATAATACTTTGTTTTAAAAGATTGTGTATGGTAGTAAGTAGGTAGGTTATTTTATCTGTGGTAGGTACATAAGTATGTACTTATTTAAAATGATAATTATGTTTATTGAAATCTTGCTTCAACAACTAGCCATTATTTGGGATAGACTAATTTATGACCCTAATCACTTCTTTAGTAAAGAAGAACTTAGATATTGGTTAGTAGTATTAGTAGTGAGGCAGCAGGTTAAAGCTAAGTAAAGGTGATGTTATCCTAAATAATTAACTCCACTGATAAGTGATAAAACTTACCAAAAAGGCAACTGTTTGTAAAAGATAAACAGAAAAAGGCATTGTTGTTCGTATTTTTTAGCTTGAAAACTGTTTGTTGTTTGGTCTTAAATCACATACTAGGTACTATTCGGAGGACCATTACATATAGCCTAAAGTAAAGGATTTAGTTTATTTTATTTTAGTTATTTTCATTTTTTTGTGCTACTCATCATCATTGAATTTTTGAAAAGTAATTATTTATTTGCGGATGTGGAACATTGTGTTCCGCATTCCGCAGAATTCCGCTTCCAGTTTGGACTAAAAGCGATAATTTAAGCATAATAATAATCCAACCCTCTACTTGACACTGATTGACACTGACAGTGACACAGCAGTGAGTGTGACAATTGTGAAAATCATTGTTTTGAAATAATCATGGCAGTTGTTTATGCCGACTTTCAAGAGCGTCTTAAAAAATCTTCATTTTCAAGTAGATTTATAATTATTTTTAAGGTTTTTACCGATATTTATGTATTCTAATAAACCCACATTAAAAAAACATAATAAAAAGTTACGAAAATGTGATTTTTCTTCTCCACTGCAATATTAGTGTTGCCAATAAAAGCCCCTTAGATCTATTAGAAGTTTTTGCTATTATATGGCCCTTTTCAATTTGTGGTATTTTGATTTGATATTTTTGTAGTAAGTTAATTATTATAATTAAATCATGTAAAGAAATTCAAAATTAATGTACCTACTTAAATTAAAATATTATTTACAGAAAATACTTCTATGTAAAAGCACCATTATAGTAAAAGTTATAATTATAAAAATGGCAATACCAATGCGACGTTTTCAATGTCATGTCAAAGATCATGTGTCATGTCATTGTCATGTTCTATTTTGGCTAGATGTTAGGATGTTCTGTGGCGATGTTACGAACTTAATTCCACTTAATTCCTACAGGCCTACTTTTTAATGATTTATTTGTAACGTCGGTGTATATAAATATTTTTTTTGATGATATGGTTCGACTTCTGTGGATTGTGTAGGTATATATTTTTTTTACACTTAGACGCGAGATTTTTATGTGAGCTAAAACAATGTATGCCGAACTGCCATTGTTCTTTCATTGACATTATCTTTCCTTCTTCTGATGAAATTTTTGGTTGATTTTTGGTTGGCTTCACGGTCGGTGATCTTAGAACAAAAAATTTTGCCTATAGTTAGTCTGTGGGTCACAATCCAATTAAAAGCCAAGACGGAGGCCTTTAGGCGGCCTTAAAACTCCGCCACCAGAGTTGGCCACTTGCTCATACGAACGAACGAATCCAAATATGACCACAGAGTACTATTGTATATCTGAAATGACAGTTCCCTCCCCCTTCCTTCATACTTCTTTCCTGTCCGACCCGGACGCCATCTATTATGTAACGAAACGATACGATAACCGCCATTGTTGTTCCACATCTTTACAGACGTTGACTATGACATGACTTTGACTTGAATTATTTTGACATGGTAGTGGCTAAATGCGTGGCAAAAGCCGGCGGGCGAAGCCAAAATAAAGAAGAAGAAGAAGAAATTTTTGGTTAGTTAGGGTTGGAACTTGGAATTAATTTGTTTTGTTTGCAATTTTGCATTTGGCAGGCACAAAAGAGAATAAAACCACTGGCTACGTTTAGCAAGCAGTCTTGGCTCAAAGAGTAAAATAATACTACGAAAACTGGCTCCTCGCTCACTCTGCCAGTTCACCCTTTACAATTTTATTTACTTTGTAGGAAAAACAATTAGTAGCCGAGCCGTAGGTTCATCTGGGTTCATCATCCAAAACTCGATCATTGTGAAAAGACAAAAAAAAGCAAACTTTAGTTTTAGTAAAGTACAGGATATTTACTACTCATATTTTTCAACAGAACACTGCAGTTGTCTTGAGAAGTACCTTCGAAATTTATTTTCATTGAATTGTGCTTCATTTCGAAAATAACTGCATTACTTACATAAGAACGGACAAAATGGAAAATACTCGAAAAATTGTAAGTAGGTACTTATCATAATCATTTTAGTAAGTACGTATTCATAATATTGGAAAAACATTTGTAACGCTTTGAGAGACATTTAAAAATGTTAGATCTGATTTTCAGGTTCTAAGCAGCTTCAAAAAATTACATCGAACTAGTCTCAAAGTATTTGCTGGTGACTTAAAGGCAATAACTGCAGCAAGACTTAAAATAAATGAGGAATATTCTAAGAATAAACAAGTGAAAGATGAAGAATCTATTAAAGCTGTGAGTATGTAGGTTTTCAAACAAACTTTAGGTACCTATTATTTTGATAAGGGTTCTTAGCATGTTCAGTGCCTGCAATGCATCGGAAACCTCCTTCTGAGGACTCTGCATTGACAGTTGAAAATGGCCTGCAACTCACATTATGCTGAGTAAGGACCCTTTCGCAGAGACATAGTTATATAATAATATAATAATAATAATATAAGCTTTATTTTTCAACTTACACACTATTACATATAAATACACATTAGAATTTCCTTGAATTATAATAAATATTAAAAATTATAGTTTCAATTTACTTAAAATATAATGTTACGTAGTTTTTATTTGTGTAAGGACCGCTTTTGCGGTAAAAGCCTCCTCCAGCTGCTTCCACTTTTCCCTGTCCCTGGCTGTTCTACTCCAAGTAGGTTGGAGTAGGACATAGTTATATATACCTTAGTTATTAATTGTGGTTTTTGTTATTTAATATGTCTTGTTGCGAATAAAATTATTATCTATCTATCATCTATCTATCTACTTGACAGGTTCTTCTTTGAATAACAACTTTTTTTTTTCAGATGGTAAAATTCAGTGAAGAAGTGGAAAGAGAGTTGAAAACTCAGGTCATTCAAGCACAAGAAATAAAACCAGGTGTATTTGGTATGTTTATTTTTGTCAATGATTGGTCGACCAAGGACATTTTAAGATAATTGTTTTTGTTTAATTGAACAGCGCAGAACCAGGTTAAGTTATATGGCGTTTACAAAAGGAGGCCTACACCCAGCTGTGGGTAGGTACCTATGGCTGTTGATGATGATGATAATGATGAAATCATTTTTCTATTTGATGAAGTGATTTTACAAATTTACCTAACTCTGAGTAAAGTTACTTAACTTAAACTGGCTTTCACCTTCACTTCATGTATCTGTGTGTGACATTGTTAATTTATTATACCTACCTACATATAGTATTTGATCATTTTTATTTCTTTTACAGAGGCTAAGATAACTGAAGATACTTTAAAGCTTGTTAATGTTCCCTTTAATGACCAAGCAATACCAGATGATGGAAACCTTGCTGATGGACCTAGGCCATGCTGTCAAGATCAGCCTAAGACTATATAAGTTTAAGTGGGTACCTATGCATATTTATGTTATGAATTAATAAATAAGTAGAAAAATATCATAGTGGTAAGTACAACTAAAATCCAAGTAGACAGGTCAAAAAAACTACGATTGTGCTAGCAACTGTTAAGTTTACTTATTTTGTTACTGTTTGACAAAAAAAATATAAATAATTAATGAAAGACATAAGTTATTTTACTTCCAAAACCCAATAATGCTACAATGTAGGCAGGTATTTCCTGTTTTGCTCATAATTTTCAGCATGTTTGATGTAAACATAGCGTAGAAACATAGGCCATTAAATATTTATAAAATCATGAACACCGGACAGAATGGCAAAGAATGGAGGAGACCTACATTTTCGCTCATTGAAAAGACACAAAATTAAATAATTTAATATAAGTAGTTAAGTACCTATTATTGTTTATTATTTTTTACTTTATTTCGGAATTAGGCCATCTGATACAAAAATTAGGAAATAAACATCAGAAATAATAATAAATATTACAGGGTTAGTGACAATGGCCAAGAATGAAGGGAGGAGGCCAAAGTGCATGGAGGAGGCCTACGTTTTCGGATTTCGCTCAGCGAAAAGTCAAAATCTAAGAAAATGATCCATTTTCTTTAAAGCAAAATTTAGTTTTGGTTTTTTGATAAAAAAAAATTGCGACAAAGAATTTGGAACAAAATAGAGTTTGACTGTGAGTTTCATTCATTCATCATACAATAGTACTCTGTGACTGTGAGTTATGTCAATGTCACTAAAAACGTCACCGTCATCACGCCAGATGTCAAATCAATACCATACAATCCCAAACATTGTGCGATTTGCGATTTTTAGGTTTGATTCGAAAAAACAATATTCTGGTCTTTTTAGAGGCTTGGAATTTTATTTCAGGCCTACAAAATGTTATCTAAAACGCTTGTATCCAGGGCTATTCTCCTAAGGTCATTAAAAAATGCTGCTGATAATCTGAATCAAACGAAAAGGAACGCTGGACATGGGTAAGGTGTTATGTCATTCATTTGAAAAATACTGAAACTACCTATTCTAAGTACTAATTAGACTTCACTTACAGATTTTTGGCTTGATTACAGCCTAAATGTACTGCAAACAGTGCGGTGTAGTATCATGTACCTAATACTTATTTATTGGAAACAAAAATTTGATGAGTCCTAGTAACTAAAATACATGGGATTGCTCTTGTAAAAATATTATTGATTCGATTATACTTAGTGAGACTCGACCTTGAAGAGTGTCTATTCTGTCTAACCTCTGACCCAGAAGAAGTTTCTCCAGATGGATCTAAACATTAGCTTTACCATAATTGCTGTCATTTTTACTTATTAGTTCCTATCATGTATTAAACTTTTGTTTATTTCAGAGTGTGGTCTTATCGCATGCCACCTCCTCTGCCATCTAAGAAGACGATATACCTGGCAGAAGGAATTGGCGCAGTAGCTTGGTGGTGGATCTTTTACCACATTTTTACCGAGCATGAGCATATCACTGTAAGTACCTACCATTTAATTTTAGTATCAGTACAAATAGCACTCACAGAATGGTCAAATATTTTTTTTTATTAAGTAGTAATTTTATTATGTACCAAGCTCCAGTCCCTAGGGAAGTCTTGTTCAACATTTTTAAAAGAGTTTGATCCAACAAATAGTTTTTTTTAAACCAATACTAAATTATATCAAAATAAGTACCTAGGTACTATAAATACTGTTCCACATACAGCTGAATGTACAAATGCAGGAGACAGATTGCAGTAAAATAGAAAACAAACAAAATCCTAATATGATTAAAATTAAATGGTAAAATTTTTTCAGGGTGAATGGCCGTATGTAGACCCCATCACTTGGACTGATGAAGAACTTGGTATCCCACCTGATGCAGTAGGCCCCCTCAAGAAGTAATAAATAAAATAATACAATGCACTGTAGTTTATAAATTGTTAAAAATAAATTATTATTGATCATATTGATTTCATTAATTAGGTAGCTACCTATTATGTGCTGGACTTTCCAATCGTTGGCCTTATCATCTCATGTAGATGTATAAGGCCAATGATGATGATTAGTATATGGTTATAGGTTATATATGATAAAGGTCATACATACATAAACTTAAACTATAAGAAAGAGAGTCAGGAGAACAGGGTTAACGCAAACCTTGTAATTACGGGAGCACTAGTTTTTTTAATGATTATGATGCATGTCCCTACAGTGTAACCCTTTGTTGGGTGTCTATATTAAATATATAAATTAATTCCTACTTTATAAAACATGCACACATATGTATCACGAAGTTTACCTTATCAGTTTTCCCGCGACCATGGCTGGTGCAATCTGGTCGAAACATCGGGCGAATATTAAAGGTAAAATTAGTGATATATGTATATACCCGTTTGCATATGTTTTATAATGTGTTCTGATGAATCGCGAAACTCTAAAAAAGACAAATTTCTGAAAATGTTAGAGATACAAACATGTTATACAAAAGTACTCTGTGGATACAAATAAGTTCTGTGAGTACGAAACCTTCTGTGTGTGAGTCGGACTCGCACTTGACCAGTTTTGAGCCAGGTTTGAAAACAGCGCCATCTATGAATGAAGTCAATATAAAAACTCGAGATTAGCATTTTGTACCTAAATTTAAATATTATTTGGGAAGGAATCTTATTAAAATATTGCTCAAAAATACATTTGTAATTTACTTTTCTACGTTTTCGTTTGTGTTAGAAGCACGAAGATTCGAAAATTTTGTTAATGGTAGAATACAATCACTTTCTTTGCTAGGTTGTGAATTTTGACAACAAAAAAAAGTTGACATAAATCAAATGAATTCATCAACGCCGCACGCTTGCTCCCGTGTTTCTCGATCAGGAAATTGATTATAAATTGTGTTTTGTGTTGTTTTGTGATAACCGTGAAATGTGCAGTGAGTTCCAAAATACGTAAGACATAGGATGATGATGTGATATAAGTGAAATGTCTGAAATGGAGACAAATGCAAATCAGAAGGGTGAGTACAGTTCCTTGTCACCAAAGAGCTATTCTTGAGTATAAATACAGTTATTCATGCCTGTGTTTCTTGGGTGCTATGCAATATGGGATTAGCTATTGTACATTTGGAGATCAGCCCATAGGCGTGAAAGTAGGTAATTAAAATTTGTGATAAACATACTGACATAGTTTTGTTCGTCAGAAGATCAAATCGGCTATCTTCGCTTATCACGGAGAATTATCCATGTTTAGTCATTGTTTTAATAAATTATACTACATTTTATGTTACTTATAGGTTGACCTTATAATGGTTAGTATTCCCGTTGTAGTATGAGTCATTGGATTGTTATGATGTCACAATTGTGCACGGTAAATACTAATAAACAAATCCTGCGACGTGCCTTTTTATCATTAGTCAGAATGTGAATATGCTTTATCTAAGATTACTGATGTAAGTAGATGTTGAAAGTAGGAACTTTATATCAAGAAACTCTGACTATGTTAAATGAGGTCATATGTTTTTATTTACAACACAGAACAGATTACAGTTAATTGCCATTTTAAAGGTCTTCAAAACAGTTAATCGACCAAAGTACTTTACTTAAATCCAAATTAAAGAATGATACTTTTTAAAATGTCTAGAGAGTTGTCAAAGACAGGTTTTTACATTTTTTAAGCCTGTTTACGCCAGGCAACCTTGTTATCATTTCTTCAATGGTTCAATCTTGAGCCTAATATGCAGACTTCTTCAAGTAGGAATCAACCTAGTGTCCTTGTTTTTGCCTAAAGCAGTATATTTATCACCATTAGTATGAATGCAGACAGCAATACTGTCGCCCTATTGATATAATCAGTAAATTTGATTTGGGAAAGATTGAGAATTCGGCTAAATTTCCTTGCGAGCTTGTAGAGCTCATTCTGAATATTTATTAATTGTTTTCAATAAAAAACAGACTATTGTTATTGATAGGGTGGCAGAATAGTTAGGTTGTGTTTCTGTGATTCCACATGATTCTGACTTTATCTTTAGTGTTTCAGCTGACCCCATTTTTGTGTTATACTTTAAAATCTGGATATTGTTTGTACGGAGAGTTTTAAGGTGGCCTAAAAATTAAATGACCAACATTTTTCACTACTACCTTATTTGAAGATACCTACATTAGTAATAAATAAATAAGCCTTTTATTTTGACAGTTTTTAACTATGTTTTTAATTTTAAAACTAAGTATATTTACTATTCGCCTAAGTGCTTCTTTGGACAAAGGCCTCCTCCATTTAATTTTTCCATCTTCTTTATGGTCTGCTTTGCTTCCTTTTATGGTTTTTTGTGATCCAGTACATTATTTTTGTATACTGTCAAGTAAACAATCCCTCTTTACTTCTAACTATGAATCATTTCAATCCAGTGCTCATCTCTATTAAATGCCATTTTCAAGATTTGTGATCACCTTCAATATCCACTACCTGCCTTAGATAAATGCTATTGTACTGATGTGCATGAAAAAAACAACAGTATCACTACATTACCTTTATCCTCAAGAACTGGTGGACATTATCTTGAGAAGTTAGCATTTTCTCTTCAGGTTGCAAGCCAGAAGTACGCGATTCATATTTATGATCCACAAACTGCAATTTCGGATCGAAAGTATTGTAGTATAGAAACGCACTACCCACGCCCAATGCTGGCTCGAAAAGTATTATTTCTTTGACTGCCTAAGTAAGTTTGTATGAATGAATAGTGGCCAACTCAGGTGACGGAATTTCAAGGCCGCCTAAAGGCTTCCGTCGTGGCTTAACGACTTTATAAAGCCGGCACCGACAATTTAACATGCCCTCCAGAGCAAGCAAAACTTAAGATGAGAAGAATCTTGTATTTTGTCCACAGTATCCTGCATGGTGAACTATGTGTACGATGCATCGGAGCCGGACGAGTTGACGATCAGGCCGGGGGACGTCCTGCGCGATGTCGAGAGGCTGCCGGGAGGATGGTGGCGGGGCGAGCTGCGCGGCCGTCGGGGCATGTTCCCCGACAACTTCGTGTCGGTGCTGCCCGACACTAATAGCACTAGGTAACTATGAATACCGGACGAGCTGACGATTACACCCGGGCATGTTGAGTTGAGCGTGATGTCAACAGGTTGCGGGGATATGTTTCCCGACTTCTTCATGTCGGTGCTGCCTGACACCAGGTGGCTATGAGTACCGGACAAGATGACGGTTAGGATAGGGAATTAAACACAATCCTATTAATGAGTAATGGTGACCTAGAGATGTAAATACACAAGAGGCACCAGCCTGATGGCCAGATAATATCAAAAAATTGCAATTGGGAGAGAATCGCGCGGGACCTGACTGAGTGGCGTAATAGAGAGGAACAATATATCCAGCAGTGGGTGGGACCAGACTTTAATGATGATGATTTACGATGAGTAGAACGAGCTGACGAATAATTATGTGCTATAAGGCGTTGTGGGGCTGCCGGGGATAACACGCACGAGATTCAAACGGTTGAGGATAACATCTTGCGGAAACCCGCAACACGTCACGTCTTACCTATAAGGTTGTTCAATCTCAGATAATCGTTTAGCTGCTCGGCAATTCTTTAATCACAGCGTCCAGTTAAATATAGACATCGTTGGCCTCCTGACTCTAATTAGACGTAAATAGTTCTAAAAGTTACTAACTGAAGCTACCTAGCCACTTAAAAGTGTGTCACTGTCAAAAGCTTAGTATAGTTCATTACAAATTCAAATGCAGTAAATTAGGCAGTATTAAACAACTTAGCTAAATTAAAACAAATTTTATTTAAAACATGCGTGAAACTGGTTTCTTATGTCATATTATCGGTTGGAGCGAATCTCAGTTTGTTTCGTAAATATTACATTTATTTAAGTATGTCAAAGTTTAGCTTTATCATCTTAATACAGTTAATATTATTCAGATCCTATTATGTATTTACGGGTCCCCACATGATGTTATGCCCAGCGTTGGTAGTTTCAGAAACTTTAGAATAGAATAGAAAAAAATATATTTTCCTTCAACATAAACATGGGTAACATGTATTAATAAATGAAATAACACTTTATTGTACACCGGATATCCATAAAATAAATACTGTACAAGGGCCGGCAATACCGGCTTCCGCTGAAAACTATTTCTTCCAGGCAACCCAGGTAGACGGACATAGGTACTTTTTATACTTACGCCTTTATATGCCCATAGGTACTTACGCCCTTTAGTTACGTTTTTGTTTTATATTTGTTGCCTTATGCCACAGATAAAATCATACTAGTACTTATGCTCTGTCTTTTGTATTTTGATTTGTACCACTTTTGTGTATTGTCAATAAACCTTTTCTTTCTTTCCTAAGAAGTTGGAAGTTAGTAGAACCACAGATAAAAGAATACTAGTAGAACTCACACCTCATGCGTCTAGCTAGCCTTTGCCTCGCTAGGCGCCACTCGGTTGCAAAATATGTGTTATTTACATTTATTATTTGGAGTCGCTTAGACGAGCTTGGGTATGCAAAGTAATTCAAATGACAAAAGACCTAAGACATTTCTGGCATGTATAAGTGAAACCAATGATTTTATTAAACGTTTCTCAGCATTATTGATTAGAAACCGACCAACACAAGTCAAGTATAACTGTTCTACCTACCTTTTTGTTTACATACTTCTTCCTCGCTGGTCTAGCCAATGTGTGCTAACTCAATCAGTGATGTCATGTCTAATGTAATGATTGTATCAAGTTGGACTAACCTACATCACAATGAAGATTATAAGCGTACATTTTGCGTCTTTATTATCAAAACCTTCACGTATATTTCAGATTTAAACTGTATCTGTTTTACTTAAGTACGTACTTGGTGGCTAACTATGCTTCGATAATAATAACCAAGTCCATGACATTCAGAGTTTTACACCTTAAATAAATATTTGCAGATTCAAAATTTAATAACCGCTCCCTTGAGAACAAGCCACACTTTCACTGAAGCAAGGATATTTAAATTAGTCGGGTTTTACTCGCGTTCGCGTACGTGTTTTTCATTGTATTTTATTCAATATAAGAAGTAGATCACAAAACCCCAAACATGTTTATAGGCCTGTTTGAGTTTTCGCTCCTAATTTTGTATAGCTCACTGCGCTTATTAGTGTTTTCAATAAATTCAAGATATTTCAGTATCGGTACCTACCTTTAATCATAAAGTAAATCTATAGTATTTTTGTATGTAACGAATAAACTCAAAAACTACTGGATCGATTTCAAAATTTCTTTCACCATTAGAAAGCTACATTATCACTGAGTAACATAGGCTAATTTATCCCGGTATTCCCACGGGAACGGGAACTACTCAGGTGAAACCACGAGGCACTGCTAGTAAAATATAAAAATAGAGGCCCTTTCAATAAACGAGCTGAAAATTCTCTATTTAGGTATAAATGATACAGATTATGAAAGGCAGTTTTATGTAAACTTAAGGCGAGCCTACCCAGTGCGTCTCTCATCGACGCGGGCATAGCTGAAAAGCTTGTCGTTTCATCCAGCGCAATGTTAGAAAAAGAGGCAAAGCGAAAAGAGAGAGAGCGCCTAAACGGTCGGTTGGCATTCGGTAACTTTCGCCGCCCACTCGCGGGCGGTCGCACGCTAGGCCTGAGCGCTCGGTTGGTTTTCGGTAATTTTCGCCGCACACTCGTGGGCGGTCGGACCTAGGTCGAACGCTAGGCCTGAGCACTCGGTTGGAATTCGGGAACTTTCGCCGCACCCTCGCGGGCAGTCGGATGCTAGTGTGAGCCATCCGAGCATTCATTCTGAGCCATTCATGTATTCATTAGGCCGGCTTTACACCTGTGAGTTTTACTTACGTAAGTCACTTATACTAAGCTACTTACGAGAAATTTTCAAGTGTAAACGATCTCGTAAGTAACTTAGTAAGTGACTTACGTAAGTAAAACTCACAGGTGTAAAGCCGGCCTTAGACAAATATTTTTTTTTTATTATGTACCTAAATATGGTGTGCAATAAAGTATTTTATATCTTCTACCTATTCATGAAAATAATATCGAAAAAAACACAAAAAGTAGAGATAAAATAATTTATTTTGTTTATAAAGTAGCAGTAGGTACTTGATTCCTTTTTTGTTTTGCGAGTCCATTCCTTTTTTTCCTTCGAGCCGAAAGACGTAAACGCTTTTTGTTACCTTTTCGGAAATCTGGCTGAGTGTGATCTGTGGAGTAGGTAATCAGTACTTAGGTAAGACATCGAATTGTTGTTGTTTGAAAAAAATTGCCAGTTTGACATTAGCTACATAAAGGTATTAGGTAGGTACCTATCTTGATAAGTAGGTAATGGAGAAGTTTCCCTTTTATTTTTTTTAATGTGAATAAATAGTCCTAAGCATTTAAATAAAGATGGTGAAAGAATTTTTGGAATATCTTGAAAATGACAAAGTTATTCAACTTTTACGGCGGCTTAAAAATAATAGAATCAAAAGGCTGAGATTTCCGCGTGTGACGTCACTCCATGCGAGACACAGATTATCTTCAATGTAGTATGACAAAATTTCATACGATTCCCGCTTTTCTTCGCCGCGCCGAACTAAAAACATTATTCAAGCTTAGAAGTTTGTTTTTCATTTTTCTTTATGGACATTATGGAAGCAGGGTAGGTATATGCTTGTTTAATATTGTACATTATATACTAACTAAAAAGTGATCTTTTGATGATTTAGTTTAAAAGAATTTTAAACTATCGAATAATCGAATCGAATTTCGATTAATTAATTTTTTTTTTGTTTTTTTTTTTTTTTTTGTCAGATTGTGATGTTTAACTATTTGTATTGTCATTGCATACCTACTGCACACTTATTAATGATCGATGACAATCATTAATAAGTGTGCTTCGAAAAAAATCATCGAAAACTTATTAATGATTGTCATCAATCATTAATAAGTTTTCGATGATTTTTTCATCGCTGTCATCGAAACTTATTAATGATTGTCATCAATCATTAATAAGTTTTCGATGACAGCTGTCAAACTTCAAACACCAAAAAAAAAAATAAAAAAAAAATTAGTTAGAAAAAAATAATTTATTAATCACTTTTTAGTTAGTATAAGTAAAGCCTTTTATGTACAATATTAAACAAGCATATACCCTGTGCTTCCATAATGTCCAAAAAGAAAAAATGAAAAACAAACTTCTAAGCTTGAATAATGTTTTTAGTTCGGCGCGGCGAAGAAAAGCGCGAATCGTATGAAATTTTGTCATACTAAATTGAAACTAATCTGTGTCTCGCATGGAGTGACGTCACACGCGGAAATCTCAGCCGTTTGATTCTATTATTTTTAAGCCGCCGTAAAAGTTGAATAACTTTGTCATTTTTCAAGATATTCCAAAAATTCTTTCACCACCTATTATAGATTCTTAAGATCTTGCTAATAAAATAAAAAAAAAATGAATTTTGATGTTTAGGAAACTTCTCCATTGGTTAGTTGTACCAAAGACGATTAATATCTAGAAGACAGACAAAGGTCATACACAAAATCGTAACCCTGATCCCGCAGTACCAGATAGCCTGGAAACTTTAAAACATCAATTTTATCCAAGAAATTTCAATACTTAGTAGTAGGTAGCCATTGAGATGTATTAAAGAGTCACAATCTAATAGCTGACAACACTCAAAAAATGTGCGTGCAAATTCAATTTTCTACAATGACATTTGACATTTGAATGTAGACGTTATGTCATTTGTTTTAATGTTCAAAGTCGCGTGTACGCAAAAAAGAATACTCTGCGCACTACGTAGTGTGCGCAGAGTTTTGGCGTTTACATTTTATTTGTCTGATTGTGGCTCTATAATACATCTCAATGTAGGTAGCAACAATATTCAATATAAAAAAAAATGTTAGGTAATTTTAACTAGAAAGTAAGTAATTGAAATTTCTTGGATAAAAATTGATGTTTTAAAGTTTCCAGGCTATCTGGTACGGGTTACGATTTTGTGTATGGCCTTTGTCTGTCTTCTAGATATTAATCGTATTTTGTTGTACTTACATAAAACTGTAGTAGGTAGGTAGGTACTATAAACATGATGTGGTCAATAAAAATAGGTTTGATATTTTTTAACACTTAGCTACCTACTGTAGCTCTTGTATAATTATTTAATTATGTAAAACGATCTACTTACTTACCCATTTTACACAACGACTTTTTATTTAAATAAAATCGAACAAAATCTTTATTCAAACAAAATTGGTGTCCATAGCAACTAATGTAGTAGGTAAAACAGAATTCACAAAAAATACGCATAATAATAGTACGCGCTGTCAAAAAAAATCAATATTACCAAGGAAGATGATTACCATCTAACTGACAGACACTCTGAGTCTGACCAAAGAGAATATGAATGAATGGCGCATGGCGGCCGCGGCGCTCGTCATTTTCATTTATAGTCTTTCCAATCGTTTATTTAACTTTTGACAGATCACGCACATAAAGTTTTGTAATAATTTTTGATACAATGTACTACAGGGAATACTGTACTTCATGGACGGGTGCCGCCCACTTAGAGATGTTTCATTCGTAATTAATGACCACCGACTATAAACTGTTTTGAAATAAATCGATTATCGATTTTATTACAATAAAATGATTATGGTAATTTTTATATCAAATCACGTAAAAACCTTTATTATTTTAAAATGCCTTAGATGTCTCTGTTTTAATGCATAAATAATTTGCGTAATGAAAACAGTTCCATCGTACTCGTACCTAGTAATGGGATCGAATTTCTTCGCTGAAAATTATTGAATCTAAAATAATCGTTTAGACTTATACTGTAGTTGGTTCAAATAAAAAATATGTGAATGAACTGCGGTACCTACTTGTAATGAACAGGTGCAAAATGTTGAAAATCATAGTAAATAATGAGTGTGTTAAATCGATTAAAACTTCTTCATGAATAAAATCGATCGATAAAATAAATCGAATCGGTAACGGGTCAGGGTATCACTATTTGAGTCATTACAGCTGTCAAAAGTTAAATAACGGTTGGAAAGGGTATAATGATTCAACCGTCTCACTCACCCCGCCCGAACTCCGCACACACGACTCGTCCCCCGCGCACCTCACCGCAAGTGTCTAACAAGCAAGTGAGAACGCGATAACATTGAACGAAAAATAGTGTGCGGAAATTTTATAAAAAGTGTTCCAGGAAATACGTTTTTATCAGTAAACCTTACAAGTTTGTGAAATAAATGTTTTTCATTTAGAATCTCCATAAGATTTGCAAGGTTTCTATGACAATATTTTCTTTACTTTTTCAATTTATGAGTACATTATGAACGGCCAAAGTTCAGGTAAAATTTATGCAAATAAGCAGATTTTTGGAGGCTTATGCTGAATTTGTTTCTCAAAATTTTGAGTTTTAGTTATCATAGAAACCTAGATATAGTGCACAAGATACCTATTAGTTCAAAAGTGTAAAAGAAAGATCTGTTACCACGGTATAATTACGTACGAGCGTTTGTATGAAAAGTAAGCTGGGTTGGCTGCTCTTAATTCATATCTTTCTTATCACCGGACATTTTAGATTCATATGTTATGTAAGGCTTAATATTACATGCTTTAAATGTACTTTGTAATTGTAAGTACCTCATAAACCTAATTAAAAACTTACGATGTTAAGTTAGTGTTGATGCACACCGGATAATAGCGAAAGTGGTACACGTGTGGTATAACTGGTTTTTAATATTGTAATTTGGAAATTATACTGGTTAATATAATTTTCACTCGTTAATGAAGTCGTCAGCTAAATTGTATAATAACAGTTATTTAAAACTCGACCTAACAGATGCAAAGAGAACATGGGTCTTGTAATTTCTGTATAACTTTGCACAAATGTTTAAAATTTTCTTCGTCATTACTTCAGCCCATCTGCACTCACTGTGATATCTTCCTTATTTCTCGTAAATGTATTTGTTTTTGACAGCGATCTCGCGTAATGGTAAACGATGGTGTTGTTTACGATAAAGCACGATCGCTTAAAACAGGTACTTTTGATTAAAAAACAAAAAAATGGTGTCTAAGGGTTTGTGGTTATTCGGTACAAGTTAGAAGTTGGGTACTAGGTAGATTTTAATATTCATGACCCCAAAGTTTCTACACCAATCGATACAAATATGAGATTTAATTAAAAAGTAACATCATAATAATTAAGGTACTATACAAACATTAAATATTGTATAGATCAGTCATAGTTTATTGATTTAGGCTCACACGGAAGTTAATCACAAGACATTGATAATTCGAAAATGTATACTTTAGATTCTATATAATTTTAAAATCAATCAATCGTAGGAATTTGTAGGATTTTCGCAGCTTCTGTGCATTATCTATATATTATAACGAATCAGTCCACATATCCACCTACTGTTGGGTATATGTGCCTCCTGATTTCTAAGCCATTTTTCCCGATCCTGTGCCGGTGGCATCCAATGCTTTTACTATTATCATCAGACCATCTGGCTGGTTGTCGGCGTAGTGTTCTGTCCGACAAGTCCAGTAGGACATAACTTAATAATCACGGTATTCTAATATTTTCCGATTAGTGGAAATAATGATTGTGCACGCTATCTAATCGGCACTGATATGTAAGCGATAACACGGTTCGCATACAGTCGGTGTTTGCGTGCGGCCATGGCTGATATTTTTGTTACGATTTTTGTCATTTTGTGAAAACTAGGCCTAGGTTTTTTTGACTGACTCTTTTCGGCTTAAAGAATAGGCTAAATCTAGCTTGATGTTTCGGAGAATTTCAAAAATACGGTGACTGCCAAATTGGCTGATAAGAGTGTGATGCTTTAGACTTGTTCGAAATACTTGTTTGTAAGGGACACTGTGACATTTTTGTGTTGTGGAACTGAAGATTATTGTTTATGTTCTGGCATTATAAGCTCAGACATGTGTTATTTGCTACGATAAAGTCAACGTAAAGGACAAGGTAAATTGCTAGCTGACTCACAAACAAATTAATGAATTCTGATGTTATCTGCATCGCGTCGCTGATTTCATGTTTTGGTCATAAAGAGTCATGTTTTAAAACATTCATATTGACTGATCGAAATGCACTAGAAAGTTAATTGAAAATAAGTACCTACCTAAGTATATTTTAGCCAGTTTACGAACGAGTACATAGTTAAGTAAAATAAAGACGTACAGTTTCAATTTTCTGAGTGAAACGTGTTAAAAATTTAAACTTTTCAGGAAAAGTGCTTCCGCTGCACTTACCGTAACAATAATTTGTTTCTGCAAGTGTATATGATTCATGGTTTGAAACAGAACTCGATGCTCTATAGGGGTTTACTAAGTTATTATCGTAGCATAATATTATGGAAAATGGTAGAGATCAAAGACTCTCATGAGAGTCTTTGATCTATACTGTGAGTTGTCAATGTAATTTTATTTTAGCAGACCGGGGGGCGTGCAAGGCAGGTGTCGCGCGGTGTTCAGCTATCAGCCAGCCAACCCTGATGAGTTGCCGCTCTCTGTCGGCGACGTGCTTGAAGTGTTGGGAGAGGTAAGTTATACTGATGGCGTAGTTACATTGGAAGCTAGTTGTAGATACCCTAGAGACTCTAGCGAACAAACCCAACTTAGCCAAGCTCTAGGGCCTAGAGCTTGGCTAAGTTGGGTTTGTTCGTTCGTTTGTATGAGCAGGGTTTTAGGGGGCCTACAACTCCGTTACCATTGACCATTACGAACTTTTAGCTCACACGAACTTTGAAGCATTGAACTCTGTATATTTGCACATAATGATAACTGTACGAAAAGGGGGATTAAAAAATATACCAGCTTGAGTGCGAAAAGGACAGAATATAAAATTTATCACTCTAACCTTATTGCAGGTAGAAGAGGGTTGGTGGCAAGGCAAGAGACAGGGTAGAGTGGGCGTGTTCCCTTCCAACTTCGTCGTTATGTTGGACCCACCTACTAGCACCACTCCTATTGAACCGGCACCGGCGTTGCCGCCTAAACCTGGTAAGATTACTGTTCTTTAACCCATTCCCTGCCCTCCTAAGGTGCTCTCCGAAGAAGAGGGCCGCGGCTCTTCTTTCTCAAGAAACTTTTAATAGGTGTAGATTAAGACTTGGAATAGTATATGTTATTTAAAATGTTGGTAACGCGTAAACGAAGCCGCAGGTAGAACCTAACATATTTTTTACGAAGTACCCGATTACAAATAAATTGATTCAAATTAATAAATACAATAAATATGAGTAAGTAGAGAAAACAATGACAAAGTCTTTAAACAATTTCATTCAACAAAGCTTACTTATCTCATGACTCATACTACACAAGCTGTCATAAAGCGAATTTATTCCACAGTTCTTACATCTAGTGTATTGTCTAGAAACGTGTTGAACATGAACAGTTATGTATTCCCTTTTATGGGTTCAAAGCGGTAAGCCACAACGTCTCACGTCTCAAAGATGATTCGAGCCGTGTTCTTTTAAGTTTTTGCGGTCATTTATGTAATATCCGGTCCGTAGATTGGTGCTATTTTTGTACAAACAAAAGTTTATCGAAAAGTTACGCGTGCATTTTATAATAACACGGTTTGCACAAACTTTTGCAAACAGTTCGTAAACTTGCAGCTTTAGCCTGTTCAAGTGGCTTTAGTGTAAGATAATACGTGCTGCCTTACTTGCACAAATATGAATGTGCATGCACAAACAAATAATTAGGATTGCAAACGGTATAACGGTATTTAAAAAGGCTTAGGCCTTTAAAAAGTCTAAAAACATGCGCAAATATTCATATTTATTTAACTACATACTAGTGGCTATTCGGAATGTCGCAAAAGCTAAACTAAACTAAAATTAATGCCATCCTTTTTATTTCCATCGCTATGAAAGGGACGGCAACATTTTTAGTTAGATAAATTTAGCTTTTGCGACACTCCGAATTGCCACTATTGAATGTGCCTATGCTCTAAATACCAATAAATCTGATTCACGTGTGATTTTCCTCAACGCAGCCCACAGCGATAATGTCAAATTCCCATTAGCTCACAAGAATAATAGTATATATATATAGGTACCTAGATTCTATTGAGGGAAACGTGGTAACTTGTATGATAAGCGACATCGAACTTGCAACACAGGGCATTTCTGAACTAAGCCAAATTATAGATTAGACCGATTTTAAAATCCACATGATGGTACATTATTTTTAAATCAGTATCAGTACTAGGTGATGTGTGATTTCGATTCAGTACCAAAATACGCGTTCAATATCTTTGTAGGCTTGCTTCTGTTTTATTTGTATTCGCTACTCTAAAGTAAATACAATTGTGTAGCGAATCTCCAGCGATTCATCTGCTATAGCAGTTACACTGTTTACTCACTCGTAATGCGAACGATTGGGCTGCAGACGGTAATTTAATAAAGTACAGTCAAATGGCAAATTGTTGGGACTCGCGCCGCTCATAATGATATCCTTATTAAGCTCGATGACTCTTTTGAGTGGATACATAAAATCACGGTTATTTCAAAGGGGTTGGTAGAGATCAGAGACTTACTTTGGTTGTCCAGACATATTTTCTTTGCTTACGTTTTTCGATCTAAAGTAATCTCAGTTAGACTCGGTTATCAGTAAGCTTTTGCTACTTCTTACAACTAGTCTCAAAAACCTATCTATCTTTGGTTTTGTTATCTTTGGTGGGTAGATATTTGACATGATATTTATTACATTCAGACATACATACATACGAAAAGAAAAACATGACGGACTATCATTATTAAACATTTTTCCATGTCCACTGCTTAATTTATTTCTTGCGTTAGTGATCCCTGTCTTCGTCCCTTCTCATCCAGATTTAACATCGAAGCTTCATTCGTAAGTTACCTGAAATCTGTCTTCTCACATTTCCCAGTAATAAAATCTCTCTGCCAATCAATAACACCACATATTTGGGCATGTCGACCTCTACTCTCCGTGTTTTCTACCTATGTATGTATATATGTATGTATTTAAAAAAAATATATATTCTATGTGGTATATCCGTCATCTGGTAACCATAACACAATCATTAAGTTGCTTAGCCTGGGACTAGATGACGCTGTGTGGAATGTCCAAGAATATTTCTTTATTTATTTCCCAGTAATAAAATCCCTCTGCCAATCAATAACAGCACATATTTACCAACAGTGAAGGAGCAATGTCGCGTGCTGTTCCCATACTCGGCGGTGAACGAAGACGAGCTAACATTAGCCGAAGGGGACATTGTGACTATAGTCTCTAAAGAAGCGCCTGATAGAGGCTGGTGGAGGGGCGAGATACATGGCCGAGTTGGACTGTTCCCCGACAATTTCGTACAGATGCTGCCCACTGGTGAGTTTAGATCTATAACAATAGGACACACTAATATTATAAAGGTGAAAGTTTATGTGTGTAAATGTGTACGTATGTAAGTGTTTCTTACTCTTTCACGCTCAAACAGCTGGACAGATTTGAATGAAATTTGGTACCAGGATTGCTTATTACCCTGGATTAAAGAATAGGCTATTGATCCCGGTATTCCCACGGGAACGGGGACCATTCACCGCGGGTAACACCGCGGAGCGCAGCTAGTGTATAATACAGTGATGAACAAAGACGAGCTAACGTTAGCTAAAGGGGAAACCGTGACTATGTCTCTAAAGAAGCGCCTGTAACCGGTCAAAAACCGCCGGTCAACCGGCGGTTTTTGTGTAGTATAGTGTCAAGTATTCTAAATGTATGGAATGTTTAGTTCACGCAAGTTACCGGGGGAGGCGCTGCACTGTATACGCACACGATTTTCATATAGGTATTTGTGATACTTGACTCGGTATCGAGGACAGTATCCAATACTGCATAGCTAAAAGGGGCATCGTGATTATAGTCTCTAAGAAGGCCCCGACAAGGAATGGTAGAGTTAGTTTACTGCTATTGGAAGAAGATAATCTAACTAGACATTATTTTGATTACAAAAATACATTAGTATGACTAAAAACAGGATCGGTTACTATTTATAATTACTCAAAAAGTAAGAGAAAAAAAAAGTTTTATCTGTAACCAGTACTCGTAGATAGTCTTTTGGTTAGCATTTTTTTTAAATGTAAGTCAATTCTATAGATTTTTAGACAATAAATGAAACATTGTTTGTCGCCCACGTCGCGTCGTTACGATATCGGTGATTATGTAAAGTAGGTTTTTAGTAAAATAACTCGTTAAATAAATTGAGTGTTCTTTCATTCCTACATTCACTTCCTAGAAGGCATTGTGATTATAAACATAGTTCTTATTGAGATTGGAAATAAATACTGGCATAGAGCATTAATTTGATTAACTTCCAATTTATATAACTAACTAGTTTGCGTGGTGCGCGTGCTGCAAGCAGCACGCGGTTTTCTTTATCCATGTTATTGACAGGTGGTAGCTACCCTTTAAAAATTTTGAGAATCCATAGGAGATATAAAATATTTAATAAACCGCTATGGGAAGCCCTAAATCAGTATGAAAACCCTTTAGGAGCCCTAAAGCATTAAGAAAAAAAAAAAAAGAAAAAAAATCCCATGTCGTCGGCCCTGAGTTACGCTTCACCCACTCGACCTTCGTTACGCTACGGAGGTCGGCGGCTCGCTTCGCTCGCCACCTCCCCCCTCCGCTCCACTCAGGTCTCGTAGGTTCGCTCCACTCAGGACCTCCGACCTGTTTGATGTTTGCGTGGTGCGCGAGCTGCAAGCAGCTCGCGGTATTTTTTTCCTATTTTTGACAGGTAGAAAGACCCCTATAAAATTTTGAAAAAAAAAAAAAAAAAAAAATTTAAAAAAAAAAAAATTAAGAAAAAAAAAAATTTATGAAAAAAAAAAAAAATAAAAAAAAAAATAAAATAAAAAAATTAAGAAAAAAAAAATTTATAAAAAAAAATATTACCCTCAAGTTTCCAAGTCGTCGGCCCTGAGTTACGCTCACCCACTCGACCTTCGTTACGCTACGGGGGTCGGCGGCTCGCTTCGCTCGCCTCCTCCCCCCTCCGCTCCACTCAGGTCTCGTAGGTTCGCTCCACTCAGGACCTCCGACCCCAACTATAATATTTGTCCAAACACCTAATGGATATCTCTAACCGTTGTGAAGTTACAACCCTTTCAATTTTAGGGGAGGTTGGGGAGGGGGAGGGGTGAGTTTTGAAAAAATATTCTGACTAATTAAGTTCCCCTTTACAAGAATCTGAAAAAAAATTTGTTCCAAGTCTTAAGGCTTTCGAGATCCGCAAAAGGGGGGGAGAGCGGGGGCAAAGGGGGCAACACTGAAAAAAAATTTTTACTTCCCCGAGCCTCCTCTATCCGATTCCGCAAAAAAAATTGTTCCAAGTCTTAAGGTGCTCGAGATTCTAAAAAGGGGGGGGGGAAGGGGGGCAAAAAGGGGGGGTTTGCGATTTTTCCCGAAGTCACCAGACCTACCTCTATACGAATCCGTCAAAATATACATACCTCCCCATCCACCAACAGGGAGAACAATTCTGTCAGTCAGTGAGTCAGTGAGTGGTAGTCTAAGTTTATATATTATAATAGTGGCAATTCTGGATGACGCCAAAACTTAACTAAACCAATTTGACAGCACTCAAAGTGATGCCATCCTTTTTATTTCGATCGCTATGAAAGGGACGGCAACATTTGTAGTGCTGTCATATTGGTTCATCCAGAATTGCTACTAACTAGCAAACCGCAAACGAGACCTATACTTTGTTTTCAAGGAAAGGAGTTGGCAACCCTGCCCTTGTGTGTTACGCTCCCGGTATTATATTTTTATTTGCCGTGTAAATAATAAAGAACCAAGTAAAAGTGCAATAACTGTAAAGTTTATTCGTTTATGAAGCTGCAGAGGTGTTAACAAGTTGTGTCGTGTCCATCTGACACAAAACCAGGACAATATAAGCCAAACCTTTTCCATTTATCTAAAGTGCTAACTCATAAAGTACCCTCATAACTGACTCGTTGATTGTCAAATCTAACTGACAACGTCACTTTTTTCCTGACAGTTGACACTTTATCTGTCATTATCGCGAATAAAGTGTCAAAGTCAAGTGACAGTGTCTGCTGACAGGAAGAAGTGTTTCCAGCTTGGGTATTTTTTACCAACTATTCGGGAATTAACAATGGCAAAGTGTGTCGCCTGTGGAAAGTTCTTGTCGTCGTCTGGTGCCGCTAGTTGTAGCGTGTGCCCCTCCCTGTATCACAAGGCCTGCGTAGCGCTGCCGGAGCCGTCTGCTGTCAGCAAGGACTGGGTGTGCCCCGAGTGCAACACTCGGACTCGCAAGGGCGATAACACGCCCGTTAAGCCGATCGTGCAGGGCGCCCCGGCTCCGCAGCGCCCTGTGCCGAGAGCTCCTGCCGCCGCTGTCAGCGGTTCGCCGCCCGCGTATGCGTCCGCGCCTGCACAAGTTCCTGTGTCTGCGTCTGTACTCACTCAGCAAGACATGCATCGGGAGATGGCAGAGTGGATGGGAGAGGTGCGCGAGTTTCGTCGTGAGATGGTAGAGTTTCGCGCCGCTTTTGGTATTCTCTCCTCGCGCATGGACTCTATTGAGATGCGGATCGAAGCGGTCGAGCGGGCACGGGAAGTGTCTCCTCCTGAGGTCGTCGATCTCAGGTCCCAGGTTGAGGTGCTTCAGCGAGAGCTCCGTGACCGGGATCAGGATGACCTCCTTTCGGACTTAGAGATAGGCGGCTTGCCGGAACACAAGGGGGAGAACGTGTGTCATGCAATCTCTGTCCTGGCTACTAAGTTGGGCGTGCCGCTTGATGAGCGGGACGTAGTGTTCGCTGAGCGCGTGGGGACGAACCGGAGTGCGACGGCGGGTGCTGAGGGGGCATCTGTGCCGCGCGATCGTCGCGTCGTGGTGCGCCTGGCTCGCCGCTGTCTCCGGGACCAGCTGCTGCAAGCGGCGCGGGTGCGACGCACGCTGACCGCCGCTGACGCCGGCTGCGCATCTGCCGCCGAGTCGCAGGGTCGTATCTTCCTCAACGAGCGGCTGACGCGTGCAAATCGGCAATTATTCCACCGTGTCCGCGAGGAGTGCCGCAGGCTTCAGTGGAGGTACTCGTGGACGAAGCGAGGCCGTATATACGCGCGGCAGGCGGACGGTAGACCGGCCTATCCCATTCGGTCCGAAGCCGATGTCTTGAGGGTTTTTGGGCCCAGCGTAGTTTGAAACTGTCAACCTGTTTTTTGAAATTGTTTCACTGTTATGTAATTTTATTTCTATTTTGTTGTTTATTATTATGTTTTTATGTTTATTGTATGTGTGGTGTGGGAAAGAATGGCGTCCAAAACTATAGTTATTTTTTAGTCTGTTCACTGCACTTATTTATATACTTTTGTTTATTTTATATATGTTTTTCCTCTGCTCTCACTATCATCCTCTGCATTTCTACATCTATTATTAAAAGCTACATATCTATTATTTACCATTATTCATTTAATTACTTTATTTACATCATACACATATTTACAATTTATTGCATATTCACCTTTTTACAATATATTTTACTATCTCTTTTGTTTCGCTATTGTGCAAAGGTCTCCTCATCTCTACTTAATATTGTATGTTTCCATGTTATTTTTACATTGCTTGTATTACTTGTTTTCATGTTTCTCTGCTTTGAATTTAATTTTACTCTTTTACACTTCCTTTGAATCATCTTAAAGTTGGTCTCTTCAACCCTGGCTCCTTGAACACAGGACAGGATGAGTTTATGTTTGCTATGGAAGAGCTAAATCCTGATATATTAGCACTTAACGAAACTTGGCTTAGGGAAAATCAGGAGGATAAAGCACCAGTTATTCCTGGGTACCGTTTTGTGAATCAACCGAGACACCTTAGTGTTAAGAAGGGGCGGGGAGGGGGGGTTGGTTTCTACATACGGAGGGGTATCAACGCCCGCATTTGCACTCACCCAGTTGTGTCATCAGTGGAGCAGCTCTGGCTACGTTTAAGCGTAGTTGGCAGGACTGTCATTGTTGGCACAGCCTACCGGGCTCCCTGGCAGGATGTGGTTACACACTTTGACGCTATTACTGACTCCATTGCCTCTTTTCCGAAGTGTGATAATCTAATCCTTGTTGGTGATTTCAATATTGACTGGCTTGATCCTAATAATAATAAGCGTCCTTTGCTTGAGCAGTTCCTACAGTATCTGGATCTTAAACAAGTTATCACTGAACCTACACACTTTTTTGATGAACACACTCAGACCTTAATTGATATTGTTTGCACAAATACTCCAGTAAGAAAGATCTCCATCAAGCATACTCCCGACTTAGGTCGTCATGCCATGTTAACTATAGAGTTTAATATTAAGAAAAATAAAGAATCCCCGCGCTATGTTACCTACAGACCCCTTAAAAGCATTGACCTGGCATTACTAGCAAACGACCTTGACTCCATTGATTGGGATCACTCTCATATGTCAACTGACTGCGATAGCCTAGTGCAGGCCTTAGCTTTTAAAATAATTACTTTGTTTGACATGCATGCTCCCGTTAAAACCAGTCAATTTAGATCCTCCCCTCACCCTTGGATAACCGACACTGTAAAAATCATGATGAGATTGAGAGATGACTATCACAATAGGTATAAGTCACTAAAATCTGATAAACTTAAAATATGCTACAAAAACATGAAGCACATAGTGGCAAAGGCAATTGAGAGCGAAAAATCTGCATTTTTCACACAAAACATAAATAAAAATATTTACAATCCTAAACAGTTGTGGAAAAACTTAAAAAATAATATTATATCTAATAAGAAGAATGTAGGCGAGCTCCCCCCTCAGTTTAATGACCCCAATGTTATCAATTCTCACTTCCTTAATGTTCCTGGGGATGGTATTGTTCAAATATCTCAATTAACTTATTATGAGTACCATCGGTTTCGCTCCGATTACGTTGGTTTTTCTCTGCAACCAGTTAGTGATTTCGTTATTTGTAAAATCCTCAAGACATTTAAATCCAATGCACAAGGTATTGATGGAATTTCTCTAGACATGCTACTTATGACTTTGCCTCAATCTTTACCTGCTATTACTGCCATCATCAATCAGTCCATCTTTAGCGGTATCTTTCCTGAGTCTTGGAAGGTAGCTATAGTAAAGCCCATTCCCAAAAATAGTCAGCCCTCTTCACTGAGTGATATTAGACCAATAAGCTTACTGCCATGTCTCTCTAAGCTGCTGGAGAAGGTAGTCAGTCTTCAATTAACTAAATATCTCGAGGATCATGGCATCCTCCCGCAGCTTCAATCAGGGTTCCGTCGGGGACACAGCACCTCTACTGCTCTACTTGATGTAGTGGATCATATGTTAGCTGCTCAGGACCAGGGAATGTGCAGCATTCTGGTCCTCTTGGACTACTCACGGGCATTTGATTCAATTAGCATTCCTCTTCTTTTATCCAAATTAGCATTCTATGGTTTTGATTCAAACTCAATAAATTGGTTCTCCAGTTATCTTAGTGGCAGAAAGCAATGTGTGGAACTTAAACTGGCTGATGGTCATTCACTCAGATCTTCTTATGAACCAGTTCTACGTGGGGTCCCTCAAGGATCCATTCTTGGGCCAATCCTTTTTATTTTGTATTGTACTGACATAACTCAGGCTATTACTCGCTGTAAGTTTCATTTATATGCAGATGATGTGCAACTGTTTCATTCTTTCCATCCGCATGAATATTCTGATGCTGTAAGTAAGATAAATAGTGACT
Source organism: Xanthorhoe designata (assembly GCA_963582015.1). NCBI lineage: Eukaryota > Metazoa > Arthropoda > Insecta > Lepidoptera > Geometridae > Xanthorhoe > Xanthorhoe designata. Next base: position 9,237,479 of record OY757038.1, read on the forward strand.
TAGATAATGTCCAACGCTGGTCTCGGGAAAATTCTTTGGTGCTGAATCCTAAAAAATCCAAGTTCATGGTGTTCGGGACTAAATATGGACTTGCTAAGCTTGCTGGGGTTCATTTAAACATTCGGGTTGGTGGTGTGGATGTTGAATGTGTCTCTGAAGTTAAAAGCCTTGGGGTTATACTGGACAGCAATCTACGCTTTGAAAGCCATGTTACTGAATGTGTGCGTAACTGCTTTTACCGTATTAGGTCACTTTACAAAATCCGTCCTTATTTAAGTGAAGAAGTTCGTATTTCGGTTTGTGAGTCACTTATACTTTCCAAACTTAATTACTGTGATGTGGTATATGGGCCTTGTCTGCTTGGTAAAACTGAGAAGCTCATCCAGCGCGTCCAAAACGCATGCGCTCGCTTTTGCTTCCACATACCACCTCGCACACATGTTACTCCTTTCCTCAATACGTCTGGTCTGTTGAAAATGAAAGAGCGTAGAAAACTCCACCTAGCTACCCTTATGTTTGGAATTATTGCAAAAAAACTACCGTACTATCTTTTTCAAAAGTTAAAATGGACCAGTGATCATTATCGCTTCTCTAAACGGGATTGTACTCACGTATTTATCACGCCAAGACATAGGTTAGTTTCTTTCCGCGGTTCCTTTAGGTTTGCAGCTTCCCGATGTTGGAATGATTTGCCCCCGCCAATCCGTGCCTTAAAAACACTTAATACTTTTAAATCAACCGTTAAAAAGCTTTTTATTTCTATGCAAGCTGGTGTTTAGGCTGCTTACCTTTAGTAGCTTGCACGATGAACCAAGGGGACGTACCCTTGGTTGGTTTCAACATTCTTACGCAGTAATTTCTGTTGCTGCGTGTCTGCCTACCTGTTTTTCTTTAATTTTGTTGCGTTTGCTTTTATTTTTCTTTTCAGGTAGGTAGCTGTGTTGCATGCATTACTTTCTAGCTAGCCAAATTTCAAACTTTTCCTCAGCCTGTTGGTCTCCAACACTAAACTTTCTTTATTTTCTTTTTCAGTTTTCTTTTCATTGTTTTCAATTGTTTTCCATACCATAGACCAACCATAGACTTTGCCTTGCCATGGACCAATGCTCAGTCAGCCAACCAAAGCCACAGACAAAGTAAGAGTACGCGACGCGACGCTAACGCATTAAAATAAAAACTATAACATGCAAATGTCACTGTCAGAGGTTTTTTATTTTATTTTTATCATTTTCTTTTTTCAACAAAGTAATAAAAAATATGTATTTGTTTTAGATTATGTAATGATGTAGGTATATCTATATAGGTATTTTATGTAATTATTACTTATATATGTAATGTTCTTATAAAATGCATGTATTCATTTTATTTTATCTATTTTGTTTATGACGCCACTCTACTTTAGGCCCAGACTGAAAACCAGCGCTTCTTCACCTGGCACCCCCTCGTGAAGCTAGCTTAAAGCTGAGTCTGGACCTTTTGACAACGCCCTTAGGCAGAGTGCCCATAGGTACTATAGTTACCTACGTTATTGTTTTAATTTTTGTTGCCTTAAGCTCTGTCTTTGTATTTTTGATTTGTACCATTTTTGTGTGTGTTGTCAATAAACCTTTTCTTTCTTTCTTTCTTTCTTTTCGAAATCTAAAAAGTATGCTTTTACTTGACTAGTCATTTATAAATCAACTACCTAAGCATTTTTATAAATCGATATCACTTTTGAAAGACCTTTTCTTACTACGAGTGTAATGTATAGGAACATTATGATGCATTGATTATATTTTAAATATCACTTAATGACTTCGTTTCTAAACGATGGTCATTCTTTAAATCAGACGTGCGTAGACAATATCTCAACCGGTTAACATTTACGTAATCACTTGTTTATAATAATATCATCATTATTATCATCCATAGCTAGACTTGACTTGAAAATTTTCGAAGTCTTTAGGCGCCACCTCTACGGGCTAGTATATCGTATATCGCTCCTATCGTCGGGAATCTCGACGCTAAGGCAATTATCATAGATATTCAATTTGCTCATCAACAACACTCGTATTGTCGCGATGGTATCGCCGTGTAGAGTAAGCTAGTTCAAAATATAATCTAATGGACAAAGAATTTTGCTGCCTACGCTTAATCAGCTAAGCTGAGGCATATAATAATCGTAAGGTACTTTCATCCTTTTTAGGAGCTTAAGCCAACTCTGGTGACGGAGTTTTTAGGCCTAATTCTGAACAACTTTAAATCAGGAATCATTATAATTTAACAAGGTATAAGCACTAGTTATAAAAATAAATAAATTTGCGTAAGTATTGTTGAAATAAAATTGCGAATTTTTAACGAATTTTTATGACTTGATTTCGGCACGCGTGTCCAAACCCATGAAGGTTAAAGGCACTATAATGTTTGTAATAAAATGACATAACTTATCTTTTAACTCGACTAACAGGTCAGCTGGGTTATTTAAATATTACAATAGTTCACTTACAGACACTGTTGTGACTGTAGACAAAATTACATCATCGGGTAGTTAATACCCATTATAATTATTATTATATTTATTAATCTATTTGTTATTTGTTAATTTTTCTAGGAATGTTTGTTCTTTATTCTTTGTATTGTATTTGTCAATGAATAATAGTAAAAGAACATAATTGTCCTTAACTTATTGAAGTAAGAGAACAAGACATTTCCTTCTTTAAATTGATAGTGGTACATGTCCTATGATAACCGTTGTTTTTTATAGCATTGAATGTTTTTTAAAGACAATGCATTCGTTTTATTCTCTATCATAGCATCCGTTAAGTTTTATTCCGTAAGGTATAATATTGTTACTCTAATCAGCTCAAAAGTTCATCATCTTAGAAAATCATTGTTCATTCATTCCATTCGATTCCAAGAAACCTACACTTCACTCTCAAGAGTTTGACTTCTCCAAGAATCTGGCTTAGATGGCGATGTCCGAATATATGGATAGATTTAGATCTATCCTTATTGTATTACTAAGTCTGTTGGTTAGTATTAGAGTTATTTTAAGGAGGCTGTGGGAGAGTGAAGATGTATTATACGGATGCGTCAATTCCTAATTCAAAATAATGTAATTTGTCAGTTTAGCAACTTTTTTTAGAGTGGTCGAATTTGGTCTTTCTTAAATCACTAGCTGCGCCCCGCGGTGTTACCCACGGTGAATAAGTTTATACATTATATATCTTCCGTTCCCTTGGGAATACCGGTATCAATGTGCCTATGTGTTAATACAGGATATAAGCTATCCACGTACCAAATTTCATTCAGCCAGTCCAGCCGTCTGAGCGTGAAGGAGTAACAAACATACGCACATACACTGAGAGACAGAGTGTGATTAGTGTTATAGTACAACGAGCAAATAATATTAAAGACAGAAATTAAAGTTTCGGATAAGATAGACTGATTCCGCTGGTACTTGATGGTATAAGCCTAAGGTGTACTAATATGGTCGTTCTTCTACTAGTATGATCTGTAATGCATCTTAGACAATTAATTATTAAAAACCTCCAATCATTTTGGATAAAATGACGTGTCAAAATCTTGTCATAGATTATAGAGATATAGGCGCGGTTACTGCGGGTAAATATCACAGCAAAAAACCTTACCAATCAATAACAAAAAGTTACATAAAAACAACTAAGTTTCCAGTATCAGTTTAACACACTGTAAGTAAACTGGTCATCTTCTATAACAGTATGGTGTTTATGTTTATTCTTTATCTTGTGTTCTCTTGCTATACAATGTATGTGTGTGTGTTTGTTTGTTTAACGGCAACGTCGGCAACGCATAATGTGGTAAGGTAAGACCACTTTAAAAGTCACTCACACACTTTGGACATGTTGAGAATAAATTTAAGGTTATGACAAATTTATGGGCAAGTGCTTTGTTATATACTTTGCTTACAATTTAGTAATACTCATAGAAAAAACTAGGATATCGTCCCTGTAGTTGGAAAACTAAATAACTAACACATTTTGCCAAATCGACTTTATTGCACCTTCATAAAGTCCAATTCAAGCTGCATCTTTCTGTGTTACTAAAGTTTTGATTATTGTCTTGGTTATTATTATAAAACTGATGCGTAGAGGTGGTTTAAAAATCTATTCTCAGAGTTGATAAATTTCATGATTGGACATTATCTCAAAATTTAAAAGCAAATAAGATTAAATATATAGCAGAAAAAAAATCTACCAAAACACTCTTTTATCCATTCCAAGCACGTTTATTTAGTTCACATCATAAGATCTATGCTAAGAGTAGTTTAACTGTTTTGGATGTTCCTAGTACTTTTCATCATCTCCAAAGAATCATAAATTCCTAAAGATTAGATATAATGTTAACTGGCTACTTTTAATCATTTTCAAAGCATTCTATTCCTAAAGATTAGACAGAATGTTCACCGCGCCTCGGCAACGCAAACGTGTTCCGATTTCGTTTCATTTTCGCAAGTAAAGTCGTCAGCAACAGCTAGTACAGACACGAGCGTGCTCCGTAGTTTGTAAACAGTCTGCCCACAGCGGATTAGAATCCAGTGTTTTGCTATTGACATTTCTCGGCAAGGTCTCGGCATAGTCGTGATTTTGCGTAATACCGTGCCTCGCCTCGTGCTTTTGTAAATTATAACTAGTTGCCTCACCAATCGCGTCGGTGTCGCTCTAATATCTCTATTTGATATTTTAAAATTGATATCAGTAAATACAGCGGGACATTTTTCGGAAATATTAGAGACAGAGATTTCTGAAATATTTATTGCGTCAACTGTGGTATATTTCATGAATTGTGATCGAGTTTAAATATTGCTAAAATAGTGTACTGTGATGCCAGTTTTTTTGTGTTAAAATTATTTACCATTTATGTTTTGTTCTATAAACGTATAATGTATAAATAATCCTTTGGGTAATCCCATGCATAATTTATAAACGCTATTCCACAGTGCATCTGTGTAATGATTCAGACGGTACTTAGTTTAAGACGCGAAGATTGTGTTAATTTTAAAGATTATTAAAGAATTTACTAATTTCATGTAAAATGTATTATTTAAAGTAAAGATCTTAGATTTATAGTGAGTAGTATAATATGTGATGCATTCATTTTTTTTTCAACTATGAATGTACTATCATAAATGTGTATGATGTGAATTGTCAATATTATATTTATAATCTTCTTACTTTGACCAGATAGAATCTTTGAAGTTATAAACAGAAATTTACCTTGAGAGTGGAAATTGCTCTTACGAAACTGAAGTCGGTATAATATTTTTTTTTAATTTAGTTACTTGTTCATTGTTCCAGTCGCAGCAAGTGTGGTAGAAGAGAAGAAGCCAGATCGACCTCCTTCGAAGACTGCTTCGCCTATTTACCCTGTACTCAACAAGTATTCAGAAAAAACGGCCTCGGTCAAAGAACTAACCACTTCTAAAATAAGGTAAACTACACAAATAGTGCGTAGCAAATAAGACTAAACTAATGTGACAGCACTAAAAATGTTGCCGTCCCTTTCATAACGATCGAAGTAAAAAGGATGGCATCAATTTTAGTGCTGTCAAATTAGTTTAGTTTAGTTTTTGCATCTGAATTATATGTTATTCTACCTAAACCAACTTAGGTAGCTCTTATCAATTAAGCTGCCCCGAACTTGAGGTCTAGCTAGATATAAATAAGTAATAAAATATCCTGGGACATTCCACACAGCGTCATCTAGTTCCAAGCTATTCACTGCGGGGCGCAGCTAGAACAAACCAAGGCCAATAGGCCTAAGACAAAGTCAATAAACTTGTCTTGGGTTGTAGAAAACGCCTACGCGTTTTAACTAAACAATAGTGGCAATTTGGAGTATCGCAAAAGCTAAACTTAACTATACAAAAATGTTGCCGTCCCTTTCATAGCGATATGGAATAAAACGGATGGCGTTAATTTTAGTTAGTTTAGTTTAGCTTTTGCGACACTCCGAATTGCCACTTTTGTAAACATAATTGTAGATACAATGTTAGTTCAAAGAAAGTTTTGTTGACATTACAGTTCGCACAAAGAAAACTCGCTAAGTAAAGAAATCAACTCGCAGACGACGGTCACGAACACGAGTAAAAGCGAAGCTGAGAAGATCGTCCATACTGAGACTGTTACTGATGGACTTGATGGACAAGTAAGTAAAGCTTTTTAACTAATGCGGGCGCCACACAACTACAAAACTAATATAATAATACTATTATATAGTAATAAAACTATTATAAAAGGTATTAACAAAAGCTTATGATGGGTTACGCAAACGGAACATTCAGTTTTTTTTAAATGCCTTTGTTCGACGTAATCCCACTAATATTATAAAGGTGAAAGTTTGTAAGAAAAAAATAGGCGGCGTCGCTAGTTTCACGCATACAGGCACCTTAAAGTGTAGATCAGAAAATCTGATTCCAGAAAGCATTAAAAAACAAACATTAATAAATAGACATCAAAATTCTTCTAATGAATCAATTAGCTAGGTTTCACTTATCAGTAAAATGTTCGACATTAACTTGCCCTTACTGATATTAAATCGGTCAAATAATTGATTCCTTGTCGTATTAATGTTTTATTATCACTCAACTGGGTCACCACTTGTGCGTAGTAGGTCAATGCTCTGACATTTGGGCTGATATTTAAAAAACAACTTGTTACAACAAACTAAGTTATAATGGTCTTATTTATAAAGATTTGTGATTCTGAGAGTTATGGGTATGAATGTGGATGGGTATACAAGTAGAGGAAGGCCGAAGAAGAAGATTGTGTGAAAGAGGATATGAATGTAAGAGGAGTGAGATCAGAGTTGACAAATGATAGAGGAGAGTGGAAGAGAAAAACATGTTGTGCCGACCCCACTTAACGTGGGATAAGGGCAGGTGAATGATTTATAAAGATTTGTCAATTTAATAAGCCTAGATTTAAAGAATGTTACCCACAACACATACCATCTTTATGTGAACAGGACTATTTAGTTGTGACTATTAGTAGTTATTTATTTATATACAAGGACGGACAACATTTTGGCTCCTTAGAGCTACAGCTAAAACTGACATCTGTAAAAAATGTTTTCCTAACATCAATACTTTCTAACTAAAAATAAAAAGGTGTGTAATTTTGGGTCTTTTAGATTTACATCTATGTTATTTCCAGGTGAAGAAACCTCCTGTGCCATTGAAGAAAAGCCCCACGCCTACTTCTGGCGTCGGTGGCCTCTTCAGCGGACTGAAGAGTAAAATGTTACCTTCGTCTGAAAAGTAAGGAAAATAAAATTACACATTCCATTCATAATCACTGACTGATCCTATAATGTATGATGGATGATTTTTTGTATGTATAGAATCCTAGAATCAATACGAATTATGCGATTGTGAATTTCTTTTGTACTCCATCGTTTTAGAAGGGACATTGTGTAATACAGGTTTTTTTCAAATCATAGTCACAAGTCTTACAATCCGACTCAATTAGTATGTAACTTTGTTGTTTTTTATGTAAGATCGTTTATTAGTATATCCAGTGATCGGAATTAATCGGGTTAAAATACCTACTGCTCGAAAAATAATAGAGCAAAGTGATAATGTCTTATGACTAAATATTAAATATTTTTTTAACGCATGTTGTGATACCCTTTAATTATGGGAGCATTGTTTTTTTCTAATATTTGGCTATCAATCGATGCATGTACAGTGTAACCGTATGTTGGGAATCCTAAAATAAAATAAATAAAATGCTCTGACATTTCCAGAGAGAAGTCACTATCCAACCCGGTATCGAGCAGTGGCAGCAGCAGCAGCGGCGAGTGGGACCGCATCGACGGCGGCGCCGCCAGCAAACCAGCCAACACCAACACCAACACCAACACCTTCGACCATATTGAACGCAACACGCTACTTAGCGATCCACGCGCGGGCAGGTCAGTTCTAAGGCTCAACTCACACCAAAAGATCAGCGAAGGGCAACGAAGCGGAGCGCAGTTTCAGTGTCATATGAATTTTAACTTTATTTTCATTACTATAATACTTATTATCGCAGAGAAGGCGCGCGTATTCGAATCCGCCGGAATTCCCGCGGCGCCGCGGGCATCCGCGAGACTCGTTCGAGTCTCTCATGCGATAATAAGTATTATAGTATTATCAAAGACGATTAATATTTAGAAGACAGACAAAGGCCATACACAAAATCGTAACCCTGTCCCGCAGTACCAGATAGCCTGGAAACTTTAAAACATCAATTTTATTCAAGAAATTTCAATACTTAGTAGTAGGTACGTAGGTAGCAACAATATTCAATATAATTTTTTTTAGGTAATTTTAACTAGAAAGTAATTGAAATTTCTTGGATAAAATTGATGTTTTAAAGTTTCCAGGCTATCTGGTACGGGTTACGATTTTGTGTATGGCCTTTGTCTGTCTTCTAGATATTAATCGTCTTTGGTATTATTAACACTACTCTACTCAACGTAAATTAAGTCGCGGCCAAAACCTTAAAATATGGGGGCGGCTAGCTTTGCTTTCGATGATTTAAATTCTTGCAATGTGTTACAAATGACGTACCTACAATAAATTTCACAACAAATACAGTGGAATTAAAATACAGTCATTCGTAAAAGGTCACATCCTTAAAATAAATAAATATTTAGTAGTGCTTCGAATAGCTTAGACGGAGGTTGTGTCAATGCCCACGCTAACTAACAGGTGAGCGAAACATGTTTTAAAACGCGTATATATGTATTAAAATAACACTTTTATTTTACTTAAGTACATACGTCATACATACATACATACATGCATAGAATTTTGTGTCGTTCTCATAAGGAAAGGTAGAGACCACAGCTTTCTATTTGTTACGACCCTGGCACACCCTTTTCGCCTTATTTATGCTCCGAAGCAGGTTAAATAAAAAATAGAATAAATAATTCATACAAATTTAATGCAGCTTTTGACCAGTCCTTTCTCTAAAATGTCACCACGTTCGTCTTACGCCCCCAACTTTTCCATAATATTAAAAGCAAGCTTCCTCCCGCAGCTTCTCTAGCGTCTTACTAAACCGGATAAAAAGTAGCCTATGTGTTATTCCAGGTCATAAACCATGTGCGTTTCAAGTTTCAGCCAAATCCGGTCAGTAGTTTTCGCGTGAAAGAGTAACAAACATCCATCCATACATCCATAAAAACCGAGTTAAAATATTAGTAGGATACAACTATTTTTCGTAAGCAGATACGATCAATAAATATAATTATTTAGATGTATTTTTAAAATAATTAAAAAGAAACAACAATAAAGTTTCAATTCATGTTCCTCTTAAAAGTCATAAGTTCATAACATATCAGTTTTGGATATGACGGCGTTGGCGTCACCATCTTGATCGTATGTATTTGGTAATATGCCAAAAACGGTGTATGATTCATTCATTCACTATATTTGTTTTTGGAGGTTAGATAATTTGCAAATCTTTGTGAGGACTGATGATTGAAATATTGAATGATGTAACAGTAATTGATATATCTTTAGTTTCAACATTTGTAAAGTTGCATAATGGTCTAGCCACTAAGAAACTAAACTAAGAAATGAAAAACTAACTAGGAAATGAAAAATGAAATATGATCACGGCTACTGTATCCCAGGGAGCGGTAGACATTTCTTTCAGATCTTTTTTAGGCAATTTTTAGATCCTTTTTGAAGATGTCTAAGGGGGTAGTCAGAGGTATGTCCAAATACATATATAAAGGTAGTATGCGGGTTAAAATCCTGTTTGTTTGTATGTCAGGGGTAATCTCCGAAACAACTCATCCGATTTCAAAAAATCTTTCACCAATTTGTAGCTTAGACTTTCCGAACGAACATAGGCTATATTTTATCAAGGTAGATACCACGTGAGCGAAGCCACGGGCAAGTTAGCTAGTTACCTACAATTATATGAATTTGTGAATGTTACAGAGTAAAGGCGCCGCGCCGCCGGCCGCCCAGCCAAGCGTTACGGGATGACACACCGCAGCAGATTGGACTTAGCAATGGTCATGAAGGTGAGTTTCAGATAAAAACTAAATGCGAATTACTATAAAATACGGATCTTAAATTATTCATTTATTGTGTTTTTATCATTTGAATCAGCGAACAGTTACTAAAAGCGCGTTTAGATAAAAACAATGATTTACATTACTTACGCAGTAGATACCAACTGATTAAGTAAACTAAATGAATGCGAGGCGAGTAAAAACTCGCAATGTGAAATTATTTATTCAAAAAAACTGACACAGTTCTCTGATTCCCTTCAAGCTCAGTAAAGTTTTATCACAAAAAATTTACATCTATACTTATATCTATATCGTCCTTGCTTATACTATATACTTACCTATACATACTTCATTATTAATAATAACAATGAATAAATGAATATGAATATTATAAAGAAGTAAAGTTGGTTTGTATGTTTGGGTAATCTCCGAAACTCATCCGATTTCAAAAATTCTTCCACCGATGTGTAGCATGGACTCTCCCAATGAACATAGGCTATATTTTATCAAGCCGCGGACGAGTAAGCTAGTATACTATACTTATAATATTAAAAAGAGATAAAGTAGGTTTGTTTGTATGTTTTGGGTTATCTCCGAAACTCATCCGATTTCAAAAATTCTTCCAATGATGTGTAAGCATAAACTTAAAAAAATAAATTACTTAAATTAACTTACTTACTGGACTTTCCGAACAAACAATATATTTTTTTTGCAGTACCAACGGAAAAACCACCTCCAATCCCAGCAGAGCAGTCGAGTGCCACCGCCGAAGTGAAGCCTCGCGCTCGCGAGTGGGAGAAGCACCGAGCGCCCTGGATGGCCGAGCTCAAGCTCAACCAGGCCAAGAAGACGAGCTTCGCGGAGACCAAGTCGCGCTCCGTCTCGGGCTCCAATGATGGAGTTGCGACCAAAGCCGGCGGCGGCAGCACTGACAGGTTTGTTCTATTAGTGGGTACACACGTACGTACATGCTCGATAAACTTGCTCGATCGATCTTGTATTGATCTTGTATTGAGAGGAGTATTGTTTGAGGAAAATTACATTTTTAAAATGACTGTTACGTTCTCTCTTTTGGAACATTGGCCTAAACCAACGACGATGACGATGTCTTCTTCGCGTAGATTGTCCCAGACAGTAAATGTAGCAGGCGATGCCCACCAAACACAATCGTCCATTGCAAGAGTTTCAACGCACACTAAACATGTTCTTCTACGTGTAGACGCAGGGTCGAGCAATGTTTGTAGATAGCCATGCTCGAATGAAACATGCTCGTCGAGCTTGTACGTACGTGTGTACCCACCATTTGTCTATATAGGACTATAGGTACATTTTGACCCGACTTCAAAAAAGGAGGAGGTTCTGTGTTCTTCCATTTTTTTATGTATGTTCACCGATTATTTCGTGGATAGTCGTCCGATTTTGAAAATACTTTTTTTGTTTGAATAAGTATAACCCCGAGTAGTCTAATAAATAAATTTCAGGATCTTCGGAATTATGAACAGAAATGCACCTTGATAGTGCAATTTTTTTAATTTTGCCACTTGTAGTAATAACTTTGTCTTTTAAATATAGTAAACAGTATATTTACATTATGCTGTTTCACTTAGATTTATCAAAAACTAGTCATGACGCACCACAAACATTTTGTACAAAACTATTGTATTTTCTTTGCAGAATCCTAGATGTTGGCTTAGAAGAAAAGAGATCAACTCATTCTATGGAGATGTCGAAAAGCACGTCGTCAATAAGCAGCAGAATGTCGGTACTTGAGAGTTTTGAAGAGGTCAGTTAGTTTCCTAAGTCATTCAAAATAGTGGCCACAACCGATTGAGATAAAATTATACAATACTAGCTAACTTGCCCGTGGCTTCGCTCACGTGGTACCACGTGGTACCTACATTGATAAAATATAGCCTATGATCATTCGGAAAGTCTAAGCTACATATTGGTGAAATAATTTTTGAAATCGGATGAGTAGTTTCGAAGATTACCCCAAACAAACAAACCAACATTACCTCTTTATAATATTAGTGTAGATAATGAAGACAGTGGATCAGCAGGTCTATTGCCTCACTTGTTGCGAAACGAAATTCGCCATCACGAAAAAATTACAGTAAATCGCGACAACAACTGTCAGATTTGACAGTAAAACTAATATTTACCGTCAATCTGACAGTTTTACTGTCATTTTTGACAGTTTAGTCGTGATGGGGCAAATGTCGATTTTGCGACAAGTTAGGCAATAGCCCTGCTGATCTGATGATGGAGGCAGAAGGAACGGAACTCTTCAGTGAATAACAACAATGTTTCGCTTATTTCTGCGTTACTTTTAAGCGCGAGCTTCAGGTAAATATACTCTACCTATTCCGATCACTGATAGTTTAAAGATTAGGTTATTAGTAATGAAGATGAAGATTAAAGAGCTTTTACAAGTGCTCACGGCGCCTCTTGCGGTCGCTTGCGCTTCAAGTTTCTCAAGCGATACTACGTATTATGTTATGAAGATAAGGTTAAAAATGATATAACACTAAACCTGCTCGCCGCTTCCCTGCCTCGCTGTGTGTTTAGTATAACAGCATTGTTGTATTTCAGAGCACAAAAGTCCGTCATTCGATGGATTCCCGCAAGGACGTGTCTCCGAGCGCGCGCGACCCGGGCTGCAGAGAATCAGAGCCGGCCGGGAAACCCGTGCCAGTGCTCAACTCCCCCACCGCTGCCGGTATTACAATGTTTCAATATTATCACTTATTATTATTATAGATTATAGAATATTAGAAGCGCTCGTGGCGAAGCTTACTGACCCCCGGTTCCTATATCCAACGTGCGGATGTCCGTAGGTCGGTCGTCATAGCAACGTTGTTTATTCAACACAAAATGTATGAGACTTTTTGACAGATAACAACGTTGCTATGACGACCGACCTATGGACATCCGTTAGTTGGATATAGGAACCCGGCATAAGACGTTCTTGATAGATGTTCGAAGTTAAGCAACGTTCTGAGCGGTCACAACTTGGATGGGTGACCGCAAGTGGCATTATTAGCTAAGCGCTTCCGTGCTTCGGAGGGCACGTTAAAGTGTCGGTCCCGGCTTTTAAAGTCGTTTAGCCATGACGGAGGCCTTTAGGCGGCCTAAAAACTCCGTCACCAGAGTTGGCCACTGGCTCATACGAACGAACGAACGATCACATTATTTTCTTTACAATTTGACATCGCACGATTTGTGTATTTTTACTATATTAAAGTTAACCCCCTTACGCATATTGGTTTAGCTATAACAGATATGAAATCTGTTGCTATCTCTTTTCATTGACATAAGAGTATCAAGAATAAAACATTATTTTAATCTATATTAAATTGACAAATCTAAGAATAAGACCGTAAAGGTATTACATAGATAGCTCTCCGGTTTACCGTACTTCTGAGCTGGCCTTTTTCCAAAATGTCACCAATTTGGTCCAAATATGATCGCCTAGGTCTTCCCCTTCCAGATGTCCCATTCATATGTTCATTTTCAGTATTAAAATGTCTTAACTTCCAGGTCGAACAATAACCTCAATGTTCGAAGACATAAAGAAGCCCTTGGCCCCGTCACCTCCTCTAGCGTCAGTTCGGACGAGCGCTGAGATACCGGTAGTCATGGACAAGTCACCGAACAAGATTGACAAGACTGTCACGGAGAAGAGTGAGACTGTCACTACTAATGTCATCAGTTCGTCGCTCGTCAATAGAACGGGGAGCATGTTTGAAAGGTAAGATTCGGATGTTTCGGGTAGCGTGTGATACACGAAACACGAAAAATATTACTGTGAACACTAAAAACGGGATATTTACCATGATTAATGGACTTTTGAATTCCTGATCACGATAAAATGTGGGATTTCAAAAGTTTTATCTTATACATTCAGGAAAAAAGATCTACAAATTGTATAGTCAATTATAGTTGAATTTCAACTATACAATTATAGTTGAAATCAAAATCTACATTTACCAATAAATTCTATACGCGCTAACGTGTATGTTACATTATAATGTTTGGAAACATGCCTCTCGCGATAGATAATGGTAATGTAATGACATAGTAGGTTGAAAAAGTTTGTAAAATTTAAAATTTTTAGTAACCCCCGACACTCAGTAGACATTTCATTATTAATTCCCTCTTTCATAATGTTGTAAACGTCTAAACCGATTTTGATAAAACATTTTCAAGAAATACCGCTAGAAAACCTACCTTTAAATTAAAAACTGCATTAAAATCGGTGCACTCGTTTAAGAGCTACGAGGCCACAGACAGCCGTCAAACTTATTACAGCCCTCTTTTTTGTGCGGGTTTAAAAGTAGTTTTCTGCAAACATACAACAACAACTCTCATGTCTATTCTAGGACAAGCACATTGGAACGAACAGAGAAAGAGAAGTCCGAAGACAAGCCGGAGAGGAGTGAGAAGAGTGCATCGAGCACTCTCGAAAGGCGGCGACTGTCCAGCAAGACGGAGCGAAGCGAGGGCAGCGATGCGTTGATCGCACAGCTCAATAACAGGGTGAGTTCTCATGCTCTTTTTTTAAGACTGTGTCCCAAATTTTAGATTTAAAATAGATAAAAAGCAAAAAAGTCTGGAAGCTTCCACATATTTTTGAAAGAACACATATTTATTCTTATAGGACCTCAAGGATCACTTAATTTTGATATCGATGTCCAGCAAAGCGAAATTTTGAACAGTAGAAATAACGCCATGTGTTTTGAGTGTTTTTTTTTTCTAATATAAATTCTAGTCTGTACTGTTTCATCATTAATTGATAATGATACCTTATTAATTGTATCCATGGGTATATTTTTATATGCGGTGGAAAGCTATTGTAAGCTATTATTTCAAAGTTCTCAGTAAAGTTTTCTCCGTTGATACGGACAACTTAAATGAAAACATTTAAAAATACTAAAAAGCTTTCAAAAACTTGGTTCATTACCACATTCTCTCCTTTCAGATATCCAACCTGGAGAAACTATTAGAAGTACAAAACACAATGTTCAAAGCAGCCATCGAGGATCTAACATCTAAACTAAAGCAAGAATCCGAAAAGCGGCAGTCGCTACAATCCGAGGTCGAGAAACTGGCGCACTGCGTCACGCAAGTGTAGCCCTTATTCCGGGGCCAGTACGGCCCGTTTCCCCGCGCACGCGCCCGCGAGTACTCGAGCTATGTGTACTTTTAGCTAGGACAATTTTACATGGACGTGAGTGCTTTAGCAATGGTGAGATATATTGAGGTTACTGACCACTGAAAATTTAAGTTGAAGTCTTTTATGACGCAATTTAAGAAGTAAATTAAAATCGCATGCAATTTTTTTTTGTGATAATCATGATTAAATTTTTAGTTACCTATCATAATTTTATTAAAAAACGCTGTGTTTTGGAAGCGGTTTATTCATGAAATAGACTGGAAGATTTTAAAATGTCAATGCTAATTATGTGATGCTGTGCATATTTCTCATGACCGAAGCTAATAAGAATTAATTATCAACAGACATGAGTCGCATAGCAACAATGAAAATATTCGGCAAAATGAAAGAAAGAAAGAAAAATCATTTATTCTTGTAGGACCTCAAGGATCACTTAAGTTTCGTTTTACATGCTAGGTGATTCTAATGCCTGTTCCAACGCGACTCAAAAACTCAAATATCAGAACACTGTAAGAAACTACATAACTACATTTGTAATTTGGCCCATCCCTTGTAATAAATAAGTGTGAGGTAATTTGTGTGGTCAGTAACCGAGTTGTAATAATTATTATTCAGTGCTTATTGTCTGTGCCGTATAAAGTGCTGTTAATATTAGTGAATATCGCCGGCCTTAATTAAACGGCCGTTTTTGTATTTAATTATACGTTATTTACTGAGTGAGCTTTATCAAAATTGTATGATTTTATTTTTTAACGCAATTTTTGTAAACTTTTTTCGATGTTTAGATATTACTGTGCTGTAATTCTTATAGTTGTGAATCGGAGATTATTATTGTGGTCGCAATTACCTACATTATATTGTGTGTAAGTACTTAATATATAGTTATATCATTGCGTCTTTAATTCACAATCTCACGACACGACAGTGAAAATCAAATCATGCTAACTATGGGGATAGACGACTTGCATCAGGTGTTTCAGTCAGAAGTCAAAAAGATAGTAATAAGTTATTTATTAGACACTTATCCAGTAGTTAAAATCATTACAATTTAAACAAAGCAACACTCGGTGCTAATCATAGAACGATATAATTCAGAAAACTATAATTGACTAAATAAGCTTTGACAATAGTGGCAATTCGGAGTATCGCAAAAGCTAAACTTAACTAACTAAAAATGTTGCCGTCCCTTTCATAGCGATGGGAATAAAAAGGATGGCATTCATTTTAGTTAGTTTAGTTTAGTTAGCTTTTGCGACACTCCGAATTGCCACTAATGCCGCATTTATGTTTACGATATTTGACGTACTATGTTTGTGTTCATAAAATGTCAAAGTATCCAGTAAAATAAACTGTTTAGTGAGATTGTGAAGTTATAACATAGTTGTGAATGAAATGTGCTTTTAAATGTTATAAACCTCACTTAATTTCAACGTTAAATTATGTTGCACGAAAACTATTGATATAAGGTTTAGTCAAATTAGGCACTTAGCATTGGACGTTCAGATTGTACCTACTCTAAATATAGAGATGTGATAGATATTTCCGCATTTGATAGTGATAAATAAGTTGGTGCAAGTTTCATGTGTTCGAAGACTTGGACTTAGATTACAAAATTTTGTGCCATTTTATTCGAAAAGCACATTTGTATAAAATAATGCAATTGATATGTCTTTAAACTTTTATAATCAGAACTGCATTTTACGGGAATTTATTGCTTAATTATTAATTGGGGGCGATTCTGAGTGTCACAAAAGCTAAACTAAGCTAACTAAAATTATTGCCATCCTTTTTATTCCCATCGCTATGAAAGGGACGGCAACAATTTTAGTTAGCTTAGTTTAGCTTTTGCGACACTCAGAATTGCCACTAATATCGTATTTAAAGGTAAATTTTGTGTTCTGTTTTTGGAAGTTTAAAGTACTAGTAACGTGACGGAAACGTAACAATTAAATAATTGAAATGATTAACGATTGTGATCCGTACATTCCACGCGAGCGCGTTATTGTAATATTTGCTTTTCATAATCTGCTTTTAAACTAAGAGTTTTAACCAAAGTTTCAATCGAAACTACATAACAGTAGTAAGAGTTAAGTACCTTTATATTTTTCAAAGGAATATTTTTATTAAACAGTTAATATATTTTTCTATGTGTACATAAACTTCGATGTTTAATAACGCTGTACCTTCTTGTATAACATATCTTTGTCATGGCTTCCTCGTTTCTTTAAAGTTCGACTCCTAACAAAAACTACGAATAATTTTAAGAATATAACGGTATTACGTATTCTAAGCTAAGTTCAAACAAATCCAAATATCCAATTGGCATCTGTAAGAAACGAAATAACGTTGTCCTGTTCAAAACTAGAAGTAAATCGTGGTAGGTTGTAGAAATAGGTTATGTGATAGTTGATGCCTAACATTGTACCTAAATCTATAGTTATTTATAATGTTTAAAATGCTTTAAGTCATGCACAAATATGGTCACATCTGATAATGCTTTACACTTTTTCAGCCGTCGTCCCCATTTACACAAAAAAAAAAAAACATTTGTTCTACGCCGGCTTGTTATGGTAACTATTTTATAGTTTCTTACACTGTTTTTTTTATAAACTGGGTTTAATTTACTGAGTATAGTATTATTGAGTATTATCTACATATATCATCCTTGGTAATACCATCTTTGGTAATACCAAAGACGATATAGCACCCATTTTCATGTAACTATCGATATGACCAAATGCTGAAAGAAACCAATCCAATTTTCCCATCAATTAACATTCACCTCAATACAGTATACTTAGCATCAGAAGTAGTTTTTTTTGGAATAAAAAATATTGCTATATAAATATTTTTAAATTTGTTTTAGTATCAATATGCATCAAGATTGGTAGGTACCTACTTTTAAATCATATGAACATTTTAAATCTACTTTTGATGTTAATTGTACCTATATGCTCGCTCACATTGCACAAAGTCAGTTATTTGTTAATAAGTGAACGATTGTGTACCTACGAAATAAAACTAAATTGTCTAAAGTGCTGAATCGAAGTTTTGTGTTTCATATTCCAAGGAATTATGAGTAAAGGACCTTGTCGACTACCACGTAATTATCATACTCTGATCGTATCCGGTACGTAAATATTAATTAAGGGAAGGTTCATATCTGACGTAATATACGCCGAGCGTATAAGCGTATAATATAGCGTACTAACGTATCATCGGTTGAGTGTGAACGGTCAAGTGTTTTTCTATACATTTGTCTGTTCTGGCGTATAATACGCGACGCATGTTCCGTCAGATATGAACCTTCCCTAATAGTTTTACTATTGACAGTCCGGTCATGTCATGGCACGTTATAGTATTGGTCGGTAATGGTCTCCCTAGTGGTGTTCTCGCATTATACAACACAAATAGTCATAGCACGCTCAAAGTATGGCATGGTAAAGTCGGCCACGATCTTTAAGGAGTATTTGAAGGCATATCCCGACTGCCTATCGTGAATCATTCTAAATATTTTCTCTATAAACACAGCACTAGCTCAATCGAGTATGCTCATTCGTGTATAACACTTAGCCTAGTCGAAAGCTGGAGCACGCTAGCGTCTTAGTCAAAAGTTTAATCGAAATGTATTCGATTTTATGCTTTTTGTTCTCGAAATAGTAAACATTCAAGGCTGTTTAAATTATCCAAATTCTCCATGTCGCGGAGAAGTGCAAGATATTCCATCAGCTGTCTCAGAAGGAAAATTAACGGCTTGTGAAATGAAAAGTTCAATGAAAATATTGCGAGTGTATTGTTAGTTTATGTGAATTTACCTCCCGGTAGTTCTGTTTTAAACTTAAAGCAAATAAGAAATTAGAATAGTATTTGCTTCATACTATGCTCTCCTTTAAAATTATTATTGACAGCTATGATATCGAGTTATAATTTTGTACCACCAAGCTTATTTTTAAAGGGCATGCCAATTTTTGCATTTAACCTTGATGTAAATATCATTATTTACTTTGTACATAACAGAGCTTGGTCAAGTACATAAGGTTTATGTGATAAACCGCAACAGTAACATTGTATAATATAGGACATTTTTATATCATTAGTACTTAATTTATTTTTATGTATCGATATTCTGTACCTTCATAATGCATTCCTACAATTTGATTGGTTCATTCATATTCAATTTATGAAATAAATACATCTATAAATACTTGACATTGGTTTTTACTAAAATGCAAATAAACAACCATAAACATTAGAAAAAAACTTTATTATACTTACATAACATTTATAAAAACAAAAATCAAAAATAGTTAGAAATTTAAACATCAATTACCTATCTTGTAAAAGAAGACTAGAATAATATAGGTAATTTTAGAACGAACCATAGATATGAGTTTTATAAAAATAAAGGCTAATTTGTATGCCATTTTTGTGTTCTCAGATTTAATGATGATTTTGTTAGACATCAGAGACACGTTTTGATAAAAATAACAACGATATTCCACGAACAATTTCTCATATCTACAATCGAAAGACCCTTGGAATTTATGTTAGGCCTTATCTTAGTAAGGGTGCGTCCACATTCGTGACATTGCGTCATCATAACCGCGAAATTATAAAATGAAATTTCGTGTTGCGAGTTCAGCTTATTGCGTAGGTATTTAAAATAATAATATATTGGGTAATCCTGCCCAAAAACCCTCTTATTTTACAAAAATTCAAAATTTAAGAAATATCACAAGGATTATTAGGTAGGTATTCTATTTTTAACCAACGAAAAAACGGAGAAGGTTCTCATTTTGAAATAATGAAACCACAGTAAGAACTCATTATGATTATCTTAAATGTTATTAATTACATTTCCTATAAGTAGCTACCTACTATTAATTAAACTTTGTCCACTTACGTACCTACACTAAATAAAGGCAGTTTTGGAATGTCTAATTACTATGTACCTTCCTACATTCCACAATACATCATAAATTGATTAACACTCTAAAGTTTGAAGTTCCTTCTCAGTATCAAAACCACACTAGGTACGAACTACTCTTACCCTTCCGTTCGACCCATACAGAAAACGTGTTAAACAACCACAAAATGCTTGAATGCGAATTTCCCATTTATAACACACATACTATAAATAGGTAGGTATATATTGAACATAAAGCTATGTCTAGTCTATTATACCTTGTCCTTGTCCACGTACTTAACTAAGATTTCATAATTGTTTATGAATCAGTGATAAAAATTAACTGTTTCGTAACCAGTTACAAAACTTTTTTCCAACTTCCTACACGCTGGTACTATCTTCGTAATAATAACGAATATTGTGACATTCGTCTACAAATCCTGCTATACTAATTCTAATGCTATATTTTAGGTAGGTAGGTACTTATTATAACCGTTGCCAAATTAGAGTAGGTACATTTTTCATATTACTAACTAAGGTACTTATTGTTTTTAGGAGCTTAATGTTCTTTATTTGTTGGCATTATACCCGAGATTTATATTTAGGCACGGTCTTGCTTGATGGATTACAAGTCACTATTCACGATGAATCTGTTTCCCTCGGAGTGCTTCCCTGTGTACTTATACTGGCATTTGCCGTAGGCACCTGAAATAGAAAAAAAACTATTTCTTAGAGGCCTTATGTTCAGCTATAATTGTCAACTATGACGAGTTTTTAGACCGTCTTTAGGCCATCTTATTGGTTTTAACTTCGAAGCCGGAGTCGACATAGGGTATCCTCAGAAACTTCGTCGTCAACGTCGCTAAAAGCTTAATCAAAATTCATATCGGAGGCAAATCAATTAATTCTGCTCCAGTATTTGAGTAGGCGAGCTTGGACCAAATAATAAATCCAAGCTTTGGTTAGCAATAGCAATATCGAAGGCAAAACTTTTACCTCCGATCGATAGTACTATATAGCACTCACCTTTGTGCCCAACATGTCAAAGTACGTACATAAATAAATAAATAAATATCCTTGGACATTTTACACGGCGTCCTCTAGTCCAAAGCTAAGCAACTTAATGCTTGTGTTATGGTAACCAGATGACTGATTTATTACTTAGATACATTTTTTTTTTGTAAATATTATAGATATAAAAACATCCAGACCCGAAACAAATATCTGCAGAACATACAAACATTTGTCCGGCGGGATTCGAACCCGCAACCTCCGCGTCTCAGGCGGGCATTCGCCCGCTGCGCCACAGAGGTCGTCAAGTTTGTGTTTTTCCAACGCGTTAAAGTACTTACCACAGGTAAAAGCCTCACTCTAGTTGTTACGTCACTCTCACGCTGGACGGACCCTCATGAATTCCTTCATGATTGTTCGGTTATAAAGAAGCATCTAATCTAAATACTACATTACCTACGAAGGTAGCACTCACCTTTGTGTTTGCCCAACGCGTTAAAGTACCACAGGTAAAGGACCCAGCGCCGGCCATCTAGTTGTTTCTCACGCGGTGGATGGACCCTCATGAATTCCTTCATGATTGTTCGGTTATGAAGAAGCATCTAATCTAAATACTACATTACCTACGGAAGTAGTACTCACCTTTGTGTTTGCCCAACGCGTTGAAGTCCACAGGTAAGGGTCTCAGCGCCGGCGTTGGCCCTCTTGTTGGAAGTATTGCTACGTCACTCTCACGCGGTCGACGGACCCTCATGAACTCTCCTCTCGTAGCCGCTTCGGCACGCTCGGACGAACTAACGCGACGAGAGTCCAGGAAATGTAGCTTCGGAAGTTTGTATATGACGAAGTATCTAAAAGGCATTCGTGAGGCTTAACATTTTGAGTTTTTTATAAAACGAACCGGTTCTACCCGGTTTAAGGGCAAGACAGGTTAGGTAGTACCTACTCTACAGTACTTCCAATATATAATGGGCATCGGAAAACACACAATCGTATTCTATACTAAGATTATAAAGAGGTAAAGTTGGTTTGTTTGTTTGTATGTGTTTGGGGTAATCTCCGAAACTACTCACCCGATTTAAAAATTTCTTTCACCAATTTGAGCTTAGACTTTCCGAATGAACATAGTCTATATTTTATCAAGGTAGGTACCACGAGGTAGGTACCGTGAGCGAAGCCACGGGCAAGTTAGCTAGTAGGTACATTACAAAAACGATTGTCAAAAAGTATTTTGTTCCTAATTCGATTGTTTCCGATGCACATTACTTAGCTTGAATTATCAGTACACTATAATAGCCTATCCACACACCCCCGCAAAACCACATGACAATAACAATGCGCGACACAGGAGTGTGGATTCCATTCGCATATTTTTCACGGCTCCGCGTGCGAACTGAGTTTTAGTTTAACCACTTGAGGTATCTTAGAGAGACGGTACAAAGCTTAATTTGAGAAACTTAACAATAAGCTGTAGCTGTCGCCCGTTTAGGAGGTAAAGTTCTGTGTAAATAGTTGAATTCAACTATCTGAACTTGACAAGAATCTTCGAAGTTCGCTAAACCCATTCCGGCCCAGCTCCCACGGTGCTGCCTGAAGGGCTGTGCCAAGTGCCGACTCGGCAGCAAGCTTAGATTATAATTTGCCGGATCAAATTGCGAGTTTTATCTTCTTTTTCCTTAAAAACCTTATTACCAAGTATTTATTTTATGATGTACTTTCAAAATCGTTATAACCGTTGATGCATTATGTTCGAACGCATGACATTTTTATGATCTTGTGTACCTACTAATGGAAAACATGGTGATCTTTCTAATGTAAAACTAAGATGCTTTTTGATAACTGACCTGTATCTCTGATAGTCGGAATCATCTTTGTCCACATCTGATAGCTCGTTAGGACACGCCTTGTTGCTAAGTAGGCTTAGGTAAGATAGCGCAGGGCAGCTCGCGGATATCTTGCTTATAAGGCCTTCCAAATCTATTATCTGCAATTATAACCCTCATATTCAACTGTGAAATTAGCACGGCTTTCACTATCATCCATATCCCGATTTTAAAATCATTTTCCTGCTTTCTAGAATATCTTGCAACTGAGTTTAATGATTAATTAATGACTTATCCACACAACCGTTTGACAGAGGCTTTTAAGGGGTCTGAAAACTCATACGAACTTCCTTTATTATAGTTTGGATTGAATCACTATTACTCAACTCGGTGACATTATCATAACATGATCACAAGCTAGAAGTCTATTTGATCTCATACCTACTTTGTGCGGGGCAAAAGCCTTTTCTATCACCGACGTAACATTCATTGGGATACATACTTTTCATTTTATATTTTTTTTCATTTACATACATTTAGATATTTACTGGTTTTGCTTAAAATAACATTGATGGCGTTCTATCAGTTCGATCCCGGCTTATACCTACACACTTATAATTTATAGCGGAATTTATGCGTTTCTTACTGCTTCGAATTTGAATAAATCACTGTAATTTATTGGATACTAACAGTTTGCAGCTTCGAACGAGCGCAGTGACTGGACCCAAATCTCATTGATACAGGGGTATCATTGTGATTTGGTTTTAAACACTTTGGTTATACTCTACAAACCTTAATTTACAATTTTAAATTGAGGGGACCTTTGCTGGGCAAGGTCCCCTCAATTTAAAATTGTAATTTTTTCTTTGATAATTAATGATAATTAATAAAATCAAATAAATTAAAATAAACAAATAATTAATAATTTAAATAAATCTAAAGGATTGGTCCACAGTGGCCCAAAACAGGGATGAATGGAGAGAAGGAAGGGAAGGGAGGCCTTTGCCCTGCAGTGGGACATTACAGGCTCATAACATAACATAACAATTAATGAACTGCGATTATTGGCAAGATCTATCTTTTTCGGTTTGTAGAGTATAACCAAAGGGGGACCATTTCTGGCTCACACATCAACAAAGTTAAATATCCTTGATACCCGGTCAAGTATTTCAAATGTATGGAATGTATTAGTTCAGCTAAGTTACCGGGAGAGTGTCGGCGGCGCACTAGACTGATATTAGGACATTTGAAATACTTGACCTGGTATCGAGGATACTTACCAATTAAAACTGATAATGCCCCAGTTAACAAAACTACCAGTTTCGATCATGTAGAAAACTTTAATCATTAAATTAGCAAAAGAGGTGTTATAAAAAACGTAGTGCGTCTGTGCGTGGCAATGATATAGGTACTTACGCTATCTTATGGAAAAATAAAAACTTGATTGAGCATGTCCTTAGCTACCTATTGGAGTGTTCAAACTTTGTAAATAATCTGTTTTTTTCTAGTCGATGAAGGGATGAGAGCAACGTCCATTGTGATTTATTCTTTACTTAAATAACCTGACTTTGTGGTTGTATTTTATGGCTGGTAAGTTCTCTTTAGTACACTAAAGGATCTCGGCCAATTAAAAACAAGTTTATTGCATGTTGAATTGTAACTCAATTCCTGAAAACGGAAACGGTGGTTATTCTCACCAGTAACTAAAAATATGTACTGATTCAAATTGTTTATTGCAAAGAAGTATATGGTTTTTTGTAGTTGCAAATTACCAACCTAGGTATTAAAAATAACGCTGTGCGTAGAAAATATTATATCGACAACGTTCATTCAGAAATTGAGGTCGCGATCTACTTATATCTCCCTATCCAAATCTAAATACTCGCAAACTTTGAGGTTTATCGATAATATTATAAGAAATAAGTTGAAAGAACCTAACAGTTTGACTCAAACTTGTCCGTTTTATCCCACTAATCCCACTAATCCCACTAATATTATAAAGGTGAAAGTTTATGTGTGTGTAAGTGTGTTTGTTACTCTTTCACGCTCAAACGGCTGGACGGATTTGAATGAAATTTGGTACCAGAATTGCTTATACCCTGGATTAACAAATAGGCTACTTTAAATTCCTGAAAAGTGCTGTGTTCCCGTGGGATTCGTGCAAAAGGTAGCTGTCAGACAAAATAACTTTATAGATGGCAGCACAGGCAAAAATATTACTCCTTCACGCTCAAACAGCTGGACGGATTTGAATGAAATTTGGTAGCAAGATTGTACCCTTGATTAAATAATAAGCTACTTTAAATTCCTGAAAAGTGCAGTGTTCCCGTGAGTTTATAAACCAAATTATTCATCAAAATAGTTTCGGTAGTTTGGCCGTGCAAAAGGTAGCTGTCAGGCAAAATAACTTCATAGATGGCAGCACAGGCAAAAATA
This sequence comes from Xanthorhoe designata, assembly GCA_963582015.1. NCBI lineage: Eukaryota > Metazoa > Arthropoda > Insecta > Lepidoptera > Geometridae > Xanthorhoe > Xanthorhoe designata. The sequence continues at coordinate 9,262,863 of OY757038.1, forward strand.
CAACTCCTTCACGCTCAAACGGGTGGACGGATTTAAATGAAATTTGGTAGCAGGATTGCATATAAGTACCCTGAATTAAAAAATACGCTACTTACAATTCCTGAAAAGTGCATTGACTCCGTGGTTTTATTAATCAAATTCATTAAAATAGTTTATACCTACAAAATAGTTTGGCCGTGAAAAAAACTGAAAAAGTAACAAAATAATTTCAATAGATGGCAGCACAGGCAAAGTTATTATTCCTTCACGCCAAACGGCTGGACGGATTTGAATGAAAATTGGTAGCATGATTGCTTATACCCTGAACTAAAAAATAGGCTACTTTAAATTCCTGAAAAGTGCATTGATTCCGTGGGATTATTAATCAAATTCATTAAAATAGTTTATACAAAATAGTTTGGTCGTGAAAAAGTAACAAAATAATTTCAATAGATGGCAGCACAGGCAAAGTTACTATTCCTTCACGATCAAACGGCTGGAATTTGAATTAAATTTAATAGCAGGATTATTTATTCCCTGGATTAACAAATAGGCTACCTTAAATTCCTGAAAAAAGCAATGGTTCCGTAAGATTATAAACCAAATTATTCATCAAAATAGTTTAGCCGTGAAAACGTAACTTTAGCCAAAATAATGTTAATAGATGGCAGCACAAGCAAAGTTATAACTCCTTCACGCTGAAACGGCTGGACGGATTTGAATGAAATTTGATACCAGGACAGTTGATATCCTGGATTAACACATGTCATAGGCTTCTTTAAATCCCTTAAAAGCGTATGTTCCCGTGAGATTATCAAAATACTTAAATTATGCTTCTTTAAACTCAAACGGCTTAACGGATTTCAAATATTGTTTATTTTGACCTGATAATCTCACGGAATTGGTACTTATGTACGCAGATAAATCTTCGATAAAAAGATTTCTGGCTCAACATAAACCATTAGAACAAAGTTTAAATTTGTGTCTTCAATAAACATAGGTACCAGGACCTCATTCATCATCGCTATTTTATTAAATTTCCCACAATTTCGGATCGCTGCAATTCTAAATCCTCGCTGCGCTTGCTTTGATCGGAACCGACCAGCGCCTTATCTTTGAGCACCATAAGCAAGCATAAGTGTCAGTCATGACGAATTTGTCTTAAAAATTTCGAGTCTAAGAAACTCGATGTGCTTGCTTAGTTCGATGCTCGCTTCGCTCGCACGGTAGCTTCTTGAATATTTTGCTAGCAAATTGAACTATGTCAGGCCATAGAATAAGAACAGACCAGCAATCAGCCTTTTCTATGAGCACTATAAGCAAAATCAAGTGTCACATGATGAATTTTTTTTAAATTTCGGTTTAAAAGGCTCGCTATGCTCGCTTAGTTCGAAGCTTACTACGCTCGCTTGGTTCAAAGCTCGCTTCGCTCGCACGGTAGCTTCTTGAATATTTGCTAGCAAATTGAACTATGTCAGACTATAGAATAGGAACCGACCAACAGTCAGCCTTTTCTATGAGCTCCATTAGCAAAATCAAGTGCCACGTCAGGACGCATTTGTTTTTAAAAATTTTAGCTTAAGACGCTTGCTATGCTCGCTTAGTTTGAAGCTCGCTACGCTCGCACGGTAGCTTCTTCAATATTTTGCTGGCAAATTGATCTATGTCAGACCAAAAAATAGGGACCGACCAACAGTCAGCCTTTTCTATGAGCACCTTAAGCAAAATCAAGTGTCACATGACGAATTTGTCTTAAAAATTTCGGCTCGCTGCGCTCGCTTGGTTCGAAGCTCGCTTCGCTCGCATGGTTGCTTCTTGAATATTTTGCAAGCAAGATAAACCATGTCAGACCATATTATATATCCGACCAGCAGTCATCCTTTTCTATGAGCACCAAAATCAAGTTACAAAATGACGCATTGGTCTTAAACAAGGAGCAAAATTAAAAAAAATATTAAAACTTTTTCAATTACGTAAGAAGAGAGTAATTTTTTGCACTCTCGAGGTGCATTTTTATTCATATCTCTGACGATCCTCATCAGACAAAAAAAAGAATCATAAAAATCGGTTCACCCAGTCCACGAATTGAGAACCTCCTCCTTTTTTGAAGTCGTTAAAAAAATGTATTAACTTTTTCACCGCGGGTAACACCGCGGGGCACAGCTAGTATAATAATATTAAGTACGCAATCTATGATGCTCTCATACGTTCGTTCGTTCGTATAAGCAAGTGGCCAACTCTGATGACGCAGTTTTTAGGCCGCCTAAAGGCCTAAAAATGATGCTCTACAATTACTGAACTAAGATTTTGTTTTCGTTTTTGAAAAAACAATGCAAACTATCTGTTGTAAATAATTATAAGTTACAAGCATCCAAGTATGGCTGTTAGGTATATTGTAAGTAAAACAAAATGTAGTACCAACATATTTATTTTACTTACATACGGGTTCGTGTGAAATGGCAAGTTGCGCGCAAGCTCGTAAAATGAGACAAAGGTTATGTTTATACAAGATAAGGGGATTTCATTTTATAGTGCGAGATGCGTTGGACTCTATTTATGTCTTATTTGAATATACATTTTATACTGGCAGAATTTTTTTTTATTTGTGTTCAAAAGGTAGTCTTCGACTCTATTACGTAAGTAATAGAACTTGCAGAAATTTACTTTCACTAGGTACTTTAAAAGATAGATATAAGAATCTAGGTACTTACTGAAAGCTTAACTATCGTACTTGTACAGACTATTTTAGGTAATTTTGGTGAAACCTTATTTATAACCGACTTCAATTAAGGAGGATGTTCCATGTTCCACTGTATGATTTTATATACTTAGACGATAATTTTAGACAGATGTAGGTATAGTATAATATACTTGACGACCTCTGTGGCGCAGTGGGCGAAAGCCCGCCTGTTTGCATGATCTGCAAATGTTTGCATGATCTGCAAATATTTGTTTCGTGTCTGGGTGTTTTCTATGTATAATATGTATGTATTTACAAAAAAAAAATGTATCTATGTACCTAGTGTAGGTATCTGTCATCTGGTTACCATAACACAAGCATTAAATTGCTTAGCTTGGGACTAGATGACGCTGTGTAAATTTGTCCAAGGATATTTTATTTTATTTTTTATACGGTGGTACACTATACTATATTATTCCATAGCTGATATATGATCAGCTATGGAATACTATCTTGCGGTGTACCTGTCGCGAAAGCCACTAAATCTGGTTATCATTATCATAGCAGTATTTTCGCAGTAAAAACATTTCACCTGACGAACAACCCTTTTTATTTAAACAGACTTGCGATCAATCTTACAAATCCTACAAAGCTTTTCGCGGTTGTCTTTTTGTTTCTTTTTATTAAGTCTCAGCATTTTTCTTGTCTTTTTCTGTCTTTGCCGTGCCCGAGACTTTCTATTTTTTATACAATATTAGGTACCTACATTATTTTTGCAGACCATAATTTACAAAGACAAATAGAGTAATACTAGTAGGTACCTATTCTTTTAACATCATCACGACTACGATGACGTCACGTTTCCAGCTTCTTAGCTGTAAAGAAATCGATTCGCGATGAACGGCATAAATTTTGTGCAAACAATTATTATTGGTTTAGGTATACCATAGTAATGTTTTCTCATACCCATAACAAAGGGAATTCTTATGTGAGATCGGCATTATTGATGTGACTGTTAGGTATGATTATTTACTTTACTCACAAAAGGTAAAAATATATATTATAAAAATGTACTTTAACTTACGTTAGTGCCATTTCCTGCACTTTGGCGGTGCATTTACAACTCTGAAGATCCTCGTCAGATCAAGAAAATAGGTCATTTTTATGAATCCACCTCATTAGTATAATTACTACTCTTTCAAACAAAAAATAATAATTCAATATTGTTCCACAATTAACGGATAAATGGGTAAACCCTGAACATACACAAAAAATTTACAGTAGAACTAGAATCTTCTGCTTCTTGAAATCGGTTAAAAAGTGAAAGCTTGGTTTTTTAGTTTTTCACGCTGTAAATTCTGAATTCCAAAATTAAATTGTCAACTAATCAAACACGCAGATCGGATCAACGCTTCGGAATTCATTCTCAAACAAACATACAAAGCTGAATCGTCCAATTTGGCACTGAGTGTATGTAATGTATGCTTCGATTGCTCGACTAAATAGGTCAAGTAAAAAGTATCCAAGTCGGTGAGGTGAGCGTATGATTAAGGTTAATGTTACTTATATAATTTATATACCTAGCTATTATATTACGTATGTATTCTAAATAGTACAATGAAGTTGTAGTTTGTAAGTACGTAAGAGTATTCGTAACCACGCAGACATTACAATTAGTTAGTATATATGAGAATACAAACTACTTAGTATAGCATCATTTTGTCTAAGCAAATAGTTCTATTCTATCAGGAGTTATTTTGCTTCTGCAAATGAAAATTGGAAAACTAATTTGAAAACTTGGGAATTGTGGCTTGAAAAGCGAATTCGATTTTCTATTTCAAGGTGATCGAATCTCGGCCTTGCTCCGATGGATTTTTCGATTAATTTTACGGTCCTAAGTTTCGTGAGGAAAATCAGTTAGTTTTTACAAAGCTTGTAGAATTTTTGTTAGTATTCGCGTGAATAATAAAGAGAATGCAAAGACCCATCGCGTTATCTAAATTCTTTCAGAGCGTTTGGTCCCAGCGACTGGCAGCGTCGCGACGCGTGATCCGAGGTTTGCATGGCACCTATTTAGCTCAACACAGCCATTCAGCGCGGCAATGCTGCCAGTGTCTTGGGCGCGCTTCCGCCTGACAGTGGCTTGGATCAGTTGAGCTTCCTATAGATCGTTAACAACGATCCTTAGGTGACTCAACTGATTCTTATTGTATTTCGTAGAGTAATGTAAATATGTACCTAAGCAATTGTTGATGGTATTATCAGTATCATTCAAATAGGTTTTAAAAATGGTTTTATCCGTACAAATTACAAGTTAAAGGTATTTCTAATGGTATACCCTACCTATTTCATGCTACTTAATTTTGCTTAATTCTATATGGGGGAATATATTTAGTAATGTTTCATCGTTTCTATAGGTATTGCTTCCGAATAATTCAAACAAAACATAAAATGCTATCTCTTAAGGCTTCTGCGCTGTACGAGTTCCCCATACAAACGTAATACCATAACCATTTGAAATTTGAGCATATCTTTAGCATAGTATGCTATTATTCGTATTAGGATAGCATTTATCTAGGTTTCTGCCAGAAGCTTTTTTCAAAATACTCAGTTAAAGTGAAATTAAACCGAATCGCATTTTGCATATTTTTACATCATAGAAGACATGTTTTCTTAATATTTATATAGTATTAAACACTAGGATATTTTAAGTTTCCTTCTGTAAGAAACATAGCTTATATGGTCTAGTAACAGAAAAACAACACTGTGTGAAGAATAAAAACAATTTTCAGTCATCATTTTTGGGACTACGGGAGACAAGCAAATTCCTTGCAAAATAGCCATGCATTTACATTTAATACATTTTTAACCTTTTCTAATAGTGCGTCTGTGTGCGTGTGTCACGCACGCTCACGCACACAGATGCAAAATGACAAGCAGACCAAGATTTTGTCGTGTGTCGATGTTTGAACGCGCGGGGAATTGAATTTTGCCGAGCCACGTCGCCGGACTCTTAAGTAGGACAAGGTATCGCACATACTTGATTGTTGTTGAGTGAGAGTGTCCTCAATCTTGACAGATAAGGGATCGTTACGCCGTCCCCAAGCTTGTTGTTGTCCAGAATCAGATCTTCCAATCTCGTGAAATCCTCCAACCCTTTTAGCGTCTCGATGCTATTGTAACTGCAAAGGATTCTATATTAATGAGGGAGGGATATATTTGTTTAGGTTAAGAGTTAAATTAAGGGCTGCCTGTTGGGGTTTCAACGGTAAATTATTTTTCATGTTTCTTTGTGGAGACAGTTATATCATTTTTAATCGACATTGAAAAGAAGGTTTTATGTCACGTTACTAGGAGAATATTAGATACCTATGAATGTGGATGGATATAGGTGTAGAGGTAGGCCATTGAAAAGATGGATGGACTGTGTGAGGGATGACATGAGTAAGGAAGGAGTGAGTGCTGAGATGACGTCTGATAGAGGGAAATGGAAGAAGAAGAAGATCGAAAAGAAGCTTTTATGTTGGACTGTACCTACATATTGTAATTTTTTTTATTGTCTGAAGACGTTTCAAAAGGGACACATTGCAATGTAAGCGTAATACAATAATTTAACCAGCTACGTGTTTGAGATTAGAATCTTGGAGAAGGGCCAGGTCAAATGTACCCGGCGAATTTACTAAAACGTGATGGGATTGAATAAAAAGTGTGCCTGGATTGATCAGGAGTCTGCTTACCACCGGAAAAAGGTGTTTATATGTAGACTCGCTGAGTCATAGGTGCCCTAACAAAACATTGTCTATTTTACGAGTCTACATTGACACTGAGATCTAATCAACAATGTACGTCAATCATTACAACGATTCCTCATGATCTAACTGAAAAAATAAGCAACAATCAGTCCGTTGTCCGTGTGATGTAATGTAAATAAATATAGTTTAATTTTAGCATTAGTAAATAATTGATTTTATTCGTACGTTCGTTCGTATGAGCAAGTGGCCATTTTGATTTTATTAGTAATACTAATATCAGTGATATCAAGAACGATCGACCTTGGTAATATAAATATAAAATTAGTCTAGCTTGCCAGTCTATTATTTTAAACATAAGAACACACAGATTTTCAAAATGATGTTTTATTCTTTTCGTAGTATTCATTCTCAAAGCTCTATGTCTTTCTGAATAAAGACCAGTAATTCTAGTGTAGTTTCGCTTTATAGAGCCCTCTTACAATCTCGCCTCGCTTTGTGACCCTGATCCCTCTGTCCACGGCCGCGGGCACATCAAATTCAATCTTTGTAAAACCATCTGTATGTAGCAGTACCTAATCTCTACTTCAAACGAGTAGGTACTTCGTAAAAAGACTTAGGTACTGAAATATAAGCTGTGTAATATCTGTCGACAATTATTCAGAAAAAAAGATAACGCTTTTTGTAACTACGATAAAAGAAAAACAATACAAATTTTTTATGCATGGAGTTATCGACAACGTGTGATGTATGTATGTTACCTATATTTTGTCCAACACATGTGTGGGGTAACTTGGAAATATAGTAAGAAATAAGTGTGATTAGAATAATTGCCCGAATTCTCATCACTACATCTTCTTGCACTCCACACCGTTTTCTAATCACTTATGCCGGGAGGGTTTCTTTCCTATATCCAACTAACGGATGTCCGTAGGTCGGTCGTCATAGCAACGTTGTTATCTGTCAAAAAGTCTCATACATTTTGTGTTGAATAAACAACGTTGCTATGACGACCGACCTACGGACATCCGTACGTTGGATATAGGAACCGGGGGTTACTGACCAGGTCAAAAGTACCCTAAACCGGCGAGCTTGTATGAATAATGTAATGAGAGTGTATGAGACGAAAGAGGTGTCTCAGGATCGTAGCAAGTAGAGGTGGTTTTTGCCTCATGAGAAAAAGGCGTGATTTTATGTGTTTTTTCAAACATTGAAAGAAATTCAAAATAAAATAAAATAGATACCTAAATATCCTTTATGGTGTTCAGATGACTGATATATTTTTTTTATAAATACATAGGTACATATCGACACCTGCAAGGAATATCATTGTAACTCATTTTTTGCAATTTTACAGGAGAGCGCGTCAAAGTTTCAAAAAAATCCTGTAAGTTTTTGTTATGACTTAATGTAAAATAACTGTGATAATTTGTATCATTATGGGTTAATCTAAGATATTATACATATATCCTACGATAAAATGCTCTTTTTCATGCTAATTTATGACTTACGATGATATGCCACAATGTTACGTTACACATATTGACAGCGTAACTCAGACATACAATGTAATAATGTAAATATCAGCTTGCGTCTTAAAAGAAAAAAATTGTATGTCTGAGATACAATACTTAAAATGTTATTTTGTTTGATTTAGAGTTACGCTTTTCAATGAAAAACTCAACTAATTTATTCAAAAAATCTTTAATTGCAACATTTGCAACAAAATCACCCAAGTAACATTAAAGTTTATGAATAAGTTTGCAAATGGTGTTAGAACATTTCTAGAAAATCTCAAGGTTCTGGGTGATTAGCATCCAGAACGTTAAAACAACCTGCTCAATACGCCTTGTAGTCTAAAAGGGCCCAATATACAGAACCTCCGCACAACGTTTTGGCTTTAGGGTGGTCTGAATAAAATAGTAAATCACACAAACTAAATTTAACCTTCTCAAAAACCAATAGGCCTTGCTAAGTCTTTACCCGAACTTACATGCAAGCATTGAATTAGACTCAAATTGACATATAAAAAGTCTTGTTATCCCGATTCAAGTTCTAAATAAAGATCATTTTGAGATCATACAGGATTACGAAAATATAAAATAGGCTATTTTGTGATTCATAAAGTTATGTTTCGGTTTATAATAAAAATAATAATGTCAGACCCATTTTGGTCATGGCGACAGCTTCAGCTCCGCTGATTTCTTTGGTGTGCCCGCATGTGGCTTATGTAGCCAATCTTATTTGAGAAGATCCTCGCACATTGCGGGCATTGAGCGCACTGTTAACATAATTGTAATTGTAAGCCGCTGGTGGTCGGGCTTTCAATTCATCGCGCTTCGAGTCCAGTTCAGAACACCGTCTGTACTCAAAATCGTGGACTTTGACTTTATCATAAGCCCTCGGCTCACTCCGGTCTCTTATCGGCCTGCTTCTCCCACTGAGATGGCGCTATATCGCACCTTTTCAGGTGCCTTTTAAGTACGTCTTTATACCGTAGGAGTTGTCCGCCATGCTTACGCTTGCCCTCCTCGAGTTCTGAATAAAAGACGCGGTTCGCTACTCGTTTTTCTGACATTCGTGACACATGCCCGCACCACCGAAGTTGTCACCGCATGAGGCACCCACGCTGGCTCTACGCAGCACTTCGGTATTTCGCACTCGATCGGACCACTGGATTTTAAGTATTTTACGTAGGCATCGTAGGTGGAAGCGATCCAACATGCGAATATGCCGGCGATAAAAGATGCAGAGGCAGCCGCGGTTACTACCTTCGTGTGGGTTGGGGTGAGAATTTTTTAGGGCACTTTTTCTAGCCCCTTCCAAGGCTGAGCAAGGAGAGCAGTGCCTCCCTAAATAGGGCTGCTCTGTCACCCCGGGTGCTGCCGAATCCTCTGTCTCCCCGGTGCAGAGCGGAAACGACCACAGTGTCAAACAACACCCCCGGAGCCGCCCACGTGCAAGTCCGGTGTCCATGCCGAACCCCTTTACTTCAGCCTATCGCCATGGGTCTTAGATTGACTCGGAGTCTAAAATCCGAAGCTGTCATCTGCGCAGGAACATTTTTAGTGCATAAGTGAATGCGCAACCACAGATGCCCTCTCTCGTCCGTTATCCAGTGGATCGGAGACCACTACAACCGGCGAAAGGTTTGGATGCAACTAATCATTAGGGTTTCATTTCGAGTTTTCATTTGAGTAATAGTCAGGTCTAGTTGGTTTTTATCAAGTCAAATGTAATCTATGCTTTGCCTATTAGCCTGCGATAAGCTTTATTGGCTTAATGAACAACTTTATGCGGCTACTTAGATCAGTGTCCAAAGCTTGCTGAAACCAATGGGTATACCTACTCATTGTGAGTGATTTCTCAATACAGGACGTTTACTTTTGGAAGAGGTTACCTACTTGTCATCTAAATGAAAGAAAATTATTTATTGCACACAAATTAAAACAATAACAACAAGGGATAGCGCCCCCGGGGCGGGGCGGGGGGGAAGGGGGGGTCGTCCGCGCGTAATAACATTGTAAGTATGTCAAATTATTGAGGGTAATTTAAACTAAATATGCGGACTATTACGAAGAAAATAATTGTAACTCAAGTTAACATCATCAGACTTACTCTTAGAAAAAATATTTGGCTAGGAAAACATTGTAACTCTTGTTACAATTATGGATCTGTCAAGAAATATTTAAAACAGTCGAAGAAAAGAAATGTATATTGTGTTGCAATTTTGTTACTGTTATTTTATTATGAAGAAGCTAAGTTATTTTGCGTAACTTCAGATACCCTTTTGTCAACTTCTGTGGGCCATTACTTACAATGTTTTTCCACATTCTAAATCAATAACCAGAAGGGATAGAGATACGAGTGTCAGATTAAAAAATTAAGCTTGAAACGCTCAGCACAAATATGATTGTAACTCAATTTGGCCAAAAAATGAGTTACAATGATATTCCTTGCAGGTGTCGATATTATACATTAGAGAACACCCAGACTCGAGACAAATATTTGTAGTTCATACATTAGAAATACTTCACTAGTTCTGATTTTGCTTGATAAAAGGTATACACGCCACCCACCGGACTAAGTACCTAATTAGGTAGTCTAGACTCAATGGCGAAGTTCGTATGAACTGCTGGTTAGCATGGCTAACAACAATTGTCATGTGTTCGGTGTAATGATTAGTTGGTATGGTAGAAACAACTACTGAACTGAAATACTTCCAAAGAAAAATCTAAATGAATGTCAACTTTCCAATCAGTAATGCTATCGAAGATCTAAATCCGCAGTGAGATTCAAATTTCGAGTTCTACACTCGATAACGCCTGTGACGAGTGGGACAGTGACACCCAAGTCATGTCGACAAAACTCGAACTCACTGGTCAAAAAGTGACAACTAAGTTCAGGTCACTTGAGTGAATTCGAGTTTGAATATTACAGAATCATTCTATTGGACTACTTTTTATTTTAACTCTTTTATGGCAAAAATAACTTACCTTAAATCCAAAGATTTTACTTTAGCACCATACATTTTCTGCAGAGCGGGTGGTATTCTTTTGCACTCCTGTCCGCTGTAGCTTAGCTGAAAGTATTCTTACATTGTATTATGAAATTACACAAGTAACATAAGAATAAATTAGTTCGTATACCTACCTACCCAGTAGCCAACTCTAAGGGCGGAGATTTTACGCCGCCTAGGCCTCCGTCATGGCTTATCAAATTTAAAAGCAAATTTCACATGCCCTTCGAAGCACGAAGCGGTCACTAATTAAAAAATGAGAGAAATTACTTGCGCGATAATTCCGCGCAGGTATTTTCTCTGAAGTTCCGCGCCGCGGTATTTTCGCTTCCCACAGCGGCAGCGAATACCGCCTAGGTCCGAACAGTCCTTTAGCGTCAATTCACACGTACCACAACCACACCACAGCCACAACCACACCACAACGACGCCATGTGGTCGGGCGTATATTTTGTATTGAAAATGAATATTACAATTTACACGTACCACATTTTGACGTTGTTATCGACCACCTGTGTAATACAAACACATCGCAATCACATCGCGACGGCAACGCCGCCACGCGGCGGCGGCACCGCGGCCACATCGCCACGACATGACGTCACGTCACGACAAGCCGTGTTACCTCTACTAAAGCAGCCCTGCTACTCTGCAAAACGAAAAACGAAGTTTCGTGACAATTTTCGGGGTCAGCTTATGTTGGTGGATACCTACTTAATTCGTAATAGTTCACCAACATAATTAGAACCCAAAAATTGTCACGAAACTTCGTTTTTCGTTTTGCAGAGTAGATGCCCTGGTGACCACGTGTGGTAACCACGTCGCAACAACAGCGACAACGCAACCACATCGACATTTTGTTGGTACCACAACGCAACTGCAAAAAGCCGCTGCGGCACTATTCACACGTAACCACAGCTTGACCACATTATGTCGCTGCGACGTGGTGTGGTTGTGGTACGTGTGAATTGACCCTTAGGCAGGTGCAGTCAATTTCGATAGTCGATACATTATGGAAGAAGTTATATTTGAAGTATTATTGCTCTTATAATAATCTTGTTTTATTTTTTAATAATCCTGAAAATCACCAGCTCCTGTCGGAATCTACACAGGAGAAGCAGGAGAAAGAAAGTTTTTAAAAACTAGCTCAAGTTACTGATATCATTGTTAAATAACGAGTGATAAAGTCAGGTCAAATACACAATACAATAGACTAAAAGATAGCACAGAGCACAATAGCCATCTATGACAAAAGGGTGAACGACAGCTTTTAGAATTGGTTACTAAATCCTAGGTATTAAATGGTTGACAACGAAATATTACCTCTAATGACTTCTAATAAACAATTGTTACAGATGGAGTTAGCACAGAGTACTTTGGATGGAGTAAGAACAATGTGAAGCTCATAACCAGCAGTAGTTGAGGATGATGTTAATGAATGTCTCGCCTCGACACAATTATGTAGATACTAAATCTTTGTAAGTATTAATCACACCACAAATGATTTACATTATATAGTCAGGTTTAACAAAGCTATAGAATAGATAGAGTTAAGTAGGTACGCGTCACGTAAAAATAACGCTTGAGGTAAGTATTGAGCATGGTTTACACTCACACACGAAAGTACTAGGCTTTTTTGAACTAGAATTTCGCTCGCGGCTTTGTATAATATATTGGTTATTGGATACAAATAAATTAGACACATTACATTAAAAAATTAAGTCTATCTATAGAATAGAATATTTAAAAAAAACATCCGAAAAAAGCCGTGTTGGCTAAGTGGTGGGTACTTCTACTTTCGATCCGAAGGTCGTGGGTTCGTCATTCGCATTCGGCCGTGCATCAATAGACTTTGTTGAAAAATGTATATGTATACGCTTTAACACGAGCTTTAAACGGTAAAGGAAACATATGGAATGTTAACTTCTGTAAAATATGAGCATGTACCAAATCTCTCTTTTCATAAAACAATATACGCCATAAATCTTTATAGTTATTCTTCATAATTTTCTAACTTTTTACGATAATTCCATCAGCCTATTCAGCCTCTTCTATTAACCACCTCTGATTGGTTAATCCACAAGGTTCCTTAATTAATTATACTCAAAGATACAGTTACTTTTTTCTCTAAATGCTCATTCTATTTTTGCAATGACCTTTGGCTCGTTTTACGCACCCCTCATCAAATGTACATGTTTATCGTTAAAATTTTTGTGCTCAAGTAGCAGAATCTGAAACAAATAATGTCCTAACATTTGACTGTATATGTACCTATTCATGATTCACAAACAATAAATGATTATGATTATGAAAATCTAAACATAAATGTAATATTTCTCTAAACTTCCGTAAACTTTGTTTTCCTTCTTAGAATTAAGGTGTCCGAGGTATGCGTCAAACTAGCGCCGCGCCGCCGCCTATTTTATTTTATTATTACGTTACCTCTGTGATCGTTTTATTTTGTTAGTTTAGGAGGAGTAGCGAAGTTGCACTTGGTGGCAAGTAACCACCTGAAGTAAGTAAGAGCTTGTTTAGGTAAGGAAGCCAAATACTACCTTATTATGCAGCAGTACTACTAATGTTTATATATCGTAGAATATAAGACCAGATATTACGAATATTCTAGTGTCCAGTTTCTGAATAAAAAAGACGAATAAAGATGGTATCTTCTGTATTCGTAAAGTGTAATTTTAGCCAAAGAACAGCAGGTTAATGCCTTCGCATCGTAAAGTTTACGGCCTTTTTCGTTACATCTTTATGTTTGCGCGTATCGTCGTACTGGATTTATCTTTACTATGTAGGGTTGATAAATGTAGATGAAAAGACCGTATGTTTTTAGGTCGGGCTGATCGGGTTTATTGTTAAAGTTCACAATTGTATGCCACTGTCAGGGGCATAATGCTTGTTTACTATACTTTCCGGTGTCCGATTGAGATTAAATATGACACACTTACTGATTTTCGGTGATAATATATCTAATATTTACCATGACTGCGAGCAGATCCGATAATAGAGTTTCAGGAGCTGTTCTTCCTCAAAATTTTCTAAAAAACATAATTTCTAGGGGGTCAGATCGGATAGGTTATTATTATTAAGATTATTAAGAGACTGGCGTTCAACTTTCGGATTAAAAGTTGAGGCACTATTCCTGCTTACAAGACAGCCCATCAATCGACCAGAAAGGATCTTAGGATTAAAAGTAAAAAATAGTCGGCAAAAAGTCGGACATCTAGCAGCACAAAGGGTCACTTTATTAGGATAATAGCGTGTATTTATTACTACTTGATGCCGACCGGCATTAAAGCTCTCCTATTTAATGGTCCGTTTGGTGCCGACTGCCGGCTCACCTACCCACTGTTTTGGTGTGCTTTTTGTATTTATTAAATGAACTGATACCCGGTTTTCTGGTTTTCTGGTAGTCGTAAACTCGTAAATATGTAGGTATAGGTACTAAAATAGTATTGGTAAACAGTAATGGTGGCATAGTCTTTCAGGGTTACGTTTTAATTTATGAACGCAGATCTTAGTTAAGCTTCGTCTTCATATCAAGCAGCAGCAGATACTCGTGGGAGAGAAAAGACTAAGTAAACTATTCCAAAAACGATTGACATTTTTTGTCCTGTCTGTATTGATCAAATTTCTTGTATAATAAATGCACAGCATCCTTATAACTGCAGGTGTTTCACAAGGCTCAGTAATTGGTCCATTAATTTACACATGATATTGCTAAATAGGTCAATAATGACAGCAATTAAACCAAAAACAAACCTATAATTTGGACTCTTTAAGTGGGATTGGATGACTTACTGAAAAAGTGAAAATATTATCATGTTTATTATTATAGAAGGAAATTATGCACTCCCACAGTGATGCAGATGGACTATGAAGGAAAAGTAAAAAACATACTTCCATTTTAAGTAAATTTGTAAAGAAATCATGCAGATATTGAAACTCTAACTAACAAATAGGAGGTCGGGTTAAAACAGTTTCTTATTTTTAATTTTGTATTAGATGATTCAAAAACTATATAAAATCCTAGATTACTTAACTAACATCCTAGATTAAAAGTAAAAACTAGTAAATTTCCTCCTTAGAACTTTTGACCTGTTAATTTTCATGTATAATTTTCATGTGACTAATTTTATTTAAAACTTAGGACATTTATAAATCAAACAACTCCAAATTGTTCAAGTAGCCACTAATATCTTATTCCGATCAACTGATTAAATTCAAATAGTGTTAAATTTAAAGATGATACTGGTATAAATAAACTTAACTATCCTAAGAGGTTAAAACTGCAAACACATTTGTCACCAACCTGAATTCCATCAGGTTCCATCACCACACTAACATGAGACACTTCATTGTAATCCAAATGATCACCTTTACAGCTAGTCATTAACTGTAGCTCATATTTATACCGAGCACATTGTTTCTTGACCTCAGTTTTATTGGTCAGGAATTTTAGAAGTCCACCATATTTGGCCAGCACAACAATCCATTTTATTACAGCAAAAGGGAAGATGTATGACTCCACAAATGTTAAGAAAACTATGCCAATGTTTAGTATTGAATAAAATTGGCCAGAGAAAAGTCTTGAGATGGTTAAGTTGATTGGTATCATGTTGAATTAAAAAAATATCTTTGAATTAAGAATCTTTTCGAAATTATTTAAAATTAGAATAACTTAGCCAAAGGTCAAACAAAGCAGGTTTCACATCTTGTTACAAACTGACTAAGGAGAACCTAGCCTAAGAACTAAATCTAACTATGTAGTCAGTTTACTTTCATAATGGCACAGTTTACTTTCAACTGATATAATTAGATTATTGCGCAGTATGTAGGTACCTACTTATGTGTGTTAGGGGAGCATCGAGTGGGTAAATATATTATGTCACTTGACATAGAACGTAAGCAAAGCCATCATACTTTTTATGATGATACTTAGCTTACTTAGCTTTTTAGATGATAGCAAGATAAGTTTCCAGGTCTTATTAAAAAACTATGATGCATAATCTTGTAACCACATCCAGACAGTTAGTAAAGTTGGTTGTAAAATCTACGTTCCATAGTTATTATTTTACTAGATAGGTATATATATCCCACTAATATTATAAAGGTCAAAGTTTGTGTGTGTGTAAGTGTGTAAGTGTGTAAGTGTGTAAGTGTGTAAGTGTGTTTGTTACTCTTTCACGCTCAAACGGATGAACGGATTTGAATGAAATTTTGTATCAGGATTGCTTATACCCTGGAATAACTAATAGGCTACTTGAAATTCCTGAAAAGTGCAGTGTTCCCGTGGGATTATAAAACAAAATGTTCATTAAAATAGTTTCGGTAGTTTGGCCGTGCAAAAGGCAGCTGTCAGACAAAATAACTTCATAGATGGCAGCACAGGCAAAAATATAACTCCTTCACGCTCGAACGGCTGGACGGATTTGAATGAAATTTGGTAGCAGGATTGCTTATACCCTGGATTAAAATATACGCTACTTAAAATTCCTGAAAAGTGCATTGATTCCGTGGGATTATTAATCAAATTCATTAAAATAGTTACACAAAATAGTTTGGCCGTGAAAAAGTAACAAAATAATTTCAATAGATGGCAGCACAGGCAAAGTTATTATTCCTTCACGCTCAAACGGCTAGATGAATTTGAATTAAATTTGGTAGCAGGATTGTTTATTCCCTGGATTAAAATGTACGCTACTTAAAATTATTTAAAAGTGCATTGATTCCGTGGGATTATTAAACAAATACAAAATAGTTTGGCCGTGAGAAACTAACAAAATAATTTCAATAGATGGCAGCACAGGTAAAGTAATTATTTCTTCACGCTTAAACGGCTGGATGAATTTGAATTAAATTTGGTAGCAGTACCCTGGATTAACAAATAGGCTACCTTAAATTGCTGAAAAAAGGAATGAATCCGTGGGATTATAAACCAAATTATTCATCAAAATAGTTTGGCTGTGAAACGTAACTGTTAGTCAAATAATGTTAATAGATGGCAGCACAGGCAATGTTATAACTCCTTCACGCTCAAACGGCTAGACGGATTTGAATGAAATTTGGTACCAGGTCAGTTGATATCCTGGATAAAAACATGTCATAAGCTACTTTAAATCCCTTAAAAGCGTATTGTGCCCGTGAGATTATCAAAATACCTAAATTATGCTTCTTCAAGCTCAAACGGCTTAACGAATTTCAAATATTGTTTTTTTGTCCCGATAATCTCACGGAATTGGGACTTATGTACGCAGATAAATCCCCGGTAAAAAGAACTCAACATAAACCATTAGGACAAAGTTTATATTTGTGTCTTCAATTAAAATTCGGTACAGCACCTCATCATCGCTATTTTATTACATTTCCCACAGTTTCGGCTCGCTTCGAGTCTAAAAGCCTCGCTGCGCTCGCTTTGCTCGCATGTAGCTTTTTCAATCTTTTGCAAGCAAATTGAACTGTGTCAGACCTTAGAATAGGAACCGACCAGCGCCTTTTCTTTGAGCACCATGAGCAAACATAAGTATCAGTCATGACGAATTTATCTTAAAAATGTCGAGTCTAAGAAACTCGATGCGCTTGCTTAGTTCGAAGCTCGCTACGCTCGCACGGTAGCTTCTTGAATATTTTGCTAGCAAATTGAACTATGTCAGGCCATAGACTAAGAACAGACCAGCAGAGTCAGCCTTTTCTATGAGCACTATAAGCAAAATCAAGTGTCACACGACGCATTTTTCTTAAAAATTTCGGCTCGAGTTTAAAAGGCTCGCAACGCTCGCTTAGTTTGAAGCTTGCTACGCTCGCTTAGTTCGAAGCTCGCTTTGCTCGCACGGTAGTTTCTTGAATATTTTGCTCACAAATTGATCTATGTCAGACCATAGAATAGGGACTGACTAACAGTCAGCCTTTTCTATGAGCACTATAAGCAAAATCAAGTAACACATGACGCATTTGACTTAAAAATGTTGGCTCGCTTTGCTCGCATGATAGCTTCTTGAATATTTTGCAAGCAAAATAAACTATGTCAGACCATAGAATAGGAACCGACCAACAGTCAGCCTTTTTTATGAGCTCCATAAGCAAAATCAAGTGTCACGTCACGCATATTTGTTTTTAAAAATTTCGGCTCGCTTCGCGAGTTTAAGACGCTCACTGAGCTCGCTTCGCTCGCACGGTAGCTTCTTGAATATTTGCTGGCAAATTGATCTATGTCAGACGATAGAATAGGGACCGACCAACAGCCAGCCTTTTCTGTAAGCACTATAAGCTACATCAAGTGTCACATAACGAATTTGTCTTAACAATTTCGGCTCGCTGCGTTCGCTTGGGTCGAAGCTCGCTTCGCTCGCATGGTAGCTTCTTGAATATTTTGCGAGCAAAATAAACTGTGTTAGACCATAGATTAGTAACCGACCAGCAGTCATCCTGTTCTATGAGCACCAAAATCAAGTGACACAATGACGCATTGGGTCTTAACCAAGGAGCAAAATTAAAATTTTTATGAAATAATTTTCATATACCTACTTACGTAAGAAAATAGTAATTTTCTGCACTCTCAAGGTGCATTTTTATTCATATCTCTGACGATCCTCATCAGATCAAAAAAATAATCATCAAATCGGTTCACCCAGTCGACGTAGGTAGGTATTTAGAACCTCCTACTTTTTAAAAGTCGTTAAAAAAATCTATTAACTTATTCACCGCGGGTAACACCGCGGGGTACAGCTAGTATATATATATATAGGTAGGTACTTACCACTTAAAATTTAGGCAAGTAAAATTTTACTTTTTGAAAATAAAATACAGATACTTAGGTACAAATGAACTTACCGAACCGTTTTCGAAAACAGGAGAGAATTTGTCAAAGTGATTTTCTTCCATCGTGATTTACGAAAATATAAAAATGAACTTTAACCGTAGAATATGATAATTAACACAAATAAAACATTTCCCAAGGTTTTTAAAACTTTGAAAACAAAAACAAACAAAACAAGAACAAGTGTTTTGTTTGATCTTGATCTGTCCTGTCTCTGTCTGGTCTGTCCTGTCTGACTGACTGATGACTTGACTGACTGACTTTCCGTCACGTCAAACAAATGTCAGATGTCATGTCAGTAATACGTCACTTCATTTCTTCTTCTAACGTTCCGAGATTTATGGCTACTGTGTGTGACTAACAGTCACAATTCTGTCATCACAATTTGATGATTTGACGACCTCTGTGGCGCAGTGGGCGAAGGCTCGCCTTGGACGCGGAGGTTGCGGGTTCGAATCCCGCCGCGGGACACATGTTTGCAAGTTCTGCAGATATTTGTTCCGGGTCTAGATGTTTTTCTATCATATGTAAGTACCTACCTATGTATTTACAAAAATAAATGTATATAAGTATTAAATCAGTCATCTGGTTACCATAACACAAGCATTAAGTTGCTTAGCTTGGGACTAGATGACGCCGCCGTGTGAAATGTCCAAGGATATTTATTTAAGTATTATTTATTATATTTAATTTAATAAAAATTATGTTACATGTTCGCTAAATCAAAATAAAGTTTATGATGGTAAAATCGGTAACACGAGCGTAATGTAATGGGCAATAATGGGCATGCCCACCTGATGTTAGCCCAGTGGTCGTAAGTATTTCATGGGTTAGACTGGCGCAGAATATAAGTAAGTAGGTTGGCACAAGCGAAGAGAGGCCTACTTATTCCCAGCAGATGAGACGGGCTGCACGTGATGATGAGCCACTTAAGGATCGTTACAAACGAAGTACCTAGGTACTTATGTAGGTATATGTCAAAATCTTTTGGTAGCTCAACTGATCCAAGCCACTTTTAGAGTTTCCAGACGGAAGCGTGCCCAAGAAACTGGCAGCATTGCCGCGCTGAATGGCAATGCTGATCCTGATCTATTATTTATTCAAAACATTTTAATTGGATATTAGTGGCAATTCGGAGTAGGTTTTCGATAGGTAGACCTACCTATCGCAAAAGCTAAACTTAACTAACCAAAAATGTTGCCGTCCCTTTCATAGCGATTGGAATAAAAAGGATGGCATTAATTTTAGTTAAGTAGTTTAGTTTAGCTTTTGCGACACTCCGAATTGCCACTATTGCCTAGGCATCTACCTACCTAACAACCTTTTTATGGTTCCGAAGTCAACAAGGTTATAGTTTACTATGTCCGGCCGTCTGTCTGTCGCGCCTTTGCCCTACTACTCTTATGTACCTACCTAGGTACCTGCTTAGGTAAATATAACTTTTTGTTACCTGTCATGAAACTTTCTAACGTAAAACTTAATGTTTTATTAGCTTAAGCGCCTTCTATAGTTACCTACTGAAGGTTCATAAAGCAGGTTTGAAAGATCAAACATCAAAATATTCAACCCCTTTCGGGTACAAACGCGCTGCTGTTCGTCAGATTGTGTGACCGCGCCGCGCCAGCCGCCCGCCTAGTGCCCGCCCGCCCAAGCGCGATCGCATAAACTTTCTAGATTCAACCAAAACTCATCCGGAAAAAAATGCATGAAACCTCTTTATAAAATAGGTACCTACTAGTGGCAGAACATACTATGAACTTTTTTTTTACTTAAAAATTCGAACGATTTTTTTAAATAAATTGTTTTTCAAATTAGTATCTACGGTAAAAAGTGTACCTACTAACTGCAATTTTTATATTATTTAAATGTGAATATACTAAGGCGTTAAAATTGAATTTATAAAAAACACCATGGATTTGTTTTAATTTTCAACAAAACTTTCGGTAAGTGAATTCTGTATTTTATAGCTACTACCTACTCTTTTAAAATACCTAGGTAGGTACTTATCTTTGCTTTAGTATGAAATGATAAGTAGATTCTACTCATTTGCCTTTTAAAATTAATGAAAATGATAAGTAGGTAGGTAAGTAGGTAGGTAGGTACTTACAATTAGAAAAATACAAAAAAGATTAGTTTGGGTTCAATGCAAACGAAGTTTTGATTTTAAAAAATATGAACTCTATCCCTACCCTAAGATACGGTAAAGGAAAACATAGTAGATAACCTATTTTGATTTTTGAAAATATTTAAACGAACTCTATCCCTACCCTAAGATACGGTACATATAGGAAAACATACCTAGTAGATAACCTACCCGCGGCCACGGCTTGTGCAATCCATTTGATCGTCGGGACGTGTGTCGGGACAAAATAATATACTTATAAAGGTATCGTGATAAATAAATACTTAGGTACTCGTGTGGTGTATTAAGTTAGCAGACTGAAATATTTAGCGTTGTCAGAGTTTTACACTTTTTATCCATTATTTTCTGTAGCCGAACGTACAGATAAACTTAGATAGGTAGGTACTTTTGAATAAAAAGATTCTAATAGCAGGCTCAGTGAACAGTAAACAGTTTCCATACAAGTATTGACCTAAGATATCGAAATGTCGCTTTAGATGCTGTATTACACCTTGGAGAATAGCGAACCTTGCCTTGAATAGCGAATTTATCTTCTTTATTGCTTCCAGTTGGTAACATTTTAGGTCTTATAAAATATTTATACTTACAAGTACCCCGCATGAGCACCGCAATATTCACGTTTGCGAAAATGTCCCCCAGGGTTATCTCTACCTAAAAAAATAAGCATCGCTGAAGATGTTTAGGGGTAGGTATGTAGAGACAATCAACGATATCGAACTGTTATGTAGAGGCATCCTGTCAAACTCGAAATTACTCAAGTCAAGTGATCGAATAGGTGTCACTTGTCGACAAGTAAATTTGAGTTTTCAGTGTCGAGGTGACTTGGTGACTGGTGACACTCACGGGCGTAATTAAGTTCTACGGCATATTATCTACTTTTGAATCTTAATGCGGATTCAGCTCTTTGAAATGTGTACAGAGTAGCTCTAATGTCTAATTTAAAAAAAATAGTAGTTAAATATTTTACGAGAAAAGGCCCATTGTTGCCTAATAGAATAAATAAGTAGTAGGTACCTGGATGACCGGTTTTTTTTAATATTTGCCCCACCCTAGGTATACCTATGCAAGAATTGCTCGTATTAGCAAGGACGACAAGGTATTAGATAGATTAGATTAGATTATTTCCTTCACTAATCCCATGAATGCGATTATAGATTTTTCTAAACAAACAACTTTTAATCTACACCACTGTGATTTGAACCTACCGGCCCTTAGAACAAATCATGTCATTATCTAATTTGTGTATTTTGATGAAACCCCGAGCGCTCAAAGAGCTTATAACTTTCATTTACTTTAGATGATGACAGTATAATAGTGCTGAAATCACTTTTTAAACCAAATGTCTATAACAGAACAGTACCTAGGCCTCCAATTCGACTAATACCTATAGGCCTGAGCTGACTCGCTTAAATTAGCATTTATTTGAAAGATACATACCTACTCGTTCATTATTGTTATTTAACACCTTCCTATTGTTGAATTATGATTAACGATTTCAGTTTAAAATTCTCTTCTTTCTGCATTACCCACATAGAAAATGAATGAATAAATGAATACGTTCTTATCTATAAATAAATGCTAAGTTTGCATGCGATTATTGGTCTTCGTTTGCGATCTTACTAAATTTTATTAATTACCTACCTAGGCTTTGGCCTCTTGTTTCCAATTACCGACGATCGTTTATTACAAGTCAAATTGCAACCTCAAATATCGCTGAACTAAGTGTAGGGGTCAGGTGTCCAACACTAAAACAGTGGTACCTACACAATGAAACATTGCGAAATTTCTGAAATGTGACGTTACCAGATCTTGCAGTTTATCGCAAAAGGAGCCCTTTTCAAAATCAGTTCACCCAGTCCAAAGTTCTGAGGTAACAAACATAAAACAAAAAAAAATACAGACGACGAAAGAGTAACAAGAAAAAACATTCTATTGACAAATCTTTATGAATAAAGGCGTATAAAGTGCCTAAGCTTTTACTGATCAATTCTGACATATTTTCAAATTTTACATTTATAATTAATTAATAACAAATACTTATAACTTATAACGGCGAAGGAAAACATCGTGAGGAAACCAGTTAGCTCTCTTATAGCGTCAATGGGCTTGCAACCTGTCACGTATGGAAAGTTAACTTCTGCAAAAAGTGGGCATGTATCAAATATGTATACTGTATTTGGACATACCTCTGACTACCCCCTTAGACATCTTCAAAAAAGATCTAAAAATTGCCTAATGATCTGAAAGAAATGTCTACCGCTCTCCCGGGACACAGTCGTGATCGTATTTCATTTTTTTAAAATTTCAATAACTAGTAGGTACTTATACTTATAGTGAATTTTCAAGCAATTTATTATACTAATTGGAACATATGGGTCCTCTAAATTAATAAGGTAGGTAGTTGATACGCTTATATAACAAAGGTGCGAGCACTACTAATGAACAAGTGGGGTCTAAGTAGAGTAGGTATCTACTTACCTAAGTTTTCAAACAAAGTCTGTAATGATCAAAACCCTGCTATCCTGTCAGTAGGGCAACAGTTATATCATCATCAGTCAAATGACCAGTCATAATCATATCAATAGACAACGCTGGTTATTCATAGTGGACTAAAGGCTAAACCTATATCTGCTAATCTGTTACCGTAATTATATCTATATCTATATTTTTTAATAATAGTGACAAGGAAAAATATTCTGTTTAAATAAATTATTATGAGGACGTATAGGTACCTAGGTAAGTTTAGGCACTTTTGTAGTAAAAAATAGTTTTGAAGCAGCATGTGATGTAGGTGTCAAAATCAAGTATGGATAGGTACTTATAATTCTGAGCCTATACTATTCTAATATTACCTTTAAAAGAGCAATTCTTGTTTAGAATATATACCTACCTATACCTATGCAATAAGGGTAGTTTAATCTGAATCTCGGAAACGGTCCCAATGATTTTCATGAAATTTAGTAGGTATACCTACCTATGCAGGGGGTTTCGGGGGCGATAGGTATATCGATCTAGCTGGGATACATTTTTTAAAAATGACGTTTTATCCGTGTTTTTATGCAATAAAAACAAAAAACCGAGCAAAGCTCGGTCATAGTTCTTACACATCTCCAGCCGACCTAATGCTTAGGTATCTATCAATACCTACAGCTAACTTATTTAATGGACTCAAATTACGTCTTGAGCACCCTTCTCGTGGGTAACCATCGTAATTTACTTAAGCGATGACGGCTGCGTAGGTATAGGTGAATCAAATTACGATAGTTTGATACTCAAAACCAATGTTATGATTATCTTATACTTATGAAATGTAGTTTGGCTTTACAACTAATGTAGCTAAGTACCTAAGTTGTATAGAGCAAGTTAACCAACTCTGGTGACGGAGTTATTAAATAAGCCTCCGCAATGGCTTACCGATTTCAAAATCCCGGACCAACAATTTGACGTGTCGCACGGAAGCGCTCAGCTGTTAATGACACACTAGCATTCACCCATCCAAATTGTGACCGTCGGAAAGTTGCTGAACTTCAACGATCTATCAAGAACGTCAACAAGCTTCGCCCGTCAGTACTCTTTCATTTATAAACTGATTGCAAAATCGGCTGAATAAAGTGATTTAAATGTTAGCTTTTTTAGGTGAGCCATCCATACACTGCCCATAATATGAACTTACCATCTTGATCAGCCTTGTCCACGGCGGCCCCAGCGGCCAGTAAGGCCCTCACGTTGCCCCGGTGCCCCATGTAGGCAGGGGTTAGCGAGAGAGCTAATATACCTAAGCATAATGTGTACCTACCTATGTCAATTACTTATAGGTACTTGGGTAGGTACTTATGTTTATCAGTCAGCATCAACGGGCATCTAATTCAGCTATCCAACAAAAATTAATGCAAGTTAGGTACCTATGAAAAAGTTGTCACTTATAAAATTGAATTGCTTTCTAAGAGTTGGTTTTTTGAGAATTGATAGTAATTTATATTGAAGGCTGCTGTCACAAATAAAATACCCAAATATTGTATTGTAAAATAAATTGAAATAAAGTTATTTTTAGGTTAAATATTGACTGTTTGTTTACATACCTACTTAATTTGCATTTGCTGGATGGCTGAACTAGAACGTTATATCTACCTCCTAGTTAGTGCAGGTTGGCTGCTAGATAATTAGGAAACTTAATCCGCTTTGCTATTCGCCTGTAGCATTACGAGGACGAAGCTACTGTTAAATGGGTTTGTTTCACCCTCGATAAATCAAAATTAGTAACCCCCAAAACAAAGTAGGTACCTATAAGTGCTAGAAAATGAAAAAAATCTTTTTTGCATTCCACTCATGGTTTATTTATTTCTTTGGGCCT
Organism: Xanthorhoe designata; assembly: GCA_963582015.1. Classification (NCBI taxonomy): domain Eukaryota; kingdom Metazoa; phylum Arthropoda; class Insecta; order Lepidoptera; family Geometridae; genus Xanthorhoe; species Xanthorhoe designata. The sequence goes on from OY757038.1 coordinate 9,288,106, forward strand.
TATTTAATTAGGATTTACCACCTGTACTATTCTTAAGTTGCCTGATATATAATTTCCAGTCTGTGTATGTTTGTCAGCGGTTTAGAAGAAAAAAGTTACCGCGAACTTTTCAGAATTTTTGTAGTGTATAGTTGAGGTTTGAAATAAGTTTACCTATTACTATTTTTCTCACACTCAAAGTGAAAAGTACAGTTTGCACCTCGAGACCAAATAACCAGTTCATTACCATTAACCAGTTTATATTTTTTTAATTTAATTTCTTGATATAAAATATACTAAAATACAGTGATAATATCTAAGAGTAACCTACTCAAAATCCTAATATAATATTGTACAAAGCTATAGATAGGTACAATTTTCATAATAGGAAAATTCAAATCTGTACTTAATTATATCTAGGTACTTATTTGAAATGATCTTGAATGTCTACAGTCGTTATCCCGTTTCGTTGCCCAATTTAATTAGTACTAATGATAAATCTGTGTTTATTCACGCTTAGAATTGTTTACTCAATTGAAATTAAGCTATTAAATAGTTGTCTCTACCCAGAATTATGGTAGCAAAACCTATTATGCCCATCATCAATCAAATCGTAGTATACAGGTGTCCCAAGTCCCAAGTCCCACAGCTTTGATAGAGGCTCATCACCTTGTTTGAAGCGAAGCGCTCGTGGCGAAGCTTGCTAAGACGTTCTTGATAGATCTTCGAAGTTAAACAACGTTCTAAGCGGTCACAACATGGATGGGTGACCGCAAGTGGCATTATCAGCTGAGCGCTTCCGTGATTCGGAGGGTACGTTAAATTGTCGGTCCCGGATTTTAAAGTCGTTAAGCCATGACGGAGGCCTTTCCTTTAGGCGGTCTCAAAACTCCCGTCACCAGAGTTGGCCACTTGCTCCAAAAAAAAATAGGTAGTGTAACTATTATCGATGGAAAAACACCCAGACCTGGAATAAATATCTGCAGTACCTACATCCAAATATTTGTCCCGCGGGGATCGAACCCGCAACTTTATGGCTTTCACCCACTGCTCCACAAAGGTTTATTGATTGCATAAAACATAATTAGTACCTACATGACTGTGAATACTGTGATCCTCGTGTCATTCCGGTTAATCCACTTAATTATTAAAATGTGTCTAGAGCTAGACATATGATACGAAATAAATAGGTACTGATCTAATAAATATTTAATAACAAAACAAATATGAAAAAAATCAATACCTCTGTTCCTTCTAGACCTGGAGACCTGGAGGCCTAGAGACAAAGCCCAGCCATAGGACGGCATATAATTATGATAAATTTATTTTTAATCTTGCTCCAAAAATATGTGTAATAGGTACTCTTACGACAACATAAACAATGTTAAAATTTCCGAGTTAGCCATGTGTTTTTATACGCTAACTAGCAGACGCCCGCGACTTCGTTCACGTGAATTTCTTCATAACCTAAAGAAGGGTGAAAAAATTGTACTTTTTACCCAATTTTTGGCTTTTTTTTTAATTCCTGAAACACGTGACCAATTATTTTGTATTAATAGTATCCAAACCGAGTTTCAAGCCAATCGCGCCTCCCTTCAATACGTTTCACTACAAACCTTGACACTGCATTTCACCCTTTTAAAGGGTTTTTCCGAGAAACCCTAAAACACGTATATATTTATTTTGCACTAGCAGACGCCCGCGACTTCGTTCGCTTGAATTCCTTCGTAACCTAAAGAAGGTTGAAAAAATGTTAGGTACTTTTTACCCATTTTTTTGGTATTTTTTTTAAATTTCTGAAACACGTGACCTACTATTTCGTATTCATAGTATCTAAACCGAGTTTCAAGACAATCGCGCCTCCCTTCAATACGTTTCACTACAAACTTTGACACTGCATTTCACCCTTTTAAAGGGTTTATTTCGAAAAACCCTAAAACACGTAGGTATATATTTATTTTGCATTGTTAGTGTTGTAACCGAGTTTCAAGCAAATCTAACTACCCATTAAAAAGTTCCCATACAAACTTTGACACCACATTTTACCTCTTTTCAGGCGTTTTTTTTTAATTCCTGAAAAATATGTAAATTTATTTATCATTTACAATATTTATACTGAGTTTGAAGAAAATCGCTTCACGCATTAAAAAGTTGCATACAACGGTTTTCACCCCTTTTCAACCCTTTAGGGGTGGAATTTCTAAAAATCCCTTCTTAGTGCGCAGTTTTGTTTTAAAAGGAAGCTACCTTCCAAATTTCAGCTTCATAGCTTCAGCGGTTTGGTCTGTGCGTTGATTCCAGAAAAATGCTTATTGTTTTATATATATTGATTGATCCCACGTGAGTAGCATGTACCTATATTTACTACCATTCACATATTATACAAAATAAAAACATTAAAGCTCCATTTATGTTGGTCAATTATTTTTATGTAGGTACCTACCGTATTACCGTATGGGTATTTTAATAATTTATTAAAATGTATAGGCATTTTTATAATTTGTTGTAGGTAATATAAAATAACTAGAAAATTAAACTACATGTCGTCGTAATTGTAAAAAAATTTGCATGTCCGCATCGCAATTTTGTTATTTGAATGACTTTAATTACATTTTGGTGCTCTAGTAAAATAAATTTAGATTTTTACAGTCTAATCTTCGTGTCTGTATTTTTATAACGATTAAACGCTATAGAATTAGAAGGTCGGCCCTTGTCAGTCCATCTCAAAAATACCATTAGCATGAGAATTCCTCTTAAATTCAATAAAATGATGTCAGTTGAAACCAGAGCTCCCACATATTTGGCTCACAGATAATTTTATTCAGCGTGAAAATGCTGCCAGGGTCTAGGGCACGCTTCCGACTGGCACTGATCTGAATCAGCTGTTTATGGCGGAATCGGCCCCTGTGTATTTTGTAAATGTAAGGTTAGGTAGCACGTTGTGCCGACCTACACAGTAGAAAAATAATATGATAATAAAGGTAGCTGGCCCATTTGGAAAAAGTCATATTAATTCACGATTTTTTTTTCATAAAGGAATATTGTGAACTAGGTAGTAGGTTTATTACTGCTAACATTGGAAATCCGAAAGTTTGTAGGTTTTAATCCTCAACCGGTGCACTAATTTGGATTATGATGATTAGAAAAAATACAAACCTTGGCCTGGAACAAGAATGGTGATCGAATTCATCGATATTCTTAAGATACATACTTCTTAGGTTGAATAATTTTTTTATGAGGATCCAAATCTTGTAATCCAATTAAGTTCCATTTCCCTATAAATAATGCTTCCTTATGTAAGTATAGGTCAAATTCCGAGCTAGCAAGTAATTTGAAAGATAGATAATGTCTTATAATGCTAAACTAATAATAACATAGGAGGATGTTATTTCATCAAGACATAGACAACGAGCATGTAGTAATAACTATAATCTAAAAGCTAAAAGCTTTTACTTCAAAGGGAGATCTATCACATTATGATGAGCTTATTTTACTTCCATTTGAAAAACCAAACCTATTCTCAATGTCAATAGAGCTTCTTTAGTACGATTTATGTTTAAAGGGAATGTATTTCTTTTCGCGGCTGCGTTATATGAAAACAGAAATCATAATTTCTGGAGTATTTATAATTCAAATATACTTAATATTATATATAAAATAAATTTATCATAAACCTCAAAATACTTTCGTTGAATGTAGGTACTCGTATCATACCTCGTATAAGGTATGCAGAATTTGCAAACAAAAATGTAAATATATGTAAATAACCTACCATGTTGTGTATGTTTATGTTTAATAACGAAGGTTGAAAGAACTTTAAACAAGACTAGTCAAGTGTGTGTCCATCTTGAGGGATCTGATCTTAGATTTGCAACGTTAGAAAAGTTGTTTGTGAATTCACAAAAAATACAAAACCGTACATGATCACAGACCATAAGAATAGAATAGTTTATTATCACACAAACATTTACAAATTGAAAATGATTTACCATTGAAAATGATAGAGAGAGACCAATTAAATCTTTCATGTTTTTGTCCTGGAGTTGGAAAACATTGTTATTGGAATAGGGATTAAATATTGAAACCCAATCCAAATCTGAAGTTGATAGTTATAGTATCTGTTGATGTGAATTTCTGCCGTGCCAGACGTTATAAATTATCCTTTTATCATTGAAGCATAAAAACTGAAATTGTGATTAAATTTTGCAATATTATATTCAAGTTCATTGGCCTTTTAGCGTGTCTTGTGTAGGTGATTTTTCGTAGCACTTTTGTAGCATTTCGTAGCAGTATCGCGTTGCTCTTTATTTTTTCGCAGAAAAGAGCAAACAGGAGCTTTTAAATAAATAGCATGTTATTAGATCTTGGTAACTCAACTAAAGATTTTGTATTAAATCATCACCATCTCAGCCTGGTTGCACCCACTGGGTACCTACAGGCCTCCTATATTATGCCACTTAGTCCAGTCCTGTGCGATCCTTCACCATGCTTTCCCGCAACATTTACGATGTCATCTCATCATCGGGCTGGTGGTCTGCCTCTTGGGCGTTGCGTATCTCGGGGCCACCGTACCCTAATCCCTGTAGTCTAACTTCCGTCTGTTCGGGTCCTTCATCTGTTTTGTAAGCTGGACAAAATGTTTAAATAAACTATCAGTGAATTTCATACACATTTCTCACAGCGCACTAGGAAACTTATAAAGTAACTTTTTTTGTGTAAAACTGAATTTACCTACACACATAACAGCTGTTTTATGAATGGTCGATCACGGAAAGTATTTTTAATTGTTTTCTAAAATAATAAAATAATTCTAAAATAGCATACATAACATAAGATTATAAAACTTAAGCATGACTGTAGCAAATCATGGGAGTAAGAAGAGTCGTTTATTTGGTGGGAATAGTAACCTAATACCACAGATAAAAGAATACTAGTAATACGGTGTTGGTGGGACCTAATACGAAACGTAAAAAGTCTAATTTTTTGGAGTAGTTAGTTATTGGAAAGATTTTATTACATTTTTGAGCAAAATACTTTAATTTCTACTTAGCAATAGGTACATCTAATATTTTAGCTGGAATCACTGAGGGAGGGCCATTGGCGACAATCGTCAACAGGAGGCGTGTCGCTTGCCTGAGCTGCCTAATGTGACTTGCCAGACGATGCTAGTAACGGCAAAGATTGAAAAAATGGCCACTCACTTCTGATGACTTTTTTTAAAGTTGGTACTAGGAAAAACAAACTCCTTAGCTTTAATTAAGAAACTGCTAATGCCGCAATTTATAATACCACACAAATTTTGGTAATAATTAACCACAGTCTTGAAAATTTTAACCGCAGAATATGGAATATTACTTCTTAACTTTAACCTAGCGCGTGATATTTAGAGGAATGTTCAAATCAAATCAAATCAAATCAAATCATTTATTTTGCGAAACAAGGGTTAATTAAATAGATGACATTGAGTAGAGTATGTACAGCCTTGATCTGCTTGTCAGCATGCAAACATAGAACATAAAGTGGTACAGGTATTTAAATCTTTAAAAATAGTAGATTAAGGTACACATTTCAATTTACAGTAAAAAATAAATAAATAGATAATAATAATTCTCAATAGGTACATGTCATAATTAAATGTCAAATTGATAAATATTTGAATTTCCTAAAATTTGTCTAAGAGATATTCAGTTACACTATAATAAACCTTATGCAATAAAAATTTCTTTAACCTAAATTTGAAAATGTCAGTTGAATTTATTTCCATAATGTCAGAAGGTAAGTGATTATAAATACGCGACGCCATGCAGAATATACTACTATTTAACATTGCAGTCTTGTTTGGTGGGCAACAAATTTTCATGCAATGACGCTTATTATTAAAACGCTTAAAAAGATGTCCATTAGTTTTAACAAAAACTGCAACCTCATAAATGTACATGGAAGGTACGGTTAAGATATTTAATTGAGAAAAATAGGACTTACAACTATCAATTTGCCTCAACTTACAAATAGCCCTGACGCATTTCTTTTGTGCTTTAAAAATAGTTTCCTTACCAGTTGAGTTGCCCCAGAACATAACTCCATATCTTAGAATAGATGCTGTGTACCCGTGATATGCAGTGACTACAGTCGACATATTAGCCACTTTGGAAAGCATATAAAGTGCATAAGATTGCTGATTTAATCTTAGACATAAACTTTCAACATGTGTTTTCCAGCTTAAATTGCAGTCAATTTCAATACCTAAAAACTTTGTAACGTCAATGTGTTGTATTTGTTGTCCTAAATAGTTTATGTCAATTTCATTAATTCTAACATCTCTGTTTCTAAACACCATAACATTTGTTTTGCTTAGATTTATTTTTAAATTTATTGAGTTAAGCCACTGAATTATTTGTCCTAATGTTTGATTGATGTCATTTTCAAGAATTTGTTTATTTTTTCCAGTAAACATGATTGTGCTATCATCAGCAAACATTATGGTTTGATGTTTAGTAATTTTAGGTAGATCATTAATGTACATTATAAAAAGTAGAGGTCCAAGGACACTACCTTGTGGCACTCCAACACTAATATTCCTTAGATCTGACATATAATTTACCTCCTTTTTCGTTTTTGAGCATATTCTATTTATTTGAGTCATTTGTTTTCTGTTTGTAAGATATGATTTGAGAAGGTTAGATGTAGTGCCTCTCACTCCGCATGATTGTAATTTGTTTATTAATATTGTGTGATCAACATGATCAAACGCCTTTGTCATGTCCATGTAGAGGGCACACGCACTACTTTTTTTATCAACATTCATCATTGCTGTATTAAGAAAGTTAAAGATTGCTAAATTTATAGATCTATTTTTCCTAAATCCTATTTGTTCTTTTGCAAATATATTATTTCTTTCAAAAAAATCATACAGGCTATCGTAAATCACTTTTTCGAAGATTTTAGAGATAATAGGTATTAAGGCTATGGGTCGATAACAAGCTATGTCACTCCTGTCTTTTTTTTTGAAAAGCGGTTTAACTATTGTGATTTTCAGTTTATCTGGAAATACACCATGCAAAATACATAAATTTAATGTGATAAGACAAGCGATAGTTTACCTGCAACATGCTTAATCACTTTTGTCGATATGTCGTCATAACCGGTGCTGTTTGAGTTTTTTAAATTACAAATTATTTTTAAAATGTCATTAGGTATAGTAGGTGTCATAAAAATAGAGCTACAATGTTGAGATGGATTAATCTGTATGTCATAATTATCCAATTTCGATGTTTGATCAATAAAGTAGTCATTAAATGAATTTGCAATCTCCAGAGGGTCACTAATAAAACTACCATTGACTAGTATCTGTTGTATCTGTTCTTTAGGAATATTAAATTTAGAACTATTAATAATATTCCACATTGCCTTACATTTATTACTAGCTTTAGATATGTAGTGTTCATTTTGAGATTTTTGAGTTAATTCAATAATACGATTAAGCCGTGATGAGAGAGCCTTGAAAGTACCTTTATCAGATTCATTACGACTTTTACGAAACTTCCACAATAGTTGCCTTTTCCGCTTGCAGCATTTTCTAATCCCTTTAGTAATCCATTTAGGGCGACTTTGGGCTGTAATTTTTATTTGTTTCATAGGAAAGCACAAGTAATAGAATAATGTAAATGTATCATAAAATATGTCAAAAGCCGTATTGGGACACTCACAATTAAATACGTCATTAAAAGATAAGGCATTCATGCATTGGTCAAACTTTTCAACATTATCTTTACTGTAGTCACGTCTTTTTATATACCAATACTGTATAGTGACATTTGCTTTAACAGGGCATGTCAATACCTGAGCTGTATGATCAGATAAAGCAAATTCAAAAATTTTACACTTACAGCCTCTAATATTAAAAATAAAATTGTCAATACACTTGCCAGATGAAGGTCTTGTGGCTTTTTTTAATGCTAATTTAAGATTGTAGGATGACAAGACTGACATGAATGTTCGCGATACCTTTGAATTTTGCAACACATCAATATTAAAGTCACCACAGACAATTATCTTCTTTTTGCCACAAGCTAATTTGTCAAGAAGGGAAGTAAAGTTAAGAAAAAAATTGTCAATGTCTTCAAGAAGTGACCTTGGCGGGCGATAAATACATCCCATCCCACTAATATTATAAAGGTGAAAGTTTATGTGTGTGTAAGTGTGTTTGTTACTCTTTCACGCTCAAACGGCTGGACGGATTTGAATGAAATTTGGTACCAGAATTGCTTATACCCTGGATTAACAAATAGGCTACTTTAAATTCCTGAAAAGTGCAGTGTTCCCGTGGGATTCGTGCAAAAGGTAGCTGTCAGACAAAATAACTTTATAGATGGCAGCACAGGCAAAAATATTACTCCTTCACGCTCAAACAGCTGGACGGATTTGAATGAAATTTGGTAGCAAGATTGTACCCTTGATTAAATAATAAGCTACTTTAAATTCCTGAAAAGTGCAGTGTTCCCGTGAGTTTATAAACCAAATTATTCATCAAAATAGTTTCGGTAGTTTGGCCGTGCAAAAGGTAGCTGTCAGGCAAAATAACTTCATAGATGGCAGCACAGGCAAAAATACAACTCCTTCACGCTCAAACGGGTGGACGGATTTAAATGAAATTTGGTAGCAGGATTGCATATACCCTGAATTAAAAAATACGCTACTTACAATTCCTGAAAAGTGCATTGACTACGTGGTTTTATTAATCAAATTCATTAAAATAGTTTAAACCTACAAAATAGTTTGGCCGTGAAAAAAACTGAAAAAGTAACAAAATAATTTCAATAGATGGCAGCACAGGCAAAGTTATTATTCCTTCACGCCAAACGGCTGGACGGATTTGAATGAAAATTGGTAGCATGATTGCTTATACCCTGAACTAAAAAATACGCTACTTTAAATTCCTAAAAAGTGCATTGATTCCGTGGGATTATTAATCAAATTCATTAAAATAGTTTATAATAGTTTGGTCGTGAAAAAGTAACAAAATAATTTCAATAGATGGCAGCACAGGCAAAGTTACTATTCCTTCACGATGAAACGGCTGGAATTTGAATTAAATTTAATAGCAGGATTATTTATTCCCTGGATTAACAAATAGGCTACCTTAAATTCCTGAAAAAAGCAATGGTTCTGTAAGATTATAAACCAAATTATTCATCAAAATAGTTTAGCCGTGAAAACGTAACTTTAGCCAAAATAATGTTAATAGATGGCAGCACAAGCAAAGTTATAACTCCTTCAATCTGAAACGGCTGGACGGATTTGAATGAAATTTGATACCAGGACAGTTGATATCCTGGATTAACACATGTCATAGGCTTCTTTAAATCCCTTAAAAGCGTATGTTCCCGTGAGATTATCAAATTACTTAAATTATGCTTCTTTAAACTAAAACGGCTTAACGGATTTCAAATATTGTTTATTTTGACCCGATAATCTCACGGAATTGGTACTTATGTACGCAGATAAATCTTCGATAAAAAGATTTCTGGCTCAACATAAACCATTAGAACAAAGTTTAAATTTGTGTCTTCAATAAACATAGGTACAAGGACCTCATTCATCATCGCTATTTTATTAAATTTCCCACAATTTCGGATCGCTGCAATTCTAAATCCTCGCTGCGCTCGCTTTGCTCGGAACCGACCAGCGCCTTATCTTTGAGCACCATAAGCAAACATAAGTGTCAGTCATGACGAATTTGTCTTAAAAATTTCGAGTCTAAGAAACTCGATGCGCTTGCTTAGTTCGATGCTCGCTTCGCTCGCACGGTAGCTTCTTGAATATTATGCTAGCAAATTGAACTATGTCAGGCCATAGAATAAGAACAGACCAGCAATCAGCCTTTTCTATGAGCACTATAAGCAAAATCAAGTGTCACATGATGATTTTTTTTTAAATTTCGGTTTAAAAGGCTCGCTATGCTCGCTTAGTTCGAAGCTTACTACGCTCGCTTGGTTCAAAGCTCGCTTCGCTCGCACGGTAGCTTCTTGAATATTTGCTAGCAAATTGAACAATGTCAGACTATAGAATAGGAACCGACCAACAGTCAGCCTTTTCTATGAGCTCCATTAGCAAAATCAAGTGTCACGTCAGGACGCATTTGTTTTTAAAGATCGCATTTGTTTTTCGAGATTAAGACGCTTGCTGTGCTCGCTTAGTTTGAAGCTCGCTACGCTCGCACGGTAGCTTCTTCAATATTTTGCTGGCAAATTGATCTATGTCAGACCAAAAAATAGGGACCGACCAACAGTCAGCCTTTTCTATGAGCACTATAAGCAAAATCAAGTGTCACATGATGCATTTTTTTTAAAATTTCGGTTTAAAAGGCTCGCTATGCTCGCTTAGTTCGAAGCTTACTACGCTCGCTTGGTTCAAAGCTCGCTTCGCTCGCACGGTAGCTTCTTGAATATTTGCTAGCAAATTGAACAATGTCAGACTATAGAATAGGAACCGACCAACATTCAGCCTTTTCTATGAGCTCCATTAGCAAAATCAAGTGTCACGTCAGGACGCATTTGTTTTTAAAAATTTTAGCTCGCTTCGCGAGATTAAGACGCTTGCTGTGCTCGCTTAGTTTGAAGCTCGCTACGCTCGCACGGTAGCTTCTTCAATATTTTGCTGGCAAATTGATCTATGTCAGACCAAAAAATAGGGACCGACCAACAGTCAGCCTTTTCTATGAGCACCTTAAGCAAAATCAAGTGTCACATGACGAATTTGTCTTAAAAAATTTCGGCTCGCTGCGCTCGCTTGGTTCGAAGCTCGCTTCGCTCGCATGGTTGCTTCTTGAATATTTTGCAAGCAAGATAAACTATGTCAGACCATATACCTACCATATATCCGACCAGCAGTCATCCTTTTCTATGAGCACCAAAATCAAGTTACAAATGACGCATTGGTCTTAAACAAGGAGCAAAATTAAAAAAAATATTAAAACTTTTTCAATTACGTAAGAAGAGAGTAATTTTTTGCACCCTCGAGGTGCATTTTTATTCATATCTCTGACGATCCTCATCAGACCAAAAAAAGAATCATAAAAATCGGTTCACCCAGTCCACGAATTGAGAACCTCCTCCTTTTTTGAAGTCGTTAAAAAAATGTATTAACTTTTTCACCGCGGGTAACACCGCGGGGCACAGCTAGTATTATAATAATTCCATGATCGACAAGCTCTATACCGCAACATTCAATAATGCGCTCTATACTGTACTTATCAATTTGATCAATTTTTTTAAATTTATGAATGTTTCGTATTAGGATACATGCACCGCCATATCTTTTTTTACGTGAAAAGAAAGAACCAAGTGAGAAATTTGGAATATTCACAATTTTAGAATCAACGTTGATCATATTGTGCTCTGTAATACATAAAACATCTATATAACTATTTTCTTTCTCGAGTGATTCTACAGACAATGTCAAGAGGTTAGACTTTGATAGAAGTCCATCAATGTTTTGATGCATAATGTTAATTTGTTTGGTCACGAAAAAAGTTTGAGTCTTGGTTTTCTGAAAAATCAAGATTTTGGTCAGTTTGCGTGCATTTATCTGTGAAAGCCGTAGAGTCAAGTTTTGGGCGTTCCAACTTCAACATTTTTTGATGCTTATTATAATTCATTTTATAATTTAGACGAAGCGTCTCTTTCAACAGTAGTTGACATTTATGGAGCACCAAAGAAATACGCCGAGGAAAGTTAGAAAAAATCATGTTGACAAAGCTTGTATTAATATACCTAGTACATGCGAATTCTAGTTCATAATTCAATTTAAAAACATTTAGATACTTGTTAGAAGGAATTTGCGAAAATAGTACATGTTACTAAAGGCCACATTATTTGACTATAGATAATGCTTTCAGTATGAAACTGAGTAGTTTAAACCACAAACTATGATGTGATGAAGGTCATGAAGAGATATAATTAATGTAAACTTTTATCTGATTATTCATCGTCATCCTCCTTGTTTTGTTTTATTCTTGGTTCAACCAATGTATATTTTTTATTTATCACGGTATTGTTATCCCACTAATATTATAAAGGTGAAAGTTTGTGTGTGTGTAAGTATGTAAGTATGTAAGTGTGTAAGTGTGTAAGTATGTAAGTGTGTTTGTTACTCTTTCACGCTCAAACGGCTGAACAGATTTGAATGAAATTTGGTACCAGAATTGCTTATACCCTGGAATAACAAATAGGCTACTTTAAATTCCTGAAAAGTGCAGTGTTCCCGTGGGATTATTAACCAAATTATTTATCAAAATAGTTTCGGTAGTTTGGCAGTGCAAAAGGTAGCTGTCAGACAAAATAACTTCATAGATGGCATCACAGGCAAAAATTTAACTCCTTCACGCTCGAACGGGTGGACGGATTTGAATGAAATTTGGTAGCAGGATTGCTTATACCCTGGATTAAAATATGCGCGACTTAAAATTCCTAAACAGTGCATTGATTCCGTGGGATTATTCATCAAATTCATTTAAATAGTTTATACCTACTAAATAGTTTAGCCATGAAAAAGTTACAAAATAATTTCAATAGATGGCAGCACAGGCAAAGTTATTATTCCTTCACGCTAAAACGGCTAGATGAATTTGAATTAAATTTGTTAGCAGGATTGTTTATTTCCTGGATTAACAAATAGGCTACCTTAAATTCCCAAAAAAGGAATGGTTCCGTGGGATTTTAAACCAAATTATTCATCAAAATAGTTTGGCCGTGAAAATGTAACTGTTAGTCAAAATAATGTTAAAAGATGGCAGCACAAGCAATGTTATAACTCCTTCACGCTTAAACGGCTGGACGGATTTGAATGAAATTTGGTAGCAGGATTGCTTATACACAGAATTAAAAAATACGCTACTTAAAATTCCTGAAAAGTGCATTGACTCCGTGGGATTATTAATCAAATTCATTAAAATAGTTTATACAAAATAGTTTGACCGTGAAAAAGTAACTGAAAAAGTAACAAAATAATTTCAATAGATGGCAGCACAGGCAAAGTTATTATTCCTTCACGCTCTAACGGCTGGAATTTGAATTAAATTTAGTAGCAGGATTGTTTATTCCCTGGATTAACAAATAAAAAAGGAATGGTTCCGTGGGATTATAAACCAAATTATTCATCAAAATAGTTTGGCCGTGAAAACGTAACTTTTAGTCAAAATAATGTTAATAGATGGCAGCACAAGCAAAGTTATAACCAAAGACGATTAATATCTAGAAGACAGACAAAGGCCATACACAAAATCGTAACCCGATCCCGCAGTACCAGATAGCCTGAAAACTTTAAAACATCAATTTTATCCAAGAAATTTCAATACTTAGTAGTAGCAACAATATTCAATATTTAAACATTTTTAACTAGAAAGTAATTGAAATTTCTTGGATAAAATTGATGTTTTAGAGTTTTCAGGCTATTTTTTAGGGTTACGATTTTGTGTATGGCCTTTGTCTGTCTTCTAGATATTAATCGTCTTTGGTTATAACTCCTTCACGCTCAAACGGCTAGACGGATTTGAATGAAATTTGGTACCAGGACAGTAACAGTTGATATCCTGGATTAACACATGTCATAGGCTACTTTAAATCCCTTAAAAGCGTATTGTTCCCGTGAGATTATCAAAATACTTAAATTATGCTTCTTCAAACTTAACGAATTTCAAATACTTATTGTTTTTTTTGTCCCCATAATCTCACGGAATTGGGACTTATGTACGTATATAAATCCCCGATAAAAAGATTTCTGGCTCCACATAAACCATTAGGACAAAGTTTATATTTGTGTCTTCAATTAAAATTCGGTCTTCAAAGCACCTCGTCATCGCTATTTTATTATATTTCCCACAGTTTCGGCTCGCTTCGAGTCTAAAATCCTCGCTACGCTCGCTTTGCTCGCATGTAGCTTTTTTAATCTTTTGCAAGCAAATTGAATTATGTCAGGCCATAGAATAGGAACAGACCATCAGTCAGCCTTTTCTATGAGTACTATATAAGCAAAATCAAGTGTCACATGACGCATTTTTCTTTAAAAATTCGGCTCGCTTCGCGAGTTTAAAAGGCTCGCTACGCTCGCTAAGTTCGAAGCTTACTACGCTCGCTTGGTTCAAAGCTCGCTTCGATCGCACGGTAGCTTCTTGAATATTTTGCTAGCAAATTGAACTATGTCAGACCATAGAATAGGAACCGACCAACAGTCAGCCTTTTCTATAAGCCCCATAAGCAAAATCAAGTGTCACGTCAGGACGCATTTGTTTTTGAAAATTTCGGCTCGCTTCGCTCGCACGGTAGCTTCTTGAATATTTTGCTGGAAAATTGATCTATGTCAGACTATAGAATAGGGACCGACCAATAGTCAGCCTTTTCTATGAGCACCTTAAGCAGAATCAAGTCTCACTGACGAATTTGTCTTAAAAATTTCGGCTCGCTGCGCTCGCTTGGTTCGAAGCTCGCTTCGCTCGCATGGTAGCTTCTAACTGTGTAAGACCATAGAATAGTAACCCACCAGCAGTCATCCTTTTCTATGAGCACCATTATCAAGTAACACAATGACGCATTGGTCTTAAACAAGGAGCAAAATAAAAAAAAATTATGAAAACTTTTTCAATTAAGTAATTACGTAAGAAGAGAGTAATTTTTTCACTCTCGAGGTGCATTTTTATTCATATCTCTGACGATTCTCAACAGATCATAAAAATAATCATCAAAAACGGTTCACCCAGTCGACGAATTGAAAACCTTCTCCTTTTTCAAAGTCGTTAAAAAATGTATTAACTTAGGTATTCACCGCGGGTAACACCGCGGGGCACAGCTAGTAATACATAAGGTTGAATTTCAACCTCATCTTTTTATTTTTGGCACGAAATATAAGAATGATGTAACGATGGCCAGTAAAAATAGCGCTGTTTTGTTTCCTGCTGTACTCGCTTGTTTAAAATACAGATCACTTTGTTAATCCAAACTATTCATCACTGACTGGAGTTCTTAGATCATTCCTCGGGACTATATCTAAGTATTTTAGTGTAACTTTGTAGGTGTTTATTAATTGAAAGCATCACAAAGGCTTTAGTAGATTCAGGTTCTAACCAATAAGATATCGCGGTAGCTATCAGTCAAGAATCAAGATTAGCAATCGTAATCAAAACAACAGATAGAACTATGCCAATCCGGTAAAATGGGACTTAAGCCATTAAATTAATTCGATGTGTAAACCATCCGTTTTATTGTTCCAGGTGGAAAAACATCTACAGGATGTATTTTAAATATACAAACACCTAGACGTCAATACTCAGCGCATTATGATAGATGAGTTTCACAGTAATGGAACCAGCAGCGGTGCATACAACACATCTGGGAACCAACTGAGTGAGCCTTCCAACTCATCATGGACATCGGACTACGACTTGGTGTGCAACCCGACCTACGACACGACAGGAGACTTCCTCTCCTCGCCGATGTTTCACTCCGTCATTTACATCATGTACGGGATAGTGTTTCTACTCGCACTCTGCGGGAACGGTCTTGTCTGTTTCATCGTGCAAAACTCCCCGCGCATGAAGACAGTCACGAACTACTTTATAGTGAACTTAGCAGTAGGTGATATTTTACTTACGCTGTTCTGCGTACCGTTTTCGTTTGTTTCTATGTTAGTGCTGCGGTACTGGCCCTTCGGGGCGGTGATGTGTAAAGTGGTGAACTATTCTCAAGCAGTGTCGGTATTAGTGAGCGCTTATACGTTACTGGCGATATCTATCGATCGGTATATGGCGATTATGCAACCGTTGAAGCCAAGGCTGGGCAAGACGGCGGCAAAGATGGTTGTGGGTGCTGTGTGGCTCGGGGCGCTGGCCACCGCAGCCCCCATCGCTGTTGTCTCGCAGCTGAAGCGGCCTACCGACTGGCATCTGTACTGCGAAGCGTAAGTGTTGCTTTATAGGGTATAAAAATACTGTTTCCTCAAGACTCGAAAAGTCAGTACTTTAATTCTTTGAAAATATATTAAATTTTCTCAATAAATTATCAAGGGTCTTTGAAATCGCTGTGAAATAATTTGGAACAATACCCACCGATTCTACTTTATAGGGTTATTGTTCAAATGAGTACCTATTGTTTGTATCGACTGTACCAAAGTTACACAATTTAATATTTCTGAACCTATTACAAAAACAGCCATGAACCGAACATCGCTCGAGATAAAACAATTTTCTTATTTTCCAGGCCATACTCTTTATGTAATTGATTTTGGTTTAAGCACAGATAAAAGAATAGGTTTACTTAATATGTGACACGTAACAGCTTCAACGCGTCTTATTTTCTAGGTTGTGTCAATACCTACCTCATGCTGCTCTTCAATATTTAAATAATCGAAAAAGTATACACAACCAAGATTTCTAAGTTTCTTCTCCTTCAATTTAAATAGTAAAGCTTCATTTTCATGCTTATCAAAGTTAGACTCGTCAAGTCTAGGTGCTCGTAAATTATGTAATTAAATGGAATTTAACGCCTCCCCAAGACTTCGTCGGCCCACATCTTAACCCAAAGTACCTACCAAATTAATAAAAAAGTTTTCGGTAACGGTCTTGTAAGTGTTACGATTTTTTATTAGTGATGAATACATCGTAGCGTAATTTACAGAGATGTTTGCCTCGAACAGTGGAAGCGGGCGGAACAGAGCGAGCATTACACGTGTGCGCTGCTCACGTTGCAATTCGCGCTGCCGCTCGCCGCGCTCATTTGCACGTACGCGCGAATCGCGTACGTCGTGTGGGGCGGCCGGCCGCCCGGCGAGGCGCACGGCGCACGGGACTCGAGGATGCAACGCTCCAAGCGGAAGGTGAACTAACTCAATATTTATTTATGATCGTTGTGATAAGCAACGTTCTGAGCGGTCACAATTTAGATAGTCAGTTTGGTGGCTGAGTGGCATTAACAGATGAGCGCTTCTGTGCTTTAGAGGGGACGTTAAATTGTCGGTATTCGTACCACAGGGAACGTCCAGCCGTTTGAGCATTCAGGAGTAACAAATATTCACACTTAGGTACATACTTACACACTAACACACACACAGAATATTAGTGTGATATATATTTTTTCAGCATAAAACTAAAAAAAAATTAAGACTCCCCAAGTACTAGCCATGAACTAAATCGTGAGATAATAAAAAATCTGCTAGAAATAAGAGATGAAAACAGAATGTCATCAATTGATACACGGCCGGCCGGGCTCCGAACCTGAAAGTTGATACACTTCAGCACTCAAATAACATTTTAATTATCGCAGTTTCGCTCATGTGGGTACCAGAATAAAACATAGTGCTCGTAATGAAAGAATTAGAGAAATAGGATCAGTTGTTTTACAAACTAGCCATTACAAAAAAAAAACAAAAAAAAAGTTTTGGCCTATAATTATTATAATGAGATTAGCATTCCATGCAACAATTGCAAACAAATCAACACTAAGTTTAATTTCAATACACGAAAACTTTGCGTTATGCAGTCTTTACATTCATTGGGATGGTGGGATGAACGTCATTTTAAACTTGAGAGTCCTCAAATCTACGACTTCCAGCTACGAACTATGACGATGATGGTGACGATGGTCTTAAAACTTAAGTTTGGCCGCAACAAGAGCCAGTCTTATGCCCTGAGCTATGCAAAGATGGTACCTACAACAAAATCATGTTATACATGGTGGTTATACATTACATTATGTCATCGTGAAATATTTTAATCAAGCTCTGAAAAGAATTCTCTGCTTTCCCCCTTTTCCGCGACATCTGACAATATTCATCGTTGTAGAGCTTATTCATGCGTAAAATAATGTACGTTTCCCAACGGATTATGCCCTATCGGTGGCTGAAACTAAGGGCGCTTTCAATTAAGACGTTTTGTGTCGGACGGCTGCCGCGCAGTAACGGTGCGTTTGTTGTATTTCGCACGGACGGTCGACGGACGGTCGTTTGGTACAAAGCGTGCGGTGCGGCATCGGTACCGCAGCGCGCAGTGTTGCCGCACCGCTTTAATTAATTAATTTCTACGTATTCCTCAGATTTTACCTAAAATGGACATAGTTTCTTTGGGTTGTTTGTATGTTTTACCCTCTGAATCACATCCTGAAAGATTAAAGGATTAATTGTGTTTGCAAAAGTTATCTAGTTAAAAGGACAGTTCAGTGACGACACCGCGTATAACCCCTCTGAGGATTAATCGTGCTGGTAAAATTCAAGCTGTCGGGTCTAGCTCATCAATTTTCATTAACTTTGAGTATCTCGGATGTATAGGAAAAATAAATCGCTAAAACCCTTTCATGATTCAGCGCTTTGTGAAGATGAGTAAATACCTATGTGCTTAGCATGATTTAAATGAAGATGAACATTAATGAAATTTCGTCTGTACCTATCCCCAAGGAGCGGTAGACATTCTTCATTCAGATCGTTAGGCATAGGCAGTTAGAAGGTACTTTCAGAAATATGTTTGACATAAAACCTACGGTGTATAAATCCCGGATTCGATTTAACGACCGAAAGCTACCTACCCATAGATCAATCTAAGGTCGAGGCTAAACTGTTTCTACATTATATAACCCTTAAAAAGTGATAACGTGTATTTATGTAGGTAATTGTTTGTGCTAAACCGTTACAGCTTCTGAATACACGATAGCGGAGTAATCCCCTTGGCTAAAGCTCTGTGATGCTAATGTCATTAGCATTTTATTTTAGCGCTCCGAAACGGAGGACGTAAGACTCCGAAGCCTGTATGTTTTTGCAGTTTCATTTTTACCAAAACAATGATAAAAAAGTATGCAAAGAATGTTTTCAATTCAGCCCAGTTGGCCAGTTTTTAACCGACTTCAAAAACGGAGGAGGTTCCACTGAGTGTATTTTTTTATATATTATGTTCACCGATTATTCCGTCAATAGTGGAACGATTTTGTTATTTTTTATTTGAAAGAGTAGGTATCCCGAGGTGGTTCCATTGATGGTTCCATGGTCTGATGAGAATCTTCGAAGTTATGAACAGAAATGCACTTCGTCAGAAAATTGCTCTCTTCCTACAAAATTGAAGGCAGTTTAGAAAAAAAAATTTTTTGCCACTTTAATTTATTACAGTTTCTTTTATTTAGGTCAGTACTTAATAAAAAATATACTAAAAATATAAAAGAATTTTATCAATTTACTCTTCCAAGCCATTTTTAGACAAAGGTCGACAAACCCCAAACTCTACCAATCCCACCAGTAATGTTTAAAATGACAGCCTATAAGTATAAAGTGTGTACTTGCATCATTAAAAGTTCAGACTATATTTCTTTGAACCTGCTTGTTACTTTGAACTAGGGAAAAGAAAATTCTTTTCATTTTCAGTTGGTCTTACATTATTAACTATACTTCAGTCAAATTCGACGTGTCATGTGTTTGTAAAAAAAATGTCACACATAAAATGGTTTTTTGACCGAGTTGAGAGTAATTATTGAATATATAAAATACTAGCTGTGCCCCGCGGTGTTACCCGCGGTGAATACCTAAGTTAATACATTTTTTAACGACTTTGAAAAAGGAGAAGGTTTTCAATTCGTCGACTGGGTGAACCGTTTTTGATGATTATTTTTATGATCTGTTGAGAATCGTCAGAGATATGAATAAAAATGCACCTCGAGAGTGAAAAAATTACTCTCTTCTTACGTAATTACTTAATTGAAAAAGTTTTCATAATTTTTTTTTATTTTGCTCCTTGTTTAAGACCAATGCGTCATTGTGTTACTTGATAATGGTGCTCATAGAAAAGGATGACTGCTGGTGGGTTACTATTCTATGGTCTTACACAGTTAGAAGCTACCATGCGAGCGAAGCGAGCTTCGAACCAAGCGAGCGCAGCGAGCCGAAATTTTTAAGACAAATTCGTCAGTGAGACTTGATTCTGCTTAAGGTGCTCATAGAAAAGGCTGACTATTGGTCGGTCCCTATTCTATAGTCTGACATAGATCAATTTTCCAGCAAAATATTCAAGAAGCTACCGTGCGAGCGAAGCGAGCCGAAATTTTCAAAAACAAATGCGTCCTGACGTGACACTTGATTTTGCTTATGGGGCTTATAGAAAAGGCTGACTGTTGGTCGGTTCCTATTCTATGGTCTGACATAGTTCAATTTGCTAGCAAAATATTCAAGAAGCTACCGTGCGATCGAAGCGAGCTTTGAACCAAGCGAGCGTAGTAAGCTTCGAACTTAGCGAGCGTAGCGAGCCTTTTAAACTCGCGAAGCGAGCCGAATTTTTAAAGAAAAATGCGTCATGTGACACTTGATTTTGCTTATATAGTACTCATAGAAAAGGCTGACTGATGGTCTGTTCCTATTCTATGGCCTGACATAATTCAATTTGCTTGCAAAAGATTAAAAAAGCTACATGCGAGCAAAGCGAGCGTAGCGAGGATTTTAGACTCGAAGCGAGCCGAAACTGTGGGAAATATAATAAAATAGCGATGACGAGGTGCTTTGAAGACCGAATTTTAATTGAAGACACAAATATAAACTTTGTCCTAATGGTTTATGTGGAGCCAGAAATCTTTTTATCGGGGATTTATATACGTACATAAGTCCCAATTCCGTGAGATTATGGGGACAAAAAAAACAATAAGTATTTGAAATTCGTTAAGTTTGAAGAAGCATAATTTAAGTATTTTGATAATCTCACGGGAACAATACGCTTTTAAGGGATTTAAAGTAGCCTATGACATGTGTTAATCCAGGATATCAACTGTTACTGTCCTGGTACCAAATTTCATTCAAATCCGTCTAGCCGTTTGAGCGTGAAGGAGTTATAACCAAAGACGATTAATATCTAGAAGACAGACAAAGGCCATACACAAAATCGTAACCCTAAAAAATAGCCTGAAAACTCTAAAACATCAATTTTATCCAAGAAATTTCAATTACTTTCTAGTTAAAAATGTTTAAATATTGAATATTGTTGCTACTACTAAGTATTGAAATTTCTTGGATAAAATTGATGTTTTAAAGTTTTCAGGCTATCTGGTACTGCGGGATCGGGTTACGATTTTGTGTATGGCCTTTGTCTGTCTTCTAGATATTAATCGTCTTTGGTTATAACTTTGCTTGTGCTGCCATCTATTAACATTATTTTGACTAAAAGTTACGTTTTCACGGCCAAACTATTTTGATGAATAATTTGGTTTATAATCCCACGGAACCATTCCTTTTTTATTTGTTAATCCAGGGAATAAACAATCCTGCTACTAAATTTAATTCAAATTCCAGCCGTTAGAGCGTGAAGGAATAATAACTTTGCCTGTGCTGCCATCTATTGAAATTATTTTGTTACTTTTTCAGTTACTTTTTCACGGTCAAACTATTTTGTATAAACTATTTTAATGAATTTGATTAATAATCCCACGGAGTCAATGCACTTTTCAGGAATTTTAAGTAGCGTATTTTTTAATTCTGTGTATAAGCAATCCTGCTACCAAATTTCATTCAAATCCGTCCAGCCGTTTAAGCGTGAAGGAGTTATAACATTGCTTGTGCTGCCATCTTTTAACATTATTTTGACTAACAGTTACATTTTCACGGCCAAACTATTTTGATGAATAATTTGGTTTAAAATCCCACGGAACCATTCCTTTTTTGGGAATTTAAGGTAGCCTATTTGTTAATCCAGGAAATAAACAATCCTGCTAACAAATTTAATTCAAATTCATCTAGCCGTTTTAGCGTGAAGGAATAATAACTTTGCCTGTGCTGCCATCTATTGAAATTATTTTGTAACTTTTTCATGGCTAAACTATTTAGTAGGTATAAACTATTTAAATGAATTTGATGAATAATCCCACGGAATCAATGCACTGTTTAGGAATTTTAAGTCGCGCATATTTTAATCCAGGGTATAAGCAATCCTGCTACCAAATTTCATTCAAATCCGTCCACCCGTTCGAGCGTGAAGGAGTTAAATTTTTGCCTGTGATGCCATCTATGAAGTTATTTTGTCTGACAGCTACCTTTTGCACTGCCAAACTACCGAAACTATTTTGATAAATAATTTGGTTAATAATCCCACGGGAACACTGCACTTTTCAGGAATTTAAAGTAGCCTATTTGTTATTCCAGGGTATAAGCAATTCTGGTACCAAATTTCATTCAAATCTGTTCAGCCGTTTGAGCGTGAAAGAGTAACAAACACACTTACATACTTACACACTTACACACTTACATACTTACATACTTACACACACACAAACTTTCACCTTTATAATATTAGTGGGATTGAAGAGAGTGGTCATAAATCCCCGATAGTTGGGAAATATTTATAAAATCAACAGAAATAAAGGAATTTTGAAGTTAAGCATTGACAGTTTGTTTACAATCACGGCACGTCGAATTGGACTGAAGTGTATAAACCAGAGTGTTCAGCAAGCTTAGATAGAAAACACAAAATGTGGTTATGAATCGTGATATTATGCTAATTTATTGATTTGTCTTCAGATGGTGAAAATGATGGTGACTGTAGTTGCTGTGTTCACTGTTTGTTGGCTGCCTCTCAACGTGTTTATCGTAAGTGTGATTCACTAGGACACTATTTTTGATTGATGTTTTTCAGCACCACACGAAATTAGGGATATTTTAAAGCTGTATCAGTTCGGAGTTAGTCTGAATTTTCGTGATAAAGAGAAACATGACACACATGACAAGATAATTTTAACATACATCTGAGTCGGCGGAGTGGAGTAGACAGATCAATTATTATTGTACAACTCTACAGACTAATTTCCGCTTTGTTAAAACACAGCTTTGGTGTAGGCAACAATAAACTTATTTTGAATTCCTAGTCCACGTTTAATACTCTTCTTTACATAGCATCGAGATTAAATTCTCGTGGATTTAGACCCTCGCCATCGCACGTTTAGATTAAATATGCGACTAGCACATTTAGAACTCCAAACTCTGAACTTGTTTGCGCACGTTTTGCTTTTATTATTTATCCCGCGGGTGAAGTTATGTAGGTTCTGCTTATTAACATAGGTTTAATTAATACTTAGTTATGGAATAAGTATTATTAATAGTGATATTATGGTTTGTGAACATCATTATATCCATAACTATTTTCATAACTGTAAATTCACAAATTTTTATTGCATTGCCTACTTAGGGTACATTGTCGTACAATGAACCAGGTAAAGTTTGGAAGCCTTTAGCTTCGAGTTTCTTGGGTTTTTGTGTTCGGTTTTTTCACTGTTCGTTAGTGAATTTATCTGTCTTTCAATTTGCATTTAAATTTCTTTACAAATTTTATTAGTTTAGAAGATACATGGTTTTTAAAAAAAAATGAGATTTGGTTCAATGTGTACTCTTAGGTGTACACAGTGAACCGGGGTATTTTCCACAATGAACCACCTTATTTTGGGTAGCGTAATTATATTCCCCCTTCCTTCCCGGACTCCGAGCGAAGCAGACGTGTCCACTGTTTTTGTCTAAAAGTTCGTAAAGTGTGAGCGAGAAACCACGTCTAATTGCGAGATAACTATATTCATCGCAACTCCACTGCATCCTAGACTGCCACTGCACTGCGAGTGCAGCGTATCAGCGCCCGCGCCACTACAACTGCATCCCGTAAGCCACTCCCACTTTATCACTGTGTGCGTCGGCGCAACTGCTGCCTGCCCGCCCCACTCGCCCGCTACCCCGTGCCGACGGAAAATTTTAGGCCTACTCGCCTTTGACTATCTTTTCGTAATCCTTCCAATACTCCCTGTGGAGTATGGCAGTCCGACGCTCTCCGTCTAGAATGGATAATATACTTAAAACACCACCTATTACACACTACGGATCGGACTCGGCGATAAACACTTCTACTACGGGAGAACAAAGCTGCCTTACCAATCTTACAAAGAGGTACAAACGTAACTTTGCTGATTTTTCCGAGCAATCCTCGCCTGATATGAATGAAATTAAGTCGATGTTTTGTGAACTTAAAACGCAAAATGAGCATAAACACGAGTTGCTGAACAATGCAATGACCTTAATAATTACGCAAAATCAAGACATACAAAAATCAGTTGAGCATATGAATCAACAATACGAGGACCTCTTAGCTCGCACAAACAGTTTGTCGCTAGAAAACCAAGGGCTTAAGAAAAAAGTTTCCACACTGGAGAACAAGATTGAGTCACTAGAAAAACAGGCACAAAGCGGAAAAATTGAAATTCGCAACATACCCAAGCAGGACCAAGAAACAATAAACAATAGAATTGATATTGTGAAAAAGATCGCCTCTGCCTTAAGCCTGGAGTCGCCAATTCGTGACACAGAAATAAGGGATTCATATAGAACAAAAAATAACTCCTTAATTATTGAGTTCACGCGCAATCTCAGGAAGGACGACGTGATTTCTGGAGTCAAAAGGTTGAACAAAGCTTGTAAAATAAACAAAGAACCACAATTAAATACATTGCATTTGAATCTTCCCGGCCCATCGCGTCCAGTGTTCATCTCGGAGTCGCTATCTACTCAAACTCGCTACCTATACTACCTGGCTAGAGAAGGAGTTAAAGCAAAAAAGCTTGTAGCCGCATGGACCTCATATGGCAAGATCTACGTCAAGACACAAGAAAACTCCACACCAGTGCGCATTGCCACTGAAGAAGACCTATCTAACATCCTGATATGACTAGCCTACCTCATTATGCCTACCTATTTATGTTTGCTATCTTACTGTACATTGTCTAACCTAAACCAGACCCATACATATCCACCCACACAACATACACTTTTTAAACCTACCCACCAACACAAACACACACACACGAAACGCACACATACACTCGCAAAACACACACGCACCACTATCATTGTTACGCCTCTCCGAATTAAAACGTCTATCCTATTGTTTTGCATCCTGCCAAGCCTATGTATACTTAGTAATTTATTAAATATCTATGGTCCCCACTGTTTAGGGGCAAGATATACTTCTAAACATAATTATGGTTAGTATTGATACTATTCAAACTATAAATTTAGGCTTGGATGATTTTTCGATTTCCAGAACAATTGTTTGCGACATAGAAGACTTAGAGAAACATGTAACAAAAACTAAATTCCAGAACTTTACTGTTATAACTCAAAACATAAGAAGCATAAATTGCAATTTAGATAGCTTTATCACCCTTGTCTCAAGATCAAAGGTCTATTGGGACGTAATGGTTCTAACTGAATGCTGGCTACCCTCTACTAAGTTAATCCCTGACATCGAAGGCTATCACAGCATTACAACGATAGTCAATAGAACCCAAAATGAAGGAGTTGTAATGTATTATAACGACCAATTAAAAATTTCACATGAAGAACCACAATTAAATGATGCAAACTGTCTCTTGCTCAAACATAAAAATACTGAAACATGTGTCATTGGAATATACAGACCCCCCGCTCAAGACGATACTACTAATTTCGTAAATAGCATAGACTCCCTCTTGACCAAGCTGAGAAGTTTCAAAAACATAATCTTCTGCGGTGACATAAACATTGATATTTCCAATGATACCGAGGATAAACGCTCTCAAGATTATCTGAACATTCTATCCAGTCATGGCTTACTCTCAGGGCACAACCTACCGACGCGGCAGGGAAAGACATGCCTGGATCATATGATGGTAAAAACAAAACTGGAGGCAACTTGCTTCAAGATTGATTCTTCAATCACCGACCACGAAGCAGTTGCCCTTATCTTAGAGTTTAAAACACCATTAGCCTACACTACAAAAACTTCTACTAAAATAAATTATGAAGGTTTAGATGCTTCTATTGAAAACATTAATTTTGAACACATTTTGCTTTCCGGTGATGTTAACCAAACTACTGATCTATTTATCGATTTCCTGAAAACAGCGATTAGAACAAACACCAAACTGAGTAAAATACCAAGACGACAAAGAATTAACAAGCCCTGGATTACGAAAGGGTTAATCCGTTGTATGAGAACAAGAGACAATCTCCATAAAAAGCTAAAAAAAGACCCAGAAAACTCCGATCTTGCTACGACTTACAAAAGATACAGAAACTTTTGCTGCTCTCTTTTAAAAAAAACCAAAAGGAAGTATAACAAGCAGATGCTAGAAAGTGCCAAAGACAACAAAAAGAAACTATGGGAAGTCATTAAGGACATAAGTGGGCAAAAGAGACCAACCGATTACTCTTCTAATTTATTATCACCAGACCACAAGTACCGGAGTATAAACGAGGTCAACCACTATTTTGCTAATGTTGGTAAAAACCTAGCTGAAGACGTGGATAAACGGAACCCAGACAACAACCCTGATAATGAAATTTATAGAACCCCACCCAAGAACTCCCTGGTCATGTTACCAACAGATGAAAACGAGGTCTTTCAAACTATAATGGGTCTAAAAAGTAACTGTGCCACTGGTCTGGATGAAATCCCCGGAAGCATATTAAAAAGATATGCGCAAGTTCTAACTGTACCAATAACGCATATTTGTAATTTATGTTTCACAAATGGTGAATTCCCAAGGGCATTTAAAACTGCGCAAATAAAACCCGTCTACAAGAATGGTGACAAAACCCGCGTCGAGAACTTTAGGCCCATCTCAATTTTGCCATCTCTGTCAAAAATTTTAGAAAGACTGATGAACGTTAGACTAACTAAATTTCTGGTATCGCACAATCTTCTTTCCAACTCTCAATATGGGTTTCGATCGAGTAGGTCAACAAATGATGCTGTACTCCAGCTGACTAGCTCGGTTGTCACCAGTCTTGATAGGAAGAGAAAGTGTCTTGCGGTCTTCTTAGACCTGGCCAAAGCCTTCGATACGGTCACGATACCCATTCTTCTAAAAAAGCTAGAGCAAATTGGCGTAAGAGGACTTCCTCTTCAGTTATTTGGAGATTATTTGTGTGACAGGACTCAACGAGTAAAAATTGATGACATAATCAGCGATGTCCAGCCAGTATGTTATGGGGTTCCCCAAGGTAGTATCCTCGGCCCCTCGTTGTTTCTTGTTTACATAAATGATCTCTGCGACATTAGTCTCGACGGTGGTGATATTATCACATTCGCGGATGATACCGCACTGTTTTTCAGTGGCAAGACCTGGGATGAGGCATACCATTTTGCACAACTAGGTGTATCCAAAGTCTGCTCATGGCTCACGAAGAACGTGCTTACACTAAATGTCACGAAGACAAACTACATACCGTTTGCCATGAGAAGTAATCTTCTGCCACCACCTACCCTGTCTATTACAGCCCATACCTGTTGTCCACTATCCCTTAACTGTACTTGCTCTAAATTGCAAGTCGTGACTAGTACCAAGTATTTGGGAGTGCTAATTGATCAGACACTGACCTTCAAACAACACATAAATATGTTGGCTAGCAGACTGCGCAAGCTCATTTATATCTTTAGAGAACTGAAACATGCGGGGGATAGCAGAACCGTCAAGATGGTATATCTATCCCTAGGCCAGTCAATTATAGGCTACTGTATTACCTCCTGGGGGGGAGCCGCCAAAACGCATCTGATCAACCTAGAAAGAGCTCAAAGAGCCGTCCTTAAAGTGAGCGCAGGCCTACCCTATCGGTTCCCGACGACAGAGTTGTATCTGAGATGGAACGTTCTGACTGTTAGACAGTATTTCGTACTCCAAGTTATACTTACCAAACACTCCCATCTCATATATGACCCCAAACTTAACCAAGGTAAGCGAAGAAAGGGAAAGGTCTGCACCTCTGAATCTTTCCGCACAAAGTTCTGCAATAACTTCCTTTGCTTACTTGGTCCTCTCTTATATAACAGGGTCAATTCTATATTACTTATTTACCCTTTGCTAAAAGCGCAATGTAAAAGAACGGTGACAAAGTGGCTTAGCACACTTACCTACCAGCAAACTGAAGACCTTTTGTTGCCTATATGATATCTATCACTCATTCATCACCCACCACAAACAATGGTTGAATGCACCTACATAAATAATTTTCATAAAACTAAAGCATAAACAAAACTTAAAATAACTTTCATAAAACTAATCACAACCACTCACACGCACAACAACACACACATAACACACACACACACCCACCCTCACACACACACACACACACATGAAAACACCTACAATTACCCACACAATTTACAAAAAGCCCTGGTTTAGGTACCACCTACTAGTAATAAGTTTGTTTTATATTTTCCTTTCTTCTATACTTAGCCTCAGACAACTAAAAGTACCTCAAGTAGTACCTACACAACCATAGAGTTTTCTGTATGTTATATAGTACCTAAGAAATGTTTTGTTTTCTGAGTCCGTGAAGTAAGTGGACCTGGTGACCTGTATTACAGGTTTTTTCTAAAAACCTATCTCAGGCACCAGCCTCTTGCATAACAGGTTCACGTCAACATTCAATTGAGTAGGTACCTATGTACCTACTATTTGTACCTACTATAAGGAAACCTTTGTAAGAGGAAAATAAATGTTTTTATTATTTTATTATTATTATTATATTATAAAACATTAATAAAGGGCAATATATGAAAATACATAGTACTTTTATGCTTTTAGTTGCGATATTTATGGTTTGGTAGCATAAAACACTTTTCTCTATTTTTTTATCATTTTCCTATTTAATCGGTCAAAAATTTACATTTAACCTATACAACATTTGAATAACTAATGGAAAAACACTCAAATCACGATAAAGAGATCAAAATTATTATTTATTATTAACCTTAATTTAACCTTATAAACCAAAATCAGCAAGGTTTCTATTTTTTTTAGAAAATTACACTTAGCAAGTAGCATAAAAACCAGGTTCATTGTGAACTACCTCGATGTGGTTCTATGAGAGACACAGCACATACTTTGAACTAATCTGAAAATTTCAACGGTTTAGTCTTATTATTTTAAGCTTACGTGCGGTACATGAGAAAGCTAACTAAATGTTTATTTAATATTTGTAATAAAAAAAGTGATATCTTTTATACAATTCACACAAAAAATCAAAGATGCCAGCAGAAAAAACATACTTTTTGGTTCAATTTTCAAACAAACGCTTCTCACACAGCCGTTATTAGTGGGCGACTTGCACAAACAGGTGTGCGGAGGGGGGACACATGTGCCTATCATTTACAGGTAGAAGCACAAATGAGCAACGTCAGATTTCTGAGAAATAACGATGGTTAATTGTGGCTGCCTGGTTCACTGTTGAACTACCTACCCTATAGCATCGAGAGACATTCTGTTCAAATATCAAAATCTCATTGAAGAAAGTGCTCATTTTTTCCTGAGTTTGATATTCTACAGGTAAATTTCCTGTCTTGTGGCTGCTGTTTAAACCGATATCTAACAATTAAAATAAGCTAAATATGCCGATCTTAAATGATACGCTTACCAACGAAGGTCATTTCGTCGTTTTTATTTATACAGATAAACATTATTGTGACTGACGACCATTGTGATTCGCCTTTTATCGGTAGAGATCTTAGCATTATTTGATTCGTCTAACTTGTCGTATAACGAATTACCCTAGAGATTTCAGTGGAAGTGAAGAATGATGGAGCGTGATTTTGAGAGTAATAGTAAAATAATCTGTAATTTGTATTTATCTCAGATACATTCAAATGATTTTAGTTTCTTAATCCAGAATTACATTGTAATAAAATGTTACGTTTCCGACTCTCTCATTTGCGTGGGCGTGACATCTACTGGCTGGATATTTTAATAACTCCTGAAAACTGAAGCAGTGGTATTCAGACCATTAGTAATTGCACTTGACCGACCGATTAAGCAAAACCACAGATATATAGTACCTACATTGAATCTGCCCGTAATCAAAGCTGGCTCCAAATATGACAATACACAACACAAGCGATCAAAAAGCTCTGTATAGTTTGAAGTGTGAACCAAAAATAGGAAAAGACGTCCATGCAAAATCTAGGATATATCCACACGTTTATGTCACCTGTTCTGTTGTGCAAGTAGGTGCATATTTGCAATCTGGTATGACGTCATATCTACATCTTTGTGTAGGCAAGTCACTTGGTTTAGAAACAAGTTGAACCTCTCTTGCAAAGTTATGAACTGCATCTGTTGCGCGTTTTGATAACAAGTTCAAAAATATAAGTTAATCGTGGCGAAGCTTGCTAAGACGTTCTCGATAGATCGTTGAAGTTAAGCAACGTTCTGAGCGGTCACAACTTAGATGGGTGACCGCAAGTGGCATTATCAGCTGAGCGCTTCCATGCTTCGGAGGGCACGTAAAATTCGGTCTCGGCTTTTAAAGTCATTAAGCCATGACCTTTAGGCGGCCTAAAAATTTCGTCACCCGAGTTGGACAATTGCTCATACGAACTTACTTAATTTAGTGAATGTTTCCAAAGCAAACAATCCCAGTTCTAGCCTCTCCAAACATTGTATCAGTTTAATCCAGTGCTGGATTAACTTTTTTCATTAACGGGTCGAGTTATCTACATACTTATATACAGATAATCCGACCCTACTATCTGTTTAGTTAATTAGTTAAAACGAGTATTGAGAAAACATAACGAAACTGTTATATTCAAAGTAGATAATAATGGAATACATAGAAAACCGGAAATTACAAAAGTTATTTTATAAAAAAACCTTGAACATTTGAAGGTCAGGGTTGGTGACGCTAAACTACACAAAGACTTGGGTAAATGTTGTCGTAAATGACAATAAGTTTGGGCTAATAAATAAGACAGAATGATCGTTTTAGTAAAAGTTATCACAGAAGATTAGTTTACGTAATATCCATAGAATCTATATAGGTACATTGGCAGAGACCGAAATGAATGAATTAAAACAGCAGTAAACCATTTCTAAACCAACAAACGTAACTCATATTGAATCATGAACCGTTTAATTTCATTTTTATAAAGTTTATGTAGGTAATAACAATAACAGACCCACTGTGTATCCCAGAATAGTAAACATCCGCACATATAAGTATTCAGACATTCGAACTCATTTATGTTTGATAATAAAAGCTGATATTGAATTTGAACATCAAAAAATGAGAATTATGTTTGCGTCCTGTTTATTCCATCTGTCTTTATCTAATGCGGTATACCTACTTACATACATTATTATACCTAATATCTTTACTGTTAATATATTTATTTAACAACTAGCTGTGCCCCGCGGTGTTACCCGCGGTGAAAAAGTTAATACATTTTTTTAACGACTTCAAAAAAGGAGGAGGTTCTCAATTCGTGGACTGGGTGAACCGATTTTTATGATTCTTTTTTTGGTCTGATGAGGATCGTCAGAGATATGAATAAAAATGCACCTCGAGGGTGCAAAAAATTACTCTCTTCTTACGTAATTGAAAAAGTTTTAATATTTTTTTTAATTTTGCTCCTTGTTTAAGACCAATGCGTCATTTGTAACTTGATTTTGGTGCTCATAGAAAAGGATGACTGCTGGTCGGATATATGGTAGGTATATGGTCTGACATAGTTTATCTTGCTTGCAAAATATTCAAGAAGCAACCATGCGAGCGAAGCGAGCTTCGAACCAAGCGAGCGCAGCGAGCCGAAATTTTTTAAGACAAATTCGTCATGTGACACTTGATTTTGCTTAAGGTGCTCATAGAAAAGGCTGACTGTTGGTCGGTCCCTATTTTTTGGTCTGACATAGATCAATTTGCCAGCAAAATATTGAAGAAGCTACCGTGCGAGCGTAGCGAGCTTCAAACTAAGCGAGCACAGCAAGCGTCTTAATCTCGCGAAGCGAGCTAAAATTTTTAAAAACAAATGCGTCCTGACGTGACACTTGATTTTGCTAATGGAGCTCATAGAAAAGGCTGAATGTTGGTCGGTTCCTATTCTATAGTCTGACATTGTTCAATTTGCTAGCAAATATTCAAGAAGCTACCGTGCGAGCGAAGCGAGCTTTGAACCAAGCGAGCGTAGTAAGCTTCGAACTAAGCGAGCATAGCGAGCCTTTTAAACCGAAATTTTAAAAAAAATGCATCATGTGACACTTGATTTTGCTTATAGTGCTCATAGAAAAGGCTGACTGTTGGTCGGTCCCTATTTTTTGGTCTGACATAGATCAATTTGCCAGCAAAATATTGAAGAAGCTACCGTGCGAGCGTAGCGAGCTTCAAACTAAGCGAGCACAGCAAGCGTCTTAATCTCGAAAAACAAATGCGATCTTTAAAAACAAATGCGTCCTGACGTGACACTTGATTTTGCTAATGGAGCTCATAGAAAAGGCTGACTGTTGGTCGGTTCCTATTCTATAGTCTGACATTGTTCAATTTGCTAGCAAATATTCAAGAAGCTACCGTGCGAGCGAAGCGAGCTTTGAACCAAGCGAGCGTAGTAAGCTTCGAACTAAGCGAGCATAGCGAGCCTTTTAAACCGAAATTTAAAAAAAAATCATCATGTGACACTTGATTTTGCTTATAGTGCTCATAGAAAAGGCTGATTGCTGGTCTGTTCTTATTCTATGGCCTGACATAGTTCAATTTGCTAGCATAATATTCAAGAAGCTACCGTGCGAGCGAAGCGAGCATCGAACTAAGCAAGCGCATCGAGTTTCTTAGACTCGAAATTTTTAAGACAAATTCGTCATGACTGACACTTATGTTTGCTTATGGTGCTCAAAGATAAGGCGCTGGTCGGTTCCGAGCAAAGCGAGCGCAGCGAGGATTTAGAATTGCAGCGATCCGAAATTGTGGGAAATTTAATAAAATAGCGATGATGAATGAGGTCCTTGTACCTATGTTTATTGAAGACACAAATTTAAACTTTGTTCTAATGGTTTATGTTGAGCCAGAAATCTTTTTATCGAAGATTTATCTGCGTACATAAGTACCAATTCCGTGAGATTATCGGGTCAAAATAAACAATATTTGAAATCCGTTAAGCCGTTTTAGTTTAAAGAAGCATAATTTAAGTAATTTGATAATCTCACGGGAACATACGCTTTTAAGGGATTTAAAGAAGCCTATGACATGTGTTAATCCAGGATATCAACTGTCCTGGTATCAAATTTCATTCAAATCCGTCCAGCCGTTTCAGATTGAAGGAGTTATAACTTTGCTTGTGCTGCCATCTATTAACATTATTTTGGCTAAAGTTACGTTTTCACGGCTAAACTATTTTGATGAATAATTTGGTTTATAATCTTACAGAACCATTGCTTTTTTCAGGAATTTAAGGTAGCCTATTTGTTAATCCAGGGAATAAATAATCCTGCTATTAAATTTAATTCAAATTCCAGCCGTTTCATCGTGAAGGAATAGTAACTTTGCCTGTGCTGCCATCTATTGAAATTATTTTGTTACTTTTTCACGACCAAACTATTATAAACTATTTTAATGAATTTGATTAATAATCCCACGGAATCAATGCACTTTTTAGGAATTTAAAGTAGCGTATTTTTTAGTTCAGGGTATAAGCAATCATGCTACCAATTTTCATTCAAATCCGTCCAGCCGTTTGGCGTGAAGGAATAATAACTTTGCCTGTGCTGCCATCTATTGAAATTATTTTGTTACTTTTTCAGTTTTTTTCACGGCCAAACTATTTTGTAGGTTTAAACTATTTTAATGAATTTGATTAATAAAACCACGTAGTCAATGCACTTTTCAGGAATTGTAAGTAGCGTATTTTTTAATTCAGGGTATATGCAATCCTGCTACCAAATTTCATTTAAATCCGTCCACCCGTTTGAGCGTGAAGGAGTTGTATTTTTGCCTGTGCTGCCATCTATGAAGTTATTTTGCCTGACAGCTACCTTTTGCACGGCCAAACTACCGAAACTATTTTGATGAATAATTTGGTTTATAAACTCACGGGAACACTGCACTTTTCAGGAATTTAAAGTAGCTTATTATTTAATCAAGGGTACAATCTTGCTACCAAATTTCATTCAAATCCGTCCAGCTGTTTGAGCGTGAAGGAGTAATATTTTTGCCTGTGCTGCCATCTATAAAGTTATTTTGTCTGACAGCTACCTTTTGCACGAATCCCACGGGAACACTGCACTTTTCAGGAATTTAAAGTAGCCTATTTGTTAATCCAGGGTATAAGCAATTCTGGTACCAAATTTCATTCAAATCCGTCCAGCCGTTTGAGCGTGAAAGAGTAACAAACACACTTACACACACATAAACTTTCACCTTTATAATATTAGTGGGATAATATTAGTGGGATATATATTTATTTAAAAAAATAATAACGGACAGGGCTCGTCTTATTGCCGCTGGAACTCGGGAATCTGGTTTCTGGCTTCAAGCCTTGCCCTCGGTGAACTTAGGCACCCTCTTGGACAACATAACTTTTTCTTTGGCCATTAGTCTGCGTATTGGAGCCACGACCAACGAGCCCCATCAGTGCCACTGCGGTAGCGCAGTCGATCGTCAAGGCCATCACGGCCTATCCTGTCGACGCTGTGCAGGCCGCCTTTCCCGCCATGCCAGTCTCAACGACATAATTCGTCGAGCCCTTGCCACCATTAACGTGCCGGCCATTTTAGAGCCGAACGGTATCGCACGTGATGATGGTATAAACGGCCTGACGGTATGTCGTTGATTCCTTGGAGCCGTGGGAGGCCGCTGGTGTGGGATGCTACTTGCGTGGACACGCTGGCGGCGTCTCATTTATCGACAACCTCCAAGGTTGCGGGTGCAGCGGCGGCAGCAGCAGAAAACATCAAAAGGCGGAAATATACATCTATCGGAGATGGATATATATTTCTGCCTTTTGGTGTAGAAACTTTAGGATCATGGGGTCCAGAGGCGTGGCTTCTTTATCGTGAAATTTCCAAGAGGCTAATAGACGAAACCAATGACCAAAGGGCTGGTGCTTACCTCGGACAGAGGATAAGTATAGCAATCCAACGAGGTAACGTTGCCAGCCTTTTGGGCACTCTACCTGCGGTCGGTGACCTGAACTCTGTCTTCTATCTTTAGTTAAAATACTTATATATTTTAGATAGAATACAGAGTTCCTTTTATTTATTTAGTTGTTTAGGTTAAGAAGTGTAGATATTTTTTGTTCCTGTGTGTTTCTTTGTTTCCTAATATCTTTTAAAAAAATAATATTGCAAATCTTAGGTGAGATGATAGTTAGGTACCTACGTGATCCCTGAGTTTCTTCTTTTTTTAACCGATTGCAAGAAAATAGGTTGTCAAGTCGCCACTTATGTATGTGCTTACTCGACCGCGGCTTTGCTCACATAGTACCTACGATCATACGGACGGATAAAAATACCTATGTGTTATTTCAGATCATAAACTTTGTATATTCCAAGTTTCACGATTAGGTTGTATATTTGCGTGAAAGAGTAACAAGCATTAGTATATCCACAAACTTCCGCGCTTTTATAATTAGTGAGATAATTTTTATTTCAAACAAATTATAATTTATTGGCAATTCTTTTTTAGGTATTTATACATATTATACTAGATAATTTGTATGATTGTAAGAGACCTTGAAAACTATAGAATCGATTAAGATGTTTGCATTGTTCTAAGCTGAAGTAATGTATGGTCAAAATCCGATAAAAAGTTTCGGAATCATGCGTTTACATACATACATATATACACCAATAATTTGACTTTTATGTCGGTAGTGCGAACGTAAGATAAAAAGTATGTTTTTATATATAAAAAAAAATGTTTGGTTGAATCTATAGTTTTTTCCAACAGGTGCTATGGACCCTGCATGCGGAAGACGAGGCATGGGGTCGATGGTGGGGTATGCCTTACGTGTGGTTTGCGAGCCACTGGCTAGCCATGTCTCACTCCTGCTACAATCCAGTCATCTACTGCTACATGAACGTACGGTATCGACGGGGTTTTCAACAGGTAACCCTTTTTTTACCTTAATAATCATTTAATTTTAATAATATTCCACTTCTGTGTGTAGGCCTCCCTTTGCTTACGCCACTCATTTCGGTCCTGTGCCTCAAGCATCCTAAAACGATGACCTTTTTTTCTGCCGTCAACGAAAAAAATATGATCAAACCATGTTCCCCAAGGCTCGGAAGACATTCTCTCAGATCGATGAGAGCTGAGCATTATAAATACACCTTGGACATTACACACATCGTGATTTAGTTCCTAGCTAATAAGGTAACCAAATTACTGATATACTACTAGATGACGCTGTGTGAAATGTCCAAGTATATTTATATTTATTATTTATACTTTAATCCATTTTTTCTGCGCGCGCTCTGCCCTCTATCGCGAAAATGGTTCAAAATATAAAAAATGTTAAAACAAAAGTTGTAGAGAACTTAATCATCTACAATATTTAATAATAAATACAAATAACATAAAACCCATGAAACGAGGTATTTAAAATTTTGACCTTATACTTTGGAAAAACCCTACGATAAGTAGGTTTTGAGACAAGTTTTAGGATGCAAGTTTTGAGCTTACGGTGCTCAAGGAAAAGGCTGGCTGCTTGTTGGTTTTTATGCCGCTTGCCGCTGCGTTCGAATTTAATGAGAGGTTTTCTTTTTGAGTATTAAAAAAAACATAGTTTCCAAGAACTCTGTAGATGGCGTTGAACTGACCACGTTACTAGGGTGGTAAATCGTACTAACCTGGGTAAGTACTATGGCGGTCTCGTTTTATCTTGTGGTTTTTTGAATCATTCTATTTCACTCTCGCGGATTAAGATCGGTTCATTAATACCACCCTATGTGGACGCTTGAAAAAAAAAGTATCGTAGTCAGTTTAACGCCATCTACCGAGTCCTTGGATACTATTTTTTTTTATACTCAAAAGAAAAACCTCTCATTCACTTTGCTCCAAATCAATGTACCTATAAAGCTCAAATGCGAGCGAAACGAGATTCAAACCATGCGACCATAGCGGGCTTTCTAATCTCACAAAGTAAGTCGATTTTCGAATATAACAGCGGTCTCCAGATTCTTGTAAAATGTAAACAACAAAGATTTATTTTGTCCGATTACGCTAGGTGATGTAATTAATGCAAATATAAGCGCTATTCAAACAACACGATCAAACAGCAAAGCTTTTGTGATTTAAATTCGTGGCTGCCTTTAAAGATATAGTTTTCAAGATTTCTGTGTATTCGGTAAAGCGATAAGCAAAGAGATTAAGAAGCTTAATAAGTTGACGAATGTTTACTCAATTCATAATCTTTACTATCCTGTTTTAGCTTGATATCTCATTATCGAGTTTTAGAATTATTCCCAATCTTGTTACGACTGTATAAGATTTTCGTAGCACTTTCGTAGCGGCTCTACGATTTGAAACGTATCTTGATTTGCTTTGAGTGAGATTTAAAGTAGACAAGGCTTCCGCCAGCGGCTTTGCTCGCGTGAAACTGAACTGGATAACTGTTTGCATCGATACAAACGCGCAGTATCTGCACGTTCGAAAAACGTGGTGTGCATACGCTCTTTTATAATTTGCTCATAACTATATCACTATTTCCTAAGTCCCTCTTTTTCAGAAAGAAATAAAATAAGTATCCTTAAAAATACGATAAAATTGGGTTAAATTACAATTATTTTTGTCTTTACTCGAGTTTAGAAGACACAGAATTAATTAACCAATTTCTTTAGCAACGGGTCACGGGATTGGAATCTACTTACAACTAGCCGTGATCGCTGGCGAATGAAAATACTTTTGTGAATAAATTAGTACGTACTTACTTAGGTACTTTAATTTTTTTGCCAAATGTTATTACGAACTTGAAGCAATAAACGTGCTTAATTGGTTTAGATTTTCTTTGTTAACTTGTTTTGGATCAGTCATAGTTTTCTCTACACATTAGTGGCAATTCGGAGTATCGCAAAAGCTAAAGTTAACTAACCAAAAATGTTGCCGTCCCTGTCATAGTGATGGGAATAAAAAGGATGGCATTATTTTAGTTAGTTTAGTTTAGCTTTTGCGACACTCCGAATTGCCACTATTGTATATTTATATAGCCTATCCTCACTCTACCGCAGATCGCGCGCGAAGCCGTGAACAACACTCGACACAGGAATGTTAATGTACTCGTATATTCTTCACGGCTTCGCGCGCGGTATATGCAACTTGATCCCGTTTGTTGTCGGCATATTTTCCCGCGACAGAGGAACGCGAACAATAGTGTCGAAGCTCTGTGAGTGTGGATGGTTGACAGCTTCGCGTCGCGAAGTATGGTTTACAAGGTTATAATGAATATTCTTTTGTTTTAGGCCCTCAGCTGTATAATTCGCACGCGATCAGACACCCCCTCTCAACACAGGTCTAGTGGAGGGGAGGGTGTTCCAATGT
This sequence comes from Xanthorhoe designata, assembly GCA_963582015.1. Lineage (NCBI taxonomy): Eukaryota > Metazoa > Arthropoda > Insecta > Lepidoptera > Geometridae > Xanthorhoe > Xanthorhoe designata. Next base: position 9,326,401 of record OY757038.1, read on the forward strand.
CAGGTGAGTCTATAAATAACTTAAAAAAAAACAAAGACTAAGGCTGTATTTAGTGCTCAACCGACAGTCAGCGCTCGTGGTGATGCTTGGTAGACATTCTTGATAGATCGTTCAAGTTTAGCAACTTACTGAGCGGCAACGCAGCTGAGCGCTTCTGTGCTTCGGAGGGTACGTTAATTTTCGATCCCGGCTTTTAAAAGCCATGATGGAGGCCTTTAGGCGGCCTAAAAACTCCGTCACCAGAGTTGGCCACTTGCTCATACGAACTTACTTTTGCGCTGAACTGTTGTCGTTCATTAAATTCATTGATACACTACGCTCGAGTGATCATAACGTTCTCCGTCGGTTGAACACTAAATACAGCCAAAAAATAGACTAGGTACTAAAATACAAGTTGAAAGGTTGAAACAATACAATTAAAACAAGACGACAACGATTTTTTTTTATATCATGACAATTTTTTTTATTTCGTTTTAACTTGATCTTAACGTGTCTTTTATCTTTGGTTTATATTATAATAAAACCAAATGAGATTAAAAATGTACCTACTGTCAAACATTTATAAATAAATTACTTAGTATGTTTTTATAAATTAGGTAGTTGATGGAACGATTTCTGCTGCAGGCAAGGCATGTTTTCTTCGAACTTCGAACTTCGAACTTCCACATGTTTTCTTTTTATATTTCATATTTTTCAACGAGAATACGTATCAAAAGTTGATCTCTTATTTCTGTATAGAGCTCGAATTTTTGCCTATTGTTGTTAATTTCAAAATATTTCATGACTTGAAAGGGATGTTTTTGTTCGTTTCGTCATTAAAGAAAATACCGGTTCAAATCGGTTCAGAAGTTTTCAATTGACGCTCCTTTAATCTTGATATACTTCTGGCTGTTAGTTTAGGAATGAATATAAAAGAAAAATACAATTGTACCTGAAAATAAGTAGTCTATGTTTAAGTATTTAAGGTAAGTATAAATGTGTTGTTTTTCAGATTAATAACAAAAGTTAGGTACTTAAAGTGTAGTTTTGTTTCTGTAAATAAAATGTACTACTCATCTGATAATAACATAGTTTAATATGTGTATAATATGTACATGATAATAAATTTAAATCTTTTCCGTGACTCAGATTTCATGTGACAGGTAGCATCAATCATTTCACCTTTGTTGCGACGTCCAAAGAATAATTACAGACCCAACATTAGACGAGAGTCTATGTACTTTGCACACAGAACCAGCGTTATCTGATCTGTTCGGGTAAGAAATCGCGAGTCATTTTCATTCATGAAGGATTATCCTAATAATATTATAAACTAAATAGGTGTGGATGTTTGATGCTCTTTCACACGAAAACTAAGTACTGAACGGATTTGGCTGAAACTTGGAATTAGGTATAGGTACTTAGAGTACTTACCTAAATAGTTTGTAACCTGAAATAACACATCATCCACCTTTTATCCAGGTGACACCACGCGAGCGATGCCGGCGAGTGAGCTGAATAAAATTAGAAATTATTTACATAGAACTTTGCAATATAGGTACCTAACCTAACCTATAAATAACCTAACAAAATTTTCAATTTAAGTAGGTACTTTATTTTGTTCTTTAAATCTTCTACCTACTTACGTCAGATTAGATACAGTTCCAAAATAAAAAAAATAATCCGGGTGTTCTATTGCAGTTGATTTTCTTTTGTTGCTAACAAACGAAAATGAAGGTACCTAAGCCTTTTGAGGGTAAAAGACAAAAGGAAAATGATATAAATTGTGTAATTTGGGTCTGCAAAGTAAAATCGAGAATTAGAAGGAATTTTTCCGAACTTACCTTTGGTACTTACTTACAATTTAGGTATACTTAAGCCTTTTAATTTTTATTTGAAACAGTTGTTTTACTAAAATCGTTTTTCAGATTTTACTTTCAATATCGAGATTAACTTTTAATTAACTTTTATTTCTTAGCTTTTGCTTTTGATAACTTTTAGGATTCCGTAGTCATCAAGGACATGTCCGTCGTCCGTTTGTCTGTTCACGTATTTGTACACTAGAAACGTGTACTTAATATGGTATGGAGATACATTTAATCTCGTCGACCAAGTAGTAGAATCAAAAGAGTATTTTTAATCATCTAAAATTAAAAAAATCTTAGGAAATTACTTCAATGATTTTTTTTACTATACTTACTTACAGACAACGATGTTTTATCATTGTCTGTATAGTAAACTGTATACATCTAAATACTACGAGTAAACCTTCGCATAGTGGGCACCTACGGAACCCTACATTGAGCGTGGCCCAACACGCAATTGACCTGTTTTTATTATTGTTTAAATTCAAATAACTCCAATTTAAACTTGTTTTGGAATATAATTGCACTAACTTTTTACGAGTTCGTGACTTGTAATTATTATATAATTTATTTTACAAATAAATCCCAGTTCAAATATAAGAACATTGTTTATGGAAGTGGAAGCTTAATGTAATCAACGATAATTTTAATTTGATAATAGTAAAATGATTTCATCCTCTAAAGTTGAAGATTACAAACAAATCAGGCCAGTGGATCGAACTACAAACTTTTTAATCGTGTTTAGGCCAAATATTTTATCAAGAAGTTCCAGTAAAATAAATAAAAGGGTTGCAATAAGTAACAAAAGTGTAAAAATACGTGAATATTTACGAGCATAGACGACGCCCACGCCAGCTAACGATCAAACTATTGAAAACATAATTATGTGAGCCAATTTCTGGCAATCACTATGTACCACCCATTATCTACATACAGAAAATTGCGCTTGTATCTCAGAGGAGAAGTTATTATGGAATTATGTAAGCTAATTCTGTTATATTCTATTAGTAGTATTTCAAATTCAATCATTTTTCAATAAAATATATTTTTTACTACGTCATTTTGGTCAACTCAACTTCTTACGTCGAGGTCTACCTCTACTAACTAACCCGCTCACAGCTGTTACCCAGTAATAAAAACTTATGTTCAGAATATGTGTGCTTTATTAAGTCCCTACCTACCCAAAACTTATTGAACATTGTTAATATCAAAATATTTAGGTACCGTAAACAGATATGCTCCGATTCATCCCACTAATTAATATCAGGGAAAAACTTAACTTGTTTAACAACTAAGTAACTTGTTTTTAAAGTTATCAAAGTTTTTATCTCAAAAAAAAATTGTTTCTAATTGGATTAGCTAATTTGACTTCAATTGACGACAGGTTTATTAGGTGATATCAGATAAGGCATGATTGAGTAATTGCTGTAGTTTATTTATTCTGTGCTCAAACCGCATTATTCCAGTAGGTATATGTTCCCTCCTAAGAAATGCTCCTTAAAGGAGTAAACTGGAATTGAGTTTAATTGAGTCTGTCTAGTAAGTCCCCAACAATATTATCTCGTTCCAATTTTCCCTCCTAAAAGTATCAGGGGATATTATTCGACATGCCTGAATGCGATTTGAGATAGCGTACCTACTCTGCACGAAATAGTCGTATTGACAGGATACCGGATATCTACTAGACGGATCCGTTACATCCCTGGTAATGATGGAAATAAGGTGCGTTCTGGTAAGATCGGACTATTTTTTAGAAAACCTCAAGAGTGTTAGAAAATATTTTTTTGTATCACCTCTGGTTATTCTTTTCTAACGCAATAGCGTCTAAACTAAAGTAAAAATACAGAGGTTTCATTTCATAGTTTAAGTGTTTCGATAAACACAACGGTTGATGTTTTATGAATGATAGAACCGAGCATAATTTTTCAGAAAGGCAAGGAAAAGATCGGACCTTGTTGAGGTAAGACCGGACTGTCTAATAAAACCACCTCTGTCACAGCTAGAATAAGCTCTATCTCAAGAAAATATTCGGACTTACCTAAATAAAAACATATTAAAAAATGAATTGAATCTGTTGTCAAAATTGAGTTGTAGCTACGATTTAATACATTTTTTTACCCTTCACGTCCGATCTTACCCCGCATGCATAAAACTCTGATTTTTGTGTTTCTCAAAGTTTTACGACTATATTTATATATTGGGGGCAATTCGGAGTGTCGCAAAAGCTAAACTAAGCTAACTAACATTGTTGCCGTCCCTTTCATAGCGATGGGAATAAAAAGGATGGCAATAGTTTTAGTTAGGTTAGTTTAGCTTTTGCGACACTCGGAATTGCCACTATTATGTGCTTATTAAAACCTATGCAATATTCTTAGCAATTTTATGTTTATTTTATTCAGTTACTAACGAAAGCTAAGCTACGAAGGAGAAGAAGCTATTCTGTTGTATAGCAGTCAGGCAATTAGTTAAATAGAAGTCAGTTTTGAAACTTGCAGTTTCAAACTCAAATAATAACAAAAAATATTAATCAATCAACTTTATTCGCTCCGTTTATTTAATATCGTTTAGAATCATTTTTGATCTTAAGCCTATTTTTTTTTGTTTTAAGTAAGTACCTACAATAAGAACTACATATTAGGAGCCGTTGCTCGCTGTGATGTTTTGGGCATGGCGAATCTGTAAAGTGTAATAAATTTAGAACAAATCCTCACATCTTAGTCATAATAAATACTATACTTAATGCGAAAATGGATTTGCTACGCTTAACTAAAAAAAAACCATTTAAAAAAGTTTGAGATTCACTGTGAAAGGAAAGACCGGCTGATTATAGTCCGAACTTCACCTATTGAAATTTCCGAGGCTAAAGATCGGATCTCTGTTTACAAACGTCTTAGACACGATTGTATAATACTAATCAATGAATTTTACAACGCGCATTGTGATAAAACAGCTAAACTTCAAAAATAAACAAAAATGGCTTACCAAATTGCTCGTAAAAGTCTGAGGTAAAAGATCGGATCATCTCCTTTTTGCACTTTTGGTCCATCCTTCACAAGAACGACGATAACAAACATCTGGGTGGTCGTAGAGTTAGATGCAGGCTAATGGGAGGGGCATAACAAAATTGCGCGTAAGGCGATTTTGCCATAATTTAAAAATATCGCCTAATTACGTAGTTACATGATGTATCCGGACTTACTACTTGTCCGATCTTACCAGAAGGCACCTTAATTTGAATATGATGAATAAATAGGAAAAAATGAAACAACCCACAAATATCTCGGACATAAGTAGGTTGTTGACGTCACCAGGTCAAATTCTTACATGAAAAAGATATTAGGGTTTGTTTACACCTATAAGCACCGAGAATTGGTGATAGTTTGGTATGGTCTTTAATTACGATGTGAATGTTCTTGACCTACATTTTTTCCCCTTGATTGATTGGGTTGATTAAATAAATGTACCGTAGATTTAAAAGCGATGGCCGATGGGCCTTTGATTGAGCATTAACTTGAAAGAAAAAAAATATAGGTTTTGTGTTTTGCAAGGCCGCTTATAATTAAATACTACGGAAAATACTACATTAATTAGGGTTATTCTATGTTATCGATTGAGTGAGCGAAGCGAGCTAAGATCTCAGGAAAGGCCCCTTTCACGGGCGAGTGTATCGCGACGATTCCGTCCTACTATTATCGGGTAATTTACACGGTAAGGCGATTATCATAAGAATTAAATTTACTTGTCAATGTCAATCGTAGTATCATCACGATGAAATCGCCGTGTGGAGACACGTTCATAGAGAGTGTATAGAAATACGTAGCACGACGATAATATCGCCGTGATTCTCACACTCGCGGAGGCGGTCCCTTAGTGGCAACTTGGGCGATTTTGGGTTATATGTTTTTATGTTCCGACATAACCTATCGAACCGTTAATCCAAACGTTAATACCGTAACACAAGCATTAAATTGCTTAGCTTGGGACTGGATGACGCTGTGTGAAATGTCCGAGAATATTTATTATTTATTTTATTATTAATCCTTGTGAACCTTAGTGGTAGTCAGCAGAAGCAGCAAAATGTATGCCACTAAACAACGATGCGCGAGATCTCGTTCGGGGCGAAATACTAGTTTAGGATAAGAAATAAAGTTTTCTTTTTATTGATCAGGCCCCTAATGCTCTCATGCTTAAATACCTACATTAAAAAATATTCTCTGTTTCTGTGTAGAAATGATCGGCGCGAACGGCATAGGTCGTCGCGGCACTTCGACCAGCTCTTCCGGTCGGCTGAACCGCATCCCGACCTGTTCGTCGTGCACCTCGGACAGGCGGCCTCGCGGGAAGGCGCGCCTCGCGCTCGTCCCCGTAGCGCCTGCGCGGGCCTTGTCTATACGACCACACTTCAACTGAGAGACGAAGGAGATGAAGTCAGGGTATAGTTTATAAAACGATGTTACCTGCTCAGAATAGAGAAATTATTCTGAGGTTACCTGGCTATACAACCAAGCGACTTTATAAAACGACACTCTTACAACTAGAAGCAGGACGATCAAACAGCACGAACACTGCTGCTGTTCAACTGAAACTGAAGATTTCCACTTTCATAGATTAATCATGGGAATTCGTGCAAGGCGCAAATATGCAAGCTGCAAGCATATTTGTTTAAAATACTTAGTAAAAAACGCGTGAACGACGATTTACAACCTTGCAGGTTAGTTGAATGTATGAGCGATAATGTTTTTAATTCAAATACAAATAGCGCGAATGTGTCACGTCATCATACCTATGTAGGTACTTGTACAACGAAAACGCGCCTTTGCTTTGAATTTGTATCTGACAGTGCACATTGTATCAGTTGTGTGTGGTGAATCCGTGTTTTCATTAAAGTTGTCAACGAAACAGCTCGTAATGTGTATTTTGCCACGAGTACGCTACTTCTAAAACTAAAAGACTGAAGTAATCTTCGGAGAACTTTGAAAAGTTTCGATTGCCTCAAAACAAAATTGGTCAGGACTCAGGACGACCACGCTTCAGCAGAGAGACTGGGACTCTACGTATACATACTACGTAGGTAACATAGTTTGATTATTCTGATCAATACGGGAGTGCTGTTGGTTATAAAAAATATTCTGAATATAGTTTTAACAAAAACAAATTTCAAACTATTATAGTAACGGAACTACCTAAATGTACCTACGTACGTTATCTTCAAGTGTAAATTTTTTTCGTCAAAATACTGAAACGCCACTGTATGTATCTGTGTTAAGTGAGACCGTCCTAAATGGTTAATACGCTCCAAAATATTTTAGTAGTGTTTCATTCAGTATTCGGGTGTAGGTAAGTGTGTGGTTATTATTATGTATGTTACCATACGACTTGTAAAGAGAGCGACGAAAATATTTCATATTCTACGAACATAATTTGCTTGGCCTAAGGTAAAATGTATGACAGAGCTATACCTACAATAATTCCCAGTATGCCAGTACCTACTACTTTACATAAAATAATGTTTTATCAATTTATAATAGCCAATACAGATACCTAGACATACATTTTATAAATAGCTAGTCCAGTTCCTTCAGTGTTTTAAATTGTACAGATTCTTCGCTATGGGGGCAATTCGGAGTGTCGCAAAAGCTAAACTAACCTAACTAAAACTATTGCCATCCTTTTTATTCCCATCGCTATGAAAGGGACGGCAACAATTTTAGTTAGCTTAGTTTAGCTTTTGCGACACTCAGAATAGCCACTACTGTTTGTTTAATTTTAGGTAGACGTATCCTCATAAGATAATCCATAATAAGTACCTACCTACAAAGAAAATTCTTTCGGAGGAAAGAAAATTCGTTTTAATTTATAATTTATGCAAATAATTAAGATGTATTGTAATTTTTTATATCTTATAAGAATTTTCTAAAACATAAAATTGTAAATAGCAATTTCGATAAGTACCTATTGTAAAAAAATTAATAAACTGTTCAATACAAACTGTTGTATAATGTATTTCATTATTTACTGCTACTTTCTACATAATCTAATACCAACCTACAGTTCAACCTATTACTGAACTATAAAATATACCTATTACCTATTATCTGCAGATTCACAGATCTTTAGGCATCAATTTTAAATCCTTTGAAGATGTCTAGATTATGGACATGTTTTTACTTATGTTATTTGGTACATGCCCACATTTTACAAATGTTAACTTTCCATACATCACAGGCTAACTGGACCTAAATGGGATAATAGAGTTTGGAAACAGGAAACAGTTATAATACAACCAACAAGAAATGTTTGGTACGAGTGCTGATTCAGTAAGTATTCTAGAAACTTAAAAGCATAGCATAAGGAAGTCCTTTTAAAGTTTAGCGTTATGCGTTTCCGAACGTACCTATCAATATAACAGTTGCGATTATATAAATTCAAATTAACTTTTCTCTCTCAGTAGTTACCTGAAGCAAAATGCGAGCAGCACATTGGTTTCTTGCAACAAAGAGATGCTGAGGTGAAATTCATTTAACCGTGCTAAAATCAGTAAGCTATGTAGTTCACTCAGTTCCAAGTAGCAATTTACCAGTAGGTACAAAGTGCGCATAGTACAGGAAAACTAAACAAAGGTAGCACATTGTAAAGATGTATCCTCAATGTTTCCATTTGAAAATGACATGAAATATGGATCACGACTGTCTTGTCTTCCAAACGTGAGGTACATTTTTTTTCAGATATTTTTAGTTAATTTAGATCCTTAGTCAGTGGTACTTATGTCCAAATATTTATTTGGTAGGTAATACCCACATTTTGCTGAAGTTAAGATTCAATACGTGACTGTTTGCAAGCCCATCGACGCTATTGTAAAGACGTTTCCATTTGCCCATCTATCATTAGAGACGTAAATTAGATTGATTTTCTCATAGTCCGTCCGTGTTGGCTAACCTCAATTCACATTGACGGAAAAGCGATGCCAACTCATTAAATTCATACAAATTAAGCTTAACTTGATTCAGTTTCAATTTGTTCAGTAGGTAAGACCAAAAATAACTTTGTCAAAAAAACTAATTAATTTTGCTATTTTGTAATTGCTCAGATTTACTTTAAACGAACATTTTCGTAATTCTACGCGTCGCGTCGTATACGACGCTCTATCATAAAAAATATTACCTATTCTACAGAGAGCGGAGCTTTTGGAAAAACATTTTTTTTTTCAGTATGACTTTTTTTAATTTCTTTATGTATTTTTATATAAAGTAAGTATTTATGTAAGTATTTTTATATAAAAAAAAATATTTTTATAAAAAGCAACTTTTTACATAAAGGGTTGAACAACCGGACCACATGCAGAAGCGAAAAGTCACTTCATTTCCATACAGTGGATGCCATTTTCAGTGAATAGCAGCCACAAAAGAACTGAAACTGACATCACACCTCAATACTAAGTAAGTACCTACCTACTTTAACCTCATCAATCATTATCTTAGATTGATGCAGAGTAAAAAAACAAAAACGCAGCTGGATATCTCTTATATTACTCAGTAAAATAACACTGATGTAATGAACTCGTAAATATAGATATAGGAACGTGGGTTATTTTTTGTACTAATATTTCGTGGTTTACGAGGTATGAATAATAATAATATCAGAACTCCATTCATCATTTTCCGCCAAGAATTCTGGTACTTAAACAAAATCTCTTTGTTTATAAATTGTAAGTATTATATAAATGTATGTACCTATATGTACTTTCAGTACAGGGTCTACGTTTTCTATCGTAGGTACATTCAGTCGCTAGAGGTGCTATGTCATGTTTTTATACAAAAACTATCAAATATCTACACACGCCTGTACTTTCACTTCACATTGATTGACACGTAGGTGTACCTTGTACGTGTCAGTGTCAATCAACTTATAACTACATAAACTTCTAACAACAAACTTGGAAGATTCTCGCTTAAACACATTATACCTATAGGTACCTGCCTCTGACAGTCACGCATCGATTACGAAGAACATACTTTCAGATGGAGGAAAAAGTTGATTCAATTTCAATACCTTTGTCTGGCGGCTTAATTCACGCCTTCTATTTAGGATTTAGCTATGAGATGCTCAGCTATTTCTGGAGATTTGTTTAGTAGATGTTTCCGTTTGAAAGACGGTATTAATCAAACTCTCGTAATGAGATTCATTACAAACAGGGCTCGCCAGCAACAACACGTAACATGACACATCATTACCTAATTGTTTATGTAATTTAGTTGTTTAGTTAATGGCACAGTCTTCCTCATCTTTATTAGTCATAAAATTTTCCTAATCAAACTTTACAAAATGTAGGTTGTCTAGCTAGGTACTTACAACTATTATAATTACTATTATTGTGTGGGTTGGGTACGTAGTTTTTCTCGATGGAAAAGATAGCTCTGAGCACGATGTAGTACTTTTATTAAAGTAAGTTATAGGTAGGTAGATTAGACTTTTTTCGTTTTGTAAATGTTCACCTAAAATTGCTTGGTAGTTTCAGTCGATCTATAATGCACAGCGTTATTTTTAACTAGGATAGTAGTATAGGGAAATCCGAAACCATAATACCTAAATGAAAGAATTACAGACAATAATTTTGTAAATATAACGTAAAGATACAAGATTCATTTGAATATTTGTGATATTCAGCTACTTTCGATGCCTAATGTTTTACATGTACCTACCTATACCTACTACATGTTACGGGCAATTAACTGTTGACCGGTGATATTGAATAATGACCAGGAGCGTTTGTCAAATTGATCAATTTATTACTTCTCCCGTTCAGTATTGTCCGATAGTCCTTGGTCCATTTAATTAAAGTATCAAGGTTCCTTTAGTCAAAATACTTAGTCAAAAAAAAAAAAAATTAAATAAATAAAATCACTCACACGCACAAAATAAATAAAACCACACCTACAGAACAGTGGAAACATGCAAGCTTAGAGTAAAATGTTTTACAAATGAATGCAATAACAATTATGAAAGTAAAAAAAAAAATATATATTGCATAACAAAAGAAATAGCATCAAACCCAACATGTAAAGTAGTAGTTTGGCAATTTTTATTTAGTAGTTTCGATAAAATTCCATTCTTAGTAGATTTATTAATCCCTCATTTGCTAATTTTAGTTAATTATCTTCAAAGAAAAAAACTTTAGAATACCAATTACTTACCTCCTAATAGAATCTCGGGAAACAATATCTCATCAGTGGGGCTGCATTAGTAAGTAGGTAATACTTACCTAATGAGGTACCTAAGTATGTAACATGGGGTCTTTCTACCTGTTCTAACTATAAATAGTTCTTGCAGGCATGCTAGTGAGAATAGTTTGGCTATTTGTCGCTTGCTGTGATTTCTTTACCAAAAAATTGAAAATACGAGTGCGAACGTGTGAAGTGTGATGTAATTTCTCAAAAGTTTGATAACTGTAAGATGTTAGAAGACGACGAATACGACGAATACTTATATGATGAATGTGCTCTGGTTGAAGAAAAAATAAATGCAGAATCCGAACATTGTTTGATGCTTGAAGACGAATACGATCAATACTTATTCGAAGAATGCGCTCTAGTCGAAGGAAAAATAAAGTAAGTGATATCTACTTAGTATTATTTTATCTGTGGTGATATCTATATCCTCCCCTCTAGTACTTTTGTTTATCCTAAACTGAATTTGTATCTCAACTCCTTTAATTTATTATTGCAGTCAACAAGTGGGAGGATCTCTTAAGAGAGTAAATGACTCTGAAAATGCTGATATTGCTGTGAAACGAGTGCGAAATGAAGATAGACCATCCTCCTCATTGATGGGATCTAGCAACACAAACGAAACAGCATCTAACAATGGAAATGATAATAAGGTAAATTGTAGCATTTGCCAAGTTCTTGTTAGTAGAAGGTATCTTGCAAATCATTTAAAGAGTTAACTTTATAAAAGTAAACTTGAAAAAGTACACGACTCTTTAAAAAATGTTTTTGTAATTGAATCGGCTTTTGGTAATAGAATAATTTCTTATAAGATAGTAGGTACATGAAAAGAATGATCAACATTTATTATTTATTATTATTATTAGCCCATTGTGTCCCACTGCTGGGCAAAGGCCTCCCCTTGGTTTCTCCACTCATCCCGGTCCGATCAACATTTAAATAACTTTAAATTCTTGTTGTTTTAATATTGTTGTTGTTTTAGTATTGAGTTGTTTTAAATTCTATCAAAAATGAAATTATTCTTCTAATTGAAGAATCTATTCAACAGCAAACAGTTTTTAAGTAAATTTTGTTCTGCATGCCGATTTTATTCAACAAACTAAAGAGGATTTATTTCAAACTTTTGATTTCCATTTCAGGGGGATAATCTTAATTTTCTATATTCATCTTTGTGTGGCAATTTGATAAATAAAATCAATTCTTTTCAGAAAAAAGACAGTGGTTGGAGTCATAAGGAAATAAAAGCATTGGATATGAATGTTAATAAATTTAACCCTCTGCGCGGTACTTCTTATATTGAGTTGCCGAAGGATATAAGAACTAAAAAAGCTGTAGTTAATGTTAAAAATGCTGATAATTTTTGCTTCAAATGGGCATTGCTTTCCGCCTTGTATCCAGTTAACAAAAATGGTGATCGAGTATCATCATACACCGCACATTCAAACAAATTAAAATTTGACGGAGTAGATTTTCCTGTAAAGCTGTCTGATATATCCAAAGTCGAAAAACTAAACAACATTAGCATTAACGTGTTTGGTTTAGAATTTAACAAAGATAAAAAGTGCCACAGCGTTGTTGGTCCATTGTATTTAACAAAATCTCTCAAAGATGTTCACGTCAATTTATTATTGTTTTCAAACGGAATAAATAAACACTATTGCTACATTAAAAACATGTCGCGTCTCCTTAGTAAACAGATTTCAAATACCAATCATGTAGTCCATATTTGTGATGGATGTTTGCTACACTTTTCAACAAAAGAAAAGTTGATTGATCATCAACAGCATGTCTGTGCTCACATCAGCAGAATTACCAAATGGTGATAAGACGTTAAAGTATTGGTTTGGTCGATCAGTATCCAATGACAAATTGAAATTCGAAAATGATAATAAAATCTTATATAAGCCTCTACTACCGCTAAATATCCTATCACTCGTGCTAAAGTCAAAGTTTTACCATAACTTCAGGGATTGAAGACTCTTGACAATACTTTTCTGGGACAAGTATATTTTACATTAATGCTTTGTTGTCCTTGCTAAATGTTTTTAAAACATTCTTGATTTGAAGATTAAGCAAAGCGCAGCTTTATGCGAAAGGTTGATTAAATATGAACACAATTAGATTCAAAAATATTTGAACACCATCCTGCTTTACAAAAAAATGGATGCAACAGATCTATTCAGCGACCCCGAAAACCTAAAAAAAAACGTTTTTTTTAGTAAGCGAAGTCGATCCAGCCGGCGCTTAGGTAACAGACAAATATGTAAAAAAATACTCCCGAATCATGCAGATTGCCTTACATTGCCCATTACGAGCATAAAGTATATAGACTTTAAAAGTTGCCCGTAACATACACTCAATATAAAATCGGATTATTGGACTGACGACGGAAGCTTCGAACTCCCAAGTACCTCATTAATTACGGAAGCAATTTTCCTGTCCACGTCACTGCTGGTGTCACAACACAACACAAGAGAATATTTATTTGACATTTTATAACCAATACTAGTTTAAAACTTATAAATACATAGTATTACGAGTATAACTAACCCGACTTTATTTTATGCCTATTTAGGTAAAATCTAATTACTTACCCCTATTAGAGGGGTACAAATACATAGGCTACCTGATACAAGTACCCACCATAGGTTCTAGTTTTTGAGGAAATTCTTATAAAAATATATCTATTTACGAATAAAGTAAGTACGATCGTTGGTAGGTAGGTAGGTACTGTATTGTTGACAGTTTCTAGTTTGAAGAATATTATAGTCCTACCTATATGTTTTATCTCTCTCTTCCTCTTTGTATTTGCATTCCTAAAATAGATCTTTTCGAAAAGTTTATATCTTATTAATATTCTCAGATTTCGTTTATGTAGATTCGGAACAAATACCGATTCAAGAAAAAGAGGTTCAATAACCAATTCTCATGTCTACCCTTTTCATTAATATTGAAAATAATACAAAACCTTTTTCAAGCGCTCGATGGTAGCTTGCGAGCCTTGATAAATCGTTGTTTGTTTGTAATGGCGATGTTCTGTACATAAAATAAAGTCATCAAAGATTATTTATTTATTTATTTATTAAGTTCATAATGTCATCAATACATTGACGACCTCTGTGGCGTAGTTGGTCAAAGCCCGCCTGAGACATAGAAGGTTGGGTATTGGGTTTGATCCCCCCTACTACGGGACAAATGTTTGCATGTTCTGCAGATATTTGTTCCGAGTCTGGGTATTTTTATATCTAGGTATACCTATTAGTAGGTATGTAAGTAGGCAAAGCTTGCCTCCTGACTCTGTATAAATCATCTAGTAAAGATTTAATATATAAATGTACTTATATAAGTAGGTAGTAGGTATATCAGATATCTGTTTACCATGATTAGCTTGGGACTAGATAAATGACGCTGTGTGAAATGTCAAGGATATTTACTTACTTATATTTAATTTCGTACAAACTTTTAAGTGCAGAGAGATCGGTAGGTACATTTAACGTAACAACCCGGGATGCTGTATTCCCAGGGATGATAAATATCGGCTTATTTTTTTGTGCACCTAATTTGCATAGATACATACAAAATAATTAAAATATGCCTTACGTATTGGTAAGTAACTCGGTACTTTTATTAATTTTACAAATAATTTTATTTTTAATTGTGATAAAAGCAACATTTATCAGTTTGTTGTTTCACATTCAATTATTGTTCTGATTCAGAACACATACTTACAAGGTACTGCAATAAGTATAATGAAAGATAATGTGTGGTGCCTACATGAATAATAGGTATCCACTTTGTGAGCGGCGAAAGCGAATTTACATTAACTAATTTTGTTCCGGACGCGCTAATCCAATGCCTGTTTGAATAATTAGTCGCAAAGTGCAGAAAGCGAAATTAAAATAAGTAGGTACCTACTTACTAATGGCAATTCTGGATGTCGCCAAAACTTAACTAATTTGACAGCACTAAAATTGATGCTATCCTTTTTATTTCGATCGTTTTGAAAGGGACGGCAACATTTTTAGAGCTGTCAAATTGGTTTACTTAGTTAAGTTTTGGCGACATCCAGAATTGCCACTATTGTTGCTGTTAATTGTAGGTATTAGGTAAATTTAGGTATACACAGTCAGTGGTAATTTGTAAGAAATTAAGGCGCTAGAAAACATAATACCTACTTAAATAGAATTTGACCGCTGTTGGTGTTGAGAGCGGTATTTTGTCAGATATCAAGTCATCATGCAATCAGATGAGTGCGTTGGGAACCTGTTTAGATGGCAGTTCCGCTTAGGAATACCTAATATTCGGTTCTCGGTAGCCAGAGCGGTAGTGAATTACAATTTACTCGAATAAACATCATGTTGGCAGTAACCGGAACTAACCAATTGCCGCAGTTGTCATCCTCACACCAGTTACTAGAAATCATCTGATTTTAGATAATTCGAAAGTTATTCGCGGAAACTAAATATGAAATTAAATATGACCACGACTGTAGGTATTTCCAGAGCAGTAGACATATTCTTTAGAAAGCGAATTATGCTGTTTGAGTACCTATGCACTTACCTACTGATTGGTAAATAATATTGCCCATATTATTTACCAATCAGTAGGTAAGTAATTTACGCATTATTTTTTTAACATTACTTATTACGAGGTAGGTAATTCTTTAGAATCAATTAGAACTAAGAAGAACTGAATCCGCAGTGAGATTAAAATATTTGTAGAACTTGACAACGCCTGTGATGAGTTTGCTAGTGATGTGAAAATTATAAAAATGGTAATTCCCAAATCATTTCGGCACTAAAAACTCGCATTCACTTGTCGACAAGTGATAGGTAAGTGAGCTCGGTCACTTGGTGAATTTATTAGAGAATTACTCTACTGTTAGCTGCTTCGGAGATAATTTTAGCTTTTAAACAATTACAGCGAAAGTGACGTAATTCGAGTCTTAGGGCGTTATAGCACTACACGGAATTTCCTTTTTTAACTTATGGGAAATAAGAGGACAAAGACATTTGAAAATTACATTTCGGACCGGAAAACAGTAAAATTCCGAGTAGTGCACTAACGCCCTTATGTTTCTATTAATTAGAGAGCTACCCGGGCAGTGATCGTTCGGCTGACGCACGGTTTAGTATTGAATTTCTCCTCATTTTACAAGGACCCCTATAAAAGCTCGACTTGTTCTACTTAATGAGAAAAATACGGAAATAACTCGCGTAAAACATGAGTGCGTAAGTACCGCGGCGCATACGGGAGACGGTCTGTCCCCGCGAATTCCGTGACCGAATTTTATAGCTGTAATCCGTAACCGCTTTAAAAGCTTAAGTAAACGAAGACTGAAAATGGCTACCTTTTATTACTATTAAGGTAAAGAACAGTCAGGCAAATACACGACAATGCTTAATAGGTCAAATATAATGTTTCATTGTATGACATTCTCAGTTCCGTATTTTTTACGAACGTAAATTGTAGGTAGGTACCTACATACCTACCTATCTGCTATGTTTTCCCAAAGAGAAATCATCAGCTTTGAGTAGGGAGGTACTTTATTTGCATAGGTAAGGGTCAAATCACACCGAGACGGCAGAGAAGCGGCTGCAGTTTCAGTGTCATATTATTATATTTTTAAACTTTATCTTGAGGTTTTAAACTTTATAAAGATGTGTCAATTTAATATACCTACTTAGATTGAAATAATGTTTTTTTTTGTTACTCATATGGCAATGAAAAGAGATAGCAACAGATTTAATATCCGTTTTAGCTAAAATAAGTTTACTAGTCCAATATGATTAACGTGAATATCCTTTAGGCAATAAAATCGTGTAAAATAAAATGAAGGCACGATTTCCATAATTTAATAAATTTGCATTTGGCTTGAGTTCTGAAAAATATTTTGATCGTGACTTTTGTTGTGGGATGTTTCTGGAAACCGTATTTTATGAATACCTATTATTGTCTTAATTGCGCAGGACCGAGAGAAATGGCTAGAACGAAGGGAGGCCCACACCTAGCAGTGGGAGAAATCGGGCTGCGGATGATGAAGATGATGTTTATTGTCTAAAAAATATAAAAACACAATCAAAAACACAAAATAATGTCAATTATAGTTAGACTTATTTTACCCTTTTCTTATGTCGTCATACTTCGTCATAATATGACTGTGTTACATGGTTACACTGTGTTACATGTAATATAATGTAACATGTTACATGTAATGGTTATACTGTGTTACTGTGTTACTATGTGACAACCATGTAACACAGTGGGTGAAGGCTCGCCTGAGAGGCAGAGGGTTGTGGGTTCAATCTCCGCTGAGGGACAAATGTTTGTGCTATCTGTAGATATTTGTTCCGGGTCTGGGTGATTTTCTGTCGATAATATTTAAAAAAAATTAGGCTAAAATAAACACAAGCTAACTTATGAAGCTTAACTTGGGATTAGATGGAAGTTAATGCCCAAGGATATTTAAGTAAGTATTTATTTTGCTAACCCAGTACGTTTTTTATTACAAAAAAATATATCAATATTTTGGGGGTTTTGCATAAATATTTTATGTTAAAGATGTAGGTATTTCACTATTGGCAATTCTTATCTAATATTCAATTAATAAGTTTTTTTAACACTGACAAATAAAATTACTTATAAGGTGCTTTTTCGTAGTAAGTTCTCGTACCTAATTGCAGTGATTTACAATAACAAGGTATCTAAGTTATGAGTGGAGCTAAAATAAATAAAATAAAAAATAAATTCACTTGTTCAATTGTCCTTTTCCCAACTTTGGACAGCTTTAAGGTTAATGTAATTCATGAAAGGGCGACCCGTATCAGCTCCTTTGATCAATCTCTTTGAAATTGTCGCCTTGGAAGACAAATGTAAGTAAATATTCTTTAGTTGAATATCCTTAATGTAGGTAAGTACCTATACCTACCTGTTACTAATATTTGAAGTTGATAGAAAGAGTTAGGGACTAAACTGAGAAGAGGTACCAACGCTTGTTGGATACAAAGTGTTTTTTTTAACTGACTTAGGAACTTTTCGCCTCATATCTAACTAAATACCCTGTAGGTAGGTACTCGTTTACGTGGTGACGAATTCTAATGTTCGATTCCTGCATGCATCCGATCAGCGTCTTATTCACTTGAAAAAACGTTCTTTCGAGTGAATAATAAGCCGCTGAGTGCAATTTATTTCGCTCGCGGGTCGTCCTTTTGCACAATTAGAAGTTGAAACCACTTTTTATTCTAAACATGTGCTATGTTAGACATAAATGTTTCTAGTAAAGTAACAACTGGAATTGACTCGCATGCCAATTATGAGAGGTTTTTATTCCTACATAGTGTAGGTGTGTAGGTACCTACGTATAAATGTACTTAAGTTTTTTTAAGTTTGTGTTTCTTAATATGGTATGCAATAAAGCTATACCTAAGTATTCTATATTCTACGTATATAATCACACTTAATAATTATAAAGGTGAAAGTCGGCTGGACGGATTTGAATGAAATTAGGTACTTACCAGATAGCTGCTTAGGTATAATTATCCTGGATTAACACATAGGCAACTTTACCTACTTTAATAAACCCGGCTGATTTATTTATCAAGTGAATCAACTGCGAGAGACTGACAGACTCAATCCCAGTCCGTCAATGAACACTAACAGGTAAAAAAAATATTTATAGACAGATTTTGTGAAACAGATGCCAACTCATTCAGCATTATTTAAAACATTTACCTAAACGTTATTTACTTATCCAGTATTGTACAGTATTCATGCATTGAAAAGTATGTAGGTACACCTACGCAAAAGAACCAAAATAATTTATCCAAAACATGTTTCACATAGATACCTACCTACTTAAATGAAAGTTGCATTTTGTGTAATTTATTTCGGTACGAATGAAGCTTAGAAAATACCTACATTGTTCACTTATATTTATTATACTATGTAGGCTACGCCACAGAATAGGACTTTTTCGCTTAGTCCACGTTCGTAACTAAGATTTCGTAACTGGTTATAAATGTGGAAAAAAAATCACTGTTTTGTATCCAGTTACGAAATAAGACTTTTTTCCATCTAAATAACTAAAACCACCTATTCATGTATCGTCTCCTGGTACTCGTAATAAGTAATAACGATAGTAAAACTAGGTACTTGATCGAAACCGTAGGTGAATATTCCAAAAAGTACCTTTTCATGAGTTCTTTTAGACGAAGAAAATCTCAAATACCAATAATGTAGGACATGTAGGTACTTACTGAATTGAGTCAAAACTTTCTCCCGTTAACGTTTCGGAAGCATCGTGAAGGTAATTTGTTTTGTAATACCATGTGATGTCTGTTCTGATAGCGAATGGAATAGAGATTGGATTCTGATTGGATTTCACCTTATGTTTTTTTATGACTCAGCACATTGGTATTTGGTGAACAAAGGAAGAACCTTCGTTCTTAGGTTCCTATAAGGTATCGGTAATATTTGATCACGATCAGAACTATTGTTATTGTAGTTACCTACCTATTATTATAGGTACAGTGATTTCGTTATTCTGTGTTACTAAAATCATGGGCGTACGCCAGCATTTTGTAAGGATTGGGGCAGAATTAATACAGCTAAGAATGTAGTATGTAAAATGCTGTTTATTTACAGGGGGCTCCCAGGTCATGCCCCACCGTGGGCACGCCCATGCTAATAGTAGTTTTAGTACATGCTTTCGGAAGTTATGGGTAGGCAAGGACCGCCTCATTTCCTCGAAACACTACAAAAATAATCTATAAGTAGTCCTACTAATATTATATAGAGGTAAAGTTTGTTTGTATGTTTGGGGTAATCCAAAACTACTCTTCCGATTTAAAAATTCTTTCACCGATGTGTAGCATGGACTTTCCGAATGAACAAAGACTATAGACTATATTTTATCAAGGTAGAGGTAGGTACCACGTGAGCGGAGCCGCGGGCGAGTAAGCTAGTTTTATATAAGTTACAAAATAAAACAACAGAGCTGAGCAATGAGGACATGGAGGTTCCATGAACAATTAGCGAATACTGCGTATTTTAGTCGACACTTTAATAACGGGTTAAAGAATGTATGAGCTATAAAATGGTTCGCTGCACAATTTAATTGGGTTTTACATTTTAGAGAGCACCAGCAGGCGCCGAAAATCCAAGTAAATTATTTTTTGCCGTTAAAAAAAAGAATAGTCTTTACAACGAAAACATTTTAACAGGTTGTAGATATGTTGAATAAAACTAAGTAGGTACCTACTTTATTAGTTATAAAGTAAAGAGCTTTAAAGTTCTCTCTGGGACTTTTTATTGACTTTGTATTGTAGCGTAGGTATATTTATAGCGAGTAAAGTAAGTTTCGAAGACTGATTAACGGCAGACGGCACGAACGGTTGAATTCAAAGAAAATGCTGAACGCAAACTGAGGTCAATTAGTTCTAAATGCCTACCTACATTCTGAATCTATCTGTACTAATATTATAAAGAGGTAGGTTTGTTTGGGTTAATCTTCGAAACTTCTCATATGATTTCAAAAACTCTTACACCCGGATGTCTAGCATGAACTTTTACATTTTATAAAATACTAGCTGTGCCCCGCGGTGTTACCCGCGGTGAAAAAGTTAATACATTTTTTTAACGACTTCAAAAAAGGAGGAGGTTCTCAATTCGTGGACTGGGTGAACCGATTTTTATGATTCTTTTTTTGGTCTGATGAGGATCGTCAGAGATATGAATAAAAATGCACCTCGAGAGTGCAAAAAATTACTCTCTTCTTAAGTACGTAATTGAAAAAGTTTTAATATTTTTTTCAATTTTGCTCCTTGTTTAAGACCAATGCGTCATTTGTAACTTGATTTTGGTGCTCATAGAAAAGGATGACTGCTGGTCGGATATATGGTAGGTATATGGTCTGACATAGTTTATCTTGCTTGCAAAATATCCAAGAAGCAACCATGCGAGCGAAGCGAGCTTCGAACCAAGCGAGCGCAGCGAGCCGAAATTTTTAAGACAAATTCGTCATGTGACACTTGATTTTGCTTAAGGTGCTCATAGAAAAGGCTGACTGTTGGTCGGTCCCTATTTTTTGGTCTGACATAGATCAATTTGCCAGCAAAATATTGAAGAAGCTACCGTGCGAGCGTAGCGAGCTTCAAACTAAGCGAGCACAGCAAGCGTCTTAATCTCGCGAAGCGAGCTAAAATTTTTAAAAACAAATGCGTCCTGACGTGACACTTGATTTTGCTAATGGAGCTCATAGAAAAGGCTGACTGTTGGTCGGTTCCTATTCTATAGTCTGACATAGTTCAATTTGCTAGCAAATATTCAAGAAGCTACAGTGCGAGCGAAGCGAGCTTTGAACCAAGCGAGCGTAGTAAGCTTCGAACTAAGCGAGCATAGCGAGCCTTTTAAACCGAAATTTAAAAGAAAATGCATCATGTGACACTTGATTTTGCTTATAGTGCTCATAGAAAAGGCTGATTGCTGGTCTGTTCTTATTCTATGGCCTGACATAGTTCAATTTGCTAGCAAAATATTCAAGAAGCTACCGTGCGAGCGAAGCGAGCATCGAACTAAGCAAGCGCATCGAGTTTCTTAGACTCGAAATTTTTAAGACAAATTCGTCATGACTGACACTTATGTTTGCTTATGGTGCTCAAAGATAAGGCGCTGGTCGGTTCCGAGCAAAGCGAGCGCAGCGAGGATTTAGAATTGCAGAGATCCGAAAATGTGGGAAATTTAATAAAATAGCGATGATGAATGAGGTCCTGGTACCTATGTTTATTGAAGACACAAATTTAAACTTTGTTCTAATGGTTTATGTTGAGCCAGAAATCTTTTATCGAAGATTTATCTGCGTACATAAGTACCAATTCCGTGAGATTATCGGGTCAAAATAAACAATATTTGAAATCCGTTAAGCCGTTTGAGTTTAAAGAAGCATAATTTAAGTATTTTGATAATCTCACGGGAACATACGCTTTTAAGGGATTTAAAGAAGCCTATGACATGTGTTAATCCAGGATATCAACTGTCCTGGTATCAAATTTCATTCAAATCCGTCCAGCCGTTTCAGCGTGAAGGAGTTATAACTTTGCTTGTGCTGCCATCTATTAACATTATTTTGGCTAAAAGTTACGTTTTCACGGCTAAACTATTTTGATGAATAATTTGGTTTATAATCTTACGGAACCATTGCTTTTTTCAGGAATTTAAGGTAGCCTATTTGTTAATCCAGGGAATAAATAATCCTGCTATTAAATTTAATTCAAATTCCAGCCGTTTGATCGTGAAGGAATAGTAACTTTGCCTGTGCTGCCATCTATTGAAATTATTTTGTTACTTTTTCACGACCAAACTATTTTGTATAAACTATTTTAATGAATTTGATGAATAATCCCACGGAATCAATGCACTTTTCAGGAATTTAAGTAGCGTATTTTTTAGTTCAGGGTATAAGCAATCATGCTACCAATTTTCATTCAAATCCGTCCAGCCGTTTGGCTTGAAGGAATAATAACTTTGCCTGTGCTGCCATCTATTGAAATTATTTTGTTACTTTTTCAGTTTTTTTCACGGCCAAACTATTTTGTAGGTATAAACTATTTTAATGAATTTGATTAATAATACCACGGAGTCAATGCACTTTTCAGGAATTGTAAGTAGCGTATTTTTTAATTCAGGGTATATGCAATCCTGCTACCAAATTTCATTTAAATCCGTCCACCCGTTTGAGCGTGAAGGAGTTGTATTTTTGCCTGTGCTGCCATCTATGAAGTTATTTTGCCTGACAGCTACCTTTTGCACGAATCCCACGGGAACACTGCACTTTTCAGGAATTTAAAGTAGCCTATTTGTTAATCCAGGGTATAAGCAATTCTGGTACCAAATTTCATTCAAATCCGTCCAGCCGTTTGAGCGTGAAAGAGTAACAAACACACTTACACACACATAAACTTTCACCTTTATAATATTAGTGGGATAGTGGGATTAGGAGGCATATTTAATCAAGGTACCACGCAAGCAAAGCTGCGGGCGAGTATGCTATATAGTTAATTATAAAACAAAATAAATAATAAAACTTTGTGACATTTTAGACTTAGGTAGGTACTTAATTCAAGTTTATTCATTGATAATTGGGTTTTTTATAAATCGAAGCCATATTATAAGTTCTCATTAATAGTGGTTATTGAAAAACTTCCATTGAATATAGGGCAATATTATATTATACGACTATGTTTGATGTCAAGGCACGAAGCTAGCAGATAACATAGACGTAAAACACTCAATAAGCGAGACAATTATTGTCTGAATGCTTTTTAGAGCCGTTTTATTGTCAGTTTTTATGATCCTCGTTTTTCGCGTGGCCATAAGTTGGCCACTTTTTGGTATTTCATAAATGTTTCAATTTGTAAATCCTCGAACTTGACTCTTTAACATTTTATAGACCGGGTTCGTAATACGGAAATCCGACGTCGTACCAAAGTGGTAGATGTTGGGGACCGATTATGAACTTGAAATGGAGTTGGGCAGGACACTTGGCAAGATTTGATGGCAGGTGGAGTAAGGCCTTAACTGAATGGTGGCCCCGGGGATTCACTAGACCTCTTGGCAGACCACCTGCTAGATGGATGGACGATATAGTTGCCGTACAGGGTAAGACCTGGATGCAAAAGGCCCAAAGTAGAGCTGATTGGCGGTTATGGAAGGAGGCTTATGCCCAGAATATGATGATGATGATGATGATGATATTTGGTGGATTCTACCGAAACTGACAAGGTTGTAACACTAAAAGTTTTATGTAACCCCTGATACTGAGTAATTGTTCTTCTCACCATTTTCCATTGTGAACTAATTTAATAGTAAATTTGTAAAATTAGCGACCTAAGAATGCGGCTAGCATAAACCTACATATTTTATTGGGTAGTCAGTCAGAACCTACTCAAACATACTTAGGCTTTTCTTATTATTCAAGTAAGTTGACATGCGTGCCCTACACAACGTTCGTTTCAAGCATCAGAGTATAGTTTCTCAGGTCTGATTCGATTACTTAGTAACTTGTGTATACTTTGTAGTCACACGTGACACTGTAGGACTGTATAACAGCGGCAGACGACGAATTGGTTTACAAATATGCACAAACAATGATTTCAAGGACTAAGTTTGCTCATCGGATCTGTCCAGAACTGATTTAAAAAAATCTCACACCGCAATGCTGACCTAAAATTAGTTTACTTTCAAAAAAGCACATTGATGCCACAACACTCTTTGTTTATTAATTATTATTGGATTCGTAATCTCTACATAATATAATAAAACTGTACTAACACGTTGATGTCTGTATATTTTAGATATATTAATGAAAAAACTAATATGGGGTTCTTTTTTAAAGCAACAGAAGCCAAACTATTTTAAGTCTGTCTGTATGGATGTTTGTTCCCACATCACGCAGCAACTACTGAATGGAATTGAATGCAGTTTTCACCGCTGTATTGCCAGAGGTCTAACTTAAAAAATAGGCGCCATTTTACCGCAGGTTTACCCCTTTAAAAGATTGCAATGGGGTGTCAAAGTTTGCATGGAAAGCCGCAGGGGTTGCTGGTCAATAATGCGTAGCTATACAAACTCACTGCTTTATGCTCTGATGCAGTACCTAGAATCCGGTATTAATTTCAGAAATTTCCATAAAAATATTGAACCCCCAATTACCCAAGTATTTTTAATTAATTATTTCACGGGCTTTAAACCTGTAGCCTTCTAGGGATTTAAATAAATGTATGCATGGATACTGAATAATGAGGTTTCACTTCTTGATAGATCGTCGAAGTTAAGCAATGTTCTGAGCGGTCACTACTTGGATGGGTGACCGCAAGTGGTATTATCAGCTGAGCGCTTCCGTGCTTCGGAGGGCACGTTAAATTGTCGGTCCCGGCTTTTAAAGTCGTTAAGCCATGACGGAGGCCTTAAGGCGGCCTTAAAACTCCGTCACCAGAGTTGGCCACTTGCTCATACGAACTTACTTTTTTACAAACGTAAACAGGCTTACGACTGCAAACATGTCTCAGAAGAGAGATGGGCCTAATGTTTTTTAATAAATTGTTATCACTCTTCCCACTATACTTCCGTTCCATGCTTCAGGCGTAGTACCTTCGAGCAAGACGGAATTTTTACGATTTCCTATAACTATAAATCAATATTTTCTCCACAAAAGTTTAAGTAAGTAGAATAACAAAAAGTGTTAGTCCACAATTGAAACACCTGGCTCTTACGTACCTAGTCAAAGTAAATAACAAAGCAAGTACTTAGGTAACAAAAGTGTTTTATTTGCGCTTTATTCCAACTGTCATGTCTGTCTAACTTGTTACTTACTTAGTACAACAGAAAACTTCGAAGAACTTTTCAATAAAGAAAGTAACATCATGGTTTACATTTCTTACATATATATAGTATATAGTTGTTTAGTGATTGAGTAAGACCTCGTGTATCACATTGATGAGCTAAGACTTCGTCAGTCATCATGCCTTGCGCAAAATATTTTGCTTGGCACGTTCCAAGTAATACCTGCCACAGAATAAAGATAGGTAATACGCCGGAATAGGAACGTGCGAGGGCAAATAATTTAGTATGACTCGGTATATCTTATAGCCGAATAGCGAGCATTAAAACTCGCCCGAAGTTTTAATGCTCGCGAAGTGGACATCGGACGGTAGAAGTAGGTAGGTAGGTACTATTTAATTCATGAGAAACTTTAATCTTGGTTTTCTGCGTTAAAAGAACCCATTTACTGGATTTTTCAGTTCTCTAATGAAATAAAGATCGTTATTTTGAGGACGTAATACAGAAATGAAACGTAAAAGAGATTATTTAATTTTTATAAGTAGGTAGGTACATGGAAACATCCAGACACGAAAAAATATTTGCAGAGCAAACAAACATTTTGTCTTGCAGCGGGGATCAAACCTGCAACGTCTGCGCCTCAGGCGAGCTTTCACCCACTGCGCCACAGAGGTCGTCAAATGATAAGGGATGGGTGACCGCTAGTGGCATTAACAGCTTAGCGGAGCTTAGCTTCCGTGCTTCGGAGGGCATTTTAAATTCCAATCGCGACACAAAAGAAAAAGAATCAGGCAAGAACACAGTGGGGTGGGCCTAGCATTTTCTTACGGCGATCCCATAACAATTTAGATAGTCAAGTGGTCCCCTTCGTGCTCGAAGATTCTGAGAAGCGTGTAGAGATACGTGGGCAGACATCTAATACCGACACAATGGAAATTTCGTGTTGCCATGACTAAGGTACCTTTCAAAGTTTGCCTTTCAGGAAACCTTGTAGCCTTGTAAGTTCAGGTAAGTAACAAGGCACCGAGAGAGAAGGAAGGAAATAGACCAATAAGTATCCACATAAGTGATATAGTAATTGGTTAAATAAAATATATCTTTGCGACCGGACCCCTGCCACCATTTTGTATTAGAAAGTGTGTATTAGAAAAATACAGAGAATAAGGTGTAGTTGTTGTGTAACTTGATCAATCAAAGTTGGTTAAGGAAGGGAGTAGTTTTTTAGAAAACTTACGATGGCATTTGGAATTAATAAAGTGAAAAATGCAAGGGTTTTAATTACAGAAAATAATCTCAGATGAGAAACTAAGTGGAACTTTATGAAAAACTGAGTGGCTCCACGACGCGACGCGACGCGACGGTGAGACACTGATTGCGACGGAATTAGATATTAAAAGAGCGTCGGACGCCCTTGTACCAATACAATCGGAGTTGACTTTAGACTCACGGCGAAACCATGATAAAATTACCTCTTTTTGAAGAGATAAGTAGAAACTACGATATCAGCTTGATAAAATTCATGCAAACTTTTTCACCTCGATCACATCTACAAGCAAAAGAGAATATAACCACTACTAGCTTTTGCTGAGAGGACATTTTGACTTTTTAACGGATTTCTAAAAGGATCATTAAAAAAATTTTTTGGATCTGATGGAGACCTTCGGAGTTAGGAACAAAAATGCACCTCGAGAGTGCAAAAAATTGCTCGCATCTTACGAAATTGAAATCGGTTTATAATTTATTTAATTTTGCCACTTGTTTAATTTTCCAATTATTCTAACTACACTTCAAACCAACTAAGCTGAGAATAAATAATATTTTCTTCGTTTTTTCTTCTAAGCTCTAGCGCTGCTGAAGAGAGAGATTCTTGACTTTTTTAACGGAGCAGAATATTTCCTTAGGAATGTAGTTTTAAAATACCATGTTATGGGACGTAGGTCTCTGGAAAGGCCAAGGGAATGCAGTTAAAATTGTTTTATTGGAACACTGTTCTTTTATTATCTCATAGAAAATGAGGTGGCGAGCAAGACTTTTGCTACGAGACACGTGATAAAATGTAGTTTGACAATTTCAGAAAAAAAGTTAGAATAATAACAACTGGTAGGGTGAGTGATCGCAAGCTTTTGAAAGAAATGGGGAGACTTTTGCCCAGTAGTGGGATGAGTGGATCTTTTAAACTAACTGTTACTGAATCTAGATAGGTTCAGTTAATTTGTACACTTGCAATACTTTATCATTGAGTTCTCATGAGGTTTCGTACATAGGTACGGCCATCACAATGTTCCCTTGCCGTAAACACTGAAATGTACACCTACAGGTGGCAAAATTTAAAAAAAAATTAAACCGACTTCAATTTTGTAAGAGATCAATTTTTTGCACTCTTGAGGTGCATTGAGGACCAAAATCATAACTCTGAAGATCCTCATCAGATCCTCAATTTTTTTATAAGGGACCACCTCGGGAGTAGTTAGGTATACTCTTCCAAATTAAAACAAAAAAAGAATTTTCAAAATAGGTCCTCTATTGACGGAATAATCGTTAAACATACCATATAAAATAAATAATTATAAATAAATAATTTGAAATACTTCACCCGGTAGCGAGGATAGACTCACACTCTCCAGCTGTTAGGGCGTGAAGGATTAACAAACATACAACACTTACTTACACACACACAAACTTTCACCTTTATAATAATATTAGTCTGATTAGAGGACTCTGTTATTTCTGCAAACGTACAAAAATACAGAGCCATTCATGTTATTTAGGATAATAACATTCCCGTGCATTACTTAAGCTTTAATAAAAGATTATATTCATGGCGCATCATCATTTTAACGGCATGAAGAAAATGGCTCTGACCTCCTACACATTTATTGGTAATACCAGTTACCGCCTGTGATTACGCTCATTCTATTTTCAGAAATTGTTTTTTTTATTTTCTTTGTTATACCATACCATGGTCAAAATAGATTTTTCGTCCATGGTTACACTAACTTCGAGAGATAAACCTACTTATTATAATTACCTACCTACCATATCGACTGTGGTGAGGTAATAAACCGCAGTCATGTTTCAAGTGAATGAATAAATAAATAAATATCTTTGGACATTTCACACGGCGTCATCTAGTCCCAAGCTAAGCAACTTAATGCTTGTGTTATGGTAACCAGATGACTGATATAATACTTAGATACATTTTTTTTGTAAATACATACATATTATTATAGATAGAAAAACATTCAGACCCGGAACAAAACGTTTTGGCTCTAGCTGTAAGTTTGTAAAGTGTTGAAATAAATAAACAAATATCTGCAGAACTTGCAAACATTTGTCCCGCGGTGGGATTCGAACCCGCAGCCTCCGCGTCTCAGGCGAGCCTTCGCCCTCTGCGCCACAGAGGTCGTCATTGAAGGCGGAATGTAGCAGGTAGAGTCGCCTGCAATAATAATGATGTATACTTTTCATAATTTTTAGAATGATGTCACAAATGTTTAGTGAAAATGATAATAATGACACAAGGTTGATGAAATGTGTTGTGTAGGCGAGTGCTCGTTTCACACCGTCCAACCTCTATTTAACAAGTTGATTACTTTTAAACTGCCTATCCGGAGTTAAATCAATTAAAAACTATGTTGATATTACCTTTACTGGTTCTAAAGTTGGTTTTAAAGCTGTTCTAAGAACTTCTGAAGACCCAACGCTCAAAGCAAAGCTTCGCTTTTGTTTGTATTCTATGAAATCTTTTTAGTGGCTGGTTTTGGTATTTTATTGGATCATTTAGGGATCGTTTGACCCGATTCTATCGAGGCCTGTAAAGCGTTTAAGGAAGTCGAATGAAAACTTACCTACCAGTTATGGTTTATGTATAGTACGAGTTTTATAGTACCAAGGTACTTGATAGTACCTACAGTTGGTTATAAAATTACAACCCGATTCCACTAGGTATTTTTGACGGTTGTTTATTTTTACCCACGACAGAACGGAGAATATGAAATAAATGGAAACGGTTTGACCGACCAACGCGAACAATAAGGCGAAAGTTTTTAGGTTTGTAGCTTAGCATTTAAATGCAAAATAGCTTTTTTTCATTTGCATTTTAAATAGGTACAAGTATTTCAAATAAATCACATCTCTACCACCGATTAATGCATCAGTGATAGTTCTTGATACCAACTCGCCAATATCGCGGCAATAGTGATCAGGGTCAGGAAAGGGTATCAAGGATTTACTTTTTTTTTTTTTTATTTGGACTCTTGAACCACTTCAATTTGAGAATACCACGGATATCCTAGTTGCCAAATAATTAGGCTATATTTTATTATGGTAACAAAAAAGTTTCCTAGAGCGATAACAAAATAAGTATTTTATTTTTAGGGATCATGATGTCGCCAAAGTTCCGCAAATATTTTTGAAACAACGATAATTTAGAATAACAAACCCTACTAACCTCTCTGGAATAATACTTTCACAGAAGTTAAGCCCCAGCGTATTTTAGGTCGGTCTACATAAAAGACAGAACAACGTTTACGCGTGTAAATTGTGGAATTATGGAGGTCTGTGCATAGATTAAGAAAACGCGCAGGGTTCGGCAGTGGTCTAAAATTTACGAGTTATGGAAATGGCACACAAATATTACTCTCGATTGAATCCTCCTCCAGGGCTAGATGGACTTGTAATGTGCAGAAATTTCAATAAAAACCCTTTTTAAAGGGTCGCCTATTTTATTTTATTATAACGTTGAACAACTGTATTCTGTGGTTGATTTTTTTTTTATAAAAATTGATTGTTCCGTTTGTGAAACCTATCATAAGCTTTTTTAATAAGTAGGTACTTACCTCTACAACGTGATTCATAATTGGTATGGTATCCCGGAAGGGAGATTTTGTGACCATTAAAATGAACAGTTATGTAGGTGCAAATCTTTTGTTAAATCTATCATCTATCAATATTTTTATCGCCCGCCCCCCTAGTACCTACGTCACACGGGCCACTGGCCAGTGGTTAGGGGATCAGCTGATTATTTTGGGTTGCTCTGTGTTCATTTCTGAAGGAAACTTTGCTAGTCATTTCTTCAATGAAAAACATCGAAATTCAAAAAGTCGTAGAACAATGTTGTTCACACTGATGAGGTGAATGACCCCTTTTCGGGATAACATACCAATTAAGAATCACGTTGTATAATAGTTTAATTTTGTGTAGTTTGAGAAGAGTAGCGAAAACAGAGTTGGTGGCCACCAAGTGCAATTTCGCTACTCCTCCTAAACTATATCTACAAAATAAAAATAAAATAACACATCGGTGGTTATTCCAACAATATGTATAATCGATAGTCTCTTTTACCTTGATAATTTGTAAACAGTCTGTGTTTAGTTTTTTAATAACTCTTGTATTTTTGTTCGAGTTTTTTCACAAACTGCCCTAAAATTCACAAATAATGTATTTCGTTCACAGCTTTGGCGAGAGATTAACCTCGCAAACTCTCAACATTGCTTTTGATTACCATTTCAACCTTTTGTAAATATTTATAAAACTTTAAGAGAAAAATAAAATTGAAAAAGCGACCAGAGAGTTTTATCGTGAACTTTGAAGGATAACATTAAATAAGTATGAATATTAATAAGAATTTGAGCCAATTCCCGGTATTGAAAATTGAAGGTTTACTGATAGGTATAAGTAGGTATTGGGATATTTTTACCTAGTAGTCTATTCTGAAAATTCCTTAGTGATATTGGAACACTTACAAAAAACAAACTAGGTATTATACTTATGAAATACCAAACTTTAGTTATAATAGTAGGTACAATGGACAGTCTTATTGCTTAGAACCGATCTCTACCAGAAATTGAGTGGGATGAAACAATGTAAAACATTTGTGAAAGAGTTAAAATCAAAGGTCTTCCTTTTCGTTAAAGGTACTCTTGACGGAGTCGTGGTCGTCATGTCGGAGGGGTTGTAGCAATCTTGGCGATTCTGCATTCGTCGCGTACAGTAGCCTTTCTTCGATATACCACAGAAATAATACTTAGAACAAGTACAGAAGACCCACTTCGCGAAAACATTCATTGAAATAGCAACTCATAATACGACGGAAAAAAGTGCAATTCACACAAGCGCCTCATGCCCATCGTCAAAACATGATATCTCATTCGTGCAAAATTCATTATTTCATTATCCATTATCTGTGATTATCATTCTGTCACCGCGCGTATTTAGTTCCGGGCGACTCGCGATAACCGCGAGCCGCCTAGCCGCTGTAAACTGCCCGAGCTAATCGAATGTTTAATTAAAGTACTTATACCCAAGTTTGGTAGCAAATGAAAGGAAATGGTGTATAGAATGCAAAACTGTAAGTGGGGATGAATAATGAAATGTGAATTTAGTGTCAGGGATAACTAGGTAGGTAGGTACTTACTTAAATTAAAAAAAAAAATTGTTTTGTAGAAGGACTTTACTTACTTTTTGTGTATAAGATATGCGTCACGTAAAAAGAACGCTGTAATAAAGTGGACGTGATATAAGTAATTTGTGCATGGGTACACTCGCGTAGGTACAAAAGTACTAGACCTAATGTTTTTTATGAGAACTTAGGTACGGCTTTAAGTAAATAAGCACTTAATATGTTGGCTCTGTAATGTAGTTATTTAGTAGTATGTGTTATTATTTTAATTATTTTAATTTAAATTAAGGTTCAAAATGCAAACAAACTTCCAAATATTTAATTTATAAATGTAGGTAATATTTTTACCTTTGCTCTTTAAAATGTGGAAAGCAATAATTGAAGTGGAAAAAATCATTTTGTATCGTAAAAACGTATTATTTATCAAAAAACGTTACCCAATGAGAAATTTATAGTTGAGTTTCATTTTAAAATAAAAAGTGTTATTTAATATGTTCCCAGAATTAATATTTTAAAATGAAATTTAAAATGCGCAAACAATACAATTTCAGAAAACTTTGTGCTTTTGACAGTTGATTAAAGTTAATTCATTGTACAGTATCAGTCTCTTCAACAATACCTATCTTCGAACACTGAAGTATCGAATCACCAAAACATTGTACTTCGTCACCAGAGTTGGCCACTTGCTCATACGACGAACGAACGATTAAACTATCCGGGTCAGCTCAGTCTCTCGCCAGCAGAACCAACCCGGAATTTGAATATGAGATAGGCTGAGTACTGAGTAGGCTGGAGTTTAAGTAGTAGATTTGAGGTGGCGCATGGCGGCGAATTTGGGGCAATTTTCATTTATACTGCATTTTATGGATTTAATAAACCATTGCTACTTACTGATTAAAATTATATATACTTATAATTTGTGTAAGTACTATATTCTACAAGGTATTGAAGTTATCAAAATAACTTTGCACAATGTTTTGGTGATTCGATACTTCAGTGTTCGAAGATAGGTATTGTTGAAGAGACTGATACTGTACAAACCTGTCTTGCCTCGAGGTTTGCAGACAATTTCGATTTCGATGTTGAACACTTTAAACATGATACACTCTGGCAGAAATACAGATTGCCTCTGACCACCTTAGAACTTTTTAAAGGATCTAAAAATTCCTGAAGATCTGGAAAAATACGTCTACCGTACGTTGGAAAAACAGCCGTGAATCTGATTTCATTCTATTTATTTCATTTGAAAATGTTAAATGAAAAACACAATTTAAAAGCATGAGTAAATGATAAAACAATGTCACTGCGAATATTTAATTTTAGGCAAAAGAATGCAGTTAACAAAAATAAAAGGGAATGATCCAACTGACTGATTAAAAATTGTTTGTAGAAACACATTTTCCTTTCAATCTTGTTTTTGCATGTTTGTTTTGGCGACGGGCTAGCCAGTGGAATGAAAACTCAAGTTTTAGGTTACCTATATATTCGTGAAAGTTTATTTACAGCATCGGGCTACCACGGCTTACCACTGTTCTTGAAGACTTCTTGTAGTAAAAGCCTTGGCAGGTCATGGACGATAGACGTAGGTAGGAACTTAGGCCAGACTCAGCCGCAGATTTCCTCACGATGTTTTTGCTTCATCGTATCTATAGAAAGAGCTGTGATGGAAGTTGCTACTTTGTCAATAAAAACTTCTTTGCTGGATATTGTTATATAGTTAACATAATTGTCCAAGTTTTTCTTTCTTCCGAAAGGGGAAATAAATGAAATGAAATCTTGTCTCGCGCTAAACTACGCTACTCTGCGCTGCGGAGAGTCGAATAGCAAAGGATTGTCTACAATGTCTTCAATTAATGAAGGATCGTCTACAATGGATAAGTACCTACGTTTAATTTGAAAATGTTGAGTAAGTAGGTATAATATTCTGCGTAAATGAACACTAGAGTTAAATTAAATTGAGAAGTTAAATTTCTGCTTGTAAAGTAGGTTGATACTCGTATAAAGTGTAGGTTTAGTTAGAGGGTTTGGTATCCATTGGCTTATTCCATAAAATATATATTGAACACATGGTCACGCTTTACTTGTAAAATACGAAATGTGAAAAATACTCTGAACTCATCCTTAAAGTCCCTTTTGCATGTTATTCCTTGTTGCCAAATAGGAAATTACTCAAAAAACGAGCTTGTGTTTCTGCTGATCCAATTTTCTATCTGGTAAACTTACAAAAAACTCGTTAACTCTTGTTAAATGTGAGCTTGACAGTTTGAGCTTACCTCTGACTACCACTTAGATAACTTCAAAGGATCTAGACATCTGTATTATCCTGGTGAATTTCTATTATTCTTTACCTGGTCTACCTACTCTTAGTTGCGTTTTTTTTTTCCTATTGTGTTAATGACCAACTACAAACAAAAAAAACGATTAACAATTAAAAACAATGTAATTAATGGTATTATTCTCATACAGTTAACACATCTAGAAAGCAAATTAAGCTCCAAAACAACTTCCCGCAAATTGGGTAAACTTATTCGCTTGGTAATGTCGGCGGAAAACTTATAGATTTTCGGCAAAAAAGTTCGGACACTCTCATTACTTTCAATGCTGTATTCTGGTTGATTACCAGCATTAATCAACGGATTTCAAATCAAATCAAATCATGATTTGATTTGATTTCGAATGGACAAACTCTTTAATGTTTAATCTTCTCATGTATTTATGCTGCTAATAGGGGGATTTGTAAGATACCTAAGTAATTGTTACATAATATCTCTTAGCATAATAGGTATAAAATTAAAAAAAAAATCGATGAAAAGAACTATTTTCCATCCTATGTCAGCTAACTCCAAGCGTACCTAGATAGGTACTTTCTGACAATGAGAATTGAAAAAGTAGGTATATTCGTTTTCTTCCTAGATATTTTTACTTTTGGAGTTCCGTTCCCAAAGGGTAAAAACGAGACCCTATTACTAAGAATCCGCTGTCCGTCTGTGTCCAGGCTGGATCTCATGAACCATGATAGCTAGACAGTTGAAATTTTCACAGATGATGTAGGTATTTATTTCAGTAAGTTCCGTCTTGAATTTCGCAATTCGGTGTGTATTATTTGTAGATATCTATGTATTTTAGGTAGGTACATAACTTATCTTGTTAATAATCTTTAGGATTAGGTACTTATCTTTTTTGTTATCTTATCAGCCTGCATGACTTGAAAGTTATTAAAGTACTCGTGTTTAGAAGATAGGTTGGTAGATAACAATTTATTTGTCATGAAAAACAACAGTAAATACCTATAATGAAATTAGTACTTAGGCATTAAAGAATGTCATAAAATTTACATCTATTCCTACGTAACTAAAAGTTGTTTGATTT
The DNA here is from genome assembly GCA_963582015.1 of Xanthorhoe designata. Classification (NCBI taxonomy): domain Eukaryota; kingdom Metazoa; phylum Arthropoda; class Insecta; order Lepidoptera; family Geometridae; genus Xanthorhoe; species Xanthorhoe designata. The sequence continues at coordinate 9,361,572 of OY757038.1, forward strand.
TATACCCAGGTAGAATAATAACGCAGGTTATTATAAATTTAAGTAGGTCTTAGACCTACACAGATAAAATAATACCTACTAACACTATTAGCTGATTTTGGACTTTATTTGAAATGAGCGAAGAATACATTTATCTAAAAAACATAGGTCCTGTGATTAAAATCACAGTACTCAATTATTTTACTCAATTATTTTACAAATGAAGTAAAATAATTGAGTCTTTTATACAAAAAAATACTGTTTTATAGTAAAGTTCAAAGCTTCTTTGGGAGAGCCATGGTCACAGTTTTCACCTCCAGATATGCTTCCAAGCAATTAAGACCACTGAAAAAAGAAATATAAATTTAGTAGATCGGAAAACATCTGTATCTCACTCCGCAGTTAGGTAGAAAAAGCAACTTGGCGACTTCTTTGATTGGTTTACGGTTGTGTCTCGTGCGTCTAATGCCTCCTAGCCCGGAACCACTAACGCGCATGACAGTGACAACACTTTGTAAGAATGAAATGGCATGATTTAACGACGGCGCTTGTGCCAAGCTGAATTGCTCTTTTTTGCCTCGTAGAAAGAGTCAATAGGTATGAATGTTTTCGCAAAGATATTTTGTAATAAATACCTATTGTTCTATTATTTATTCTGTGTCAATACCTAGATTTATTCAGAATGCGCAGACAAATTATCTTTTTGTGACTCATGTCTCCCATGTCATGTGTTTCAATATTCAATTTACCAATGACCGTAGATCAATCGCCATGGAAACATTGTTAGTGTCATACATTTTATGTTGTTCAACAAAGTTGCTATGGCGATAGATAGATCTAGGTACCTACGGTCATTCGTAAGTTGAATATTGAAATTGGGAATTAATCTTCACTCAAGCATGAACTCTCTATTAATGTTTATGTCAAATAAACGATGACTGTGTTCAGACATTTGAGTGTGGATTTTGACATTGGGCCTATTGCATCTAGACTCATTCTTTCATATAACTTTTTGCATGTGAAATTGCATTTGGCAATAAAATAAATAAAAAAACTAAGACAATGTTATACCAATCTATGTACTTAAATTAAGATCAAATGATTCAAAAGTGAAATAACTTTTACATCTCCATTCAGATCCCAGACTCAAGTGTGAAACACTGTCACATCTCTACGGATGTTTGAGTTTAGAAGTCTCAGTGGAAACTGATTAGAAATTCAAATATATTAGGTACCTTAATTAACTTTTACTAAATGTTCAATGTTCAATGTTTCTACTAAATACTATTTTTTTATAACTTAACAAACATTTAACTTACTTTTCACGACCGATTCCGGATTCTTTGAAACCACCGAATGGGGCTTGAACGCCAGCAGTCAAGTACGTATTCACCCTGAAAAGAAATCATAAAGCCCTTTTACAGAAATAAGTAGGTATTAAAGGTATCAGTGTTAAGCCACATAAATAAATATCCTTGGACATTCCACATAGCGTCAACTAGTGCCTTGTGTTATGGCTAGATATTAATCGTCTTTGGTTATGGTAACCAGATGACTGTTAAACTAAATAGATATTTTTTTTTAATAGATAACATATTATACATACAAAACACCCAATCACGAACGAAATATTTGCAGACCATACAAACATTTGTCTCGCAGCGGGGATCGAACACGTAACCTCCGCGTTTCAGGCGGGCTTTCACCCACTGCGCCACAGAGCGAGCAGAAAAATCCTTCATCGTCAGGAACGTACCAGACAACTCCAGCTTCGACGTGTTTGCTGAACTGCAGAGCGCTGTTCACATTGGTGGTGAAGATGCCGGCAGCCAGGCCGTAGTTAGTCGCGTTCGCGCGATCTACTACCTCCTCCAATGTGTCGAACTTCAGGATGCTCTGAACTGGCCCGAAGATCTACAAACAAAAAATGACTTTTTCTCATACTCTTCAAAGATCTATTTGCATAAATGACAATAAGTGCATACCTCTTCCTGTGAGATGATCATATCGTCAGTGACGTCAGCGAAGACAGTGGGTTCCACGTAGTAACCGCAGGTGCCGACTCGCTTGCCTCCCACCAACAGCTTGGCTCCTTGCTGCTTGCCCTTCTCTATGTAGCCCAGCACTTTCGTCATCATACCCTCATCGATCTAAAAACAGTTGAAAATAGTTCGACGTTTGGCAAATATTCTGTTAATTTATAGAGAGAAAAATTATAAATAGAATATAAATTGGGGAAAAGTCTAAATGACTCAGGCCTTTGCATCTTTAATAGATGATTTATACAGAGTCAGGAGGCAAGCTTTGCCTACACTTAACGGGACACTATAGTGCCTGGGACATTGATGACTATAAATGTCTATAACAAACAAACTATAAAGTCTTATTGTGTATTGCAGTAAGTTAACAAAGAACGTGGTAATAAATGAAAGTCTTAAGTATCGCGAGTGACTTCACAAATCCTTTATTACTTTGTCAAGTAAGATTACCAAAAGTGATCTACTGTAAATTAAGCAGTTCCACTGCCAACAAACCTGAGGCCCGTGTTGGGTAGTGGGATCCGCAGGGTTTCCAATCTTGATGGTTTTTGCGTGCTTAACCGCTGCCTCTACGAACTTGTCGTATATGCCAGATTGCACGTACAAGCGAGATGCAGCTACGCAAATTTGTCCCTGGTTTCCGAACACTCCGAAAGCAGCATAAGGAACTGCGATGTTCACTAGAACACAACTTTTACGTAAGCAAAACAATTATTTGAACCCTGCTATAAAATGTGATGGTTTCAGTCTTAGGCTTAGAGTAATAGAAGTATTTTTGTTCTGCAATAGAAAGAGATGGTTTTTTCAGTTCTATACTGGACTTCCTATAGTTATTACTAAATCAAGCCTTTGAGTAAATCTGTAAACATCTATTTCCATTAGCTGGCATGCTTGAATGAAACTGGACTGTATATTATGTTAATAAAATCAACTTAAATTTACCAGCAGATTTCCAGTTTAATTTCCATATCATTAAAATGTTATGGAATCTGTACTTATTTTCTCAGTTTTTACAACTACCTACATAGCTGGGCATTAACTCGTTAATCCGTTAATCGTTAATTAACGAAGTTAACATTTTGATTAACGGATTAACTTTTAAGTTAACTTTAAAAAATGTTAACGGACACGTTAACTTCCGTTAATATGCGAGAAGTCCGTTAATCGTTAATCCAATGCCTAATACTTACGCACGGCACCGACAAGTGCCGGGCGGCACGTGGCAGCGTGTGAAACAAAAACTAAACTAGATATATTATGCCGGCACGTGCGAGTGAGAAAGAAAACTGTGAAGAGATTTGTTTCGTTTGATCATTTAATTACTTAGCGCCGGTGCATAGAGTGACTAGTGTTTTGTTTGTTTGTTTGTTGTTGTTATAAATTACTGTCAGTAATCATTTGCGTGTTGATAATTTATAAAGAAGAGTGTAGTGTAATTTAGTTAGATAGAAAAAGTGTACTGTGCAGTGTAGTAATTATAATAAATATTAGTAGCAGCTTTTTGTTTTGGCTAAACAATAGCTCGTGATATTATCTACATCCTTTGTCAGTACAGTACCTACCTAATCATCAGTCAGACCAGAGAGATGAAGCTAAAAATTGTATTCAACTATTTTCTAAACAGGGCATTAGGCTCGAGTCGGGTACCCGCCGACGTGCCCGGCGTTTTCGATTTTTTTTAGAATTTTTAGTCTGTACTTGTTTTTTCATCTATTTTCTTCCGGTTTTCCCGGCAGCTTTGATTGGTGAAGAATGTAGAGATGCTAATTTGATTGATAGTTTCAATTCAAAGTCAAACCGACATTTTCTTCCTATCATCATCATCATCATCATTTCAGCCCATTTCCACCCACTGCTGAGTATAGGCCTCCTCTTTATCACGCCACTCTCTCCGATCCCTTGCGAGTCTCATCCACTGATTCCCGACCACGTTGACGATGTCGTTCGACCATCGGGCGGGTGGTCTGCCTCTTGGTCGTTGAGCGTCCCTTGGCCACCAATCTTTCTATAGTTTATATATTTTATTATAGTCTTAAACCACACTTAGGTTTCGATGCTTTAACCGAAAATCATCTTACTGATAGTTTCGTCTTCGGCGTCAAGGGCTTCGTGTTCGAGTGGTAAGGCAGCCTGGCTTAAGGGTGATCGTTTGTATCTCGCGGGTTCGAATCCCGTCGAAACCGTAAAACTTTTAGTAAGATTTTTCATTTGTTATTTTCTTTCTATCAAAATTTGTTTTCCGATTTTCCGAATTTAGTGTGCCAGTTGGTCAAGAAAAATTTTTTTTTTTCACGAAATATCACTAACCGGTGAGTTTCTAATACTTAGGCTCAACTCACACCAAAAAAGCGGTGAAGGGCAGCGAATACGAATTTGAACTTTAGTTTCATTACTATAATACTTAATATCGCAGAGAAGGCGCGCGTATTCGAATTTGCCGGAATTCCCGCGAAGCCGCGGGAATCCGCGCGACTCGGTCTAGTTTCTCATGCGATATTAAGTATTATAGTAATAAAAATAAAGTTCAAATTCATATGACACTGAAACCGCGCTCCGCTTCGCTGAGCTTTGTTGCTCTTTTGGTGTGAATTGAGCCTAACGCAACGATATAATGATGCAATTTTACACATATTAACGGATTAACGATTAACGTTAACTTGCGTTAATTCTTCCGAAATGTAACGCTTTAACGTTTAACGAAGTTAATTTTTTTTGTAACGGATTAACGATTAACGAAGTTAACCATTTGATTAACGGTGCCCAGCTATGACTACCTATATAAGTAAAATGCGTTAAAAATGGATTCCTTAGATTTAGCTTGTAATCTGTGATATTTATCTTAAAGAGAGGTAAGAAAGCAGTCCATTACCTTATAAAAGCAAACTACACAAGTCCACAACTTTATTTCTTAGAACGAGAGAAATCCCTTGAGAGCATCGGGCTCTAAAGATTCTTTAAAGGATAAACGGGTGTGTTTTGCAGTTTCGTATTTATTTGTAGAGGGATTTTCTTAATAATAAAAAAATGCTGTGTTTATAACGCTGTAACGCTGGATTTTTTTACAGTAAGCGTTACTTATGATTGTAGTGCCAATGGCTTACTCTGATGACAGAGTTTTAAAGCCGTCTGAAGGCATACGTCAAGGCTTAGGAATTGAAAGCCGTGACTGAATATTTCACGTGCCTTCCGAAGCACGGAGCATATTTTCACTTAAGTATATAATAAACTTGTCTCAAAGATCAACTTACGGTCAGCATCGTTCATGATGACCAGCGGGCTCTTGCCACCCAGCTCGAGGGTGACTCGCTTTAGGTTGTTCGCTCCAGCCGCCTGCTGTATCAGTTTGCCAACCTATAAACCAACAAAAATGGTGGATTAGGAGTAACCGTAGATACCAAGAGTTTCATGGTTGGACATTATTAAAAATAAACCACTTCGAGAGTATACCAGTACGAAAACTTTTTTTTTATTATTAGTTTATTTGAACTAAACGCTTACCTCAAGAGACCCCGTGAAAGATATCTTGGCTACTTTAGGGTGATGTGTGAGGGCAACTCCCGCGTCTTCTCCGAATCCGTTCACCACGTTGACGACACCCTTGGGAACACCTGCTTCTTTCAGGAGTGCAGCCAGGTACAGTGCAGTAAGGGGCGTCTGTTCAGCTGGCTTAACAACGGCAGTGCATCCTAGAAGAGGTTTTATGTCAGGTGTCGTTTGTAAACAAGTTCCTATAATAGCAAGCAAGTAGCAAATAAGAAGGTAGCAAGTAGTGAAACTCACCTGCAGCCAGGGCGGTGCAGACTTTGTTCAAAAACATCAAAATGGGTACGTTCCAGGGGAGAATGAGTCCTGCCACTCCGACCGGCTGCTTCAAAGTGTATGAGAAAACCTCTCCATCTTAGATCAAGAAAAAATATGTCACATATTTATTTTCATCGTGACAGAATAATATATGGTTTTATATAATAAAATATGGTTTTATAGGGTGCTGTGATTTAAATTATCTATCAAATCACTCAATTATGAATAGTTGGGACCTTTTGATTTCAGTGGAATGTGGAAATGTGTGTATTTATTTGACCAGTTTAAGTTTAATTGCACATTGACCAGAGTTTGTAACTAAGGTGAAAAACGCTTCGTGCTGATTCTATTTCAAACATTGACCTCATCGTCATCAAAAACTTACTGTTTTTTTCTGTTTGTGTTCAGAGTGATTGTAGAAAGTAACATGGAACTAGATTTGAGTCCTCAATTGCATAAGTACTAACCTAGAGGAATGGTGTCTCCCTGGACTTTATCCGCCAAGCTGGCGATATACCGCACTGAGTTCCCGATTCCCTTCATTATCGATTGGGAGAAGCTTTTCAGCATTCCGTTGTTTGTAGACTCCAACTCAGCCAGGTATTCGAAGTCTCTTTCTAGGAGGTCGGCGAATTTGTAGAGAATCTTGCCGCGCTGAGACGCGTTTAAGAGGCGCCATTCTGAGTTGCGGTGGAAGGCTCGCTGAGCGGCTTCTACTGCCGCGTCTATGTCAGCCTAAATAAATATATTCTGTGTAAAGTTTTTATCTTTAGTGAAATATCAAGAGAAACCTATTATTGGCTGTTACTATCATATTGTTTAATTAAGTCTACCTGTTTTACTTTTGTAGCGGTTGGTTTCTTCAATAAAAAAAAAAAAAAAAAAAATTAAGCTTACTAGGAATCTGAAAGCGTATGTCTTTATTACCTTCAATTCTCCTTTCAAGTCCTTTTAAGTATTGAAAGAATGACAGAATTGATTATTATTTATTCTTATCAGTATTTTATCACTCACTAGTTGATATTTTGATAAAGACATAGGTAATACAATAGAAAAGTAGGACAAATCTAAAAACTTTATATTGTAGGTACCTACCATCAAACAAACAAGAAGATAATTTGTCAAAAACAGTAGGTAAACATGCTAAGATCAATTAATTTAGACTTTCTACATTGATATCGAATAATAGTACCTATATTAAATATGCAGTAACGGTATAATGCAGTTCAGCCAGAGCGGGGCAAATTCTGTAAAGGGGCCCCCTGTTTGCATATCTATAACAAGTTAATAGTACCTAATAAATCAAGGTATCCGTTACCCGTAAAATCAAAATGACTATTTTACAAAATTTATATATGCGAGCGAAGCCAGACGATTTTTTTAAAACATATGCTACGAGTACATGACATGAGACACTTGATTTTGCGTTAAATGTGTAACCTACTCATTAGTAGGATAAAAAATGTAATAGGTAAGTACCTTACTTATAATTTTACGGATTTAATTTATAAATCATCTAGATACTTTTACTTTTTACGGTCAGAAAGCGTTTGTACGAAGGGCCCGTGGCATTTGCTAATGCGCCACTGAAAATATGGTAATTATTATAATGCTTGTATAGTTTGATCATGCTTACCTTACCACCTTCATCGACTTCTGCAATGACGGATCCATCATGAGGGTTGTAAGTTTTGAAGGTCTTGCCACTTTTGGAGGAAACCCACTCGTTGTCGATAAAAAGCTAAAACCGTATTAAAAAAGATTTATGTATTTCACGTACAAAAACAACTTAACAAGTAAATGTATTCACAAAATGTAACACACGTACTTTGGTATACTTGATGTCGGGTGCCATATTGCCGGTCGGTAGTTGACTGATAACGTGTAGAAACGTTATCGCGTTTATAAACGTAATGACACGATGCGCAAATGCCGACCGGCTGCCTTGTAATCCTGACTTGTATTCAGCACTTTCAGGGTGGTTATTCACTTTGACCAAACAAACCGTAACGCGACAAAACGTGGAATTATTGCGCAAAATACACTACGATAAAGTGGAGACGAGCCGCGTTTTGACGCGGTAGGTAAGTTTTGTTGCGTCATAGCGAATAACCTTCTATCTGATAAAATGAGTTATCTAATCAAAATTGTTATGCATGCTACCTACTTGTTAAAATGTGGTTTAATAAATAAACTAATCTAAACGTACGTTATGCTACAAGTATAACAATATAAGTAGGTACCTACCTAAATTGAAAAGACAAAATATTATGAGCAAATGTAGCGCCACTTTTGTGGAACGTACGGCGCCGATCCTTCGGTTGAATATGCTTGCAGAGTTTTTGAAGTCCCTTAATACACAGCCGAAATTACGTCGCGTTCTTCGTCGTGGTACAATATTACGACCGAAACTTCAGCCGCTAAACTTTCCACGCTGTACGTTCCGCAGATGTGTCGCCATAGTAAACTACGTCAGATTGCACGTCATAATTCGTTTCTATATTGGACTGAGTTTTTACTTAGTCATGTTAATTAAAGCCTCTCCTCACGTGCGAACTCGTGAACAACCCGCAAAACAGAATGTGTGTGTGTATGTTCAATCCGTGCCTTCTTCCTGTTTTTGTCGGTAGGTATTTTGTCCCGCAACAAAGGAACGCGAACAATATTGACAAAATGTCTATGAGTGTGGATTGGTGACAGCTTTGCGCCCGCACGAGAGTGTGGAAGGGCTATTTGAGTGTAAGTACTTAGAGAAATTGGGAGGGTTTCAAATACTATGTGTATCAAAATTTTTAAATGTAGTGAAAAGACTACCCCCGTTATTCATATTGGACTAGTAAACTTACTTTAGCTAAAACGGCTGTTAAATATGTTGCTATCTCTTTTCGTTAGATAAATAGATATATAATTCTTTATTGATTTCTTTAAACTATAATAAGTAGTAACAAATTGTGAAACCAACTGGCGGCCTTATTGCTAAAAGCAATTTCTTCCAGGCAACCATTAGGGTTACGGAAAATTTGCAGGAAGGCGGTGTGCCTAATACTAAAATTTAAACAATTTCAAAAGATATAGGTAGGCACTAAAATTACTAACTACATACTTACTTAATAAAAACCTAATACACAAATAAAAAAAAAGAATATAGACTAATACATAAACAATAAAAAGAGATGAAAGAGGGAAGAAACTTAATGCTAATCAGCGATGAGTGAGAGGTAGTGACCATGCACCTTATGTCTAAAAGTGCGATGTGATGATGACTGTTTTATGCTTAAAGGCAAATCATTCCATAGCCGAACAGCTTGAGCTGTAAATGAGCCACTATAGAAGGAAGTTCTCTAAATTGGAGACCTAAGTAACAAGTTATTTAATGACCTAACTTCATTGCCTACTCATAGGGCAATGAAATGAGATAACAAGAAAAAATCATTCTTTATAATGTAGGTATTACCTATATTAAACTGTCAAATCTTTACTGATCTACTTGCATTATTTTATGCGTACAATTTAAAATATAGGTACCTACATTTAATTCAGGTAGTCGAACTGTTTGATTCTAGAATAAACTTGTTCACTGACGTCAATAACCAAACAAAAGAAGACATTGGAAATATTCCGAAACGAGAATAAGTAATGAGATGTATTTTTGTCGCCAGACACTCGTGGGACTCACTAAGGGTCTGATGGCGTCTTACCCAAATGTTAGACTTCTCTAACTATCCTTTAGAATTACTTTTATAGCCTAAAGACCTATTCTTAGGTTTCATCGTGAATGCTACAATCATAAGAATATCTTAGATTTTTTCAGAAAGATAAAAGGATAATGAAGTGACCATGTCCTGAATGCTTAGGTACCTAGTCGAAAGCAATTCCTAACATTTGGCACGTAAATAAAATAACGCAGAGAATTCGAAAATTGACATTTAAGTTCATATAATTATAAACATAATATAAGTTTTTCTATTTTTGTTAAAGGCAGTCGAATCAATCAAAATGAATTTTATATTTCTTTTTTTTCTTAGAATTCCGACTATATTCGTAATTTGTCACGATTCGTGAACGGGTAGAAATAACCATAGAAGTTGATTTGTAAGTGAAAAAATAAAAAGTAACCACACTTACTTGGAAAAAAACAATTCATCGATGTTTGAACTACTGATTTTATTTATAAAATATTTATAAAATATTTCAAAATAAATTATTTTATGATCTCGGCATAGCTCACTACTACTACGGCATGCTCTTTGTAGCTCACAATGTGACATAGGTACGCATACACGAGTAGGTGTCAATTGTTGTTATGGTTAAATACTTATAATTTATGAGTTTAAATATTGTTGTTTTCGAAGAGAGTATAATCCGAGAATCTTTGAACAAAGGTTTTTTAAAAACGGAATATACTAGGTAGTAAAGTATTTATGTATACTTTTTATTTATTTATTCCATAACCAAGTAGATAGTTATACATTATACTTACCTACTCATGTACTCATACTATAAAGTAATCAATTACTAGGAAAACAAAAGCGTAGTACGATTTTCTGGGCCGAAGTGAAGCCATTGGAGCAGAATTTGTTTTCGTAACATTGCCCTATAAAACTATATTGAATTTGTTTTATTTATTTACTATTTAAAAATGTGTTATTTACCGTCACTGTTTGCAAACGATGTCTGACTTGAAAGCTCTTGCCAATGAAAAATGCACTGCCGTTGTGAAGCAGCTGGCTTCCAGAAGAAACAGAAGAACCCTTACTGCACTGTACCTGACTGCGCTCTTGAAGGAGGCAGGACTGTCCAAGGGTGTCATCAACGTGGTAAACGGATTCGGAGAAGACGCAGGAGTTTCCCTCACACACTACCTAAAGTAGCCAAGATATCTTTCACTGGATCTCTTGAGGTAACTATTTAAATTTCCAAGTAACTTTAAGATGAACTTTTAGCCCAAAGCATGTCGAGTTTATGACTGTTCAACTTTAAATAACAAGTGGATTATGAAACCGACTTAAATTTCGTAAGAAGAAAGCAATTTTCTTACTTTCTTACTTTCTCTTCAACAGCCTGATTGAGCCAAAAAGAAAATATAGATTGACAATTATACTCCATCTGAGCATAATCTCAGACAACGTCATAAGTTGCGATGCTAGGCTGAACTGTTTTCATTGATTCTTAGAAAATTGATGTATTATTTCCTACATGAATGGTTTCATATGATTTATAATGGTTTCTTTTCAGGGTAAATACGTACTTGGTTTTCGAGATTCAAGCCCCATTGGCGGCTTCAAAGAATCCGGGATCGGTCGTGAAAAGTAAGTTTATTTTCCGCAAATGTTCAGGATAAACTCCTAAATATTGAATAGGTAAGTTTTTTTGTGCCAAAAATGATTTTGCAAGCCAAATTGTTTGATAATTTAGTACTAGATAAGGTTCTATTTTGAGAAAAGCTTAGCAACAGTAAAGCTTTTGTCAGTATGTGGACACGTGATTCAAGCTTAAAATTTTCTATAAAACAATAGAAAAATAATATATACCTCTTGTATATACATTCCACACAGAGTCACATAGTACCAATCAAAAAATAGTACCTTCTTCTTTTAATTTTCTTTTTAAATTTATTTTTTGTTTTCAGATTAGTTGCGTGGAACAATATCTGAAGGTGAAAACTGTGACCATCGCCCTACCAAAGAAACTTTGAATGTATGAATGAATCAATTATTGTATTTACACAGAAAAAAACTACAACTTATAAATAGATAGGTATTATAATACATGTATGTGTATACCTATGTAATACAATGGAATGCATGCTATATTTTTGTATGATATACGTAACACAATGGGATAAGGGCAGGAAGAAGAAGAAGAAGATACGTAACACAGTATAATTGTTTTTAAAAATTAAATTGGAATTACAATAACTTCTTTTTTAACCTAATAGCATTTTTCTCTTGTCCGTGTTAAGTAATTTTCTTAAATACTTACGTATGTTTTTTACATACGTACATACATACAATCACGTGTCTTTCCCATGGGGCTACCCCCACTGGTATCTGCCTACGCAGACCACGGATCTCTAGTTGATATGATCCTGACACACCTCTTTCGCCTAATTCACTCTCATTATAATTTTTAATCACCCTCTCCGGTTTAGGGTACTTCTGACCTGGCCTTTCTCCAAAATGTCACTTATTTGATCCAAATAATGTTCGTTCAGGTATGAATAGAGTTTACATAAATACTTCAGAATCTGAAGTTCAGACACAAACAACTAATCTTTCTTTTAAGTAATTGCAAAAGTTTGAGTTGATCAATCAAAGTTACAGTTCAACGAATTCGTCTAAAACTCGAAACAAAAAGTACTTAGTAGTAAGGTAATTTTTTACGCGATAAAGTCCCGTGTAAATTCTGTCATTTTCGTCCAAAGATAATTATTATGTTGTTACAATACTAACGTCAGAACTGGCAACTAACTGTTGGAATATAAACGTTTAGGAAATTGGAACCTCAAAGTTGATTTACTGAAAGTAATTGATCCATAATAATTATTATCAGACGATAGTAGGGTGGTTTCTTGGAAAAGTAATAATTTCTAAATAATATTTGACCTTGTATTTCAACAAAAGTAAATCCAATTCAAAATTTCCAAGGCGAGGACAGAGATAAAAATCAAACACTTGTGAATTTTCAGTGGTTGAGATGACGAGCAATAACATTTCTTTTTGGTACTTTTGCGGAACACCTCTTTTAGGTCTTCGTGAATACATTCCAACTTTTCCGGTTTATCCTCTATGTCATATTCAATGTTCATTATAATTTCTTCGTTTTTCGGCCGTTTACTTTTTATGCAATCATCATCATAATATAAATCACAGTCTTGTGGGGTTGGTTTTCTTCGTCTTGTGGGCTTGGGCACAGCCACTTCACCACCTACCAAATAAGCTTCATACTGTGGTGGCTGCATGTATAACGGTGCATATGGTACTGGGCTAGGGATGATAGCCCCTTGGGCTGGTTTTCTGGTGCAGTCTTCTCCGTGCTTGCATTGATGGTTACCATTTGTATGGGCACAATTGCACTTTATTTCAGCAGGATGCATAGAATTTTGGTGTCCGGTTAAACTTCTAATATCTAAAATTTTGATTTTAGGTTTATTGTATTTACTTTTCAGAGTTTGACGGTTCTCAGTAAGTTTCGCGTCTTCATCTAGTTCTTCTGCGTTGGGGGGTCTTTTGAATAGATCTACGGCAGGCCACTTGGGTTTTGTTTCAAAAATAGGAGCCTTACTTTGTGATAGTTTTTTAACGCTAGTAGTATAAGACGAATCTTTTTCGAAAAAGTGCTGTTTCAATGAGAACATCTCTTCCGATAACATTTTATCGAAAATATTGGATTTTAAATTATTACGATGAGTGCCTGTAAGGTTCTTTACAGTTTGAAACATGGGGTGGTGGATCGTTGGGTCACGTTCGATGTTTCTCCCTCCATCTGTAAGGAAAACATTTAATCAACATTCTGACATATTAAATTCGCAAAACTGCTGGAACGTTTACTTTTTCCATGTTTTTTTATGAAATAAAGAAGTATTTGCCTTTATTATTAAGTTGAGATTCAAATACTTGAGCATTCTCTTTGAAATAATCTGTAATACTGATGTTAGCTCTTTTCGCAGTGCTACTTTTTTCGCAAAAATAAATTGTATATACTAAAATGTGAATAATAAAAAACATAACCAACAGTGACAAAATAGCACATTTTAACTGAATACTTAACAAGGAACTAGATGGCCATGACAATATGTCTTTGGAACTGTAATTCTTTTTATAATGTCATATGCTAAGTTTTTATATTTTTTATTATGAAAATTGTGAAATTAATTGTGTTATTCTGTTTTATAATAAGCGGTCGGAGTTTTCGAGTTCGGGATTGTGGATTATGTATCAATCACACGCTATGCAAATATCCTGTAAGTCATTTTCACACAAGTTTAGACAACAGTCATGAATCTTATCCCACTAACATTGACACAAAAGTTTGAATGGATTGAATGGATATGGCTGAAACTTGGAAAATATTCCCAGTTTAGGACCAAATAACAAATAAGCATTTTTAACCGGGTCAGTACCACGCGAGCGAAGCCGTAAGCGGATACTAGTTAGATATACTCTTTTTTTCTTCTGCATGCTGTTTTTATCTTTAACTGGTTGTGCAATTAGTTTTATTAGAACACACATACATTATAGTTATTTTAGTAATGTTGTAACAACCGTTGATAAACCTTAATAAATAAAATTAAAAAATTATATAATATATCTAAGATGGTTTAAGGAAAGATAACAGTGAAGCGAAGTGATTTCCAAGATCACGAGTAGTATGGCGCCAAAAAACTATCGAGAAAGCTGCACGATTACTTCAAATGAGCGAGGCAAGAGTTAGGGCTGTTTACGATCGTTGTTCAGAAAATATCATCTACCCTATTGTTTACCCCGTGATTTCGCTTAGGCATACATCGCCATAAATATGTCGTTTTAGGGACATTGACATAACCCTTACGCGTATAATGAGTGCCTAAACTGCAAATATCTAAGGTCGCTTTCAATTTAGACGTTTCGTGTCGGACGGCTGCCGTGCCGAAACGTGCATTTGTTTTTCGTTTTTCGCACGGAAGCCGGACGGTCGTTTGTTTTCATACAAAGCGCGCGGTGCGGCGATGGTGCGGCATCGGTACTGATGACACGAAACGTCTAAATTGAAAGCGCCAATGGTTAGTTTATTACTAAAAATAAAACTGAGAAAGTTCGTATGAGCTAATAGGTAACTTTGGTTGAAGTTGAACGCCTGAAAATCTGAAGGCCAATTTAATTGAAACTGAGTTTTTTTTAATGCTACGTGCTCTAACCATTCGACAAAAATGCACGGGGAAAATATGAGTTTACTTTGATGATATACCAAGAATTAATAAACAAGATACCTACACCATAATAACATTTCGGGGTACCATGCCAACGAAGCCGTGGTTGTAGGCTAAAGGTGAAGCATTTAAGCACTAGTCTAGAGTGGATTTACAGAAATTTCAATTCCAAGTAAACTACACGAGCGTATAGTTAATTTGTTAGTTGGTAACCTATTTCCAAACCAAATTGGGACAAAATGCTGCAACAGGTTCTAAATTGGTCTTCAAGTTACCTAAAGAAAGTGATCTGATAATTTTGTGTTTTTATAGTTATACAGGGTATAATAAAATCCCTATCTGATCCATGAGGGTTTTATTAGTTATCGAGGTACGATTTATGGACACCATTAGAGATTCCTGACCCGTCTAATGTCAACGTTGACGTAATGAAAAACATGGGAAAGGATAGAATTTTTAACAATGTGGCAAACATTATAAAATGTGGCAAACATTATAAAATCTGCTAGATATT
Source organism: Xanthorhoe designata (assembly GCA_963582015.1). Taxonomy (NCBI): domain Eukaryota; kingdom Metazoa; phylum Arthropoda; class Insecta; order Lepidoptera; family Geometridae; genus Xanthorhoe; species Xanthorhoe designata. Next base: position 9,376,813 of record OY757038.1, read on the forward strand.
TTTTATTATAGTGTTAAACCACACTTAGGTATTTCATTTTTTAAATGAAAAATCTTACTAAAAGTTTTACGACTTCGGCAGGATTCGAACCCGCGAGATACAAGCGATCACCCTAAGTAAGATTTTTCATTTAAAAAATGAAATACCTAAGTGTGGTTTAACACTATAATCAAAAATATCTACAGAAATAAGTCATTTGAGCTGAATGCAATTTCGGTCAATGAGCAGGTGTATCTAATTCCTCTAGAATACCTGTAGATGGCGCTCATCGGTGCTTTAACCGAAAATATATCATCTTACTGATAGTTTCGTCTTCAGCGTCAAGGACTTCGTGGCCGAGTGGTAAGGCAACCCGGCTTAAGGGTGATCGCTTGTATCTCGCGGGTTCGAATCCTGCCGAAGTCGTAAAACTTTTAGTAAGATTTTTCATTTAAGAAATCTGCTAGATTTTAGAGAAATTTGCGTAAAGGTCCTACAACGTATAAAGAAAAGCCTTGGTCGTATTTCAATAACATTTAAAAAAAGTTATGTCATCTTGGGTGGGGTGAATCAATCACCATCTCAAGGACATTTTTCTTTACGAACTGTATAAGTATATTTTTTAAGTAGGTATAGAAAATTGTAATCTTCAAGATATACAATTAATTATACATACGTCTTGTATATCAAATCACGCCTCTTTCAAATGGGTCGAGTAGGCAGAAACCACAGATTTCCGCTTGATATGATCCTGACACATCTTTTTCGCCTCATTCACTCTCAATCTCATTATAATCTTCAAGATATACGAGTATAGGTAGTAAGACTCTTTAAAAGGACAACGGACTTTCTTTTAAAGGAGGACGGGCCGGGCCCTAATTGCGTAAGCTATGACAAAATGTCGCCGTTGACAACAAAGGAGGCTCAAGACATTATGGACAGGATCAATGAAAGACGACACTTGGTGGCAACAGGGTCATTGAACCGATTCCCACAGGCGGCAAATATGAAAAAACTTGTAAGATTCTTTTGTATCCGTATATATAGTGCTCTTCTTAATCGACATCTTCATTGCTGAAGGTCGTGTCTTAGAAACTGGATTAAACATTCGTTGCACAATGCTTTTCCAAGTTTTCCTGTGGTGAAAGCGGGTGCTACCAGGAGCCTATTAGTAAACTACATTATTTCAAGTCGTATATCCACTGAAGGAAAACTCTATAATTTTTCGATGCAAACTTTTTAAATTATGATTTATTCACCCATAAGTTTGCCATTTCATTATTTCAGTTTTGGAAAAACATGTGTCAACTATAAAAGTGTTTATTCCAGAAATGGTCGCCGAAACTAGCAAGCTTTGCGCAGCGCTGGGCGGACCAATGCGACTCTTCCGTCAAACCGGACCGTGAAGACGAGTGTCGTAATTTAGGTAAATAATCACATTATGAAGCTTTCTCTGTTTACTTTGCTTGACTGGCTTCCCACTGGAGCTTGACTACGTAGATTTAATTTTAATTTTGTTAAAATTGGTAAAATTACGAACTTTAAAATAAATCAAATTGGTCAAGCTGATCTAAGACAAAAGTTTTTCGCGAAACCTATAACTTCTTACTGATAAGATTTATTACCAAAATATAATCCTCGTCTGCCAATATCAGATTTCAAACTTGCTTGATATTACGAAAAATTTTGTCGCTCGTTTAATATGTCTGCGATATCTTGCAACATATTGAATTTTTGTATCAATCGAATTGAATGCATACAAAAATTTCACTAAAAGATTATTATTTAGGCAAAGGTCCGAATTTGAAAGAATTTGCTACACTCGTAGCTGTTGTCTACGCGTCTCTACGGCGTAGCCAGATGTCCTTTATTAATTAAATGACATTTTTATTATGAATTTATGATGATTCTATAATTATATACTTATGTCTGTTCCAGCAAATATAGAAGCTGGTCAAAACATAGCTACAGTGCTGGGACCCTCGCCTGGCCTTAGTGTAAAAAGTTTCGTAGATATTTGGTTCATGCTGAATCTACAGTTTACTGGTAGCGTTGCGTACTATAACCAGTAAGTACTATCATCACATCACATAGCTATTAGTAGTTGCCCACCATTTTAATAGTTCCCATAAAGTGCTCCAAGTTGCAGCAAGCTTTATTTATTCAGTTCTTATTCCACTAACATTACTTAGAAATATCCAAGGGTATTTAATAATTAACAAGAAAATTAGGTTGCGTATACTAGCAGTGAGTTCTGGTGGAGATACTCTGTACTGGTTTATTTCAGGTATTTGAGTGCTCTTCAATTATCATAAGAGCCTTCTATTTTCAGGTCAAAAGATTCAAAGACAAATTACTTCACTCAATTAATTTGGGCAGAGACCGCGACTGTGGGGTGTGGGCGTGCTAAATTTTTCGTGAGTGTTTATTCTGTAATTCTATGACCTTGTTGTTCTAGTCTTGCTTTTCATTGGTAGATTGAGTTTGACTGTCCGTACAACAATGATTAAGATTCATAATATGCGCAACTAAGTGTAGAAGTAGACCAAAGATGCATGGATTGTGCGAGAGATGACATGGGTAAGAAAGGAGTGCTGAGTTAACGACCGATAGAGCGTAGTGGAAGAAGAGTACACGTTGTCCGACCCACATAGTGAAATAAGGGCAGGAATAAAAATAATAATATTCTTCTTCTTCTCTAACTATAAAGTACAGTTTCTAAACTATAAAACATCACGAAAAACCTTTTCATTATCACTAGGTCTGCTCTTCAAACCGAAAACGATGCATCGTGCTAATTATTGCAGGTCAGCTTATGTTGATTATGTGGTTGTCACGATGCATGGTTTTTTTCTTATAGAGTAAGGGGCTGTTCTAAAACCTCGTCCTTCCGACAGTTAAAGATCCTTTCTGCTAGAGTTCATAAAGTAGCAACAACGTGCCAATGTTGTAAACAAAGTGTCAATACTGAACAAATAACTTTTTTTTTTTGTAGTTTTTTATACATATTTCTCAAGAATAGGGAATTTGTGACTAATCCCTCCAATATTAATTACTATCAACTCGGTCAAAAAACCAATCCTTATTAAAAAGCAATTACATTTTATATATGACAGTTTATTTTCAAACATGGCACGTCGAATTTTTCTGAAGTTTAGTATCTAATGATCTCTTGACCTCACCCTATATAAATAGTAACTGCAACTTATAAAACACATCAGGGTTTTTATCATCATGATTAATTTCAGAACAATAAACTATATACCATAGTAGAGAGAATTGTTTGCAACTTTGCACCTAAAGGCAATTTAAACGGCAAACCAATTTACACAATTGGATATCCAGGAACTCAATGCCCCAAACAAATGAACCCTGATATTGAATATCCGGGGTTATGTCTACAAAACACTGCAAAAGGTGAATACTTAACCTAACCTAACCTAAACGTAAATAGGTACCTGAATAATTTGTACCAAATAAATAAATATCCTTGGTCATTTCACGTAGCGTCATCTAGTGCTTGTGTTATGGTAACCAGATGACTAATATGACGACCTCTGTGGCGCAGTGTGTTCTCTATGTATAATAAGTATGTAAAAAAAAATGCCGATTTCAAGACTTGTTCTGCTGTACAGCATGCTCAGGACTCGGTGTTATACTCATAGTTTCTGCTGTTGGTTTAATTTCTACCTATGGATAAATCATTATGCAAGGTCAAGGTTCTTTCAAACAAAAAAATCATGTAGGAACAGGGCCTAACTATAGCTAAAAACTATCCAGTAGGCCTAGACTAGAAGGCTATAACTTGGAATGTACATGGTACACCACGTATGGATGGTATTTTAACTCTTCATAATACTCGTATTACCTACATAGATATATTTCTATTAACATTCTGCTATTTACTTCCAGGAACAAATTTTACTGATAAAGTTTCATCGGCGAATAGTTTGCTTAGGGTTCTGAATTTGTCGAACCATTCTCTAAAGCAAGAATTAGATCCTAATAATTTGAAGCAAATTCATCTTAACAGTAGCAAGGCCAGCAATCGAAGGAATCAAAAAACGAGAAATGTTTATCCAAACAATTCTTACGGTAAGGATCCTTACAACTCCTTACTCAAGCCCCCCTGGGCTTGAGTATATTTTTTTGAACTAAACATGGCCAGGGGGCCATGTTACCTATCTACAATCGCTAAGTTTTTATTTCCTATTTGATGTATTAAAGTATTATAGTATTATTTTGGTTTTAGGTGCCATAAAAAGAGATTCAATGCATTTTCAAAATTCCATGCCAAATGTTGATAACTACAACGATCAGTCTCAACATACGCAACATCAATTCACGCAAGAAAGGGGCCATTCTAGAATGTACCACGGACACCAAACGAGCAAAGAACCCTTATTTAACCTGGACTTCGCTCATGTACATACAGAAACTGATTTCAGAAGAACATTTACCACACCTTCTCCGAAATTCTACATGAGCTCTATTCCAGATGGAAGAAAATATTTTGCGGATAGTGGCTGCACCAGAAATATGATGCCGAGCGAAGTTCATGGCTGCTTCTCTCCTGATCCTCCATGTAAAAAGACGAATGAATGTCCACGCGTGCAATCACATGATTGTCCACAACCGAACCCATGTGGGCACACCGCTCTCCCTCGATTTGACAAACTGTGCCCCTGCAATGAGCCTCCCCCTGCCTCATGCAGTTGTAATCGAAACTGCCAACCTACCAGTAATTGTGCTCAATTTACCACAACGTACTGTCCTTATCGAAAAGTTGGTGGTGATGAAACAAACAAAAAATTTAACCAATTTGAGAACTACGACCTCTTTCATAACCTTGAAGTCAAAAGTGGAGAAGACGATTCGGCGTCGAAGCATCCTTGGCGCTTTGAAAACCCAATTAATGTAGATATGAGTGACATGAGCAGAGAATCTGACGCACATAGACAGGTAAAAGTAAACATTGATGAGACAAAAGCACGAACAATTCAAGATTCATATCGTTCCTTTGGTTACAGCGTAAGGAAGAAGCGAGACATCGAGGACCAAACGTTCAAGCCTTTCTGGCAGATGGACGAATATAACCAAAAGAAGTCTCCCGATTTGAAATATATCAAATATACGACATTAGCCAACAAAAAATTAAGAAAAACACGTAAAACAACATCTACATCGAGGTCACCTACCAGCACCGAAACTATTACCATCAAACCAAAAGATAAATCAACCGTATATTACAAGCACCATGGACGCGTCACAGAAAGATATCTGTCGTTTGATGAGCTCATGCATTTAAGAAAACTGAGTACGGCAGTGCCTATAGAAAGCAATGCTCGACGCCAAGCCGATGATGACAACCTAGACCTGAGAACAGATACAACCACTACAATAACCGCAAACACGCCTTACATCCGGCAGAAATACTGCACTCGCAAGCTGACTTGTACTTGGACGGGGCCTATACCAGGGGGTGGACAGTATTTAAACAGTGGTAATGGAAGCATGAACGGGCCTGGCGGACTTGACGTAGGATCTAGGACGCCACCAGGATACGTCGAAGGCTGTACACGAACCTCCACTTGCACACGGATTTATATGGACCGAAACAAAATGGCGACCTTGTCTGAAGCGCCGATTGACGGCCATACAGGCTTTACTTTCCAAATCGCTACTGTAGACAGCAGCGATACTGAAGAGGACTACTGCGAGCGACGATCGCTAAACATACGCCGACGAAATTTAAATGAGAAAGAGAATGCGGCCATCTACCTTAAATCTCAGGATGCCAAGTTGGAAATTCCCATTTTAACTGCAAAAATAGATGAGGTTGTCACTAGTGTACAGAGTAAGGGTGGTGAGATAGATTCGCAAACCGATAACTTTCACTGTATTTGCTATGAAGAATCGTCGCGAGTGAAGAGAGGTGAAATCGATCAGTTTCTGAAAAAAGACTGTAATGGCTTAAATTGCAATATGAAAGATTTATATCCACCGTTCAATGCTGATCACTCCACGCATTTGAATGTAAGATCAAAAAATAGCATAAATTCTTATCAATGTCCCTGTAACGGCAATAAATCTGTGAAAAAAATTGTTTTATGGGACGATTACGCTGAATTATTGAGTTACCTGGCTGTTCTATCATTCTTTATTTTAAGAATTTTTGAAGGTTAAATTGTAAAGGAAAATGTGTGAGTATATATTCGTAGAATTTCAATATTTATTTATTAAATTTATCATTAAAACATGTTCACTGATTTTGAAACACACTGTTTCTTATACAGAGCCTAAAATAAAAATACACTCACCTGAGTCAGATGTACGTTTTTGGCAATAAAAAAATTACTATTATAAAAGTTGTTTTACTTTATAATTATTCAGAGAGGCTGTGGAGTCGTATCAGTAATATCTTCCAAAAACTTCTTCATGACGTTATGTCCGCTTTTGTGAACACTCATATCATCCGGAGACAACAAACTGATTGATGTTGAACTTTCGTTAACAGGATCAGCTTCGAATATTTCATCTAAGAAGTCTATGGTTGCTGTGGTCCTTTTAATGTCTTCAATCTCCAGCATTACGTCTTTGATTTCCAGATTCGATGCATCGTAGTAGGCTTCAGTTGTTTCTCCGCTGGTTACCTCATCATCATCTTCAGGAAAGAAGTAGTGGCCAGTAAAGTCGTTGTTTATTTGAACCTTCGATAGTTCTGCTTGGATTCTTACTGGATTCACAGATGCATGTGTAGTATATTCTACTTCATCACTGAATTGCGTTTTATCTGAAACTAAAGCTTTTTGTGACTGTTTTTTCCACGAGGTTTAGAGATATAAAAACACGACAATAACAATCTATTAGAAACTAACGTACCACTGCCGCCGTGACTTCTGAATATAACAGCTTCTACGAGATCGACAAGCAAGGTTGAATTTAATAAATCACTCTCAGTTAATTTTGTCGTCGTAGCAAACTCCTTTTTACTGTAAAGCCTGCTTACAAAAGCAGCAACACTTGGATCACTGAACGATGTATCAATGTATCCAAGTGTAGAAGACTTTTTAGAAAACAATAGTTCTTTGAATTCAGAATCTCCGCTTAGCTTTTTTTTTAATAGATCTATGAAGCTATCAACGGATAGGATGTCTGGGCAATTGTGTTTTTTTGGTGTTGCAGTAACTAGTTGCCTGGTAAAATCATGGACATGAGAGAAGTCATATGGAGTAAAAACATCATCAGTAATATCTTTATCTATTGAATCAGTTATGGTTTCAGTGCTCTCAAGATCAGTTATCGAAAACTCCTTCGTTGTTTCGAATTCGAATACGAATTTTTTATCTTGATTTTCGATTTCACTACTTGATTGTGTTGTACCTGTAATAAGTATAGCATTTCAATCTTATTTTCTTTTGACAGCCACTGATAAACAATCAATACCTACTAAAGCGGAAGAGTGTTTGAATGTGCTAGTCTCTGGAAATACTGGTATTTTTTAGAGATTAGCACTAGGACTAGGATTTCAAAAATATTTCTGCATTTGATGGTTTATTTCTTGAGGAAAGGTTATTCAAAACTTCGGCAGGCACAACTATGTACAAAAATTATCATCATGTCGAGCCTTCTATTTGTAAAGTCGTGTTATAAATGATGATGAGAGAGCGTTACTGAAAAACCACTTTAGCTGGAAGTAAAAGGGTGGCACGCGCTGTGTTTAGAAAAAGTTATGTTCCTGACGTGACCTGGCTTTTTGCTTTCCGCGATCATTTTTACTTATTTTAAAGATTTACTTTCACTATCCTTATTTACAAAATCTGAATCGAAAATTAAATTCTATCTAAACTGATTAAACTCTAGCAAACATCAAACGATGTAAACGGAAAGTAAATCAGATCCCGCAAATCAAAGAACTTTGAGACTGGATAGGTATTTGTTTGAAAGTGTTTTAAATGGATCATTACCACATAAACTCATGACATAAACAAATTGTGAGGAGTGATACATATTGAATACATTGAAGTCAGTTTCAAAAAAATAGTGACCTTGTTATCCTTTAGGAAGTTACTCAATTAAATGCGAAGGTATACATAATACATACAGAGAGCGTTGTAGACTGGATCGCAAGTTGTGTTCTCAGGGCACTTGGAACAAGGAACCCCGTGTGAATAAACGGGTTTACCCACAATGTTCCCACCGGGGTAGAAATTGCAAACCAAACGGTAAACGGTACGATTGCCACTGTCCCGGTCCTGGTGGAGCATAAACAAATTAGAAGTTTTCTAGTAACCAACAACATTAATGCAAGGTTGTAAGAGGCATTATTTTCTTCGTTTAAATCTCATTTAAACGAATTTATATTTATTTTATATTTCATTTTTATATTTTTTATTTAAAGTTTATATTTATTCAGATGCATTGTCCCCTTCTTGATTGTTTGCCCCCAATTTCGCTTCCCTTTGTATTTTAAATACAGTATCCATGTCGCGCGCAGCTTATTGTGCTTCGCTTGCCGAGTCATTCATTCCGTGAGCAACTGAGTCGCAGCGAACGATGCTTGCAGTCGGCGGCTCAGTTAGGAGTAACTCACTATGCCGCTCAGAGTCATGCAGGCAATAAAAATCGTTGCTTGAGTAATTACTTTTACTCGAGTAATTACTTTGACTTGTCTATAAATACGAGTGTTAGGGCCTTAAGGGACAACGGCTAAGATCCGACCTAAGGTCGACCTTCACCCATAAAAAGAGGAGAGATAAAAAGACGCTCGAAATAGGCGAATTCTTAGAGTTACGTAGCTTTGTGTATGGAACCCACATGCTCATTAATGCTTAGAGCGAATTTCATTGTACATAAAATAACATGTCAATCGTATCAAAATAACATTTTAATAGAGTTTTAATGAAAAGAAAGTGTATTAATTCGATTAATAATGTTTTCACAGCATTGTTTGGTTCTTCCGATGAGGTAGAAGTAACGATAAGTTAAATTTAAAGGTCTTTCTAAATTAGTTTTCAGTTATGCTAACAGTCTGGGTAAGTTTCTTCTAGTTTAAGTTTCCATGCGCAAGTTTATTAATTTAATATTAAAACTGATTCGTGAATGAACTTAAGGCAGTACTACGACTCAAACTAGCGCCGCCTCCTATTTTATCTTATTATTACGTTAAACAAAGGAACTTTCAAAAATTTATAGTTTAGTTTGTCGCAATAGTACCTAAGTTTTAAGACTCACAGAGCCTCGCCAACTTTATCTAGGATTTTGTGGAATTTCAAGACGATCTTAAACTTATGTAACAAAATAAAATAATAATCGGAATCGGAAGCGCTCGTGGCGAAGCTTGCTAAGACGTTCTTGATAGATCGTCGAAGTTAAGCAACGTTCTGAGCGGTCACTACTTGGATGGGTGACCGCAAGTGGCATTTTCATCTGAGCGCTTCCGTGCTTCGGAGGGCACGTTATATTGTCGGTCCCGGCTTTTAAAGTCGTTAAGCCATGACGGAGGCCTTTAGGCGGCCTAAAAACTCCGTCACCAGAGTTGGCCACTTGCTCATACGAACGAACGAACGATCGGAATTTATATAAGTCAGAAGGAAAAGTATGTTTTGATTGCATAGTCAGAAAGTTGTAAATATTTATACTTAGAGCTAGTAAATAGCGCTAGCAAGCTATAAAATTGGGTTTTATTTTTCTCGAACCTGCTTAAAGTGCTATTAAGTTAATATGAATACAGTAGTTAGGCGACAAAGTCCCGTTTAATTTCGTTTATAATTATGAATAAGAGAGTTAGAATTATCACGTCTATTATTAGAACTTATTGGTTTGCGTGAAATCAATCTAAACATTCTCAAAATGCTAATATAGAATAGAAATAGAAATAGAAAAATATTTATTTACATTCACTCACACACATTACAGTACAGGTACCTACAATTATTTGTAGGCAATATGAGTGAAGCAAATTGGTCACCACTCAGCATTTGCTGTAGAAGCTGAAGTAGCAACTACAGCGCTGGTTTTCAGTGATGCCGCAGTATGAAGCGCGTCACAGACACAGACCACAAACCAAAGAAAAAATAAAAATATACTTTTAACAAAACAAATACAAGTGACTCCAGTGCAAACTTAGTAAATATCCAATGCTACCATCTCGTTATAGCCTAAGTCGTTTCCCGATTCTATGAATGAACATGTTGATAAGTAGGTAACTTACTTTGAACTTCACACTTCCGCAACCCACTTCTTTAGACTCGGCCCACACGAGCTGCGAGAAATATTCGTAATGGTTGAAACCACTTACGCTCGACCTGCAAAAACTGCGGATGAAATACTAATCCTAGCATCCCCATAACAATGTTCTTGAAAAATCATTATTTTTACAATAAATAAATAAATATCCCTGGACATTCCACACGGCGTCATCTAGTCCCAAGCTAAGCAATTTAATGCTTGTGTTATGGTAACTAGATGACTGTGATATACTACAAAGATACATTTTTTTGTAAATACATACATAAATATACATAGAAAAACAACCAGACTCGGAACAAATATCTGCAGAACATTCACCCATAAAATATTATCGTATAATATTCTTAATGTTAATATTAATAATATAAATTGTATTTCAGGCAACTTTAGAATAGTACAGGGTAAAAACGAATTCTAAGGCCCAATAAAGAGCAAAACATATTTTTGTAAATTTCAAATGTTTCTTGCAGTGATTTTTTACATCGAACCTATTTAACGAGAAAAAGTCAGCCAAGCACAAGCCCAACAGCACTCAACCTGTTAACATTTTAATCGAACACACATAATCATCATCATATCAGAGCTGTAGCCTTATTATATTACCTGCTTACAATCTCTCATACTGTGCAAGTAAAATAAAAGCTTTTAAAAAGGAATACGTTTTAATCTGTAAAATTTCAATAATGTAAAATTAATAATATTTATATTATTATATAGACTTTATATTTATTTTATGTATATTTCTTTAAATTTGTGTTAAAATTTTCAATTATCATAAAAAACTGACTGGTAAAATATGGGTAAAATGCTACTTTTTTGTTGCATTCTACAGTTACAGTTGGATTTTATTTTTGATTTATAAAAAAAAATGTATGGCGGGAAAACAGCTATTCGATCTTCAGATGTTTTATTTAGTCAATTTTTGATGGTAAATTAAAAAAATGTATTTACTTACTCTCGAAACCGGGAGAGGACAGATTCGTTGATACTTAGCAGTTCCATGTACCAGACGTCAACCAACGCCGTCGCGGTCAATCCCGGGGAGTCCCCGTAAATGGTGGCTATGTTCTGTCCTACGAACCCATTATCTGCAAATCATGGTTTAAAAACTTGGTAAGATTTTAACAAATCGGCTACTTGTTGCACAAGATGTTTGACCACAGCGAGATTTTGACTAAGCATGTTGCAAAGGCAGATTGTATAAATTCACAACATTTTATTTGGTACTGATCATAAATCTATATAATAAATCAAATTTGTGGTAATTTTACATTAAAAAAATTAAAAAAAAAAAATTAAATTTCGGAATAATAAAATTTTACATACGTAAGTACCTATTTTATTATTCCGAAAAATCAACCCATAAAAAAATCACGCCGGCACTTTATGGTTCAATTACATTGATAATTTTCAAGATGAAATCATAACATCGACAAATGAATTGAAATAATGAAGTTAATTGAAAAGTCCGTTTACAGAACCGATGGGTTTATAGACATAGGTATTCATTTAATTAATGTACATTAACTCTAAGTAAACCAGCTGATTGATTTGTTCCGAATATTATCGTAACATTTTGTAACAATGACTCAATTTATAAAACTTCGTTATAATGCTCCTTGTAAAAATTTTGTAGGTAGGAATTCGAATCGGATGTTGCACCAAATCAATTATTTTTAGTATGACTACTATCTATAAATCGCTTAATAACGATCCTAAGATAGCTCAACTGGTTCTAACGTGTTGGTAAATAGGAAGTAGATTGGCTTTTGTAATAGAACAAAATGCAGGCTTGCCAGAGCCAGAGGTATATGGCCTGATGGTTTTTCAATGATTATACCTAACTAGCTGCGCCTTGCAGTGCTACCTGCGGTGAATAGTTCCCGTTCCCGTGGGAATACCGGGATCAAAAGTAGCCTATTTTTTTATCCAGGGTATAAACAATCCTCGTACCAAATTTCATTCAAAGCCGTCCAGCTGTTTGAGCGTGAAAGAGTAACAAACAAACATACATAAGTACTTATACACTTACACACACAAACTTTCACCTTTATAAAATTATATTAGTGTGATTATGAGTGACAAGAAAAAAACGCCTTTAGGCCTTGCAAAAATGAAAATTAGCTAGAAATACCTAATGTTGTTAGTTTCTGACTCGCCACACGGCTTTGCACGGGTGTGGTCTCTAAATAACATGCATGCTTTATACTTCTATAGTCATTTTGTCTATTGATGAAAATCACATTAAAATCCGTTGCGTAGTTCAAAAGTTCTAAGCGTTCAGTCAGCGGCTCGGCGATACGTGACCTTTTAACGAAGAGTCTAGACACACTTTGTATTTCGGACGATTAGTCAGTTTATTTGGGTTGTTTTATCGATACAAACTAAACGCGCAGTGACGGCGCGTTCGAAAATCGTGGTATGCCCTGAGATAAACACAATTGTAATATAAGTACTAGCTGCACCCCGCGGTGTTACCCACGGTAGTACCCGTTCCCGTGGGAATACCGGGATCAAAACTAGCATACTTATGTTATTCCCAGTCATAATCTATGTATATTGCAAGTTTCAGGTAAATCCGTTCGTAGTTTTCGTGTGAAAGAGTTACAAACATCCATCCATCCATCCATTCATACTTACTAACTTCCGCGTTTATTAATATTAGTAGGATAGTAGGACTAGCACAGAATACAGAGAGGGTAGGTACTTACTAGATACAAATAAAACTCACCCAGATCTCTACAAGAGTCTCTTATATCGGGCGAGCTGTATTGGACGCATTGGTTCGCCCACCGCTGAGCAAACAATTCCAGTTCGGTATTCCATTCCTGTTTTAGATATGATTCTTTAATTCATCATCTAGGTACCTATTGGGCCGTGGCTAAAAGTCAAGTTTTAACTCCACTTAAAAAATGTGTAAACAGTAAGTACCTACACAATTAACCCTGAATCGTTTAATGCTAAAACTTTGTTATTTTGTTTGATTCACACTCTGTGTGTACTAAAATTGTCATTTTTAAGTTACCAGTTGTGTCCCTCTGCTGTGCAATGACTTTTCCCGAAATGATCTACTAAAATACTTTAGAAATATACATGCGGGCCACGAGACGCCTTCTCATTTAGGTACCTACACTGAATCTAAAGTTGGAACTGTGCCCCTTGCAGCTTATTAACCTTAGTAAGCTGAACGAAAACGTTCTAAAACGAAACCTAATTGAGACGATCATTCTCGGTATTTTTATTCTTTGTTTTAACTGCATTATCATTAGTCATCGATGCACGCACTACAAAACCACGCTAATAACGCGTATTCAATCAGAGACGCTACGGCCTTGCTACGATGCGCCTACGACGTAGGTACTGGCTACGTCGTAGGCACGCCGTAGCAAAGCCGGAATACATTAAAAACTATTCCCAGGTGTGGTAGACATTATTCTTTCATATCTTAATGCATTTTAAGATCCTTTAAAGATTTTTGGCGTAGTCAGAGGTAGGTAGGTATGTCCAAATATGATTTGGTAATTACATGCCCACATTCATAAAATAGATTAGGTTAACTTAATTGGCCGCAACACAAAGCTAGGCAAAAGCTCTCCCGAATCTTTTTTCGCTCCCGTGTTATCACGATTGACCAATTCGCATGAATATTCGAAACCATTGATACCTAAATCCATCCAAAAATTACTTTGTCGTATTTTCACTGCATTTCGTAGGTAATGTCATTCCAAGCTGCCTCGGTTTAACATCGAATTATATCGTTGTCATCACAATATTATGTGATGGAAATGGCATAGGCACTCGCAAATAATCCTACAGCGTATACATACAGTATGCGAATCCATTTGCATATCCATTAAGCATTGCAAATTTTGGTACCTGTATTGGGATATACAGTGACACAAGGATGCCACATTCTCACAAAAAAAATTTGAAAATGTCCACCGAGGCGTGGCAATACAGTTTTAGGCATGTTTCGTACCATTACCTCCCTTATTTATAAAAAAAACTGTTTCCTCTGAAAAGATAGCCCTTTTAAATGATATCGGCATATTGTTACCAAGGACGATACATGGTGTTACGTTACATATTGCGCATCTACCTAAGATTTCGGTACGTTGGGACCACAAACTGTCCTATTAATTATTATTGATCGTGCTCGTGGCCGTATCGTGCTCTTACTTTCCGGCTTTCCTACCAATGGCAGCACGGGGAATATAAATAAAAAAATCGTTAATTCAGTAGGATCAGGATCACATTGAAATTTCTTAAAAACTTGGTCACCTAGAATCACCTAGCTTTTAAGAAATTTATATTTAAATATTATGATTCTACACTAGCTGTTCCAACACAACACTCTTGGAAATAATTAGGCAGCAAACATGTACATGGTAGTTCTCGTGCTTCTACCAATTGGAGTTATGAACATGATAATTTTCACCAGATTTTGAATGATATGTTTCTTACCAATTTCCTCATGTCAGCAGATGCAGGTAGAGATCTTAGCTCGCCAGCGGCAACTTTTGTTCGCCTGTTGTTCAGCTTATCAAGAATAGCTATCCTGTCTTCTTCACTTTTGATCGTTTTTTCAAAGTCTATACAATTTTTTGCTGGGTCATGTGACTAGAAAAAGTAATACCAAAATAAATAAAAGATAAAAACAGTTCTAAGTACCTACCTACTAGAAAGCAACATACTGTGGTATTTTCCTCAATCTCGAAACAAGAACTTAAAAAGTTTTTTGTTATGTTTATGGTAGGTACTTAGGTAGAGAGAATTAATGAATGGCATGGACGAGTAGGCTAAGAGACGAGACTGGATGAATGGCAGCCGTTTTATGAAACAAGAGAGTGTTCTACTTCGTCCATGGTAATACCTACTTACCTAGTATTTTCGATTAAAGGCTGAAACAAACTAACACTTTGGTAACGAAGCGGATTACCTACGCAAGAACGTAACATAAAGGTAGGTAACAATTTAGTTGAATACATTTCACTGAATTCATTGAGTTCACAAACGCCCTGAGTTCTGAGAATTCTTGTCGTAGTTCAGTTCCGACTTATCGCGGTAGGTACCTACTTACATCCAGTACTTACTTACTATCCTGACCTATTAAGTACCTACCTACACTTTGGTCTGTGACAGGATTTTATGACTTTGTTAATAAGTAATTAAGAATTCTTTATAATGTTATTTATTTTATTTTTGTTCTTGGGTATTTCATTAGAATTGCATGCAACATAATGTCATAAGTATTCACTCATAGGATAACGAATCTAGTAAGTATAATTAGACTTAGAATTTTACATTTTATCTTGCATTAATTGTAATCTATTTTGTGAATTTTATAATTAAAAATTAATCCGGGGCAAAATCTCTCGATAACAGAGCCCAGTTGCTATTGCCACAAGCGGTCATCCATCCTTTATTGTGACTGCTCAGCACGTCGCATAACTTCAACGCTTATAGATCTATAGAACGTCTAACTAAGCTACGCCACGAGCGCTAAAGAAGATAGATAGGCACTTGTCAACACCGCACCAACAGTAGATAACGTAGGTACCTAATTATGAGATCTTTCTAAAACCAGGTTCTTTTCTTTCAAAGTGTTCACTCACCGGAAACTTACAGAGCGTGTGTTGTTTGGTATTTCTGCATACGTTAGAATCACAATAGTTCTTCGCACTACATTTTAAACCACATAACACGGCGATTATTACAACAGGGAGTATAGTTTGCATTGTTGCTGATGGTGACGATATCCCTCATATTATGCAAGTTTATTTAAACGATTTTGAAGAGTTACTGAAAATTAAGATTGAGACAATGTCATCAAAATAATCTAGTTGGTTCATGTCCACGATCCACAGACTCTACTTACATTAAATGTGTAGGTAAGTGATGATCAATGATTATTAGCTACCTAGCATAGATGCCTATTTAGCAGTCATGTTTTTTTCACGTCTGTTTTACCGTTTTACCTACCGATTATTTCGTAAATAGTGGACCGATTTTGATTTTTTTTTGCTTGAAAGAGTTACACCCCCAAGGTTCCCAAAAAATTGAGAATCTGATGAGCATCTTCCGAAGAACAAAAAATATTTCTAGGACATTGAAGTCGTTTTAATTTTTTTTTTAATTTTGCCACACGTGTAGGAATTATATTAGGTACCTACTTAAGTACCTAGGTACGTTTTGACCTTGTGTTCATTCATACATTGAAGGTACTTACCTACTTAGTATACCTAACTACTAAGTAGAATTAGTAGGCCTAACCTACCTACTTACCTACCTAATTATATATTTATTTCTTTCTGATTCTCAAGATGCGGTAGGTAATCCAAAATAGTCCAAAATCGTCTTAGGTAATACATACCACATTATATTTGTATGTGTAAAGTTTTCAGACAAGGTGTTATCTCCGCTACTATTACGAGTTATTACTTGAAAAATCTTCGCGTATTGCCATCTAGGGGTGAGTGGCGCTAAAAACGAAAATTATGGTCCTAAGTTGTGAAATATAAAAGCTCGTGATATTTCCAAAAGATGGCGCCATTGCCAATCGCAAAGTGTGAAATGAAACGTAACGATTGGCATGGCATGAAATGCCAATGTCAATGTCATACTCAACGATGTTATCAACTGATTGATTTGATAACGCTTGACATTTGTTCGAAGTGAAACAAATAAAAATAAAATACTTTGTTTTTCTTCATGTGATGTAGCGCCGTGCGCCGCGTTTCGCCGCGAGATAACCTTTGATACACTTAATTAGAATCACTACAGTACCGATTTAGTCGAAACTTGTTACAAAACTTACAGCGCCAAGCATCTATTTAGCTACTATACCTACCGTAAATAAACGAAACGATCAAAAACGTGCCCAAGCCCAGTACAATGAGTCGTAACTTGCGAGCACTTATTGGACCTTCTATTCTAAATGCAGACTTGTCTAAACTGCACGAAGAATCTCAAAAATTACTTGATAATGGTGCTGATTATCTACATTTAGATGTAATGGATGGTCAATTTGTGCCCAACTTGACTTTTGGACACCCAGTGGTAAAGTGCCTCCGGTCAAAGATAAAAGATGCATTTTTCGAGACACACATGATGGTTTCTAAGCCAGAACAGGTTTGTATTCATTAATTAGTTTGTAAGTAAATAAAATTACCTAACAATATACCTATAATACATCACACTTACTCAGGGTCAGACTGGTCAAATAGTCAAGGTGGTGTTTGCCAGTCGGCCCTTCCTAGAGGGGGTAAATAGGGTATGGCAATGCCTAATTATTTTATCTACCTTTATCCACACACAGGCCCTAGGTCATGTGTCACCTGGGCCCTTCCAGCTCAGTACTTTCTGTCAATATTTTATGCATGTATCTATTTTCAGTGGATAGCCCCAATGGCAGAAGCTGGTGTTAATCAATACACATTTCACATTGAACCTGTGACAAATGTTGAAGAAGTCTGCAGAAAAATCAAAGAACATGGCATGAATGTAAATATTATTGTTTTTGTATATAGCTTCCTAACTTAGTGTGAGCTAACTTAGATGTGAATTTACATCAATGTTAGAAATATTTCTTACTGATATCACAGATAAAATAATACTAGTGATATTGACATCTTTATGTTACAGGTAGGAGTAGCAATAAAGCCTGGGACTCCAGTTTCAGAGGTGGTAAAATATATTGATTTATCAGACATGGTTCTCATCATGACTGTGGAACCGGGTTTTGGTGGGCAGAAGTTTATGGAAGATCAGATGACCAAGGTCAAGTACCTTCGGGAGAATTACCCTGAGCTCAATATTGAGGTGGATGGTGGAGTTGGACCAGCCACTATTGCTTGCTGCGCTAATGTAAGTTTTATTTTATTTATTTACATTTAATGTTATAGAAAATCTTGAATAACAAGAATCAGGATTATCCTGTCATTTACTTAGAACTCACTTGCTCAGTATGTATGATTTATGATAAAAGTGTATTACCTTTTTAATTTTTTCATTGGGTATATCTGCATTTCTTAAAATGTTTATTCATTTTATTCATCTGTTCATTTATTTCAGGCTGGTGCCAATATGATAGTGTCTGGAACAGCGATAATTGGATCAGCTGACCAAGCAGCTACCATCAAACTACTCCGTAATACAGTTCAAGATGCTATCAGTGGGATAAACAAACTTTAGTATAATCTTAAAATGACTATTTAGATAAATAAGGGTAATCATAATCATTTAGACAAGGGGTCCAAATAAGTGTTAAGTTTTTCTTATCTTTAATTTGTCTTCTTATAAAGAAGAAACTTAAGTAGTCTTAAATAAAAATAACTTTAATGTGCTTCCATAGTAATCGAATTGGAAATCTACAAAATAAAAACTTGATATTTCTAAACATACTTTTAATCAAACCTGCTTAGATCTAGCTTAGGTTCTATCGGAATATCAACTGCTTTTGATGCAGGGAATAAAGAACTGCTTGCGAGTCCTGTCTCTTTAAAAACCATTGGTTCATTATTAGCTTTTAACTTGCTCCTTAGTCCTGTCAAAGCTACAATAATAGCCTCTTCAGTTCTGATGGTCCGTGAGCCCTGGTTTGGGAGAACATTTAGATATTGATTGAAGAGGAGGCTTGCATCGTCCACTTGTAGCGCCTCATCACTTTCTAAGGCACTCTCAATTCCATGCAGACCACCGAATACAATCAGTGCGTGGCTGTAGGCCAACTCTTTGTTTGGGAGTTCATCAATAGATGTGCCTCTGTCAGATGTGCCTATTGTTAAGTCATAACTGAAAATAAATATACATTTGATTAAATAGATACAAATAAAGTATGGCAGCACCACATTGATAAAAGTATGAGATTTAAATGATAGGAAACCTACCCATCTTTGTACGGGCTTTGTGTAAACACCTGACTTAAGTTGTTAGCTACCCGCACAGTGTATCCCCAATACACACCAGTCTCGGCTCTAGGTGTTGTGAGACTGACAATCTTCCCCTTCATCTTTTTACCCCCTTCAAAAGCAGGCAGCATTCTCACTGTGACCCGGATGCCGGGATTAAGCAGTTTATCTGTAGAGACATCTTGAAGCAAACCCACATTCACTTGCGATCCTTTCCCAGGTTTCACCTTCTTGTTCATTGTTATACCTTCACTGGAAAAATAACAAATAGTTACAGAAAGTATATTTTTTAAGCTTTTTTAGATTCAGCAAGATTAATAGGCAGTTCTCTAAGTCAAAAATTAAATAAAACTAACCGAAATTTAAAATCATTTGACTGTCTCAAATGGTGTGGTGCATCCAATGGATTGAGAAGGCCAGCAAACTCAAGGTCTTTATGAATAGGAAAAAAATGTTTCCTCAAGTACTGTGGACACTCCAGATATTGCAGAATTCGAGCTAACTGCACACAGCTTCTTCGAGCTACCCTTGAACCATCTGCTTCGTCCATTTTAGCTTTTTTTGTGTCTATTTTATCACCAACATCGTCGTAAACTATAACTTCATCGACACAGAAGACGCACGCCGCTCGCGCTATTTGACCAGCTAGATAAGTGCGAAGTTCCGCCGATTGAGCATTCTCAAGAATGGACCCCGGCACAGCTATACTGATAGTAGATATCTCTGCATACTTTTTCTCTCTTGCAATCTCCTCTTGATTTTTTTCTTCGCCCTCTTGCTCAAGGGCCTCCCGTTTCTCTCGTTTGACGATCTTCTCCTCATTTCGCTGGCGCTTCAACGTTTTCCTTTCTTGGTTTATTTCTCGCCAGCTCTTACCAACTGGCTTAGGTGCTGGCTGAGACATTATCTAGACAAAAAATCTATTTCACGAAGTTTACTAAGAACCAGCTCAACTGCTCAAGACTAAATACATAATTTGAAAATACAGAGAAATACCACCACTTCAAGAAGAAATCAAACAAATTAAATTAATTTACGTAGTACGCTATCCATGTGGTTATGACAATGACATACATAATGAAATGAATGAATGAAATGAAATTTTTATTATATCTTCTTCTTCTTTATTTTGGCTTCGCCGGCTTTTGCCACGCATTTAGCCACTACCATGTCAAAATAATTCAAGTTATTAAAGTCAAGTCAAAGTCATGCATGTCATAGTCAACGTCAGTAAAGACAGTGAACCAAATCCAAATTTACAATACAATAAAATACAATACAAATACAAAGTAAAGTACCTAATTTATCAAACTTTTTTCGGCACTTCTCATCTTCTATCTGTATTCTGTGCTTCTACTTCTTGTTTTGTAGTTTTCTACTTTGCAAACTACTTTGTTCCTTCCTGTTGGATCGCTTTTCAGTGAGTAGGTATTGATATTTATTTATAGGTATGTTCAATAGATCTTGAAAAAATATTAGTTAGGAATACACTTGTTGCAATATAGAAAGCATCGTACTGCAAGAATTATTATATAGTTTAGCAGACAACTATAAATTTGATTACTTATCTAGAAATACCTAATGTATTACTGAGTGACCTACTGTTTTGTCCTGCTTCTCACGTGTACCTACGTACCTAACCGGTTTTTATTTTAGGTTAGATCAGTGATGTGAAGAAGGGACCTTCTCACTGTAAGTAAGTGCTCTCTGCACTGCACTATACATGCTCTTTGCTCTCTGCACGCTCATTTTGTATAACTACTTATTTTCATTAGGTAAATAAAAGCGGTACATAAGTACCTATGTAGTACATTATAATAATAGACAATAGTTTCCAGACCTTTTTCCAGTTCAGACAAAGGTAAATGATGATAACTACCTACTTATTTATTATATATGAATTGCCAAATGTGCTAACACCATCAACTCTTCAGCAATAATAAACAACAGAATAGATTAAGTAAAATAAGTCACACATGATCATATTACTTATGTCATTTAATTTTACATGCATGACTGCTTTGTTTCACTCCTTTATATTAAGTTGAGCCACCCATATTAATTATAATGTGGAACATACCATTTTTAGTAAAGTTACAAACTAAAGACTCCTTTTATGGTTCACTACTTGTAAAATTCGAAACGACTAGGTAGGTATTAAAAAAAAAAAAACACAAGTGTTACTAAACACAATTTGTTTGTCAGATCCTCAAAAATGAGAAGATCAGATTTTAAAGTTAGTTCAATTATTTTAATATGTAGGTACGTACATAGGTATTAATAAACCTACAAAATAGGCAGTTAATTGATAATCCATTTAAAATTATTCTTGAGTTCAGCCATTTACAATTTGCTGAATCTAAAAGCGTAAAATATTGATAAGGCCTTCAGCAATAATATGTTTATATTTACGTAAAACGAATTGTTGTTATGTGCTTGCAACTGATAAACAATTTTCATCACAATATTGACGCAAACTTATGAATAGGGTAGGCAACCAATAAAATACTAATATTTAAAGCAGATAAAGATTGTAAATATGGGACATGTATAGAAGAGTAATCTCTGTACTAACTTGTCATAATTCTTAATTTTTTTACCTTTTAAAAATGACATTGTTCCAGCATGTACTTTATAATCACCTAGTAACGGGCTTGCAAGTAATTCATTAATTCAGGTTTTTCTGCAGCTAATATTCTACAAACAGTGACTTAAATCAAAGATAAACAGCTTACAGCATCTCTTGCTTGCAGTTTGATATGAGGTGTAACTTACCTTAATTCATATTCATTTATTGCTTCAAGTTGGTACATAATGGTCTTAAAAATTAGGTTTGGCCGCAACAAGAGCCCCGTTGGGAAACCACAATGTTTGAGGAAATAGTAGTAGTATGTAACTACATACTAAAATAATCTTCATTTTACCTAACTTATTTTAATAACAATAATGCAATTACTTAAAATTATTTTCTTAAACCATTCTTAAACAAGTGAAGATCCATAGTTTCTGCCTACCCTCATGAGAAAGAGGCGTGATTTTATAATGGTATAATAATTTTGTATTTTTAATTATTTTAGTAATTAAATTTGATAAATTTTAAAGTTAATTTGGGGAAAAGTATTCCTGGTGGAAAATAGTATTTAGGCTAACTGGACCTTTCTTGCTCAAAAATCTGGAACTACAATAATTTTTTTATTCAAAATAGACCAATGGTTTCCTAAAAACAAAATCAAATAAAAATTGTGTATAAGCGACAACCCTAGCATACAGTAAACAAGATGATTGTTATCAGGAACCCCTGCAAAAGGTCAAGTGATTGCTTGTTGACCACTTATTGTCATCAGTTCAAGAACATACACCAAAAGAATCGGACATGGCTGCCAATGGTAAATTAGGTAAGGATTTGTTGATCTTTATTGAAAAAAATTCACGATTCGAAACGCCCATTGATTGGACTTGTCTTGATAAGAAACCCAATGACACTACGCGGATAGATCGCTGTTGTTGATTCTACAGCATAATGTCTGCCTCAGAAATGGCTTTCCATTTGCTGTCTTATAAAAAGAGGCACTATTTACCTATCCCATAGAACATTAGCACCATTTATTTAGTTATGGAAATAATTTGCCTTCTGAAGTGCCTCGAAAAGCGGTTGCTTTTCGTGATTATTAAGGTTAATATGTGTCAATGAACCTATTTCATAGTATAATTTAAACGATTTTGCGGGACTTTATTACCTAGTTCCCGACACGTTTCGAGTACATTACTCGTGGTCACGGATAGACTGATTTGCGTTACCGTCGCTAATTGAAACGTCGGGAAATAATATAATATGATAATAATTTGATAAAGTTCCGTAAAATCGTTTTAGTTAAATACCTATGTTTAAAGACCTCGAAAGTTGATCCTCGTAGCGACATAGAAATAATAAACACTCTATTCCAGCTCTTCTCAGCGTCTCAGACAAGACCGGCCTCATACAACTGGCTAAGAGTTTATCTGAGACTGGTCTTCAGTTGATCGCGAGTGGAGGAACCGCGACTGCCTTGAGAAATGCCGGCCTTAACGTGCTCGATGTTTCGGACATCACAAAAGCCCCAGAAATGCTTGGAGGTAGAGTGAAGACTTTACATCCAGCTGTTCATGCTGGAATCTTGGCTAGGTAAGTAGACATCAGTACCCCATTGCGTATATAAGGAGGGATCCAGGAGTCTGGACAGTCTACCTGGCAGTGCTTTTGAGTTTTGATTTGAGCTAGAATATTGTATTGAAAGTACAGTAAACCTATAGAATCATGGATTAAAATGTCGTCCATGGTAGTAGTAATGAACTATCATGGTACAGATTCTTTACAACACCATCATCATCACATCCGAATTAGTCGATGGACATCTCACAATGTTTTTTTACATTCTAGACTGAGCGACTCTGACCAAGCCGATATGAGCCGTCAGAACTTCGATATGATCAGCGTAGTGGTCTGCAATCTTTACCCGTTCGTCCAGACGGTTTCCAAGCCCGGAGTCACCATAGCTGATGCTGTAGAGAACGTGGATATTGGAGGTGTGACTTTACTGAGAGCGGCGGCGAAGAATCACGATAGAGTGACCGTTGTTTGCGATCCTAGCGACTATGAGACGGTCGTTAAGGAGTTGAAGGTCAATAAGGATCGTCAGACGTCTTTGGAGACGAGGTAATATTCATGTTTTCTGTTTATGTAAAGTTTAAACCAAAATACAATATACTTACTATGGAGTTTGTGAGAGTAACTTAAAATACATTTTGTGTCTAGGTCTTTCCGAATGGATCAGACAGGTATAACTTTATCAAGTCAGTATCAGTAGTATCACTAGATTTGTTTACGTAACTCACCAAACTATTACTTACGCCCGGTTTTAATATTCAACTTACAAACTGCGATTATTGGCACGATGTATCGTTTTAAATTTTGGGAGTAAGGGTAGCGCGTATTCGCAATATCACCACAAAAGCCATTCCATATTGTGTGGCATGTCCAAGGATATTTATTTATACTAAATTAATGAAATAATGTTTTTACGTAATTTTTTTTAGGTATTCTTTTATTCGGCACGGATACAAAATACAACAAATTAAAGATCATAAAAATCGGTTCAGCCGTTCTTGAGTTATAAACGGCGTAACTAGTCCGACTTTGTTAAATATAAAATTGAGATACCTACCTTGCTATAATTTAGAATTTGTTAAAATGTAGAGTTGAGATAACTTGCTATAATTTATTTGACTTTTTCAGACAAAAACTTGCGCTAAAGGCGTTCACTCATACATCAGAGTATGACACGGCCATATCGGACTACTTCCGCAAACAATATTCCGCTGGCAAAGCGCAGCTTACGTTGAGATACGGTAAATACCTTAAATTGTTTCCTTTTTTTTATCACCTACATAGATGGCCGGAACTCCTATTCTATCTCTCTATCTCTATCTCTCTCTCTCTCTCTCTCTCTCTTTCTAGCTCAAGCTATGTAGAACTCCTATTCTATAATAATAAAAAACCTGTATTGTCAATGGGACTTTCGAGGCTTCGCATCCTAGCCTTGCATCAATGGATATTTTGTATAGTTACTATTAAATCTATCGATTTTGTGTAAAAAAATCATTTGCAAAACATTGTGAGCAAACCGCTAAGCTTTGTAACAGCTGCGATGACCTTAAAAGTCTTGACATAACAGATGTCATAAGTTATAGCCAATTCTCGATCCAGTCAGTGTTCAAGAGTGCAGAAAATTGCTCTCCTCTTACGAAGTTGAAGTAGGTTTAATAAATTCTTTAATTTTGCCACTTATTTTTAAACTCACAATAGAATGTCCTAGCTAGACTCTAGGACATTCTATTGTGGGTTTAAAAATAGAGTGTAAATTTAATAACACAGTGTAAAATAAATATGAATTTCAGGTATGAACCCGCACCAGAAACCAGCGCAAGTGTTCACGACCCGCGATCATCTTCCCCTAACTACACTCAACGGCTCGCCTGGTTACATCAACCTATGTGACGCATTAAACGCCTGGCAGTTGGTCAAGGAATTGAAGGAAGCATTGAATTTACCTGCTGCAGCTAGTTTCAAACATGTGTCGCCAGCTGGCGCTGCTGTCGGATTACCGCTAGATGAGACGGAGGTATAATTGCATCCTTCTCTTTTTCTCATAATAAGGTCCCACATCGGCGCTGCTAGTCGGATTACCGCTAGATGAGACGGAGGTATAATTGCATCCTTCTCTTTTTAAGGTCCCACGACACAATCACATAATCCAAACATCTCTGGGCAAAAAGAACTCAATATAAAAAATGATTTAATTTTTTTTAGTATATCGGCCATAATATTCAAATTTCAAGTATCTTATTATAATTGAGTCCATAGTGACACCCAGACGGACAGACTTGAGCTGAAGATCGACAAAACCATGCATAAAAAATCTTTCAACTTTAATCAATATTTTTGTAAATAATATTATAAATAAACACAACATTATTATTGAGATCAAGTCGCAAAAGTTTCAAAACCTTATATAGCTAACATTTTAAATATTTGTAAAAAGTATTGAAACACTTGCATTATTAAGGGAGGGTTCATATCTAACGGAACATGCGTCGCGTATTATCGGTCGCGTAACGCCAGAACAGACAAATGTATAGAAAAACACTTGACCGTTCAAACTCAACCGATGATACGTTAGTTAGAATAGACGCGACTGATGATACGCTCGGCGTATTTTACGTCAGATATGAACCTTCCCTTATTGTTGTATTAATTTACAGGCCCAAGTGTGTATGGTATCAGACTTACTGCCGCAACTGACTCCACTCGCCGCCGCGTACGCGCGCGCCCGCGGCGCAGATAGGATGAGCTCATTCGGAGACTTCGTGGCGCTATCTGATATCTGTGACGTCATCACAGCCAAGATCATATCGAGGGAAGTCTCCGATGGGATCATAGCGCCGGGTTACTCGGCGGAAGCGTTGGCAGTGCTTAAGAAGAAGAAGGGAGGGAATTATTGCGTACTCCAGGTTAGTTATGCCAGAAAATAAAGCCACACATGGATGTCTTGTAGAGAGTTTGAGAGGTATTGTGACGTCATCACAGCCAAGATCATATCGAGGGAGGTCTCCGATGGGATCATAGCGCCGGGATACTCGGCTGAAGCGTTGGCAGTGCTTAAGAAGAAGAAGGGAGGGAATTATTGCGTACTCCAGGTTAGTTATGCCAGAAAATAAAGCCACACATGGATGTCTTGTAGAGAGTTTAAGTAAGAGAGGTATTGTGACGTCATCGCCGCTAAGATTATGGTAAGTGTCCGAGTTGGCTGTTGGCAGTGCTTAGAAGAAAGGAGAGAGTTATTGCGTATGGCAGAAAGTCAAAGCCACACTGGCTATGGTTGTCTTGTAGTGAAGAGAGTTTGAGAGGTATTGTGACGTCATCATCGCTAAGATTATGGTTAAGTGTCCGATGAGGTTATAGCGCTACTCGGCTGAAGCGTTGGCGGTGCTTAAGAAAAAGGGAGAG
Organism: Xanthorhoe designata; assembly: GCA_963582015.1. NCBI lineage: Eukaryota > Metazoa > Arthropoda > Insecta > Lepidoptera > Geometridae > Xanthorhoe > Xanthorhoe designata. The sequence continues at coordinate 9,403,495 of OY757038.1, forward strand.
AATTATTATGTATTGCACGCTAGTAAACAAATGGTATAGAAAGTCAATGTTTAAGAAATTAGACTTGAAATATAGTGTGACGTCATCACCGTCAAAATCTTTCAAGAGAAGTGTCCAGGGAGGGAATTATTGTGTATTGCAGGTTAGTTTTTGCACAAGCTAGCTTAAGATATTAAGACTTTAGGTTGCAGCGAAGGGGTACACATTTACACACACACACACACACACAACTTTCACCTATAAAATATTAGTGTGATTTACATCAATAACTTTTCCAGATGGACCCTTCATACGAGCCAGACCTAATAGAACAGAAGACCATCTACGGCCTCACTTTAGAACAAAGAAGGAACGACGCTAAGATCACTCCGGACCTCTTCAAGAACATTGTGACTTCGAACAAGAATCTACCAGAGAGCGCAGTCAGAGATCTGATCGTAGCCACCATTGCGCTTAAGTATACGCAGAGTAACTCTGTTTGCTTCGCTAGGGATGGACAGGTAATACATCCTGCCACAGAATAAATCATAGAATAAGCATAGGACTTCGCGCAAACATTCATTTAAATAGCGACTTATTACGACACAAAGTGCGATCCAGTTCACACAAGCGCCTCGTGCCGAACGTCGAATCATGCTATCTCATTCTTATAAAGATCCATTATACCAAGGACAATATAGATAAAAGGACTGCTCATCCAATACTTCAAAACGTGATTCTAAATTAGTTATAAAAATGCATGATAGGTGTCGCTAGGAGTTTCCTTTCCATTAAATTGAATAAATTGGACATTCCTTACCACTTTTCAACCCTTACGCAAGATAGGTAAATAATAGTAAAGATTTATATCATTTATTAATACTGGTTGACATCACAAATACAACCAGCGGAAAAATTCGGAGTATATTCCAGAGCGATGTATATTCCTTTCTCAGTCACACAAAAACAAAGAAGAATAAATACATAGCGAATATATACACAGCGAGCGTGCCGCCGAAAGGGACAAAAAATGCAGTGAATCCATAGTTTCGTAGTACAACATTCGGAGCATCAAGTTTCCGGCCATACAAAAAAGCGGCACACGTTGGGGACAAAAGATATAACGCTTTGTCTCTTTTACTGGCATGAGTGTTGTACCTATATAATTCTCTGTTTTTTTTTGTGTGAATGAGAAAGGAATATACAGCGCTCTATTTATTGAAAAGCCGTGTTGGTCAAGTGGATTAGTACCTCGACTTTCGATCCGAAGGTCGTGGGTTCGAATCCGGCCGTGCATCAATGAACTTTTCGCATCGAAAAATTTATATGCACTTTAACACGAGCTTATAACGGTGAAGGAAAACATCGTGAGGAAACCAGTTAGCTCTCTAATAGCGTCGATGGGCTAGCAATCTGTCACGTATGGAAAGTTAACTTCTGCAAGAAGTGGGTATGTACCAAATATGGATTTGGACATACCTCTGACTACCCACTTAGACATCTTCGAAAAGATCTAAAAATTGCCTAATGATCTGAAAGAAATGTCTACCGCTCCCGGGATACAGTCGTGATCATTTTTTCATTTTTTCATTTTCTATTTCTTACTTTCTCTAAGTATACTATACTATAGTTTATTTATTATTTTATAGTGTTAAACCACACTTAGGTATTGGAAATTTCATTATAAATGAAAAATCTTACTAAAACGCTTGTATCTACGCAGGTTCGAATCCTGCCGGAGCCTTTAACTTTTAGTAAGATTTTTCATTTATAATGAAATTTCCTATACTATACTAGGTCTATGATTGCAGGTGATAGGCATCGGCGCGGGTCAACAGTCCCGCATCCACTGCACGCGGCTGGCTGGCGGGAAGGCGGCGCTGTGGTGGCTGCGTCGGCACCCGCGCGTCGCCCGCGCCGACCCCCGCCCGGCCGTCTCGCGCGCGCTCCTCTCCAACGCACTCGACAACTACGTCAACAACACAGTGGGTCAGTGCATTCTAGGAGGCGAAGCTTGCTCACCCCCGGTTCCTATATCCAACGTCCGGATGTCCGTAGGTCGGTCGTCATAGCAACGTTGTTTATTCAACACGTATGAGACTTTTTGACAGATAACAACGTTGCTATGACGACCGACCTACGGACATCCGTTAGTTGGATATAGGAACCCGGAATTAGACCTTGTCCAGAAAGGGCGAGTTCGCCACGAATCGTTGCGCGCGATTTTATTAGGTACTTCTTACCTACTGAGCGCCAATACATCGCGCGAATTCAAAATACGCGTCATAAATTCGTGAATTCGCCCCTTCGGGACTGTCATTCGAGTGTGGAAAAGTGCGAGCTGCCGCGCTCTCCATTACGCGCCCGGAAACCCGGAACATTAAGACGCGCGGCTATCGCACGCAATGGATACGCGGCTTTACCATCTGCTTTACGCTTTATGAAATAAACAAATTTTATTTAAGTATTTATTTTTGGTCTTGAGCATTGAGATGTATTTTATAGCCACAATCAGACAAATAAAATGTAAACGCCAAAACTCGGCGCACGCTACGTACTGCGCAGTTTTTCTTTTTTGCGTACAAGCGACAATGAACATTAAAACAACGTTAACGTCTACATTCAAATGTCATTGTAGAACATTGAATTTGCACGCACATTTTTTTAGTGTTGTCAGCTATTAGATTGTGACTCTTTAATACAATTACATCTCAATGGTCTTGAGGCATACATTCCTAGTTTCAGCCAAACCAGGTCAGTTTTTGCATGAAAGAGTAAACATCCATAGATCTATACAAACTTTCGCTTTTATAATATTAGAGGGATTAATCTAATAGAAATGTTGAACAGGTACCGATCTGCCTCTGAAAGACTTCAACGCTATCTTCAATGAGCCACCCGCGCTGCTGACGGACGCGGAGCGCGAGGCCTGGCTGAAGACCATGGACAAGGTGGCCCTCGCTTCTGACGCATTCTTCCCCTTCAGAGATAACATCGACAGAGCTAAGCAGGTATGGCTAAAAGTCACTAATTCATTCACTTAGACCTCCATTTAATCATCCTAAAAGCTCTGGGAGTATGAAGAGCAATTTATACTATTAACAGCAAAGCTAAAGGCTATTGGAATAGTATTTGTTTGTTTCCTATAACTAAATGCTAATAAAAATGAAAATCCTTATTAAAATTTTCGATTCTAACGGGATTTTAAATTGTATTTATTCATACCCTTCGAGCCGGTGTGCCTTAACCAACTTACCTAATGGCGTCAGACACCCTATGACTTCGCGTCGATCTGCGCGAATATTGAACTGTCAGTTGAAACACTAGCCACAGTAGCCACAAAGTGAAGTGAGATTAAAACTGGTTATTTTATTAAGATAATTTTTTTCCAGTGTGGAGTAGAATACATTGGAAGCCCAGCAGGATCGAACAACGATCAAGAAGTGATTGACGCATGCAACGAACACAAGATCACGTTGGCTCACACTAACTTACGACTTTTCCACCATTGAGAGTCTCAAAAGCTTTATTTTTAAGAATATACAGCAATATCTATAATAATATTCCTACATTAAGTAAAATATATACAAGATAGTATAATATAGAGAGATGCGGTAATCTCCGAAATTATATATTAAACTACAAAAAATATTTCATAAAATAGCTGTAGGCTTGTGTCACAGGCTATGTTGATCCTATTTAAATTTGTTCATAGATGAATAATTGATCAATCATTCCTATTTTATTTATACTGATTATAATATGTCAGCATGCTGTTTTTTTTTAGAGAATCTTTATTTTTGGAATCGCTGTTGGCTTTATAATATCAAAATTTTGTTTTTTTTTCCTAATTATTGTTGATTATAAAATTTATGTTCTTTTGTTAAAAGTTTTTTTTAAAGACACATTATTTTTGTATTGTAAAACAGTTTGATTTTTTTTTGCAAATGCAAAAAGAATCCTGTTTTCTGAATTCTGAATTTTAGTCTTAAGCCATTATAATAGCCGTATTATATGATATTAAGTAATAAATGGATTTAATCTTGAAATTTTATTTCAAACTTGCAAGATTACTTAGGTACCCCTTTGCTATTAAATTTGCTATAAAAATTTACACCCAACCCAGATTTTTATACATAGTGGAATTTTATTTTTCTTTGCAAAATGCAACAATTTAACATGTCTGAAAATAAACAACAAGACATTTTTTCTTAACAAAAATCTGCTGGCTGAGCTAACTTGTTACAAAATACAAGGTCCTTTAAGTTTAGTTAGTTATAGTCCGCGCCACGTAGAAAGAGCGCTGGAAAAAAGTGGAGGGGGTATGTTTGCGCATGGCTACACTCGCGCACGAAAGTACTAATCCTATTGTAGCCGGGCGGCCGGCTCGCGCAGGCTAGTACCTATACACCGTTTTAACACCCTGTTATAGACTAATTTTGTCAGATCAACTGTTGACAATAAATATTATGTGTGTAGGTAATAAATATTTTACTCATTTCAACATTTATGTCACTGTCTTTCATGAATAAAATAAATAAATTACTCAGATGAATATCATTATTGGAATTATTATTAAAAACATGTTTAAGTCAGTGTTCATTGTTAAATTTAATTAAGTAAGTAAGTACCTACAAAATTCAGGTATTGTTGATACATTGTTTTATTATAATTAACAGCATTTTTAGCAGCCTCTCTTCATAAAACTATGTATCTACGTCATAAATCATTTTTCTGATTTTTCTATGTAAAACCATTTCGTAAGCGAAAACTTTTGTACGCGATGATATTTTGAGAACGAATTTGACGTAGTGACAGCGCGGGAAGCTAAGGACTGCAGCTGACGAACCAATAGCACGCGCCGAATCAATGGTATGAATTTGGGTATGAAGTGCGCTGCGTTACCCCTTCACCCCGCGCCGCAGTCCACACCACCAATCGGACCTATAAATCGACTACTGCGCAGCTTGTCAGCCAGCGCTCTTTTTACGTGGCGCGACCTATACTACCTAATATGTATGTACCTATATTCCTACTTACTTATGTAGTGTGCCTGTGCGGTATAATACCGCACAGGCACACTACTTAAGTATTTGTATAATACACGGATTGATAAAGATATAGGTAGGTGCAGATCGGGGGTTTTTGTGACTCATCGTGAATGGTTCTTCCCCGCGAGTAATAGTGACGTCAGCGTCCTCCAAAGAAAAAAAAGGGTAACCAACTCTTAAAAACTCCTCCCAACATTACCATAAAAGTTATCAATAAGTACCTATGTCACAAGATTAAAAAAAATGCACTATATCTAGGTTTCTATCAAAACTAAAAATCAAAATTCTGAGAAACAAATTCAGTATAAGCCTCCAAAAACCTGCTTTTTGCATAAATTTTACCTGAACTTTGGCCGTTCAGAATGTACTCATAAATTGTAAAAGTAAAGAAAATATTGTGATAGAAACCTTGCAAATGTTATGGAGATTCTAAATGACAAGCATTTATTTTACAAACTTATAAGGCTTACCTACTAAAAAACACGTATTTCCTGGAACACTTTTTATGAAATTTCCGCACACTATTTTTCGAGTGAGCGAGTGAGCGGCGAAAGTACCAACCATGGATGTGTTTTCCTTCTTCTGTGGTACCAACTGAATGCCGAGCTCTGATGCGTTATCTCTCTCTTTTCGCTTTGCTTCTTCTTCTAGCATTGCGCTGGATGAAACAACAAGCTTTTCAGCCATGCTCGCGTCGATGATAGACGCGCCGGGAAGGGTCACCTTAATAGATAAATTGAGTACCTACCTATAAATGAATTGGTTTTGCTAAGTGTCATTCAAAAATTGTTGAATGGGTAAACTAGTGTAGGGAAAACTCTTAGCCGAGACGGCAACATAAACCATTCCCGTGTCTAGAATGACATTTCCAATAAATCGCCGCCAATCGCCATCAAGTATTTCCACCTATCATTGCGCTTCATTTTGTTTTGATTTAACAGCAACTAAAGTTTGGTTGGAGGATTGGATTTTGTTTGACATTTGTCGCAAAAAGTCTTCCGGGCGGGAGCGCAGAGCCAGTCTGGCGAATGTACCTGTCAAAAAGACGATATATGAAACGCCCCGGAGTTTTAATGGCTGCTACAACCACAGAACATATATACTCTGACGAGGCTACAACCCGTTCGAATAACGAAGAGCACTGACAACTCTGTAGAGCTATACTAAAATAGGACACTCCGACATAGACGGATTATAGTAAGAATGAACGAACGAGCGTAAGAACGAAGAAGAAGAAGAAGTACACCATCATCCATCATTAGTCTGTGGCTACATCAAGGAAGATGTCTTTTCTCTATGGGCTACATTCTACATTCTCTTTGATCTGTCCACTGTCTGTGGTGTCATGTCAGTCAATTCACTTCACGAAGTCTTTCGAATTTTAGTTTGTTGACAATTTGACAATTATTTATTTGTTACAGAAAATTTAATCTAAGGCGTGAAATCATAAATAAAGATACGTGTAAAACATTGTTATTCAATAGTTTTCTGTAGTGTAATAGTGTGTTTATGTAATATGAGTAAAATCAATGTGAAATTTGCAATATGAAAACATGCCGCGAAGGAGTGCAAAAACGCATTTTTATGGCTCAATTTCCTCTATATATAGATCGGTAAGCAATTTTATGCTATTTATTTCCAAAATTTGGTAAAATAATGATACAATTCGTTAAAGTTTTTGCAAGAAAATTTTCTCATACCGTATGTAGGTAAAAAATAGTGCTTGACTATCAACCTAGATTTATCGATATCGATAGTTTGTTTTACGAAACTGGAATGGTTAATTTGTTTGTTTGCTATGTTTATAAAGTTTTATTTTGTTTGGATTACCATAATTTATATGTAACTTAGACATTATTTTATACCTATTAGGTTTTTAATTGAATCATGTTAGGTACCTACATTTTTAGGAGTAAACATGGATGTCATGTCACTACTTGGATGGGTGATCGCAAGTGGCACTATTACCATTATGTTTAGGTATAATATATTTTATATTTTTTATTGTATAATAATACAACAATATTTGTTGCAGACAACCTACCAGAAAATCGAAGCAGCATGACGAAGCATAAACAAAAGCTTGATGATCTTCGTCACTATATGAAAGTACCTGGATGGCAAACATTACCTACATGAAAACACGGATATAAACGTCATTTTCTAAAAATTAATCCTAGCTAGATCGATTTATTGCCCCCAAAACACCCTATGTAGATGTTCAAATAAATGTATACTTACTTAAATTAATTATTAATTCTTTTATTTATGAAAGAAATACCTACAAATAATTTAATGGAATCCAAAAATCCTAGCTACTGCTGATAGGTATCGATATCGATAAATTTTCGATAGTCACTAGGTACAACCCTAGATACTGCCAACATAGAGAATGTAACATTTTTATATTCTCTATGTTGGCCAACATAGAGAATGTAACATTTTTATATTCTCTATGTTGGAAGTATGTCGTGGTCAATATGTTCTGTGGTCGTGGTTTGGTTTTGTTACGTTGGTCTTATTGTTCACTGGGTGATTAATACATCGTCTAGGGTTCGATTTGTTTGTATGGCACTTCCGTCTCTTACTATTACATGCTCTTTGGCAGAGCGGATGTTCAATGTTGCTGCGTTGCTGCATGCAATTTTTGCAAAACTTATTTACGACACTCGACACTACAAAATTATTCTGATTTCTGTGTTATTTTATGTAAAGTGAACTGTGTAAACCGGCATAAAACAATTATGCGCAGTGACTTCTGTTTGTAGAATATTGATTATCAAATAAATAATGTCTTCATCAAGTGCAAGTGATCGTGATAATCTGAGCGAATGCTCAAACTCTCCTATTTCGTTCCCATTGAGAGACTCTCCCTACAGCTCCCCTTCGCAGCAGGTGCCTCAACTAACTAACAATTTGACGGGACTTACATGCTCCGAGAAAAGCTTTCATTTTAACAATGGTAAGAACAAAAACTTGAGATAAAAATAAATAAGTGGGTAAAAATTCCATAATGTGTATCCCAAAGATTTAAATGCTTTTAAATGTGAATCCTTAGATAAAATATGCCACAGTAGTTCTATTTTATAAGCTGGTTTTAGGCTTTCATGCCTACTGATATTATCAAAATAGATAGTGAACAATCACACTTCTTGTGCTGTGCAGTTTTCTTATCTAATTATGAAGCAAACAACATAGATGACCTCAAATAACATCTAGTTATGTTTGAATTTTTATTTTTTTGGTTTAGCAAATTTTTATAACCAGAAAAGGATAACCAGAAAAACAGTAAATGCAGATAATAAAGCAATTAATAGCGCTTGAAAAAAATGTAGCTCAAAGCGGCCATTGGCCATTGTCACATATTAAAAGAAGCTTCCAAAGAGCATGGAAGCTTCTAACAATATAATATACTTAACCGAAAGTTGACTTCTTTACCCTTCTGGACCTTTGACAATCTTTCCTTCTTCTGAGTTCTGGACCCATCATTCAATTCAAGACTTGACAGCTAGTTAGTTACTCTGTCAAAGTCAAAGTGTTTACGTACTATAGGTTTAAAATTATCTCTGCGATTGGTAAGTTACCTTTTCCGACTTCAATAAAAAGGACATTATCAATTTGACTGTATTTTTGTTATGTTTGTTATTGCAGAACTTTTTATTGGGTGAACAGATTTTGTATAAAAATTTTACTGTCAAGACATTTTTTAAAGGATTAATTTATTTTAAATTCTTATTATCAGAACTCTTTAGTTTACTTCATTATGGTAACTGACCTTTGAACCTGTAACAAGTAAAAAGACTAGTAATTTTTTCTTTTTATTTCAGACCAGCCTCAGCTCCACATTATTGTTCAGCCACAGAACCACTTCCGGTTTCGTTATGTCAGCGAAATGGTTGGGACGCACGGCTGTCTTTTGGGCAAGCCACATCCTTCTAGTAAAAACAAAACTCATCCTACTGTTGAGGTAAGTACCTACCTAAATTATTTTTTTGAATAGTTTATGCTTTTTAATAAAAAGTATTGTTAGTACAATTTAGTAATATAGATTAAAAATTTTAAAGAATGCTTTGTCTTGTTACTCCTCTGTCAATGGCAACAGATTTAATGTCCATTTTAGTTAAAGTATGTTTACAATATGCAAGAGGGGTAATGTTTTCCAATAAGTTTGAAATACATTTACTTTTTTGTAGTTCACGGCTAGTTGTGAGCTTACGGCCACAGTACTCTCCCTCGGAGACGCCCGTGGGAGCTGGCTTGGGAATGGGATAATCGCGTAATGAAACCAACATTTAGTTACTTATGTATTAATTTTTAATTGTTTTGTTTTTAGTTTCGTAAAGGTGTAAGTTTTTTTAGTTGATGAACTACAATGGACGCGCGCTCATTCGGTGTCAGCTGGCTCAGTGTGATGCTGACGAGGACCATCCTCACCGTCTGCTGGAAGACGAACAGGACAGGGATGTGAGCTTCGACGTGCCTGAGAATAACAGCTACCAAGTCGGGTATGTGCTCCGTGTTTGATTATTTATTTAATTTTCGAAGAAGCCATAAAAAAATGTTTTTGTCGATTTCATTTTTGCAAAAAACTACGCATAGGTACTTTATTTTAGTTTTACTAAACTTTTTTAAATCAAGCACGTAAATCGGTACTTTTTTTTAGTTTTTCTAAACTATTTTTTTAAATCGGGCAGGTAAATCCTCTCATGACTTTTAGATAACTCTCACAGTCTCAAATTACCCCTCAGTAGCCAAGTAAAAAAAACTCGTCTGTAGATATGCATAGGTATACTTAGATTTGTAAATTATCCTCCACATAGGTATAGGGTTTAAGGAGATACTGCACCCGAAAACTCAAACGGAAAAACAAAACAATAAATTGGTTCTATTTCCAAACACCAAGGTGATTTATTTAATCGCAGTTCCTGAATGTAAACTGTCTTTGTTCAATTCTCACTAGTTCTTTTAAATGTGAAAGTCCATTTAATACGATATTTCTCGATATAAACATCCGCGAACAAAAATATCTAGGTTTCTGAATTTAAATTATAGATGTTAAGGCCTGAGTTTTATGGTAATCCGGTTGCTTGACGGACAATAAAGTATAAAGCATTCAAAGAATCAGTATCCTTCGAGACAACAATGAAACTGCATGGATTTTCCTTAAGGCTTCGGAGCTGTACGAGTGCCCCATACAAACGTAATACCATAACCATTTGAAATTTGTGCATATCTTCAGCATAGTATGGTATTATTCGTATTAGGATAGCATTTATCTAGGTCTCTGCCAAAAGCTTTTTTCAAAATACTTAGCTAAAGTGAAATTAAACCGAATCGCATTTTGCATATTTTTACATCATAGAAGACATGTTTTCTTTATATTTATTTAGTATTAAACACTAGAATATTTTAAGTTTCCTTCTGTTAGAAACATAGCTTATATGGTCTAGTAACAGAAAAACAACACTGTGTGAAGAATAAAAACAATTTTCAGTCATAATTTTTGGGACTACGGGAGACAACCAAATTTCTTGCAAAATTGCTATGACAACCAGTCTGGCGAATGTACTATTCAAACAGACGATATATGAAACGCCCCGGAGTTTTAATGGCTGCTACAACCACAGAACATATATACTCTGACGAGGCTTCAACCCGTTCGAATAACGAAGAGCACTGACAACTCTGTAGAGCTATACTAAAATAGGACACTCCGACATAGACGGATTATAGTAAGAATGAACGAACGAGCGTATGAACGAAGAAGAAGAAGAAGTACACCATCATCCATCATTAGTCTGTGGCTACATCAAGGAAGATGTATTTTCTCTATGGGCTACATTCTACATTCTCTTTGGTCTGTCCACTGTCTGTGGTGTCATGTCAATTCACGAAGTCTTTCGAATTTTAGTTTGTTGACAATTTGACAATTATTTATTGGTTACAGAAAATTTAATCTAAGGCGTGAAATCATAAATAAAGATACGTGTAAAACATTGTTATTCAATAGTTTTCTGTAGTGTAATAGTGTGTTTAAGTAATATGAGTAAAATCAATGTGAAATTTGCAAAAACATGCCGCGAAGGAGTGCAAAAACGCATTTTTATGGCTCAATTTCCTCTATATGTAGATCGGTAAGCAATTTTATGCCATTTATTTCCAAAATTTGGTAAAATAATGATACAATTCGTAAAAGTTTTTGCAAGAAAATTTTCTCATACCGTATGTAGGTAAACAATTATAGTGCTTGGCTATCAACCTAGATTTATCGATATCGATAGTTTGTTTTACGAAACTGGAATGATTAATTTGTTTGTTTGCTATGTTTATAAAGTTTTATTTTGTTTGGATTACCATAATTTATATGTAACTTAGATTTTATTTTATACCTATTAGGTTTTTAATTGAATCATGTACCTACATTTTTAGGAGTAGGTAAACATGGATGTCACTACTTGGATGGGTGATCGCAAGTGGCACTATTACCATTATGTTTAGGTATAATATATTTTATATTGTTTTATTGTATAATAATACAACAATATTTGTTGCAGACAACCTACCAGAAAATCGAAGCAGCATGACGAAGCATAAACAAAAGCTTGATGATCATCGTCACTATATGAAAGTACCTGGATGGCAAACATTACATGAAAACACGGATATAAACGTCATTTTCTAAAAATTAATCCTAGCAAGATCGATTTATCGCCCCCAAAACACCATATGTAGATGTTCAAATAAATGTATACTTACTTAAATTAATTATTAATTCTTTTATTTATGAAAAAAAAACCTACTAATAATTTAATGGAATCCAAAAATCCTAGCTACTGCTGATAGGTATCGATATCGATAAATTTTCGATAGTCACTAGGTACATCCCTAGATACTGCCAACATAGAGAATATAACATTTTTAAAAGACGCTGGCGTGACGACATAGATGCCTTCCATGAGGAGTGGTGGGAGGCGGCTGGTGATCGAAAGAAGTGGAAAGAGATGGGGGAGACCTTTGCCCAGCAGTGGGACACATTATAGGTTATTAAAAAAAAAAAAAAAATGTTGGCAGTATGTCGTGGTCAATATGTTCTGTGGTCGTGGTTTGGTTTTGTTACGTTGGTCTTATTGTTCACTGGGTGATTAATACATCGTCTAGTGTTCGTTTTGTTTGTATGGCACTTCCGTCTCTTACTATTACACGCTCTTTGGAACGCGCGGCGGATTGACTTTGCTGAGCCACGTCACCGAATTCTTAAACGTAATCTCAATGTGATGTCAGACTCGTCATACCAACTATTATTTATTCTGTGGTCATACTGTCTTCATGAATCATAGTATAATTTTATAGTTGCTCAATTAGTAAAAACAGTCTAGATTTATTATGCACTAGCTGCGCCCCGCGGTGAATAGTTCCCGTTCCCGTGGGAATACCGAGATCAAAATTAGCCTATTTAATCCAGGGTATAAGCAATCCTGGTACCAAGTTTCATTCAAATCCGTCTAGCTATTTGAGCGTGAAAGAGTAACAAACACACTTACATACTACATAATTACATACTTACACACAAACTTTCAACTTTATAATATTAGTTGTGATTTAATAAACCTGGCATGGACATAGGGTCAGTATTAACGAAAACAATAATAAATTATTCTATTACGATATGAGGGTGCTTAAAAAATCCTTATCTTTGCTTAGTGCGCAATATATTGAGTTTTGAGAGGAATCAATGACTCACTGTTTTACTAATAAAGTTTTATCTTCAACAGTTTTCCTGGCATGGGTATTATTCATACAGCCAAAAAAGATGTTCCTGGATTGCTATTCAAGAAGTTTTCTGAAAAATTGAAAGGACAGACTTACAATCTAAAAGAGGTTAGTAGAAAATATAAGGGGTACCCGCTGCTTCCCACGCGTGGGACCCGAATAAATTGATGTCCTTTTCCAAAGTCTGTATTTGTAGTAAACATTAAACACTATTCAGTGGTTTAGGTGTTAAAGTGCGACAGACAGACAGAATTACTTTCACATATTTATAATTATCAAATACTAGCTGCTCCCCGCGTCTTCCCACGTGTAATACCTGAAAAAATATAGCATACGTCCTTTTCGTAGATCTAGTCTATTTCTGTACCAAATTTCATCCGCCAGTTTTTCATAATGTGCGTCCACTGCAAACTATGCCAGCTAAGCTTACTTTTTCTCGAGCTAAGCTAAACAACTTACATACTATAACTGGCGGTGATCGGCTTTAAACTCATTCAGCTATTCGTCAGTGCCCATGCGCACATGTGATGTGGATGTTGCTTCCCTTTCCCTTTTATATTAGACTTTTTAGTTCTGGTTTCATAACAACAGTCGCATATGAGCGTCATTGACACTGAACGCGTTCAACCTAGAAAAACGTGAATCCATTGTTGTTTTCTATTTTTTGTGATTGATATCTTGGAATCGATAAAAAGCTGGTTTAATCGGTAGTTTGTTAATGTGACTCGTAAAAAACCCATCAATTAACTATCTGCAAATATGTCTAACGACTACGTGTTTGTTTAGTTTTTTAACGCGACATATCTTAACATTGTAAGTGTAATATTACAAATTAATCAGTAGGTAGTATTGATAAGCGCTTGTATAGACTTCTCGTATTACTGTGTTCAAATCAGTGGCTGTAGTTTGTAACATATCGTGACTACTAGTGCCTGCTAGCTTACATTACATAAATACATAGTGGTGTTATTAGCTTATCCATCTAAGTCTGCCTACAGATGCCTACTCAGTAGCAGGCTTCTACTGAGTGTAGTCACACTGTTTCTGATCACTTACCAGTCGAGCAAAGTGATTTTTTTAAACTTATAAATACCAATATTTTTAGTATTCATAAAGCAAAAGTTTCATATATATTTTCTTTAAACTAAAGTTCTGTGAATTAATCTTGTAATTTTTCGATCTCAGAATGCAAGCTGCGTAAGAGTTTTTGCTTTCTTATCGTTTTAGGCTCTAAACACATGTTTTTCCGCCATTCTTCCCACTTATTAGGTATTTTTTAATCATTCTCATGTCAGTGAACAGATTTTGTAGCATTTTTACTGGGTTACTCATACTCTCGCCGAACATGAACCCAGCGGCGCCACAGAATAACATCGCACGCTTTTTATTTAGTTATTTCAATGTAACATAAAATAACTAAATAAAAAGCGTCTATCTATTCTACTCTTCAAATCCCTAATGAAACCGCACAACGGAAACGTGTGTCATTTATTTAATTTGGGAAAACACAGTTAAATGGTATCAGCTGTGGCTAATATTCACATACCTACTATTAAAGAGTGCAAGCATCAGTACACGTTTAATCTTAGTAAGATAATTATGTCTAACAAGCTGAGCCCCGCGGTGTTACCCGCGGTGGTTCCCGTTCCCGTGGGAATACCGGGATCAAGAGTAGCCTATGTGTTTTCCCGGTCATAAGCTATGTATACTCCAAGTTTCAGCCAAATTCGTTTAGTAGTTTTCGCGTGAAAGAGTAACAAACATCCATCCATCCATACTTACAAACTTTCGCGTTTATAATATTAGTAGGAAGTATTTCTGATCTAAACTACCATTTGTCAGTTGCGTAAAAAAGTAGAAGAAATATGGATTCCTAAAAAGTTGTTATTCGAACCCATGCAACGCTTTAAATAACAGTGCTTTTTAAGTGGCGAGTCCATACTGTCCACTTAAAACGTTAGTGATGTTTTTGTGTCGAGACTGAGTTATGCCCTCTTTGTTTCTAGCTTCGAATGGAGTGCGATAATATGGCGAAGAAAATAAACTTGAACATAGTACGTTTAAAGTTCAGCGCGCACGATATTGCAACGGGCAAGGAAATCTGCAAGCCTGTTTTCTCGGAGCCAATTCACAACATGAGTAAGTTAGTTTTATCACTGATAAGATAATATAATACTATTAATAGTAGTGATAAATAAAACTACTATAATAGTAGTTTTATTTATCACTACTTGCGCCCCGCGGTAGTTCGCGTTCCCGTGGGAATACCGGGATCAAAAGTAGCCTAAGTGTTATTCCTGGTCATAATCTATGTATATTCCAAGTTTCAGCCAAATCCGTTCAGTAGTTTTCGCGTGAAAGAGTAACAAACATGCATCCATCCATACTTACAAAGTAACTTTCGCGTTTATAATATTAGTAGCAATAGTAGGATATCGTATTGAGTTATGTTACGTAATATGTAACGTTTTTGTTGCTATGTAATTGGAGAAGTAACTTTTGATCAATGAATTGTTCTTTTTCTCTCTTTTTATTTAGAATTCTTGATAATAGATCATGTTCCGTTAGTTTTTTCCGTTATTGTGATGATACTTTCTGTCATAAAAATATAATTTATTTTGTTTTAAGACAGCTATGTCGGGTTAACACTATTGTAAAAAACAACAAGCTTTACAAGCTAAGAAAGTATTTTTATGAGGAAGCCATTTTACCCAGATGTTGACACTTCCTAAGAACAATAGAATGTACCAGCTGTTATGAAAGTTATGGCCAATGACATTTATTTTAAAAGAATGATATTTTTTAGTGTTGTAATCGTAATTTTATAATCAGTTTTAATAATATATTCTTACAAAATATTTGAAATAATATTAACACAGTTGCAAAAAAATAAAAATAAATACCTACTTGAAATATTGTCACGTTTGTATTCCCAATGTGTGGTAAACACATTCTTTCCGATCATTTAGATCCTTAGAAGATGTCTATATAAGGGTAATCAGAGGTATGTCCAAATACATAATTAAATATAAATAATAAATATCCTTGGACATTCCACACAGCGTCATCTAGTCCCAAGCTAAGCAATTTAATGCTTGTGTTAATGGCAACCAGATGACTGATATAGATAAATTTTTTTGTAAATACATACATAGGTACATATTACATTTTTGATTGTTTGTTAGCAAAAAAAATGTGTTTAGTCAAAAAAATTGTAACAATAAATACGATTTCATTTTATTTTATTCTTTGTTTATATTTTTAAGGTGTTTAATAAAGAATTTTCATTCATTCATTAAATTCAGAGAGTGCCGCTACAAATGATTTGAAGATCTGCAGAATAAGCCAATGCAAGGGCCGGCCTAAAGGCGGAGAAGATATCTTCATGTTAGTTGAGAAAGTTAACAAAAGTAAGTGAATTTGCTATGTATAATGTCTAGTGTCTTAGGCGCGCTTCCGTCTGGCATTGGATCAGTTGAGCTACCTAAAGATCGTTTATAATGATCCTTAGGTGGCTAACTGGTCCTAATTGTATTTTGTACAGTTATGAAAATATGTAGTAGTTTAGTTTCTGTAAAAAATTACATCCTTGTTTATCTATTTACTAGCTGCGCTCCGCGGTGTTACCCGCGGTGAATAGTTCCCATTCCTGTGGGAATACCGGGGTCAAAAGTAACCTATGTGTTAATCCAGGATATAAGCTATCTTGGTACCAAATTTCATTCAAATCTGTCCAGCCGTTTGAGCGTGAAAGAGTAACAAACACACTTACATACTTACACACACACAAACTTTCACCTTTATAATATTAGTATTTATCTATTTATTTATAAAAAATACATTAAGTCAACAATTAATTCCGTTCAGCATTTGCATTTGACTCTTGGTATCCCAAAGCACACCTTATCTATCTAACTAGTTTTAGCGCTTAGTGCTAGTTCTAAGAATAAACTCGTTAGTTTTTGACAAACAAACGAAGCATTTATATTTGAGACCCCTCATAATAATATCACAGTTGACAGGTTTCAGGTTCGCTTAAGTGGGTGTTACATAACGTACACAAAAAATATTCAAGGACATTCGCGATACAGTATTTCAAAGAAAGAAGGAAGAAAGAAAAATCGTTTTCTTTACCAGCACTTTAGAACTTTAGCACTTTCTTTAGCAGCTCGTGGCGAAGCTTGCTAAGACGTTCTTGATAGATCGTTGAAGTTAAGCAACGTTCTGAGCGGTCACTACTTGGATGGGTGACCGCAAGTGGCATTATCAGCTGAGCGCTTCCGTGCTTCGGAGGGCACGTTAAATTGTCGGTCCCGGCTTTTAAAGTCGTTAAGCCATGACGGAGGCCTTTAGGCGGCCTAAAAACTCCGTCACCAGAGTTGGCCACTTGCTCATACGAACTTACTTACTTTACCAGCACTAATACAACATTATAAAATAAGCATTTGGATCACATCTTGTACATTATAATGCAGTATTTCTCAGCAAATCCCAAGGATCACTTCAGTTTCTTATGCGGGCACTACACATTGGAGTGTTGGAAGCTGTTGGTTCCAACACTCCAATGTGGGGGATCGATCTTGGACGGTTATTGAACACAAACGGAGCATTTGCCATTGGCTATTCTATTCGTAGCCAATGTTGGAACCAAGTTGCAGTCAATGTGTATCCGCATTACGTGCTAGGTGATTCTAATGCCTGTTCCAACATCATTACGTTACTAGACTTTATCATCCGCCATTTTGATTAATTAGTGTATTTTTCAACAGAAAACATAATGATTCGCTTCATCGAGCTCGACGAGAATGGCGAGGAGGCTTGGTCTGAGGCCGGTGCCTTCATGCAAACTGATGTCCACCATCAGTACGCGATTGTTTTCAGGTTCGCTAACTTTACACATCTTTTAGTATTAAGTTAGGACCTTCTTGATAGATCGTTGAAGTTAAGCAACGTTTTGCCCCTGGATTGTGTAACTTGTCTCGGATTGTATCTAAATTGTATCAAAGCAAATATCACAGTAAATTGCGAAAACAACTGTCAAATATGACAGTAATTAAGTAAGTAACTTACTAATTTACTTAATGGTATAATCTGACAGTTATTTTCGCGATTTATTTTTGATTTGAAAACAACTGTCAAATATGACAGTAATTAAGTAAGTTACTTACTAATTTACTTAATCAGCCTATAATCTGACAGTTATTTTCGCGATTTACTGTGATTTTTGCTTTGATACAACTTGGATACAATCCGAAACAAGGAGCTTGAAAATCAAGGGGAGCAGGGGTTTTTCATTGATTTCAAAAATTTTATTCATTATTTTTATCACCATTTTCTTGAACTTGTGTATAATTTTTTATTGAACTTGTGTATAAAACTTGATACCTTTCAGAACACCGCCCTACAGAGATCCGCAGACGCCCGTAGATGTGAAGGTCTACATAGAGTTAGCGCGACCGTCAGACGGCCGCACGAGCGAGCGGAAAGAATTCACGTACAAAGCTGATCAGGTTTACAAGCAGATGAAGAAGAGGAAGACAACATCCTCTTATTCATCGATAGAGAGTTCCTCGAGTAAGTTAACCCCCCACGAAAACGAGGGGTCTTATAAGTTTGGCTTTTTTTATGAGCTCGAAAAAAGTCGGGGTCGAAAAAAGTCGGGATGGCTGAGTGGGTTAGTGCCTCGACTTTCGATCCGAAGGTCGTGGATTCGAATCCGGCCGTGCTCAATGCATTTTAAGTTTTGAATAATTTATATGCGATTTATCACGAGCCCTGATCGATGAAGGAAAACATCGTGAGGAAACAGTTAGCTTTCTAGTAGCGTCGTAACGTTTGGAATGGTAATTTCTGGGATGGAATGTCAAAATGTGTGCAAAACACATTTGGTATTATTTGGACTTCCTCTGACCATTAGACATTATTGTTGCTGACTGTACACTAATAAAGAAAAGAGAACAATATATTTCTTACAAAATGTTCTTCATAGATACCTTTTTTTTTAGGTGGATCAATTACGAATGAAATTCCAACTACGGTCCTGTATCCAAACGTGAGTAACATTTTTTAAGCATTTTTCCCGTTTAGTTAAGCGATATCATTTTCTATTTTAATGCATTTTCATGCAAACTATGCGAAGCGCTCGTGGCGAAGCTTGCTAAGACGTTCTTGATTTATCATCGAAGTTAAGCAACGTTCTGAGCGGTCACAACTTGGATGGGTGACCGCATTGGCATTATCAGCTGAGCGCTTCCGTGCTTCGGAGGGTACGTTAAATTGTCGGTCCCGGCTTTTAAAGTCGTTAAGCCATGACGGAGGCCTTTAGGCGGCCTAAAAACTCCGTCAACAGAGTTGGCCACTTGCTCATACGAACGAACGAACGATGCAAACTATTTCAAAGCTTATTTCAATTTTCTATTTTTGTTTCAGCCCAAGGACAGAGATTCCAAACCACTGTTTACAATACAACCGGTAAGTAACTATGTATTTTAATGCCGGGTTCCTATATCCAACTAACGGATGTCCGTAGGTCGGTCGTCATAGCAACGATGTTATCAGTCAAAAAGTCTCATACATTTTGTGTTGAATAAACAACGTTGCTATGACGACCGACCTACGGACATCCGTACGTTGGATATAGGAACGGGGGTAGGTGAACTATGTATTCGTTTTATGAGAAATAAATGTCTTTACCTATAAGTAACAGATGCGGTAGACATACGCTTTTAAATCTTTAGGCATTTTTAGATACTGTTAATAAGCGAAAAATCCATTAATCCGCGGTCGATTTATAACTGTGTGATCAATTCTCATACAAAAATCAGCTCAAACTCAATTATCCGCTACTATAGTAAGTACCTACTACAAAAGTTAGTGGAACAATCTTTCCTACAAAAAAACTTACTTCGCCATTTTATTTTTATTTATATAAAATAACTAGCTACGCCCCGCGGTGTTACCCGCGGTGAACAGTTCCCGTTCCTATGCGAATACCGGGATCAAAAGGAGCCTATGTGTTAAACGCTATCCTAGCGCCAAATTTAGGAGTAAAAAACATTCACACTTACACAGAAACTTTCACCTTTATAATATTAGTGTGATCTAATGAAATTGTTTTATGGTGATATCTTTTGACGACCTCTGTGGCACAGTGGGCGAAGACCCGCCTGAGACGCGGAGGTAGCGGGTTCGATCCCCGCCACGGGACAAATGTTTGTATCTTCTACAGACATTTTTTTCTGTTCAAATCATTTTGTCAGTCGTTTTACACGTGTCAACTCTGGACTCATTATACTAGAAAATCTCACGATGGTATAAGAGTGGCCTACAACAACATCTTCAGACATCTCATGGGCCTGAAGCGATATTGTAGCGCATCAGAGATGTATACAGAAGCCCGTGTAGATTCTTTCAATGCCATCCAGAGAAAGAGAATAGCTTCTTTTATGTCCAGAGTTGACATGTGTAAAAACAAAATTATCAAAAGTCTGTCTGACCGTTTGATCGTGTCAGCCACATTTAGACAATGGGTGGCCATTGCCACCTAATACAGATATATATAATTATATATAAATAAGTAAGTAGGTATGTACGTAGGTACATTTTTTTGTAGGTAAGTAAGTATATATTTTGATTTTATTATTTAATTTTTTGTTTGTTTTGTAAATCGATGGATCTCGTGTCTGAAATAAAGAATTATTATTATTATTATTATTATTATTTGTCCCGGGTCTGGATGTTTTTCTATCTATAGTATGTATGTATATACAAAAAAAAAAGTATCTATGTAGTTATCAGTCATCTGGTTACCATAACACAATCATTAAGTTGCTTACCTTGGGACTAGATGACGCCGTGTGAAATGTCCAAGGATATTTATATTTATAGGGAAGGATATTTTTTTATTTTATTTACAGTTGCCATTACCAACGGGTTCACCGAGCCATTGCGGTTTGGGCAGCGCTCTCGGCACTTCTATAAACACTACATCGGCTGTAAACACCGCGCATTCGCCTCTCAACACTATATCAACCACCACTATGACTTCCCCAAACCACATGACTCCTATAAATGCAATGTCTTCACCGATGAATGCGATGTCTTCACCAATGAATGCAATGTCTTCACAAATGAGTGGGATGTCTTCACCAATGAATGCAATGTCTTCACCAATGAATGCGATGTCTTCACCAATGAATGCGATGTCTTCACCAATGAATGCGATGTCTTCACCAATGAGTGCGATGTCTTCACCAATGAGTGCGATGACTACGCACCCGGCTCCCATGTGGGGTGGCGCGGTTTATTCTGTTCCATCGATTCCGAACTTAAGACTACATTCTGCAGAAATCGATGAAATAATAAGAGATGTGGAAATGACAACTGATGACAGGAAAGCACTTATAGGAGCTGATTTATCTGGTAATTGTCTTTATTTCGACGACCTCTGTGGCGCAGTGGGCGAAGGCCCGGCTGAGACGCGGAGGTTGCGGGTTCGATCCCCGCCACGGGACAAATATTTGTATCTTCTACAGATATTTGTTCCGGGTCTGGATGTTTTTCTATCTATAGTACCTATAGTACCTTAACACAAGCATTAAGTTGCTTACCTGGGAATAGATGACGCCGTGTGGAATGGCCAAAGATATTATTTATTTAAGAGCCTTGTTGGTTTTGCCTGTTGGGCGCTTGCCTCGACTTTTGAAGAGGTGTAGGTTCGAAGCCGGATGCATCAGTAGATTTTTGGAACAGAAATTACATAAGCACATTAACACAAGTGAAGGAAAACATCGTGAGTAAATTTTTCTTTTATTAGTGTCAATGGCTTTCAACCTATCACGTAAAGAATGTTAACTTTTGCAAAATGTGGGTATGTTGGTACCAAATATGTATGATATACTTCTGACTACCCCTTTAGAAATAGCTCATAAAAGTCGGTCTAGCCATTCGTGATAAAATTGTTAAACTAACCCGACTTTGTTTTATATTATTTAGATGTACTATTAAGTGAGATTGGTTTTGCGAGATCGTATGAATTTTTGTATTATACTTTTTTTCGGCAACAAATTAAATTATTATTTTGTTTCAGCATATTTCAATTCATTCAACTCACTCAGCGACCTACAAACCGAGGAGGTAATTAACGATAAAAATAAGAACACATCGAAATAACGAACAGAAAACCTCATACACATAACACACCACACACTAGTTTAACATTTAAATATATACGTTTTGTTGTTTAAAAGAAAGAAAGAAAGAAAGAAAAAGTTTTTATTTAAGTTTAGTGGTTAATATAAAATTTATATGTGAATCAACGGTGCCAAATGTAAAAAAAATGTGATAACTTTCCAAAATAATGTCTAAGATTAAGAAAAGAAAAGTCGACAGTCAGAGATAAAGACTGTATATAACATAAAAAAGATGTAATTTAAGAGAAGAATTAAGAGCTCTTTTAAAAAGAGAAATGCTCATTTAAAACCTATTTTAAGAAATAATGAAACTGGAAATTTACAATGACACTTAAACATATCCAAAGAATGGTTTAGAATTGCTTATGGCTTATGCAATGGTTTGCAAATATTTAACTAACAATGGAATCAGCGCGAGGAACTTTTGGCAAAACATGGATCACTAAATTGAATTCATTCATCATGCGAATAATATTCCATTATCGTGAAACGCATTACAAAATTTCATGACACTGCGGGAGCGGCCCCAGACAAATACTTAAGGTATCCACTTTCATCCTCTATCTAACTAACAGATACAGTGTGTAATGAAACTGACAGAGGTTTTAATGCACTGTTTTTCATACAATGTACTTACTAACAAACAATAGTGGATCTTACCTTTACTTGACGACCTCTGTGATGCAGTGGGCGAAGGCTCGCCTGAGACGCGGGGGTTGCGGGTTCGATTCCCGCCACAGGACAAATGGATGCCGTTAAACATAACTAGTCCAAGCGCCATTTTCAGTTTTTTGGGAAATTACATAAAAGCGTTTTTCTTGGTAGGAGATTTATTTTTGTATTTTCTAATTAAAAATCGATGTATATCGAAGCTTCTACTTATAATTTAATATTCTAAAAGAAAAAAACATAAAATAAGTTTTTAATTTGGATGATATAGCTGAAATTTACATGGACTCACGATTAATCAGACGTTTTCATTTCGCAAAACAAGTCCAAATGACATAATTATGTCGTTTGGATCACTCATGCGTTGTACAAATACAAAAAAGATCCTAAGAAACACATTGCCATAAGGCGCTTGGACTGGGTATAAAAAAAAATATCACTTGCAGTGAAGCTGGGTGCAAGGGTGTTTTTTCTATGGCTAAATTATGTGCTGGAGGCATTGAGATGTATTAAAGAGTCACAATCTAATAGCTGAAAACACTCAAAAAATGTGCGAGCAAATTCAATGTTCTACAATGACATTTGACATTTGAATGTAGACGTTTGTCGTTTGTTTTAATGTTCAATGTCGCTTGTACGCAAAAAAGAAAAACTCGGCGCACTAGTAGCGTGCGCAGAGTTTTGGCGTTTACATTTTATTTGTCTGATTGTGGCTCTATAATTACATCTCAATGGCTGGAGGTTACGAAAATACAAAAATATCAAAAAATGAAATTTGGCGCTTGGACTAGTTATGCATAACTGTATCCAAATGTTTGTATGTTCTACAGATATTTGTTCCGTCATTTACTTTATTTCTTTACGTCCCGACGTTTCGGCTATGTTGCAATAGCCATGGTCGCGGGTTGGTCGGGACGTAAAGAAAAAATGCAAATAACACGATAAAATCCCGTGTCCATGTATTTAAAGATACAGTGTGTAAAGAAACTGACGGATTTTAAAATACTGTTTTTCATACAATGTACTAACAATGGTGGATCTTACCAACTTTTATGATTTTCTTATTAAGGGGTCTTTATTTGTGTGTATAATGTATCATTCAACCACAGCTAAACTGTCACAACCGTACTATTTATTTTTACGAAATTTCTATGTTATGATTCTAAGGTGCTATTTAACAGACTTAGGGCGTTTTTGTACACGGAATTTAATTTTTTTCGGTCCGGGATGTCAGTTTTAAATGTCTTGTCTCCTTATTTCCGATAAGTTAGAAGGGGACAAAGACATTTTCCAAACCGGAAACAAGTTAAATTCCGTTAGTGCAAACGCCCTTACACCAGAATACCGAAACGAATATTTCAGTATCGTTTCGGTATTCTGGTGTAAGGGCGTTTGCAACGTCTCAAATAACCATTTGAGACGTTCTTGTCAGATTTGTATAGGCAAACATCAAATAATGTCAAAGACACCACTAGTATTAAGTAGTGTTTTTCCAAAAAATACACTAATTTTTATGAAAACAAAAAACACTACAGTATTTTACTGTGTGCTTTTAGCTTTAGTTAATTAATAAAATTATGATTCACTAACCATTTCTCCGTTTCTAGACAATACCCATTGGTGACTTCATTCGAGCGAGTACGGATTTAGTGTCTGATTCCGGTCGTGTGAAGGTTAGTGAAGTTGGCCTTTTTTTCAGTTATTGATTACCATTAATGTACAATTTTAATACGTTATCAATCCGCTAGAGGCACTGACAAGTTTTCATACATTATTTGTCAAATAACTACATGTTAGCGTGTAGATTAATTGACAACTCATCTTGTTTTTTTGTTTGATAAATGTAATTTTTTTGGGCACACTAATGTTTTTTCATTTTAGAAATGCAAATAGGTTTTTCTTCAAAATAAATCAACGATCCTAAGATCCAAACTTTCTAAATACAAAATAAAACTCAAAACTTTGCCGCACCCTGTATCGATCATTTAAATGTTTGTCATAGACCATTGTTTGTAAATTTTACGTTGTCCTGTCATTCGATTCTGTCAAACAACTGACAGTTATTTCAAACGTGCTTAACAAAGAGTACCTAGATAACGCTGGGGCTAAAGTTACATTAAAAAGTTTATAATAAAGGTAGTTAAGTTTTCCAGCGCAATTTTCTTATTTTTTTGAATGTAGGACCTTCTACGAAGTATTCGAAAACATTTAGAAAAAAGATAAATAAATTGATAAAGCCGTTCTCAAGTTATAGTGTGACCAGAAGCAATAGGGGGTTAATTTTTTAGATTTTTTTTTTCATTTCTATGATGTTTTTCTACTGACTATTGTTTTTTATTAATCGTAATATATTCAGGTGGCCTTCACCCTTTGAGGACTTCTTTCTTAACAAAGACAATAATTACATAATATTTTTTTAACAAATGATTAAGTATAATAATAATACGAAAATAAATAAAAAATTACATATTATTCTTTACCCTGATTAGGAGTTTAACATGAAATAAATAATAACCAATAATGAGATAATTAAGTTTTATAAATATTATTAAGCGTGTGATTTATTTATTTAATTGGAAATTTTATTGTTAAGGAAAATAAAGGTTTGATATTATTTATTTACTATCCAGGTGGAGCCGTCTTCCTCAAAGACTTCACCAACTGATTCAGCGGCCGACCAAGAACCAGACAAACAGGAGGACCAGGCGTATGAAGCTTTTTACAAACCGGAGGATGGTTTAGAAGTTAAAAAGGTAGCAAAAATACATAATAAATAATAATAAATGTCCTTGAACTATATTTGCATAAACTGTAAATATTTTTCTCGAGTCTGGGTGTTTTCTAGTATAATAGTGGCAATTCGGAGTGTCGCAAAAGCTAAACTAAACTAAACTTCAAGAGTTATGTACTTTTAAATAGTTTACAGGATTTTATCGCGTAATTTACCTTTTATTATTTCCCGACGTTTCGTTTAAAAGTATGAATTGGGATCGGGAAAGTTTAAGAAAGACTATTCAAGAGTTATGAACAAAAATTCACCACAAGAGTGCAGAAAATTCTTACGAAATCTTGTTTTCAGCTGGTGCAGGAACTCTGCCAAATAATAAAGAACAAGAAGGGTTACAAAAAAGAAGAAGTGCGAAGCAAACTGGAGAGGCTCTTTGAAATACGACTCTCTAATGGAGACACGTAAGTTATTGGCATCGATTCTGTTGCAACACTGACTAGTTAAATTATTCATAAATCCGAAAGCTCTTATTTCGTTCACTTTAAAGTTCAAAACAAAATAACAGCCTGAGTGACATCTCTAAAATTACTATAATTTAGTAAAATTAAAGTGAATGTGGGTAGAATTGATCAAGACCATTTTTACTTCTGACTAAAACTACCCGCAAAGATGAAAAACAAGGTTAAAAGTGCCTTGTTCTTCAAATGTTATTTTCAGTGCTATGCTAGATTGGTATTTAGCATGAACGTAATAAAAGCTTTCTATTTTAGTCATAATTTAGCTAGTCAGTGTTCTAACAGAATCACCGCCAGTGTCTCTTTTAAACTTTCCGACGTTTCGACTGAATTGTACCAGCCGTGGTCAGTCCCGCGACCACGGCTGGTGCAATCCAGTCGAAACGTCGGGCTAAAATTAAATAAAGGTAAATAGCTATAAATACCCGTAAATATAATGTTTTATCACGTAAGTTATTATTATAAATAATTAGCCTGCTAACGACCGAAATTAATATTTAATCCGACGAATGATCGCAGATCTATCTCCATCATCATCATCATCATCATTTTCAGCCTGTGTCAACCCACTGCTGGGTGTAGGCCTCCTCCAATGACCGCCACTCGTTCCGGTGTTAAGCCATCGCATCCAGGTCTTGTTGGCGACCCTAACAATATCATCCACCCATCTAGCAGGTGGTCTGCCAGCACTGCGTGTATTCCCCCTGGGATTCCATTCTGTTAAGGCCCTACTCCACCTGCCGTCACCACGTCTCGCCAAATCAACTATCTCCATAGCAACTTTTATTATGTAAGCTATTGGGCTTAATTTTTGTTTTTACACCTGGCGGTTATTCACGGCAACGCAAAAATAAAGCCAAATTAAGCCCAAAAATTAAGCCAATGTTATTGGACAATTTATTCCAGATTCCTCCACATGACGCTGTGTAGCAAGCAGCCCAGTTTCGACTCGATCGTCAAAATCATCAGCAGCGTCAACATGTCGCATCTACTCAACTATACGAACCACAAACAGGAATCCATTTTACACCTGGCGGTTATTCACGGCAACGCAAAAATGATCTCCCTTCTTGTATCTAAAGGTAAACAGTTTCTGAAAAACAAGTGAATATTAATATCTTTGGGCATTTCATACAACTTCTTCTAATCCCTAGCTAAGAAACGTTATGCTTGTTATATTAATGATCACATTAATAATTTTAATGCTTGGGTGATTTTTTCGCAATACTAAATAATTTATTTTCGTTAGTTTTAAAATTGTTCGTAATGGCCCATAGAAAAATAAGTAATCAGTTAATAATTTTAACAAGTGAATAAATGAGATAAAGGTATACAGCTGCGAAAAACAATTGCATGAATTTTAAAATTCTTTTCTTTCATAACACCTATAGTTCCCGTCCTGCTCGTTTTTGCCGATTTTTAGGAATCTGAGTAACCCTGTTATTTTTCATTTAATTTTTCAGTCATTACTGTCCCACTGCTGGGCAGAGGCTTCCCTTCCTTTTCTCCACTCTTCGCGGTTTAACGCTCCTACAAGCCAATATGTTACGGCGTGAAATAAGCGCTGCCGCCTATTTTTTTTTTTCACTTTGAACAAATTAAAAGAAAACTGAAAACTAAAAAACAGAGCTATTAAAAAAAAGGCATGGCGGCGTTAGTTTCACGCATACAGGCACCTTAAGTGAGCATCCAACTCGTCACGCCAACCCTGTTATAACTTTTGAATATTGTTTTAGGCTGCGATCCAATGCTAAAGAACGCTGAAGACGACAATGTGATACAATACGCTGTCAGATACAACTCAGAGATGCTGGGCCCTCTACTTACCGCTATGGACAAGAATAAGTTGGCTTACGACTTGAACTATTGCAACAGCGGTAAGAATATACCATGACAATTTAGCAAAACTTCAGAGTATAGATCGCGTCATGGAAAAAGAGCGCTGGCTGTCAAACTGCGCAGTCGTCGATGATTGGTGGAGAGGTAACGCGGCGCACTTCATACCATTGATTTAGCGAGTGCTATTGGTTCGTCAGCGAGTGAACACAGGCGCAAACATACCCTCGTTACTTACCCGCAGCGTTCTTTTTACGTGTCGCGACCTATACCTTCTATGGTTTTTAAGTTATTGTTGTCAAAACACGAAATTGACAGCCGGTTTCTCGAACGTTGATCATCTCTAAAATTAACTAATCAATGGTCAAATCACTTTAAGTGTTGAATCACGCGTAGCTATAATAATTATATATTACTATAAATTATAGCAAGGCATATTATGATATATTTTCTATAGAAATATTCAAGTGACCGCACACGCAGCTTTATTATACAATATTATAAGTTTAAGTTTGATAGTAATTGTGATACTTACCTGCAAGACTTGAGTACTTGCAGGTGAGTACTTTGGTAAATTTTTATATGGCTGGTTTTATAAAATGTTTATACTCATAGCCTTAAAAAATCGAATTATACATTGCTCTAGCTAGAACCTATGCGAACGTTGATAACAGTAAAAATACATACACATAAAATGGCTAGTTTGTCAAAACACTTCGATAGCGCGTTCTAGTTTCTGCTTGCTTCAGCGCCATCTAGTAGTGGACATCATAAACTTGGAAGCGAACTCTACGACATCAAAACAATGTAAAGAGTACGAATGTGACACAAAACGAAACGAGCATTGCGAAATTAATCCGTAGCACAATAGGGATTCAAGATCTTATTTTGAACTTTCGATTGGGTGAACAGATTTGTATGATTCTTTTTTTATTTGAAAGCTGGTGCTTCCTTAGTGAATAAAAGATTTTGAGGACCTTCAGAGTTGTGAACAAAAACCTCAAGAGTGGAGAAAATTGCTCTCTTATGAAATTGAAGTCGGTTTAATATAAAAAATAATTTTGCCGCTTGTTAAACTTTTGTTTTAATCTTGTTGTTTAATCTTACAGATAAGCAAACTGCGCTACATCTAGCAGCTTTAGCGGACAGTGTGACCAGTGTGCATGCACTATTAAAATCCGGCGCGAGTTACAACGTTCGTGACGTAGCGGGCCGCACGCCGCTACATCTGGCGGCGTACGACGCTAAACTTGAAGCGCTTAAAGCGCTGGCACACCATATTCCAGCTGTAAGCATCAATCCTATCCTACTAATATTATTAATGCGAAAGTTTGTGAGTATTATGTGTTCGTTCGTTCGTTCTTTGAGCAAGTGGCCAACTCTGGTGACGGAGTTTTTAGGCCGCCTTAAAGCCTCCGTCATGGCTTAACGACTTTAAAAGCCGGGATCGACAGTTTACCGAGCCACTTGCGGTCACACATCCGAGTAGTGACCGCTCAGAACGTTGCTTAACTTCGACGATCTATCAAGAACGTCGTAGCAAGCTTCGCCACAGGCGCTTAAGGATGTGTGGATGGATGTATGTATGTTTGTTACTCTTTCACGCGAAAACTACTTAACGGATTTGGTTGAAACTTGGAATATACAGTACATACTATAATACATATTATACTGTGGAACATACTATAATACCACTATACCACTAATATTATAAAGGCGGAAGTGTGTGTGTTGTGTGTAAGTGTGTTTGTTACTCTTTCACGCTCAAACGGCTGGTCGGATTTGAATGAAATTTGGTACCAGAATTACTTATACCCTGGATTAAAGAATAGGCTACTTTTGATCCCGGTATTCCCACGGGAACAGGAACTATTCACTGCGGGTAACATCGCAGGGCGCAGCTAGTATATAATATATTTATATCTGTTTGTTGCAGAGTGATATAGACGCATTAGACGGTAGAGGCAACACTGCATTGCAGATAGTTTGTGGACGCCCCGTGTGTTCCAACACCGTGCCAATGGTTCGCATACTTTTGGACAAAAAGGTACGTTTCTTGTCTCAATTACTTGTCTCTTGTCTCTTTCTAATCCAACCTGCTAATCGTAGCAGAATGGCAGCTTTTAAGCGCCTGTGTTGGCTCAACTTTGGAATACCTCAGACCCTGGATTGAGTAACTTGTTTCGCATTGTATCCAAGTTGTATCAAAGCTAAAATCACAGTAAATCGCGAAAATAACTGTCAGATTTAACTCTGATTAAATAAATTAGTAAGTAACTTACTTAATTACTGTCATTTTGACAGTTGTTTTCGCGATTTACTGTGATTTTTGCTTTGATACAACTACAATCCGAAACAAGTTACACAATCAGGGTGCAGTTTCGTCTTACATGCTAGGTGATTCTTATGCCTGTATATCTCATAATCAAATGTTTCCAAATATAGGTACACAGTTTTGTTATCAAATGAAAGAAAATGCGTAGAATGCAAAACTGAAATAGAAACAGGTCTTCTAGCACTCATTTACGTGTCGGGTGTTGCTTACTTAACATTTTTAACCGACCGACGTCAAAAAGTAGGAGTTTCTATTCTATGTTCCACTCATTGAGTTACTATACTAAAGAGTCACAATCTAATAGCTGACCAACACTCAAAAAATGTCCGAGCAACGTTCTACATATCTAATTACCTATACAATGACATTTGCTCGAATGTAGACGTTATGACGTTTGTTTTAATGTTCAATGTCGCTTGTACGCAAAAAATAAAACTCGGACATTTTATTTGTCTGATTGTGGCTCTATAGATTGTACCTCAATGGTTCCACTGCATGTTTTTTTATGTATGTTCAGTTCATCGTCAATAGTGGACCAATTTTGAAAATTTCTTTTTTGATTGAAAGAGTATACTCTCGAGGTATCCTCTTTTTAAATGGGACGACCCATTTAAAATTTTGAGGATCTGATGAGAATCTTCGGAGTTCTGAGCAAAAATTCACCTCCAAATGCTCGCTTCTTACAAAATTGAAGTCGATCTAAGAAAAATGTTGTATTATGCTAATTTAAAAAAACTTGTTGTAGGCTGATCCGCAAAAGCATGAAGAGCACAACGAGTCAGCGTGGCGTCTCAGTCGTCACCGAGCCGACGTGCGGGCCTGCATGCAGCCGCCCGCGCTAGAAGACGATATCAAATCAGAGCCGGAGGACGACTTCGAGTCGGCTGACGAGGTCGGTCCTAGTCACACCCGATATTACTTTATTGACGACCTATAAACAGCCTTCATCCACTGCGCTACTGATGACGCGGTGGGTGAAGGTCTGAAGTCATAATATAAATGTTTGCCTAAATAGGCATTTTCTGAGGTTATTCTTCATGGCCGAACTATTTCGCCTAACTGATTTGGCTACGAGGACTAACATATATCCTCATTGCCTGAACTAAAAATGCTTTACATTTAGAATACTTGACACGTGAGCGAGGATATATTACTATACTACACAAAAACCGCCGGTAACCCTACTGGTCAGATTTCGCCCAATGACATTTGTGATGTATTCCCAGGATATGCCAAACGTGGGATTACAAGAGTTGTCGCTATACGCTCGCGAAGTGTCTGACAGGATGGACGCGACGGGCGGTTGGCAGTTGCTAGCGAAGAGACTCAGAACCGACGCCCTGTCCAATTGGTTTGCGAGCCAGCCCAGCCCTACTCACACTTTGCTGCATCATATCAAGGTAAAATATAATATTATTTTATTGTACACATTGAGATGTAATAAAGAGTCACAATCTAATAGCTGACAACACTCAAAAAATGTGCGTGCAAATTTAATGTTCTACAATGACATTTGACATTTGAATGTAGACGTTATGTCGTTTGTTTTAAGTTCGATGTCGCTTGTACGCAAAAAAGAAAAACTCTGCGCACTACGTAGCGTCCGCCGAGTTTTGGCGTTTACATTTTATTTGTCTGATTGTGGCTCTATAATAAATCTCAATTATTGTACACCATAAAAGGAACAAAACAACTTAGATAAACAAAAAGTGACCTTATCAAAATATTTACGCCTTCTAATATAAGTTTTATTATAAGGTCCATTAAAATATGGTAGTAGGGTAAGATATCAAAATAACACAACACAACTGGGCGTTTTTCTATCTGTTTGTTTGTATTTAGAAAAAAAATGTATCTAAGAAGTATATCAGTCATCTGGTCACCATAACACAAGCATTAAGTTGCTTAGCTTGGGGCTAGATGGCGCTGTGTGGAATGTCCAAGAATATTTATATCTAGTTTTAAGAATGTGACATGTCATTTTGATTTTGATTTATTTACTTATTTCTGCAGGAAAGCCGAGAGGACGTGACATCTAAATCGCTCGCTCTGATTCTCGAGGATATCGGCCAAACCGAAGCTGCTAGCATCATTAGAGGATACCTAGACTAAGCTTCTGAGACTATACACCAAAGCATACAGATTTCCTAAATGATACTTCGCTTAGATACGTTCATATACAGGGTGGAGATCGTAATTAATAAAAAATGCATAGGAATGTTTTTTAATTAATTTAAAAATAATCTTAGGCTCAACTCACACTAAAAGAGCGGCGAAGCGCAGCGAAGCGGAGCACGGTTTCAGTGTCATATGAATTTTAACTTTATTTTCATTACTATAATACTTATTATCTCATGAGAAACTCGACCGAAACTTTCTAACTACAAAAGAACAGGGTCGCTGCCATTAAGTTGCCAAAGTTTTCCTCCACCCTGTATAATATGGTTTTGATTCCCCTTTATCGAGGGTGAGTTTTTTGAGGGCTACTGAAACCGTGAGAGTTATCAAAAAGTCAAGTTAGTAGTCGGGCACGTGACTCTGCATTTAAAAAAACATTTGTAGTTTTTGTGAAAATTAATATTAAAAAAGCTTTTTAATATTCATTTTTGGCTTTGTTGTTTGTTAATAAAGAATAATTATCAAATGACTATACGCCAAAAGTTATAGGATAAAACAGTAACCCCAAGAAAAACTCATTTTGTACAATAATAAATAGTCGTGTTTCAAAAAGCGATAAAAAGCAATAGTGTATACGTGCCTTAAGTACTGTTTGTAAAAAAATATTTTAACTAGCATTTAAGATACCAGAATTTGATTAATTTTACATTATGACAAGAACGCATTAATTTTGTACTGTCATTTTTTTTCTTATAATTATTGCTATTTTATCAATTTGGATGAATATTATTAGATAGTAATTTGAAATGTAACTTGACCATTTATATATGTAGGTACTTATATTATATTGTAAAGAGGTAAAGTTTGTTTGTTTGTATGTTTGGGGTAATCTCCGAAACTACTCATCCGATTTTAAAAATTGTATGTTATATAACTATAATATAATATCTATTCCATCTATTCCATCTATTCTATTTCTACTATATATAAACTTAAACTACCACTGACTCACTCACTGACTGACAGAATTGTTCTCCCTGTTGGTGGATGGGGAGGTAGGTATATTTTGACGGATTCGTATAGAGGTAGGTCTGGTGAGTTGGGGAAAAATCGCAAACCCCCCCTTTTTGCCCCCCTTCCCCCCCCCTTATTGAGGATCTCGGAAACTAAGAGACTTGGAACAATTTTTTTTGCGGAATTGGATAGAGGAGGCTCGGGGAAGTAAAAATTTTTTTTCAGTGTTGCCCCCTTTGCCCCCGCTCTCCCCCCCTTTTGCGGATCTCGAAAGCCTTAAGACTTGGAACAATTTTTTTTTCAGATTCTTGTAAAGGGGAACTTAATTAGTCAGAATATTTTTTCAAAACTCACCCCCCCCCTCCCCAACCTCCCCTAAAATTGAAAGAGCTGTAACTTCACAACGGTTGGAGATATCCATTAGGTGTTTGAACAAATACTATAGTAGGTAGGCGTCGGAGGTCCTGAGTGGAGCGAACCTACGAGACCTGAGTGGAGCGGAGGGGGGAGGAGGCGAGCGAAGCGAGCCGCCGACCCCCGTAGCGTAACGAAGGTCGAGTGGGTGAGCGTAACTCAGGGCCGACGACTTGGTAAATTTTTTTCTTTTTTTTTTTTTCTTAATGGCTAAGGGCTCCTAAAGGGTTTTCATACTGATTTAGGGGTTCCCATAGCGGTTTATTAAATATTTTAAATCTCCTATGGATTCTCAAAATTTTAGAAGGGTATTACCATCTGTCAGAAACATGGAAAAAGAAAACCGCGTGCTGCTTGCAGCACGCGCACCACGCAAACTAGTTATAATATATAAACTTAAACTACCACTGACTCATTCACTGACTAACTCACTCATTGACATAATTGTTCTCCATGATGGTGGATGGGGAGGTGGGTATATTTTGATGGATTCGTATAGGGGTAGGTCTGGTGAGTTGGGGAAAAATCCCAAACCCCCCCTTTTTGCCCCCCTTCCCCCCCCTTTTGAGGATCCCCCTTGGGACAAATTGTATGGGGTTTGGACTTGGAAACTTGAGGGTAATATTTTTTTTTCATGAATTTTTTTTTTCTTAAATTTTTTTTTTTAATTTTTTTTTTTTAATTTTTTTTTTTTAATTTTTTTTTTTTAATTTTTTTTTTTTTTCATAAATTTTCTTTTTCTTAAATTTTTTTTTCTTAAATTTTTTTTTTTCGAAATTTTATAAGGGTCTCTCTACTTGTCAAAAATAGGAAAAAAATACCGCGAGCTGCTTGCAGCTCGCGCACCACGCAAACATCAAACAGGTCGGAGGTCCTGAGTGGAGCGAACCTACGAGACCTGAGTGGAGCGGAGGGGGGAGGTGGCGAGCGAAGCGAGCCGCCGACCTCCGTAGCGTAACGAAGGTCGAGTGGGTGAAGCGTAACTCAGGGCCGACGACTTGGTTAATTTTTTTCGTTTTTTTTTTTCTTAATGGTTTAGGGCTGCTAAAGGGTTTTCATACTGATTTAGGGCTTCCCATAGCGGTTTATTAAATATTTTATATCTCCTATGGATTCTCAAAATTTTAGAAGGGTATTACCATCTGTCAGAAACATGGAAAAAGAAAACCGCGTGCTGCTTGCAGCACGCGCACCACGCAAACTAGTTATACTATATAAACTTAAACTACCACTCACTGATTCACTGACTGACTCATTGACATAATTGTTCTCCCTGATGGTGGATGGGGAGGTGGGTATATTTTGACAGATTCGTAAACAAGTAACTCGGGTGAGTTGGGGAAAAATCCCAAACCCCCCCTTTTTGCCCCCCTTGCCCCCCCCCTTTTGAGGATCTCGGAAACTACGAGACCCGTAATTTTTGTTTTTTGCGGAATCGGATAGAGGAGGCTCGGGGAAGTAAAAATTTTTTTTCAGTGTTGCCCCCTTTGCCCCCCCTCTCCCCCCCTTTTTCGAATCTCGAAAACCTTAAGACTTGGAACAAATTTTTTTTCAGATTTGTATTAAGGGGAACTTGGTTAGACAAAATATTTTTTCAAAACTCCCCCCCCCACTCCCCAACCTCCCCTAAAATTGAAAGGGCTGTAACTTCACAACGGTTAGAGATATCCATTAGGTGTTTGGACAAATATTATAGTAGGTAGGCGTCGGAGGTCCTGAGTGGAGCGAACCTACGAGACCTGAGTGGAGCGGAGGGGGGAGGTGGCGAGCGAAGCGAGCCGCCGACCCCCGTAGCGGAACGAAGGTCGAGTGGGTGAGCGTAACTCAGGGCCGACGACTTGGAAACTTGAGGGGAATTTTTTTTTTTAAATTTTTTTTTTTTTTTTTTTTTTTTCATAAATTTTTTTTTTTTTAATTTTTTTTTTTTTCATAAATTTTTTTTTTCTTAATTTTTTTTTTTTTAATTTTTTTTTTTTTTTTTTTCAAAATTTTATAAGGGTCTCTTCCTGTCAAAAATAGGAAAAAAATACCGCGAGCTGCTTGCAGCTCGCGCACCACGCAAACATCAAACAGGTCGGAGGTCCTGAGTGGAGCGAACCTACGAGACCTGAGTGGAGCGGAGGGGGGAGGTGGCGAGCGAAGCGAGCCGCCGACCTCCGTAGCGTAACGAAGGTCGAGTGGGTGAAGCGTAACTCAGGGCCGACGACTTGGATTTATTTTTTCTTTTTATTTTTTTCTTAATGCTTTAGGGCTCCTAAAGGGTTTTCATACTGATTTAGGGCTTCCCATAGCGGTTTATTAAATATTTTATATCTCCTATGGATTCTCAAAATTTTTAAAGGGTAGCTACCACCTGTCAATAACATGGATAAAGAAAACCGCGTGCTGCTTGCAGCACGCGCACCACGCAAACTAGTTATAATATATAAACTTAAACTGCCACTCACTGATTCACTGACTGACTCACTCATTGACATAATTGTTCTCCATGATGGTGGATGGGGAGGTGGGTATATTTTGACAGATTCATAAACAAGTAACTCGGGTGAGTTGGGGAAAAATCCCAAACCCCCCCTTTTTGCCCCCCCTCCCCCCCCCCTATTGAGGATCTCGGAAACTACGAGACCCGTAATTTTTGTTTTTTGCGGAATCGGATAGAGGAGGCTCGGGAAAGTAAAAATTTTTTTTCAGTGTTGCCCCCTTTGCCCCCCCTCTCCCCCCCTTTTTCAAATCTCGAAAACCTTAAGACTTGGAACAAATTTTTTTTCAGATTTTTAACAAGGGGCATCTAGATAGTCAAAATATTTTTTCAAAACTCCCCCCCCCCCTCCCCAACCTCCCCTAAAATTGAAAGGGCTGTAACTTCACAACGGTTAGAGATATCCATTAGGTGTTTGGACAAATATTATAGTAGGTAGGCGTCGGAGGTCCTGAGTGGAGCGAACCTACGAGACCTGAGTGGAGCGGAGGGGGGAGGTGGCGAGCGAAGCGAGCCACCGCCCCCGTAGCGTAACGAAGGTCGAGTGGGTGAGCGTAACTCAGGGCCGACGACTTGGAAACTTGAGGGTAATTTTTTTTTTTATAAATTTTTTTTTTCTTAATTTTTTTTTTTTTAATTTTTTTTTTTTTTCCTAAATTTTTTTTTTCTTAATTTTTTTTTTTTTAATTTTTTTTTTTTCTCAAAATTTTTTAAGGGTCACTACTTGTCAAAAATAGGAAAAAAATACCGCGAGCTGCTTGCAGCTCGCGCACCACGCAAACATCAAACAGGTCGGAGGTCCTGAGTGGAGCGAACCTACGAGACCTGAGTGGAGCGGAGGAGGGAGGTGGCGAGCGAAGCGAGCCACCGACCCCCGTAGCGTAACGAAGGTCGAGTGGGTGAGCGTAACTCAGGGCCGACGACTTGGTGAATTTTTTTCTTGTTTTTTTTTCTTAATGGTTTAGGGCTCCTAACGGGTTTTCATACTGATTTAGGGCTTCCCATAGCGGTTTATTAAATATTTTAAATCTCCTATGGATTCTCAAAATTTTAAAAGGGCAACACTACCTGTCAGACACATGGAAAAAGAAAACCGCGTGCTGCTTGCAGCACGCGCACCACGCAAACTAGTTATAATATATAAACTTAAACTACCACTCACTGATTCACTGACTGACTCACTCATTGACATAATTGTTCTCCATGATGGTGGATGGGGAGGTGGGTATATTTTGACAGATTCATAAACAAGTAACTCGGGTGAGTTGGGGAAAAATCCCAAACCCCCCCTTTTTGCCCCCCTTGCCCCCCCCTTTTTGAGTATCTCGGAAACTAGGAGACCCGTAATTTTTGTTTTTTGCGGAATCGGATAGAGGAGGCTGGGGGAAGTAAAAATATTTTTTCAGTGTTGCCCCCTTTGCCCCCCCTCTCCCCCCCTTTTTCGAATCTCGAAAGCCTTAAGACTTGGAACCAATTTTTTTTCAGATTTGTATTAAGGGGAACTTGGTTAGACAAAATATTTTTTCAAAACTCTCCCCCCCCTCCCCAACCTCCCCTAAAATTGAAAGAGCTGTAACTTCACAACGGTTAGAGATATCCATTAGGTGTTTGAACAAATATTATAGTGGGTAGGCGTCGGAGGTCCTGAGTGGAGCGAACCTACGAGACCTGAGTGGAGCGGAGGGGGGAGGTGGCGAGCGAAGCGAGCCGCCGACCCCCGTAGCGTAACGAAGGTCGAGTGGGTGAGCGTAACTCAGGGCCGACGACTTGGAAACTTGAGGGTAAATTTTTTTTTTATAAATTTTTTTTTTTCATAATTTTTTTTTTTTTTTTTTTTTTTTTTCATAATTTTTTTTTTTCTTAATTTTTTTTTTCTTAAATTTTTTTTTTTTTCAAAATTTTTTAAGGGTCTCTACTTGTCAAAAATAGGAAAAAAATACCGCGAGCTGCTTGCAGCTCGCGCACCACGCAAACATGAAACAGGTCGGAGGTCCTGAGTGGAGCGAACCTACGAGACCTGAGTGGAGCGGAGGGGGGAGGAGGCGAGCGAAGCGAGCCGCCGACCCCCGTAGCGTAACGAAGGTCGAGTGGGTGAGCGTAACTCAGGGCCGACGACTTGGTAATTTTTTTTTTTTTTTTTTTTTTTTCTTAATGGCTAAGGGCTCCTAAAGGGTTTTCATACTGATTTAGGGCTTCCCATAGCGGTTTATTAAATATTTTATATCTCCTATGGATTCTCAAAATTTTAAAAGGGTAAACCTACCTGTCAAACACATGGATAAAGAAAACCGCGTGCTGCTTGCAGCACGCGCACCACGCAAACTAGTTTATAATATATAAACTTAAACTACCACTGACTCATTCACTCACTGACTCATTGACATAATTGTTCTCCCTGATGGTGGATGGGGAGGTGGGTATATTTTGATGGATTCGTATAGGGGTAGGTCTGGTGAGTTGGGGAAAAATCCCAAACCCCCCCTTTTTGCCCCCCTTCCCCCCCCCCCTTTTTCGTATCTCGGAAACCTTAAGACTTGGAACTTTTTTTTTTACAGATTCGTATAGAGGAGGCTCGGGGAAGTAAAAATTTTTTTTCAGTGTTGCCCCCTTTGCCCCCACTCTCCCCCCCTTTTGCGGATCTCGGAAGTTAAGAGACTTGGATCATTTTTTTTTTCAGATTCTTGTAAAGGGGCAGGTGGTTGGTCGAAAAAAAATTCAAAACTCCCCCCACCCCCTCCCCAACCTCCCCTAAAATTGAAAGGGCTGTAACTTCACAACGGTTAGAGATATCCATTAGGTGTTTGAACAAATATTATAGTGGGTAGGCGTCGGAGGTCCTGAGTGGAGCGAACCTACGAGACCTGAGTGGAGCGGAGGGGGGAGGTGGCGAGCGAAGCGAGCCGCCGACCCCCGTAGCGTAACGAAGGTCGAGTGGGTGAGCGTAACTCAGGGCCGACGACTTGGAAACTTGAGGGTAATATTTTTTTTTTATAATTTTTTTTTTTCTTAATTTTTTTTTTTTTTTTTTTTTCATAAATTTTTTTTTTCTTAATTTTTTTTTTCTTAAATTTTTTTTTTTTCAAAATTTTATAAGGGTCTCTACTTGTCAAAAATAGGAAAAAAATACCGCGAGCTGCTTGCAGCTCGCGCACCACGCAAACATCAAACAGGTCGGAGGTCCTGAGTGGAGCGAACCTACGAGACCTGAGTGGAGCGGAGGGGGGAGGTGGCGAGCGAAGCGAGCCGCCGACCTCCGTAGCGTAACGAAGGTCGAGTGGGTGAAGCGTAACTCAGGGCCGACGACATGGGTTTTTTTTCATTTTTTTTTTCTTAATGGTTTAGGGCTCCTAAAGGGTTTTCATACTGATTTAGGGCTTCCCATAGCGGTTTATTAAATATTTTTAATCTCCTATGGATTCTCAAAATTTTTAAAGGGTAGCTACCATCTGTCAAACACATGGATAAAGAAAACCGCGTGCTGCTTGCAGCACGCGCACCACGCAAACTAGTTATATTATAATATATAAACTTAGACTACCACTCACTGACTGACAGAATTGTTCTCCCTGTTGGTGGATGGGGAGGTATGTATATTTTGACGGATTCGTATAGAGGTAGGTCTGGTGAGTTGGGGAAAAATCGCAAACCCCCCCTTTTTGCCCCCCTTCCCCCCCCCTTATTGAGGATCTCGGAAACTAAGAGACTTGGAACAATTTTTTTTACGGATTCGGATAGAGGAGGCTCGGGGAAGTAAACATTTTTTTTCAGTGTTGCCCCCTTTGCCCCCCCTCACCCCCCCTTTTGCGGATCTCGAAAGCCTTAAGACTTGGAACAAATTTTTTTTCAGATTCTTGTAGAGGGGAACTTAATTAGTCAGAATATTTTTTCAAAACTCACCCCCCCCCCTCCCCAACCTCCCCTAAAATTGAAAGAGCTGTAACTTCACAACGGTTGGAGATATCCATTAGGTGTTTGAACAAATATTATAGTGGGTAGGCGTCGGAGGTCCTGAGTGGAGCGAACCTACGAGACCTGAGTGGAGCGGAGGGGGGAGGAGGCGAGCGAAGCGAGCCGCCGACCCCCGTAGCGTAACGAAGGTCGAGTGGGTGAGCGTAACTCAGGGCCGACGACTTGGTAAATTTTTTTCTTTTTTTTTTTTTTCTTAATGGCTAAGGGCTCCTGAAGGGTTTTCATACTGATTTAGGGCTTCCCATAGCGGTTTATTAAATATTTTTAATCTCCTATGGATTCTCAAAATTTTTAAAGGGTAGCTACCACCTGTCAATAACATGGATAAAGAAAACCGCGTGCTGCTTGCAGCACGCGCACCACGCAAACTAGTTATAATATATAAACTTAAACTACCACTCACTCACTGACTCACTCATTGACATAATTGTTCTCCATGATGGTGGATGGGGAGGTGGGTATATTTTGACGGATTCGTATAGAGGTACGTCTGGTAACTTCGGGAAAAATCGCAAACCCCCCCTTTTTGCCCCCCTTCCCCCCCCCCTATTGAGGATCTCGGAAACTAAGAGACTTGGAACAATTTTTTTTGCGGAATCGGATAGAGGAGGCTCGGGGAAGTAAAAATTTTTTTTCAGTGTTGCCCCCTTTGCCCCCCCTCTCCCCCCCTTTTTCGAATCTCGAAAACCATAAGACTTGGAACCAATTTTTTTTCAGATTTGTATTAAGGGGAACTTGGTTAGACAAAATATTTTTTCAAAACTCTCCCCCCCCCTCCCCAACCTCCCCTAAAATTGAAAGGGCTGTAACTTCACAACGGTTAGAGATATCCATTAGGTGTTTGGACTAATATTATAGTAGGTAGGCGTCGGAGGTCCTGAGTGGAGCGAACCTACGAGACCTGAGTGGAGCGGAGGGGGAAGGTGGCGAGCGAAGCGAGCCGCCGACCCCCGTAGCGTAACGAAGGTCGAGTGGGTGAGCGTAACTCAGGGCCGACGACTTGGAAACTTGAGGGTAATATTTTTTTTTTATAATTTTTTTTTTTTTCCAAATTTTTTTTTTTTAATTTTTTTTTTTTTTTTTTTCATAAATTTTTTTTTTCTTAATTTTTTTTTTCTTAAATTTTTTTTTTTTTCAAAATTTTTTAAGGGTCTACTTGTCAAAAATAGGAAAAAAATACCGCGAGCTGCTTGCAGCTCGCGCACCACGCAAACATCAAACAGGTCGGAGGTCCTGAGTGGAGCGAACCTACGAGACCTAAGTGGAGCGGAGGGGGGAGGTGGCGAGCGAAGCGAGCCGCCGACCTCCGTAGCGTAACGAAGGTCGAGTGGGTGAAGCGTAACTCAGGGCCGACGACTTGGATTTTTTTTTTCTTTTTTTTTTTTTCTTAATGCTTTAGGGCTCCTAAAGGGTTTTCATACTGATTTAGGGCTTCCCATAGCGGTTTATTAAATATTTTATATCTCCTATGGATT
Source organism: Xanthorhoe designata (assembly GCA_963582015.1). Lineage (NCBI taxonomy): Eukaryota > Metazoa > Arthropoda > Insecta > Lepidoptera > Geometridae > Xanthorhoe > Xanthorhoe designata. Next base: position 9,445,038 of record OY757038.1, read on the forward strand.
CTCAAAATTTTATAAGGGTCTCTCTACCTGTCAGAAACATGGAAAAAGAAAACCGCGTGCTGCTTGCAGCACGCGCACCACGCAAACTAGTTATAATATATAAAGTTAAACTACCACTCACTCACTGACTGACTGACTCATTGACATCATTGTTCTCCCTGATGGTGGATGGGGAGGTGGGTATATTTTGACAGATTCATAAACAAGTAACTCGGGTGAGTTGGGGAAAAATCCCAAACCCCCCCTTTTTGCCCCCCCTCCCCCCCCCCTATTGAGGATCTCGGAAACTAGGAGACCCGTAATTTTTGTTTTTTGCGGAATCGGATAGAGGAGGCTCGGGAAAGTAAAAATTTTTTTTCAGTGTTGCCCCCTTTGCCCCCCCTCTCCCCCCCTTTTGCGGATCTCGGAAGCCTTAAGACTTGGAACAATTTTTTTTTCAGATTTGTATTAAGGGGAACTTGGTTAGACAAAATATTTTTTCAAAACTCACCCCCCCCCTCCCCAACCTCCCCTAAAATTGAAAGGGCTGTAACTTCACAACGGTTAGAGATATCCATGAGGTGTTTGAACAAATATTATAGTGGGTAGGCGTCGGAGGTCCTGAGTGGAGCGAACCTACGAGACCTGAGTGGAGCGGAGGGGGGAGGTGGCGAGCGAAGCGAGCCAACGACCCCCGTAGCGTAACGAAGGTCGAGTGGGTGAGCGTAACTCAGGGCCGACGACTTGGAAACTTGAGGGTAATTTTTTTTTTATAATTTTTTTTTTTCAACTTTTTTTTTTTTTTTTTTTTTTTTTCATAAATTTTTTTTTTTTTAATTTTTTTTTTTCAAAATTTTTAAAGGGTCTCTCTACTTGTCAAAAATAGGAAAAAATACCGCGAGCTGCTTGCAGCTCGCGCACCACGCAAACATCAAACAGGTTGGAGGTCCTGAGTGGAGCGAACCTACGAGACCTGAGTGGAGCGGAGGGGGGAGGTGGCGAGCGAAGCGAGCCGCCGACGTCCGTAGCGTAACGAAGGTCGAGTGGGTGAAGCGTAACTCAGGGCCGACGACTTGGATTTTTTTTTCTTTTTTTTTTTTCCTAATGTTTTAGGGCTCCTAAAGGGTTTTCATACTGATTTAGGGCTTCCCATAGCGGTTTATTAAATATTTTATATCTCCTATGGATTCTCAAAATTTTAAAAGGGTAAACCTACCTGTCAAACACATGGATAAAGAAAACCGCGAGCTGCTCGCAGCTCGCGCACCACGCAAACTAGTTCCATAATATATAAACTTAAACTACCACTCACTCACTGACTCATTGACATAATTGTTCTCCCTGATGGTGGATGGGGAGGTGGGTATATTTTGACGGATTCGTATAGAGGTAGGTCTGGTGAGTTGGGGAAAAATCGCAAACCCCCCCTTTTTGCCCCCCTTCACCCCCCCTTTTTTCGGATCTTGGAAACTAAGAGACTTGGAACAATTTTTTTTGCGGAATCGGATAGAGGAGGCTCGGGAAAGTAAAAATATTTTTTCAGTGTTGCCCCCTTTGCCCCCACTCTCCCCCCCTTTTTCGAATCTCGAAAGCCTTAAGACTTGGAACAATTTTTTTTTCAGATACTTAACAAAGGGCATCTAGATAGTCGAAATATTTTTTCAAAACTCCCCCCCTCCCTCCCTCCCCAACCTCCCCTAAAATTGAAAGGGCTGTAACTTCACAACGGTTAGAGATATCCATTAGGTGTTTGGACTAATATTATAGTTGGTAGGCGTCGGAGGTCCTGAGCGTAACTCAGGGCCGACGACTTGGATTTTTTTTTCTTTTTTTTTTTTTTCCTAATGTTTTAGGGGTCCTAAAGGGTTTTCATACTGATTTAGGGGTTCCCATAGCGGTTTATAAAATATTTTAGATCTCCTATGGATTCTCAAAATTTTAGAAGGGTATTACCATCTGTCAGAAACATGGAAAAAGAAAATCGCGAGCTGCTCGCAGCTCGCGCACCACGCAAACTAGTTTGTTATATAACAACAAAATGGTTGGATTGTGGGCATCAATTATAAGGTCACGTCATGTAAAACGAACGCTGGCTGTTAAGCTGCGCATAGTTAGACGATCATTTTGAAAATACCATCGCGCACCAAAGCTTTTGATTACGAAATGGATGTTAATCCATTGAGTGAGAAAAATAAATAATGATAATGATGAATGTCGTTTGTTATAACTGGGTTTATTTATGACGTAACTGATAATAATGCAATTAATAATTAAAACTATTCATGAAACGGTCCGCAGAGGCAACAGATAATTAATAAATATTCTATCTAACTTATTTCGATGTAATTACTAATAAACAAACAATACTTATAGGTACAAAGCCGCGTGCGAAATGCTAGTTCAAAAATAAAACAATAGGCTGGTACTTTTGCGCTCGAGTGTACCTTTGTACAAACATACCACCTCCCACTTCCTGCTAGCATTACGCGTACTATATCTGTGATGTATTATCAATGCCACATGCTTTGATTTTAATCGTCTACTAGACTAGAGCAACAGTAGTAAGCTAGTTAGCTACTTACCGCTGTTGTATCAAATGTCTGAATCAAATTTATTTTTATACTCTAAAACAAAAATGTTAATATGTCCGTCTGTAGGTAAAAAAAAGCTTATGATAGGTTTCACAAACGGAACATTTAGTTTTTTTTAATTCCTTTGTTCAACGTAATAATAAAATAAAATAGGCGGCGGCGCCGGTAATGTAGGTACAATTATTTTTTAAATATTAAATAAGAATTTTATTGGTTCGCTGGAGAGACGCCACGATTTATGATTAAAAATGAAAAGTAGGTACAGCTACATTTTAAGAACTTTGGTATTAGTATGCTAAATTCGCATAGACCGCTAAATTCAAATTTTCTTGTGTTATTTGCAATTTGTCGGATACAAGGTTGTAAGATACAACTTAAAATGAATCATCAATTCATTTTTTTTTTATTTTAATTTGCTTGATATAAATGGGGCTACTAAACGCTTAATACTTTTACCAAAGACGATTAATATCTAGAAGACAGACAAAGGCTATACACAAAATCGTAACCCTAAAAAATAGCCTGAAAACTCTAAAACATCAATTTTATCCAAGAAATTTCAATTACTTTCTAGTTAAAAATGTTTAAATATTGAATATTGTTGCTACCTACTACTAAGTATTGAAATTTCTTGGATAAAATTGATGTTTTAAAGTTTTCAGGCTATCTGGTACTGCGGGATCGGGTTACGATTTTGTGTATGGCCTTTGTCTGTCTTCTAGATATTAATCGTCTTTGCTTTTACTGATGTAATACAATCTTTCGCACCAAAGTTCTGAAAAATATGTAATTATTTTAGATTTTGCTTTGTACCAGTAAAAACTGTACCTACTTACTTTATTTAATTATGCAAAAAAATAAAAGATAAGTCTACCTAAATGACTTAAAAAAATCTATAACATGAATCGTAGCGTATTTTGTTGGAAACCTGCACAGTAAACTGTCGGGATATGTTGGACTGATGATAAGTTTATATTTTGTAAAAATGTTATTGAATAAATTAAATTTTTAAAATTAATTAAATCTTTGTATTTATTTACTGGTAAAATAGGTTAATTTGGCCATAATTTATGAATTTTAATCCACACAAAAAACCTATTTTAATCCACACAAAAAATATATAAATATACTTAATATAATATAAATAAATATACGTACTTAATATATATTTTTTATGTGGATTCAAATCGGTTCATAAACGACCAAGTTCGTTTTTGAACCGATTTTAATTATTCTTTTTTGGTTTGTTAAGAGTGCAGAAAATTGCTATCTTACGAAATTGAAGTCAGTTTACTTTAAAAAAAAAAAAATTTTGACAGTTGTTCTTTATAGGTAATCTGACTTATTTTATTATCATAATTTAGGTCGAAACAAAATAATTAAGTAAGTAGGTAAATCAGACACTATATCAAAATAATTTACAAAGGAGGATTATCTAAGAATGTAGATAATTAGATATAGGTACCTACTTACTCAATCCAATCAAATAATGAGTTTTAAAATAAAAAAAAAAACCCTGTGTCTAGCACAAGTACCTAGTAGCTACCGAGCCTTTACCCGCTGCTCCACAGAGGTCATCGATAACATAAAAATGGCTTTAAAATGAAAGTCTTAAAAAATAATAACAACTTTATTTGAGTACCTATTAATCTAGAATAGTATTAAGTAGGAATATAATATGTTGTATAATAATATAATAATTAATAACGTAAATATACATAGGTAATGCCAATCACATCTAGCTAATATTAATAACGTGCAAAGGTAAAGTAGGTACCTAACTACCTATATTAAGTAAGTACCTACCTTCCTTTATATCATAATAAGGAAATACAATTAGGAAACTTCGTTTTCGTTTAATCCAAATAGGGTCTCGAACGTAATCGTTAAGTAGGTAATAGTGGCAATTCGGAGTGTCGCAAAAGCTAAATTAAACTAACTAAAATTAATGTCATCCTTTTTATTTCCATCGCTATGAAAGGGACGGCAACATTTTTGGTTAGTTAAGTTTAGCTTTTGCGATACCGTGAAACATGCCAACTTTGCCAACATTTTTCGAATAATTTCAATTTTTGGATAATTTTTCTATGGGAACGTAAGTATTTTCTTTTAGCATCTGCAATTAAAAGATAATGAGCATGTATTATTTTATCAGATTTTATTATTCATCAATATTTAATTAAGTATTTTATTCATTTTGATGGCGGGCAAAGTTATCTGGACTTTTTGCCAACATTACCCACATTGATTTTTGACGCAACTAAGGCCTCTATACAGATGGCACAAAGTCCAATACAAGAATTTTGGCAAAAATGGCGTTTACTTTATAAATGAAAACGATACCATGAAAGGTTTCCTACCAAAGTGGCTGGGCAAAGTTACCCTAACTTTTTTCCTCTTTTTCATACAAACCACATTTCGCTTTTTAAAAGTACTAGGGTTGGCACATCTCAGTAAACTGATCTTAACGTATTTTTCTTCTTTTTCTGCAAAGTATTGTAATTCGCTTTAAATTTTAGGCAGGAATTCACATTTTACCTACTTCCTTGAAGTTTAGGCCAATAATAATCTACCTATTCCGATCACTGGTAATACTATAATAGGTACTATAGAATAATAAAAATAATAAGTTTCGTAAGTGCCAACCCTAAGCTTATTTTGATGGCGGGTAATGTTGTCAGTAGTAGATCGCAACATCACTGGGTAACTTTACCCACCATTATAACTTTAGTTTTAAAAGACCTTCAGCAATGATAATAAAATATAATACTCTTAAAGTGTTTTTGCATAACTTTATATAAATTAAACTAACCTGTGTTTTCGCCATCACGCACAATTAACTTTAGAACTTGTACTAAAATTTGCCCGCGAAAATACGCACCACATTCTACAAGTTCTAAAAAGTGACTGAGTGAAGTTAGCGACAAACCTGATAGACTGTGTTACTAGACACATAACCTACTTTCTATCTAAGTCAATAAATGTTACTATAGTATTCCGATACTTTTGGAATTTAAAGATTTGCTTAAAAATTGATTTTCGGGCAAAGATACCCTTGGTGGCAAAGTTGGCATGTTTCACGGTACTCCGAATTGCCACTATTATAGTAATAAGTTAGTATTACGTTTTAAATGCCAACGAATCTATGCGCCACCTCCACGGACCAGTGTAGCTATGAACGAAGTAGCACGAGCGTTACGCAGCGAATGTTGCTGTGTCATCAAATTAGTATCTACTACTATAAATCAATGTCCACAAGGAGATTTCATCGCTGAGATAAACTTAATATGCTGTATCGTCACCGTCACGATATACCTACTCCCAAAGAGAATATAACCACTCCTTTAACCTACTCGCCCGTGGAGGTGCCGCCTACTCTGTAATGACTCTAATTTCTTGGTGTGAGTTTGACCCAGTAGGGAGGAATAGTAGTACTAATGCCCTGTATTCTTGTGGCTGGCTGGTGTGGTTTCCCGTCGTGCGTGGATATATGGAAGGTTTGCAGTACAGCAGTCAGAACTTGGAACATGCTCTGACGAGCGTAAGTTTCACCGGCACATAGTCTTCGCCCTGAAAATAACAGAAGTTAGTAAAGATTTAACGAATAGGTACTTACAGTAGTACATAGGTACCTCTAGGTACTTACCTACTTAGATACCTAGGTACCTATAGTTAGAATAAATAATTCGATTCGATTTCGATTAGAATAGAACGAAAGATTTTCTACAACAAAATGTTTAGAATTGTAAAAAATTTTTTTCACAAAAATTTATAGCTTCAGCCGCTTCAGGTCCGTTGTACCTATCACAGATAAAAGAATAGGTACCTACTAGTAGTTGTATCTTTCATAGTTTTAAAGTATTTTTTCAAAAACCGAAAAAGTTGGAGGATTAAATTGAGTGTCCAAAATTTATCAAGGCTATAAAATGAAATCTACGAGGAGTAGAAACTTGCTCTTGGTAAGTATCAAAAGTTTGCACAATTTTTTTCACAATTAGGTACCTACTGGTAAAAACACAGTAAGTAACAGAGAGTAAAAGATTTCTTAGTAATTTACGTTTTTTACTTTTGGATTTGTGACTTGTGAGTGCCCACTTTAAAGTAGGTAAGATTTACGAATTAAGAAATTAAGGAAGTAAGTACCTACTTAGGTATTGCGAAAATAAATTCGTTGCACAGTTTTTTTTTAACTAGGTACTTTTTCTGTAACGTGCCTAGTTTATGAGTTACAGGTGAATTTAAACCTTTATTGGAGAACGGAGTGACCGACTCTTTTGCCCATTATTTGATTTGCACAAAATCCAAATAACAACATTCACTAAATCCTGAGCATATTTTCAAGCGTTTTCATGAAAGTGACACTCGCACCGGACGCACACAAAACTCAAATAAGTACCTAACTTCAACACAATCAACAATAATCCTAATTATACTTAGGTACCTAAGTAGGTAGGTAATTGATTTGGTTTGAAGCTTGTTCTATGTTCTACTTGGTTCTTACTTACCACCTCCGAAAGGCATCGATTTGTCATTAGCCAGAGAAATCTTGCCATCCACGATAAAGCGCTCCGGTCTAAAGTTCTCAGGGTCGCCCCACACCTCCTTACTCGAGTGAACCAGGTGTATGTTTGGACTCATCATCGTGCCCTGGAAATATGTAAATGAAAATTAGGTTATTTTATTCTATGGAAACAAATATCATATCAGAGAGGGACAAATAACCAAATGATCTGTCTAATATTAGGTAGGTATGTAACGAGCGTGTAATCTGTCGCCTTACCTGTTTATTACTTACTTCCTGTTCTTTACCCTCCGCAATAAGCGGGCATTGCATGCATACCTAGATATAAATACCTAGGTACTTGGTCGTGCATCTGACTACCTACATGACTAGGTACACCTACCCTCTAGACATCTCCAATTATCGCACTATAGATTTACCAACCGTGGACAAGTTTCATTTCGTTTTTCAGTCATTGGAAGATCTCCACTGTCTGTCCATCTGTCCGTCTGTCCGTCTGTCCGTCTGTCAGTCATCAGGCTGTACGTACCTACCTACCTATCTCACAAACCGTGTTATCTAGGACAGTTGAAATTTTTACAGATAGGTCCTAAACAACTCTGTTGTCGCTATAACAACAAAATGCTAAAAATATATAAGTATTTAAGAGGCCATACAATAAACGCGATTTTTTACGCCGTTTTTTGCTCGATTTATTACAATCTCTTTCTTACCTCTGGTACATTGTACCCTGCGATCGTGGTGTCTTTCATAGCGCGATGAGCCAACCCTAGAACCACCAACGTGTCAAATCTCATGGCTTCCCGGAGACAAGCTTCAGTGTATGGCATGCTGAAACAAAAACAACACAAATATAATACTTAAATGGTAATAAGGGTTAATTCTAAGAAGAACAGAGAGTGCAGGAAATTGAACTCTCTTCCTACAAACTATAGAAGTCTGTTTAAGTAATTAATTAAAAAAAAAAATTACTAGGTACATATTAAAATGTGCGCACTTAGGTTTATCATCCAAAGTCGGGAGTCGCTCTCTGCCCACGACGCGGTCGATCTCCTCATGGATTTTGGCCTGAACATCGGGCATCGTCAGCAAACGGTCGACCAACATGTTGAGGACTGACTCCACGGCAGACGCGGCGGGAAACATGTAGTCTACACAGGTCACAACTAGCTGATCCACTGAAATTGAATTTATACTTAATCATTTCATAAATAAAGTACCTAGGTACCTATGATCGGACGGACTCAACACTTCAGGTAGGTAAGTTATACCTACCTACAACCATTCTGAAATTTATGTGGTTATCTATCTACCTATACTACCTAATATTAGGTAAGTACTTATATTTTATCTACCTATACTTACTACCTACTTATATAATAATAATATTAATTAGGGATGTTACGAAGCTTCGACTCCGACTCCGATATGTCGGAACCTCCGATTGATATTACACCTCCGGTTCCGACTTCTGTTCCGAAACTTTCAATCGGAGGTCGAAGCATAGCGGATAGCGGGCGACGGCGCGCGGCTGCCGTGGTCAGCACAAACAGGTTTATCCATGTCTCGCGGGGAACTCCCCTCCACGTACTTTTCGTCGTCTATTACTCACTCCACTCACTTCAGAGTTGTAAGTAAGAGACAGATTAGACGGAGACAAAGCTCCAAAACTTTTGTTTATTAAGTAAATATATTTGAGTCCATTCATTTGATTTAATTTTCTAACTGCTGTTAATTTTTAACGACTAAGTAGGTAGGTATGTAAGTTTATAATTTTTATTTAAAGTAAACTATAGAGAATGATTAAATAATGTTTGTATTTGTACTATAATATTTGATTATGCCTCCCTTTAACACTCCGCTTTTAATCTCTGTTCTGCCACCTTTGACTCCGCCTCCGCCTCCGACTCCGATAAACCAAAATTTAAAACTTCGACTCCGACTTCGTTTTCCGTAACATCCCTAATATTAATTAGGTATAAAGAGGTAAAGTTGGTTTGTTTGTTTGTATGTTTGGGGTAATCTCCGAAACTACTCATCCGATTTCAAAAATTCTTTCACCGATGTGTAGCATGGACTTTCCGAATGAAATACTTAGGCTATATTTTATAAAGGTAGGTACAACGCGAGCGAATCCACGGGCGAGTAAACTAGTTTTTTTTCTAAACCAGATATCATAACAATGAAATATTAACAAATAAAAAACGTAGAAGAAGTAGGTACCGGAGAATGTGGATTTTTTGCCTTCTCGCTGTTCCTGTTTCATTTTTGTGATGAACTTGTCTAGGTAATGGCGCTCATTGCTCTCATCGTGCGTCTCCATCACCTCTTTGACTAATTTCTGAAAATGGTGAAACACACGGTCAGCAGGGGTACCTAGGTACCTATTGCCTAACTCGCGAAACAAAATTGATCGCCATTACGAAAAAAGCACACTTGGTAAACAGCTAAAACAACTGACACAAATAGGTACCTACTCAAACCTTAAGGTTGTATGCGTCAAACTAGCGCTACCGCCGATTTTATTTTATTATTACGTTGAACAAAGGAATTTTTAAAAACTGAATGTACAGTTTGTGAAACCTATCATAAGCTTTTTGTAATACCTATGTAATAGTTTCATTTTGTATAGTTTAGGAGGAATAGCGAATACAGAGTTTGGTGGCCACCAAGTGCAACTTCGCTATATCTCCCTAGGTTTCACAAACTGTAAATTCCTTTGTTCAACGTAATAATAAAATAAAATCGGCGGTGGCGCTAGTTTCACCCATAGAGGCACCATAAGAGTGCGCGATATGCAAATCAGTCGTCGGAATCCTTATTTATCTCAGTAGGTAATGTGAAAGCTACGACCTTCATATTTTAGGGAAATGATACTTTGATAATGATAACGATCTTTGATAATAATCTTTGATCTTTGATAATGATCTTGCGTTATGTGTTTTAGAAACACGATTGGTAAAAGTTTCCTCGATGATACCTATAATTTTTTTGAAAAATACCTATTTACCTAAGCAAAACTAAATTAAACTCGATCGTAATAAAAATACTGAATAGCAACAATTTTAGTGCTGTCAAATTAGTTTACTTTTTGTTACATCTGAATAATAAATAAATGAATATAAATAAATATCCTAGGACATTTCACACAGCGTCATCTAGTCCCAAGCCAAGCAATTTAGTGCTTGTAACCAGATGACTGATAAACTATATATTTTAAAGTAAGAATATGAAGATCTTATTTTTACGTAGGTAGGGTATAAACATTTAATTTTTTTTTCTAACCTCAAAGAAATGCAACAAATGTTGATGTCCCTCCTTCAGTTTAGTGAATCCAAAATACTCCGGCATTACGTCCTTAAGCCAAGGAGTGAGAGACAAAGCACCGCCAATGTCATTGGAACACTGTTGGAACTTGATCGAAGCTTCCGAAAGCCCCCATAGTACTGAATAGTCTTTCCTCGGCAACGTCATGCAGGAGAGCATATGGCACATGCCGTTGATGAATGGTACGGCGATGAAGTATGCAAATTTCACCAAATCGCCTTTTACAATATCCTGGAAAAAGTTTTTGAGACTTTAACATGGCGTGGATCACCGTGGATGGGCACTCCACTGAAAACGACTACACGCGAAAATTACGAACGTTCGTAGGTAAATAACTGGCTCAATGTAGAGTTAAGTTCCAAATACGATGGGTTTGCTGGCAAGGGGGGGGGGGGACACTTGACTTTATCAAAAATTAGCACTTTATAGCTTAATATTTCACAAACGAATGTAACATTGAAAAAATATGGTAGGTACTTAGTGTTAGAAACCCCTTAATATTTTTTAAAGTAGGTAGTAGGGTAGTAGGTAGTAGCTTCTTGATTATTTTAAAAGCAAATTGAACTGTGTCATAACAATAGAAACCGACCAATAGTGGGCGTCTCTGAAAACACCGTAAGCTATACATTATAGTCACATGACGCATTTGTGTTTATAATTTTTTTAATAATTTATAATATTGTAAGTACTGCTTAAATATTACTTATAAAATATTGAAAAATTCAGAAGTGCGTGCAGCACTTGGCAGACTTGGTGGATTTTAAAAATAGAAGCGAGTCCAGTTTGTAATACAAACCTCTTCAGCTGGGAACTTGGGCCCATTTAGTCTCATATCGATCATCTCCTTGATCTCGGAAGCCAGCAAGCTCTCCAGGTCCTCGCAGCGGCGGCCGAAGCCGTAGTCGCGAAGGTGGCGCTGGGTGAACCGCCTCTGCACTTGCCAGAAGGAGCCATCAGTGCCTATTATGCCTGGGACACATTTACAAGTCAGATAGAGGTAGGTACCTAGGTAATTTTTTAGGCGTGTTTGGTAGTAGTAGGTACTAAATGCCAAGCAACATTAAAAACATTTTGACGACCTCTGTGACGCGGTAGGCAAAGGCTCGCTTGAGACGCAGATTTTTTTTGTAAATACATAAGTACATACATATTATACTTAGATAGAAAAACATCCGGACCCGGAACAAACATCTGCAGACAATGCAAACATTTGTCCCGTGGCGGGGATCGAACCCGCAACCTCCGCGTCTCAGGCGGGCCTTCGCCCACTGTGCCACAGAGGTCGTCATGTGGTTACCATCCATAACACAAGCACTATTAGCTTGACTTTGACTCGATGACGCCGTGTAAAATGTAGGTACAAGGATATTTATTTTTATTTCTGTGAAATCCAGTTCGCACAAGCGTTTCGTTCCTGGCGTTACATATGCCTCAACATGCCATTTCATTCTAAACAACGGAGTGTTCTAGGCCCGCCATAACTAAGCTGCTACATCAACTCACCCAACTTCTTCCAATACGCCCGGAATCTGAACAGGAAGACGTCCATCCTTCCCTCAAATTCCTCTCGACTAAACATCTCTTTTATATCTGCAGGGTCGTTCAGTACTACGGTCGGCACGGTGCCCAGGTACAAGCCGACTAACTTTGTGTGGTACTTCTTTCCCAGTTTTATGAACGCCTTGCCTAAGTTTTTGAACTCGTGCGCCATAACTATCCAAAGTGCCCCGTAGACGGGTAGACTGGGAGGTCCTGCAAACAATTATATGAAATATATACCTAGGTATTTTCAATTGTAGTTGCTGGACAATGAAAGGATGGGTTAGATAGATGTTAAAAGTTTATTGAATCTCAACCTGTATTATAATATAATCTGTAATCTCAACAATGTCTCAGGGGGGTTAGCGCCAGTTTACCGTAGTATTGGATACTGTCCTCGATACCGAGTCAAATGTATGAAAATCATTGCAGCGCCTCCTCGGTAACTTGCATGAACTAAAAATACCATACATTTAGAATTCTTGACACGTACACGTAAGCGAGGATAGATTACTAGGTATACTACACAAAAACCGTCGGTAACCCTACAGACACGAGTGACAGTGTTCCGATAAAGTGTTAGTTGTTGCTCGTTTTGAAAATCTTGCAGGCATTTATTTACAGTCCTAATACCCTTGGTAATATCTTACCTATATCTTTACTAATATTACTAGTAGTTCGTCCCGAACGAGATCTCGTGCACCGTTGGTTGGTGGTTTATTTTGTACATACTTGCTTCGACTACCCCATAAAAGTTACTGTTGAGTTGACTAATTGATTGTTTATGAAATCTGGCTGCTAGATCTCTACGATTCAATCAAGTCTTTATTCAAAGTCCAATCTCAATTACCTACTCATCAAATTAAATACCTATATCAAAGGTCGTATTTTGATACGCAACCATGCAAAAATATAATTATTGTGTAAGACATAGATTCTGATTAAAAACTCTATGAATTTACCTTTTTTTATGGTATAATACTGATGTTTGTTGACACTTCAGAGTTGCTAATGTCATGTCAGTGGCTACCTTTCTTCAAAAAAGTGTTGCACGGAGCTATTAAAAAATATGGTCAAAATTCATTTTGTTACAATTTATATTTCTTTAGATAAATATTTCATGGTTTTTGTAAAAATATAGTTTCTGTGAGGATGTCAATTAAAAAAAAAATGTTTTAAGAAACATTTAGGTTTTTCGGCAGTAAACAAATTTTTGTTGGTGTTTGTTCGTTGTTGTTGGTAGATGACTGCACCGAACCAACAAAGTTGTTTGTAGTGTAGTCACATGATACTTTAGAAAATTCAGAAAAATCTCTTTTTGTTTAAAAATTCGTTAGATTTGTCGAAATGAAACACTTTAGGTTGGAAGCACTGAAAAATAATAGATTTTACATTTAACGATGTATTTTAAAAACTTTACATCTTTGAATGAAAAGTAATACCTACCATTTTAGAATGTACAAACAAAACCCTTTCATATGACACCCCTCTCAAAGTCTATGGATAACTTTTATTTTTTTTCACCCCCTTGTGATCCTCATATCTTTACAACCCCTTGACCGATCATGCTGATTAGGTGAGCCGGGAAATCCCGTATCACTACCTATATACTTACCAAGAATCATGAAGATTGGATTAACGGTTCGACAGTTATGCCGCGACATACAAACATACAAACATACAACGCAAAATCGCCCAAGTTACCACTAAGATCTTCGTTCGCTTCGCTCACTCGATCGATAAAGAGGTAAAGTTGGTTTGTTTGTTCCTAAACTACTCATCCGATTGCAAAAATTCTTTCACCGATATGTAGCATGGACTTTCCGAATAAACATATCCTATATTTTATCAAGAGGTACCACGCGAGCAAAGCCGCGGGCGAGTAAGCTAGTGTAATAAGTATAATTATCTGTGGTGATACCAAGTTCTAAATCTGGAATAAGTAAAAAGATAATCTCAACGCAACGACTGTTTAATAATTTAGACCGATAGCTACGGAACAATGCGGATAGATATCACCGAGTCATGATTATGTGGTGAGACTAGCTAATCGTATCTAAATAGGTATTATGTAAGTATTATTAATGTTATTGCATTTATTAAATAATTATTGCGTAATGATTTGGGTTGTTATCTTATCCCAGAGGAGATATGACAATATTGAATTGTTGTCATGAGTTGAAGATTCATGCTTTGTCTCACGTACCTAATACCAAAGACGATTAATATCTAGAAGACAGACAAAGGCCATACACAAAATCGTAACCCTGATCCCGCAGTACCAGATAGCCTGGAAACTTTAAAACATCAATTTTATCCAAGAAATTTCAATACTTAGTAGTAGGTAACAACAATGTTCAATATAAAAAAAATTTTAGGTAATTTTAACTAGAAAGTAATTGAAATTTCTTGGATGAAATTGATGTTTTAAAGTTTCCAGGCTATCTGGTACTGCGGGATCAGGGTTACGATTTTGTGTATGGCCTTTGTCTGTCTTCTAGATGTTAAATGATAGATAACCCACAATAAATTAATTGGTTCTAATAACAAAGTGGTAATAGAATGTACCTACCTACCTACAAAAAAAGGAAAAACAAAGGGAAATCAAAATGAAATGAAATATGATCACGACTGTATCCCAGAGAGCGGTAGAAATTTCTTTCAGATCTTTCTGGCAATTTTTAGATCCTTTTGAAGATGTCTATGGGGTTAGTCAGAGGTATGCCCAAATACATATTTGGTAAGTACATGCCCACATCTTGCAGAAGTTAACTTTCCATACGTGACAGCCAGGTTGCAAGCTCATCGACGCTATTAGAAAGCTAACTGGTTTCCTCACGATGTTTTCCTTCACATGCGAAAAGTCCATTAATGCACGGCCGTATTCGAACCCACGACCTTAGGATTTAAAGTCGAAGTACTAATCCACTTGAACGACACGGCTCTACAAAGGGTATGTTTATGTATGTTTAACTATTATGATTTAATTGAAAATTTGACCATTTTACAATGTACCTATGAATGAGATATTGTTTAGTAATATGAACTAGTGATTAACTTGGAGAGGGTCTTCGGTTTGCTGGTAAGTAAGAGATTTTAGTCAAGTAGTTGAGTGAAGAACGTTGTATAGATGTTATTTTTTTTATTTATCGTATTGTAAAGTTTAATTGACTGAGCGTCGAATTGTTTAGATTTAGAGGCATGTGTTTTTTTACAACTTGTACAAACATTGATAAAAAAACAATATTCTGCGCAGGAGGTACACTAAATATGTGTAGTATTAGT
Organism: Xanthorhoe designata; assembly: GCA_963582015.1. NCBI lineage: Eukaryota > Metazoa > Arthropoda > Insecta > Lepidoptera > Geometridae > Xanthorhoe > Xanthorhoe designata. The sequence goes on from OY757038.1 coordinate 9,460,281, forward strand.
ATAGTATTATATTATCTGTGGTAGTATTCAACTGCAAAGAATAGCGCTACGCAAGCGTAGCAACGGCGTAGCAGTTCTGCGTGTTGTGCTACGCCCGCCGCCGCCGGCCGCCCCGTTGTTGCCGCGTTGCTACGCTTGCGTAGCTTCGTAGCGCTATTTATGCAGTTGAGAAAGGCAATTGAGTGTTGACTTTTGTATCTTTTATTAGCTTTATCTGTTTGTATGTAATCGTTCGTTCGTTCGTTCGTATGAGCAAGTGGCCAACTCTGGTGACGGAGTTTTTAGGCCGCCTAAAAGCCTCCGTCATGGCTTAACGACTTTAAAAGCCGGGACCGACAATTTAACGTGCCCTCCGAAGCACGGAAGCGCTCAGTTGAAAATGCCACGTTCTGAGCGGTCACCCATCCAAGTAGCGACCGCTCAGAACGTTGTTTAACTTCGACGATCTATCAAGAACGTCTTAGCAAGCTTCGCCTGTATGTAATGGACAGGACAGAGTATAACGTTATTTCCACCAACTTCCTAAAAAAATACTTATTATGGAAGAAATAAAAACAACCGCTTACCCCAAGAAAGGCAGAACTCAGTAGGTACAGTGTACAACCATGAATGCACGTCTCAAACATGTTTTTTACGCCTTTTTTTGTTTTTGACACTGTGGTCTGTGGTCTAGGTATTTAATTTAGTCATGGCATTGTAAATTGAAATAAAATAAATAAATAAATAAATAAATAAATTTGAGGAATATAATGATGATCTCTTCGCACATCTTTTCAAAAATCTACTTTGCTCGCTTGTTACACAAATAACTATTAACTAGTTTTAAATTTAAGCGAATAGTGCAAAATTAATTAGTGCCTTATGTTATGTGTAACACTGGCAGGTATGTTACCTAATTAGTAAGCATTGAAAATTAATAATAAATATGTTAATTTATTGAATTAAAATCAAGAATCTTACAAACAACTCATTTTTTACATGAATGATGAGAGAAGTATGTAGCACAGGAATATTTGTATAATTATTGTACTGGAAAATGGGGGATAACGAATCCCAATCCACTTATTACCTACCTATTTAATTTTATAAAGCACTAACACTTACCTGGAGGAAAGTTATGTGGCTTTTTATAAGCATGTTTGTAGTAATGAACAGTAAAATAGAGTATAAACAACAAAACCACTGTTACTGCAAACATTTTGGTAACTGTGACAGAACTAAGTATCGCGAGTTTATATACTAGAATACATACCTAATCTTAATCAAGGACGAACGTGAGCAGCGTAATCTATTTTTTCGGGGGTTGGATAATAAATTATAAACGAAAAGAGTGGAAGATCACTAGTCATGATGATCACTCTGCGCAGTTCACCGACTAAGTACGACAGTCGATTATTAATTTTATTATATTACTAGCAGACCGCGCGGCTTCGCTCACGTGTTGTAGGTACATGCTACTTTCTTAATTAACCCTTTATTTCGCAACGTTATTGAGCTGATACACTCTAAACAAAAAAATATTTAGCGAAAACCAAACAATATTTCATTGAAATAAATTTACTATATTTTCTCTACGCAAAACTGGACGGCCCGATTCCTCAATTAACTTTATTAGATCCCATGCAATACAATGTCTACTTTCGAAAGCTAAACAGGACTGTAATTGCATTATGTTGGAAAATTGTGACACAATAAAATATTTGGGGGTTACTATTGACTCGCAGCTAACATATGTACCCCACATAACTCAACTCACGTCAAGAATACGACGACTCATAGCAGTATTCAAAAATTTAAGACATGTTGCAACTACACAACAAATAAAAAACACTTATTTTGCTCTTTGTCAAACTTGTACTGTATTACGGCTTGGGGTGGTTCCTCCAAAACGCACATGCTTCCACTTGAGAGAGCACAGAGAGCTATCCTCAAAGTAGCAAACTCGCATCCTTATAGATACTCTACCTCACAGCTCTATAAGGATTGCCAGGTACTAACTGTTAGGCAACTATTCATCCACCGAGTTGTACTCTTGCAGCGCTTTAAATCTCCACTTACCCAGCCCAAGCTCATGATTTCAAAACGAAGAATAGATAAACAATACAAAACATTGCTGTGTAAAACTAAATTTGCCCAGAAACACTCATACTTCCTAGGACCACATTTGCATAATAATGTTAATAAAATATTTACTATTCACAATATGAGTTATATGGAGGTCAAAACAAAATTAAAAAAACACATTCAAAGCTTAAATTACACACAAACAGAAGACATGCTAAAAGTAATTACATAAAACTTCTCAAATTGCTTCAGACACGTAAAGAACTTCTCAGCCCTAAAGTATATTGTATTGCTATTGTTTACAATTTACTGGCACGTACACATTACACACACACAACATTTATAATACATACATAACACACACAATAAATACATATATAACACTATCATTATAATACACACATGAAATAGGTACACAGAAAACACTATCATAACACACTCAAAATTACATAATTCACATGCCTAGATTTAGAACGACATTGTCAACGTGGTCGGGAATCAGTGGATGAGACTCGCGAGGGATCGGAGAGAGTGGCGTGATAAAGAGGAGGCCTATACTCAGCAGTGGGTGGAAATGGGCTGAAATGATGATGATGATGACATGCCTAGATATTTTAAAATTTTAGTGTAATAATTAGGTTAAGATTTTATTTGTCATTTTCTCGTTTTGGTGTTGGGTTAAAATAGTATAGGTAATAGCAATCTAAAAATGCATTATGTACATGTAAGTACCTACATACAAGCCCGTCCCTGAGTATGCCGAAGCAGAGCCTCTCGTGTCTAAACACAAGTTATTACTTAGTTAGAACGAGGAGTAGACGCATTGACAGCACACAGGTTTTTTTCTTACTGGGCAACATAAGCTGTAGTATTTTTTCATATATATTAGGTACAAACTGTTATAAAAGCATTAACTTAAGTTAGTTATAATTTACGCTCTGTAACTTAAACCTTTCGTAAATAAAGACATTTATTATTATTATATTATTTGTAATATTATTGTCAATTAATGTTAAAATAATGGAGACATTCCCGTTCGCCGTTTTTTTATAAAATGCAAAATTTTGAAGAGACGTCGTTGAGGCCAACGACGCCTGTTACGTTTTTATTCATAATATTGATAATTTATAATATTCTAACAATTTAGCACTAAAACTTGTTAGTTGGTAATTGCCTTCAACTGAAACGTGCGTAAATGGCATTCAATTTTGTTTTGTTTTGATGTAATTTATAGTTTATTTTGTACGTATCACCCGTAATACAGCGCGCAACATTCGGTAAATTAGTTCTAGCATTAGGTGTATTATGGGTGTTACACTGCGCAACAACTAAACAACAGGCTAGATGGTTAAATTCTTATTTTAACCCTTAAAAAGGATATTTACCCCTTTTGTAGACTGGTATTGGATTTAAACAACTTAAGTTATACAATATTTTCATGTTTTGTTGGTGTTATAGACAAACACGCCTAAGTATTATGCTGGTTTTCAATAAAAAGCATGGGGTCGTATGAAGTCTTGGTAGAATCATCATAGTCCCGGAGTGTAAATCCCAGCAGTCTTGAACAGGAGATCCACTTTGACTCCAGCTCCTTCAAAAGAGTAGTTCCAGCAGCAAAATCAAAGCACATAAATGATTATTGGCGAGAAACTAGTTCACTTTCCTTCCAGATTGCGTTCTAGTCCCTTGTCAAGGCTGTTATTAGGAGTTTCTGTAAGCCATCTTCGGTACCTATGCAAAGGAAAAACCATTCGTAGCTCAAGTCAACCCTGAGCGACAAAAGGCATCCATTGCCAACCATCCGAAAGTATAAAAAGTGGATGCCAGAAGTTCGCTTCTGGCAAACAGTTGTAAGCAAAGCTCTTCTCAAGTTAGACGCCCACAATTCAAGTGGGCCTGATGAAATTCCCTTAACTGCGCTTACGAGGTGTGCTCCATAGTTGGCTCTAGTTCTAACGTGTTTTTTTCTGCTACTTTTGTCCATTAGACGTAATCTTGATCACCTGGAAGATGGTTTTTATGCAACCGATCCCGAAAAAAGGCTATCCGTCAAATGTATCTAATTATAGCCATGACCATCACCTAGCTCCATTCCAAAATAATGGCATCATTAGCTGCCAGCTCATGAGGTACTATTTGGAGGAGTACCAGCTCATAAGTGACCTACAGTACGGGTTTCTTTAGGGTCTTTCAGCTGTTGATATTCTGGTTTTCCTCATACATTGATGGAAGGAGGCAGTTTAGCCCACAATATCGTTAAACCAAATGCTCCCAATGGCATAGAAAGATGGCTTAGGCCATCTTCCGGTATTCCGTAAACGAGGGAGGTGCTGATGCTGTAGAGAAGGGCAAGCCAATGTTCATTGCATGAAATTTTACCTGCATCTCTGCTTTGTGGCTAAGAAAAACTGTTGTTTATGCTTTCATTCTAAGTAGAGTCTACTTATTTTTCATGAAATGGTGTTATTTTGTGATTTGAGCCAATAAACATTTATTTTTACAATATTATATATTGCTTAGTTAGACCCCCTATGAGGACAATGTAACAAATATGATACACTCCTTTGTCGTGCTACTTCGCTGTATGTTGCGCAACGTAACATATGTGATACATACAATAACTAAAAAAATACAAAAATGAGAATTTTTTTATTTATATTTTTGACATCTCTATGAACCATATTAACATAATATTTATGAAAAAGATTAAAATCGAAGAAAAAAAATCTTGAGCGTTAAAGGGTTAACCACTGGACTTAATACTTATTCTTGATAAATGGAGGTGAATTTAAAAGAGACCAAGCGAGCGCAGCGAGTTTCGTATTCTCGAAGCGATAGCATCATGTGGCACTTGATTTTGCTAACGCTGTTCATAGAGAAGCTGACTGTTGGTCGGTTCAGCTATTTGATGGTCTGACATAGTTTAATTTGCTTGCAAAATACCCAAGAAGCTATCGCGAGCTACGCTGCGCTCGCGCGACAGCATCTTGGATATTTTGCAAGCAATTTTAACTATGTCCGACCGACCATAGAAACCGACCAACAGTCAGCCACTCTATGAACACTGTAAGCAAAATCATGTGTCACAAAACTTTTGCTTCATGAGTATAAGAAGCTCGCTGCGCTCGCTTGGTCACTTTTAAATACCTACACCTCCATTTATAAAAGAAAAGACTAAAAGTCCAATGGTTAATGTAGGAAAGTAGCAGTACAACACGCGAGTGAAGCCGTGAGGGTTTGCTAATGTATATATATTATTTATTTTAGTATAGGTAATAAACACAGTTATGTTATAAAATTCTCGATTGATTTTGATTTTGATTTGTAATGACCACCACCATCGAAAAGTAGAGATTTTAATAAACAGAAAGCACACCAACTATTTGAAAAAAGCTGATATTTTGACCGGTGAATTTTCGATTGAAAATTAGGGTGGTTTTTCGAATTTTAATTCAAAATAAAATGAATATTCAAATCAAATAAATTACACCGTATTCGGGACATAAAAAGGTAAGTTTTCACCAAATTTCGTGAAAACAATAATTTGTTTGTAAAAGATACAAATAAAAAACCAAAAACTTGGTTTTAAGAATTTATCACATACATTGTGAGGTTATTTAAAAAAAGTGTCAATGCAAAAGTTTTAGATCTTTTTATTACCTACAACTACAACTTTGCCATTTGTTTTTTTTTCATAGCACTTTTAGTTTTGCCGGAAATCGAGATAAACCGTTTTTTACCCTTAAAAGCTCACCCCCATCCCCTTCCCGACCTCAGATCGCCCGTAAATTATTTTTCCTTTAATTTTTAGAGTATGGAGGAGACTCCATTTCCAATGGGTTTCATCCTACCAAAGAGCATCCTACTGTAATTTAATTTTGTTTCAAAAGCTATCGACATTGGTCTATCATAGAAGGAAAAGTAGAAGGAAGATGTCAGATAAAAGAGAAGGTCGCTGTCATGGATGTCGTATCAAGAAGTAAAAGAGATCGCATTGGAAAGAAGTAGGTATATAGAGGAAATTGCATCATTACACCGACAAGAGCTGAGCTCTAGGCTAGAGCAACAGCAGTTATGTAGCTAACTAAATAAATTTTATTTTCATACTTCAAAACAAACATGTAGGTACCTACTCATGTAGGTACCTACAATTACTTTAAAATAATAAGTAGGTATTTTATTGGTTCGCTGGAGAGACAACACGTTATTGATTTATGATTAAAAATGATAAGTAGGTACAACTTTGGTTTTATTATAGGTAAATATGCATAGACCGCTAACTTCAAATTAGTTGTACCTATCTTGATCAAAATAATGATTTTCAAAGAGATACAATATATATATATTTTATTGATTTGCTTGATTTAAAAGGGCTATAAACGCTCAATATTACTGATGTAGATACAATACATTCTCAACAAAGCCCTGAGAAATACTTATGAAACAACCTATTTTAGATTTTGCTCTGTACCAGGTAAAACTGTGTTACTTACCTAAGCAAATAAAAGTTTACATATGAAGAAGTCGAAGAAGATGAAGTAGCTGTACTTATATCAGACATTAACGAATTTTACTAAGTATAATAATTTACAAAGGAGGATGATCTATTCTAGATTCTAGAATGTAGATCATTAGATATACCACAGGATATACCTAGGTAATCCTACCTACTTAATCAAATAAGAGTTTTAAAATAAAAAACCCTGCGTCTGGTAGCTACTTACTAAACGTAGTGTTTTTATTCTCTTTGGTAGCTACTAGTAGGTATAACAGTACCGACCTAAGTTCAGATCCGTGTTCAGATCATAAAAACATTTGTCCCGCGGCGGGAATCGAACAAGCTACCTCCTGCGACACAGGCAAGCCTTCACCCGCTGCTCCACATAGGTCATTCATAACATCAAAATGAAAGTCATAAAAAATAATAACATAACTTTATTTGAGTAAGTACTAACTTACTTATAAGTACTTAGGTAGGTACTTGCTTACTTAATAATAATTAATAACGTAACTATGCCAAACAAATTTAGTAATAATAACATGCAAAGGTAATGTAGGGGTCCACCTACTTGTAAGGCAACTAGGTAAGTATGTAATTACTTAGTAGATAAACTATGTAGGTACTTTCCCACTTATATATGTAGGTAGGTACCTACCTAACCAAGTGGTTTTTACAGTAAAAAAATAGTACTTAGGGGAAGACCGGTACCCTCCGTACAGCGGGAGCATTCGTACAGTCAATATTTCTCCGCGATTTAAAACGTTAGCGAGTTCATACTTAAGTGTGTGACTACCCCCTATACCCGCAAGGTACCCGCGGAATAACGAGGCAGTGCGACCAACGGCTTCGGTGGAATGAGTCGATACCTGTTTTCGCTCCGCGTAAGTATAGTTTGGGTTCATCTTTGAAAGTGTTTGCTACCAGTAAGTTTTACTTTAATTGTAAAAGAAATTTATTACAAATAAAGCACTGATGCCTTACTTTATGGTGTACGTTTTTATTTTGCTACAAAGCTAACAGTTTTTTTTATTTTGAATTAAATATATTTTTTTTGGGTTTGGGGTACCTTCATACATAGAAACGGGGGTAGATTCGTGCATGCAAATGTACCCCGGAGTTATTTGCGGGGGTCCACGAAAAGTATTTTTTCCGGGTCTGGGTGTTGTGGTACCATGGTACTTGTAGTTTGGGACACCCACGACACAGGGAATTCTAATGTGTGATCAGATCTATGAATGAAACAGCTGGTTATTGTTTATTTACCAAGAATTTTATAATTGTTTTGTTTCAGAACTATGCCACGAAGTTACCTAAAAAAGAGAACAGATCGGGAGAAAAGAAAAAAAATTAATGAGTTTATTATAATAAGATTTTGTAACGGGTTTTTATTTGAATTTTACGTAAAAACAGTACCTTCTATTTTTAAGGCTAATAAGTGTTTGATCTCAATTGCGAACATTTTAATAAGATAGATTATCTAAGATTAGATTCGCTTTAGGAAAACAAGTCTCATATTTGAATAAAAAACATTTTAAATGGGTTTTTTTTAACTGTGTACGAATGCTCCCTACCATGTACGAATGTGACCCACGGTATGTACGAACCTACCCCGCGTGTGGGGTGCCTTCGTACAATTTCCATCTTTTACGAAAACCGCCATTACTCGGTTAAGATGCATTGAACAAATATTTATGTATCTCATTACTATAGCTAGATATGTAGGTTATCTAATAGCATTTAATTTATTACAAAATTGCAGTTAGTTTTTTTTTTACAGGGCTTAGAGTAAAAATTGTACGAAGGGTACCGGTCTTCCCCTATAATATATAAAAATAAGTACCTAGGTACCTATATTAAGTAGAATTTTAAACTTAGGTAAAACTACCCACCTATTTATTGAAGCTAAGTAGGTAAATACCATTTTCCAAGGGTCTCGAACGTAAAGAACTATTACGTTAGTATTTACGTTCCAAATACCAACGAATCTATGCGCCCACGCCATGGACTAGTCCGTACACTAGTGTAACACGAGCGATACGCAGCGAGTGTTGCTGTGTCATCAAATTAGTAACTGTATGAATCAAAGTCCACAAGGAGATTTCATCGCCGAGATAACTTATTCGGTATCGACGCGATATACCTACTCCTGCATACTCGCCCGTGGAGGTGCCGCCTACTCTGTAATGACTCTAATTTCTTGGTGTGAGTTTGACCCAGTAGGGAGGAATAGTAGTACTAATGCCCTGTATTCTTGTGGCTGGCTGGTGTGGTTTCCCGTCGGGCGTGGATATATGGAAGGTTTGCAGTACAGCAGTCAGAACTTGGAACATGCTCTGACGAGCGTAAGTTTCACCGGCACATAATCTTCGCCCTGAAAATAACACAAGTTAGGCCTTTTCAACTAATATAGTAGGTACATATGTAGGTACTAAGTACCTATAGTTAGAATAAATAAATTCGATTAGAAAGGTACCTACTCGCGAATGATTTTTCACAATTATTTAATTAGTAGCATAATGAACTAAAGTTTATAAAACTCAGTTTTCATCTCAGTCATGTATTACACACGATTTATAACACTTTCAAGTTAGGTGGGCCGGGCCTTATATGCCTCGGCTACCTTAGATAACAATTATCATTTAGAATTTTAAACTTAAATAACTTCGGCACAACCAATCACAATCAACAATATCCTAAATACTTAAACTTGATTTGGTTTGAAGCTTGTTCTATGTTCTGCTTGGTTCTACTTACCACCTCCAAAAGGCATCGATTTGTCATTAGCCAGACAAATCTTGCCGTCCACGATAAATCGCTCCGGTCTAAAGTTCTCAGGGTCGCCCCACACCTCCTTATTTGAGTGAAGCAGTTGTAAGTTTGGACTCATCATCGTGCCCTGAAAATAAAATGAAACTTACTTAGGTTTTTTTATTTTATGCAAATACCATAGTCAGAGAGGGACAAATATCAAAATGATCTGTAATATCGTAGATTTATTACAATTTCTTTCTTACCTCTGGTACATTGTACCCTGCGATCGTGGTGTCTTTCATAGCGCGATGAGCCAACCCTAGAACCACCAACGTGTCAAATCTCATGGCTTCCCGGAGACAAGCTTCAGTGTATGGCATGCTGAAACAAAAACGACACATATATAATAATAGATGCCCGTGATTTATGGACTTATTGTAACTAACTAACTTAGGCCTTTACATCTTTACTAGATGATTTATACAGAGTCAGGAGGCAAGCTTTGCCTTCACTTAACGGGACACTGTAGTGCCTGGGACATTGTTGAGATGGAATAGGCTCGCCCAGCACCTAACTAAACCATCCTCTCAGCTTAGCCGGCCATCCACAGGAAAGACAATGGTCAATACGTGTGGGGCTGACTAGCCGCGGGTTTCCTCACGATGTTTTCCTTCACCGTATTGTATAACCTATCCTGCTTTAATCTGTTACCATCTCTAGTGTAGAAAAAATACTCACTTCGACAGACAGGAGACCGCGCGACAGGTTCGACGGTCGCGATCTCCCGTTTCGATCTCCTGACTCGGTCTCGGGTTTCGGACCTACTTATATATCTTTTTGTATCTACTTAGGTAAGTAGATCTAAGAGTAATAAGGGTGGGGGGCTTAGGTAATATAAGGGGTAATTCTAAAAAGAACAGAGAGTGCAGGAATTTGCTCTCTTCCTACAAATTACATTAAATTTAGCTACTTATTAAAACGACATAGAGATGTGCGCACTTAGGTTTATCATCCAAGGTCGGGAGTCGCTCTCTGCCCACGACGCGGTCGATCTCCTCATGGATTTTGGCCTGAACATCGGGCATCGTCAGCAAACGGTCGAACATCATGTTAAGGACTGACTCCACCCCAGACGCGGCGGGGAACATGTAGTCTGTACAGGTCACAACTAGCTGATCCACTGAAATTGAAATTTATAATCAGAAATAAAAACAAGTTCTATCTACCAAATAAACGGATGAACTCAACTATACAATCTAGGGAAAGGTGTACGAGATGATCCCCCTAAGAGAGAATATTCCCTACTTGAAGAATAAGTAAGTTAATTCGGATTTAAAAGGTTAACTGTTAACAAATTCATCTACCTATCTATTTTATTTTATAATATTGATCATTATAGACATCCATAAATACAACAATCATTGCGATTGATTGAAAACAACAAAAGTAACATAGTCTCAAATTCAACTCTACTTTAGAGTCCTCCTCCTCAATCGGTCCCTCATTGCTGAGGATCGTGACTCTGCCGACGTAGCATTGCTAGTATTTTTTTCCAGGAATTTCGGTCGGTTGCCTGTTGGAGAGCTGCATTCACCGGCATTTGCAAATATTCCGACACCTGGTTGACCCATCGTTTAGGGCTACGTCCTCTTGGTCTCTTGCCTTCCACGGTGCCGGTTACCACCAGTTTCTCCAGGTTCTCAGTGTCTCTACGAGCTATGTGTCCAAAGTACTGGAGAATACGGTGCAGGCAGACAGACGATAGACGCAGCTTATGTAGGAGGCCAAGCTCTTTAAGGATGGACACGTTTGTACGGAATGCGGTCCACGGTATTTTAAGCATTCGCCGCCAGCACCACATCTCAAATGCGTCAATTCTTTTCCTGTCTGTGGCTTTGATGGTCCATGTTTCGGCCCCATATAAGAAAATGGAGAAGACAAGTGTGTGGACAATGGCAGTATTTGTGCGTCTTGTGATGCTTCTGTCTCTCCATATTCGATTCAGCTGGGTCATCGCCGTTTTAGCCATACCGATTCGGCGACGTATTTCCGATTCGCAGCTGCCTCTATTGTTGATGACTGAACCGAGGTATTGAAATTCATCTACGGTTTCATAATGGTGCAACAAGTTGGTTCTTTGGATTGCTGCGAATCGGTCAATGACCATAAGTTTAGTCTTGCTCTTATTTATGGCAAGGCCCATGTCCAGACTAGTTACTTCAAGACGGTGTAGTAACTCCGCCATTTCTGTTTCCGAGGAAGCAAACAGTGTAGTGTCGTCTGCATAACGTAGATTCGATATATGTCGTCCTCCTACTTTTACGCCTCCTTCCCATCCATCTAGGGTCTTGCGCATGATATGTTCCCCATAAATGTTATATAGGATGGGTGATATGACACATCCTTGTCTTACTCCTTTTCCAAACTTAAAACAGCTTGAAGTTACATTCTCAAGTGTAACAGTTCCGTACCCAGTTTCATAAAGCCTTCGGATAAGTAGTACAATGTGGCCCGGTACTCCAGCTTCACACAAAACGTTCCACAGATGATTCCACCTGACGCAATCAAAAGCTTTCTGATAATCCACAAAACATATCATTATAGGGGTGTTGTATTCATAACATTTTTCCACGAGCTGTCTGAGGTTCAGGATCTGCTCTCTAGTGCCTTTTCCTTTCACAAACCCTGCTTGTTCTTGAGGAATCTGCCAGTCTAGAAAGGATCGGAGACGGCAGTTGATGATATGAAGTAGTACTTTACTAGCATGTGATATCAGAGCAATTGTCCTATAGTTGTTGCAGTTTTTCACGGAACCCTTTTTGTGCAGGGGAAGTATGGATGAGTGCACCCAATCGGATGGCCATTCGCATTTTAGAGTAAAACCACCAAAATTATATTTTTTCGGATATTCCGAATGAACATACTTAATTGTCTATATTTTATCAAGGTAGGTAGGTACCATGCGAGCGAAGCCGCGGGTGAGTAAGCTAGTTTTTTCTAAACCAGATATCATAACAATGAAATAAGTAAGTCCTTAGTACAAAATATTTAACGAATAAAAAACGTGGAAGAAGTACCGGAGAATGTGGATTTTTTGCCTTCTCGCTGTTCCTGTTTCATTTTTGTGATGTACTGATCCAGGAAATGGCGCTCATTACTCTCATCGTGCGTCTCCATCACCTCTTTGACTAGTTTCTGAAAATGGTGAAACGCACGATCAGCAGGGTATTAAAAATAAATAAAATAAATATCCTTGGTCATTTCACACAGCGTCATCTAGTCCCAAGCCAAGCAATTTAATGCTTGTGTCATGGTAACCAGATGACTGATAAACTACTTTTAACATTTTTTTTGTAAATACATAGGTACATATTATACATAGAAACACCCAGACTCGAGACAAATATTTGTAGATCATGCAAACATTTCTCCCGCGGCAGGAATCGAACCTGCAACCTCTGCGTCTCAGGCGAGCCTTCGCCAACTGTGCCACAGAGGTCATATAAATTTATTTATAATCAATTTTTGTGCTGTACCCAAAGAGAATAAAAACACTTGGCTGTACCTACCTACCTAGGTTAGTTTAGTTTTTGCGACATCTGAATCGACACCATTGTCTAACGACAATTATAAAGCATAGCATTGGTAGAGTAAAAACATGAAGAAGACTTCATAATGGTAATATTAAGAATGTAGGTATTCTTAATGTAAGTATAGGTAGGTAATATTTTTTTTCTAACCTCAAAGAATTTCAGCAAACGTTGTTGTGACTCCATCAATCCGCTGTATCCAAAATACGTCGGCATTAGATCCTTGAGCCAAGGAGTGAGAGACAAAGCACCGCCAAAGTCATTGGAGCTCTGTTGGAACTTGGTAGAAGCTTCCGAAAGTCCCCATAGTACTGAATAGTCTTTCCTCGGCAGCGTCATGCAGGAGAGCATATGGCACATGCCGTTGATGAATGGTACAGCGAAGAAGTATGGAAATCTCACCAAATCGCCTTTTACAATATCCTGGAAAGTAGGTAAGTAAGTATTTAGACAATATTTTTTTGTAGAATAGGCTAGTTTTATTAAAAACGTTATTATTTTTACTCTTAATATCATCGAGTACCTCAATGCTTAATATTAAATATTTAAAATATAAAAAGTCAGAAGTAGAGTAGGTTGCAAAGAATGGCGGATTTTAAAAATAGAATCAAGTCCATTTTGTAATACAAACATTTTCAGCTGGGAACTTGGGGCCATTTAGCCTCATATCGATCATCTCCTTGATCTCGGAAGCCAGCAAGCTCTCCAGGTCCTCGCAGCGGCGGCCGAAGCCGTAGTCACGAAGGTGGCGCTGGGTGAACCGCCTCTGTACTTGCCAGAAGGAGCCATCAGTGGCTATTATGCCTGGGACACATTTACAAGTCAGATAGAGTAGGTAGATAATTCTTTCGGCGTGTTTGGTAGTAGTAGGTACTTATAGGTAGTAAGGTAACTGCCAAGCAACATTAAAACACATTTCTGAAATGAAATCCAGCTCGCACAAGCGTTTCGTTCCTGGCGTTACATTATGCCTCAGCATGCCATTCCATTCTAAACAACGGAGTGTTCAAGGCCTGTCATGACTTTAAGCTGCTACATCAACTCACCCAACTTCTTCCAATACGACCGGAGTCTGAACAGGAAGACGTCCATCCTTCCCTCAAATTCCTCTCGACTAAACATCTCTTTTATATCTGCAGGGTCGTTCAGTACTACGGTCGGCACGGGGCCCAGGTACAAGCCGACTAACTTTGTTTGGTACTTCTTTCCCAGTTTTACGAACGCCTTGCCTAAGTCTCTGAACTCGTGCGCTAGAACTATCCAAAGTGCCCCGTAGACGGGTAGACTGGGAGGTCCTGCAAACAAATAAATAAAATATATAGGTACCTACTTAATTAGGTATTTTCAATTTCAGGTCCTTGACAATGAAAAGATGGGTTTCTGTATTCTGAGGATGGGTTAGATGTTGAAAAGCTTATTGAATATCAACAATGTCTCAGGGCCAGTTTAGGCTCAACTCACACCAAAAGAGCGGCGAAGAGCAGCGAAGCGGAGCGCAGTTTCAGTGTCATATGAATTTTAACTTTATTTTCAAATACAAATACAAATACAAAATACAAATACAAAATGATTTATTATCTCCAAAAAAATTACACAAGGAATACAAAATAAAATTTAATCTAGGTACAGCGTAGAGATAAAGGGAATAAATTCAGCATAAGCTGCATGTAAAAACATACAGCGCTGGTTTTCAATTTACCCCGCTCGGTCGATGGCCACCGAGCTAACAATAGCGGTAGCGGGTTAGGTACATTATCTAATGATATTTAAAACAAATAAATTGATATTTTAAACAGACCAAATCATAGAAAAAAAAATATATAAATAAAAAATATATAGATAATAATAATAACAACTTATACAGATAATAAATACGCAAAATATGAAAAAGTACTTACTTAGATAAAATATTCATATTGTGTCTTGTCTTGTGTGTAAAGGACTAATGTGCTCTCTTCTAGGTATACTGTGTATCTTATAAACCTACGTGTGTAGGTTAAAAAGAATTAAGGTACTGTATATCGGTAAATTAACAAGGCAATGTGGAGAAAAAAAATAATTAAAACTTGGAGTTAAAGATTGCTTCCACCGTATGTTTGTGTCTTAATATTAGGAATAATTTAACTTTCTTCTTAAATGTCACATTACTTATTTTTATTCTTAAAGGGGGTGGTAAATTATTCCATATTTTAGAGGCTCGGTATTTAAAGCAACCCTTATACCCTTCTGTTTTGTGTTTACAAATGACTAGAGTGTTACTGTGTTTGGAGCGAGTGTTACGATCATGCATATCTCTTGACCAAGTAAACTTTTCAAATAGATACTCTGGTTTTTTATTCCATAGGATCTTCTGAGTGGTGCAAGCTATATGAAGTTCTCTTCTGTCCTTCATATTGAGTATACCGTGTTTAACTAGGAAAGGACTAATGTGCTCTCTTCTAGGTATACTGAAGCAGAACCTCATACATGCATTCTGCACTCGTTGTATGGCTCCTTCTGTCTTAATCCACAGTCTAGGACCATAGACTGCACTACAGTAGTTAAATGGAGAAAGCACGAGGAGATCACACAGGAGTAACCTTATGTCCTCTGAAATATATTTCCTGATCGAGTATAAAACCTTCAGCTTGTAGAATGCATTCCGAATTTTTTCATTAATATGCTTAACAAATCTCATCTCACTATCCAATATTAAACCTAAATTTCTAGTATCATGCTCTACTGGAATAGCTATGTTGTTAATTCTTAATTCGGGGTTGAATTCAAGAGCTCTGTGAATTTGTGACATATTACCGAGAAACATCATTTTAGACTTACCTAGTTGGATTCAAAACGAGTGAGTTTTTAGTGGCCCACTCAAAAATTCTAGATAGGTCTTTATTTACTAGAGTCATAGCTTCTTGCGCTTGTTCCGGGTGAAAACTGTAGTACACCTGTGTATCGTCTGCGTAAAGATGATATTTACAGACTTCTATATGTTGAGGCATATCTGCAGTAAAAATTGAGAAAAGGATTGGACTTAGGATTGAGCCCTGTGGGGTGCCTGTAGGAACTTTGACCAAACCAGATACCACTTTCTCGCCATTTCGCTTTTCCAACTCTACGTACTGTTCCCTACAAGTTAAATAAGACTTAACCCAACTACAAGCACCATCAGTAAAGCCATAATATCTTAATTTAGCTACAAGTAGATCATGGTTTATGGCATAAACCATGATCTACTTGTAGCTAAACTTTATGCAGTCAAAAGCGCGGGAAAAATCCAAAAGAACAAGCACTGAGCACAGTCCCGCATCAGAAGCAGTGATAAGATCATCCGAAACGCGTAGGAGTGCAGTCTTAGTTCCATGGTTCTTCCGAAAGCCAGATTGAAACTTTGGAATAACATTCTCCTTCGTAAGGTATTCTTCAATTTGGTACCAAAACGACTCTCTCCAAAATCTTCGACAAAACTGGGAGAATACTTATAGGGCGAAGATTTTTAAGTTCTTCAGCTGAGCTTGATTTCGGTAGTGGCCTTACAAGAGCACGTTTCCAGCATTTTGGGAACTCATTTGACACGATAGAGGCATTAACAATATCAGTAATTACCTTTAAGGTATCGGGTAGAGTCAGCTTTATCATTTCCGCGGTTAGTCTATCGTGGCCAGAAGCATTAGTATTTATCGTTAAAATAATCTTCCCAACAGCTTCTTCTGATGTCGTATGTAGGTAGAGAAAATGACTTATCGGTGTATAAGTTGGTAATAAAAAACATATATACATCATCATCAATGTTGCCTGAGCCTGGTACGTCCAGAAAGTCCTGGTACGTGTCCATTTTCATTACTATAATACTTATTATATTTATATACTATATCCTTGGTATTGGATACAGTAGTATTGAGTACCGACCGAGTCAAAGTATCACACATGTATGAAAATCCAGTGCAGCGCCTCCCCCGGTAACTTGCTTGAACTAAAAATTCATACATCTAAAATACTTGACACGTGAGCAATGTGAGCAATACTAGGTAATACCATCCATGGTAAATGGACAATTATAGATCTAGTACTATTTTGGGACGAAAATAAATCTACTATTTTCGTCCATTTAAAAACAGCCGGTAACCCTATACAGACAGACACGAGTGACAGTGCCCCGTGTTGGACATTGTTCATTTTGTAAATCTCGCAGGCATTTATTTACAGTCCAGTAAGGCTGCGTTTCCATTGACGCGGAGCTGTGCGGAGCGGTGCTTAGCGGTGCATGAATTGACCACACTATGCTCGAAATCTCTGCTCCGCTTCAATGGTAACAGCACGAGCGGAGCGGGGCAGAGCTGAACGGATATTCATATGAAATTCATAGAAAGCGAGGTGATGCGGAGCGGAGGACAGCGGGGCGGTGCGTTGCGGAGGGTAGCTAGGAGAGCGAAGCGGCTTCGTTCCGCTCCGCTCCGCTTCAGTGGAAACACTCACCACTTTTCACCGTTATTCTCCGCTCATCTCCTCACAGCTCCGCGTCAATGGAAACGCAGCCTAATACCCTTGATCTAATACATACCTAGTCTAAATCTTTATCTTTATTAATATTATAAAAAGGTAAAGTTCGTTTGTTTGTTTGTTCAAAAACTACTCATCCGATTGCAAAAATTCTTTCACCGATGTGTAGCATGGACTTTCCGAATGAACATAGGCTATATTTTATCAAGGTAGGTAGGTACCACGCGAGTGAAGCCACGGGCGATTAAGCCAGAGTAGGTAATATAATTATCTGTGGTGATACCAAGTTATTCCAAAAGTGGAAATAAAAAGATAATCTCAACTCAATGACTGTTTTTACACCGATTGCTACGGAATTAGGTACTTACCTACGCGGATTGTTATCACCGAGTCAAGGAATATATACTAGTAAGACTAGCTGTAAGCGTAGGTATTTATATTATTAATGCTATGTCATTGCATTCAAATAAATATTGTGTAATTATTTGGGTTGTTATCTTAGGTATCTATCCCAAAGATATGACAATAATGAATTGTTGTCATGAATTGAAGATTCATGAATTGTTGTCATGAGTTGAAAATTCATGTCTTGTCTCACGTAACTACCTAGGCTAGCTCCAAGGGGTTTTGTAAATTAGTCCCAACACAATTGTAAGCCGGGCTGGCGCTAAACTGGCGCCCTATGTAGGCCCCAGTTTAGCGCCAGCCCGGCTAGCTAGCTCCAAGGGGGTTTGTAAATGAGTCCAAAGTGTCCAAACACAGTTGTAAATGTAAAAGTATAATATAAAGCACACAGGGACAGTAAAAAGTATAATAAAAACAACACAAAAGTTTATAAACTGTAAAACAACAATAATAAACTCGTAAAGAAATGTCTGACAGAGACGCGCCCCGTGCGAATATCCTTCTCGCGAGAGAGCTCGGTGCGGGCCGCGACGCGAGGCGTCGTACGCATTACACGCGCGTGATGCGTGATGCGTTGGATTGGAACTCATGCGACGTTTGTGTCGGCGCGGCGTAGTTGATTCAAATTTAAAATTCGCGAACCGGTAGGTACTGCGCATTGTAATGTTTTCTTATAAAAAATATAATAATAATTATGTATGTACGTACATAAATAAAAAAAAAGTATCTAAGTATGTAGGTATGTAGTTTATCAGTCATTTGGCTACCTACCATTACACAAGCATTAAATTGCTTAGCTTAGGATTAGATGACGTTGTGTGGAATGTCCAAAGATATTTTTAAGTAGGTATTTATAATAATACTAAAAAAGTAAAAAAAAAGGTTTTTTTTATAAGTCCTACCTAATAAGTACCTACTAAACTT
This sequence comes from Xanthorhoe designata, assembly GCA_963582015.1. Taxonomy (NCBI): domain Eukaryota; kingdom Metazoa; phylum Arthropoda; class Insecta; order Lepidoptera; family Geometridae; genus Xanthorhoe; species Xanthorhoe designata. The sequence goes on from OY757038.1 coordinate 9,479,001, forward strand.
GGAACGAAGAAAAAGAAATGGGACAAAGTAGGTTAGAAAAAAAGTTTTATAGGTAGGTACTAGGTACCTACCTACTCGTATAACTTATTGAAGTAAGTAAGTAGGTACCTAAGTTTATTTTTTTTTAATTTACCTACATATTTATGTTAATTTACAATGCCATGACAGTAAAAGACCAAATCGAGACTGGAAAGCACCTAAAAATACAACAATCACTTAAGGCTTCGGCGCTGTACGAGTTCCCCATACAAACGTAATACCATAACCATTTGAAATTGGAGCATATCTTCAGCATAGTATGCTATTATTCGTATTAGGATAGCATTTATCTAGGTTTCTGTCAGAAGCTTTTTTCAAAATACTTAGCTAAAGTGAAATTAAACCGAATCGCATTTTGCATATTTTTACATCATAGAAGACATGTTTTCTTAATATTTATTTAGTATTAAACATTAGAATATTTTAAGTTTCATTCTGTAAGAAACATAGCTTATATGGTCTAGTAACAGAAAAACAACACTGTGTGAAGAATAAAAATAATTTTCAGTCATCATTTTTGGGACTACGGGAGACAAGCAAATTCCTTGCAAAATAGCCATGCATTTACATTTAATACATTTTTAACCTTTTCTAACAATGCCTCTGTGTGCGTGCGTCACGCACGCTCACGCACACAGATGCAAAATGACAAGCACACCAAGACTTTATCGTGTGTCGATGTTTGAACGCGCGGGGAATTGAATTTTGCCGAGCCACGTCGCCGGACCCTTAAGGTGCCTCTAGGAATTTGGTTCAACGTAATAATAAAATAAAATCGGCGGTGGCGCTAGTTTCACCCATACAGGCACCTTAAGTTCTTTTTCGAACTAACAGTGTTGTTCTGGTAGGTATACATTTAAAAGCTATTTCTGTAAAATTCGTCAATGAAATTACAAAAATACCTAGTCCTTGGCCTTTGGTTCAGCTAAAAGTTAGTGTCGCCGCGCACGTCGAATGTCGAACTAACCACAACAGAACTTTAAATACTTAAATCCTTCTTGGTGCGCGGGTGAAAATGAATTTCGTAAAAAGTTTTCATGTTTTTCCTTTTTTATTATTAATATAGGTACCTACCTACGTGTTGTAAAGTTTAATTGACTGAACTTGGACTGAACGTCTATTGCTTAGACGTAGAGGCATGTGTTGTTTTTACAACTAGTTTATACTTATTGGTAATAAAACAATGTTCTGCGAAAGAAGAACACTATTATTAGTACCTATCCAACTGCAAGGATAACGCTATGCAAGCGTAGCAACGGCGTAGCAGTTCAGCAGTTCTACGTAGGCTCAACTCACACCAAAAGAGCGGCGAAGAGCAGCGAAGCGGAGCGCAGTTTCAGTGTCATATGAATTTTAACTTTATTTTCATTACTATAATACTTATGCAGTTGAGAAAGGCAATTGAGTGTTGACTTTTGTATCACGCTTTTATTAGCTAAACCTGTTTGTATGTAACGGGCAAAGTAAACCAGTATTTCCACCTTTTTTAAAAAAAAAAAACTTGATTATTATTCATTAGGTAAGTAGGTATATAATTATAAACGCTCACCCCAAGAAAGGCAGAACTCAGTAGTACAATCATGTATTTACAACTCAGTAAACCTAATACTCGATAAAACTTCAATTGACTTGATCATGGAGCATGGAACTGTGCCGAAATATCGGAAAACTTACATTGCTTAAAACATTAAAAAAATACAGTTTTCAGTGTTTACAAGAAAGTGTAAAAATAATACAATAAAACAGGTTATTGGCTATCAGTAACACAATGAAAATTACTGACTGAATAAGAAAAACAAGTATGTAATTAGTAATTACACCTCAGCAGATCGAAAGGTGATCGTCGTGATTTCTTCACTGCATAGGTATATACCTATGCAAAAAAAAGTGAGTTCGGAATGCACGTAGGTATTTTACATGTTTTTTAAATTATACTCCTTTTTCGTTTTTGACACTGTTTTCTAGGTATTTCATGATTTCATTTGAAGAATAATTAGCTACTTAATAGGTAACTTTAAAAAAAAACGACGGTAATTATCACGGTAGACGCCGCGGATTTTTGACTAAAATTGACCTACACGGCGCCGTTGCAGGTTCTTGTTCTGTTATATCTGTTATAAATAAGTTATAAATACCTAAGTTATTCAAGTATGTTTTTAAAAAGCTCTACCTATACTTAACTTCATGATAAAAGGGTTTGACCGTTTTTTTTGCTGGGATCATCGGTGACACACACGGCATTAAAAGTGATAAAAAGGTCTTTAACTTTAAAAGAAGATTTAGTTAATTTTTTTTCTGGGGATCAAGGTGACCCCCACGGCGTTTAACGTGTTATGTAGTAGTAGGTACCTAAACTAATTTATTGATTCATTTCTATTAACGATATAATCACACGGTGCTGTTTATTTCATCAGTAGGTACTTACGCACCTTTAAGCGCAAACCTAATAGTAGTTTATGCATCAAGGGCATAAAAGTAGTGTAGGTATTAGTAGCGGGCGCTATATTGAACTTCCGAGGTTTTGTGTGCCGCACGCACGATTCTTATTGAGGTTATAATTAGGTAGGTATGATAAATAACTTGTTTCTTTCTACAATTTTTTTTCTAACGTCTCAATACCTACTTACCTACCTACTGCAAGGCAAACGAAATACTTTGTTTTCCTTTCACAAACTTTCGATCTGTTCAAAGTTGGCTACTATCCAAATTCACTCGTATTTTATAAAGCACAAACACTTACCTGGAGGAAAGTTATCTGGCTTCTTATAAGCATTTTTGTAGTAATGAACAGTAAAATAGAGTATAAACAACAAAACCACTGTTACTGCAAACATTTTGCTAAGTAATTGTGACAGAGCTAAGTGTTGGACTTTATATAGGTATGTAATCATAATCAAGGACAAACGTGAGCAGCGTAATCTATATTTTCGGGTAGGTATTGGACAACAAATTATAAACAAAACGAGTGGAAGATCACTAGTCATGATGATCGCACTCTGCGCAGTTCATCGACTACGACAGTCGATTATTATTTTATTATATCATTGGGGTTTTACATAAGAACTTATCAGGTGGGTGAGTCCGCGACTGATAGCAGAGGCAGATCCAGTGCCGGATTAAGCCAGCGCGGGCGGGGCCTGTAGCAAATTCTGGCCCTTGGTTTGCAATAGGTTTTCAAGTTTGAAGTACCTACCTACTTACCTACTAACTTTTACTCGACCGCGGCTTCTCCCCCGAGGTATCTACCTTCCCTGCTGTGGGAGTTGCGTTGGAACAAGCATTACAATCACCTAGCATGTTAATCGATTATTTTTTTGAGAAAAATCGATTACTTATTTAAAAATCGATTTTTTCATACGCATAGTTACAAAAAATCTATCTATTAAAAATCGATTTTTTTGTTTTGGATGTCATAATCTTTTCCTGTCCTTCTTTTCATACTTAGTTGCCGCGGCTTCGAGTAGGTACAACACGGACTGACACTCAGTTGTCAATGAACTGACACGGCAAAACAAAACGACACGACCTCTCAGAATGTCACGGTCACGTAGCGTAGCAGCAACGTAGTAGCAACCCCGAAAATTGTCACGAAACTTCGTTTTCGTTGTTCCGGAGTTCCGCGCCCAGTACCGTTCCATGTCACGGAGTCACGATACGATCGTGTATCACAAGTGTGGACCACCTAAGACGAAGTTTTTAATATCCTTTGCCCATATGCGAAGGTACCTATTTACCTAAAAAAAATCACCCTGTAGGTATATAGATAGTACCTATTAGATACAGATAGATTATGTAAGTATTTTATTATCTATCAATAATTTACATAAAATCGAGTCTTATCTATATGGTGATGTAGAGATTAGGTACTATATTTAGACGAAGTAAGAGATTATTGTTTCCATGCGTTGTCTATCTATCTACATAGATTAACTTCACATGTTTTGTTCCATTATGTAGGTATCTTAGATCTGATTATGTGTGGTAGGTAGGTATTTTAGACTTCATTATAAAATAGTGCTCGTTAAAAGACATTAACATTTTGTTAGATGTAAGTAAAGTTCTAATGTCTTAGGTTAAGTTTAAGTTAAGTAAAGTTACAAACTTTTTGAATAAATAAATAAATAAATTAAATAAAGTTAATCTAGTCAAGCATTATGTTTCCTGTAGTTATACACGCCGAAGCCGAGTGTTATCGAGTTTACCTTGACTTTGAATGACTTGACTTGACCCATCTTCTCATTTTTGATAATTAATCATGACTGGCGTAAATCATGATGTTACGATGTTAAAATCTAAAATACTTAGGTAATGAAATTACTTACCTAATTTGGGGTATGCAAGTAGGTAGTACCTACCTCTACTTACCTACTTCCAATTAGCAAGAAGAGCAGTTTTCTCCACTCTCGGGGTAGGTAGTACATTTCATATTACCTACCTCTCTAAAAGAAACTGAGGCCTTTACCTGCATCTTTACTAGATTATTTATACAGCGTCAGGAGGCAAGCTTTGCCTACACTTAACGGGACACTGTAGTGCCTAGGACATTATTGAGATCATCAGATCATGCAAACATTTGTCCCGCAGCGGGGATCGAACCCGCAACCTCTGCGTCTCAGGCGGGCTTTCGCCCACTGCGCCACAGAGGTCGAGGAAGATTGACGAACAGGTTCTTATTAATCTCTTTGCCCATCATTGATTCGAATTACTTCGTTTGTGGCTACTGTAGTGATTTTATTTTCTTTGACTGTGACTAGATTGATTGATTACCTATAACACTTTTTTGAAGTTGGTAATGCCATTTAGTCGGATGGATGACAGTGACAGTGACAGCACTTCTGTTTGACATTTGTCAAAATCAGCTGCTGAGTGTTATTGTTATATATTTTTTGTTAGAGGTTAATACGTTTTTCAGTTTTCACTTTCACCAAAAATCAGCAAAATGCTATCATCCATGCGAATAATAGCAACAATTAAAATAGTTGCGGGTCGTGCGGTGCAGTTTTCTTCGAAACCTACAGCTTCCGAAGTGTTGACGGCCTATTTGATGCAATGTAACGAACCACCTTGGACATCTTATTTCGTAAAGGTAATATCCAGTCTTCTGCACTTGTTCTGGAAATTTCGCAGTTTATGGACCGCTGAATTAAGGGGTAGGGGGGGAGGGGAGGTGAGGGGGAACCCCTTTATTTAATCCCTTGTTCTGGCACCCATGACTCTCGATTGAGAGTATTAGGTTCCTTGACTTGACATAGTACTTATCACAACTGTATCTCCAAGTCCAAGGTGTGCTAGATAGACTGATTTGATCTGGCCTCACAGTAGGTAAGTACCTATTAACGACTGTCTGCGTAATCCCTAATTTCTTAGGTACTTGCTATTTAAGGTACCTACTATGTACTTTAATTTTTGTGTTGATTTGATCTTTTTTTTGTTTTAATTAAGTACATAAAGTAGAAAGTTTCTACTCATACTTAGATAAGTTTAAAAACCTACTTACCTACCTAGTTACTAATGATGTGATAATAATCATTTTGTTGCTTAAATTTTAAATAGCTAATGTTTTTTATTGTAAGTACCTTGAAGTGTACTACCATACCAATTTAATTTAGATTTTGTGTGTTGACATTTTACTTTGATTTTGTGTGTTAAAATTTTATTTTAGGTATCTTACCTACTTACTTGTTGGATCTTAGTTGCATGAATAAATAAAATTTATTATTATTTAACTTCCACTCTTTGCGCTCCACGGCCATAGTTTGCCAGCTAAGTTTAATTGCATTCAGATCATCTCACCATTTGTTCCTGGGTCTGCTTCATTGTCTCCTGTTTTTAGGCACCCATTGATACATTTTCTACTAGAAAATCCTTTATTTTCAGTACAGTAGTGTGAAGGATGACCAATTCGGCAAATCAAACTTTAACTGGAAGGTGGGCGCATCAAACTATCAAATACTGAGAACGGGCTGCTTCCCTTACATCAAGTACCATTGCTCTTGGAAACATGAAGAAGATTTGAACACGTCTGACAAGTTCATGAGAGTAATAAAAGTGGCAAACTTAGGTAAGTAATCTTAAGCTTTTCAACCTCAAAAGAATGTAGCATGCATTAAGACTGTTCTCCACCATGATAAAAGTCAAACTGTTGAAGGATTTCAGTTTCTCTGACTAAGAACACCAAAGTGGGCAAACATGGTCATAATAGGCCTCTTAATGTTAAGAAAAAGACTGAAAATAGCCATAACTCAACACCTTTCTTTCTATTACTTACATGATTTTTGTTGAGTCAGTTTTTATTCTAAATATAATGAAATGAGAGCATTGCGTAGTATGTGTGGGTTAACTTTGAAAGATAGAGTGAGAAACAGTGTGATAAGGGAACAGTGTGGAGTGAAAGAAGATGTAGTGATGAGAATTGAGAAGGGCATGTTAAGATGGTTTGGGCATGACATTTGAATGAAAGTCGTTTAACAAAACGTTTAACAAAACAGGCGGGTGTAAATGGGACATCTGGAAGGGGAAGACCTAGGTGAACATATTTGGACCAAATTGGTGACATTTTGGAGAAAGGCCAGGTCTGAAGTACCCTAAACCGGAGAGTGTGTATGAAGAATGTAATGAGAGTGAATGAGGCGAAAGAAGTGTGTCAGGATCGGAGCAAGTGGAGATCAGTGGTCTCTGCCTACCCCCATGGGAAAGAGGCGTGATTTTATGTATGTATGTATGTATGTATAGATAAATTTAATAAATATTTATTTATATTTAAAAGTTGCTATATAAAAGCTACTTCTATATAAAAGCTAATTCTGTTTTTTCTTGCTTACTGGTTAAAATAGAGCTATCAGCATAACTATGTTTTGGGCTTATTATTAAAAGCTTGAAAACTATTTCAGGAATACCATGTCTTCTCTATGGACTGGCAGCTACACAGTTGATTCGGCACACAGAAATAGTTCATACAACCAAAGGGCCAGTCACAATATACTTTTTGTTGCCGGAACATAAAGGATCACAGTATTGAGGACTAAATATTAATATATAAGGCTATTCTTGGTTAAGATCAAAGAGAATGTAACACTACGTTTGTTAAGATCTTGGAAATATTTCAGCAGTGCAATAGGTAATAGATGGCGCTTAATTCGTTATGTGACTACTGTCCGATAGATGGCGTTAGGGGTAGCCACACACAGCTTTCATGTGAATAGAAACATAGATGTAGAAATTAGATTGAAAGAGAAAGAAACTGTGTGCAAACAATTTATCAACATAATTAAGTGTTTAAAGTGTGTTAAAACATTTGTAGCGAAAACGTGCTCTCAGCTTCGTAATAATTTTCCAACTGCCGAACTCTTTGCTGCCGAATTGGACTGCTCGCGGCGCGGGCAGGAGTGAACGCGTACGGTAGTGCGGGTTCACTTCCGTTTACAGATTATATAAATAGTTACAGACTAGACTATTACTCATCGACTAAAACTAACAACTATGCTAGGGATGCACCCTTCCCCACGCATAAAGGACCACCTTTGAGTCTAAATGCGGAAAAGGGAGTCCCTATACATACATACATACATAATAGGGATGCACCCTGCACATTTTAATTAACATCTATAGATCAAAAAAAAAAAATCTATAATTATAATCTAACTGCTGTATTGTCGTAGCATATTGAAGTAAGAATAAGAGGAGCTCATTATCTGAAAAAGAAAATAAATACAACATTTAAGAACAATATTTTTAACTTCATACTCTCAGGCCTTTGAATCTTCCTTCGCCGTTAAGAGCTCGTGTTAATGCGCATATAATTATGAGCCGTGTTGGCAGAGTGGAATGAGTAGGTACCTCATCTTTCGATCCGAAGGTCTAGGGTTCGAATCCCGGACGTGCATCAAACGTATACTTAAATAGCTAATGGCTCCTAAAACACAGTTTAAACTAGTTCGGGAGCCTATGGATTCATGAAATCTGTACCTACTTAGTACTGTTTTATGTCAATAAAAACCATTTATTATTATTTGTACTATTGCACTTTATCACGTCACGAGCTCTAAATGGTGAAGGAAAACATCGTGAGGAAACCTGTTAGCTTTCTAGTAGTCTCGATGGGCTCGCAACCTGTCACTTAAGTAATGTTAACTTCTGCAAAATGTAGGCATGTTTCAAATATGTAACTCCTGACTATATACCCCATTAAACATCTTCAGAGGATCAAAAAGGCCTAAAAAAGATCTGAAAGAATGTGTCTATCTACCGCATCTTGGGATGGGAATACAGTCGTGATCATAATTTAATTTCATTTCAAGCTGAGTAAGGCTACCTTTTTTAAATTTAAAATGGGTTAGCTCTTGACTTCGAGGCTTGCCGAGGTTGGGTTATTCTTAGGTACTTATTGATTACTGTTAATTAAACTTACGGATGAGAATGTTTCTAGCTGAATATTCGGCAGGCCAGTGAACTTGATGTATATAGGTATCTGGGATCGAAAGATGATGATCGCGATGTCGGTTCTGACCAGCTGGCCTAGAGGTGTCTCGTTCCAGCCGCAGTTGAAGCAGGAGTCTGCTATTGCGAAACCCTGGAGTAAACAGGTTTTTGTTTATTCCCTATCATCAGTTTTCAAGTGGTAGAACTATCCTCGATACCCGTCAAGAAGGTATTTCAAATTTAAGGAATGTATAGTTCAGTCAAGTTACCGGGAGCGGGGCGCTGTATTCCATAATTTGAAATAAATACATAGGTACTTGACGGGGTATAATAGGATATTATAGGAACCTACACCATTGAAAACTGATGATCCGAGCCACTGCTAATATCTAAGTATACCTACCTACACTATTAGCATTCACCAGAAAAAAACACCAGCAAAAAGGGCATGTCATGGGTAACCTACCCATAGGTACCCAACCTAATTATAATATTGAGACTTGTTCTAAGGATCTTGAATGCCATTGAACTGAGAGTAGGTACCTATATCGCCTCTTTAGGCATAGACGTAATAATATTACTACAGTTATAATAATAAATCTCTCGCGTTGGAACAGGCATTAGAATCACCTAGCATGTAAAACGAAACTTAAGTGATCCTTGAGGTCCTACAAGAATAATGATTTTTCTTTCCGGTCTTGGGGTTACCAGTAAGTCGTAATTATGAAGGGAGTCGCGTTGGAACAGGCATTAATAGAATCACCTAGCATGTAAGACGATACTAATGCGATCCTTGAGTTCCTACCAGAATAAATTATTTTTCTTTCTTTCTATCTTTCTTTCCTTTCGTTTTCCATCCCCTTTCCCGTGGAGCTGGGGAGAGCTCCACGGTGCACATTGAGAGAAAAAAAAACTTCAACGTGCACAATTCCTGTAATATGCGCAAATATCTATCGCGCAAGTGTCCTTCGCGTTAATGTTTTTTGGGCTAGTGTACCAGACCAGATCCAGTAGGTAGGTACCTACATACTTACCTTGTTCCTCAGAATAGTGCCAAGATAGCATGGTATCCACAATTGTGTGCATCCACTTATTAATAGCATTATGAATAAAACGTCAATAACTCCTGAGTCCAGTTTCTGAAACATAGTTGATGATAAGTTATGGGATAAGAGAGAGAGAGAGAGTTCTCTCAAGAGAGTTTGCAGGCGGGATAGTTCTTACGTAATAATTTTACTGACCTTTGCAATTTGATAACCTATCAGACAAATGATCACGGAACTGCACATAACTTGATATACCAGCGGTGGGCCGAACACAGATGACACAGTAGACAGCGCTCTGTGGTAAAATAAAATAAAATAGGTACTTAAATAAATATCCTTGGACATTCCACATGGAGTCATCTAGTCCCAAGCTAAGCAACTTAATGCTTGTGTTATGGCACAGATAAAAGAATACCTACTAGTAGGTAGTTATGGTAACCAGATAACTGATATACTAGGTACATAGATACATTTTTTTTGTAAATACATACTTACATACATACATATTATACATAGAAAACACCCAGACTCGAGACAAATATTTGCAGATCATACAAACATTTGTCCCGCAGCGGGAATCGAACCCGCAACCTCCGCGTCTCAGGCGGGCTTTCGCTCACTGCGCCACAGAGATCGTCAAATTAAGTGAATTTAAGTTTAATGTAGCTAAGTAGGTACCAATCAGAAATATCACTATATTGTAGGTACCTAGGTAGGTATATACCTACCTACTGAAACATTTTTAATACCCAAATAAACTGTAGGTACCGAAATTTCACGCTACACGAATCTTTTTAATTATATAAGTTTTTGTAGGATTCTTAAAACATACTTGAAAACAGAGAGATGCCAAGTAACGATCCTCCCGACCCTTTTCCTCAGGTGGTATTGGACCTCAGCCCTGGCGGGGTGGCTTCTCGGCAGCCGCACCACCGTCTCATCCAACCCGGCGAAGAGCACTTCCAGGTCCAAGATGATCATGTCCATCATTGTGTTGTAGTGAAGCAGGAAATGGAACAGTAGGTAGACGTAACCTGAAATGTTTGGGGAAAACAGACCAGTTACAAATAGTTTAGTTAGAGCTCGACTTTTGTTAAAAGGCTTTTTGATTTGACGCCACACATGTCAGGAATTTTAAATGGGAAAAAATGTCGCGGGGAAGCCTTATGAATTCACAATATTGTTCTTGCACTAAAATCTAAGATGAGTATTTATAGGTATTATACTACCTACAACTACTCGTCAGAACAAGGACCAAGGTACCCTATTGTCTTTAATACTCTCTTTTGACCTTACCACAGAACCCCTGAAAGAATATGACAGAGAAACTCATCTCCAGGAACAAGAAGACTTCATAGTTCGGCGTGCGGTAAGGATCATCGTGTGGGAGCCACATCGGGAATGCCAGAGGTCTGATGGTGTGTTCGTCCTGAGTTGAGAACAGGCTCTGGTAATGAAGAACAGCAAGCGGGAACATCATGAAGGCAGCGCCTGTTATACCCGTCAGAGTCATCCACGAGAGAAACAGCTTCCATATCAACAGTTGATTATCCAAGAACGGCTCCCTGGAATTAATGATTATCATAGTGATAATTAATAGCTTTTGGTAGCTTTATATCTGAATACCTAAATGATGGCCGTGCTTACATCACTGGCTGTAATACGGCAACACGCTAGCACTTGACAGACATGAAATATTGGTGATTTTGTTATCTAGCAAAATAACCATGTTCTTTCAATTTTATCATATGGTAAAACCAGGGACTAGTAATATTACCTTCTTTATTACCTTCTTTATTAGGTAAAACCTAGACTCTGATGACATACCTATACCGAGGTCCCAGACTACAAACATGATGAAAGTCCCCATTCATGGCAATAAGCGTGTCCTGGATCTGATCTTTATTCTTCAAAACGCCGAGATAGACCATGGGTATGGATCCAAGCATCACCAGGTAGCAGAAACACTCTATGGCCATTGAGATGTCCTCAACCATGACACCGTGGATAATAAACATCATCTCCATACCTAGTGCGACTAAGGTCAGTGCCACACTGAGTCCTGGCCATATCAATCTGTGAAATGTAAAACATCTTAGCACTGATGTGAACGTGTGCTTAAAACCTTCACAGGATCTTGAAATTCCTAAATGTTCTGAGATTTTTTCTCTACCTGGGTAACAGTCGTGATGAAAAATAGATTTAGGTAAGTAGTAGGTACCTACCTAAATCTAAAGGAATTTAACTACCAAATACATAACATTTAGTAAGTGTAGTTACCTACGTAAGTTTGATTAAAATCTAAATTTAGGGTCATAAGTAGCTAGTGTACCACTGTCGGCGTTGTCTGCCTCATCGGTCAGCAATCCTTCAAGATAATGCATATAAGGTAGGTACCGACCTACATAATATGTGTACTTAGGTACCTACTGATAAATAATAAGTATGTGTTTTTTTATAAGTGTGTCAGCTGTCAACCGGTGTTATTGGGTAGGTAAAAAATAATTATTATAAAAAGAACCTCCGATAGGCTCTTTATATCCGGGGAAAAGGTTTAAGTCTAGTCTATAGTCTACCTACACTATATTTACCTGACCAAAGATTCTCTCTTTTTAGAGAATATTCCTTGAACAGCTAAGATGACCAGAATTTGTGGATGAAAATTGTAGAGATCGATATCAATTCTGTCGAAGTCGAAACCATGTTTTACAAAGATCTCCTCGACCCATTTTAGGTATTTTTTCAAAGACATTTTTTTTAAAGCCATAAAACACTGGATCATAGAAGTAAATAATGCTTTAGGTTTCTTTACGTTAAAACTAATTATCGTAAGTAAATTTAGGTATCAATTTGCACTCTACGTTAAATCACATTTGGGTCTTCAACTGTTCCTAGAGATAATGTAGTAGGTAGGTATCTAATTACCTAATTAATTGCTGTTAAACTTGTTTAAACAACTAAATAAATAAATTTCATTTCAAATTTCTAATTATCTGAGTCATTTGATGATTGATTTCACAAGAACACGACGGTCTCATTTGTAAATTTTTGGGTCACAATTCTTCCACCGCGTTGAATGGTTACGTAGGTACCTACGATTACCTACCTAAGTACCTATATTATAAATAATTCTTGATGCCACTATTCACTTGGTCGCGCTACCATTGAATATTATTTATAAATGTGTAAGTCTTTAGGTACGTCTACTTAATCTTTCATAACACGGAACAGTGAATTTTCGGAATAGTTTCATAGGTGATAGGTACCTACCCTACATTCTAATTTTAGCCGTTTCTGTTAGGCCTAAAAACTCCGACACTCATACGAACTTACTTATTGGGAAGAAGTAGGTACCTCACAAACATTCGATTTAACTAGGTATTTCTATAGCTACAGACAGTTATTTTTTAATTTACAATATGTTTTATAATTTTATCTGACCCAAAAATCTGACCGATGATAAGTTTACAAGTGCCTCAACTTTGAACTCTTCCTAAAACTGCTAAACCGAACGAAACTAGAGCAATGTAGATAAACAACGTCTTTCCGCTACTTCAAAAGAACTAAGGAATTCTCAGGTGAAATTAGTTCCGTGGCCTATTGACTCGATGACATAATTTGGTCGATTAGACCCCAGCAATTACGAATTGACGCAATTCAAGCAATAACTGCCAGCAATTTCGTTAATTTAAAATTATTATTCACAAGCTTCCACCCGCGTTTTCACTCACGTAGAACTAGGATAAAAGTAGCATCATTTTATTTTAAGCCCATGATAACGATAAAAAGCTCACTAGCTAAATATTTTACTAGAGTTAGCCACTGCTAACTCTGGTAAAATATTTAAGGCCGTCTGGAAGGCCTTCCTCATGCGTACTTCGGAGGCCACGACTATGGCGGCGCTCATCAGCGCTCAGCTGTTAATTCCGCTTGGGAACAGCCATCTAAATTCTGCTCGCTCAGAATATCAAAAACTTTGCAAGCTCGAGAATATCATAATATATTTTGTTAAGTGTCTGATAAATAAAAAAAACATAAAACTGGGCAAAACAAAAATTGTGGATTAAAACAAGATACGAGTACCTAACTCAAATATCAAACACGTTTTTTTGCATCTTAAACGTGACTAGATGCAAAACACAGACCATGTACCTATCTCATTTTTTGTTGTTAGTCAACATTTCAATTCAAGTAGGTAACTATTGATAGGTGCTGTTTATTATGAAATCATTATTAATGGATTAATTTTTAAATGTTTATTTAAATTTCAAACTGTCGCAAGCAGAAAACACGTTACTGGTGCCAAGTATCCTACTTGCATGCTATACCTACTTAAGTATTTTATTTCTTTTAAAAATGCTTATGAAGATCTGAAAAGAATAAATAGGTAGGTACTTATGTCTAGGTACCGCATCCTGGGAATACAGTTTGATTTTATTTTTACAGGCTTGTCCGACTATAGTCAAATCTAGAGCCAAATTGCCGTCCCGCTAACTTTTTCTGGGTCTGATGCTAAGACTGTGTTGGCTAAGATAAATAAGAAACTGATCTCATGTACGAAAGTCTGTAAAAAAATTTTGAAGAGTGTAATGTAGAAAGGAAAAGCATTAGAAGGAACTCCCCTTGATATGAGGGCCCAACTCAATCAATAGTACACAAACTCTTCATATAATTTTATAACACAAATTCGAACTTTATATCACAGTTTTTGATAAATATAAATCAACAAAGATTTGTTTAAAAATTTGTCCAATCCCCGAAAATATAAATACGTTTGCTCACGTTTTTCCTTTATTTATAATAATGTACATAAAGTAGTTATGTATCAAGTATATAAACTCACGACACTCAGCTCGGTCGCAGTTATCAAAATGATTGCAGCAGCAGTGGTTTTGTTGTTTATACTTTTTTTAACTGTTTATTGGTACAAAAATGCTTATAAGAGACCACCTAACTTTCCTCCGGGTAAGTGTTTGTGTTTATCTCCAAATTACGAATAAATTTGTGTACCTAATAGCCAACTTACTTAGGTCGGTAGTCAGTCTGTGAAAGGAAAACAAAGAACTGAGAATCCTTTGTCCTGCACTGAGAAATGAAATGAGATGTTATTAAAAATACCTAGGTACTCCAGGCAAAGAATACATAAAACTACAACTATGCTAGTAATTAGTTAGATATAGCTAACAACAACGTGTACCTATGTGGATTTCATACATAACTTATCATAAAACAAGGTAAGTTATAACTTAATTCCTTATCTTTTTATACAATCAAGAAACAGAATATTTCCCCTGTACTTTGGTAAATTCATCATTTAAAACCGTATGAACAAAAGAGTCAGAAAAAAACTCGCACATCATGTTTTTAGATATGTTAATATGTACATTAACATACCTACCTCAAATAAACTACCATCCTACTTGACATGAAAGCATCCAATAGGTATTACGATTACCTTATACACTATAAAAGGTTGATATTCATACCCATAGAAACTTAAGAAGGTAGGTACCTACCTGGTTAGCAGACAGGTTTTTGTAAGAATAAACATCTCAACTATCAAATTGATTGATTGTGAACTGAGTACGTAATATGTACCTAATACAAACAAATATAGTACCTAGGTACCTATTGACTGATATTCGCCGGTCACGTGCATGTCTGACATGCATCGAAGGTCCATGTTACAAACTATAGCTATACCTAGTCAAAACATTGATAGGTACATTAAAATTTCATTATAAGTTTGCAGCATGGATAATCTTATTTTCGTCATAGTAAAGGTTTCAAGATCACCGAAGAGTTCGTTCAGTCTGACCAATAATCGTATTATTCCTGTTCCCGAGAAAAATTAATAGTAATCTCTCTTGAACAAAGTAAGATCTCTTGAACAAAAATATTAATTTTAATTATCATAAATATTTTATACCAACGGTTTAAAAAAAAATTATATAATTATAGAAAATGAAAAGTGGGTTACAGCTTGACATTTAATTTCTAGTTTGGTTCTTGTACGAAATGCTTCACTTGACCGGGTCAGATTTCACCCTGACCTTTAGTTTTGTAATTATTAACAACCAAACTGAGCTATTAATTAACTTTTGTTAATTAACTTTTGATTTAATGAGCCATTTCGATGTTGACTATTCCATGTTGGTACAACCTATCGATAGAAAAACTGTTTATTCCATTTTAATAACCAGTTATCAAATAAGGAATAAAAAGTGTTTCTTCTTAACTAAGTTGTTGTGAAAAATGGTTGTGAAAGTGGACTAAACCAGATCGACCAGCTAGTCACCCATGTAAACCATGCATTAGATAGGTAGTCATGTTGAATATTTTTTTGTTTGAAAGAGTTTATACCCAAGGTGGTCACATAAAAAATAATAATCAGAGGCCTTACTCCGGATCAACGAAAACGAAGTTTCGTAACAATTTTCGGGGTCAGCATATGTTGGTGGATACTGAATTCGTAATAGTTCACCAACATAATTGCAATGGAACCCGAAAATTGTCACGAAACTTTTTCGTTGATCCGGAGTAAGGCCCCTGACGAGGATCTTCGAAATTATGAACAGAAATGCACCTCAAGAATGCAGTAAATTGCTCGCTTCTTACGAAATTGAAGTCGGTTTTAAAATAAAACATGTATGTCATTTTAACTACATTATACTTTGATTACTAGCCCGTTTTAAGTTATACTTAATTTGAAAATGGCTGCATTTATGGCTACCTACAACTTGTCATAATTGTGCTTCTGATAACTAGTCTATACTTAGCTGGCACTAATAGCAACGCAATTTGTTATAAGTACATTAAAAGTAATCTTGAGTAATCACTGGTTCAGGTTTGATACTTAAGTTGCCTAACCTACAAAAAATGTTCCTAAGATATTATGAGTCGCGCACTCTTACTACTGCACATTTTCTATTGAATTTGAATCTAGTCAAAAATTTTCTATATGCCTTTCATGGTTTTCATTGCGTTAGCTACCACTAATTAAAGTTTTAAACAAAAAGAAAAAAAATATTTTTGTTTAATAAATAACACAATTTAAAATATCCATTCTAAAAAAAATTACAAATGAAACACGCTTTAGAATAGAATAGAATAGAATAGAATAGAAAAAAGTTTATTTTGTGACTTAATAAAATAAAACAAAACATAAAATAACTAAATATAAACACAAAATAGGTCGCCACTCAGCGTGTGCAGCAGAGAGCTGCTGCAGCGCTGGTATTCTGTGACACCGCGGGGTTCGTGTGCGGCAGCAACTGCTACACATACTTAAAAATAAAATAAACAAAGAAAATTTAAAAACTTAAAATTATATTATATACCTAAACAATGTATTATTCATAAAAATATTATTATTGCAATTTATTAATTTTGATAATTATTATTACTGTTGAACCAAGACTACCTTTGAATTTGAACTTGAGAATCTAACAAGTATTTTTTTAACGATTTTTTAAAAGAGTAAACAGTTTTGGAATTTCTAATCGGCTTTACTGTTGACTTTTTAGTTTTCGGAGCTTTTTACTTTATTAATAACTAGCTGCGCCCCGCGGTGCTACCCGCGGTTAGTTTCCGTTCTCGTGGGAAACTGGGATCAAACCCTGGTACCAAATTTCATTCAAATCCATCCAGCCGTTTGAGCGTGAAGGAGTAAAAAACATTCACACACACAAACTTTTAAGTACCTTTATTATATTAGTGTGATATGATATGCATTTTTTAGGAAGTTGTTTTAAATTTCTCTGTTTGGTGACTATTTGATTATTGTGTGCCAATTATACTTATGTAATCTATTGGACCTGTGTATGAAGTATAAAATAAAGAATTCAATAATTTTCATTTTTTTACATAAGTACCTACATACAAGTTAGGTTAATAAAAGAGTATTAAAAATTGCCTTTCTCAACTGCGTAGATAGCGCTACGCGCAGCTACGCAAGCAAGCAACGGCGCGTAGCGATTGTATTTATTTGTTTTGCAATACTATACTTTGTTTAAATATCAATTTGTTACTATCACTTGAATAGTTCATTAGTTCAATTATGTGATCATAAAAATATTGAAAGTGCGCGTTAACACTAACTCTAAACGGTGTAGGAAAACATTGCTAGGAAAATAGTTAATATTACGATAAACATTGATGAGTTTAAAAAAAATTATGATTGGAATCCTAACTATTGCAAAATCTGGGTGTGTGCCGAATGTAAATTTGGACCTCTTGCTACTCTTTTATCGCATTTTTTATACTTAAGTAATGTTTTCTGGCAACATTTGTAGCACAAACTTCATTGAAATGTAAAAGCATATGAGGTTGGTATGTATGTAGGTACACATTCAAATTAGTTTAGTCTGGGTCCGACTAAGACGCGAGTTCTCACGATGTTTTTCTTCAACGTTTAGAGCTCGTATTAGTGTAGGTACTTATCTACGCAACGAAAATTCCAATGTTAAAGTAAGTTCGTTTAGGCAAGTGGCCAACTCTAGTGACGGAGTTTCTGGAGACCTAAAGGCGTGCATCATCGCACGATGCAATGATACACGGCTGGGATTCAAACCCACGACCTTCTGAACGAAAGTCGTTATTCTCCTTGACATCGAAAGGTTTTGAAAGTCTGAAGATCCGAACGGATGTCTTCTGTCCCTGGGGATAGTCGTGAGTAATTTTACTAAGAATTTATGTAAGAGTAGGTAAGTACATAATTATCTAAGTAGGCAGGTCTAGAGCCACAGGTCAATGTTCTGTTTATCGCTTTGAATTTTGCAATAACAATACCTACTTTATTAACTTTTATAGGGTTCAGACCAAATTGTTGCGTAAGTGACTACATACTTGTTCGTAAAATATGAAAACACTGTATTCTTATGATATTAAAAATCCTTTCACGGTTTCTTTACGAGGTAGTCAGAGAGTAGTATACCTATCCAAATACTTATACATGCTTAACTCATTTAAAAAAAAAATAATAGTCATAAAAAACAATCACGCAAAGGTGGATGTCCAAAACCTACATTACTTATAAATTTCACAATTTGGAAAAATTATTATGTTATTATAGTAAATATGTAATTAAAACGTAAAGTTACTTTGAATAGGGCGAAGCCTCATTAGTGCGTTGCGCTGCGTTGCGTCGCGTCGTCGCAACGGAACAGCGCATTGTATGCCACACCTAAAATCTCTATAAAAATCTATCTCAATAAAAAACAGAGATTCGGCGTCAAGACTTTGGTTTGACGCTTCATATCAAAACAAAGGAATAGCGATGATAGAAAGAGAATACAAATAAAACGTTTGTTACATGGCTCTGTTTAGGATTTATTTGTTGACGAACGCGAACTATATTGTCGAACCTCTGCAAGTGTGGAACTACAACAGTTTTGCGCAGCGACTTTTTCATTGAAATGATAGCTTTAGTTACTTAGAAGAAAGGAAAGGGTCTAAAATTGAGAAATTTCGATTTTTAAACTCCTACAGACTGCTAAACATTTTGATGGTGTAAAAATTACGCACAGAACCCTCAAATTGCTAGTAGGTACCTATGTACTTACTATATTACATTTTAATCAGCAAGAAACGTGACTAGATAAAATAAACTGCAAAAACTTATGACCCAATGACTTTGTGGCAATTAACGGATGCCAAATTATTAAGTATAGTAGATAGGTACCTACCTACTTTTGTTATTAAAATAAAATTATACCAATGCTGCATTAAGTTTTTGAATAGTTGGTAATGGATCTGTAAGATTTTGCCAACAAAATAAAATATTAAAAGTACATAGCACCTGATTTTGTGTCATTGGCGGTGATTCTGTTGGAACACTGACTAGCTAAATAACCTACTGACTTAAACCGAAAGCTTTTATTACGTTCATGCTAAAGACCAATCTAGCATAGCACTGAAAATAACATTAGAAGAACCCCTTTTAACC
The DNA here is from genome assembly GCA_963582015.1 of Xanthorhoe designata. NCBI lineage: Eukaryota > Metazoa > Arthropoda > Insecta > Lepidoptera > Geometridae > Xanthorhoe > Xanthorhoe designata. The sequence continues at coordinate 9,498,450 of OY757038.1, forward strand.
CTGTTTTTCATCTTTGTTTTACTTTTAGTCAGAAGTAAAAAAGGTCTTGATCAATTCTACCCACATTCACTTTAATTTTACTAAATTATTATAGTTAGTAATTTTAGAGATGTTACTCAGGCTGTTATTTTGTTTTGAACTTTAACGTGAACGAAATAAGAGCTTTCGGATTTAGGAATAATTTACCTAACATCTCAATCGATCTATAGTGGCAATTCGGAGTGTCGCAAAAGCTAAACTAAACTAACTAAAATTAATGCCATCCTTTTTATTTCCATTGCTATGAAAGGGACGGCAACATTTTTAGCTAAGTAGTTAAGTTTAGCTTTTGCGATACTCCGAATTGCCACATACCTATATCAATTTAAAGTTTTATTCGAATTCAGTCTTTAGACAGAAAGAAAATACTCCGGAGCCTTAGTAAGTAGGTACATGGCTAGGTACTTACATAAAAAACAGTTTTTCACGTGTACAATCAGGCTTTCTTAAAATTACGCGATCACAATTTAAATTGTAATTTTTTGTCAGCCCGCGACCTCAGTACCTATGTTATTTTTTTATTACTGAGTCAAATACTATTTATAGAATAGAATAGAATCAAAACAATACGTGTTTTGATTGTTAAATGTTTAATGTACGATAAAGTAGGATTATGTAGATAAGATATATATCGGTGCATTACAGGCTCGGTAGACAGTCGTGAGGTTCATTCAACATAGATAATCATGATAATCATTCGGTATGATAATGCCACTATGTAAAAAAAACTGACCTCTGTGGCACAGTGGGTGAAAGCCTGCCTGAGACGCAGAGGTTGCGGGTTCGATCCCCGCAGTGGGAGACATGTTTGTATGATCTGCAAATATTTGTCTCGAGTCTGAATGTTTTCTATGTACAAATGTATTAACAAAAAAAAATGTATCTATGTAGTTTATCAGTCATTGGTTACCACAACATTGCTTAGCTTGGGATTAGATGACGTTGTGTGGCATGTCCTGTCCAAGTATAATATTTATTTATTTATTTAATGTACCTATATAAATTTAAATTAATTTAAAAATTTATTTATGTAGTAGGTACTTATATCAGATATCTGGTTACCATAACACAAGCATCTGACTGGGGGCTAGATGACGCTGTGTGGAATGTCCAAAGATTTTTTTTTATTAACCTACAATGTGTCCCACTGCTGGTGTCCCATCACCGGCAGTCCCGTCACGCCAGCGTCTTTTGGGCCTGCCTCGGCGGTGCCGTCCGTCTTCAGGTTCCCACTTGGTGACGGCAGATGCCCAACTGTCGGGGTGCATTTTATATTTATTTATTTAATTTGTTTGCAGGACCTCCTAATCTACCCGTCTACGGGGGCTTCTGGATAGTCCTAGCGCACGAATTTCAAGACTTAGCCAAGGCGTTCTTAAAGCTGGGAAAGCGGTACAACTCAAAGATAATCGGCTTGTACCTGGGCCCCGTGCCAACCATAGTACTGAACGACCCTGCAGATATAAAAGAGATGCTTAATCGAGAGGAATTCGATGGAAGGATGGACATCATCCTTTTTAGACTCCGGTCGTATTGGAAGAAGCTGGGTAAGTTGATTGATGTAGCATAGCTTAAATTATGATGTAATTATATGTTATAATGTGCAACATGATGGCTAGTAATAGAACCTCTCCTGCAACTTGTAAACAAACAGTGCCAAAAATCGTACTTAATATTTTAAGATCTGTAAGTGTACGCGCATCATGTCAATTTTTATTACTTAAATTTTGTAAGGCGAGCAATTTCTTGCAATCTCGAGGTACATTTCTGTTCCGAACTCCGCAGATCTTTGACAGAACCTCCTCAGTTTTTGAAGTTGGGCAACGTAGGTTAATCAACAGAAACAGACAAATCATTTTGCGTCGTCGTATGGCACAAACAGAGCTTTTGTAGAAAGGGAATGAAGAATAAGAGTAAATTAATTTAATTGCGCGTAGTAAAATAGGTATTACAGAAAAGTTTATTGTTTAGTTTGTTATTATAATCCTAAAAAAACACCCCACAAATATTACATCTACAGGCTTTTTTCTATCGGGCTTGAAAATTAAATATTAATAGGAACTTAGCTACTATATAATTTTACATCGTTCGTTCGTTCGTATAAGCAAAGATAATTTTAAACCCGTATAAGCAAGTGGCCAACTTTAGTGACGGAGTTTTAGCCGCCTACATAACTTTACCATATACACATAGAACCAGCTGAGTCATCTAACGATCCTTGTACACGATCTATCAATGTTTGTAAATGGTTTCAGGTATATTCTTCACTGACGGCTACTTCTGGCACGTGCAGAGGCGGTTCTCCCTGCGCTATCTGCGCGACTACGGCTTCGGCCGCCGCTGCGAGGACCTGGAGAGCGTGTTGGCCTCCGAGATCAAGGAGATGATCGATATGAGACTAAATGGGCCCAAGTTCTCGGCTGAAAAGGTTTGTTTTTTAACAATATTTTGAACTAGCTTCTTGATAAAACATACATTTACGGGTATTTATCGCTATTTACCTTTACTTAATTTTATCCCGACGTTTCGACTGAGTTGCACACTAGTGTATTATATAGGCACCAGCCGTGGTCGTGGGCAGACCGGTATACTCGTAAATATATGTTTTATCATATGTTCTGATCGCGAAAGTATAAAAAAGACTATAGCTTATATATTACCTACTTACCGAAAATATTTGCTTCCCACGTGTCATGGTCATCCTGGTACTACCTATGTCGGATTGCTGGATCAAGTGATAAGCCTGATTTTTATCATTATAGATACCGCAGATAGCTAATGGATTGACATTAGCACACATATAAAATCTAGGCTATCTAAATAGCTTCTAGTCTTTAGATATTGTCATTTACGAACATGACGTATTGATTGCTTTGTTCACGTCCTAATGGTAATGACAGATAATAAAATGAGATGAATTAGGAAGGCTAGCGTGCCGTCAAAAGTGGCAATAATAGAGTAACTCCGCAGTTTTATAGTATCAGGGTTCAAAAAATGTTAAAAAAAGTCTCTGTGTCTCTGTTTCTTGCAAGAATTTTGCCGTCATGAGTATTTTATTTAAACTATATTACAATATGTGATGGATGTGAGCAACAATGTCGGTACCTACCTAATTTTTGAAAAAATCAATTACCTAAAGATAGGTGCGGATCATAACACAACTTCAAACTTCAGTTGCTGCAACATTTACAAGATAAAGTGAAATTATTTTCACCATAAAAAGATAAGTTACGATCAATGATATTTCAAAACGTCATGATAACTTTATTTAGGTTTGAGGTAGGTCTTATCATACAGCAATGACCTACCTAAACATTTTTCAGCTGATAGTGATACTGATATTGACATGAAAACTTCATAATCGTTTAAATCGAGACCTACTTTTGGAAACGAAAGTACTTAAGACATTTTTTGTTTTAATTTTGTATTTGTTATTACTGTGATGGTATTTCTCCAAAAGCAGTAAATATGTAGGTAAGTTTAATTCAAGCTTAGATATTTTTCATGTGTACCTATGTTGCAGATTTTGCTATTTTAATCATATATTAGTGGCAATTCTGAGTGTCGCAAAAGCTAAACTAAGCTAACTAAAATTGTTGCCGTCCCTTTCATAGCGATGGGAATAAAAAGGATGGCAATAATTTTAGTTAGGTTAGTTTAGCTTTTGCGACACTCCGAATTGCCCCCATTGTCCTAGCACACTACAGAGCGATGGCTAACAGTCTATCAATAACTAATCAGTCAGTTGTCCATCAAGTATTTACTATTTATTGGTTTAGATCACACAACTGGAAGAAGCTGCACCATTTTCTGCCGCACTGAAAACCTAAAATTTATGAAATAAAAATACCCGAAATTTGACCGTAGCTCATCAAAAATTGATGAGCTACGGTCAAATTAGGGTGCTGTGCTACTACTGTGATTACAATTAACTTGACAAATGATGACTCGTTAGTCATTAAGCCATGAAGGAGGCCCTATAGCGGCCTAAAAACTTCATCACCAGAGTTGGCCACTTGCTCATACGAAATTACTTTTTTTTTGGAAGGAGTTGCTGCAGCTTGCATAAGAAATACGCTAAGCAAGAAAAAACTTGAAAATTATGTTAAAATCAACAAATAATTACAAAAACTAAAAGGAAGTTAAAATTCAAAAATTTATAGTTCAACCGAAAATCCCCTCGAGAGTGCATTAATTACTTTACTAGGTACTTACTTTACTATGCTCTCCTTACAACATTGAAGTCCGTTTTTCTAAACGTTTAATTTTGTGTACGTACGGCAATAGGAACTTCACTTGTGCGTATGCCGCCGCCTATTTTATTTTATTATTACGTTAAATTAAGGAATTAAAAAAAACTTAATGTTCCGTTTGTGAAACCTATCATAAGCTTTTTTTAATACCTACCTCTGTAATAGTTTTATTTTGTATAGTTTAGAAAGAGTAGCGAAAACAGAGTTTGGTGGCCACCAAGTGCAACTTCTTACTTCTAATACTTCTCCAGGATATTGTGAACGGCGAGTTGGTGAAAATGCCACACTTCATCACCCCACCTTTCATTAATGGCATAGTCCATGTGCTCTCCCGAATGACGTTACCAAGAGAAGACTATCCTGTGCTGTGGAGACTTGGAGAAGGTGCTGTAATGTTCCAGAGGAACTCTAATGATCTAGGCGGTGCTCTGTCTCTCACGCCGTGGCTGAAGGACGTGATGCCGGAGTATAGTGGATACAGCAACTTGGTGAAGGGAAACCAGCTTTTGTTGGATTTCTTTGAGGTTAGTTCGTTTGATCAAGTATTTCACAAACCTTTTTTAATGCAAATGTACCTAATTTGAAATCTCAAATACATTTACGCTCAACGAAAGAAGGAATACAAAAAAAAACACAGATTTGCAGTCTAGTTGAACTAATTGTCTGTTTTATCATTTCCAGAAACTAGTTAAAGAGGTGATGGCGACACACGACGAGACCTATGATCGCCATTTCCTGGACATGTACATCACCAAAATGAAAGAAGAACAGCGGGGAAGCAAGAAATCCACATACTCAGGTAGATTTACTTCTTCATGCTTCTGTAGAATCCCTTTAGCTTTGAGAATATTTTCTAAAAGTAATTATTACTAAAGTCCAGGACTTCAGACATAGGAATTAGTATTAGGTACTTATCTTGAATGGAATTGGGGTGGACACTTGGCGAGACGAGGTGATAGTAGGTGGAACCGACTGCCCAAGGAAGTCGTCGTCCGATGGCGCGGTGGGTCAACGACATAAGACAAGTCGTGGGTACCTAATTCCTGTCTTGGTGAAGCACAGAAACGGGTTTTGTAGCATTCGTAAAGTGAGACCTACAGTAGTTAGTACTTAGGGGCTGTGGATGATGATGAATATTCTCATTAACAGCGCTCATGGTAAAGCTAAGATGTAACTTTCTGAGCTGTCACACAATTTGGGTGGGTGACCGCAAGTGGCATTAATAGCTGAGCGCTTTCGTGCTTCGAAGGGCACGTTAAATGCCCGTTCCAGTTTTTAAAATGACGGAGGCCTACCAGGTGGCCTAAAATATCCGCCACAAGAGTTGGCTCATACGAACTTACTTTTTTGATAGCGACTGAGTTAGAGAGAGATAGAGTTCTGATAGCGTTACAATTTGTCATACAAAAGACTTCAACGCGTACCTTTTCCTTGCTATTTCGTGATATTTGATATTTGATAATCGAGATTTATCTACTCACAATTTAGAAACTTGAAACTACATACTCGTGAACGTTTACCTTGGGTTTACATATTTTTGATAGTCTTTGCACACCTCAATATTTTAAAGTCGAAATTCCGAGGTACATTCAATTTTGAGCCGTCTTCAAAAACAGGTTTTCAATTCAATTGTACCTAAGTATTTTTGTTATTTATCTTTGTGTACACCTCCAAATTCAGTTATTAAAATAAAAACGGTTATAAATACGGATCCATAACAAATTGAGGGTAACTACTTCTCAAATTTATATATAATTACACTCAATACATATTATACTCGTAATAGCGATTCAAACATTTTCAGCTACAAGTCAATCTTGCATGCAGAGAGTATTAATCAATGAAGTGGGACTGATGATAATCAGCAAGAAAGGTTCTGCAATTATTAGATCCGAGTATGGGTGTTTGCTATCTATACCCACCTAATATGTACATATTTACCAAAACAAAAAAAAAATTTAGCTATCAGTCACCATGGTCATGTTTAGGATTATAAACCGTGGATATTTATTTTCTAATAAAAAGCTCTCAATTTCAGTGGACCAGCTAGTTCTGACCTGTACAGATTACATGTTCCCCGCCGCGTCTGCTGTACAGTCGACCCTCAACATGTTGATCGACCGCATGCTTATGGAGCCCGAGATGCAGGACAGGATCCATGAGGAGATCGACCGCGTCGTGGGCAGAGACCGACTTCCGAGTTTGGATGATAGAAAAAAGTATGAACATCTCAAATCCCATTTTAAATAATCAGATGTCACTTTAGCTATGGAGAGTGTTTTTTTCTTGAGCGTTTCATTGTAAGGAGATGATTACAGATTTTTCGCATTAGTTTGACTAGTAAACTTGTAATTGCTTTATGAATAACGGAGTAGAGTAGCTACGTAGGTACATGTAGTAGGTACGTAGGTGCTCTTGGCTGTGCTACGCCCTACTTTGGGCACATCAGCACACGACAACTTACCCGTTCGTGTAAGTAATTCGACTAGTGGAACTCTACAATAAAGACGTTTTAAACAATATGGCGGCAATTAGCAATCTATATTTTATAAAAAAAAAAAACTTCGAATTCATCAACTTCGGCTAAGTGCTTGAATCAAGATAAGTAAGTAGGTACCTACCTAGTAATCTTAATTTTCAAAAGAATAGTTTTTTACTATTTTGCATTAGAGCAAGATTCTACTGCAAAAAAACTCGAAGTAGGTATGTAGGTAGGTACACCGTTATGCTTCTTCGAGTTTTTTTGCAGTTTCTATAAATCATATTAACTGGCTAAGTGCGTGTCAATGTAGGGTTCCGTATGCCCGATATGCAAAGCAAAAGAAGGACGGACATCTACGAAAATTGGAACTAAATATTTTGACACGGACACCGGAGTTTCACGTGTAGGGGAACCATAAAAAAATGAATGATTTTATTCTACTACTTTGTCGACGCGATCACTATGTTATGTAGTCCACGAAAGGAGCATTTTAGGCGCACTTAAAATGCCTTCACCACACTAGTTTGAAAAAACTAGTGACATGACAAGAAGAAGAAGAACTATTACATGCCAAATTACAATTTTCTAGTATCAATTGCATCTGAGCGAAGCCGCGGACAGTCAGACGGACGGACGGACATGGCGAAACTAAAGGGTTCTTTGTTGACTACGGAACCCTAACTATGCACTAAATTTTATATTAATATACATGGCGAATAAACAAAAAATAAATGAGATGTGTTTTTACTAACCACTTAATAATGTTCTATTAAATTTGTAACGTAACTACCGTTAAAATTACTTCGAGTTTTTGCAGTTACCATTTCTATGCACCTAATTATATACCTACCTAACAGTACAGGCGGATTAAAAAGGCCGCTTTAGCAATATCCTTCTTATGTCATATTAAGAATAAGGTGCTAAATTATTGTTCGAATTTAAAAAATGACTTCTATCAGCAGAATTGCTCGAAACGGCCATTTTAAGCCCCCTAGGAATACAGTCATGATATTATATTTAATCATTTTTAATATTCGTGTCGTTTCTGATTTCAGCATGCCATACACAGAAGCTTGCCTCCGGGAATCCATGAGGATCGACACGTTGGTGCCTCTAGGTGTGCCACATCGCGCTATGAAAGACACCACGATTGGCGGTTATGATGTACCAGAGGTATGAATCAATGGTCGATACTTTAAAGATTTGCCTCTGACTTTGAAACGAAACATGTAGGCATAGATTTGTCCCCGGTAGACACTCTCAGTAGTCTCAGTAGAAGCTCTCGTAGCTAAGCTTGCTAAGACGTTCTTGATAGATCGTTGAAGTTAAGCATCGTTCTAAGCGGTCACAACTTGGATGGGTGACCGCAAGTGGCATTAACAACTGAGCGATTGCGTGCTTCGGAGGGCACGTTCAATTGTCGGTCCCGACTTTTAAGTCGTTAAGCCATGACAGAGGCCTTAAAATTCCGTGACCAGAGTTGGCCACTTGCTCATACGCACTTACTCTCTCAGTGTGTTTAGAACGCTGGATTTAAAGAATTTCTTAGAAAAGTTAAGGTTTTTGTAGCAAAGAAACATCGCAGGGTTCAATTAACTAGATACCTACTTACTACTACTGCCTACTGCTACGATTGCGAGTAAGTTCGTATGATAGTGATGGCCAACTCTGGTAATTGGCACGATATCGTTTTCTGTTTTGGAAGTTTGCCTACAGATTTTTGAATAGATGGCATTCCGAAAAGTAGTATGAAGCTGCCAACCGATTCCGTCATCTGTTAGCGAATAACTTTTTTACTACCGCAATTTTTTTGTTTTCTGCCTTATTCGATTGCGTAAACGCTATGCTCGTACTATTTATATAAATATAATTTATCTTGTAACTAATAGACTTATGTAAGGGAGGTGGTGCAAGAACAGTACCTACTTATCGTACCCAAACATGTTTTATATAGCTTGTATTGAATATTTTTTTCAAGCTGTTACTTCTCGCCATCCGATGATCATATATGCGTGAAGCGCGTTTAAGTCTTTTGTACGATACATTTTTTTACAAATGTTGTGTTGTGTAGCTTAGAATTGCTAATCACAAAACATGCAACAAAAAAAAATATAGGTACCTCATAAATACTGAGATTATGTCGTCTTATCGAAGCAGGTTCCTTCTTCAATATTTCACGATGCCAAACTGTCTATATTGCATAGTATAAACACTACGATTTTTTTTACAGACGTGACCACAGACGGATTTTGTGTAGGTAGCCATACATTATCAATGACGGAAGCAAAGTTCGACACATTTAGTATAACTTGGTACTTATAACGGTATTCCAAATACCGATAGAATTCAATTATTGGGAAGATCTTTTTAGGCATTTTCATATCATGAAGATGTCATAGGGGGTATTTTAGGAAGTTCTCAAATATTTGGGTAGGTATAAAAAGCTAGAAGCTTAGAATGGCCAATGGCAATGCTCCGTTTGTGTCGAATAACCGAAAACAATTGCCATTGGCCATTCTAATGTTGGAACCAAGTTGAAGCCGGCATTAATTATAAGTGCTTAACACTTTTTTTTTTTTTCAGGGCACGATGCTGAGTCCAAATCTGACGATGCTGCACACGAACAAGGAGTTGTGGGGCGACCCTGAGAACTTTAGACCGGAGCGCTTCATTGTGGACGGCAAGCTTTGTCTGGCTAATGACAAGTCGTTACCTTTTGGAGCTGGTAAGTAGATAATATAACAAACCTAAAACACATCTATTTTTAAATTACAGATCACAATTGTTAAATAATGTGACTTCTCGAGGAGTTACTCCAACGCCAGCCACACCTCGGAAACCTTAACAACGGAACTGTTGGATGAATTCCGCTGCGATTGACGAAATCGCGCGGGAAAGAGATAGAATCTAATTATAGATAGTCAAATCTATGTGTTAGAACAGGCAGTTTCGCTAGTGTTCCGCTTCTTATAGGTAAGTATCTACATTTGACAAGACATGGCGAAATTACTGCGGTTCCGCGGCGGAGGTGTGCTACGGGCGTGAGCGGGCGTCGCGATCGACTTGAGAATACGAGCCGTGAGTTATTCAAGCTTTTTGGTGTACCTACGTTCGGTATGCAAGTTTTCATCTTACTATCTCTCATTCCGAGGTTGAGCCCGAAAGTGATTGGTCTATAGTTTGTTTGCACGATTTTGGTTTACCAAAACATGTTTTAGTGCTCTCAAAGTGCATGATCTGTTGGATTCGATCGAACGTGGCCGGCTGAACCAGTTTTATGGTGCGTTGCACTTTACAACAGATTGCATTGCACTTCTCCTTGGGACGTCCATTCGTTTTGTGTCATGACGACCAGTCTGTGGCACAGTGGGCGTAGGTTTACCTGTGACACAGAAGGTTTAGGGTTCGATTCCTGCCGCGAAGCAAATATTTTGATTTCTGTAACAAACCTAAATACATTTCGTGGGTTTGGGACTCCCTTTTAAGCGGTATGGGACTTGGCTGTTCACATGACTGAACGTCCAAATGGTTTAAATATACCTATATACTTACCTAAGTAGGTACTTATGAAAATACATGTAAGGTATTAGAGGCAAATGTTTGTTTAATCTGTGTATTTACTTATATTTATATTATGCAAGTTTGTAAAATTAATAAAATTACGTAAGTACCTACCCTGGCTGGACATTAAGTACCTAGAAGGTACATATTTGATAATTTTTTCCTATTTCCTGCTTTTCATTCTACACACTATTTCTTTTCATTTGATACCTACCAAACTTGGGTAGGTAGGTACTTTCATTTTACAACTTGTTTTTTGTGAAACTTGCTTCGGTAGCCACGACACGCTAATGCGAATAATTTTAGCCACACCCTTTTATTTAAGATCGATGTGTAAAACAGTAATGATTAATAGGTAAATAGTACTTATTAGAACGTAGGTAGGTAGTGCTCACCAGACGGACGAATGAGGTCTACACGGTCTACATACCAAACCCAAGCTAGCTAGGTAGGTACTTGCGTCACATAGCAATTAACTCTCAAGGACTGCAGCTCTCCACCAGTGAAAGTATCTTAAAATTGAATAGGTACCTAGTTGTCGGAGATTACCTACCTAATACATTGTAAACTTTCGAAATTAGACTGCCGCGGTAGCACTGCCTGTGCGGCATCGGCAGTGTCGCCCCGCTGTCGCTAATGAAGCGTTCGCGATTGCAACTAATCGCAACAGCGATAGTACCTAGGTACGAGTATAAACGCTATAACATTATCAACTCTTTGGCAACTGAATGAATAGGTACTTAATAGGTACACAACAGCGTGACACTGCCGCCGTGCTTGAAATCAGCGCGGCAGGCAGCAATTTTCATTTACCTACAATGAAATAAAACCTAACTTTAAAAAGTTTAAAAACAACATTAACTTCTCGTTTTAAATACCTATGGTTAGTAAAAATGTCTACCATTCATACCAATTGTGAGCCAGTTTAAATTTACTGCCATGTATTGCTTGTAGGTAAGCCTACTACGTATATGTCGGTAATTGGAGGTGAAGGTCTTACAACTATGACTTGACTTGACTCTAGGAAACAAGAGAATGGTTATGTATGGTATTAAACATGAATTTTGTAAGTTAAATGCAGGTTATAATAAAAGGAAATAAGATAATAAAGACTATGGAAAGAAAAATCGTTTATTTTGGTAGGACCTAAAGGCCTAGGTACCTACCTACTTATGTCACGGTAACCATACCTAGGTACATAATATTTTTTTTTAAATACTCTGAACAAATATCTGCAAAACATTACAAACAAATCGGGCATAGATTTACCTGACCACGCAGATTTATTTTGACTTTTTTTATACATCTTTAGATTCTAAGATCTCTAGATCAAGAGTCTGAAAATTGTTCAACCAATGAAATGTGTAGGTAGGACCAAATGGGTAGGTTTCATATTGTTTAATCTAGATAACCTATACCTACTATTTCCAGGCCGAAGATTGTGTGCCGGCGAAACCTACGCCCGTCAGAGCATGTTCCAAGTTCTGGCTGGTCTACTGCAAGCCTTCCATATATCCACGCACGACGGGAAACCACACCGGCCAGCCAAAAGAATTCAAGGCATCAGCACTACTCTTCCTGAATTCTGGATCAAACTCACACCAAGAAATTAGTTCCTACCTGTTGCAAGATTGTGCTGTCATTTATTATGTGCTAGTTCCTACTAGCACATAATAAAAAATTAAATCATAATTATTGGGTTGTGTATTTGTTACTTAGGTACCTATGTGATTTGTGGGGATAGGTCTGAGTTAGTTATGGTACCTTTGCTAAAGGTGCCAAAAGTGAATGCTAGCTTTTAGCTTAATAATTCATACTTTTTGCGCATTTGTATTACAAAATTCAAAAGTAAAGTAAATTAACAGCCCCATCGCTTTTACGTGTTAGTTTTGTAAAATCACCAAGAAAAATTACTTAATTGAAATACAATGATATGGCTATCATTGGTTTAATTTAATGGATGCCAAGATGCCAACTGACGAAATAAGTAGTGGGACATAACTTGGCCGAAAGGGAACTAAAAAAATTGCACTCATTGATAAAACCCTAATTATTTAATATACCTAAACATAAAAAAATGCTATAATTGGATTATTTATTTATTTTTCTAACACATCTAAGTACTTTTTGCATTAAAACGGTATTATTTCTAAGAGTAATGTTAATTAAAGGGTACTACGACTCCATTAGTAGGTATGCTGAAGAGTGAGGCAATGGGGGCAATTCGGAGTGTCGCAAAAGCTAAATTAAACTAACTAAAATTATTGCCATCCTTTTTATTCCCATCGCTATGAAAGGGACGGCAACAATTTTAGTTAGCTTAGTTTAGCTTTTGCGACACTCAGAATTGCCACTACTGACGCACAGTGTAAATTTATGCAATTTGGACATCTGCATTCACCCACTTAGAAAATTATACAGTTAAGTATAGGTGGTATAGGTACGTAGGTAAACAAACTTACGAAAATCGATTAAATATTAATTATAATTGAATTACCTACATCTTATAACGATTACGCAAGCTCTGCTTTTTTGGTTTTGAAGATTTTTTTATTTTTATTTCAAACTAGGTAGATAATCTTATTATTTTCAAGGTTTAATCAATTCAAGGAATTGAAGGATCAATGCCATTTACCAATGGGATCACAGAAATGGGACAAAGTAAAGTACCTACCTCACCTAGGTACTTATAAGGAAGAGAAGTTGGTAGGTAATTCAAATTACTTCTTCAAGGAAATTTCTGACGAAAGTTAGAGGACATTCAGCGCACCAAAGAGCAATTTTATAATTGACTTGTTGCCTACCTACGGGACATACCTATCAGTTAAAGTTAAGCAGGAACACTCGCGCTCATCCTGTTTCAATCTACAATCATTCAGTTTAAAGACGGTGGAATTAGATTTGCCAATCGTACTCTTTTTGTTTTAAAAAATCCTGTGAGTAGATCTATTTAGATCCACTACCTAAATAGACATTTATTTATCAAATCAAATCAAAATCACTTATTTCAAAATTATGAAGCTGGCGCCTGGCATTTATAACAATTATTGTGAAAATAATGATATTAGGTAGGTACCTACTAACCTTGTTTATGTACCTACTTAATGTTGAATGTGCCAACCATGTGCCAACTATAGGTTGTTACTCTAGTGTCAGTACCTAAATGATAAATTATTATGGTAGGTAGGTACGATATAGTATAGGGTTGCTAACATCAGAATCTACTACTCTTATCACGTAGAAGTGAACTAAAATGGCTGCATTCCATATTCTAAATATTTCACAACAAATTGTCAGCCCTAGCTAGGCCAATGACTCAGCTCTGATAACAAAAGCTGTTGATTCGTCTGTCTATTTAATAAAATACAATACTTAGGGTGAACTCATCTAATTCTGTGACTCGCCTAATTCGGTGATATTGGGTTTGAGCGCTATTACCGGGCTGTACGAGTAAAATCAAGGACTTTAAATACAACCTTTTGCCTCTGTAATAAAGCTCAAATTCGTCTGTAAAGTTTGGGGACGCTCGAGTGAGCGAGAAAACAACAATTAACGGTTTTGTCAGATCGCGCGCAAATCTCGCCGGTTTCGGCTGTGTTTGTGAAATGGTGGCGAATTTTGCTGTATTTATGTAAGTATTTAACAGATTTCTTAGCTTCTTTCTAATAAAGTGAATTGTAATTGATATTCCCTTGATGTGGCAGTAAAAATTTCGTCATAATTCTGCGTCGTTTTAGTGTTAGAGCTTATTTTGTTCGTCATAAATATTAGCGTTTTAGCGGTTGAGTGGTTTCTGTGCTATCACAGAATTATAGTAGTTATGTACAATTATTTGTGGTTTTAACTGAAATAATTGACTTATTTTGAGTTAAGTAGGTAGACAAGATTGATGTTATTCTATTAGTTTTATCTTGTCTTAATTAAAATGACGACTTTGAGCCAATATTATATATTTTGCTATCACGGAATTGAGTGACACTTTTTTGTACTTGTCACGTAATTACGTGAGTAGTTTGATTACCAAATAACGCAGCATTTGTTTTATTAATACGAGCTGCAAATTTAAACAGACGCTAAAATCTAAGCAGGAAAGATGTATTTATCATTATAATTTGCTTGTTTATTTTCAGATATTATGGATGACCCCAACAAGAAGAACAGAAAATACTCGGAGTTCGATCTCGGAGCCGAAGAATAATTCTAAAAGATATTATCTTAATTTTATGATATTAACTTTGTAAAACTTAAATAAAGTTAACTTGTCTAATTCCGTTATATCAGAATTAAAGTAGTAGCTATCACGGACTTAAAGAGGTCACCACGGAATTAGGCAAGTTGACTTGCTTTGGTAAATTTGGTATAACTCTTAGGTTTCTAGAAAAAAATGTGATTAATTGTGCCTATATTCCTCATAAAATACTGATTAAAACTCAGGCTAAGTCTGAATTAAAGTAATTAATAAATTTATTGGTATTTTATTAATCTATTGCTTTTGTCACGAAATTAGATGAGTTGACCCTACTTACCAATAATTTTGGTCTAATGTGTACAATTCAGGACATAAGCCTATTGGACGCCAGCATCTACTAGGTATCTACTAAATACAAATAAACTAAGTGTTCTTTGTTCGAATGCCCTTTGGCTTTTGTCTGCGTAGGTAGGTTGGTACTATCTGTATATAGCCCTAGGTACCTACCTACTATCTGTAGGTACAGATACACAGTCCATGTATGATTATTTATGATTTAGTTTAGGTAAGTACCTACATAGTTCATTTCAATTTCATCACGTCCCGATTTCGGTGCGACCGTTCCTCTATATAGCGCGGGGCTAGAAAAGCAACGCCTCACTAAAACAGTACCTAAGTAGTAGACTGGTATAGTAATACATATATTATCTGTGGTAGTAGGTACAAATCAGGTTAGATTTAAATTGGCATTAAACAAATTGGCCGAAAAAAGGATCTGGTACACAACGTGTGTGGAAATATATTAGAAAAATGTATTGCAAAAAAGGTGCGCGTTGAAGTTTTTTGTTTGCTACGGAGGCACCGTAGCACCCTCTACGCTGAGTTCTACGGAAAATATTTTATAGATTTTGAGAAGGATGGTAAATTGGCAATGGGGTAGGGTAGTGTTCCTACATACGCTACACACTCGCCCATGAAAGTACTAGGCCTATTTTATTTTTGATCAAAGTAGCATATCGCTCGCGGCTTTGTATTATGTATCGGTAGGTAAAGTACTTACCTACCTACCTACATTAAAAATAAATTAGTTGGGTAGGTAGAATCTCTACATATAAGGTAGGGTGGGTGATTAACGCCCGCTGTTTATTAACGCCCGGGTAGCAGAAAACACACTAAATATCGTATTATTCAATTGTCCAAGGAAGGAATAAGAAAGCGCAGGGCGAGCGGCAGCACGCTCGCGCCACATTTGTGGCAGTGTGACGCCTCGTCCCGGCAGGGTCTGTCAAGTACCGCGCTACTATAATAAATGCCACGACAAATAGTATAGTTTTTCATGTATTTTTTGCGATTTGGGTATGATTTTTGGTTTAAAGAGATTCACGATAATCTTGTTCTACTATTACTTAAATATTCTGTGTCGATTTCTATGTTTTTTTACAAAAACGTGTCAGTGTCACATAATAACGTCCGGCTGGGGAATAACGCCCGGTAAAATGACGGTTGGGCGCTATTAGCCTGCATGGGCGTTATAACCAGAGAGCATTTTTATAAAAGTACATAATGTCCAAAACGACTTTACTACTAATTGCAAATTTAATTCTTATGATAATCGCCTTACCGTGTAAATTACCCGATGATAGGAGGACGAAATCGTCGCGATACTCACCCGTGGAGGTGGTTCCTTAGTGTTATAAATTTATTAGACAATTCTCTTTTTAATTTTGCCAATTACATATTATTTGATAGATTTGCCGAAGAACTTAGTATTTATAAAAAAAACTTTGTTATTTACCTAATATCTCCGGGCGTTATTACCCGCTGTCTACATAATAGCGCCCAATGAACATTTAAAAAATATCTTAATTCTGCCCTTAAAACGGGTAATACGGAATGTGCTCATGATGTATTATATGGAAATTATTAAAAAGTTCCATAAATATGACCAAATACAAATATACCATGTGATGTAAGGTGTATTATTAAATTGACTAAAGTTAATCTTAAATGTTGATTTTGTTCCTATTTTTTTAGTTTATGTACGGTAATGCGACTTTAGATAATTGTTGTGAGAATATTTTTTGTTGTTGTAAGCCTATTTATGCATTTAAAGCCTGGTTTATGAAACGGGCGTCAATAGACATATAACTTTTAATAACGCCCAAAATAGACCTTTTTTAAAAACGGAATAAACATGTGTATTAAGAATAAAACTCAACGTATGGTGTTATTTTTTTGTTTCACTTAAAAAAAACATTGATTATAAGCATTCTTTGTTTTCATAATCATGTAAATATGGAAATTATTTGAAATTAAAGTTAGGTGGGCGTTAATCACCCACAGTACCTTAATAAAACTGAAACACGTCGATGTCTGTAAATTTGAGATACTTATTAAAAATCTAATATGGGGTGGGGGTCTTTATTAGAGCAACAGAAGCCAAAAAAATCTAAAGACCGCTGCTTTACTATCCGTACCTAACCTATCTCTCTTCAAACAATAGGTATACCTACCTACTTACTGCGTTTAGGTATAATATGACGCGACCTTGTATGTACTTACCTAACATACAGTGAGCAAAGTAAATTAATAATACAGGTACTTAATCAGGTATTCTCATTATTTTTAAAACAAGCAGCAATGATCGCGCCACGGGTAAAAACTATTGTGTAGGTAGGTAGTATAATAATCCAAAGGCTAAAAAGATAACGTTTTATTTTAATCCTTTTGCTTTGATAACACAATTTTCTAAAGAAAACAACTATCAAATCATTAACAATTTTACAGAAGTACCTACTTAATATTCTACAATCTATTTTACGTCGGTTTCCGTAAAAGTAGGTTACCCTTTCACAAAACTTTGAACTTTTAGAGTAAAATTTGACTTTTTTAAAAATCGAAATCACGACTGATACCTATAGGTAGGTACACCTTAGTAGCTGCAGTTGGCAGTCGGGCCCTTATTTGCGGCTTGTGCGGGCACTACGAGGCCGACGTTTCTACTTCGTCCATGGTATTAATTTCAGATCTGGATCATCGTATTTACCATCATCCAGGCTTGGGTCCGGCAAACTAAAGCGCAGAATACCAAAACGAAACTATACTAGGTACACCACAGATAAAAGAATAGGTACTAGTAACTACACTTAACTTTCATATTAAGTAATTATCTAGGTCTAACGAAAATCATACGAGCAAGTCAGTGCCTATGTATCTACCTACCAAAGACGATTAATATCTAGAAGACAGACAAAGGCCATACACAAAATCGTAACCCTAAAAAATAGCCTGAAAACTCTAAAACATCAATTTTATCCAAGAAATTTCAATTACTTTCTAGTTAAAAATGTTTAAATATTGAATATTGTTGCTACCTACTACTAAGTATTGAAATTTCTTGGATAAAATTGATGTTTTAAAGTTTTCAGGCTATCTGGTACTGCGGGATCGGGTTACGATTATGTGTATGGCCTTTGTCTGTCTTCTAGATATTAATCGTCTTTGCTACCTACTAAAAAAGTTGTTTGTGAGCGTTATGTTCACAAGTTTTCAAAACTTTTTTTTCTCTAGTTTAATACCTAATTAATTATTATGAATTCCTGTATTATCCACTAGGCTTACCTATTGAAATTACTTATCTCTAATGCCTAATGATAAAATATCTACATAATAATACCTCTAATTACATTGCTAATCCCCAAATCTTATACCTACTCACCTGACGATAAATCAATTTGTTGTGATTGGAAAACATTGTTTTTGGATTTGGACATTTATTTATTTATATCTTAGAATACACTAGTGGCAATTCGGAATGTCGCATGTCGAATGTCGAAAAAGCTAAATTAAACTAACTATTATTAATGCCATCCTTTTTATTTCCATTGCTATGAAAGGGACGGCAACATTTTTAGTTAGTTAAGTTTAGCTTTTGCGACACTCCGAATTGACACGTTGATCAAAGAATATTATTTATTCCCAAGGTTCTGTATACATTTTATTCTTTTATTATCTCCAGGCATTTTAGATCCTTCAGAGATATTAGTGGCAATTCGGAGTTTAGTTTAGCTTTTGCGACACTCCGAATTACCACTATCATGACCAGAATTTTGGCCGACCGTACCTACCTATAAACCGAAAATTTAATAAAAAAATCAGTCATGTCATGCATGGTTAAATATTGTGCTACGCAGACAGTCCTTGAAAATATAAATGGAAGATTAGATTACCTTAGATAGATTAATGAAGGTATTCACTGATAACTACTTAATTACTCAATTACTATAGGTAAGTTAAAAGTACTATACTTAAGTAAAAAATACAGGTAAGAGGCAATCAAGGGCAATTTTATAGAGTTGGGTTTTTTCATTTCATTATCATTATCGAAAGATAAATGTAGTTGTTTAGGGTTCTGTAGATAGTAAAATGCCTTATTTATGAAGGTATTCACGATAACATACTTAATTACCTACTATAACACATCTTGGATGGGTGACCGCAAGTGGCATTATCAGCTGAGCGCTTCCGTGCTTCGGAGGGCACGTTAAATTGTCGGTCAGTCGTTAAGCCATGGCGGAGGCCTTTCGGCGGCCTAAAAACTCCGTCACTAGAGTTGACCACTTGCTCATATGAACGAACGAACGAACCTACTATAATAGGTAACTAAGTGAAAAATACGGGCAGTTCCTCGTGGCCAAACTATTTCGCCTAACTGAGATAGTAGGTACCGACCTAAGTAGTGCTTCGGATTTGTCATCCAGATCTCACAATAAACTTACGGGCATATAATATATAATAACTTTTTTCCAAAGTAGTTAGGTAAGGTACCTACTTAGTTGTCAATTAAATGAATAAGGAACCTAGTTTTAAAAAAAGTGTCTTCAATTAGGCCTAAAGGACCCAGTGACAGAGGAGGGTTAAGATTAAGAATAATCTTGTAAAACACAAATCGACTTAGCTTATCACTATTATCAGTGCTGAAATTACATCGATCGGTAGGCAGAAGCACGTGTGATTAAAAATCCCCGCTTTTTAAACACTATCACTACACTAGTGCCATTAAATTTACAAGTTTAAAATAGAAATACCTAAGCTCAGACGTAATCGCATCTACAATTTCGTCTCAGCAAATTTTATCATAAAACTTACCGTTTTTCTGAAAATAGCGTACCTACCTAATACCTCTTTTCCGAACTTCGACCAAGAATAACTTTTTTCCTAGGTACCATTCGTAGAGAAGACGACCTTTTACATTTAATTAGGTATATAGGTAAGTAGGTAGGTATTAATTATGTTGTTAACAATTTTACCAACTTTCAGCTTGTAATGAATTAATAATATAAGTACCTACCTACTCGATAATTGGCAAATATTAGTTTTCTGTTTTGTGGGTGTGGGCCTACGGCCGTTTACTAACTATCCTCCTCAGTAAAGTGGATATCGTAATGAATTAATTATCCGAAAAGTAGGTACTTAGGTATCCACATTTTTCACAAACTATCAACTTGATCTATTATTGCAACATTTGCAACCTAATTCTGCCGTTGGAAGTCCAGAATCATGGTAATTTTATTATTACACATTTAGAAAAGTTCTTACAAACAGGATAATACAAGTCGACTTCTAAACACAGGTCTTAAAAATAGCTTTTTGAAGAGGTAACACATTAATAAATTAAGCAAATCAAACACATAATTATGTTTATTTTCAGTACAAAATTATGCTTAAACATTCGAAAATCAAAATGAACTTTGCTTATACCAAAGCACAACATTTTATAATAAGTATTCACAAAAAAATAATATAATTATGTAGGCAAGGCACCTACCTACCGATCTCATTTTAAATTTCAATCACCATTTGATGGTGCAGGCTCTGCAAAATAGCCTTCGCTCGCACTATGCGAATGCAGTGCACTATGATTGCAGCAGAAGGCAATCATAATGCGCCTTTTCACCCCAAAAAGGCGGAGAGAACACGCAGAAAACATAACTGATTAAATAATTGAAACCATTGGACAGTTTCACACACCGGAATATTATCCAACATAAAGCTAGCTGACCTGCGATATTTATATACCTACGTTTTCGGTTGATCAGTTATCATTATCGGCAATCATTATCATGCAATTATACCACTTTGGATATGCGGGAAGTCAAAAGCTAAAAAGATACCTACTTACATAGGCATCGACAGTGCTTTAACAAAATGTGAGACAGTTTTAATACAAAGATAGATCTTACGTCACCTTCAGTTTAAATACTTAAACTAGGAATTACAATTTACATATTTATAGGTTTTAAACATAGCTATTATTTTATGTACTTTGGTACCTACAGCATCATACTACTGCACTGCCAGAGCAATGACCTGATGAATGGTTTAACTAACAGAATTGAACGTAAGTATTTACAGTTTATAAATGACGCTCATAAGCTCAGGCATTCTTGATAGATCGTTGAGAGTTATGCAACATTCAGTGCAGTCACCAAATGAATGGACGATTCTAGTGATATTAACAACTGCGCGTGACGGAACTTGACGGAAGTGCTCACAGTTACGAGCTGTGAAGAAAGGAACGTTATGTCCGGGTACGAAGTTATCCATCCATATCTGAAGACTTCATGCGGCCCAAAGTTGTGGCACGAGAGCTTATTATTTTATTAATTATTGTGTACGAAATAGGACTGTGTTTGTTTAATTATGTAAGTACCCAAACTTGTTCCAGTTATTACGACGCGACGCGGGAAAACAGATGTACCTACCTAGTTAATGTGTTTATAAATCCGATTTCTAATGTGCAATGTTTAATTTGTCACTCTCGAGAAGATCAATGCTTGTGTTGTTACGTCTATCGCTAATGTTTACTACTCAAATATCACACACCCTCCTTAAAAATACAACCATTTCATAAGTCTTGATGAATAAATATCTACAAAATATAGAGAGAAGTAGATGCATGAGAAGTAAGTACCTACTTAGAGGTCACCACTTTTACCAGGACAGGACTTAGATGTATTCTAGGTAGTCTAGAAATTAAGGCACTTAAGAAAATGGTACCTGAAAGTAGGTACAGCTTTATTGCTTAGAAGTAATATCACAATGATCAATAATTTATGAACGAGTATATAAGTAAACGTCCTTCAAGATTTATTTATTGAATGTTTTCCATTTAATTTACCATTAAGTTCAACCGTTTCGTCAGTCAATTCTATATCATCTGCAGGTTTGTAAGCACTAGGACCGACAAGCGACAATGCAACTGGTAGGAACAGCAAACCATTAAACAAACCAAATATAATCACCAAAAGAAATATTTTAAAGAATGATTGAAACGTATAAGCCTTCGACATGCTGAGAAGTGATAAAGATAGTAACGTTGCACCACCTCCCATAAGCACAGCGGTACCGATCGTTGATACTGTTTTTAAAGCTCTTTCTGTTCGGGACCCTTCAGTCATAGTCAGGAAAGTGTGGCCAACGTGTGCAGCGTAGTCTACACAGAGACCTATAGCAAGCTCAAGCCCGATGCAACAAACGATATCCACAGTCATACCCCATCTCTGCATAAACCCTAAAACGTTGACGATTGTCAGCAAAACACACAAGAATACCCAAACACACATTTGTATATTTGTAATAAGAATAACGGTACATATCATAACACACAACAGAGCTAATTCAATATTCCTCTCTACTTCGACGCCGATGATTTCATCAGTGACCCAATTACCGAAGACTTTAGACCAAACACTGCGATAACCGTCACCCGTAGTGATGTTTGTGGATTTGATGATGTCTTTGGCGCGGTTCATAGCTGGGAGATACTCTTGTGGGCCATGGAATTTCGGATATCGGAACATTATAGTCGTCGCTTTAACCTCTTTTGCTTGAACCCCACATTTCAGGTCTTCTTCAAACTTAAAGTTGACCTGAAACCTACCTCCTAAAGGACTGAACAGGAACCTAGTGAGATAGCGTGTGAATTCCCTGTCAGTTACAGAGCTTGCATTTTTAATTAAGTCTTTATCGAAGTTTTTAAATACGTAATGATAGAAATAATCTACCCACGCGACAACATCGTTAACGTCGTTATCGTTTTTAAGTTCCTGTACCATATTATACAGCTTAGGGAATTCTTGGGTATAGTTCATCTCACCCAAAAACACCATGCCTGCATTGCCTTCTTCAGGATAATAGTATTCTAATGCATCGATAAATTGTTTGTAATAAGTATCGTCAGGGATAAACCACTTAGGGTCAAATCTTTGTTCTAAACGTAAGAGCGCTTGAATACTAAAACCAGTTGTAACTAAAACGATTAACAGGACAACACACCTGCCTGGTATCGTAAAGACTACATTTTTATAAAATGCTTCGAAAGCTTTCTGCAATATGGTTTTATCCGTAGAAACAGCTATTTCTTTCCTATGTTTATAACAAAACAGAATGCCGTTTCGATTTGCCTGTAGTCTCCTAACGTCTAGCGTGAATACGGCGACGTAAAATGTAATACTGAAACAAAATATAAAGAAGACTCCAGCTGCCGCGTATATACAGAAAGACTTTAACGAAGGCAATATCGTTATTGCCCCTATTAATAAAGCAACTATGTCAGTGAAAGAAGTGATGACGATAGACACGCCAGCGTGTTTGAGCATCAATCCTACTTTAACGGGAAGGCTTTTCTTCATTTCAGCAGGAGTCAGATTGTTCCAGCACGCACTCATGACAAACATGTCGTCAATACCAAGCCCCATTAAAAGGAAAGGTAATGAAGAATGGACAGGACCAAAAGATATGCCCGCAGAAGAACACCAGCCGATAGCGGTGATATACGCTAAGCCAACACACAAAAGCCCTACTCCACCTAATGTCAACCTGACCTCCAACCAGTTGCATCGCGATAGGGCGAATAGTACATAAAAGAACATTAGCATAATCCCAATAAATAACTTGTCCATTTCATTGAACATTGCTTCTCCACTAATATCAGCAAAACTTCTGCCAGCCTCATAAAAATATTTGATCTCTGTTGAGTTTTCAGAAAAAGTTTTTAAATAGTTTACATACTCAGATTCCCATAGTGCAAGAGGGACTGACACCCAGTCTTCAGTACCCACTAGATTACCAACTTTACTTAGGTCTACAGCAGACATATTGACTTGAGTGTACCATGTTAAAATTATTGAGTTAGCAAACACTATATCACCATTACTGTCATGTTTTGCACCTCCTAGTAGTTGGGTGTAGTCTGTGGGGTGCCCTGTGCTAGGGTTCACTTTTACACTGTTTATTCTTTTGACTATATCATGTTTGGTAGCATTATTAATTTCAAATATATTGTTCTTCCATAAATCTAAAATATTGTACTGAAGACACACATATTGGAATTCATCTAGGAAATCACAGTAGAAATCATCATCCACCCATAGTGTCAAGTCAGAGAAGTCAGTAGTATTGATCTGATCCCCGTTGAAGCTGGTGGTATTTGCTACATTTGCTCCCGTTTGGGATTCTGATTTATAAAAATTCACCACAGGGACTTCGAAACACAAATCTTTTAGTGACACTTTTGTACCATTATAGTCAACATGAATAGCGTTTATCTCATTAGTGAGATTGTAAATGGACTTTAGAACTTCCGGCTGTAGTACATCATCAGCTGTGACAATTACTCTCTGCAGTCTAAAAGCAGTTCCAAATGTGTCAATATACCAGTTAGTATCATAATAGAAGTCTGAGTCAGGCGGTACCCATAGCTTTAGTGGGTTCTTTTCTATGTTGAATCTCAATAGCCCAATACAGCTTAGCAGCACAAATGTTAAGGTTGCGATGATAGTTTTCCACGGATGAGTTGCTACAGACACACCGATCCTGAAGAACAAACTCTCCACAGCATGCACCAGCACTGATGATGCTCCTTGCCATAGTTTCTGCGGTGATCTGATTTTAAACTCTTTAGGCATTTTGTTAAATTTATCATTTGCTATACAAATATTTATTAGTTATTGTTGCACTACCTACTAATTAAAAGCACATCACAAAATTGTTTTTAGCGAGATAGTGTTACTAGGTAAATTTGAATTGACTTTTTGTAGCACGTGTAATTATTGTTGTTTGTATTTCGTGCGCCGCGATTACGCCGCTGTACCTACTGTACCAGACAGACGAATTTATTATACCGTAGAAATAGGCGCGTGCGTTTGCGGTCCACGCGCAACGCGTATTGATAAGATTCAACTTCTCTGGTGATGGTGATCTGACGCTTACGTTCATTATCCAATTTTACAGTTGACAGTGCTACACTTCTAACGCACAATGATAAATTGCTACCTAAGTATCTATCTGAAGCGGTTTTTGTCCGCCTGCACCGGAGTAGGTAGAGTATTAATATACTTAGTAATTATTATTTGTAGACCAGCTCCATTACCTACATTCCTATTTCATTTTTGATTTGTACTTGGATAGGAATAACTTTCAAAATCACCAGCTGCTCTCCGTTCGACCGCCGAATACAAAGAGCTGGCCGAATACACTTGGATTGGAATTTGGAATCCACCCACCCACACCGAATTTAAATAAAGTAGTTAAAGTAGGCCAAAAAGTAGGCTATGAACAAAAACAAAAACAAAACTGTTGAGATTGATTGAGATTAGTTAGTTGGATTAGTTAGCTTAGCTGTAGAGTGTATTTTCTGAAGTTGACGATTACTTGACATGACAGTGCAGTGTAGTGACGGTAAACATTACCGTCATGTCATTGTACTGTCATGTGATAGTATGACGTGTTTTTATTTTGAGCTTGTGTTTGTGTTGCCAACTTTGCTTTTTATAGCTAGATTTAGCAATTTTTGCACCACCTCAGCTACAATATCAAAAAATTTTAGCTAAACGATTTACCAATTTTTTTTCTATAAAAATCAATAAAGCGACCAATAGCAACTTCATTTTGTAAAAACACACGTTTTGTAACGTGTTTGAGTTTTTTAACATTAATAAATAATCTACCTGTAAATATTATTTATTACTAAGTAATAGTTAGGTACCCAATAATATTTTTAATTAACATAATATGTTTACTTATAAGTTTTTTTGTAGGTTATCAGAAGGTTATCGATTTAATCTCGCTATGAGTGGCAATTCTGGATGCCGCCAAATCTTAACTAAACTACCTAATTTGACAGCACTAAAATGTTGCCGTCCGTAGTGTTGTCAAACTATATAACGCAGCTGGATTGTGTAACTTGTTTCACATTGTATCCAAGTTGTATCAAAGCAAAAATCACTGAAAATCGCGAAAATAACTGTCAGATATATCGCTGATTAAGTAAATTAGTAAGTAACTTACTTAATTACTGTCTTAATTGACAGTTGTTTTCGCGATTTACTGTGATTTTTGCTTTGATACAACTTGGATACAATTTGAAACAAGTTACACAATCAGGGGGACGTTTTGTCGACATCCAGAATTGCCACAAAGGGCGCCTTCAAATTAGTCGCAAATTGTCGCGCGGAGGCAGCGCGGCTGCAGCGCTGCGGCCGCGCTGCCTCCACGCGACAATTTGCGGCTAATTTGAAGGCGTCCCAAGGTGGATAATTTTTCTATTTTAGGTCTTATATTTAATTGTATGTTGATTTGTTATTTAGAAATTGTTATGTCGATTATTTGATAATCATTTGTAATATATATTACAGTACCTAGTTGTAATTTTGAAGTTCGGCTACTTTTATCAACTTTTTGAGGTAATACAAATTTTACCACGTTTTACTGTGATACGTTTACTCTGTTCTGTTAGGTTACTCTGTTCTGTCCTGTTGCTTGCAAAAGTACTCTGTGGTTACTTGTTTTTGGTTTCATTCAATCAATTAGGGATGGGCAAATGGAAAAAAAATATCGATATTTATCGTATCAATTTTTTTCAAATATATCGATATATATCGCCCAAGAAATATCGATATTTCGATATATCGATATTTTTTGCCCAATATGCAATTATTTATAAAAATTCGAAATTTTAAAGCAAATACACATCTGGCTGTTTTGACATCAGTTTTATTATTAAAAAAAACAGGTTTTTCATTGCTTGACATAAAAAAAAAAATTAATTACACAACAAGTAATTTTTGTTTGTGTTTGAAGCAAAGAAAATGTGACGCATGAGCAGACAGCACAGCAGAGCTTTAAAAATATATCGATTTTGATATCTGAAAATAAATATCGAAAATTGATATATCGCTGGAAAAAATATCGCCGATATATATCGATATTTTTCTAAAAAAATATCGATATTTTGATATATCGATATTTTTTGCCCAAGCCTACAATCAATCAAGTTTGTTCAAAGGTTTGTTTGTGGACGAAAAAAGTTTTCAGAAATTGCAATGTTTTGGTTTCTTCGAAGTTCGACTAGACTGTAGACTAGCACAAGTAATTTGTTTTGTTATTCCAAGGACATTGATGTTGGACATTTAACAACATGTGGACTACAAAAACTTTTCTAACCAAAACAAAACGAGGCAACATTTTGAAAGTAAGGTTATGTTTACGATTTATTTTCAAATAATTCTTTGGAATTGCTTTGATACAATGCTGTTATTATTTTAGATTGTGAGAGAACATTACTTGCGTGATGATTTACTTTGTGGATCGGCCGCCTGCAATGTATGCCCGCATAAAGATGATGAGATTGTGCTTGAAGCCAGTCCAAAGTCGATGTGTGCTTTATTCGACTATGCTCATTACTTAGTCCTTGACTCTAATGTTGTGCTTCATCAAATGGACGTTTTGGAAGAGGATGCTCTTTCGAATGTGATCATTCTACAAACTGTACTTGAAGAGGTGAAGCATCAGAACCAGGCTATGTTCCAAAGACTGTTGGAGATTATGGGCAATAAAAAAAGGAAATTCTTTTCTTTTGTCAATGAACACCACAAGTAAGTTATTAACCTGTCAACCGGCGGAAAGGGCGTGTTATATTTAAGGTTGTGTGTGTTAAAATAAAATAGGCGGTGGCACTAGTTTGACGCATACAACCACCTTAAATGGACAGTGGGTATATCATCAGTTTTGTTGTTTTATCCTGCATTATTTCATACATTTTAAATGCTTGATTCAGGATCGGGGATAGTATTGGGAGTAAACGTTCTGTACCACGATAAACTTGTGATAATGTGACATTAAATCTAGTCATAGACATGAACTCATCAAGAAAATTATTATTCTTGTAATATTTAGTTGTTGCCTAATATAATTGGTTTTCACTCCTTTTTAATTGTAATTTTCACATGATTATAAAAGTGATTAACTTTGTCCTAAAAATGTTTTTGAGTTAACTTTCCCATTGAACATTTAGGTAAAAATCAAAATTATCTTTACTCATTATAGAGATACTTATGTTGAGCGCAAGCCTGGTGAGAAGCAGAATGACAGAAATGATCGGGCAATACGTCAAGCGGTTGCATGGTATGAAACGCACTTGAGTATCAATACACCTGTTGGAACGTCACCAAGAGTGGTCCTGCTCACTGATGATGAAGCTAACAGGAAACTAGCTCAAGATCAAGGCATTGTTTGCTGTTCTGGTGGGTTTTATTGGCACATCACTGATTTCCCTATTCAAATACGTTTATTAACCAGTTCAGTATGCAGCTTTGCTAGTGCTGTTCTAAAATTAAATAAAAATGATGAATGGTTTTTGACAAGAAAATAGTTTGGGCCACACAAACTAGATTAAACTTATTGTCACAGTCAAATAAGTTTATTCTAGTTTGTACACAAAAGATAAACATGATTGATAATTAAAGTAAGCTACCTTTACCATAATTTTGACAGCTTTTAGTGTCCCACAGCTGAGCATAAGCCTTGTTTCGTATACATAAAAAAGCTCTACTTTGGGCTATTTGCATCAAAGTCTTTACCATACCAACTATGTTGTCGATCCATCTGGCAGATGATCTACCTAGAGTGATACTATATTAATGTAAGCCTCTAAAGAGTGTACTATAATCTAACATTCTGTGTTTAGTTAAAGACTACATTGAAAATGTAACGGGCAGTGAGTTTGTTGGTCTTATTGATAAGCTCTCAAAGAATGCAATGCCAGAGAGCTTTTCGAAGGACGCCTTGTATCCTGCCCACTTGACTCCAGCCCAAGTACACGAGGGGATCAGGAATGGGAAGCTCCATCAAGGCACATTTTATGCTTCAAGGGAAAACTTTTTGGAAGGCACAGCTACTGTACAAGGCTTTGATAAACAGGTATTTAGTCTAATTTTTCTGCTGTGTCTCAGTCATGGTTGTTTCTTCATGTAGTGGATTGACTGCACAGCACTCTCAATGTTCAAATTTCATTTTTATTCCTTACATCCTTCTTAGAAATATTTCTTATATCATGTCGATCCAGTCTTTTTAAAAATACTTTTTCCAAAATACATTCTTAAATAAAGTTTAGGGGATAGTTTTTTTAGATTGGATGGCATGTTTATTTCGGTCCAGGCTAAAAAAGTCGTTTTCATAATAGCATTTACCTGACTGAATAACTATGTCCCCTTGTTAACCAGGTCAAACAATACTTACTTTTTCATATTGGATACAATATTTTCCATTTTCTTTTATTAGATCCTCTTACAAGGTCACATAGGGATCAACAGAGCTGTAGACGGCGACATAGTTGCTATAGAAATATTGCCCGAGGAAGAGTGGAAGAGGCCTAGCGACATTGTCCTTGAAGATAAGTCTGAAGATCCAGGTAAACTACTATATTATAAAAGCGCTTGTGGCATGTACCTACACTACAATATACAACAATATACAGTATACAGTACAGACAGTATTTCATTCAAGGCATCGTAATCATCCTCTTAAGGTATGAGTATTCTTCTTAGTTTATCTAAAGATGTCTAGCAGGGTTAGCAGGTTCTTGATACATTGTTGAAGTTCTGAGCGGTCACAATTTGAATAGGTGCAAGTGGCATTAACAGCTGAGCGTTTCCGTCCTCCGGAGGGCACGTTGAATTGTCGGTCCCGGCTTTAAGAGTCGTTAAGCCATGATAGAGGCCTTCGGGTGGTGACCGAGCTCACCTGTAACCAATCAACAAGTGAATACGAGCTTTCAGAATCAATATCTAGAAAAAAAAAAAAATTTTTAATGAATATGAGTTGTCAGTATCCAAATCTTTTAAATTACCATTATTTTAGTGATAAAAAACTATGGTGGTACAAAGTGCTCTGGGTCAGCTTGTAACTTATATTTTTTCAGGAGATCAGTTGGAAGATGAAAAAGCACTGCT
Source organism: Xanthorhoe designata (assembly GCA_963582015.1). Classification (NCBI taxonomy): domain Eukaryota; kingdom Metazoa; phylum Arthropoda; class Insecta; order Lepidoptera; family Geometridae; genus Xanthorhoe; species Xanthorhoe designata. The sequence continues at coordinate 9,528,264 of OY757038.1, forward strand.
CAGTACCCTGAAGCCAGCTAATTCTAAAAACGATGAGGTCACCCCCACTGGGAAAGTTGTTGGGATAATTAGGAGGAAGTGGAGGCAATACTGCGGTATACTGCTACCAAGTAAATTTCCTGGTAAGTCCTTCCTACATTCAAGAGAATTGATTTGTCTTTATTTTTGTCGTTAATTTTTTGACGATATCAGCAAGAATGTGACTTGAACATGGCTAAGGATAGCGCAGGACCGAGGCGAGTGCCAGACGCGAAGGAAGGCCTATACCCAGCAGTGGGTACCAATGGCTGATGATGGTGATGCTGATGACTACTGATTACCCATAACAAAATCAATCTTATGATATCCCACTAATATCCCACTAATATTATAAAGGTGAAAGTTTATGTGTGTGTAAGTGTGTTTGTTACTCTTTCACGCTCAAACGGCTGGACGGATTTGAATGAAATTTGGTACCAGAATTGCTTATACCCTGGATTAACAAATAGGCTACTTTAAATTCCTGAAAAGTGCAGTGTTCCCGTGGGATTCGTGCAAAAGGTAGCTGTCAGACAAAATAACTTTATAGATGGCAGCACAGGCAAAAATATTACTCCTTCACGCTCAAACAGCTGGACGGATTTGAATGAAATTTGGTAGCAAGATTGTACCCTTGATTAAATAATAACCTACTTTAAATTCCTGAAAAGTGCAGTGTTCCCGTGAGATTATAAACCAAATTATTCATCAAAATAGTTTCGGTAGTTTGGCCGTGCAAAAGGTAGCTGTCAGGCAAAATAACTTCATAGATGGCAGCACAGGCAAAAATACAACTCCTTCACGCTCAAACGGGTGGACGGATTTAAATGAAATTTGGTAGCAGGATTGCATATACCCTGAATTAAAAAATACGCTACTTACAATTCCTGAAAAGTGCATTGACTCCGTGGTTTTATTAATCAAATTCATTAAAATAGTTTATACCTACAAAATAGTTTGGCCGTGAAAAAAACTGAAAAAGTAACAAAATAATTTCAATAGATGGCAGCACAGGCAAAGTTATTATTCCTTCACGCCAAACGGCTGGACGGATTTGAATGAAAATTGGTAGCATGATTGCTTATACCCTGAACTAAAAAATACGCTACTTTAAATTCCTGAAAAGTGCATTGATTCCGTGGGATTATTAATCAAATTCATTAAAATAGTTTATACAAAATAGTTTGGTCGTGAAAAAGTAACAAATAATTTCAATAGATGGCAGCACAGGCAAAGTTACTATTCCTTCACGATCAAACGGCTGGAATTTGAATTAAATTTAATAGCAGGATTATTTATTCCCTGGATTAACAAATAGGCTACCTTAAATTCCTGAAAAAAGCAATGGTTCCGTAAGATTATAAACCAAATTATTCATCAAAATAGTTTAGCCGTGAAAACGTAACTTTAGCCAAAATAATGTTAATAGATGGCAGCACAAGCAAAGTTATAACTCCTTCACGCTGAAACGGCTGGACGGATTTGAATGAAATTTGATACCAGGACAGTTGATATCCTGGATTAACACATGTCATAGGCTTCTTTAAATCCCTTAAAAGCGTATGTTCCCGCGAGATTATCAAAATACTTAAATTATGCTTCTTTAAACTCAAACGGCTTAACGGATTTCAAATATTGTTTATTTTGACCCGATAATCTCACGGAATTGGTACTTATGTACGCAGATAAATCTTCGACAAAAAGATTTCTGGCTCAACATAAACCATTAGAACAAAGTTTAAATTTGTGTCTTCAATAAACATAGGTACCTACCAGGACCTTATTCATCATCGCTATTTTATTAAATTTCCCACAATTTCGGATCGCTGCAATTCTAAATCCGGAACCGACCAGCGCCTTATCTTTGAGCACCATAAGCAAACATAAGTGTCAGTCATGACGAATTTGTCTTAAAAATTTCGAGTCTAAGAAACTCGATGCGCTTGCTTAGTTCGATGCTCGCTTCGCTCGCACGGTAGCTTCTTGAATATTTTGCTAGCAAATTGAACTATGTCAGGCCATAGAATAAGAACAGACCAGCAATCAGCCTTTTCTATGAGCACTATAAGCAAAATCAAGTGTCACATGATGAATTTTTTTTAAATTTCGGTTTAAAAGGCTCGCTATGCTCGCTTAGTTCGAAGCTTACTACGCTCGCTTGGTTCAAAGCTCGCTTCGCTCGCACGGTAGCTTCTTGAATATTTGCTAGCAAATTGAACTATGTCAGACTATAGAATAGGAACCGACCAACAGTCAGCCTTTCCTATGAGCTCCATTAGCAAAATCAAGTGCCACGCACGTCAGGACGCATTTGTTTTTAAAAATTTTAGCTCGCTTCGCGAGATTAAGACGCTTGCTGTGCTCGCTTAGTTTGAAGCTCGCTACGCTCGCACGGTAGCTTCTTCAATATTTTGCTGGCAAATTGATCTATGTCAGACCAAAAAATAGGGACCGACCAACAGTCAGCCTTTTCTATGAGCACCTTCAGCAAAATCAAGTGTCACATGACGAATTTGTCTTAAAAATTTCGGCTCGCTGCGCTCGCTAGGTTCGAAGCTCGCTTCGCTCGCATGGTTGCTTCTTGAATATTTTGCAAGCAAGATAAACCATGTCAGACCATATTATATTACCATATATCCGACCAGCAGTCATCCTTTTCTATGAGCACCAAAATCAAGTTACAAATGACGCATTGGTCTTAAACAAGGAGCAAAATTAAATAAAATATTAAAACTTTTTCAATTACGTAAGAAGAGAGTATTTTTTTCTCTGACGATCCTCATCAGACCAAAAAAAGAATCATAAAAATCGGTTCACCCAGTCCACGAATTGAGAACCTCCTCCTTTTTTGAAGTCGTTAAAAAAATGTATTAACTTTTTCACCGCGGGTAACACCGCGGGGCACAGCTAGTTTATTTATAATTGAAATATTCACAAAATGGTACGGAATCACTTTTTGCGCGCACAAAAATAATAAAAAACTTGGCTGATTTTTTTTATTATATTCTAGGAGCCACTCGTCACCTTTTCACGCCAGCAGAAAAACGTATACCTAGAGTGCGGATTGAAACGCGACAGGCTGAGAAGCTAGCTCCACAGATAATACTTGTAGCCCTCGACTCCTGGCCTAGGAATAGCCGGTACCCTCTTGGACACTTCGTGAGGGCTTTGGGACCTATTGGTAAGTTCAATCTATCAGTCAAAAGTCTTCAGCGAATGTCAGTGAAAAGGCAAAAGATTCTCTGAAGCCTTGTTAAATAAATAGAACAGGGTATAGTGGAAAAATAATAAAAAATTAAATAAAAATAGTAATTTTTGATTACTAATAACAAAACACAGGTAAGTGCATATAATTTTTTCCGAAACGAAAAATCCATTGTTTAAAAGGTAAGAATTTGCTCTTACAAAAAATGGTTTTTGCTAGATAGCTCAATTGTCTAGCGAAGTTACACTGACTATTATTGCGGGTTCAAATCCCTTCGGGGTGTTTTGGAATGTATTTCATAGTCCTATTAAAAGTTTGACATTACAGGCGATAAGGATGCAGAAAATGAAGTGATATTATTGGAACACGACGTGCCTCACGCGCGCTTCAGCGAGGCCGTGCTCGCGTGTCTGCCGCCCGACCACTGGACTATACCTAAGGAGGTGAACTAAACATTCTAGTTTCGTACGTTTCAAGTGTAATCCTTCCTACTGATATTATAAACGTGAAAGCTTGTATGGTTTGTTGCTCTTTCACACCAAAAATTCAGAATAGATTTGGCTGAAACTTGGAATATACATAGTAGCAAAGACGATTAATATCTAGAAGACAGACAAAGGCCATACACAAAATCGTAACCCTAAAAAATAGCCTGAAAACTCTAAAACATCAATTTTATCCAAGAAATTTCAATTACTTTCTAGTTAAAAATGTTTAAATATTGAATATTGTTGCTACCTACTACTAAGTATTGAAATTTCTTAGATAAAATTGATGTTTTAAAGTTTTCAGGCTATCTGGTACTGCGGGATCGGGTTACGATTTTGTGTATGGCCTTTGTCTGTCTTCTAGATATTAATCGTCTTTGATAGTAGGTATGCAAACCTGGATAAAATGTAGTATTTTGTAAGTAAACAAGCAAAGAACTTTCGATTGATCTGAAAAAAAAATTAGAACGCTTTCTTTATGTTATAACTTACATTTAGATACATTATAGTTATTACAATTCCTTTTTTCCAGGAGATACAAAAGCGCGTAGATCTTCGCGACCTCTGTATTTGCTCTGTGGACCCTCCTGGCTGCACAGACATAGACGACGCATTACACGCACGTCCGCTCGACGCCACGACACGCGACGGACTGAAGAAGTTCGAAGTTGGCGTGCACATTGCTGACGTCACATACTTTGTGAGACCAAACACGGCGTTGGATAAGGAGGCGCAATCGAGATCGACTACTGTTTATCTGGTGGATAGGAGGATTGATATGGTGCCAGGTGATCATTCATTTTGTTGTCTACCTTAGCAGCTAATTGGGCTAATTGGGGCTATTGCCTAACTTGTCGCGAAATCGACATTTGCATATAGCATTTTGTATAAATAATAAATTGTTTCAGACTTGCTCAGTTCAAACTTGTGTTCGTTGCGTGGCGGGGAGGAGAGGCTAGCATTCTCTTGCGTTTGGGAGATCGACGAGAATGCAAACGTACTCTCCACTAAGTTCCATAAAAGCGTCATCAAAGTAAGTGTATATTAAATCAGTCAAGCGAATACAGTGAAATAACCCGAAAATATGTGGTATGAAATAGAGTGGTTACGTCCGATCCGAGTCCGATCCGAACTCGTGAAAATACGGTTCTAATCCAGGCAATCCTGGTACCAAATTTCATTCAAATCCGTCCAGCTGTTTGAGCATGAAAGAGTAACAAACACACTTACATACTTACACACACAAACTTTCATCTTAATATTAGCGTGATTTCAAATTTATAATGCCTAGCTAAAAATGAAATTAAAAGGGGCAAAAATGAAATTAGAAGGGGCAAAAAAGTAACCAATTTATTTTTTTCTCAAATAAATTCATTTTCCAGTCTGCATCAGCTATGACTTACGAAGAAGCTCAAATAGCTATCGACACTACATCTAGACAAGACGAGATCGTACAATCCTTACGGACGCTCAACGCTCTGGCCAAGAAGCTGAAGAGAAGGCGAATGGACAACGGGGCGTTGGTGTTAGCTTCACCGGAGATTCGATTTCAGGTTTGTAATGTACTAGCTTACTCTACCTACCTTGATAAAATATAGCCTATGTTCATTCGGAAAGTCCATGCTAACATCGGTGAAATAATTTTTGAAATCGGATGATTAGTTCCGGAGATTACCTCAAATACTGAACGAAAGTACTGTATGTGTACTAACCATACACACGGTCAACACCATGTTTAAATCAGAAAAATAATTATTTTTGTTTTAAATTAAAATTCTTACTAGAAGTTCACGGCTCCGACGGGAATCGAACCCGTGATTATACAAGCGGCCTTTAGCCGGGCTGCCTTTAACCACTCAGCCACAAAACCCATGACACCGAAGACCAAATTCAGCAAGATGATATTTCGGTTAAAGCATCGATTAGCGCCATCTATAGGTATTCTGAATGAATTATTTCTGTATCGTCATGATAAGAAAAATAATTACATTCTTATTCAGGTGGATTCAGAAACTCACGACCCCATCGAAGTGCAAGCTAAGAAGATAGTGGACACCAACTCTATGGTCGAAGAGTTCATGTTGCTGGCCAATATCAGTGTGGCGGAAAAACTAGCCGCGGAATTTCCGCAATGCGCGCTATTGAGAAGACATCCAGCCCCACCTCCTAATAACTTTGTTACCTTCCTCAAAGCGGCGAAATTACAGGTACATATTTTGATCCGTAAGAGTTGTTAAGTAAAAAAAACCATTCCTATACATTTCTATGAAAAAATTAGTAAGTATTTGAACAAGTGGTCTTAATTCTAAGTTCGAGGATATTACGCCTAAATACTGAAACGCTACTTAAATATTTAGGAGCGTATCAGCCAGCCATTAGAGACGTTCTTACCTGTCAGACTTGTAACAAACGTCAAATGACACAGATGCCACTTACATTAATTAGCGCTTCAGCGGACGTTAGTCGTATATTTGAAGTATTCCCGTTTCAGCACTTATGCATTGAGCACCCAAGCTATTCCCATTTGAGCACCCATCAATATTTAATATTTTGATTACTACGTAGATTCATATTATTATAAATTATTATTAAATAGTGCTGTGCATGCCTGTAATTTGTACACATATCATAGTATTTTATATGAATGTTTTTTACCATGTGTATTTATGTGTACTGTTGGCGTTGCCTTAATAAATAAATAAATAAATAAATATTCTAACGTGGTGTTCAAATGGGAACAAGAAATAAAATTGTATTCTATTCACCTACGGTGCAGCTTCTAATCTAGGGGTTTATCTTCGTCGCAGGGCTTCGAAATGGACGTGTCGACCAACAAGTCGTTCTCTAAATCCCTGGACACGGCCGTGCTGCCCGGGCGGCCGTACTTCAACACCCTGCTGCGTATAATGGCGACGCGCTGCATGCAGCAGGCCGTGTACTTCGCGAGCGGCAGCACGGCGCAGGACAACTACTACCATTACGGGCTGGCTTGCCCGATCTATACGCATTTCACTTCGCCTATACGAAGGTTTGTTATCATGCTTTTGCACTCAGCGAGGGTTCTCATTTTCTAGTATGATGTGATATATAGTATGATAATATGATCGTAGCGGTAGACATTTCTTTCAGATTTCTAAGCAATTTTTAGATCCTATTGAAGATGTTTAAGGGAGTAGTCGGAGGTATCCAAATACATATTTGGTACGTGCCCATAATAATAAATAAATAAATATCCTTGGACATTTCACACGGCGTCATCTAGTCCCAAGCTAAGCAATTTAATGCTTGTGTTATGGTAACCAGATGACTGATAAACTACATAGATACATTTTTTTTTTTGTAAATACATACATATTATACATAGAAAACACCCAGACACGAAACAAATATTTGCAGATCATGCAAACATTTGTCCCGCAGCGGGGATCGAACCACGCGGGCTTTCGCCCACTGCGCCACAGAGGTCGTCTATCATCACTATTATAATCATCATCACATCTTACGTTTATATACCTTCTGTCATCGAGTTACTATACTAAAGAGTCACAATCTAATAGCTGACAACACTCAAAAAATGTCCGAGCAAATTCATTTGACATTTGAATGTAGACATTATGTCGTTTGTTTTAATGTTCAATGTCGCTTGAACGCAAAAAAGTTACATTTGGCGCACTATGTAGCGTGCGCCGAGTTTTGGCGAGGATATTTTATTTGTCTGATTGTGGCTCTATAGATTGTACCTCAATGCCTTCTGTTTACTTTTATTTTATATACCTTCGTGTTCTTGGGGCAAATAAATAAATGTCTTTTCTTTCTTACGTGTTAAATAAACAGTCCATTTTGTCCTTTTATCGCCAGATACGCAGATGTGATGGTCCACCGTCTGCTAGCGGCCTGCATCGGCGCGGACACGACCCACGCGTCTCTTCTCGACACGAGACAAGCCGACTCCATATGCGACAACCTCAACTATAGACATCGCCAGGCGCAACACGCGGGGCGGGCGTCGGTCGCTCTCAATACACACGTGAGTCAACATTAACACTTAGGTATCCATTGAGGTACAATCTATAGAGCCACAATCAGACAAATAAAATGTCCGCGCCCAAACTCGGCGCACTCTACGTGCGCCGAGTTTTACTTTTTTGCGTACAAGCGACATTGAACATTAAAACAAACGACAACGTCTACATTCAAATGTCAAATGTCATTGTAGAACATTGAATTTGCTCGGACATTTTTTGAGTGTTGTCAGCTATTAGTTTGTGACTCTTTAGTATAGTAACTCGATGTAGGTATTTCATTATAAATTAAAAGTTTACGGCTTCGACGGGATTCAAACCCGCGTGATACGATCACCTTTTAGCCGGGCTGCCATAACCACTCGGCCAATAAGCCTTATGACGCCGAAGACGAAACTATCAGTAAGATGATATTTCGGTTGAAGCACCGACTAGCGCCATCTACAGGTATTCTAGAGGAATTAGAAATACCTGCTCATTGACTGAAGTTGCATTCAGTACTGCGCTTCAGGTCATCAGAAATTGAATTTCCCCAGATCCTGTTCAAGAGTCGCGTGGAGGTAGAGTCTGCTGTAGTACTGGCAGTGAAGCGGAATGCTATACAAGTGCTCATTCCGAAATACGGACTCGAAGGGCCCATATACCTTCCTTCCGATATGTTCACATTCAGTGATGAGGTTAGTTCCTTAACACATTGGTTTAAAAGAAGTATCAATGTAGGTATAGGTCACGCCACGTAAAAAGAGCGCTGGCTGTCAAAGTGCGCAGTGGTCGATGATTGGTGGAGAGGTGTTGCGGCGCACTTCATACCATTGATTTAGCGAGTGCTATTGGTTCGTCAGCGAGTGAACACAGGCGCAAACATACCCCCGCTACTTCCCCGACCGCGCTCTTTTTACGTGGCGCCACCTATTAGATGTAATAAAGTATCACATGTTCATTTCCTTCCGGCCATTTTCTATCTCCATCTCCCTCTATCTGCCGTCATATCAACGTTCACCTCTTTCTTACATCTTCGCCTTCGGATATGTATAGTATTATATTTATTAGTAGTTCGTCCTCAAATATAATTGCAACTATGACGTAACCGTGCTTTTCTTTCTTGTCAGTTTTTGACAATATATTTGATAGAACAAAATTTTTCGGAAGAAATCGATTATAAGCATGGTCGTCTAAGTTTTCTGAAGTTCTCTTATTGCCCATAGCATAAAACTTTGTCTACAAAAAAGAAACAATCTTAAATTTACCTTAAAACCAACAGGAGAATATACAAAAATGCGGCGACATCGTGCTAAAAACCTTCGACGAGCTAACAGTAAGACTGTGTTTGGACGAAACCAACCCACAGCATAGAAAGCTAGTCTTCCAACTCATCAAACCTCAAATACCTGGCTTCAGCTTTGTTCCCGAAGAAACTATGGACGTTGATACAGAGACTGGTGTCAAGGAAGCGAAGAAACGGAAAGAGCCGGAAGCAAAAGCTAGTAAGAAGAAGAGTAAGAGGAAATAAATGTACGTACTTATTAATAAATATTTTATTACGTAGTTTTGTTTTTTTTTACAACAGTCACTTCTAACCTAACATGCATTTTATAAACTTCCCTTTAAAGTTCATTCGAATATTGTGATGTTTTAAAAGTTGACTTTAAGCAACGTTCTTAGCGGTCACTTGGATGGGCATTAACAGCTAAACGCTTCCGTCGTGGCTTTTGAAGTCGTTGAGTCATGACGGAGGCCTTTGGGAGGCCCAAAAACTCAGTCACCAGGGCTGGCCACTTGCTCATACCAACTAACTAAGAGACAACATCTATGTAGTTTCCAGCCATCCAATACTAGACAAAAAGCGTCTAATTATACAATACCTGGGAAATATTATAGACAAAAAGTCATTCTAAAACAAAACTTATAAGAATAAGTCAGTTTGATATATTGTCAATAGTAAATTTGTCTATCTAATTCTTAATAATCAAGTTAAATTCGATAAAGTTAGGTACTTTAAATAATGCCTAATTCCAACCCTGAGTTTTATTTGGCAGCCTTGTAACTATTGCCGTCCCTGTAATTTCCCTCGATAAGAAAGTGACGGCGACATTTAAGGGTCTCTGTGACTAAAATTGAGTGAAAGGTCGCAGATTTGTCATTGTTTCTCAAACCCGAGTTGAGTTAGTAAATGATTATTACGAAAAGTAATCACATAAATCCTAACATCTTGACAGATGTTAACCCTTTCCACAGACTGCCAAAACTACAATGACCAAAATTTTTTTCTCAAGTATTATCATTTCGTTCGCTCTTTATTTCACACACAACTTGCAAAGTCTATTAGTTTGGTATGCGCCTCCTTCCAACAGGAGGGCTCACTATAGCCGGCGCAGGTGGTCGTAGCGACCCCATATCGCTCGCTTCGATAATAGGCTCCTGTTCTTCGACATTCGCTTGTGTTGTTATTATCGTTGGTATCGTGCTGGACTGGGCGGCTATTCTTGCTATTTCCTGATCGACTTTAGCTATCAATTGTTCGATAGCGACCGGCCATCTTGCGGCGGGAATGGTGTGAGAGGGAGATAGTCGCGCGTCTGTCATTACTGAGAGACGGACTGTGTCGGCGTATTGGATTACTGTTAGCGATACACCTGGAAGAAAAACAAACAATATTGAAGTAGCTTGCACTGCTGTTATGAATTGCAATATGTACATTTCATCTTCGTAGGTGCGAATAATTTACGACGCAGAAGTTTAATCAAAAATGCAGGTGCCCATCGAAATGATGTATGCAACGAATGTTCTGTATTTAATCATCTTTTAGGAGTTATCCTACTAAAGTGAGGTCAACACAATACAATATATTTCCACCAGCTTAATTTATTACCTTTGTGCTAATAAACAAAACTTAACTGATATCAAGGCATAACATTTTACACGATTCATCATCGTAGAAAAGACAATAGTTGACTATTTTTGAGGCAAGAAAGTTCAAAACCTTGCTCTTTGTTTATCCATCCATTATTATGATTCAAATATTTTAACTTACTGATATTCGCTTGAGGCGGTCTCCAATACACCACACAGTCCACCGGCTGTCCCCACAAAGTATTCCTCTGTCTTGCTCCAGGCGGCGCATTTATCTCCGCATAGGACACTGCGTATCTCCTCGATAGCATGTTTAGGGTTAACCGGGCAAAGGGCGAAGGTACTGCGCGAGTTAGGGCTCCGCAACGGGCTTGGGCGGCCCACGCGCCGGCTAGGGCTCCTTGTTTGGTGCAAGCGTTGTGTACTACTGACGCGATTCGACGGGGCGTAGCGCCGACTGGCAGGGATAGGCAGATCATACCTGGAAACAGATTGTTCGTAAGTTGTTATGAAGAAAGAAAGAAAAATCGTTTATTTTGGTAGGAACTCAAGGATCACTTCAGTGCAATAAAGCATGAAGATATTTGGGTATTGAATTGCGTAACTAATTGGCGATCAGATTGGTAAACCGAAGTGGCATGGAACCTTGATGAAAATAATAATTGGTGTCGTTTTGGCCATATAGTACTAATTTTAATTTTGGCATTTGGAAATGGTGTAGGCATACAAATATCTATCGACAAACTTTCACATGCATTAATAGGTGTTTCTGTTTACTTATTCCATAAAATATCCCTGCCCAGCCACCACGGTGTTGGCCAGCGCCGAAGCTTGACTAAGCGCAAGTTCCGCATGTCATGGGAACTGATTGAGTTAAACTCCGACATGTTAGTGCATTCTTCAACTTACCACCAGACTGCGACTTCTTATAACTCCTCCCGTTTCCTTCCGCGAATGTGAACAGAAAGTCCTGTGTGGCTGCTCTGGCGGTCGTTAGGATGGCGTCAGGCGTGCTTGTATGCGCATTTTCTAAGAAAGCCCGTAATGCTTCCGTGGCAGCGTATAGTGCTATGTCAGTATTGGATACACCAAGTGCTCTGGCGGCGCGTTCTAGCCCCTCTCGGGAGATTGGTCGGGACCATGATGCTACCTGGGAATAAAAAACATGGCTTGAACTCATAGACCTAGTATTAGTACCGCGACTGAGAGCCAGCGTGCCGAGAGGGAGAAAAAAGTGTGTGTAGTGTGTGAAGTGATGTAATGCTTATAGGACCAGTATAAATGTAACTTAACATTGTTCTAGCTGTAACAATCAGTTTTATGCCCAAATCAATAGGAATTAGTTTTTATTTGAAACGGTTGCATAAAATTGGTAATCACGGTTCTTAGATTACTTTGTTTTCGAAGCATATCCAAGTCACGTAGGTAATTCATACCTGATCAATGCTGTATATTTCAGCATGCCTATATCTAAATCGTACATGGATTTTAAGGAAACACTTTCAGTAACAAACTTACATAACCCATCACATTTGACTAAACTGACTTGCTCACCTTTCTCCCACACAAAGACACAGTTTGCAATAGATGCCGTTTCCCGTCATCTGCCCTGACAGTATCGTTCCACAGCTGAGCCGGTGCTCGATAAACCTCTACCGCTCCCCTCCAAGCTTCACCCGTAGCTCTCACACACAACTGTCCCAACTCTGCATACTTCCACGTTTGAGTATGAGATAATTTGACATGCCCACTCCGTTTCAGCTCTAATAGGGCTCTCAGTTCGTCTCGTATTAGGATGGGTAGCTTGACGACTGTAGCTGTTGAATTGTATGCCAGTTCTAAGACGCGTTTTGGCCATTTTCTCGGGTCCACTGTCACAAGTGGCGAGAGTAAAATCTGGAAGAAGAATGGTTATAATATAATTGCTTCTATACATGGTCTTAACCGTAAAGTCTAAAGTAGACTAGTGTCTGTATGTAGGCTTACTCCAAAGTTTCGCTAAAATCTTCGTCACCTGAGTCTCTGGTGCCGAAATTCTTAACGCCTTAAAAGCGAAGACCGCCAATACCCAAAAAAACTACACTCGTGGTGTAGTTCTCTTTATACCGCAAATTCTTGATTTCATAGTCGTAAGTTCATGATTTGTGTCTCAAACTCTAGTACCTTAGGTATAGTGAGATTCCGTCTCTTGCATTCCCTTTGCACAGCTGCAATCAGAGCAGTCGCGGTCATCGGTGGGTTTGACGCTCGTCCATTAGTCCGCTTACTCAGTTCCCTTAGAGCACTAACTCCTGAAATCAGCACCAGCCCAGCCACATGGAAAGCACCAGGCAGGGTTTTCAATGCCCTTGGACTTTCTACCGGATCATATTCAGAGACAAACTCATTCCAAGCATTCGAAAGGTTCTCGTTAAACTTGCCCCATAGCTCTGGTATGGCAGATGGTGTGGGGAACAGTTTGGTTAAAGGGCTTTGTTGGACGTATTCTAAAGCCATTCTCTCATTGGAACTGATCTGTTCGACTAGGAGTAGATCACCGATGTTTATGGAGTTCTTGCCGCTGAGAAGTAAATGATGAACTCTGACTAGAATGTAGTATTTTGGCTCAACGGAGACGCATGGTATGATGATGTATTGCCACGGCGGTTGGTCGTTGGAGAAGTATTTTGAGACTATATCGCTGACGAATTCCTGAAACAGACGAATATGTAGTTTATTTGAGGTTTTGATCATCTTCTTCCTGTCCCTATCCTATCCCCACTAATGCATCAATATACAGCTTACTTAATTACCGTTTATCTATCGCGAATCGCGATACTATACGCGACTCTTTTTGACAGACAACAATTTTAGTAGGTATGGCGTAAGTTGAACATTGAAACCAGGCTTAAATGGGATTGGCAATTCGGCATAACATGTTGCCTTTCTCCATATTTTTCTTTCACGCGTCATCTCAATACTCACTTCTTTCACGCTTTTTTAAACAGTCTCACCTACTAATATTTGTAGTTTCATACCTGAATATTATTGTCTCCAACCTGACGTCCTCTATAAACAGCGTTTGCCATTAGAAAATGGTTCTCAGGTCGGAAGGTGACATTCACGTCCCACGCATAGTTGCCCCAGCAGGAGACGAGGAGATGACGGAGCCGCGGGAACATAAGCTCCCCATTCTTGTCCCGTCTGTCCAATACGTGCTGAGTTAGCTGGTTCTTGATCCGCTCTGGGTCTAGCGGTCCTGATAAATAGACACGCGTGTTTTTAATTACCTAATGCATGTATGGTAGTTCCTGTTGTAAAAATAACGCCCTTTAAACATGGATATCTCAGTCCAGTCAGCAACTAGCGTTTTGTATGCTCGTAGGGTTTTTGGTGAAGCGGCATCAGTCTCAGACTATCAGCATAAAGGCCTATCAAAACGTTAACGAGCTCTTGACTTGATTCTTGAAAGGCGGGTGCTTCTTACACCATCTCCAAATAAGATCCCAATTCAGTTTAACTGTCAACTAGAGCGATAAATGTAGTAGGTAGGTACATTTGGCTCATACAATCTGTGTAGCACCATACCAACAGTGTTTTTTATGAGTAAGTTTTCCTGCTAAGTAGGTAATGTTATTTAGAAAGTATGAAAATCATTTAATCAACACTTAATTTGCGTTGTAGGAGCCCTAATTCTTATACCTTTGACAGAAAGCAGAACATTGATGATCCCTTGATTTCTGTGAGTGTCGAGAAGGGATCGCACTGTGTCCGTTTTGATAAACTCCAAGTCTGGATATCTGCTGGATAGCAGCCTCAGCCATAGATGCTTACTCACTCGCACCACTAGAAATAGAAAGATAAGCATATCTTTAACTAAGTAGGTAAGTAGTTATTTTACTACCTGAATCTACTAACATTCGTATGAGCTAGAAAACTCCGCCTGAGTCCGTCGCCTGAAAGGCTTCTGAGGGCCTAGCCAACCGGCATTCGCTATGAAGCGATTCGATTTCTATCATCGCTACACCTTTGATTTGACATTTCTGATCGCTCGAGTTTTCGCCATCGAATGTCAATTCCTATACATTATCCTATAAATTATTAGTATTGTTAGTATCGAGGATAGTATACGACCATTTGAAAACTGACAATAACCCAGAACGTCGTCGGTCGCTTGAGAGAGCACGTAACTTGGACTACACATTTTGTAGAACTGTTTTGGTGAAAGTACTTTTCATTGTTCAAAATTGCTCTAATATTTTTTGAATTACTCTGTTATGTAATAATGTTTTTTGTTATTTCTCATTTTGTTTTGGTGAAATTACAGTGGCCAAAAGTAATGGTAAAATGTACGAGAGCCATTGGGGTTCATTGGAAGGTTTTCTTACAGTTTTTATCTAGATTATAATGGCTTTTATAGCTAATTAGAATAAAATATCACTAATTTATTGCCACTCGTGAATATCTAGCATTAAATGTTTTAGTAGTTTTAAGCATGCGTAACTGTACCGATTCGTTCAGGCTTGAAGGTCTTGTGAAACTAAATTACGAAACCAAGTAGCTAATCGTAAATGATCGAGTTACTGAAATGTTTCTACAAAGTATTGTACCTACATAACGACTTATCATGATTTAGTAATAGGTACTTAATGAAATATGAACAGTTAGTTAAACCGAAACCGGAGAGCGTGTATGAACAATGTAATGAGAGTGAATGAGGCGAAAGAAGTGTATCAGGATCGTAGCAAGTGGATATCCGTCGTCTCTGCCTACCCCCATGGGAAAGAGGCGTGATTTTATGTATGTATGTATGAACAGTTCTTTTGACAACTCATTTGTTTGACAGGCAAGAGATCTCGGCCGTTCAGAAGAGGTGCGAGTTCGATTTCTGTGACAAAAATTGCATGATCTGTCATCAGAGTCAGTCAGTACTTTCCTAGAAGAAGTTATAAATCTGAAAGTTAGTATGATCTTCAACAATGCCCAAAATTAAACTTATTAGATAAAACTTGGAATATGCTCATGGAAATAGTATTTCGGCTAAGCAATTGGTTCGCTCACCAATCGAAATATCGAAATATACCGAAATATCGCTTAGTCGAGCGCGGAAGCTAATATAAAAAATATCGAACTCACCAACATATGATATAGCCAAAGCAGGTAAAGCAGAGACAGCAATCCAAAACGCACAATACGTATAGATTTCCTCGGCCAAGCGCGAGCGCACCCCTTTCTTCTGCGCCGTCAACATCTCTACACTTACACCTTTTACATTCAACGTTTGCACTCACGTCTATCTGAAACAAAGGCCATTGAACTGTTAAGAATCGGCATAATTTCGTAGGATAGTATATCAGTATGATAGGCTTATTTGTTGTTGGTAGCCGGGACATTGATAACGTTATTTTATTTACAAATAAATGCAAACTTACCTAACTTCACACAGAGGTCATTAATTTGTGAATACCGAAATGGTAATGATAAACTTTGAATTCTATAATAATTTTACGAAGGTCAGACTTTAAAAAATTGGTTTCTATGTGCCACTGCTGTATTTTATTATGGAGGTTTATTATTATTATTATAATATATAAACTTAAACTACCACTCACTGATTCACTGACTGACTCATTGACATAATTGTTCTCCATGATGGTGGATGGGGAGGTGGGTATATTTTGATGGATTCGTATAGGGGTAGGTCTGGTGAGTTGGGGAAAAATCCCAAACCCCCCCTTTTTGCCCCCCTTCCCCCCCCCCTTTTTCGTATCTCGGAAACCTTAAGACTTGGAACTTTTTTTTTTACAGATTCGTATAGAGGAGGCTCGGGGAAGTAAAAATTTTTTTTCAGTGTTGCCCCCTTTGCCCCCACTCTCCCCCCCTTTTGCGAATCTCGGAAGTTAAGAGACTTGGATCATTTTTTTTTTCAGATTCTTGTAAAGGGGCAGGTGGTTGGTCGAAAAAAATTTCAAAACTCCCCTTACCCCCTCCCCAACCTCCCCTAAAATTGAAAGAGCTGTAACTTCACAACGGTTAGAGATATCCATTAGGTGTTTGAACAAATATTATAGTGGGTAGGTGTCGGAGGTCCTGAGTGGAGCGAACCTACGAGACCTGAGTGGAGCGGAGGGGGGAGGTGGCGAGCGAAGCGAGCCGCCGACCCCCGTAGCGTAACGAAGGTCGAGTGGGTGAGCGTAACTCAGGGCCGACGACTTGGAAACTTGAGGGAAATATTTTTTTTTTTAATTTTTTTTTTTTGTAAATTTTTTTTTTTTTAATTTTTTTTTTTTCAAAAAATTTTTTTTTCTTAATTTTTTTTTTCTTAAATTTTTTTTTTTTCAAAATTTTTTAAGGGTCTCTACTTGTCAAAAATAGGAAAAAAATACCGCGAGCTGCTTGCAGCTCGCGCACCACGCAAACATCAAACAGGTCGGAGGTCCTGAGTGGAGCGAACCTACGAGACCTGAGTGGAGCGGAGGGGGGAGGTGGCGAGCGAAGCGAGCCGCCGACCTCCGTAGCGTAACGAAGGTCGAGTGGGTGAAGCGTAACTCAGGGCCGACGACATGGGTTTTTTTTTCTTTTTTTTTTTTTTCTTAATGCTTTAGGGCTCCTTAAGGGTTTTCATACTGATTTAGGGCTTCCCATAGCGGTTTATTAAATATTTTACATCTCCTATGGATTCTCAAAATTTTATAAGGGTCTCTCTACCTGTCAGAAACATGGAAAAAGAAAACCGCGTGCTGCTTGCAGCACGCGCACCACGCAAACTAGTTTATAATATATAAAGTTAAACTACCACTCACTCACTGACTGACTGACTCATTGACATCATTGTTCTCCCTGATGGTGGATGGGGAGGTGGGTATATTTTGACAGATTCGTAAACAAGTAACTCGGGTGAGTTGGGGAAAAATCCCAAACCCCCCCTTTTTGCCCCCCTTGCCCCCCCCCTATTGAGGATCTCGGAAACTAGGAGACCCGTAATTTTTGTTTTTTGCGGAATCGGATAGAGGAGGCTGGGGGAAGTAAAAATATTTTTTCAGTGTTGCCCCCTTTGCCCCCCCTCTCCCCCCCTTTTTCGAATCTCGAAAACCTTAAGACTTGGAACTAATTTTTTTTCAGATTTGTATTAAGGGGAACTTGGTTAGACAAAATATTTTTTCAAAACTCCCCCCCCCCACTCCCCAACCTCCCCTAAAATTTAAAGGGCTGTAACTTCACAACGGTTAGAGATATCCATTAGGTGTTTGAACTAATATTATAGTGGGTAGGCGTCGGAGGTCCTGAGTGGAGCGAACCTACGAGACCTGAGTGGAGCGGAGGGGGGAGGTGGCGAGCGAAGCGAGCCGCCGACCCCCGTAGCGGAACGAAGGTCGAGTGGGTGAGCGTAACTCAGGGCCGACGACTTGGAAACTTGAGGGGAATTTTTTTTTTTAATTTTTTTTTTTTTTTTTCATAAAATTTTTTTTTCTTAATTTTTTTTTTTTTTCAAAAAATTTTTTTTTCTTAATTTTTTTTTTTTTTTTTTCTAAATTTTATAAGGGTCTCTTCCTGTCAAAAATAGGAAAAAAATACCGCGAGCTGCTTGCAGCTCGCGCACCACGCAAACATCAAACAGGTCGGAGGTCCTGAGTGGAGCGAACCTACGAGACCTGAGTGGAGCGGAGGGGGGAGGTGGCGAGCGAAGCGAGCCGCCGACCTCCGTAGCGTAACGAAGGTCGAGTGGGTGAAGCGTAACTCAGGGCCGACGACATGGGATTTTTTTTCTTTTTTTTTTTTTCTTAATGCTTTAGGGCTCCTAAAGGGCTTTCATACTGATTTAGGGCTTCCCATTGCGGTTTATTAAATATTTTTAATCTCCTATGGATTCTCAAAATTTTAGAAGGGTATTACCATCTGTCAGAAACATGGAAAAAGAAAACCGCGTGCTGCTTGCAGCACGCGCACCACGCAAACTAGTTATTATAATATATAAACTTAGACTACCACTGACTCACTCACTCATTGACATAATTGTTCTCCCTGTTGGTGGATGGGGAGGTAGGTATATTTTGACGGATTCGTATAGAGTTAGGTCTGGTGAGTTGGGGAAAAATCGCAAACCCCCCCTTTTTGCCCCCCTTCCCCCCCCCCTATTGAGGATCTCGGAAACTAAGAGACTTGGAACAATTTTTTTTTGCGGAATCGGATAGAGGAGGCTCGGGGAAGTAAAAATTTTTTTTCAGTGTTGCCCCCTTTGCCCCCGCTCTCCCCCCCTTTTGCGAATCTCGAAAGCCTTAAGACTTGGAACAAATTTTTTTTCAGATTTGTATTGAGGGGAACTTGGTTAGACAAAATATTTTTTCAAAACTCACCCCCCCCCTCCCCAACCTCCCCTAAAATTGAAAGGGCTGTAACTTCACAACGGTTAGAGATATCCATTAGGTGTTTGAACAAATATTATAGTGGGTAGGCGTCGGAGGTCCTGAGTGGAGCGAACCTACGAGACCTGAGTGGAGCGGAGGGGGGAGGTGGCGAGCGAAGCGAGCCGCCGACCCCCGTAGCGTAACGAAGGTCGAGTGGGTGAGCGTAACTCAGGGCCGACGACTTGGAAACTTGAGGGTAATTTTTTTTTTTTATAATTTTTTTTTTTTTTTTTTTCCAAATTTTTTTTTTTCTTAATTTTTTTTTTTTTTTAATTTTTTTTTTTCAAAATTTTTTAAGGGTCTATACTTGTCGAAAATAGGAAAAAAATACCGCGAGCTGCTTGCAGCTCGCGCACCACGCAAACATCAAACAGGTCGGAGGTCCTGAGTGGAGCGAACCTACGAGACCTGAGTGGAGCGGAGGGGGGAGGTGGCGAGCGAAGCGAGCCGCCGACCTCCGTAGCGTAACGAAGGTCGAGTGGGTGAAGCGTAACTCAGGGCCGACGACTTGGTTAATTTTTTCGTTTTTTTTTTTCTTAATGCTTTAGGGCTCCTAAAGGGTTTTCATACTGATTTAGGGCTTCCCATTGCGGTTTATTAAATATTTTTAATCTCCTATGGATTCTCAAAATTTTATAAGGGTCTCTCTACCTGTCAGAAAGATGGAAAAAGAAAACCGCGTGCTGCTTGCAGCACGCGCACCACGCAAACTAGTTATAATATATAAACTTAAACTACCACTGACTCACTGACTGACAGAATTGTTCTCCCTGTTGGTGGATGGGGAGGTATGTATATTTTGACGGATTCGTATAGAGGTACGTCTGGAAACTTCGGGAAAAATCGCAAACCCCCCCTTTTTGCCCCCCTTCCCCCCCCCTTATTGAGGATCTCGGAAACTAAGAGACTTGGAACAATTTTTTTTGCGGAATCGGATAGAGGAGGCTCGGGGAAGTAAAAATTTTTTTTCAGTGTTGCCCCCTTTGCCCCCCCTCTCCCCCCCTTTTGCGGATCTCGAAAGTTAAGAGACTTGGATCATTTTTTTTTTCAGATTCTTGTAAAGGGGAACTTAATTAGTCAAAATAATTTTCAAAACATCCCCCCCCTTCGTCCCCAACCTCCCCTAAAATTGAAAGGGCTGTAACTTCACAACGGTTAGAGATATCCATTAGGTGTTTGAACAAATATTATAGTAGGTAGGCGTCGGAGGTCCTGAGTGGAGCGAACCTACGAGACCTGAGTGGAGCGGAGGGGGGAGGTGGCGAGCGAAGCGAGCCGCCGACCCCCGTAGCGTAACGAAGGTCGAGTGGGTGAGCGTAACTCAGGGCCGACGACTTGGAAACTTGAGGGTAATATTTTTTTTATACATTTTTTTTTTATAATTTTATTTTTTTTTATTTTTTATTTTTTTTCTTTTTTCATAAATTTTTTTTTCTTAATTTTTTTTTTTTATTTTATTTTTTTTTTTTTTTTCAAAATTTTATAGGGGTCTTTCTACCGGTCAAAAATAGGAAAAAAATACCGCGAGCTGCTTGCAGCTCGCGCACCACGCAAACATCAAACAGGTCGGAGGTCCTGAGTGGAGCGAACCTACGAGACCTGAGTGGAGCGGAGGGGGGAGGAGGCGAGCGAAGCGAGCCGCCGACCCCCGTAGCGTAACGAAGGTCGAGTGGGTGAGCGTAACTCAGGGCCGACGACTTGGTAAATTTTTTTCTTTTTTTTTTTTTTAATGGCTAAGGGCTCCTAAAGGGTTTTCATACCGATTTAGGGCTTCCCATAGCGGTTTATTAAATATTTTTAATCTCCTATGGATTCTCAAAATTTTTAAAGGGTAGCTACCACCTGTCAATAACATGGATAAAGAAAACCGCGTGCTGCTTGCAGCACGCGCACCACGCAAACTAGTTATTATAATATATAAACTTAGACTACCACTCACTGACTCACTCATTGACATAATTGTTCTCCCTGTTGGTGGATGGGGAGGTAGGTATATTTTGACGGATTTGTATAGAGGTAGGTCTGGTGAGTTGGGGAAAAATCGCAAAACCCCCCTTTTTGCCCCCCTTCCCCCCCCCCTTTTGAGGATCTCGGAAACTAAGAGACTTGGAACAATTTTTTTTACGGAATCGGATAGAGGAGGCTCGGGGAAGTAAAAATTTTTTTTCAGTGTTGCCCCCTTTGCCCCCCCTCTCCCCCCCTTTTGCGGATCTCGAAAGCCTTAAGACTTGGAACAAATTTTTTTTCAGATTCGTAACAAGGGGTATCTAGATAGTCGAAATATTTTTTCAAAACACCCCCCCGCCCTCCCCAACCTCCCCTAAAATTGAAAGAGCTGTAACTTCACAACGGTTAGAGATATCCATTAGGTTTTTGAACAAATATTATAGTAGGTAGGCGTCGGAGGTCCTGAGTGGAGCGAACCTACGAGACCTGAGTGGAGCGGAGGGGGGAGGAGGCGAGCGAAGCGAGCCGCCGACCCCCGTAGCGTAACGAAGGTCGAGTGGGTGAGCGTAACTCAGGGCCGACGACTTGGAAACTTGAGGGTAATATTTTTTTTTTATAAATTTTTTTTTTTCTTAATTTTTTTTTTTTTTTTTTTTTTTTTTTCATAAATTTTTTTTTCTTAATTTTATTTTTTTTTTAATTTTTTTTTTTTTTTTTTTCAAAATTTTCTAAGGGTCTCTTCCTGTCAAAAATAGGAAAAAATACCGCGAGCTGCTTGCAGCTCGCGCACCACGCAAACATCAAACAGGTCGGAGGTCCTGAGTGGAGCGAACCTACGAGACCTGAGTGGAGCGGAGGGGGGAGGTGGCGAGCGAAGCGAGCCGCCGACCTCCGTAGCGTAACGAAGGTCGAGTGGGTGAAGCGTAACTCAGGGCCGACGACTTGGATTTTTTTTTCTTTTTTCTTTTATTTCTTAATGGTTTAGGGCTCCTAAAGGGTTTTCATACTGATTTAGGGCTTCCCATAGCGGTTTATTAAATATTTTACATCTCCTATGGATTCTCAAAATTTTATAAGGGTCTCTCTACCTGTCAGAAACATGGAAAAAGAAAACCGCGTGCTGCTTGCAGCACGCGCACCACGCAAACTAGTTATAATATATAAACTTAAACTACCACTCACTCATTCACTGACTGACTCACTCATTGACATAATTGTTCTCCATGATGGTGGATGGGGAGGTGGGTATATTTTGACAGATTCGTAAACAAGTAACTCGGGTGAGTTGGGGAAAAATCCCAAACCCCCCCTTTTTGCCCCCCTTGCCCCCCCCCTTTTGAGGATCTCGGAAACTAGGAGACCCGTAATTTTTGTTTTTTGCGGAAACGGATAGAGGAGGCTCGGGGAAGTAAAAATTTTTTTTCAGTGTTGCCCCCGTTGCCCCCCCTCTCCCCCCCTTTTTCGGATCTCGAAAGCCTTAAGACTTGGAACAATTTTTTTTTCAGATTTGTATTAAGGGGAACTTGGTTAGACAAAATATTTTTTCAAAACTCACCCCCCCCCTCCCCAACCTCCCCTAAAATTGAAAGGGCTGTAACTTCACAACGGTTAGAGATATCCATTAGGTGTTTGAACAAATATTATAGTGGGTAGGCGTCGGAGGTCCTGAGTGGAGCGAACCTACGAGACCTGAGTGGAGCGGAGGGGGGAGGTGGCGAGCGAAGCGAGCCGCCGACCCCCGTAGCGGAACGAAGGTCGAGTGGGTGAGCGTAACTCAGGGCCGACGACTTGGAAACTTGAGGGGAATTTTTTTTTTTTACAAATTTTTTTTTCTTAATTTTTTTTTTTAATTTTTTTTTTTTTTTTTTTCATAAAATTTTTTTTTCTTAATTTTTTTTTTTTTAATTTTTTTTTTTTTCTAAATTTTATAAGGGTCTCTTCCTGTCAAAAATAGGAAAAAAATACCGCGAGCTGCTTGCAGCTCGCGCACCACGCAAACATCAAACAGGTCGGAGGTCCTGAGTGGAGCGAACCTACGAGACCTGAGTGGAGCGGAGGGGGGAGGTGGCGAGCGAAGCGAGCCGCCGACCTCCGTAGCGTAACGAAGGTCGAGTGGGTGAAGCGTAACTCAGGGCCGACGACTTGGTTAATTTTTTTCGTTTATTTTTTTCTTAATGGTTTAGGGCTCCTAAAGGGTTTTCATACTGATTTAGGGCTTCCCATAGCGGTTTATTAAATATTTTATATCTCCTATGGATTCTCAAAATTTTTAAAGGGTAGCTACCACCTGTCAATAACATGGATAAAGAAAACCGCGTGCTGCTTGCAGCACGCGCACCACGCAAACTAGTTATAATATATAAACTTAAACTACCACTGACTGACTCACTCACTGACTCATTGACATAATTGTTCTCCATGATGGTGGATGGGGAGGTGGGTATATTTTGATGGATTCGTATAGGGGTAGGTCTGGTGAGTTGGGGAAAAATCCCAAACCCCCCCTTTTTGCCCCCCTTCCCCCCCCCCTTTTTCTTATCTCGGAAACCTTAAGACTTGGAACTTTTTTTTTTACAGATTCGTATAGAGGAGGCTCGGGGAAGTAAAAATTTTTTTTCAGTGTTGCCCCCGTTGCCCCCCCTCTCCCCCCCTTTTTCGAATCTCGAAAACCTTAAGACTTGGAACAAATTTTTTTTCAGATTTGTATTAAGGGGAACTTGGTTAGACAAAATATTTTTTCAAAACTCCCCCCCCCACTCCCCAACCTCCCCTAAAATTGAAAGGGCTGTAACTTCACAACGGTTAGAGATATCCATTAGGTGTTTGAACTAATATTATAGTGGGTAGGCGTCGGAGGTCCTGAGTGGAGCGAACCTACGAGACCTGAGTGGAGCGGAGGGGGGAGGTGGCGAGCGAAGCGAGCCGCCGACCCCCGTAGCGGAACGAAGGTCGAGTGGGTGAGCGTAACTCAGGGCCGACGACTTGGAAACTTGAGGGTAATTTTTTTTTTATAATTTTTTTTTTTTAACTTTTTTTTTTTTTTTTTTTTTTTTTTTTTCATAAATTTATTTTTTTTCTAAAATTTTTTTTTCTTAAATTTTTTTTTTTCAAAATTTTTTAAGGGTCTCTACTTGTCAAAAATAGGAAAATATACCGCGAGCTGCTTGCAGCTCGCGCACCACGCAAACATCAAACAGGTTGGAGGTCCTGAGTGGAGCGAACCTACGAGACCTGAGTGGAGCGGAGGGGGGAGGTGGCGAGCGAAGCGAGCCGCCGACGTCCGTAGCGTAACGAAGGTCGAGTGGGTGAAGCGTAACTCAGGGCCGACGACTTGGATTTTTTTTTCTTTTTTTTTTTTCCTCATGTTTTAGGGCTCCTAAAGGGTTTTCATACTGATTTAGGGCTTCCCATAGCGGTTTATTAAATATTTTATATCTCCTATGGATTCTCAAAATTTTAAAAGGGTAAACCTACCTGTCAAACACATGGATAAAGAAAACCGCGTGCTGCTTGCAGCACGCGCACCACGCAAACTAGTTATAATATATAAACTTAAACTACCACTGACTGACTCACTGACAGAATTGTTCTCCCTGTTGGTGGATGGGGAGGTATGTATATTTTGACGGATTCGTATAGAGGTACGTCTGGAAACTTCGGGAAAAATCGCAAACCCCCCCTTTTTGCCCCCCTTCCCCCCCCCTTATTGAGGATCTCGGAAACTAAGAGACTTGGAACAATTTTTTTTGCGGAATCGGATAAAGGAGGCTCGGGGAAGTAAAAATTTTTTTTCAGTGTTGCCCCCTTTGCCCCCCCTCACCCCCCCTTTTGCGGATCTCGAAAGCCTTAAGACTTGGAACAAAATTTTTTTCAGATTCTTATCAAGGGGCATCTAGATAGTCGAAATATTTTTTCAAAACTCACCCCCCACCTCCCCAACCTCCCCTAAAATTGAAAGGGCTGTAACTTCACAACGGTTAGAGATATCCATTAGGTGTTTGAACAAATATTATAGTGGGTAGGCGTCGGAGGTCCTGAGTGGAGCGAACCTACGAGACCTGAGTGGAGCGGAGGGGGGAGGTGGCGAGCGAAGCGAGCCGCCGACCCCCGTAGCGTAACGAAGGTCGAGTGGGTGAGCGTAACTCAGGGCCGACGACTTGGATGAATGTTTTAGGGCTCCTAAAGGGTTTTCATACTGATTTAGGGGTTCCCATAGCGGTTTATTAAATATTTTAAATCTCCTTTGGATTCTCAAAATTTTATAAGGGTCTCTCTACCTGTCAGAAACATGGAAAAAGAAAACCGCGTGCTGCTTGCAGCACGCGCACCACGCAAACTAGTTATAATATATAAACTTAAACTACCACTGACTCATTCACTGACTCACTCACTCATTGACATAATTGTTCTCCATGATGGTGGATGGGGAGGTGGGTATATTTTGATGGATTCGTATAGAGGTAGGTCTGGTGAGTTGGGGAAAAATCCCAAACCCCCCCTTTTTGCCCCCCTTCCCCCCCCTTTTGAGGATCCCCCTTGGGACAAATTGTATGGGGTTTGGACTTGGAAACTTGAGGGTAATATTTTTTTTTCATAAATTTTTTTTTTGCTTAATTTTTTTTTTTTTGAATTTTTTTTTTTTGAATTTTTTTTTTTTTTCATAAAATTTTTTTTTCTTAAATTTTTTTTTCTTAAATTTTTTTTTTTCGAAATTTTATAAGGGTCTCTCTACTTGTCAAAAATAGGAAAAAAATACCGCGAGCTGCTTGCAGCTCGCGCACCACGCAAACATCAAACAGGTCGGAGGTCCTGAGTGGAGCGAACCTACGAGACCTGAGTGGAGCGGAGGGGGGAGGTGGCGAGCGAAGCGAGCCGCCGACCTCCGTAGCGTAACGAAGGTCGAGTGGGTGAAGCGTAACTCAGGGCCGACGACTTGGTTAATTTTTTTCGTTTTTTTTTTTTCTTAATGGTTTAGGGCTCCTAAAGGGTTTTCATACTGATTTAGGGCTTCCCATAGCGGTTTATTAAATATTTTATATCTCCTATGGATTCTCAAAATTTTAGAAGGGTATTACCATCTGTCAGAAACATGGAAAAAGAAAACCGCGTGCTGCTTGCAGCACGCGCACCACGCAAACTAGTTATAATATATAAACTTAGACTACCACTGACTGACTGACTCACTGACAGAATTGTTCTCCCTGTTGGTGGATGGGGAGGTATGTATATTTTGACGGATTCGTATAGAGGTAGGTCTGGTGACTTCGGGAAAAATCGCAAACCCCCCCTTTTTGCCCCCCTTCCCCCCCCCCTTTTTAGAATCTCGAGCACCTTAAGACTTGGAACAATTTTTTTTGCGGAATCGGATAGAGGAGGCTCGGGGAAGTAAAAATTTTTTTTCAGTGTTGCCCCCTTTGCCCCCCCTCTCCCCCCCTTTTTCGAATCTCGAAAACCTTAAGACTTGGAACAATTTTTTTTTCAGATTTGTATTAAGGGGAACTTGGTTAGACAAAATATTTTTTCAAAACTCCCCCCCCCTCTCCCCAACCTCCCCTAAAATTGAAAGAGCTGTAACTTCACAACGGTTAGAGATATCCATTAGGTGTTTGAACAAATATTATAGTGGGTAGGCGTCGGAGGTCCTGAGTGGAGCGAACCTACGAGACCTGAGTGGAGCGGAGGGGGGAGGTGGCGAGCGAAGCGAGCCGCCGACCCCCGTAGCGTAACGAAGGTCGAGTGGGTGAGCGTAACTCAGGGCCGACGACTTGGAAACTTGAGGGTAATATTTTTTTTTTTTTAATTTTTTTTTTTTTTTTTCTAATTTTTTTTTTTTTTTTTTTTTTTTTTTAATTTTTTTTTTTTTCATAATTTTTTTTTTTCTAAATTTTTTTTTTCTTAAATTTTTTTTTTTTCTCAAAATTTTTTAAGGGTCTTGTCAAAAATAGGAAAAAAATACCGCGAGCTGCTTGCAGCTCGCGCACCACGCAAACATCAAACAGGTCGGAGGTCCTGAGTGAAGCGAACCTACGAGACCTGAGTGGAGCGGAGGAGGGAGGTGGCGAGCGAAGCGAGCCACCGACCTCCGTAGCGTAACGAAGGTCGAGTGGGTGAGCGTAACTCAGGGCCGACGACTTGGTTAATTTTTTTCTTTTTTTCTTTTCTTAATGCTTTAGGGCTCCTAAAGGGTTTTCATACTGATTTAGGGCTTCCCATAGCGGTTTATTAAATATTTTACATCTCCTATGGATTCTCAAAATTTTATAAGGGTCTCTCTACCTGTCAGAAACATGGAAAAAGAAAACCGCGTGCTGCTTGCAGCACGCGCACCACGCAAACTAGTTATAATATATAAACCTAAACTACCACTCACTCACTCATTCACTGACTGACTGACTCATTGACATAATTGTTCTCCCTGATGGTGGATGGGGAGGTGGGTATATTTTGACAGATTCGTAAACAAGTAACTCGGGTGAGTTGGGGAAAAATCCCAAACCCCCCCTTTTTGCCCCCCTTGCCCCCCCCCTTTTGAGGATCTCGGAAACTAGGAGACCCGTAATTTTTGTTTTTTGCAGAATCGGATAGAGGAGGCTCGGGGAAGTAAAAATTTTTTTTCAGTGTTGCCCCCTTTGCCCCCCCTCTCCCCCCCTTTTTCGAATCTCGAAAACCTTAAGACTTGGAACAAATTTTTTTTCAGATTTGTATTAAGGGGAACTTGGTTAGACAAAATATTTTTTCAAAACTCCCCCCCCCCCTCCCCAACCTCCCCTAAAATTGAAAGGGCTGTAACTTCACAACGGTTAGAGATATCCATTAGGTGTTTGGACAAATATTATAGTAGGTAGGCGTCGGAGGTCCTGAGTGAAGCGAACCTACGAGACCTGAGTGGAGCGGAGGGGGGAGGTGGCGAGCGAAGCGAGCCGCCGACCCCCGTAGCGTAACGAAGGTCGAGTGGGTGAGCGTAACTCAGGGCCGACGACTTGGAAACGTGAGGGTAACTTATTTTTTATAAATTTTTTTTTTTTTTAATTTTTTTTTTTTAATTTTTTTTTTTTTTTTTTTTCATAAATTTTTTTTTTCTTAATTTTTTTTTTCGTTAATTTTTTTTTTTTTTTTTTTTTTCAAAATTTTATAAGGGTCTCTTCCTGTCAAAAATAGGAAAAAAATACCGCGAGCTGCTTGCAGCTCGCGCACCACGCAAACATCAAACAGGTCGGAGGTCCTGAGTGGAGCGAACCTACGAGACCTGAGTGGAGCGGAGGGGGGAGGTGGCGAGCGATGCGAGCCGCCGACCTCCGTAGCGTAACGAAGGTCGAGTGGGTGAAGCGTAACTCAGGGCCGACGACTTGGATTTTTTTTTCTTTTTTTTTTTTTCCTAATGCTTTAGGGCTCCTAAAGGGTTTTCATACTGATTTAGGGCTTCCCATAGCGGTTTATTAAATATTTTAAATCTCCTATGGATTCTCAAAATTTTTAAAGGGTAGCTACCACCTGTCAGAAACATGGAAAAAGAAAACCGCGTGCTGCTTGCAGCACGCGCACCACGCAAACTAGTTATAATATATAAACTTAGACTACCACTGACTGACTGACAGAATTGTTCTCCCTGTTGGTGGATGGGGAGGTATATATATTTTGACGGATTCGTATAGAGGTAGGTCTGGTGACTTCGGGAAAAATCGCAAACCCCCCCTTTTTGCCCCCCTTCCCCCCCCCTCTTTTGAGGATCTTGGAACAATTTTTTTTGCGGAATCGGATAGAGGAGGCTCGGGGAAGTAAAAATTTTTTTTCAGTGTTGCCCCTGTTGCCCCCCCTCTCCCCCCCTTTTGCGGATCTCGAAAGCCTTAAGACTTGGAACAATTTTTTTTTCAGATTCTTGTAAAGGGGAACTTAATTAGTCAAAATATTTTTTCAAAACTCACCCCCCCCCCTCCCCAACCTCCCCTAAAATTGAAAGAGCTGTAACTTCACAACGGTTGGAGATATCCATTAGGTGTTTGAACAAATATTATAGTGGGTAGGCGTCGGAGGTCCTGAGTGGAGCGAACCTACGAGACCTGAGTGGAGCGGAGGGGGGAGGAGGCGAGCGAAGCGAGCCGCCGACCCCCGTAGCGTAACGAAGGTCGAGTGGGTGAGCGTAACTCAGGGCCGACGACTTGGTAAATTTTTTTCTTTTATTTTTTTTTCTTAATGGCTAAGGGCTCCTAAAGGGTTTTCATACTGATTTAGGGGTTCCCATAGCGGTTTATTAAATATTTTAAATCTCCTATGGATTCTCAAAATTTTAGAAGGGTATTACCATCTGTCAGAAACATGGAAAAAGAAAACCGCGTGCTGCTTGCAGCACGCGCACCACGCAAACTAGTTATAATATATAAACTTAAACTACCACTGACTCACTCACTGACTCATTGACATAATTGTTCTCCCTGATGGTGGATGGGGAGGTGGGTATATTTTGACAGATTCATAAACAAGTAACTCGGGTGAGTTGGGGAAAAATCCCAAACCCCCCCTTTTTGCCCCCCTTGCCCCCCCCCTTTTGAGGATCTCGGAAACTAGGAGACCCGTAATTTTTGTTTTTTGCGGAATCGGATAGAGGAGGCTCGGGAAAGTAAAAATTTTTTTTCAGTGTTGCCCCCTTTGCCCCCCCTCTCCCCCCCTTTTTCGAATCTCGAAAGCCTTAAGACTTGGAACAAATTTTTTTTCAGATTTGTATTAAGGGGAACTTGGTTAGACAAAATATTTTTTCAAAACTCACCCCCCCCCTCCCCAACCTCCCCTAAAATTGAAAGGGCTGTAACTTCACAACGGTTAGAGATATCCATTAGGTGTTTGAACAAATATTATAGTGGGTAGGCGTCGGAGGTCCTGAGTGGAGCGAACCTACGAGACCTGAGTGGAGCGAAGGGGGGAGGTGGCGAGCGAAGCGAGCCGCCGACCCCCGTAGCGTAACGAAGGTCGAGTGGGTGAGCGTAACTCAGGGCCGACGACTTGGAAACTTGAGGGGAATATTTTTTTTTCATAAATTTTTTTTTTCTTAATTTTTTTTTTTTTTTTTTTTTTTTTTTTTTCAAAAATTTTTTTTTTCTTAATTTTTTTTTTCTTAAATTTTTTTTTTTTCAAAATTTTTTAAGGTTCTCTACTTGTCAAAAATAGGAAAAAAATACCGCGAGCTGCTTGCAGCTCGCGCACCACGCAAACATCAAACAGGTCGGAGGTCCTGAGTGGAGCGAACCTACGAGACCTGAGTGGAGCGGAGGGGGGAGGTGGCGAGCGAAGCGAGCCACCGACCCCCGTAGCGTAACGAAGGTCGAGTGGGTGAGCGTAACTCAGGGCTGACGACTTGGTAAATTTTTTTCTTTTTTTTTTTTTCTTAATGGCTAAGGGCTCCTAAAGGGTTTTCATACTGATTTAGGGCTTCCCATAGCGGTTTATTAAATATTTTACATCTCCAATATATTCTCAAAATTTTTAAAGGGTAGCTACCACCTGTCAATAACATGGATAAAGAAAACCGCGTGCTGCTTGCAGCACGCGCACCACGCAAACTAGTTATAATATATAAACTTAAACTACCACTCACTGATTCACTGACTGACTCACTCATTGACATAATTGTTCTCCCTGATGGTGGATGGGGAGGTGGGTATATTTTGACAGATTCGTAAACAAGTAACTCGGGTGAGTTGGGGAAAAATCCCAAACCCCCCCTTTTTGCCCCCCTTGCCCCCCCCCTATTGAGGATCTCGGAAACTAGGAGACCCGTAATTTTTGTTTTTTGCGAAATCGGATAGAGGAGGCTCGGGGAAGTAAAAATTTTTTTTCAGTGTTGCCCCCTTTGCCCCCCCTCTCCCCCCCTTTTTCGAATCTCGAAAACCTTAAGACTTGGAACAAATTTTTTTTCAGATTTGTATTAAGGGGAACTTGGTTAGACAAAATATTTTTTCAAAACTCCCCCCCCCCCTCCCCAACCTCCCCTAAAATTGAAAGGGCTGTAACTTCACAACGGTTAGTGATATCCATTAGGTGTTTGAACAAATATTATAGTAGGTAGGCGTCGGAGGTCCTGAGTGGAGCGAACCTACGAGACCTGAGTGGAGCGGAGGGGGGAGGAGGCGAGCGAAGCGAGCCGCCGACCCCCGTAGCGTAACGAAGGTCGAGTGGGTGAGCGTAACTCAGGGCCGACGACTTGGAAAATTGAGGGTAATATTTTTTTTTTATAAATTTTTTTTTTAATTTTTTTTTTTTTTTTAATTTTTTTTTTTTTTAATTTTTTTTTTTTTAATTTTTTTTTTTCTTAATTTTTTTTTTCTTAAATTTTTTTTTTTTTCAAAATTTTTTAAGTGTCTCTACTTGTCAAAAATAGGAAAAAAATAACGCGAGCTGCTTGCAGCTCGCGCACCACGCAAACATCAAACAGGTCGGAGGTCCTGAGTGGAGCGAACCTACGAGACCTGAGTGGAGCGGAGGGGGGAGGTGGCGAGCGAAGCGAGCCGCCGACCTCCGTAGCGTAACGAAGGTCGAGTGGGTGAAGCGTAACTCAGGGCCGACGACATGGGTTTTTTTTTTCTTTTTTTTTTTTCTTAATGGTTTAGGGCTCCTAAAGGGTTTTCATACTGATTTAGGGCTTCCCATAGCGGTTTATTAAATATTTTACATCTCCTATGGATTCTCAAAATTTTAGAAGGGTATTACCATCTGTCAGAAACATGGAAAAAGAAAACCGCGTGCTGCTTGCAGCACGCGCACCACGCAAACTAGTTATAATATATAAACTTAAACTACCACTCACTGATTCACTGACTGACTCACTCATTGACATAATTGTTCTCCCTGATGGTGGATGGGGAGGTGGGTATATTTTGACAGATTCGTAAACAAGTAACTCGGGTGAGTTGGGGAAAAATCCCAAACCCCCCCTTTTTGCCCCCCTTGCCCCCCCCCTATTGAGGATCTCGGAAACTAGGAGACCCGTAATTTTTGTTTTTTGCGAAATCGGATAGAGGAGGCTCGGGGAAGTAAAAATTTTTTTTCAGTGTTGCCCCCTTTGCCCCCCCTCTCCCCCCCTTTTTCGAATCTCGAAAACCTTAAGACTTGGAACAAATTTTTTTTCAGATTTGTATTAAGGGGAACTTGGTTAGACAAAATATTTTTTCAAAACTCCCCCCCCCCCTCCCCAACCTCCCCTAAAATTGAAAGGGCTGTAACTTCACAACGGTTAGTGATATCCATTAGGTGTTTGAACAAATATTATAGTAGGTAGGCGTCGGAGGTCCTGAGTGGAGCGAACCTACGAGACCTGAGTGGAGCGGAGGGGGGAGGAGGCGAGCGAAGCGAGCCGCCGACCCCCGTAGCGTAACGAAGGTCGAGTGGGTGAGCGTAACTCAGGGCCGACGACTTGGAAAATTGAGGGTAATATTTTTTTTTTATAAATTTTTTTTTTAATTTTTTTTTTTTTTTTAATTTTTTTTTTTTTTAATTTTTTTTTTTTTAATTTTTTTTTTTCTTAATTTTTTTTTTCTTAAATTTTTTTTTTTTTCAAAATTTTTTAAGTGTCTCTACTTGTCAAAAATAGGAAAAAAATACCGCGAGCTGCTTGCAGCTCGCGCACCACGCAAACATCAAACAGGTCGGAGGTCCTGAGTGGAGCGAACCTACGAGACCTGAGTGGAGCGGAGGGGGGAGGTGGCGAGCGAAGCGAGCCGCCGACCTCCGTAGCGTAACGAAGGTCGAGTGGGTGAAGCGTAACTCAGGGCCGACGACATGGGTTTTTTTTTCTTTTTTTTTTTTTCTTAATGCTTTAGGGCTCCTAAAGGGTTTTCATACTGATTTAGGGCTTCCCATAGCGGTTTATTAAATATTTTATATCTCCTATGGATTCTCAAAATTTTTAAAGGGTAGCTACCACCTGTCAATAACATGGATAAAGAAAACCGCGTGCTGCTTGCAGCACGCGCACCACGCAAACTAGTTATAATATATAAACTTAAACTACCACTGACTGATTCACTGACTCACTCACTCATTGACATAATTGTTCTCCATGATGGTGGATGGGGAGGTGGGTATATTTTGACAGATTCATAAACAAGTAACTCGGGTGAGTTGGGGAAAAATCCCAAACCCCCCCTTTTTGCCCCCCTTGCCCCCCCCCTTTTGAGGATCTCGGAAACTAGGAGACCCGTAATTTTTGTTTTTTGCGGAATCGGATAGAGGAGGCTCGGGAAAGTAAAAATTTTTTTTCAGTGTTGCCCCCTTTGCCCCCCCTCTCCCCCCCTTTTTCGAATCTTGGAAACCTTAAGACTTGGAACAATTTTTTTTTCAGATTTGTATTAAGGGAAACTTGGTTAGACAAAATATTTTTTCAAAACTCACCCCCCCCCTCCCCAACCTCCCCTAAAATTGAAAGGGCTGTAACTTCACAACGGTTAGAGATATCCATTAGGTGTTTGGACTAATATTATAGTGGGTAGGCGTCGGAGGTCCTGAGTGGAGCGAACCTACGAGACCTGAGTGGAGCGGAGGGGGGAGGTGGCGAGCGAAGCGAGCCGCCGACCCCCGTAGCGTAACGAAGGTCGAGTGGGTGAGCGTAACTCAGGGCCGACGACTTGGAAACTTGAGGGTAATATTTTTTTTTTAATTTTTTTTTTTTTTTTTTTTTTCAAAAATTTTTTTTTTCTTAATTTTTTTTTTTTTAATTTTTTTTTTTTTTCAAAATTGTTTAAGGGTCTACTTGTCAAAAATAGGAAAAAAATACCGCGAGCTGCTTGCAGCTCGCGCACCACGCAAACATCAAACAGGTCGGAGGTCCTGAGTGGAGCGAACCTACGAGACCTGAGTGGAGCGGAGGGGGGAGGTGGCGAGCGAAGCGAGCCGCCGACCTCCGTAGCGTAACGAAGGTCGAGTGGGTGAAGCGTAACTCAGGGCCGACGACATGGATTTTTTTTTTTTTTTTTTCTTAATACCTACTTAGGGCTCCTAAAGGGTTTTCATACTGATTTAGGGCTTCCCATAGCGGTTTATTAAATATTTTACATCTCCTATGGATTCTCAAAATTTTAGAAGGGTATTACCATCTGTCAGAAACATGGAAAAAGAAAACCGCGTGCTGCTTGCAGCACGCGCACCACGCAAACTAGTTATAATATATAAACTTAGACTACCACTCACTGACTCACTGACTGACAGAATTGTTCTCCCTGTTGGTGGATGGGGAGGTATATATATTTTGACGGATTCGTATAGAGGTACGTCTGGTAACTTCGGGAAAAATCGCAAACCCCCCCTTTTTGCCCCCCTTCCCCCCCCCCTATTGAGGATCTCGGAAACTAAGAGACTTGGAACAATTTTTTTTGCGGAATCGGATAGAGGAGGCTCGGGGAAGTAAAAATTTTTTTTCAGTGTTGCCCCTGTTGCCCCCCCTCTCCCCCCCTTTTGCGGATCTCGAAAGCCTTAAGACTTGGAACAAATTTTTTTTCAGATTCTTGTAAAGAAAGGGGAACTTAATTAGTCAGAATATTTTTTCAAAACTCACCCCCCCCCTCCCCAACCTCCCCTAAAATTGAAAGAGCTGTAACTTCACAACGGTTGGAGATATCCATTAGGTGTTTGAACAAATATTATAGTGGGTAGGCGTCGGAGGTCCTGAGTGGAGCGAACCTACGAGACCTGAGTGGAGCGGAGGGGGGAGGAGGCGAGCGAAGCGAGCCGCCGACCCCCGTAGCGTAACGAAGGTCGAGTGGGTGAGCGTAACTCAGGGCCGACGACTTGGTAAATTTTTTTCTTTTTTTTTTTTTCTTAATGGCTAAGGGCTCCTAAAGGGTTTTCATACTGATTTAGGGCTTCCCATAGCGGTTTATTAAATATTTTTAATCTCCTATGGATTCTCAAAATTTTTAAAGGGTAGCTACCACCTGTCAATAACATGGATAAAGAAAACCGCGTGCTGCTTGCAGCACGCGCACCACGCAAACTAGTTATTATTATTACTATATATAAACTTAAACTACCACTGACTCACTGACTCATTGACATAATTGTTCTCCCTGATGGTGGATGGGGAGGTAGGTATATTTTGGCGGATTCGTATAGAGTTAGGTCTGGTGAGTTGGGGAAAAATCGCAAACCCCCCCTTTTTGCCCCCCTTCCCCCCCCCCCTTTTGAGGATCTCGGAAACTAAGAGACTTGGAACAATTTTTTTTACGGAATCGGATAGAGGAGGCTCGGGGAAGTAAAAATTTTTTTTCAGTGTTGCCCCCTTTGCCCCCCCTCTCCCCCCTTTTTGCGGATCTCGAAAGTTAAGAGACTTGGATAATTTTTTTTTTCAGATTCTTGTAAAGGGGAACTTAATTAGTCAAAATAATTTTCAAAACACCCCCCTCCTCCCTCCCCAACCTCCCCTAAAATTGAAAGGGCTGTTACTTCACAACGGTTAGAGATATCCATTAGGTGTTTGGACAAATATTATAGTAGGTAGGCGTCGGAGGTCCTGAGTGGAGCGAACCTACGAGACCTGAGTGGAGCGGAGGGGGGAGGAGGCGAGCGAAGCGAGCCGCCGACCCCCGTAGCGTAACGAAGGTCGAGTGGGTGAGCGTAACTCAGGGCCGACGACTTGGATTTTTTTTTTCTTTTTTTTTTTTTCTTAATGCTTTAGGGCTCCTAAAGGGTTTTCATACTGATTTAGGGCTTCCCATTGCGGTTTATTAAATATTTTTAATCTCCTATGGATTCTCAAAATTTTATAAGGGTCTCTCTACCTGTCAGAAACATGGAAAAAGAAAACCGCGTGCTGCTTGCAGCACGCGCACCACGCAAACTAGTTATAATATATAAACTTAGACTACCACTGACTCACTGACTCATTGACATAATTGTTCTCCCTGATGGTGGATGGGGAGGTAGGTATATTTTGACGGATTCGTATAGAGGTAGGTCTGGTGACTTCGGGAAAAATCGCAAACCCCCCCTTTTTGCCCCCCTTCCCCCCCCCCTATTGAGGATCTCGGAAACTAAGAGACTTGGAACAATTTTTTTTGCGGAATCGGATAGAGGAGGCTCGGGGAAGTAAAAATTTTTTTTCAGTGTTGCCCCCTTTGCCCCCCCTCTCCCCCCATTTTGCGGATCTCGAAAGCCTTAAGACTTGGAACAATTTTTTTTTCAGATTCTTGTAAAGGGGAACTTGATTAGTCAGAATATTTTTTCAAAACTCACCCCCCCCCCCTCCCCAACCTCCCCTAAAATTGAAAGGGCTGTAACTTCACAACGGTTAGAGATATCGATTAGGTGTTTGGACTAATATTATAGTAGGTAAGCGTCGGAGGTCCTGAGTGGAGCGAACCTACGAGACCTGAGTGGAGCGGAGGGGGGAGGAGGCGAGCGAAGCGAGCCGCCGACCCCCGTAGCGTAACGAAGGTCGAGTGGGTGAGCGTAACTCAGGGCCGACGACTTGGTAAATTTTTTTTTTTTTTTTTTTTTCTTAATGGCTAAGGGCTCCTAAGGGGTTTTCATACTGATTTAGGGGTTCCCATAGCGGTTTAATAAATATTTTAAATCTCCTATGGATTCTCAAAATTGTATAAGGGTCTCTCTACCTGTCAGAAACATGGAAAAAGAAAACCGCGTGCTGCTTGCAGCACGCGCACCACGCAAACTAGTTATTATAATATATAAACTTAGACTACCACTGACTCACTCACTGACAGAATTGTTCTCCCTGTTGGTGGATGGGGAGGTATGTATATTTTGACGGATTCGTATAGAGGTACGTCTGGAAACTTCGGGAAAAATCGCAAACCCCCCCTTTTTGCCCCCCTTCCCCCCCCCCCTTTTGAGGATCTCGGAAACTAAGAGACTTGGAACAATTTTTTTTGCGAAATCGGATAGAGGAGGCTCGGGGAAGTAAAAATTTTTTTTCAGTGTTGCCCCCTTTGCCCCCCCTCACCCCCCCTTTTGCGGATCTCGAAAGCCTTAAGACTTGGAACAAAATTTTTTTCAGATTCTTATCAAGGGGCATCTAGATAGTCGAAATATTTTTTCAAAACTCACCCCCCACCTCCCCAACCTCCCCTAAAATTGAAAGGGCTGTAACTTCACAACGGTTAGAGATATCCATTAGGTGTTTGAACAAATATTATAGTGGGTAGGCGTCGGAGGTCCTGAGTGGAGCGAACCTACGAGACCTGAGTGGAGCGGAGGGGGGAGGAGGCGAGCGAAGCGAGCCGCCGACCCCCGTAGCGTAACGAAGGTCGAGTGGGTGAGCGTAACTCAGGGCCGACGACTTGGAAACTTGAGGGTAATATTTTTTTTTTAAATATTTTTTTTTCTTAAATTTTTTTTTTTTAAATTTTTTTTTTTTAAATTTTTTTTTTTCATAAATTTTTTTTTTCTTAATTTTTTTTTTCTTTAATTTTTTTTTTTTTTTTTTCTAAATTTTACAAGGGTCTCTTCCTGTCAAAAATAGGAAAAAAAATACCGCGAGCTGCTTGCAGCTCGCGC
Organism: Xanthorhoe designata; assembly: GCA_963582015.1. Classification (NCBI taxonomy): domain Eukaryota; kingdom Metazoa; phylum Arthropoda; class Insecta; order Lepidoptera; family Geometridae; genus Xanthorhoe; species Xanthorhoe designata. The sequence continues at coordinate 9,565,675 of OY757038.1, forward strand.
ACCACGCAAACATCAGACAGGTCGGAGGTCCTGAGTGGAGCGAACCTACGAGACCTGAGTGGAGCGGAGGGGGGAGGTGGCGAGCGAAGCGAGCCGCTGACCTCCGTAGCGTAACGAAGGTCGAGTGGGTGAAGCGTAACTCAGGGCCGACGACATGGGATTTTTTTTTCTTTTTTTTTTTTTCTTAATGCTTTAGGGCTCCTAAAGAGTTTTCATACTGATTTAGGGCTTCCCATAGCGGTTTATTAAATATTTTTAATCTCCAATATATTCTCAAAATTTTAAAAGGGTCTCTCTACCTGTCAGAAACATGGAAAAAGAAAACCGCGTGCTGCTTGCAGCACGCGCACCACGCAAACTAGTTATAATATATAAACTTAGACTACCACTGACTCATTCACTCACTGACTGACATAATTGTTCTCCCTGTTGGTGGATGGGGAGGTATGTATATTTTTACGGATTCGTATAGAGGTACGTCTGGTGACTTCGGGAAAAATCGCAAATCCCCCCTTTTTGCCCCCCTTCCCCCCCCCCTTTTGAGGATCTCGGAAACTAAGAGACTTGGAACAATTTTTTTTGCGGAATCGGATAGAGGAGGCTCGGGGAAGTAAAAATTTTTTTTCAGTGTTGCCCCCTTTGCCCCCCCTCTCCCCCCCTTTTTCGAATCTCGAAAACCTTAAGACTTGGAACAAATTTTTTTTCAGATTTGTATTAAGGGGAACTTAGTTAGACAAAATATTTTTTCAAAACCCCCCCCGCCCTCCCCAACCTCCCCTAAAATTGAAAGGGCTGTAACTTCACAACGGTTAGAGATATCTATTAGGTGTTTGGACTAATATTATAGTAGGTAGGCGTCGGAGGTCCTGAGTGGAGCGAACCTACGAGACCTGAGTGGAGCGGAGGGGGGAGGTGGCGAGCGAAGCGAGCCACCGACCCCCGTAGCGTAACGAAGGTCGAGTGGGTGAGCGTAACTCAGGGCCGACGACTTGGATGAATGTTTTAGGGCTCCTAAAGGGTTTTCTTACTGATTTAGGGCTTCCCATAGCGGTTTATTAAATATTTTTAATCTCCTATGGATTCTCAAAATTTTACAAGGGTAGCACCACCTGTCAATAACATGGATAAAGAAAACCGCGTGCTGCTTGCAGCACGCGCACCACGCAAACTAGTTATTTTTATATAGGTATATCCGAATTTGAAAAGAACTTTTTTTGTAGAGAGTTTACTCGCATTGTTGTACTTTAAAAAAATGTGAGAATCTGACCAGGATCTTCGGAGTGATGATACAAAATAATACAAATGCCTCGAGGCATTAATTTTGCGAATATCGTTCATTTATTTACGTAAAATGTAGGTTCGCGTTTGGGAATGATTTTAATACGGAAAAGTTATAAGAATACGCTTAAGTTCTTTTACACAATCATGCATAAATAAAAACATTAATTAAATTATGTAGGTAGGTACCTATTTGTAGCTGGCTAGTCTAACGAACGTTTAATCAGTAGGTCTTATAAAATAGTTCAAAGATGACTTACTATGATAAGGTTTATTACACAACATTGTTGTAATCACTTCAAGGTGTTTAATTTCAATTAAAATAGAACTCTAATTCTTTATTTTTACTATGATCGTAACAGTGCTGACTGGTCGCGAATGGAAATGTGTATGAAATAGCGTCTACTTTCACTGGAAGTGGTACGTCATTCAACAATTTGTTAGAGACCCGTATTTGAGCTTTATTTACAACTCTCTTAGTGCTAGAAAACTGTTTAGTAACCTACAGCGATATTTTGAAAATTATCCTACCTAATTTTAATTTTTAACAAATCTTCGAGTTTTTTAGTTATAATACCTAATAACTTTTACTTTTTTCATTTATTTTTTTATATAGGTACCTACTTATCGAAAATGAAATTTCTATTTTTGGTGAAATTGTTGTAAGTAGGTAGGTATTATCTATTGTAAATTTGAAAACAAAATTTGGATAAAAAAATAATATTACACAGTTGTATATTGCACAGCTACCTTAAAGTATCTACCTACATTACCTACTATTACGTAGGTAGAGACTAGAGAGACATGAGTACAATCGTAACTATTTAGTTTCTACACCACAAGGGCGGGACAGAGGGTGATAGTGACGTGTTGCCGACCACAGATTTTGTAAAGCAGTAATACAATAGATACCATAGAATATAAATTCAAAGCAATGATTTAGTTAGGCCACCAACAAAGCTTAGATAGTGCAATGATGCAAAGAAAGACCATTATTATAGGTAAGTAAGTAAATACTTATAATTTTGATAAACCCTTAAAAATCTAAGGAAATCCGTGCTAGGTACTTTGATCGTTTACTAAATAGCCTTTATTTTCATAAACACATCTTGTGCTTATGCAATTTGTAAGTATATATTTTTTTATTGTTATTTTGGTATTTTCCTCTTTGCCTATGTGTTACCTACATTACAACGGTTTTCATTGTGAACAAAATAACTTGACAGGATTTGATCAACTTTGGTTACCTAATCGGCTCCGAAGCGTAAGATTTTTTCCCGCCTCGCTGCAATTTTTTATAATTATCATGTACTTAATATCACACGGTACAGTTAGTAATACCAAAGACGATTAATATCTAGAAGACAGACAAAGGCCATACACAAAATCGTAACCCTAAAAAATAGCCTGAAAACTCTAAAACATCAATTTTATCCAAGAAATTTCAATTACTTTCTAGTTAAAAATGTTTAAATATTGAATATTGTTGCTACCTACTACTAAGTATTGAAATTTCTTGGATAAAATTGATGTTTTAAAGTTTTCAGGCTATCTGGTACTGCGGGATCGGGTTACGATTTTGTGTATGGCCTTTGTCTGTCTTCTAGATATTAATCGTCTTTGGTAATACTTATAGCAAATCAAAAACGTGGGTGGAAGTCACACATCATGGTGATGGTATATTATATGGTACATCCAAGTGCTAACCTACTGTAAGTCTAGCTACTGTGTCACAGACTATTGTTTATTCCGCGGCAGGGTCACGACAGATAGCGGGTGTCAAGAATGGACGTCCGCCTTGTAGAGATAGCTGATGCTCATGGACTATCTAATTGCAATTATTATTTGTTAGAATTATTGCAAACTGGATCTATTCCAAAGGTCGGTCGTGGGATGGATCGATTTAAGTACCTACTTCTTTAAACTGTGATTGAATTTTTTCAATGATCTTAGAAAATTATCATGATCTTAGATTTGATAATTATCTCTTCAATGAGCGCGTAAGCTTAGAGTTAAAAATGTATTTTGCTCTGCTGTGTAACATTTCCACAATAAATATTGACAACTAACATGGAACTTATCACCTATGATGAGCTTTAAAACTGTTGATTGCTAATCATTTATTAGATTTATGACTCATTAATAAATGATTTAAAAAATAATGAAAATTCCGGCCGTCAAGCCGCTCAATTCAATTCTCAGCGTTTTCACCACACGCAGCGTAAATAAAAACAATAATAAACTTTTTGGACACTTAGGCCGGTATTCAGAGACCTTACTCAAGCGTCGATCTGTGCTTGAGCGTCGATTTAAGTATCGTTTCTTATTCAAGAACGTTACTTGAGAGTAGTTTTGCTGATCAGAGTTCAGCTGAGTCGAGTTCAGCTGAGTCGAGTTCACCTGAGTAATTCCTTATTCAAAAACCTCAATCAAATGAAATCGATGCTTGAGTTTGACATTTTTCAAAGGAATCTGAGTAAATGCTTGAGAGTGGTCTGGACCACGCTTGAGCATTTACTCAGATAGCATTTTTGTTTTGTTTTCAGTAAAAATGGATAATATATTCGATTCGTTGTATTTTCGAGGTCATCTAAGCATGCTAGAATAACGGACACACAAGACAAGACTTCAAAATATGCATGGGGACCTTGTTTCTGTTTCATACAGACAAATGTTATAAGAACTTGTGAATTTATAGTTAGTATTAGCACAGATAAAAGAATACTATTAGTTTAGTCTTGGTAGGTAGGTACTCATAAGGATTACTTACCTACTTTATTTATGTCGAAAATTCTACCTACGTACATAACCTAAACACATTTGGTTTGGCTGGGGTAAAATAAAAAATATATTGACAAAACTACCATAATGTTTTTATTTAATATTTTACACACACTTATTTAAAACGTATTAAATAAAGTTTATAGGAGTCACGGGAAACAGCTAATCGTTAGATCATGTCCAGGCTAAGCTTGTTGAGAGAGATCCTTCGTGTCTCGTCATCTTCAACGAGTGCTGGTGCTATCTTCCACAACGTTTGTGTCTACAAACACTACATAATGCATCAGACCAGGGCAAGAAGCACTACCGCCGATAACCAAGCAGTATTACCTGTCTTTGGTCAAAGCGTAAAAATAAATTCATTGATTTCACATTTTCATCCCGCGATTTGGCGATTGTTGAAATTTGATTGACTTGCTTGACGACTGACGTATGAATGAATGAATTTGTCAGTTTTCTAAAGTCGTTCCGTTACACGTTATTTTTACTTCACTTTCGAGAGTCGCCATTAATTTTTCATCCAGGCATTTTGAATTTCTGCGTATAACGAAATGGAAGTACAAAATAAATTAAAAATGTAAATGAGAACAGACTGAATTCATAAACAAAAAGGAATCGACACTTGAGACTCGATTTAGCTGAGCATTTACTCAAGCAACGTTCTTGAATACAAACGATACTTAAGCAACGAATCAATGCTTAAGCAGAGTTCCGCTGAACCGAGTTCAAATCGACGCTTGAGTCAGGTCTCTGAATACCGGCCTTAGAAAATCCTTAGGTGATACTTTATACTAAGTATGAATATTATTTTACCTTTATTTACACACAAAATTCTCACAAATAAAAACACTCACAAAACATAAAATCCGTTCGGTTTTCAGAGGTATGTAAACCACTCATGTCTAGCCGCAACATACAAAGGCAACACCACGCGAGTCCAGCGTTCGCCAGAGAGTGGCATGGAGCGAGCACGGAGTCGCTTATCACTGACCAAGGTTCACTCTGCCATACCTACGAATCTTGCACGTTGTTCTCTTGTTTTTGTTCTGTATACCGTTTAATTACAGGAAAACAGGAAGAACCTAGTAAAGATAAATCAGGAATGCAGGAAGAACCTTAATTAACCAGTAAAGAGAAATAAAGGAATCGGGTTTATCGTATTTTTTTGTTAGTGGGATAAAAGCATTCGATAAAGATTAGGGGGTTGTTGGTAACTGGACCCGTACCATGACCTTATCAAACTCAATCGCTTTCAGATGTCATGTGCTAAATTGAATCCTAAAACTGAAGTCATAAGAAGAACAATTCAGTTTAGGTCCTAAACTGGATCGCGCTAAGAGCTCGTGGTATGCCCCCTGATTCTAAATATTTGTTGCACAGTTGTACAATTTGTACCTATTTGTATTTGCATAGTGTAGGTACCTATACCTATTTTAGAACGAGCAGACACTACGGGTTCTTGTGTAGCGCGGTATACAGTTGATAAAAAAGGTAAATGAAAACGTTTTAGCTCACAGTTTCCTATTCGCGGTTAAGTTTTCGACAGAAATATTGAAAACAGGAAACTAGTTGAATTTATTATTATCTAGCTAGGCCAAACAAGTTAATGTAAGTGTTATTTTGTTTAGTGTGTAAACCAGAAACATAACTCGTGTATTTGATTAATGTACAAACTTTACAAAGTCAAGTGTATTTCAGTCGTGACGAGCTTAAGCGGTAGGTTGCAAAAACAGACTTCCTTCGACTACAACTTTTGCAATAACTAGAGCCATTTCATTATTTTCATGACACAGACACAAAATTATCTGTTACCTTACCGATAAATATGAATAGTGTGGTTTGAGTTCAGTTACCTACTCTAACTAACAGATTCCAGTAATGCTGGCACTGAATAAGTCATCTTAAATGTAAACTAAATGCAATGCAATCTACGTGTTTTACATTGGGCAACTATTTACTTTTATAGTGCATAATAATGACTGACTCATCGCTCATAATGAGCATATCAATGTTTACAATTTCATAATTAATGTTATGTGATACTGATAATTGATAAATAAAACAAGCCAAATCAAAATTAAAATTATTTATTGAAACAACTTCAATTTGTTAAATTAAATATATTCCACTAAAGCTAACCGGTTTTACTTATAACTAACATAGGAAAGCGCAATATAATGGATAAAGGCTGACGTCCACCAAAGCGGAGCGGAAACGTGTCGAATCAATGCCATGTCATAAAAGTTGTCATAATCACGCGATTGACTCGTATAAAACATCTTCGCTTTGCTCTGGAAACTATGCCTTAGATAAAGAAGTAGCCATAAGTACACAACAATTCAAATGATTGAATAATATTTTATCAATAGTTCTAGGTACCAATATAGACACGAAACTTTAGGCTCAGGAGTTGATAACAAACGTTTATAGTCCTTACTAGATCTACTTTATATTAAGTACAACGACTGACAAAATGCTTTAAAATGACATCTGGATTATCTGAAAATGCCTTAAAGCGATCTTTGTACCTATTTGATACCTAATTCAACACACCAGTTACTAAATAACATTTACGTACATAGCAAATAATGAAAAACAATTGTAAAGTTAAAATTTCGATTATGTAGTAAATTTGAAATACAAGGTAAATGTCGTAATCAATACGTTATAATAGGTGATAATGATTAACAATAGGGAAGAGACAAGGTTAAATTAATAGTCTTACAGCCACTCTTATCACATACCTATTACAGCTTTATCTACTAGTTTGTCTACAATAGAAAATCTAAGATATTTATCGCCTGTATACAAGTTTGTAAATTAAATCTACAAAATCGGTTACTATCAGGTTATATTGAGGTCAAAATATAAAATAAAATGCATCAAGCAATTTGAAAACTAATTTCATGTCAAATGAAGGTGTAGAAGAGTAACAATTATCCATCGCAAGTATCATCGAATCAAATTACATCGAATTAATTTGGCATCGATTAACTAAACGTAGCTTAATTAACAGATTAGCCTCGAGGCCGTCGATTGGAAGGTTGTAAATGCGAACAAGCGTTGCTCTAGCGACTCTTATAACGCACTATCCACCATAGCGGAACCACTAAGCAAATAAATAAACCATTCATCACTTCGTCCAAAACGATTTATAGATACACTTTTGTCATCCGCTCCACTTTAGTGGATAGTGGGTCCGATTGTGACAATCCCAATGGGATGGCACAATTGCTCAAACACACTGCACTCGATTGGGGATTCACACAGCTAAAAGCACGTCCGCATTTTTAGTCACCAACTTGATAACTTGCTGCAAAATAATATTTTTTGTAAGAATTCGATTTTAGAGAAATAAATACTTAAAATCATTGCATAGACGGTGGCTAAAAATACGTCAGAAATCATTTAGGCAAGTACAAATTCACGTACAATTCACTCATTCGAAATTATCACAAAACTGTCAAATAGCACTCGCCTTCACGTGCTTAGTGGAGATAAATTTTTGCTCGATAGATCTCCGCGGTATTCCGCTAACTTTCTTAGGCGAGCTAGCGTTGCAGTTGATGGATGATGGTAGGGATTTGTAACCTCCGTCAGAACTGTAATCTGTGTCCGTGGATTGGCCGTTCAAGCTAGGACTGTGTCTGTTTCCATTCACGCTTTCTTTACTACTGATCCTACCATTATAGAGATCCCCGTACGATGTGTGCTGTGTGTGTTTGATCATCGGCGTCTCTTCTATCACTATGTTCTTTACGCGTTCCGATAAATAGTTTTGGTTATGATGGAAGTTCTCAATCGAACGTGATCGCGTCGAATACACCATTTTCCTATCCGTTTTCTCTCCTACTGATGAATCCCGCTTAACATATCTCCTGTTTTCTGTTGTCGTCGCTAGAGCTTGTAGGTACTTGGTTCCGACGCGGCTGTTTGTTCTGAGGTGTACGGGGTCCCGTTTGTCTGTCTGTATGTCGTCTCCGTTTAGTCCATTCACTTTCCTTGCACCGCACTGACATGTTTTGATCACATTCCCGTTGGTAACAGGTCTCTTAGTCTTTTGTGCTTCACTGTATAACGGCAGCTTCCTCGCGCTCGTTTGCTCATTCCAACTGTAACATAATAATAATTTTAAGTTTTGTAATCTAAAGACAGAAACGAGACTCAAGCATAGTTTAGTTTATTATTAAAACATTATGTGCTTGTGTCTCGGATCTATTGTGATAGAAATCTTAGTATCATAAAGCTGTAAGTGATCTGTACAGTGTGAGTTATGCAATATCTACACCCTCACCTTTACGTTCTGATGAGGCAGCGTGTAACACAGATAAGAGTTTCATAATCAAAGTACATTAGATATCAGTTAAAAATAAATGAGTAGTAAAGACACGCGACTACCTACAACAACCACCAACTACAGACGTCAAACAAGCCAATCTTAGTCGTGATGACAGTGCTGTTAAGAAAAATCATGCCCTGGGCTCAACTAGCATCAATTTGGCAGTTTGAAATCTACAGGCACGTTAGTTCACGCGAAGAACTGAGAACCTCATGCAAGATTCGGAATCACTTGAAGATCTTGTAACAGTAATCGTCGAGGTCCCTATCTGTGACGAGAAAGGCGTCTCCCGGCGTCTGGTACAAGAGATGCAGTAAGCACAACACATTGACGGAACACAAGAGGCAAACAGCGAACAAGCAGTCCAGCCACGCTACCTGATCCGACGGACGAACCCGAGAGCCCAAGTGGAAACTGCCGCGTCCCAAATCCAATGTAACGACATTATCGAAAGATCCAATTTTAAAGCAGCATGTGAGGAATTAAGAACAAAATGAAAATTTTGAAATGTAGTTAATGATAAATGCTATGAATCAGGTCACTAAGTATTTACAACTAACGATTCAAACTAAATGAAAATGCCGGTGAAGTATGGAGATATAGATAGAGTGATTCTACACATAGATGTTGGTGCAAATGTCATCTTTTCGTTCATGTATTGTCTAAGGACTACGATCCATTCGGAGCTGATGAAGTTGCTTACTAAAGACTGCGTTGTTTCGATAGTGTTACTTATGACAGAATTGCAATGCTCTTTGCATTTTGAGAAATAATGTGGGGAGTATAATGGTGTGATGTACGTAACAGTTATTGATGAATGTAGTGATCTTAGTAATGCTGTGAAAGATGCGCTGATAAACCTAAAACAATAAATAAATAATAATACACATAATATAAAAATAAATACGGTGTGAAATAGTGAAGTTAAAAAACATGAAGAGAATATTGCTTCTGTTACAAAACAGTGTGGTTTGGTGTAATTAAGCCATTATAGTGTTGTAAGGAATAGAAATTGCTGCGGATGTTACCTCACTAATCCTGAATTGTCAGAACTCGTTAGCGACGTGGTCATAGGCGGCCGCAACTGAAAGCATAAATTATGGATTTTAAATCAAAAGCCTTAGTCCTTTAATGGTGAATACAGGCAGTACCTAACAAATGTTCCAGAAATTTTTCTATGGAATAAGTTACTATGGTCTACCTACTTCATCCTCACCTTTTGTAAAGCTTTGTAAAGCAAAAAACATTTGCCTCACAGCGGGGATAAAACCCGCAACCTCTGCGTCTTAGGCAGGCTTTTTTCAACTTCGCCAGAGTTCGTAAAAAAATACACACTACACACTTATAACACCACTTTATTTCATCGGGGGTAAAATGTATTGGTAGTCCGTACCCTATCCGTCTGCGTGGCGACGTTGCATGTGTCATCGTTGCGCGGCTCGTGGCTCTCGGCCATGCGCAACATCTGTTGCTGCAACACGCGCACCAGCCGGTCGCGCTCCTCCAACTGACCCTGCAATGTACAACAAACTTGATGAAGCCAGGATTGTCTGGGACTTGACTTGCCCAGTCTAGTTGTTCTTCGAAGATGGACCAAACAAAGTTCGGTGTAATAGATTGTTGATTTAACAATGTAGTTCAGCAAATGCAAATATATAGAAGGAAAGTAATTTATATAAGGAAGTGGTCGCAAGTTCTCAATAATTGAGAAAATTTCAAAAAATCGATAGAACGAAAGTTATTTTGAGGTTATGTTTTGACTGTTTGTTTACTTACATAATTTGCATTGCTGGATGGCTGAGTTTATGTAGGTAACCAGTGGGATAACTTGTGGGACTACTCTAAACATTATATGGACAAATGCAAGACCTAAAAGGCGTTTGCTGCGTAGTCTATAAAACGCACACATAAACGTTAAAAATGTCGGTTAAAAATGGCTGCATGTGTCAGTTACCTGCAGATAGATGATCTGGCGGCGCATCTCGGCGCAGGCGTCGGGATGGAGCGGCGAGACGGGGGGGCGGCGCCCGTTGCGCGCGGGGCTCTCCGCGCACGCCGCCAACAACGGGTCGAGAGTTTCGCTCTGGAATTATCATACATCAAGATCATTACCATTACTTACCATAAGTACTTATGTTTACCCTTCGAATGTTAGTTTATATTATCAATCCTTCTACCCCTAGAATGTTAATTATATTATTATCAATCTTTATTTCGCAAAATGTGGGCGTGTACAAAATAATATTTGGTCGACCTCCTTAGACATCTAAAAAAGGATCTAAAAAGCCTTAACATAGAGAGAGCTGAAATAAATATAAAATAATGATGACACATATTTATTTTTCCAATTTTTATTTCAACCCGTAAAAAACCCTTAAACTTAATTTGTTGTAACTTATATATAAAAAAACACTAAGCTCATCATAATTCCCGATTTGGTGCCTTAATTTCCAATTGATTTCTCATTTTTCTGTAATGATTAAATTCAACCTGGCGTGAACTTGACTTAAGTAAGCTACCTAATACGCTTTTTTGTCTTTGACATTTAGTTAGAGCTTCATTTCCGAAAAATCCGAATTACCCGATGCATAAAGTCCATTCATGCCAGCCAATAATCGTGTACCAACGTGCTTACATAATTAAAGCTGGTTTATTTATAAGAAGACACATTCATTACATTTGTATTAGAATTCTGATTTGAATACAAAATTGGGTGAATCAGAAACCCGTTTAACACCGAACCTCTGCACCATTTGCTAAACAAACCGTTACCAACTATAAATATCGACTTTTGCACAAGTAGAAACTATCTTGATAATCTAAGAACTGGTTTGCAGTAAGCACTACTGGTAACCTTAGACCAGGTATCCGCGCAGATCTTTAGACAATAATGATGGCATTTTTTATTTTTATAAGGTTTAACTTTAGAGATCAAGATTTTTAAATGCATCTCAAAAAAATTTAAAGAATAGCCAAGGTTGCGGTTAAAAAAATCCCGTTTAAGTGCAATTTTAGTTACATTTAAAAGATGTCTAGGATAGTCAGGCACGTTTAATAAATATTTGGTACATGTCCACTTTTTCTAATTAGTTTTAGTTATATAAAATTTAAAGTCCATTGCTACAAATTCATAAATAATAGAATGATAGTCACACTACCTACACCCAACACCAGCTATTTACAACCGATTATTATCGATATTACGATTTTATCGGATTATATCGATATAACGATTGTTATTTGAATCTTTTTACCGGGTCGGCTATAGTTTTGGCTGAATATTAATTTTAGATTATACCACGGGACCCTATTACTATAACTCCGCTGTCCGTCTGTTTGTTTGTACAAACTTTGTTACCAAGCTGTATCTCATGAACCGTGCGTGATAGCTATAGACAGTTGCATTTTTCACAGATGATGTATTTCTGTTGCCGCTATAACAACAAATAAGTACTTACTAAAAATAGAATGAAATATTTAAGGGGGGCTTCCGTACAACAATCGTGTTTTTTGCCGTTTTTTGCTCAATATTAATAACGGCAACAGGTAGACAGAAATATTCACAAAACGGTGCGGACATTTCGTGCGCGAGTCCGGCTCGCACTTGGCAGATTTCTTATCATTATCAGATTATGATAATTAGCCAACTAAACGAATGAAACATGTGTCTTAAACCTCAAGTACGAGATGCGACATTTAGATTAGGTACTTACAATCAAAGACACAATGTAGGTAATTTGAATGCAAGTTATCTCCCTGGGAATTATTTGGCCTTCTCACGTGCTTGGCCAAGTATTGTGTTAGACATACCTACCTACCTATTTATTTTATGCAATAGACAAATAAGTAGTTTGTTTTTATTTTGTATTCTCATAGCACGCGACGTTAGTTTATGGTTGATTTGAACCTAATTATTACTCGGTTTCACATAAATACAATTTTTAATATCATTACTATAACATTTGGCTTGCATTTGTCATATCAAAACATTGTAAGTAATTAACTAATAAGAACAAATTACAAACTGCATGGGATTTTCATAGTCCCATAACTAAAAACTATAAGTAAGTAGGTACCTACCTATCGGGTCCTAAAGAAAGAAAGGTAAAAATTCATAAATTGGACCTTTCACAATTTCAACGAGCTCGTTGACTTCAATATCGTTTTACTTTGTGCTAAGTGTCTACGTCTATTAGAAATGTATAAGACAACGTAATGTTATTCAAACGAACTTTTTAAACGACTACAAAAAATACAATTAGGTACCTAACTATTAGAATTAGGACCACAAAATTTATGAATAACGCGTAAAAATAGTTCACTATTGCAGTTCTGCAATGAGCTCATGTAAACCAGTAACCAAGTTTCTATTTATGTAAATGTGTGCTAATTGCACTTACGAGTAGTACCTACGATCAGATGGATGCTTATGTGTACTTGCCGGTTACGGTCAAACTAGCCAAGTATTTGTCGACTCGTGGGTGAATCAGCTTTTTTCAAACCATTGACAATTCAACTGAGCTTTCGAGCAGCTTTTCTCTATTCATTAGGTACTATGAATAAACTTAGCTCTTTTTAGATTCCATACCCTAGCGTGAAACTTATCTCAAGCGGTGATTCATCAATCAATTTCCATAGAAAAGTGTCTGGCTGGTGGTTGCCTTTGAAGGCGGTGTCTTAAGGCTCCTATTCAGTCAGCACTCTGACTTGAGTCCTCGCTCAAGCATCGATTTTTGACAGTTAGGGAAACAGAGTTAGTCGCTGTCATGTCGTATCAAGAAGTAAAAGAGATCGCATTGGAAAGAAGCATATGGAGGAAATTGCATCATTGCACCGACAAGAGCTGAGCTCTTAAGTTTTATATATAGGGAAACAGAGATGAATCAACACTTGAGACGTGATTCACGCTTGAGTATGGTCTCTGAATTAGCCTAACTATAATTGGCAAGGGCGTAGATTGATCTGTTATGGATGGAAAAAAAGCTAAATGATATTTTAATAAAATTCTCTAAATACTAGGAACTAAGTTACCTACTATCAAAACATTTTTCGGAAGTAAAATTTAGTTTTTGTTATTTATTTTTCTGCCATAGAAACGAAAACCTTAAATCGGTCTTCTTCAATTTAAATGCGAATTGAATTTTACTTATAACTTACTTATATTGTAACTTACTTATATTGTAAAAATAAGTTAACTTATAAAATCAAAGTTAAGTTGAATTGTGGATATGGATAATAAAGTTATAGGTAATACCTACTTTTTTGACATTTCAAAAGTTTTCCTCTTCTAACTTGTAAATTTTTTAATTATAACTGATGTACCTAGCTAGATCCTAGATAGTACTTACATAGTATTTTAATGAAGGAGCATAAATACAATGAACGCCTAGCTAGACCATACAATTAAATGTATAATGACTCTTATCCATAATAAACATCTTTTTTCTTTCTATTTGTTACTTAGGAAAAACAAAGTTTCTGAAGTTGTTCCACACGGTAAAGTCATAATAATCATTACACCAGTACCCACATGCAAATTAGTGTTATGCTCCTAAGTGGTTATGTTTCTGCCTTACGTAGGTAGATAATAACGTACTTGTTGAAATTATAATAACTTAATGATTACTGATTAGAGTGCGCAAATGTGCAAATAAGCGTTAAACAGGCGAATGCTCGTTCACGTAGGAAGCAGATGATCGTCGCTAAAAACACGGAAGAAACATCGAAAGGAAAAACATTAAATGACAGTAACATTTATGATCTGTGAAACTGTTTGAGTTAAAGATTACGACCTGCTTCAACGTTAACGATTGGTTACGCATCAGTGCCAATTAGCATACAAGCATATACCTAAACATTAGATGCGCAGGCGCAACTTACACTCAACGATTGACGCTCCTCCCCGGGCTGCGTGCGGCAAACAAGGCGATGCAACAAAACATACACATTACACACGCGAACGAAACTTGTGCTAGCGGACAGATAAATCATTTTGCTGACCCAGACAGATTCTAAGATTCATATTATTTCGAATATATTAAGTTGGTTGATTCAAGATATTGAATAAAAATGTTCGCGAAGCAATTCTCTTGTCTAATAATAATTCATATTAGGAATTGTCATCAGCTATGGATCATTTCAAGAATGCGAATCTGATTCATAAAATACATTGCATAGCATTTATTTTAGTCAGTCTATTCTTTAAAAAACCTTTTTTTATATTTTAAAATTTTGTATTTTTTTCTTTTAATGCTGATATCGGTCGGCAATTCAAATTATCTTGCGCTACAAGCAACAATGCAAACTATGGTTACTTACTGTGTATTATAAAAACAAATGAATATACAAAAAAATTAGTGAGTTCTAAACTATTCATAAACTATAAACAATGAATAACAAAGAAAACTACGCTATTAAATACCATGTGAAGTAAAATTAAATGCTTGATAAGTGAATGCTTTTATTAAAACTAAACTATTAATAAATACAAAAAATTCATGAATGTAAAGTAAAAGTTTTATGAAAATTATTTCAATGTGACAGAAATAACATTTGCACAATCTCTCGAGCATGATATCTTGGTCTCAAATGATAAGATCACATCAGTTATTTTCTACGTTGACTAACTACCTACACTATGGGAAAATAATGAAACTAAATACTGTTTAATTATTGTAAATGATTGTAGTCAGGCACATGCTATTAACAAAGGGGAAATTGCAAAAGAAAACTGTATCACGGTCCAATTTCATTAATTATGTCTATTTAAACCCGAGTCGATCGAGTTAATTCATGCTATTTCGTTATGCATAACAAACAAACGTTATTGATGCGGTATTTATGGTAAAGAAAATGCTCATTATTTACAACTAGATGTCGGGAAAAAAAAATTGTTTTATGAAGGTACTAAACATGCGTCGTACGTAACGTATGTAATGAAAGTGCGTAAAAAACATTCAATCACGATGCCTCCGCACAGATCTTGAGCGCTATAGCCCAAGACAGGTATTACAAATTAATCTAGTTAATAAAGCATTCGTAAAAATTTTGAATTAAAATCTTATTTACCTATCTAAGTTGATGATTCATCCATTATCGATAAAGTACACATTCTTTTTGTAGAAAATCACGTTTGGCTGAACTAATAAAAAGATTTCTCAAAATATTATTGCAAACAAGCAAAAAGTTCATTGGAGGTCAAGTTGCCAATAACTTTTGCCAAGCTCTCGAAGAGCTTTTGGCAACATCATCATCATAATAAATGAAGAACTTACATTGCCTTTCCATGATAATATAAACTGTTGAACTCTGTTTTTGTGCAATAACTGAAAGTACAGTTTGCTGACCTGTTTTATGACGCTACTGACCTCCTGTAATACTCGTTTGAGCTGAAGCAGCAGAGTCTTGATGTCGACGACATCCTGCAGCAGCGTCGCAGTGGGCGCGGGAGACGCGGTTCCATTGCTTTCCACGTCTGAAGGCGTCTGGGTCCTCGATCGTTGTAGCAGTCGTGCTGTGCGGACAGGTAGACTGGCCCTGTAGGATAGATAGATAGATCATTTTATTGTAAACTGTTGAAATTTTTACAAAGGTGGTAGGTTTGTGTTTAAATATAAGTGCAAACAGTTTGCCCTTTTCGGACGTAGGACGTAGAACAAGACATGAGACCGATATACCGGCAATGTTTGTGAAGTGCTCGTGGCGAACCTTGTCTAGACGTTCTTGATAGGTCGTTCAAGTTATGCGACGTTCTGAGCGGTCAGAATTTGAATGTGTGGCAAGTGGCAGTAACAGGTAAGCGCTTTCGTGCTTCGCAGACTTTATTTTGTCGGTCTCGGATTTCAAATTCGTAAAGCCATGACGAAGGGTTTTAGGCAGCCAAAAAAACCCAGAGTTAGTTACAAGCTCATAAAGTACCTATATACCTAGTAGTCTCTCTTATTCGAATTACTTTTACTCTTAATGTTTGAGACAGGGGTGTGAGGGAAAATCTGTAAGTAAATGGAGAGTCTTCAGTGAAGAAGCGGTAGGTGTGAGTTCAAGGCAGAGTGGTGGCTAGTAAAGCGCATGGTCGATCTACGGAGGTGTCATCATGAAATCTTTTATTTGGTCCACCATGGCTACCACATACTCGTACCTACAACGTTGAATCGAGGCGTATAGTTTAGGCTAAACTTTAGCCCATCATGACTACCCAGTCAAGTTGAATGAATAGAGACATTAGAAGATATTGTTTACTGCTGTAGCTCTAATTTTCAAGCAAAAATAATAAGACAAACTTGAACTTATTTATTTGTAAAAGAAAAATGAAGCGCCCTCTTTTGGTGATCATGACGACTTTGTTTCTCATCGATTTTATTGATTGAAATGATAAAGTTTTCCCAATAATGAACCTCGATTGTAAAACCTTATCTGCAATGTTTGTTTGACCCAGTTTAAGATCGAGAACACCTGAATCATCGATATAACTTGAAACGTGATAAATGGACCGTCTAAAACTCTAAATATTTGATGTTCTCGTACTGCACATTTGTGTTGTCCTTAAAAATGGATCGAAAATTATTTTATTTCGATGTAGGTAGGTAGGGGGAGGTGGGGTGCATTGATACAAGGGGCACATTGATTCACTAGCCTTATCTAATAATTGAGTGAATGGATTTGAGTGCCACCATTTCAAATACGTTTGAAAATACTTCCGAACGCATCCATTGTAACCGCACCGACCGTCTGTAAGCGGGCGGCTTTGGGCATATCGAGACGTGTTTTGAGCACTCATAGGTAAATTCTGGCGTAATATGTGAAAGTGTTTCGACACTCTTCGATAACAGATAACGAGGATCTTTATATACCAAAGGGAAGTTAAACTATCAATTATTATGATTTATACTAATTTTACTTAAAATCAAACTTAGTTTTAATATGATAATTTGAATCTAGAAAAATGTCATTTGGGGCACTTTGATGCAGCAAAGTGCGGGGCACATTGATGCGTATCATTGTGCCCCGTCTCTATACTAAGGTATAAGTAAATATAAATGTTGAGGGTTTCCTCTTATTAAATTAAAAAAAAAGAGATCAGTGCTCCACTATGCGGCCAAAGTCATTTCTAAATACAACTTGACTGACTATGAGTTGTTATACTTGAGAACAAAGAAAAAAAAAGTACCAGGTTTTTAAATTTTTGTCTTTCCAGATTGTTTGAGACTGTCTGTGATTAAGATTTGTTATAAAAACTACATAAAGTAACTTATATAATGCTGATTATCATCTCATCACAGTAAACAAGTTGAATCAATGTAAAAGTGCTTTAATTTGACCATTTTCATAGATTTTTCACCCTGTATGAAAGTGCCCCATGTGGTGTATCAAAGTACCCCGCTAGTGGGGCAGATTGATACAAAAGCCATTTTTTACTAAAATTCAAATAATTATTTTCTTTGATAACTTAAATAATTTTAAACTATGACATTATAATCTTAAAATATATAGCTAAACGTATAATGCAAAATTAATTCAAATAATATGTTTATACACATTTTATGGAACTTTAAACTTTTGTGTATCAATGTGCCCCACTTTCCCCTATAGGTAAACATGATGTGAATGATAGTTATACCTATGCATTTGATGGATGTTAATAATGTTTGTCAATATGTATACCTACTTACATCTAAACGACACCCCGTCACCCGATGTTATGCATGTAGTTTTTAATTAGTTAGGTACAATTTTCAAAGACCAGTTCATCTACAATCTACATGAATCTACGACATGATGTTTTTATGGCTTGCAAGCTGCAATTTGATTTGATTTGATTTGAAGTTTTCTAACTAAACAGAAGTAAGCAGCTAGAGTATTTTAGTATTATAAATATACAAAATCACAGACTGACAAAACTAGGTCGCAGCAGAATTTCTTGAAAATAAAACGCCTCAAAAGTTCAAAGATGTAGGTAGCTCACCAAGCCTACGAGTCCTAGCTTGCAGGTAAACAAAGAATACCTACGTAATACAAAGACGTTTCGAAACAAAATGATCTTTAAGTACCTACATTCAATCCAGGGTAAACAAATCGTAACTCCTGTGGTTGATAAAAACGTCACGGCAGGCCGTGACGTTTTTATCAACCACAGCCCAAATTGAATCAGCAGGCCTGCTGATTCAATTTGGGCTGTCTCGGGGCGTGGAAATGACTCATCGCCCGTAAATTAATTAGCTGAAATAGGGCAAAGGTGGTTTACGAGAAACTAGGTTTATTAACGCCGGCATATAGAAACACCTTAGAGACCTACCCAGTTTGAACAAGGGACATGGGTTTTTCAATATGTAATGAAAATTTGTCACCTGTTCCTACGTCGGCGTCGGCGAGAATAAGGCATTTTGATGTCTATAAAATGTTCATGTTCGTTTTATTCGAATATCAGAAATACCTACAATATTCAAATTCAATGCTACTGGCATTAAAAGAGAATGGTTCGAATACATCCTTGATTTTATTACGAACTCACCGCAAGATAGAATGATATCAAATAGCATTTTGGTATAACAATATCACTTTTCATTGAAGGTCGCATCGTTGCACAATACTTTTTAATGATTCTATAATGTTTTCGAAGGGATCACCATAAACATTAAACGTATAATTGCATTATACGAGACGCTATACCTACATAGGGCCTGAAATTGAAAATCTAATATATTTAAGAAATAATCAGCCGAGATCCACGAGCCTTAAAATAGAAAATTGAACAGGCATACTCGTACCACCACTTAAGGCAATACGGCTCTAGGTTGATAACAATTCAGGTTACATCTTGAACAATTTAGGTACATCTTTTATCCATCAAAGATATTATAATTATAGCGTGAGAAGCAATCCTATGCCTACACTTGACGAAATGTTGTACCTAGTGCGGGACATAGATAAGACATCAAACGTATGATAATTGGCTGCATATTGCAATTAATATGCATTAAGTATCACTCTTGAAAGTAAACAAATATATAAAGATTATAGATTGTCATGCAAATAACTTTTGATGGGTTTTACTTTTGTAAAACAATTAAAAAGTCGTCGCGACGTCAAATGTTTCGCAAAATACTTGGAATATGATAACGTGTAACATTGGAAATCTATAATATCCGGTTACGAAATCATCAGCCAATAGAGCGTGTAAGAAAGGCACAAACAATACAAATGCGATCGAATGCAAAGTTAAAACGAAGGTTTCAAGTAGACCAGGTAGATAGTTCAAACATTTTGTTCTCGTTTTAAATATTGTTTTGGGTTTTCCTGTACCTATACGGCCAGCAATTATCTATGTGCGGAAACGCATGTAGGTAGCCTTGATCTGTGTATTTTTGGCTCGGTTACTTGCTTGCTTGATTTATGTAAGACCGACTGCAAGTCAGCCTAGACAAGACTTTGGCCTTGTGTTGCTGGCGGACGTTGTTTCGCCCTTCTTTGAAAACAAAAACAAAGAAATATCACGTGGAATAAACAAAGCAATTTATGGAAAATCTTTAGAAAAAGTGCAAGTAGGTAGTTCGATACCTTAGCGATAAAATGCGATTATAACCAAACAGATAAGTTATCGGCTACGTAGAAATAGATTTTATGTATTATTTTAAAATATTGAGCTAAATGATAGTATAACATTACGCAGTTACTATTTTTAAAACATTTTAGAAAGTGAACACTGAAACGTTTCGCGTTCTGTCACGCGACAGTGTGAGATGTTATTGTTTGTGATGGAACCTGTATTGCTTGGCCCTCTGGCTGCGGAGGCTGGGCGCGGGGCTGGCGGCGCGCGCTGGCTCGGCGACGTGCAGGTCGGTCTTCTGGCGCCGCGCGCCCAGCAGCGCGAGCGGGGCCGGCGCGCCTCCTGGCGAGCTGGCAGAGCGCATGTCGACACAGACACTAGCACGGCGCGCACGCACGCGTCCAACTGAATTTCGCGCGCGGCTACCGCTATCGGCGCCTCCACCGACGCTGACGCTCGCACCGCACCAGCTCGCCCGGAAAAATCAGATCTCGCGCCGTTGACCCTATCCATTCAAGCCGAACGAATCGCCACGCCGTTTCTCTCTTCACTCTACTTAGAACTAGGCTTGCTCGTGGAGCGTGGTGGCTCTATCGAGTGCATGATCGACGCGTAGTCCGCGCTGCGAGAGTACGCGTCGCAGGCCACTGACATCTCGTTCGGCAACCAGGGGCATGGCGAATGGTGCAGCGAGGTGAATCGGAAACTCAGAAGCTGAACGATCCTAATGTCTACGCCATCATAGCGGACGTCACGCTCGTTGAATAAACACCGACACAGCAACCACTTTCTTTTGCACGTGATTTTGTTTTGACATCTTTGGTCCGGTTCTAGGCAAAAAGTGGATGATTATGGATATAATTTCACAGAATAACTCTAATTAACTTCGAAGGACGCGTGGACTAACGGATTAGTAAGAGGAGCTGTAGGTCAGTGTCAACCTTCCGCGTCGTTTGTTTGTTTTGTACAGCAGGGTCGCAGACAGAGCATGGCGTCGACAAACGCACATAGCGCATGCGTGGGCCCGTTCAATAACCACCCCTCGTACACCCCAGCTGATTAATTTCAAGAGCAAAGCTAAATAAGCCAATGTATTTCGTCCTTGTATCTTTTTTTAGTTGCAAAAAACCGGGCCACCTGGCGTTTGTTAAAGATCAAAGGCGTATTCAAACTATTCAATTCCCTTTTTTATTAGAGCGTTGAGCGTTATTTTTCAATCATCTTTGCAACTTTTTCTGAATGTCATTAATCTAACGGACACGTAAGTTTTATTATTATAACAAGGCTTTTATTAATAAAGCACAAGTAGAGGTTGTCAGCACGTTGGTCACGGTCTATGGCGAGGCTGCGGCCAACCGAGACGTATTACCTACCATCCGACTACGGGTAAGTCACCATCCACCGTTCGTAAATAGTAATGAACACAAAAATTGCGGAACTTCATAGCTCAAACAGCATATGACTTTTTCTTCCGTTCACAACTAAGTAGAGTCTGGTATTATATCAGATGCTTTTACACATACCGATATTTTTAATAGTAATTCAGACAAACCCTGCTACCCTGAACTATGTATCTAAGTAATGACCCCGAAACTCTGAATACTTTATGTGAAATCTGGAAAATGGATTAAAATTGCAGCAGTTTTGAACTGCCGTTAATTGGCTGCGAGGACTAGCCGCATTGTTAGCTTCACCAGCTCATAACATTGGATATAATTCTATTAAATAGAATAGAACACAAATAGAAAGAACAAAATATTCTTTAGAACAGTGTAAGGAAAGTGATCAGAAAGTGACCTTTGAATGGAATGGATAAAAATTTACTGGTAATAACGGTGGCATAAATTATTATTAAATGTTATTTACCTAATTCTATTAATGCTTATAAATGTAAGAAGTACCTATTTCATATGTTTCAGATGAATGCATAGATTTCCCAAGATTCAAGTGTCCCTCGAATATTCAGGCCGTGACTAAACATTCTGGCATTAGCTTGGAATCGTGAATGTTTGCCACCAGGGACCACACACACCCCCATTTGCTTCAAAGGAGCTAAGTAGAAAGGGTAATGCCCGCATGGAAGACATGCTTTACTAATTTAATTATCACTTTCATGTAGCTGCAAGTTACGTGTTCTTTTGTTAATGTGTGTTTAATAGCCAGTATAATTTTGACGACCTCAGTGACGTAGTGGGTGAAACCCCGCCTGAGGCGCAGGTGGTTGCAGGTTCAATCCTCGCCACGGGACAAAATGCAAATATTTGTCTGGGTGTTTTCTATGTACTTAAGTATAAGTACTTACCTATAATAATTTATTTACAACATATATCATTTATCTGGCCGCCATAACACAAGTATTAAATTGCTTTGTTTAGGACTGATCACGATGTGAATTTAATATTTGTATTAATAAAAATATTATACTTATTTGGCAGCACTCTATGGTTGACTATATAAAAATGTTATGTAGTTAATTTTGTATCGAGCTCGGTTTAATATTTCATCCGCTTTCAGGGCGCAGTTTCGTTAATCATATTTTAATCTAATTACAAACATCATAATAAACTTAACGAATGATAGGATCATTAACATGATTAGATTACTAAAAGCATATTCCGTTGGCATTTATACTAAATTATGACTGTAGGCGTAATACTTTCCTCATTTTGGTCATTTGGCGAATTTGATTAGGTATAGCCTATACTAAACTACCCACATCAATATATAGGTACCTATATAGTAAGGTACCTAATATTGATGTGGGTAGTTTAGGAAAGTCGATGGCTTAACTAACTGTAAAACTTTGTGTATCTCGAAATATGACTATTGACTAGGTATCAAAAAATTTAATAACATTTATCCAATCCTCACATTTTCACATGTTTTATCCGCCGGGTTCGAGCCCATGAGCTCAGGGCCCCTACTCCGGAACAACGAAAAACGAAGTTTCGTGACAATTTTCGGGGTCAGCTTATGTTGGTGGATAGTCAATTCGTAATAGTTCACCAACATAATTAGAACCCGAAAATTGTCACGAAACTTCGTTTTCGTTTTGCAGATTAGACGCCCAGTTTCGGTTTTTTTATTTTACTAGGTACTCGGCCAACATAGCTCGATGACTAGCAATCTATTAATTATCATGCAATTTAAATCACCGTTACGTGCCGTTACGCATTCAAAATTGATGGTCTGTGAGATAGGAGTGAATTGAACATTCTACAGCACTTATGAATGTTTGTCTCGAACTCTCAGGTGCGAGGGTAAGCACTGCTGGACTAAAATAACAGCCCACAAAAAACCCTCACTCCATTTCGAATTCCAATCGCCCAATCGATCGTCTGTTCCAATCCACTTTATAATTGATCAAAAGTCATGTCACATTTTTTTAGTATTGAACAAGTGAACTTACCTACAAAATGCAAATTTTGCATAGAATACGAAAAATATTTTTAATCATGCGATAGATTATCAGAATTTGAAGAGAATGCCTGTTGAAACTTGAAAGGTGAGACATGTGCAAAACCCAAAGGCATTATAGGTACTATAACAAAACCACAATGTCTTACAAATTGATACATCGTGTGTCAAAACAATAAACATGACACCAATTTTATCAAAACCCTAATCAATCACTCTGATGCAATGCTAGTTTCTCGATCTGTTACCTTATTTAATTAGATTTATTCGAAAGTCAATACAACCTTACATAACTTGTGATGGTGATTTTTTGCCAATGACCGACAACTGTTTACTTGATCGTTAAAAATGTTTAATGAGCCTGTCACATCAAAATATTTTCGGTTAGCTATGATGCCACAAACGAATCCGTAGACGGACATCTTTTTGCTAATTAGATAGGTAGGTACCTACTATGTAATTTGCACGAATAGTTTTAAGTTAGTAATTTTTACGTAAATTTAAAAACAACATACCTCGTCGCTTGTGTATTCAGCATCGTGACCACTTGGGCCACGATGCCTTTGACTGGCGCCTCCTTGTCCAGCATCACACTCGGTTTTTCCATTGTCATCACAGCAGTTTTTACATTCATTATATCACAGCTCATTTAGCCCACTTTCATTATCGTAGATAACCGTATATCGTAGATGCTCTAATGACGAATTTAAAATCATTATTCTACGGTTTCACTTTCGTATATTATTTTCCACAGAACCACGAAGCTAAAGGCACACGTTGTCGTATGTGATCGAGCTAATGCAACTCTTGTTTGATTTTGACGTATCAAGTTATTGTGTTTGTTATTTATGTAACTCTTCAATGACAGTCACAAAACTTCCGCTTATATTGAAGAGTGTTTATTGAACGTATTCAAAGCACTTTCATAAGTTTTCAAAAGGAAACATAAACCCACTTTCTGTCTGTAGATGAGATTACATAAAAATTTATCTATTAATTACTGCTAGTAGGTACCTATCGCTACTATTTAAAAAAAAAACGGGTATCTTTATAACACCGGTAACTAAACGCTACACACCTTCATAAGGCTATTATTAAATTTGGACAGGTGTGCTAAATTATAAACCGTTTATTTCTGAATTAGATGGGTACAGTTAGAATGTTAGAAATGTAATGTGAAAAAGATATGTTTTTTAGAAGTTGGTTTTAATAACAGTTAAGTTTTAATAGGCAGGTATGATTATAATAGTCAAGTTTTTATAGCCAGAAGCACCTACATATAACTTCAGGGCAACATTGTGACAACATTTTAATGAGAAGTTTGATTGTTTCTGTGTCATTCACACGGTAAATCATATTATGTTCATAATCTGACCAAACAATGTGTGTTACTTCCACTTTGTTTTGTTTCTTGTTTTCTAATATTGCAAAACTCAACAAAAACAAAGTTTGTAGATGGTGAGAGATAATAAGAATGGTATTTTTAATCGACTTCATAAAAGGAGTTCTCAATTCGTTTGTATTTTTTTATGTGTGTGTCAGAACTTTGGACTGGGTGAACCGATTTTGATCTGATGAGGATTTTCAGAGCTATGACCAAAAATGTAGGGGAGGTAGGGGACCATTGGGCAGTTGGGAGGTTCGGGCACCCCCTTGTAACTCGAAATGTATAGTAGATTTTTTTAAATTTCTACCATAATTGTTTAGTTTAATCACTGACAGCACCGTTCAACTAAATTTCGTCTGTCATTTCGTTCAGTTGTCAAAGTTACAGGTGGTTGGTGGTTTTACACGTGCCGAAGTGATTATTTTGTTGTGATTGCGAAGTAATTATTAAATCCGTTTGTGTAAAGGTGAGATTTTTTTTGTTTACGATTAAAAGTATGTTTATTAAAGATTAAACTGATATTATAAATCACTGTAAAATATTGAACTGAAAAAAATATATTGAAGTTTATTTGAAAAATGAGTGTTTAGGGAGCATTGAGCACTGATTTCGAAGGGTCGTTTGGGCATGCCTAATGCTCCCTCCGTTGCAGTGTTTACTAGTGAAATACTTTTGTGTTCTATGGTATATGCTTTACTGATTATTTTAATACCTAATTTAGTTTAGTCTACACTCTGCACTAAAACCAAACGTGGTAGCTCTAAATATACCTTCGATAAGCCCATCTGGATTATACCAAATCTAAGATAAGTATTAGAAATCAAGAAATTATTTTTTGAGATGCATATTTAATTTTTGTTGATTTTTTTATAAGTATTAGAGTAATGTTTGATTTTTTATAACAAGATTGTATAGTTATGTCACTTAATATAAAGTAGATTGTGCAGTATGAGCCGTATTTAATACAATGTCCAAACCTCCCTCAGGGGTGCCCGAACCACCCGCCCACTGGGAGGCTTGGGCACTTTTGACAGGGTTTGGGACATCTCTTATATCTTAAAGACTGATTGTATTTGAAGGATCGTCCTTAACGATAGTTTGAGCCAAATATATGATCTCCTGATTTAATCAATAAAAATGTGATTTTGTAAAAAAAATACCGTTTTATTGTCATTTATGCAAAAAAGTGCCCAATGGTCCCCTACCTCCCCTACCTATACTCGATTAGCTTATTAGTAAAAATATAAGAATGGTAAGTTTAATAAATCTTCGAAATCATCGATGAACTAGGTAGGTACTTAACTTACCTACCTATTTTGAGCTGTAAGTTTATAAACTTTGACGACAATAATAATTTTCGTCACTGAGCATTAAGTAGAAAGTCGTCTCACAAAACTAATGGAATGGCCTTGTGGTTGACCGCAGAAGAATAGATTTATCTACGATGCACAATAGAAGAGCTTTCTGACGAGATCACGGTAATGATGGAGATACACTGGACTTTGAAACGGCTAATGACAATAAAATTATCTAATTCATGTGAAAGACGTGTTCATTTGGCAAAATTATGTATCAACTTAATGTTCGTAGGTAAAGGGGCTAGTAGATACTTTAGATCTCATTTAAACCTGTCTATTGAGAAAGGCTTTACATTATGTTTTAAGCTTGTCGTGCGCAAATTTAGCAAAACAAGAGATAACCAAAGGTAGCGCTGTAGGAAGCCTGCACACTAAAGTTAATCATTAACTTTACGACGAAAGCATAAAAGCGTAGTTACTACCTACGTAATTCGAAACTGCTTTATAATATCTACTGCAATATTGATCAAGAATCGGCTACTATCTACTGATATTATTTCTTATACTAAAATTACCATTTTAATTGGAACCAATTGTCCGCTTCAGCAATAAAATGGTTGATGTAAACTTTGATTGGATGGGATGCAGTGATACATAAATGGTAGTAACTATAATTTACTTAACTACTCACTAATTAGCAACTGGATAGCCAGTGTCAGTAAACTAACATTAAATTCGCTAGCATGAAGATGGTTAAAATATGTAATTATATCTTTGCACAAATTTCACTGATTAAACTCACAAGTCCGTATTGTTTTCACATTCATCATCACTGTTCAACATTTTAGTATTTAATATTTAACTAAAGCAACTTCCATGACGTGGGTGGGTGTCGGACTAATGGATTGTCTCTGCTAGTTATTCAATGTTGCTATGGTAACCTTTTTGGACAACATAGGTCTCGCTTGATCAATTATATTCAATGCGACACAGAAAACTTTTGTTTTAGTGGAAACTTGTCCCTTTGAGATTCTAAGCGCGAAATACATTAAAATTTAAATCTGAGCTTAAGTAAAATATAAAAGTTAGATGGGTTAAACGATAGATATTATATTAAATGCAGATTATTAGAAAAACATGCTATACTTACCTACTACTAAAAAAGAGAAAGAAATGCCAAGGGCTGTTAAAACTAGGAACCTAGAACAAAGCTAGGTATATTCTATTCGATCGACTGATGAGTAAGTTTGTGATAGTGTTAATGATAGCTTGATAAATATTTACACTGCATTTTCACTGATAAGATACGGAGATAAATCAAGAAATGGCATTGCAACCTACTTGTACCTACCTGGTATTGGTGTGTTTAGTTTCTATAACATTATTATTAGGTTAGGTTAGGTTAGATGTAGGTAGGTACATTTGTTGTTGATTTTAACTTACTTAGTAAATAATCTTAAAGTTTTAGGACAACATTCTTAGCTAAAAATCTAAGTAGGTATAATACAAATATAGTATTTAGGTAGGTCTCAAAACAGATGGTCAAATGTGATACTTCCTTATTCGGTTAAATGTCAATAGAAATCATAGGTGCTAACTACCCACACATTTTGTTATTATTACTTAGTCCAAAATTTTTTTTACAAGTCAAGACTACCTACTAATTAATATATGATTTAACTTTTCTACGTAAGTAAACCTACGTACTGCAAAAAGTAGAATGAAGGAAGAGAGACGAAGTACCATGCTTTCACTAAACAGATAGGTACTTACAGGCATAGAAATGATTGTGTTTTTATCAACGGAAGTCAATAATCAACGCCAATAACATGCAGAACTTTGTGATGTCAGTGACATCAAACTATTGCAATCTGTAAGCACTGGCGTCACTTGTTGATACGCTTTTGTTTTTGAATTAGAAAACGCTGTTACAAACAATAGAAAGATTGTAGTGTTATAGTTGTATCAAAACATTTAGCGAATCCCGCGAAATGGTTATCCTCGATCGTCAGTAACCGGCTAACTCAATTATCCGTATTAGGTTCCAACGTATCAGATGACTGACCGATATAACCGAGCACCAGTGATTTCCACGTGATATTTCAAAATATCAATTGACCATGAAGTTCACAAACACAATAACGTAAACACAAAACAGCTGCAAAAGTTACTGAAGCTCGGAGGGTCAGATGTCATTGAACTGTGATTGATATACGAATTTGAAGGGATATTGAATGGAGGTTGGTCTCCTGTTGATGCGAGGTTATTGCGACCGCAGCACGTGCTGTGCCACTAGTGGTTCCGAGCGGGCTACGTACGTCCCGTTGCGCGACGCTTCACAGACTAACATCTGCGGCTCTGTGGAACGCGGCCCTGGCGCAGCCCATCGGCACGAGATGGACCGAAGCCCCGCTTTATCTGATTACCTCAGAGCAAGGACCTTTCGACATGAAGCTCACCGTAAAATCTACCATGAAATCGGTAAAGCGAATTTCTCTTTGCGAAACAAACTCGTTAACTTTGACAGTTCTTTTGTAATTTACTGATTAGTTTTTTGATGGCGATGTTGGTGGGTAATTTATTTAGAAACAGTTGGTAGTTTGCGGTTAAGAAGCGCTCTGGTAAGCAGAGACATTAAATACCTGCTAAAAGAAGTTAAAAACTTTGTGTAAAAGAATAAATGAATACAAATAGGATCGCATTTTGACGCAAAGCCGACTACGCGTCTGTCACGCTATAATTTAAAAGTTGCTTCACATGTAGGTATGAATGAAGAATGGACCCGAAGCTCGCATTCATATTCGCAATCGCTCAGGTGCGAGACCGAGACGCTAGGAATGGTTCCCATTGTTGGATAAATAGCTATTGTGGTGTCGGTCGTGCCGCATGGAGGTCGCCCCGGTGCACACCATCTGATAAAATTGGAGCTGGAACGGTGCTTTGACTTTGTTTGACTTTTAACGGAAACTTGGCTAATGTGTCGCGTACTTACTGGGACATGCCATGTTAATGATAGTATGGAATTCAGAGCTCTTGTCCTCGATTGAAACTGAGCACCATGCTTGGCAACCTCAATGGCTTGGCGGGTAACTGTCAAACCGAAACGCTTAGGTGTGGGTTCAATTCTGCGCCGCAAAAACCACGCGAATAATTGTTCGTAACCAGCCTTTATCAATTTACCTACCCTTCTCAATTTAGCAAAGACGATTAATATCAATAATCGTCTTTGCAATTTAGTAAGTACTTAATCCTTCAGTTTTTTTTATTGTAACACCCTAATAAGAAATTGAGACTAATTTAGAAGCCTGAGGTACTAATCAACAAAAAAAGCATGCCTGTGTTTTACTTGTTGATAAAAATAATGCAATATAAAGTGTAATTTGGAGCAATATAAAACCTTGAACGTAAATTAAAGGGAACGCAAAAGCAATGTCACTTTATTGACCCGACCTTATACTTTAGAGAGAATGCCACACACACGCATTAACGTAATCGGACAAATTAAATATAGGTAGGTACCTACTTTAAATAACATCCGTAATGGTTACTTACATAAGATATTTTTATCGGCTCCTAATGGACTTTTGAGAACAGTAGCTGTAACTACTCAGAACAAAGAAGATTGAGTTGATGGGCTGAATAATGGAACCCGAGGGGAGATGGTGATATAACTACTTAAATGTTGCTTTCAAAAATGTACGAGTACCTAAAACTACTACCTAGGTATACGTGCTCAAAAGATCAATGATTTAATTCTTTTTCTTGGTGTGTCGCGTTGGCTGGCACACAGTATAATCATTTAGCTATATAACGGTTCTATGTGATTTTTAAGGTCCTATTAAATATATTGAATAAAATTTAATAATTTTTTAGTTTGAGTTTGTAACCTACAACATACCTAAAGTTGTTGATAAAATTTCCAAAATTCCATTTAGTATTAAAAAAATTATACTTAATTAGGGATAAACCTTAAACGAGCGATCTACAAAACTCTTGTGCTTGACAGCCAGCCGGGAAAAAGCTTTTGATCACAAACTTAGATAAGTACCTACCTATTGAAGTTTCAAAAACTTGAGCCGACTGTACCTACTGATGAACCTTTTATATAGAAATGAGACCTATCCGGTAGCCCAAATAAATTATAACCGGTAGCTATAGCGCTGGATTGCATAACAGCTACTACAGAAGCTAATAAAGCTTTTATTCAAAACGATTTCGAAGACGAGTGACCGACCGACATTCACTTACAGAACTTGCTATATTAGGAACATTTAATAGGAGCAGCTCTCCTTGAGCTAAATTAGAACCCATCAAGGTATTTATACAATAGAATAATGTTTGTTCCGATCCGATACAATTCCTAGCATTCACTTTGTTTACTGATATTGTCAACAACTCCTTTGTGTTATTGTCTCGGGTCGGGATGTGTATGAACAATGATGGAATCAATAGTTTATTTTTACGATGTCTGTTTGAAAAGAGTACCTAAAGCCTGCAATACAAGCTGGCCGAGCGTAGGTGAGTGAACGCCAATACCAACGTTTGAACAGCATATTTGCCTTCGCTCGTCATCACTCGCCTAGCTGGCCGAGTCCAACCAACGTGTAGAGAGTTGATTTGTCATATAGTAAGTTGATAGCAAGGAGTCGCTCGCGTCCACTTGCGAGTACGGTAGCATTTGTCTTTCCATCAATTATTTGCCTAAGCTCGCCTTCGCTCGCGTTGGCGTAGGCTCGGCCAACATATTATTGTAATTGTATGTTGTATTGTATTTCAGGCTTAAGAGTTTATCATCGGTTCTTTCATACGGTTCACAGCCTGGAACATCCAGCAATAAATTAGTTTACGCTCATTGCATCCTAAAGAATACTTCATTTTCTAAATATTCCAATTATTTGTCCATCTTACCTTAGTCGCAACTAGCAACAATCGTAACATAGAATCTCACTAACCTAAACGAAATGCTTGTATTTTTGGTTAAACTACTAGTATTCTTTTATCTGTGGTTAAACATATTAGAGTGGAATATTTTGGTGCAGAATAAATGAGGATTAGTTAGATGCGCTTAGTGAATTTTTATTTCGAGTAGGTTAGTAGAAATTAAGGTAATTTCGTATTAAGATGAAACACTGTTAATTTCTAAGTAATTACAGCACTAAAATTTTGAGTTAGGTGCCTATTTACTTAATTATTTTAAAATAACGCTGAAAAAAATAATAAGTAGGTAGGATTTTTATGAAGCGAGCTCTAAATGAGAAATTGAAAGTCATTTCACAATGAACATAACTAACTGTCACGTAAGTGACAAGTTTATGTTGATGAAAATCGAACCAGTGAAACAGAAACTCGCACTCATCAAATAATACATAACTACGTTTACGGCATTTTACGTGCGCTAATCAAACAGACGTTTAAGGACCTAGTTAAATCATTGTTTTGGTTAATAAAATATAACTTTTTGACAATTTCAACGTGGTAGGTATATACCTACAATTAAAACTAAGAATGCACCTACTGAGGGTTGTCATTGAAATTATTAAGCGCTCGTGGAGAAGCTTGCTTAGACGTTCTTGATAGATCGTCTAAGTTAAGCAACGTTCTGAGCGGTCACAACTTGGATGGGTGACCGCAAGTAGAATTATCAGCTTAGCGCTTCCGTGCTTCGGAGGGTACGTTAAATTGTCGGTCCCGGCTTTTACAGTCATAAAGCCATGACGGAGGCCTTTAGGCGGCCTAAAAACTCCGTCACCAGAGTTGGCCACTTGCTTATACGAACGACCTCACAGAGATTATCACTTACCCAATGCTGACAAGACATTTGTTGCTTGCGCTAAGCAAGAGTGGACATTTTCTTACCTTTTTTACCATCACAATAGCCTCTTAATACATGGTAATAGTAAGTTGTTTTGTTCCTGGCTTCACTGATCGCTGCTTTAAAGAAGACAGTCTACTGCTATTTTCTCTATACCAATTACAAATAATAGACTAACACTTACCCAATGCTAGCAAGACTGTTGTTGCTCGCAGTAAGTGACTCGGGGCCTTTCCCTTGCGCGATAGCCGCCAGTTGTCGGTCGAGTAAATTGTTTTGTTCCAGTAACTGGCTTCACTGATCGCTGCTTTAAAGAAGACAGTCTACTGCTATTTTCTCTATACCAATTACAAATAATAGACTAACACTTACCCAATGCTAGCAAGACTGTTGTTGCTCGCAGTAAGTGACTCGGAGCCTTTCCCTTGCGCGATAGCCGCCAGTTGTCGGTCGAGTAAGTTGTTTTGTTCCAGTAACTGGCTCCATTGCCGGATCGCTGCCTTTGACGAGGATAGTTCTTGGTGCAATTGCCTTTCATCCAGTGAGTTAAGGCCACTGCGGAGTGAGCTATCCAATCTAAGCGTGGAAAGATGATCTTGTTAATCAAAGCATTGTGGTTTGATGGGTTATTTTTAATTGAAATTATGCGTGATATTTATATTTGAGAGAAATATAGAGCATTTTTGATATTTTTTTGACAACTATAAAACTGGTAAGTACCTAATGAAGTATAATGAAGTGACTCTAAAGAAGTGCAAACATTATAATAAACAATGGTCGGACTTTTTAGACATGTATGACATGTCGTGTCTACGAGTACCTAGATATAATATCTATGACAAGCATTATAGACCTTAGATACCAGAACTAGCAGCTTACTAAGTCTAATCAAATCACATTATAAATGCGTCTGGTTTTGCGTGCGTGTGCTCATAGCAATGTTTTTGCTGCCGATACGAGACTCGCTATTTCTACACAAATCAAAGACGCATCTACTCTTGTAAGCTAAGCGTTTTTTGTAGAATCTAACAAGTGCAAGTGGTTTTGTGTTTTACACAAATAAATTGGCCTTTATAACTTACCTCTCGATATAATCATCCACGCTCTGCAGACTGGTAATGGACTGAGCTAAGTCGTTGTCCATCATGAGGTCATCGGAAGCAAGGCTTGATAGCGTGTCCAAAGATGGTGTTCTTTCTCCACCATTACGGCCTCCCATCACTGCAAAAATAACAAAATGATTAGTTAAATGACCCGGAATCTCTGTAAAAGCTCTTAAATCACGTACCTACTCGTAAATTATGTTTAGCGCCGTGCATTGAAACAGTCATTTTTTTTTATTCCCGCCATTTTTAAAAAGCGAATTCAAATTAGGTAACTTTTTTTTCCAATCGAAAAAAGAACGCATTTTTTTTTCAATACTTATAGGCTGCTCATGCTGTCGTTACGTTATGCAACAAAGATTCAGTTTATCAAAAGATTTAAAAATAAGTGGCCTCACTTTTTCGATTCCTCTGGACAAGAGGGCTTGAGTTGATCCGTTCTCTTGACCTCCGGAGATGTCTGCTCGCCTCTGACTCAGCTGTTTTAGTAGATGGGCTGCCGTCAGCGTTTTCTAGAAACAAAGTAGGTATTAAATCATTAAAGATAGAAGTTCAAGGTTTTAGGCTTTAATTTCTGTACCTACCTACTAATTATTTTTAGTGCAGTTTTTTGAGAAGAAACTTTTACGTTTCGACTAGGTATAATAAAACTCTGTGGTAAATAAAACTAATAATACCTAATGCATGTTTTTTTATTTGAGTAGGTACATTGTGTTTAAAAAAAGAACATTAGAATTTTAAATTTGAATGACCAGACCAATAACAAATAGAATTCATAGTAAAGAGACTGCAAGAAGTGTTTGAGGATTTACTTAATTAAGGTTTTTTGGTAGGAGGCATTTCTTTTGTATTCATCTTATTTTGTGTTTATAAATTAGCATTGTTACAACTTAGATATAGATTCAATGCTAATAATACTTTCTTTTAAATCGCTTATCGGCCATTTTAGTTTCACCAAGCCAGTGAATTCTACATTTCTACATCCTTCTTACTTCTGAACAGCAGAGCTGGTTGGTCAGCTATCTCATCATCAAAGAAGTCTCTTCCATCAGACAAGGACAGAGATCCCGATGCATGTGTGGGTGTTCCTGGGGATTCTGGGGTGGTGTTCTTGCTGGCTTCACCACTGGAACCACGGATTGGTTCACTGGGAAATAAATTAGAAACGATTACTTAGGTAGGTACTTACTTAGATTATTTTTTTTAGTTTTTTTTTATTTGTTCTCTGGGCAAATGAAAAACGTGATCAGAATCTATTCACGATACATTTATAAGTTGACTTCTAATCAAAATTTAAATTCACTTAGGTACATATTTTTAGAAAGATCTAGCTAGGGGCAAGATCAAATTCTGGGATAGTTTGAGGTACGGTCAGCCAAAAATATGGCCAGCCTACGGTGTTTAATGACGTTCAAATGAGAATCATCATTTGAACGTTATGAAACAATGTCTTGCGGTGTTTTGCCAGCCTGATCGACTGACCCCCTCTAGAGATTTATCCGAGATCTTTAGCCTACCAAACTTTGATAAAACGACTTCATTATAATTAAACGAAATAAGATTAGAATTAAAAGTAAGTTCGTATGAGCAAGTGGCCAACTCTGGTGACGGAGTTTTTAGGCCGCCTTAAGGCCTCCGTCATGGCTTAACGACTTTAAAAGCCGGGACCGACAATTTAACGTGCCCTCCTAAGCATAACACTTACTTGACTTCCTTCACCGGTAACAACATCTCCCCATCTACACCATCTTCCGGCTCAGGAGTCCTCGTCTTAGTATTAGCCGTCTGATACGCCGAGGAAATCGAAGGCATATCTCTTTCCACATGCAAATCCGTGTTACTATCACTTGTGCTGGTCGAAGAAATCAGACTATCAGCTGGGGACGTTTCGTCGTCAAGCAAGCTTTGTGTGGAAGTTTCTAGAGCCGACATGTCGAATTTGGACTCTTCTAGTGTTAGTGTCAGATTGTGGACGTCGACGCTCTGGTTGGTGCAAGTACTTGTTGTGCTGTAGTTTGAACTGGTCATTGAACCTGGAATTTGAAGTCATTTTAGTGATAGAATATTTAATGAACTAAATAAATTAGTTTTGAGTCGAATAAAGTAAGATGCTTAAGTGGCTTTAAGGCTTGTTTCTGATAGAAATAAGCAGAGATAACGAATTTGTATTTGCTATTCAGACGCACTAATTACCTAGCTTCATTCACTTTTATCAAATAGTAGGAATCGGTTTCCGTGAATAATACGTGATAATACCAACAAAAGTCAATTGTACATTTTCTGGGCAAGTCTATTGCGTCTAATGTTTCCCATAATTACCGAAGTATAGTCAAAAATTGCATTAGTAACACTGTGATAACGACGGTTGACGTCGAAAAAACCTGATGTTGTGACAAATTATTAATTTAAAATATCAATGACGTTTACCCATCATAGGTCCTCGCAGACTGTCATGCTGACTCAGGGTCAGGGACTTCATCAGCAACGGGTGAGGAACCGGCGGCTCGTCCATTATCACAATAGTCTTCCTAGGAACTTCTATTTCAACTTTCTGTACTTCTTTGTTCTCGAACTTGGATTTGTCATCTTCGCAGCTTGACACACTGAGCGCGATAGAGACATCGTCTTGAGATCTGCGAAGAAGAAGCACCATCAAAATATTATAGTAGGTAGGATGGTCGACAATGAGCCACCAAAAGTTTGAGGTGCCATAACTCAGTCCCTATTTATGTAAGCGAAAAGGTTTTAACACCAAATTACAATGCATTTCATTGACTATTAAACTCCATTCATAAATTTATACCAATACATTCAGTTTAGTAATCATTTATGTTTTAAAAAAAAATGGGAATTGGCTCACTGTGTACACTGTGTAGTACACATTGAGCCAGGGGGTAGTACTCGGTGAGCCGGGGGTGTTTACAGTGAGCCTCTTGTACAAACATGACATTACTTTGTGATAATGAGGCTTTCTAACAAGGGCACGGTAAAATAAAACGATTGGTTAAAAAATGATTCAGTTTTACTAAACAAAAATGGCACTTAAGGATCTTAATTGGGTACCTAACTAGATTTTTTCAAAGCTTCAAAAATTTCATTCATTTGTAGAAATCAAGGGGTATGTAATAGCACCTTTTTTCTGTTTTTGGTCGCTTTTCGATCATCCTGAAATAATAATAGTAGTAATTAGGTTATTAAAGACTACTAATAATCAAATACCTACTTAAATATAAAAAGATTTTTTTTGGGGGATGTCATCTTATGAACCAATACAATAGTGTGGCTCATTGTAAGCGCAACCAGAATGGCTCATAGTGTACACCCACGTTCTCAAAACATTTGTGGTTATGTAGCTTTTACAACAAACATGCGAGAGATTCGACAAATCTTCTCAAAGTAGGGTAATGAAACACTATCTATGTTCACATATTGCACCTATTGATATGTGTAAAAATAAAGAAATAAAAAACAAAAGCACTCCCTCTTTTTTTCTTCGTTTTTTCACTTTGAAACAATAAACACCTCCTTTCAAGTGAGTCGTCTAAACGAGCTCGCCGCAAACTAGATAGGGACGTCCGTAGGTTGGGCTGCTTTCACATAATGTCAATTGCACGAATCAGCGACTTCGCATTTTGGCATGAGAAGGCTGGATCATTGTACCCGACTGGCTCATTGTCGACCATCCTACCTATATACTTAGTACCTATAGTCTTTCCAATCGTTTATTTAACTTTTGGCAGATCACGCACATAAAGTTTTGTAATAATTTTTGATACAATGTACTACAGGGAATACCTACTGTACTTCATGGACGGGGTCCGCCCACTTAGAGATGTTTCATTCGTAATTAATGACCACCGACTATAAACTGTTTTGAAATAAATCGATTATCGATTAGGTATATTAATAACACATAATTACAATAAAATTATTGTGATTATTTTTATATCAAATCACGTAAAAACCTATATTATTTCAAAATGCCTTAGATGTCTCTGCTTTAATGCATAAATAATTTGCGTAATGAAAAATGTTCCATCGTACTCGTACCTAGTAATGGGATCGAATTTCTTCGCTGAAAATTTATGAATCTAAAATAATCGTTTAGACTTACTTACTGTAGTTGGTTCAAATAAAAAACATACGAATGAACTGCGGTACTTACTTGTAATGAATAGGTGCAAAATGTTGAAATTCATAGTAAATAATGAGTGTGTTAAATCGATTAAAACTTCTTCATGAATAAAATCGATCGATAAAATAAATCGAATCGGGACGGGTCAGGGTATCACTATTTGAGTCAGTATTACAGCTGTCAAAAGTTAAATAAACGGTTGGAAAGGGTAATACGTAAACTTCATCCACCTTTAAAAAAGCCTACTTGCTCTATCTTAAGCCTATTTAAAAGCATTTTACAGATTATAAAAACAATGCTAGAGTAGCTGTTACTCCAAGCCTTTGAACTTAATCCACCATACTCAAAGAAACAGCCGTGAGATTACCTGGTGGTTCTGCCAGGTGCTGCTGTTGCTGAAGTGACTCTACTGTTTCTTGCATGATGGAAGATTAGACCTAATAAAGCTTCAGAATTCTGCCTACCAGCTCAAAGATCAGTGGTTACCTGGTGGCCATAGCTTCCTCGCGTGGCTTTGCCAGACGCTGCTGTTGCCGAAGTGACTCTCTGACTCTTGCATGATGGAAGGTTAGACCTACTGAAAGCTTTAGAACTGCCTACCAGCTCAAAGATACAGTCGTTACCTGGTGGCCATAGCGTCCTCGCGTGGCTCTGCCAGACGCTGCTGTTGCCGAAGTGACTCTCTGTCTCTTGCATGATGGAAGGTTAGACCTACTGAAAGCTTCAGAACTCTGCCTACTAGCTCAAAGATACAGTCGTTACCTGGTGACCATAGCTTCCTCGTGTGGCTCTGCAAGACGCTGCTGTTGCCGAAGTGGCTCTCCTGTCTCTTGCATGATGGAAGGTTAGACCTACTGAAAGCTTTAGAACTGCCTACCAGCTCAAAGATACAGTCGTGAGGGTACCTGGTGGCCATAGCTTCTCCCGCGGCGTGGCTTTGCCAGGCGCTGCTGTTGCCGAAGTGACTCTCCTCGCTCTTGCATGACGGACTGGACTCCTTGCTCGAATCCACCGCCGTCGGGGACGGAACCCCGCTTGATGACTTTATGAATGAGTTCTGGAAATAAACCAAATTTATTTTGTTGTTTTAAAGTTTGTCTTGGCAGAACTTTGTTTTACTGCTTACTTATTGACGATCTCAACAATGCCACGCATGCAAGTGATATTTTAAGCTTAAATTTTTGAACCATTGTCATGAACTCATGTCATAATAGATTATTTGAGAAAGATAAGAAACTACGGTAGGTACGGTGCAGTGGGGATAAAACTGATGTCAACAGGTAAGTTGGTCCGTGTGTTTCTTCTCGTTGTTTAAAATAATAGTCAAATGGTTCAAAAGCCTCTTAATTTCGAATCACCAAACCCATCATTAGAGCAATGTAGTGACTTACGGACAGTCCCATTAACCTATCTATCGTTGGTTTTTCTTACTGTGGGTAGATATTGGACATTACTTCCATACAAAAAGTGTCAAAAAACTACCGACAGTAAGGAAAACCAAAGGTAGATAGGTTATTAAGATTGGCCGTTAAACTATACAAACCAGTATCAACAACATCATCCAACCCACCTGCTTATTCAACTTCTCCGGCTGAGCCCGATCCAGCACAAACTTCTCCTCATCAGTACTCGTCATGATCCTGGTCGGGCGGCTTCTATTCCTGTACCGGTCCAGCGTAGACATTGGAGACCTGGACACTTCTACTGGGGGCTTCGGGATAGGTGATGGGGCGCGGTAGCTCGGAACTGGTGATGACTCGTAGTCGGGGGACAGTGGGGATAGCTCGTCGAACGAACTGGGGAGCTTTGGTAGAGGAATTACTGTGTGCCCGGTTATAACTGCGTCATCTGAAAGGAAGATTAAATGGGTTGACGTTGAAAAGCCACTGTATATTATAGGTACTTTCATGGGTGATATTTTTGTCTGGTATTCAGAACACTTTCAACCGAAACAACTGGAGATCTATGAGGGAGTCTTACTTATGTCCAGCAGTGCTCGCTATGTCAATAACCCTAATATTAGTCAGAATATAAAATGCAATCGTACCCATAATATCCAGATCATCTTCCAGCTCTCTAAGATGGAAGCTATGGGATCCTTTCATCACCATCTCCAGGTTCCTGGGCCGGCGCCGCGAGCCGGGGGAGAGGTCACCCCCCGCCGCGCCCTCCCCGCCTGTCCACACGCCCGAGTCTGAAGATACAGCTGATCCTGCACCTATGACGTATTCAAATAATGATATAACTTTAAAGAAAGTCTTGACACAAATTATACTGCTGAGAACACTCTTGATTATAAGCTTCGTCTTCGTGTCTCCCCGGGTCACCCGTCTCACCGGTCACCGGAGAAGTGGCCCAGGCCGGGTGCCACTTCTAAGTTTATTCCCGGTATCCGTACGCCCGCCTAACACTAACTTAATGATACCTACCTCTCTCTCGGGGTTAAAAATGAAATAATGGTAATGGTATCCTTAAAGCGCCAGCCATAAATCCACATTCAGTATCAACAATTAATAAAGCTGTTAAAAAAGTTCTTCAAAGAAAAATAACAAGTTCAGTTCAGGTTATCAAATATTTATCCAATTGTATTTTGTAAAGTTATGTTAATATTTAGTATTTTAGTTCCAAATAAATATTTATATAATTTATTTTAGTAGTAAACTTTCCAAGCTCATAAAACCATTAAATAATGATAAGTAAACCATTTCGCGTTTCGTGTTTACCACAGGAATGTTCATGTGGCACGCAAATAGTTTGAAAAGTTAAAGAATAGTGTTCACCTTGAATGCTGAAACCTTGTAAAATTATGCTTAAGCTAAAGAATAAGGAGCAAACAAATTTAACTTATTAAACTCCTAACTGTAATCAGTACTTAGGTACCTACCCAATTAGGAAAATAATAGACTAAATTAGTCGTAGATGCATTGCCTAATTCTTAATTCGAAATTTATTTTAGTAGCAAAGACCGAAAGTATAGGGTGCTTATCTACTTCGTTAGGTTTAAAGTTTAAAGGGAGCGTTGAATTATTAGTTTCGACTAGGCGTAGTCATGAACTGTTCATGCTTAAAAACTCTGTCACTATTGGAACCAGCTCAAACGAACTTTACAACGAACGAACGAAACTTTCATCAATTCATAATAAAAACTAAAAATAATGATGAAGAGCAGTAGAATAAGGAAATAAAATGGTTCCTTCTAGAGCAGTAACTAGCAGCAATATTCCCTTCACCGTGCTTTAAGGTGACGCATTGATAAACAATTATTAAAATATGTAAACTATTTAAATTACTTTTTTAATTTAAATTATTTAAACCAATTACCCAATTTATAGCTAAACATTTGAAAAACTCAAAACATAAAATATAAATTCAGAATGTTTTGTAATTGTTGAAAAAAGGTGAAATCCCTGACGCCATAATCTTCAATGCGTCATCTTAACTTAAGTACTTCTGAGTGAAACATTACCTTCTCTCCACCCATCAGAACCGCTCGCCTTTCTGGTACTATTCACAACCTGCAAAAAAACACCAATTAAACACTATC
The DNA here is from genome assembly GCA_963582015.1 of Xanthorhoe designata. Lineage (NCBI taxonomy): Eukaryota > Metazoa > Arthropoda > Insecta > Lepidoptera > Geometridae > Xanthorhoe > Xanthorhoe designata. The sequence goes on from OY757038.1 coordinate 9,606,311, forward strand.
ACACTTCACAACACTAATAATAAAAGAGTATTAACCAATTTGACCATCTTGCTCGCAGCTTAAGGTGCATAATGAGTGGACTACGGAACCCTTTGCAACGATAGCCGATGTCGAAATGTTTCGATGTTTGGACGTTAGGAAAGTGATACGAAAATAAACAAACTAAGAAACACAAGGGAACACTCCTGAGATATAACCTAGGATATTTTTCTCGTGGTTTCTTCTTTGCATCAGCTAATCACTAGGTATCACATTGCAATTTAAACCTGTAATTGTCTAAAAAATTAAACACACGTCATGTTACGGTCTTGAACAATGTGAAAATGCTCGTGAGTTTGTTAATTTTGATGCAATTGCTAAATAGTTACATTACGTATACATTTACTTTCAATTTAACGTACAGCTCCATTAAAAGTACCTAATACTTAATAATATTTTAGTTGTATTGTGTATTTGTGAGTAATTAACGCATTTTACGCATAGGTACTTGTAAGTACCTACCTATCTACTTCGTTCATGGTAACTACCTACGGTAAAATTCTGAAATGTAATGGAAAAACAAATACCTAAGTACTTATTTTAAAGAAGACTAAAGAAAACGTTTGTTTTAGGACATTTAGGTACAGTTGATAATTATATTCTTATGTTCAACTAGCTATGCCCAGACGTTATTATAATTATGTACTTATAGTATCATCATCTGCACGACTTCACCCACTGCTGGGTCCCTCCCTTAGCTTGGGCCAACCGCCACGATACTGACCGTAAATTACCTAGTAGACAACTTTCAGACTTGTCTTGCTCTGTTAGATATAAATTTCTAGACTAGTTAGCCCGTGTTACTCATAGGTACTTAAAAAGTTTATTATCCAGACCAATATCTTTAAGATTTATCCTGTGATGGTTACATCGTGTATTTCAGATACGGGAGACTAAAGATGCATTCTGCACTATGGGTATTTAAAGCATACGTCGACCGGCTTTCAAAGCGGCAAGACTAAAATAAACCTATCGTGACCTACATCCATCGTCGTAGAAAAATACACTGTGGGAAATGAACTTAAAGTTCACATTCGATTAATCATTTTGAGTATTATGCAAGTCCAAAACTGAAGTTGTCATTTTATAGCTTTGCTAACATACTTGTGAAATAATTTATTTTTATTTTGAGGCTTAATAGTTCGGTCGGTAGTCGGTAGGTACTATATTTAGTTTTCTTAACTTTTTTAAGGCTTTTTATTCAGAGGCAGTATTAACGCATTTGAACCTTCTCAAATGTTAGCAAATTTCAAAATGACAAGATGTAGTTTTTCCTAAATTAAATTGTACTCGTATAACTTCGAATTTATAATGAATTAATTACATATAAAAAGACATTATACTTACCGACTAATTTAGTTTCCCTAAGTCAGAACAAGCATTGCATAACGACCAATTTAGTGCCCCTAATAGCTTTGCGGATACAGTTCAGATTCATACCTGCTTATTACTCTTGGTAGAGTCGATGTGCTTGACCGCGGGATACTGCGGGCGAGGCAGCTGGTTGGTCTGGAAGGTGTATTTCCCAGGTGGGGGACGGTCGGCCTGCCTCGGACCCCGGGCGCTGTTCGGCTCCGAACGTTGCGCGATCTTACGACCATCCTGCTGGAAATGTGATTCAACTTTTGAGCTGAGTGAAGTCATCAGTTTAAGCAGTGTTGGGCAAGCGGAATAGTTCCACGTTTTCATGTACTTAGGTCATCATTTCGAATCTCAATAGGCATCAACGAATATTACCGTTTTAGAAATTGATAGCCGCTTTGACACGAGCTTAAGATTTAAGATGAGAGGATAGTAAAGATATGCTTTACCACTATTCTCTCATCTTAAATAATATAATGCTTTATCAGTCTATAGACTGTAATGTCCCAGGCATTACAGCGGCGTTAGTAGACGACATAGATTGCCTCCTGACCCGGTAAAAATGCTCGAAGGCATACCTTATTGTTTAGAAGATTTCAGGTTCATTTCTTTTCGTGTAGGATTATGTTTATAAACACGGATAAGTCTTCTTAATTACGCATGGAGATTTAATACATACGTCAAGGCAGACCATACGAATAATAACCAAAATCGTATAAAGCTGTATTTTATGATTGCTCTCCACCTGCAGTCTAGTAGGTATACCTGAGAAAACTGTTGAGGCTGATAGGTTAAGATGACAGTCTGCTGCTTTGAGACTGGCTTGGGGATCCCGGCGGCCCCCACGATATTAGTGAGCCCGGTAGACGACACCTGGGTTGCCATAAGACCCAACTCTCTATTGTATGGTGCATTTGTACTTTTCTTATCTGAAAGAAATCAATATGAACAAGAAATTAGCGCATATTTCAGCATCGGTTTGTAGGAACTTTCGACTATTCTAAGCTTTTCTATATTGTTATTTTCTTTCCTATATTATATTATTTGTAGGTACTTTTTGACAAGATTTGAAGGATTGTATCGGCTGATGCCAAAACTACCAATATAACGTGGTAGAGCTAAGAAACTTTAGAAACATTATATGATATTAATTTCAGGTCATCGTGCCAGAACACAACTAAAATGATTATTTTATTAATTCGCTCTTTGGTACCTTGACTGTAATAGAATGCAACGACGGTTACCTTCGAAGTCGGTACCCAAGGACAACCTTCCTTCCATTGTCTTCTAAGCTGCCAACTATGGTTTAAACCCAGCGGATATAACTAGTCTTTGTGTAGGTACAGATATTTGCATCCCATTGTTCACTCACTCACTTCTTTCAATCATCAATCAAGCCGTAAGATTAATTAAACCATCTAATCACGACTGCATTGTCTGATTGAATTGCTCCTAGACGGTTATCGTAAGCAACCAAAAGATAAAATCATTTAAGGTGTTTGTATGCGTCAAACTATCGCCGCCGTCAATTTTATTTTATTATTACGTTGATCAAAGGAATTAAAAAAAACTCAATAATCAGTTTGTGAAACCTATCATATTATGCTTTCTTTTTATACCTCTGTAATAGTTTCATTTTGTATAGTTTAGGAGGAGTAGCGTTGCACTTGGTGGCCACCAAACTCTGTTTTCGCTACAGCTCCTTTATTCAAAGACAATCATAAAAATCGTGTTTGAAAATACAAAATAATAAGTACCTACATACAAATGTCCGATTAGCACTTAATAATCAATGAAATCGGTTAAGCAAACAAGGTAAACAATCTTAATGTAACTAAATAATAAACTCACCTAGTGCATTATTGTTAATGGCCGTCTCCTTGTCCTTCCCTCCGAAGGCATGCTCGGCAGCCACGCAGACGTCGCTCACGCGCGCCGTCTTGCTGTGCGGCTGCCTGAAACCGAACCTGAGACATCAGAAATCTCTGTTTTATGTGCAAGAAACTGTAAAAAATGGTAGGTATCTATTGATGACTGAATCAAAAGGTTGCAAGTAGGTGTACACTGATGTAGAGCGACAAAAAAACTTTCGAACGAATCGGTTATGCTACGGCAAGTTCCTAGAGTTTCATCGTGTGAAACCGTTTCAGGTTCCGAAATTTTTTTTTTCGGAAGTTTATTTCCATGCCATGAAAAGTTGGAAATTATCCATTTTCAACTTATGTGTTCCATCACAGATAAATAAAAGAATACGTTCCATATAACTTTAAGTTTGTTAGAACGACAAGCGCCTGAGTGAAAGCGTAAGGCAAAAGGTGTCTTCGCTTGTCAAAAATTTTTTACCAAGGCGCAGAAAACACAATACACAATATCGCATTTTCACCATTTTGCGAGCAATTTCCTTGCAAGAAAGTACTTAGATCGTATTCATGAACAAAGGTAAATGTTATCATCTCACGCTTTGAAAATACCTCTACCTACTCGTAATATGGGTAAGAGCTTTCGCTATAGGTATACATTATATTGTCGCAACGAGGAATTTCATAAGAAAATTGCGTCATAGAATTAAATTTCTTAGACATTTTAGGTTACATTGACTTGAACTTGAAATGGATCAAAACCATGCCATGCCAAAATCTGTTTACTAGGTACACATTTAAAAATTCAGAATGATTTATGAGTGAATTTTACCTATTTGAACGTAGTGGTTGTCCAACGATCTCCTTACGGGGTCGAGCGAGTGGTGTCGACCGACCCGACAGCACCTCCTCAGTGCGCAGATCTTCTGTAGATCCTGTTAATCATACAAAACATTTCGGTATAGGTACTCGTACGTATAATATAATATATTTCGTAGAAGGTTTTATTCCAGATGGTATGCAAGAGGTAAGTATAGGTAAAGAGATACCTGGTGTTGTAAAAAAGTAAGTAAGTTCGTATGAGCAAGTGGTCTGGTGACGGAGTTTTCAGGCCACCTTAAGGCCTCCGTCGTGGCTTAACGACCTTAAAAGCCGGGTCCGACAATTTAACGTGCCCTCCAAAGCACTTGTACCACACCCGTACCTCCATTGCCATTGTTGTCGTGCAGTGCCTGCTTCTGCTTGCGCCTCGCGTTATCGTCAGCCCGCGAGGTGCTGGCCGGGCGACGGCGGAAGCCGAAAGACGTGGCCACCCCGCGGCTTGGCTTGTTGCCGTTCCCACTTGCACTCTTGTCTCGTTTTTTCGCACCCTTCGACGAAGAATGACCCTAGAACAAGGACATTTACATTAAGTAATTTTGCATTGATTACTTAGTGTTGGGGGGAATTTTATCGAGAAAGTTTACCATGACATGTGCTATATTAGTTGTACCGATTATCTACCTACACTATACCAATCAGGAAAGCATTGGCCTGAAACACTTGGTTGTGTTTAATGTCATTTTGTATTCTTGAACGCATATTATTAAATTCGTAAAGAATAACAAAAAAAATACAACTTAATATAAGAAATTAGCATTGTTTTGTAATCGCTATAGGTTTTGTCTACTTTTTAAATGTTGAAGTTGATTTAAAACATCACTGCATTTTGTTGGAATTTATTTTAAGTCTGACAAGAATGATAAATATACCTAAGTAACTAAGTGAATATTAAGTTATAGGTAGGTACTGTTTTGAATAAAAACGTGACAGAATAATTTTTATGCATTAATTTGACGATTATTAAGCCGATGCTTACAAAGATAAGCATTAACTGCGACAAAAAAGACTAAAGTAGTGCTAATGAGGATTCTTATAAAATAAAAATAAGAACATTAATTCAAGTAAAAAACATGAGTATAACGGACATCCTTATAGCGCACGTAACAAGGACGTAGTGGAAGCCTTTGTGGCTTGTAGATTCCAATTCTTAAGGCATCTTTTAAGGCCCCAAAAAACCAGCTAACTAAAGGTATTTCTTATATTCTTAAACAAGCCTTTCGTATAAGTAATTAAACACTTTTACCATAATAATTAACTAAAAAAGTAAAAACTTCCGATATTCAGCGCAGTTGTGTCGAGCCAAGTTCACGGGCATACTAAAGCTTTGCAGTTTCGTGATCATAGAGCATTTAATTTAATTTAGTTTATTAGTTTACTTTTACGTAATTTAGTATTATTTTTATATCATCTATAGTTACCTAAACGATAAACAAAGAAAACACAGCTTGTTTTGAAGGGAATATTAAATATCGGCTTTTAAAGATTTCAGTGCTACGTCATCAGAGTTGGTCACGATCACGACTGAATTTCAAGGTGTGATAGACATTCATGCATTTAAAATCCTATAAACATGTTTAAAAAAAATATCCTTGGACATTCCACACAGCGTTATCTAGTCCCAAGCTTAGCAGTTTAATGCTTGTGTTATGGTAACCACATCTGTTGATGACTGATAGTGATAATTTATACTACCTACCTACTTACTTAATTTTTTTTAAATACTTTAAGTACAATACTTACATAATTATATTATAATATAGAAAACATACCTATAGCGGTAGTCAATCGAAGGCATGATCAAATATTGGATTATTCCACTTTCCCCTAGAGGAGGTTTTGAAGGGAGAAAATGATATGGAGGGAAGCCAAAAAGCATAATAACAATAATTACTTAGTATTTAGTAAAATTTTTAGGACTATAAATCCTCATTCTCATTTTATGGGCGAAAAGTGGACTAACCCCAAACACCTACATAACCACATTTTGCCAAAGTTAGTATGCCATACGTGAACAGGTTGTAAGTCCGTTGCGTTGAATAAGAATACTTTATAACCACAATCCACCTTATAATTTACTTCCAACTTAATCATCACACATGGTAGTCCATAAACGGTGCAGCGCCAACTTTATGGTATCAAGAACAGGTTGTTTGTGAATTGGAATTTCAACATTATTATTATTGATGAATAAGTTTGAGTATTTTATTTTTTTAACAGCTTGTCGAGTTAAAGATAATAATGAAAAATTCTAAATAATCTTGATCTTAAGTAAGCTATAGATGAACCGTAGGTATCTAAACTTTTTCGGTGTCATAAACGGTAAAATCACAAAATAACTTTAACCTTGTTAGATTCTAGCCAAAGCATTTTTATTTATCATTTACTAGTTAACATTATACAAAATTAGAAGCAGGTAATTAGGATTATATTTCTGGAAAAGCTCTATAAAATATATAAAACTACGAATTGAAACAATAGTCTCCAGTGAGGGAGAGCCTTAAAATAAATCTTACATCACAGCATCCAATGTATCGATTTGATTTCACTAGGGGCAGATCAAATCGATACTCGGTTGAAAACAATCTGACATATGCACCTACTGTACGGATATTGTTATCGCACATTGATACATAACTTTGAATGGAGTAGGTATCATTTGAAGTGAGAACTTGTTTAAGAGCAACGCCAACAACACACATACAATTGAACACATTTTTAATTATAGTACCAAATATGGTATGTGCACCAATAACAGGCACGAAACAAATCATTTTTATAATCTTCAAAGTGAATTCATTGTTTTTAAACATAGTTTATATAATCTATACCTATATGTACATAACATATACATGATTTCAAGCCTGTCCAGATTGGATTGTCCAGATTGGACAGGCTTAAAAATTCTTACTTTAAAACATTACGTCATCCGTAAACTGTACTGTGATGTGTGTGGCGCAAGCAGGACGGAAACGGCCCTAAACAATAGCCTCTTTATTGACGACATTATGACATATCTCATATTGTACAAATATGCATTACATAAAAAACATGATTGAAGAGACACGTTACATGGTCCTATTAGCTATTTAGCCATGCATGATGTATGTATCATGCCTTCGTTGAACCCAAAAACTCCTTTAGCACATACGAACGTGGAGCTCTCGAACTCTTGAAAGAATTTAAGTCATATGAACCTATGATGAATGACTTAATACAATATTTGCCGTGAAACTTTGTTTTAATAAGGTTTACATAATTGTCTATACAAAACGAATTTATTCGGTGAGTATTAAACTATTCAATCTCAGCTAATGTGCTTATAAAAGTACAAATTTCGCTATAAGCTTGATCGCAACTTTTAGTTGTTGACTGCATCCGTTCACTTCAAAAAATAATATGACTTTGTCTGTAGCGATTCGAGATTGTAACATTGTCTTTTGCATAAACTTTATAGCCAAAACTAGATTGTAAATCTGATGCGAGTATGCAAATTCACTTTCTCTAAAAGATAATCAACATGTAGGTACTAAGCTACCTACTGTTATTTCTACTACCTAGGTAGGTACCACTGTAGATCTAATAATGGTTTTGTACTAATACTATGAAAAGTAACAATTGTAACAGTTAAGTACAAACTGGTGATATTAGTGGCAATTCTGAGTGTCGCAAAAGCTAAACTAAGCTAACTAAAATTGTTGCCGTCCCTTTCATAGCGAAAGGGAATAAAAAGGATGGCAATAATTTTAGTTAGTTTATTTTAGCTTTTGCGACACTCAGAATTGCCCCCATTACCTAGTTATGTGTTGGGATTGTGTCGATTTAACCTAAAACAAAGAAAAGCATAATGCCCACAAAGGTCGACTGCCATTCGATAAGCAAATATAAAAACATACGAAGACACTTAATGTGTAAGTAGGTACTTAAGTTTATCATTTATTTTAATAACATTGGATTGTTTTTAAAGCTTTTAGTTGTTAATTTTTACGTAGGTACATCATCACTTTCACATTATAACTTCACTAGGACATGGAAAAATTGTTCTACGCACTGCAAAAAAGCTATTAATTGTAGGGGAGTCTAGGAAACCATCACAGCTGGAATTACTTTGATTATACGTTAGTACAAATGCAAGTATTCCAAGAAAAGAGTCGTTATCGATATAGCCATCAATGCTAGTAAATGTCTGGTTATTCAACCGATGCAGGGTGGTCTAACAGTGCTACAAACAATAAACGAAGCTATCAGGTGGTTTGTAAAAAATCAGCGTAAAATATCCTACCTTCTATCTTAATATATTTTTGTCATGGTGTGGTTGCTTAGTGTATTTTTACACATTGTTCGTAGCAATAGCACGGTATTCCCCTTAGATTTGAGACATTATACGAGTAGATTGATAAGATAGATTGTTGCTAAATGAATTAGTTAACTGCTAGACATCTACTAGACAAAAACAACGCACACCGATGCCGGTTAGGTCAATGACATCGTTCTGTTTTCTAATAAAATTCAGTCTGATACAACTTTTTCATTTTTGCATGTTACATTCAACGTTCACAAAACCGTATCCATGTTTTCGTTAATTTACTTTTTAATATTTCTATTAGTCTTGAATACACAAAGTTACATTCAAATACTATCACTTCTTATTTAACTTTTAAACGTCTCTAAATTCATTTTTTGCGATCAAACGATGAAATGGTCAATTTATCAGACATCTTGTTTCCAAAAACAAATTATGAGAGTTTTAAGATAGTAGGACAGGTAAAAACCCCAGTAACAATCTAAAATGTGTCGCTCCATTGTAGAAAAGGCTAGGCCTAACGGCGTAAAAGGGTAATAGGTACCTATACTTACAGGGTGGAAAAAAGACATAATAATATTATATAATTCCACCCGTTGAAGAATATTATACTTATCATAAAATTAGTTGATCGTAATTCAAACCAAGATTTAAATTCGCCTTTACCTACTCCTATTTCAAACCAAAATTAACTTTTTCTATTTTTAATCTGGTGTACCAGAGCTTTTAAGTACCTAGCCAGTTCTATTTGCAAGGTTCTCATACAAGTCTTCGTCGATTCAATGCTAATGTGTCAGTCAAGTTACTCCCACACCACATACCGTATTTGACTTAAACTAGAAAAACCAGTAATTTAAAGAAATGCTATGCATCTCCGTAGTACAAAAACGTGTAGCTTTGAATGCAGATGGAATATTTTTCCAAGTGCTTTATTATCTTCTTCCCGCGGCTTTGCTTACTCGGTGTTCTTATAAAAGGATAAACCTAACATTCTTTGTAAACATAGGCTGATAAAAGACTTGTGTAAGTAAGTTCGTATGCGCAAGTGGTCAACTCTGGTGAAGTAGTTTTTAGGCCGCCTAAAGGCCTCCGTTACCAGATTTGTGTGATTGTAGATACAATTTTAACGAGCGAAAAGCTATAGGTATGTTTTGAAAGTTAAAGCTTTGACTTTAGTTTAAGTCAAAGAAAGCGAAAATGTAATTGATAAAAGTATTTCAGAGCGGCATTTAATTTTACTTAAAAGCACTAAATAAAGATAACCAATCTTTCCTCCAACCAAAACCAATTCATAAAATTAAATCTTATCTCTAAATCACAGCTCTTGTTAAACTTGTTTTTTTTGTCCATTGAAAACTATTCGCTGGAGGCGTTACAATAGACCAGTAACTTTCGCGTTTGTTCAATTGTTGCATGAGAAAAAGATGATCCAATGATTGTAAACCAGCATTCAATTATAAATAGTTGAGGCTAAAAGTGAAATACTTGCAATTTTAATGAATGAATGTCTCTTTATTACGTTTACTATCGTTAGGTATGTGTATACCTAACGATAGTAAACGCAATAAAGTGTATTAGGTACTCTCTATTATTCTTCCCACCTACAGTAATTCTAACGCGGTTTTTTTCTGTCTTATAATGAAGCTTCTTCTTCCTGCCCTTATTCCACTATGTGGGGTCGGCACAACATGGTGTTCTTCCATTTTCCTCTATCAGACGTCATTTCAGCACTCACCTCTTTCTTACTAATGTCATCCCTCACACAGTCCATCAATCTTTTCTTTGACCTACCTACCTATACACCATATTCTGTATTTTAATGAAGCCTGAAAAATAAACACTAAAATGTCTCGAAAAGGAATAGTAGGTACCTTCGGTATCGATAGGACTTTCGAAGCTCTACATTTTCTTTCAACGTCCTTTCAAATTAACTAGGTGTCAAGTGTCAACCCTGTAAGCATTAAAAACTCACTTAATGTTCTATAATTATGTTTTTTTAAATATAAATCTAATTTATATAAACGCCTATTCTCCCTCAGATATGGGTAGTAGGTACCTACCTACCTATATCTTGTAGTTCTGAGACATGCACAGATCGATATTAGCGGGGCGTTGAAATCACAAAAGAAACGTTGAATCGAGATTGATACACCTTATTTATAACTGCCCTTTGACAAAAGGTTTTGATGAAAATAAATCACGATTTTTTCCAATCATCTTGTAACAAAGATAGAATCAAAGAAGGCTACCCAATTAGATACGAACAACAATAGCGTATGAGTATCATACTGTTTCGATGACAAAAACGCTAATGATTGAATGGACCTATTCTAACAACTATTTTTATAATAACCATGCATTTTTTTTATTAAAAACGGTGAATCACGGAATATAAAGTTGGACCCCAAACCGTGTTTGTTGTTGTGAAAGACTACAACAACAAACACGGTTTGGTGTCCAACGGCATTGATCGCTAGAGAACCAAAAGTAGAACCACCTAGCACCTACGTGTGTAATGATAAGTATTTAATCGAAATTTAAGGTAATATCAACTAGGAAACAAATCCTAAACCAACCTTAAAGAAACCATAACAAGGCTAAGTTATAGCAGGTGCAAATTTATGATATTACGGTTGGTACATTATACTGCGACCGCACCGACCGCAGCGTACGCACCGTTACAGACCGGTTGCATTGCGTCGGCCTGTCGTTATGAGCGATGGTTATAGGTAAAGTCAGCAAAGACTACTATCAAAAAAATTACTGAAGAACAGGGCGTCTACTCTGCAAAACGAAAAACGAAGTTTCGTGACAATTTTCGGGTTCTAATTATGTTGGTGAACTATTACGAAATCATTATCCACCAACATAAGCTGACCCCGAAAATTGTCACGAAACTTCGTTTTTCGTTTTGCAGAGTAGACGCCCAGAACTGTATTGATGACTTTTACATTATAATCTTTCTTGAACTTTTGCGATCACTTCTTATTTAGAAATACAGGACACGGAATTTTATCGCGTAATATAATTTACTAAGTATTTTTATTAAAACCAAAAGACAGTGATAAAATTTCAAAATGTCTATGTTATATGACATATGTATTTTAATCAAATTGAAATGTGGGTACATTAAGACATACCATTTTTTTTTCTATCTAAAACTACCCAATCTTTTTAACCCTCTGAGGACCATAAGACTAGGGGAGATGCTGTAAAAAAAGTTATTTTATTTTAAATGTTCAAACTTACTTCTATCAGCTTTTGTAGTTGACTGTATATAAGCTGTAAGTAGGTATAAGTAATTTTAGTACATAAGCATTAATGTATACGTGAAATACTACTACTAAACGTTAAATATCATTTAATAACAGCACATAATATCATATAACAGTACATTCACAACGCTAGACATCTTAGATAATTTAATAGAGGAGCGGAGAGGAGTTTCGTAACTTGCCTTACCACAATTTAATTAAGATACCTAGATACAGTTACGAAGACTATTAGAACATATTTATCACTAAAACTTCCCACTGAAGCTTTGAGATTTCTGCATAAATTAGGAAACCTGCTAGATTAGGATATGAGAATTAATAATATCCTTAGAAGGCCTTAATACCTTTACACAGTTGCCTACTGCCAAAAGTACCTCCTACCCTTTATCATTCTGCTCTACCTATATTTCTGGCACTCGACGCTTTAGCTTATTATACTTATCATTATCATATACAGGTCGGCAGCCTTTCATATGTGCCAGCTTAACTATGCAAAGCTAGTAAGAGTATGACTTTGGTTAGCATCATTATTAGCCCATTTAAACTACAGTTCGTCCAAAGCACAAAAGCTGTTCAATAAATAAAGAAAGAGAATGAAAATACTAACTCTACTTATTCATTCATAATAAGTACGTAAGTTCGTATAGCAAGTGGCCTATTATATATTCATACTAAAGTTTGTTGATCAAGGCAAGGAGAATGTATTTCTAGTCACTCACAATTCATTCATTCGTTCTATTGAAAATAAATATGAACGAGGATAGCTGATGCGCTTGTTGGTACTCTACTAGTCCATTACGGGTTAGTGCTGTTCCATTGAATATCTCAAATGAATACAAATGTTTAGTATTTTAGCAGTAGGAAAAGTTTTTATAGTTTCTAGACGCGATAAGTCTGTAATCAGAAGGTTCGTGTGGCGCGATCGATATCGCAACCAACCCTCACTGCCAAGGTTCGCAATGCTACCTACACTTGTGCCTAGCAGGCACTTAGGTACCGTTGTGTTGCTGTTTGCTGGTTTCAACATCTGATACTCGTTTCAATCTATCTAGCTTCTATTCGAAATATTTAATTCTGCTCAAATTTTGAAGTCGTAAGGTAGTTGTCTAAAAAACTATGCGCATTAGTCTAAATGTATTTTGCATGCATATTCAGAAATGTATAAACAGGAGAATTATCCTATTAACAAATAACGAATTACTCCGATCTACACACTGCTTGGTTCCCTTAGGGGGATAAATCGGAACAAAAACAAATCGATCTTTCCCCCTGTTAGCAATGAGGGGGGACATTCGAACTTTATTCACGCCTTAACAGTTTAATCTCAGAATCAATTCGTCAAATAATTAAAAAAAGGAGTTTATATAAATAATAATAATAAATAAATAAATAAATAAATATCCTTGGACATTCTACACGGCGTCATCTAGTCCCAAGCTAAGCAATTTAATGCTTGTGTTATGGTAACCAGATGACTGATAAACTACTAAGATACATTTTTTTTTGTAAATACATACATATTATACATAGAAAACACCCAGACACGAAACAAATATTTGCAGATCATGCAAACATTTGTCCCGCAGCGGATTGTGTATCGTAGCCTCAAAAGTACGAAAGTACTCCTGAGATGTAATTTCAATGTTGAACGACACATTTATATCTTTTTCATTAATCTCTTGACCTGCAAGACAAGTTGCGCCACGAGTTCTTCAAAATGTTTGCAACTTCCAATAGCTTTGATAGCTGTTTTTGCAAATGGATTGTTCGAGCTCTATGAACTTTAGCCCTAATATGAAGGCTATGCGGTAAGAAGAATGCAGCTCTTGAAAATGCTTGGCACAGAGCCATGGGTAAAGGTTTCGCAAATATAGGTAAGCCGCAAAATACCAAGTGTTTCATGCCACTTAGGGATAATTCCAAGAGAATTATTATGAAGTTCAGAACTAAAAATACCCTTTACCAGCTAGCAATTAAAAAGGTAGGTATATTCATAAAATTCTCGATACGAATTGTTCGACGATCGTTTCATACAAATTAAGTTCGGAGATCAATTTCCTGCACTCTTTAAGGTGCACAAAAATTGGATAGAGTAAACTAGGTAGGTACATACTTTTCATATTTTTCGCAAATAATAATCTGAACCGACGTATATCATTAGGACCATCTTTTCAGTCGAATTGTCCTTATCGACAAGTAAAACACGCAGAAAATAATCACGGGTTTTTCTCAAAATGTTTTTGAATAAAAGCTTATGATTAACGGCCAGTTTCAATAACCTTTCTATCTTTGGTCTTGCTTACGTACTGTCGGTAGATATTTGACATTACTTCCATACAAAAAATATCTACCCACAGTAAACAAAACCAAAGAAGATCCAGAGGTTATTGTGACTGGCCGTCAGCAAATTGAGTAGAGAATTCCAAACTTGCATCCCACTTGTAAAACTCGCTAACATTTCCGCTGATACATATCTACAGGTTATTCTTCGCCGACCCTTTAAGAGGCCGTAGGTAGCAAATATGTGGTTTGAATCGTATTAGATCTCAAAATCCGTGAAAGATACCACCTTATAATGTTTGGAGAAATTAAACTTTGAACTTTTATCTTGCGTTGTGGTTTTTTAGAAACACGATTGGTAAAAGTTTTCTCGATCATATATTTTTTTGAAAAATACATGTTTTTCACACAGTTTGCTATTTATCTCAGGAACAGAACGCTATTTTTGTTGGTTTTATGTTTTGACAAATAGCCTAGAAGTATTCATTTAGTTCTGGTTTTTTAATTTTTCGATTACTTGTTTAATTAACTTGTAATTAAATAAAAACTGTTTTTTCGCTATAAATTATGTTGCGTGTCTATCGTTCTGCGCTTCTCACTCACGAGTAAAAACATTATTCGCTCTCCCGCTCATTCCTCGGCGTTATGGCACACACTTAACAAGTAACGGTTGTTCTAGCTGTAAATAATGGAGTGTAGTACAAATTGTTCGCATTATGGCCGTCAGAGCTTTGTGAAGAACATTAGCAGAATACTTCGACCCGTTCCCGTTGCTAACGGACAACACATAAACTGTTGATTGATTGGTAATCTTCACGATACAGTAAATATCAGGAAAGATTGGAGAAAACGATATGACATTCTCAAAAGGTGTGATGGCGGCCGAAGAGGAACAGAAAGCTATAAGCTGGAAGATGAAAAAAATAAAGAAACAAGTACTTAAGTAGGTATAAAAGTAAATAAATAGCAAATGGTGATAAACTTTACTAATTGATAGTTACAAGGCGAAGAAGTAACAAGCTAAGTATATAAAGTAAATAAGTTTCAAAATGATTAAAAACCTTACTTCAATTTCGAAAAAGACAGTACCTGCACTCTCAAGGTAAATTTCTGTTCATAACTCCAAAGATATTCGTCGGATCCTCAAAAACATTTTATGAGACCACCTCAGGAGTATGTAGGAGTTGTATACTCATTCAAATAAAGATAATTTTCAAATACGGTGTCCACTATGGACGAAATAATCGGTCAAAATACATGAAAAAACAGTGAAGACAGAACACAGAATCTTCTCCTGTTTGAAGTCGGTTAACCAAACCCAGATTATAAAAAATGTCAATGCGGGCCAACTTAACTTGGCAATGTATAATATTTTTATTCATTCAAACCAAAGAATTCAAACTAAGCCTTTGCTCTCGACAGATTGTATTTTCTGTTTACTAATCAATTTAAATCTACACAGAATAATAAATAGTTCTTTGACTTATGTGTACCTACCTACTGATGATTATAAGAAAAAAATAATCTAACACTGCGAAAAACAAGCAAAAATATTCACAAAGATTTCTGTAGAAAATTCAAATGCGTTTTTGCGATGCTATCACTAGTATTCATTTCCTTTTCATGTTTCTCTCTATCAGATAATAGCTTCAAATGATGGCAAATTGTTGGCAATCTCATACAATTGTCTACAGGTCGTCAAGCCGTATGATTGCAACACAGATGGATTCTACAGACGCTTACTTCAAACACTACTCGAATCCAATTGCATCTCTTGAAATTGCTCGTCCTGCAGAACCCCCTAATCGCCTAATCGCCCTTTAAATATTCTCGGATAACAGGATCAGTTACGACAATAATCCGAATCGGTGTCAAATGAAATCTGATCCTGAGGTACTGAAGATGGATCACCAAAAAGAAAGCCAAGTCTCATACCATGTTTGTTATCCTGATTCTTTTTGGCCGTGAAATAGCGCGAGTAGAGTCACCTAGGTCTTAAATCTATGCAGCCTTTCTGTATATTTTTAGTAAGATTATAGTACCGCAAGATTGTGGTTATAAGACGAAGAGTTTAATTTCGATGCGTTGAGATATGACTTGTGCAAAATCTCAATGGGAATCGATTCGAATGTGAAGAGATAGAATTTACTTGAGATCCTAAGAATGCAAGGACAAGTCCAAATTCATGAATACCATTGAAATTGCATTGAGTGTCAGATTAACTCATCAGGTCGTCAACCCCATCCATTCACCATCACTTATTACGTCAGTGAGCTAACATCTGGCTACTTTTGTGAGTTACCACACTCGGAGAACTAGTTTTATGTAGACCGAAACGTGGCAAATGCTGTGAGGAACACTAGACATTTTTGAGTGGTAGACCAACCTCAGGCACATCGCAAAAGTTGATTGCTTGTACGAATGGTTACTATTTTGTATGAAAAAAAGTTTGCTCATCGTCTCGAATGTGAATCTCGTGCGAATGTTAGTGATTGCGATAAAAAGCCTAAAGATAGTTGTTTTGGTTAATTCTATAGAATACTTATAGTTATTATTATTACAATGCTGCTCAGTATTTTCAGCCAGCATCCAACCACAGTAGGGCAGAAGTTAATAAAAAATTCTCCAAACTCCAAAAAGTTACATGGTTCATTGTGATTGTGGACCAATCTTTGGAACATTAACCCAAGCAAGACTCATATTTATAAAACAAAACTTGATTAGCTTGTCAACTTGAATGTCAAAACTCAAAAGGCGTTGCTCAAATGAAGCCAGCACAACACAAGCTTAAATTTACTTTTCGAACCACTTACTAATTTTGTGGATTTTATTTCACTATCCACCGAGACTTCCGATCCTTTAATATGACAGAAAAGTGAATACAGTCAAACGAAATCGAAGCTTAAAAGCTTTCCAAAATAGCGTGCTCATTTGTGCAACCCGAGAGATCCTGCAAGAAACACTTGACATAATGAAGATTAACTCCGACTGGCATTTACTTCGGACTTTCTCTGAACATTATAGCTCGATAAACGATGGGTAGGTATGCCTATTAGTTCAGTTCACCCACGACTTAATCGACCGTTAAATTGTTGGTTGAGCGTTATAGTTTTCTTTTTGAACTTAAGCTCTACAAGTAATGGCCCATCGATATAAGATACGCTTAAAACACGATCTCAAAAGTCATTTCTTCGCCGAGATAATAATTCAGGTAAGTATATACTTAATTAAGCATATTTTGTAAATAATAAATAATAATAATAAATATCCTTGGACATTCCACACAGCGTCATCTAATCCCAAGCTAAGCAATTTAATGATTGTGTTATGGTAACCAGATGACTGATAAACTACATAGATACATTTTTTTTTGTAAATACATACTTATCTTATTATACATAGAAAACACCCAGACAACGAAACAAATATTTGCAGATCATGCAAACATTTGTCCCGCAGCCAAAATTGTCAAAATGTGACAATTCACCTTTTTTTTGGACATGTAGGTAAGGTACTTACCAAATTATAAGGACGATGTTTTGGAGATCTTGAAACAGAGTACCTATGTTTACCTAATTCATAAACCTAATTTTAAGGTTAATTCTAAACTTTGAATACTGAGATTTTGATAACCTTTATTAACAAAGTAAGTAGGTATAGGATATTATCGCGATATCTAATACAATATCATTCTTGAATGAAGCCGGGAACAGATATTCCGGGCTTAATAAATAGCTTCAACTCAAATACTAGATACACTCAACTAAAGTAGGTACCTACTCTCAACTAGATATTAAGTCCATTTTTGTGTTTACAATATTCATAAAACTAGAAGGTTATTAGGTAGGTAAGGTAAAGGTAATAACTCCAGTAATTTTAATGGCAAAATAATTCATCTTCTCGAGATTGTAACACGTAATTACTCATATTAACACAAGTTTCAGACCATACATTACCGGTAGCTAATTATCTAAATAAGCCAAAGTGCACCAACACTTAAACAAGTCTTTTTCTGGAGTTTTTTGACAAGTAAAACTTTTCAGGTAGGTGCCCATCAAAATGAAAAAGCTCTTCGGAATAAAATGTTTTGAAATAAGAACCTATACATATACATACTTAATAAGATTTATTTTATTTTATTGTTTAGTTTTTAATGGAAGTACTTACTTAGTACTTTGTTTTCGGTATTCAGCAATAACAAATCGTAAACTTCTTATTCGCTTTTAAAAAAAGCTAGGCCTACACCACCAGGTTCTTGCCTATTCTTTCCCTGGTGTAGGGAATCGCGTTGGAAAAGGCATTAGAATCACCTAGCATGTAGACGAAACTGATTCTTGAGGTCCTACCAAAATAAACGATTTTTCTTTCTTCCTTCATTTTAATACGACCGATGAGTATTGCTGTTATTCTTACCAATCCTAGCAGTAACCACGGTAGCAGTGCACATCAGTCTAAAAAAGGCAAGCGCCCAATTATCTAATGTATTCTCACAGTAATTCTGTTTCGGATACTATTTCGCTTGTGTTACACGATTTCGCTTTTATGGCGCCACACAATGCCTTAACGGTAACATACCAAACTCGGGTGAGTATGCTCGCACCAAAACGCACATTGAACAAAAAACAACGGCTTAAAATGTAGCTGAGAACAATCTCATATTATATTGTGTGTGTACCTATAACATGGGAGCTTTCTAACAATGAATTGAAGACAATCTACATTCAAAGGTTGTACTACAAGTCAACAAGTATGACCAACTGCTGTTTGTCTGTTCTTGAAAGCAAATAGGTACAATGCATCGTGACAATTATGGCTAGCAGTTCAGCTATGTTAGTGAAAACAGAGTTAATGCATTTCTAATAGCACATGTTTTGTCACATTTGACTTCCATAACACAACTGTTAAGTTGCTTAGCTTGGGATTAGATAAAGTTGTGTCCAAGTCCAAGGATATTTATTTTTTTAGCTTTTGTATAATGTGGGCTTAAACTAAATATTATGTAAGTAGGTAAGTATATGAAAATACATACTTAGTCATATTCAATAGATCATAAATGTCAAAAAGATCAACCGCGACTTCCGGATTCAGTCGTGAACATGTTTCGTTTCATTTTTACCAGTAGGTAAATACACCAGGACAGAAGCTACAAATATACTATATTCCACTCAATTTATAGATCCTATATAGGTAGGTATGTTGTTACCCACAATAATGTCTTATGTGTTGTGAATACATTGAGTAATTTCCTAAACAAAAATCCTCTTGTTTCTGCGCCACTGAACTTTAAGAAATTGAGATCCCTTTAGCTGCATCTATTAATAGGCATTATGTAAGTAGCAAGGTCCCTTGCAGCGAAAGATTTAAATGGAACCAAAAATGAGTTTTTTTAAACGGACATTTCTTTTACAAATTAAAATATTAATCAACTTGTAACTGTTTGTAGGCACCTCGAGATACTGTTAGTAGCAGTATTATTCACAGATTCCTTCAAGGTCTCACTCAGGCAAATGTTGATGTTAATCAGTTGAGTGTGCATTTCACTTGTGACAAAGGCCACGTGAGCAATTGACATTGATCGCTCCCTATTGCATCATTGCAAACTCATACCGTCCATTTTGTAACTTCATGTTACACTCCGGAAAAACTAAAAATATTGTCCAAAAATATGCTGCTTAAAGATTTAATTAAATCTGATTTCCAAAATAAATCTACGAAAAATACTGATTTAAAATTCTTGAAACAAGTCTCAGTTGAAGATACACTGTCAACAATTTAAGCGTCTCTACGCTGTTCGATCCATTCCAGACCACAGCGTGGCAGAGATTAGTAATACCTAAGGTCACCTTATACGTACGTACGTAATAGTTTTGTATGGTGATTATCATAAAAATATGGCAGGGTTGCTGTTCTTTTTATGTTTTGGAACTGGCGAGGTTCAATTGTTTTATGTCGGTACAATTTATAGACGTTTGTGTATGACGTAGGTACATACCATATCGCACTGTTCGTCGTCGTCATAGAAGATAGTGTCGCACTCGTCCATTCTGCCGTGTCTCCTACTCCTCAAGTGGACCCCCGTGCGCCCTCATGAAACTAGCCGCGCCGGCATCAGTACCACCGAGACACACACTATCGGAACGAATTATCGAAATCTGAATCCGATGAGTCACGCGATGAGCTTGGTGCAAGACTGACTGGCAAGGCTGTACGTGATCTTAATTAACCGTGTCAAAGACTTCACTTCACTGTGTTTTAGGTGACGGAATCACTGTTCAGATGATTTTTTGCGCGTCAAGGTTTAACGAGCAGGATTTTTCCCCTGTTTTGGCGAACTGCGTAGATGTCGAATGGGCGAGGAAGGCGCGCGCACCCTCGGTGCATTGATCGGATACTCACTGCGCATGTCTCTCTTGAGGGTTTCCCCACTGTTTTGACATTTGTTTAGGGGCCATTTATAAGGGCGGCCGCTACGTGTATCTACAATAACATTCTTAAACTTATGCTTTAGCTAGATCTTTGATGAGATGTAGAGGATCAATGTGTTCTATAGAAAACCTTTTGAAAATAAACTGTTGTAGGTACATACCAGTTTTATAATCTCTACAACAAGCCATTTGTTACGTTAATTTACGAGTACTTATCGGATTCATTTGCAGAGGGCAAATTACTATAAATAACTACTGAGCCTTTTGCATAGATTAGGTACCTTTTATAACCTTTAGTACTTTGCAACCATTACGTTTTTTGTTAATGTAAAGCATACCTAGTACCAACGTTACACCTAAATCTATAGCAAATTAGAGAAAGATCTGCGCTGAAAGCCTAAAAAAACTATCTTTAGGTTGTCGTAGACAAACAACGTTGCCTTGAAACATCAAATAGTTCAACGGCCTACACTTGCAGCTCTAATTCCTGGGCACCTGTTCAAAGGACCAGTCGCTGTTCTAGTTTATACGGTGGCGAGCGAGCTCCATAGTGAATGCGTCCCGAGTGCCTTGACACAGATATGCCACTGCAAATGATTATCTGGCGGTACATCCTGGTAGGTCAATGACCGTTTTAGTTGTCATCTATATGCAGACTTTGACAAACAGTTTACGTGGAAAAGATGGCATCGACCATAACCAGTAGAAAGGTATAACACAGTTAAATCAGGCCCAACCAGGAGGCAATCAATAACTATAATGTACAGGACGCCTGGGGCATTGTAGTCTCGGAGACAAAGAGTCTCAAGCCAGGACTCAGAACATGAATTAGTAAATTAATTACTTTATACCACCAACTTATAGGAATACACAGTTACAGTAAAACACCTTAATCTTAGTATATTTGGCGGTCTTATCGCTTGAAGCGATCTCTTCCAGACAACCTTTGGATGGGTTTGAAAGGTGAGATCATAAGACGGCAGATTATATAAAAAGAATGTACCTACCTAAATAAATAAGACAAAAAAATTACATCCTATTGGATTATTAGTCTCATTCAATAAGTCAATAGTGGCAATTCGGAGTGTCGCAAAAGCTAAACTAAACTAACTAAAATTAATGCCATCCTTTTAATTTCCATCGCTATGAAAGGTACGGCAACATTTTTAGTTAGTTAAGTTTAGCTTTCGCGACACTCCGAATTGCCACTAGTAAAGATATCGTCAATAAGCCCGAGGCTGAGCGTGCAGGCTTCGGGTTTCCGATGTTTTCCTTAGTTTTATCAAAATCTTAGGTCAAATTGAACGAAAAATCTATTAATGCAAGTCCAGAAGATTCAATTTGGCCAACACAGCTGCCTTAAATCTTACCATTTAAAAATTAACGGATAAATCTTGCTCAGGGGTAAAACAACTGTTTGTTGGGTTGTGCTCAAAATCGCTAAAGTCCGGTTTATACAAACTTTAAAACACTTGTGACCTTTGCATCAACTGCAATGGTAGCAATAAAACATTACAAAATAATGATAGAAATAACCGAATAACAGAGGATATTGTGGAGTGGTCGTGAATTCGTGAAGTAGGAAAATGTCAAGGAAACGCTTGCAACACTGATCTATGGAATAAGATCGTGTGGATGCTATAGTGCTGGTTATTGGCATCGGATAACGGTGGGATATTGATGGTAATAACTATCAATATTTCACCATTGGACACTCAATGTTTCTGAGACCTCTATGCTACAATTTTGTTTGAATCTTTTAAGCTAAACATATTAAGTAATTATTTCACAGATCCAATATTTGGACGAAGATTTTAAAAAACAAATAGGGTCACCGTATACTCTTTTCAAGAACCATCCAGGCGATTTAATACGTTTTTTAAAGTAAGCAGAACTCATCATTTTTGGTAGATGATAACATTTATTTTCCGGTGCCAAGGTCCTTGTTCTATAGTCCTGTTGGCTTTTAGGTAGGTAGTACAATTCAAATACTGTAGGTAGGGAGCGTGAACGTAAACAAGGGAGCCCTTTTCAAATATTTGTGGGCTTTGTTTTGTAGTTCAGTGGTTTTATTATTTATCTTACCTTCTTTTATCTGTGATCTTACCCAGTAAACATGTTTTACCAACAAGCTATAAAAACAACATTTACAATTTCCAGAACGTGGCTGTCAATTTATTAATATGCAAAACCTACTTTGAAAGTGTATTAAAGTGTTATAATTCCTTCCTGAGATAATCAAATGAATGAAATATGATCACGACTGTGTTCCTAGGGAGCGGTAGCTTTTTTTTCAGTCTACTTATAAAGTAGGAATTTTTTAGATCTCTATGAAGTGAAGTAAACTTTCTATAGGTGATAGGTTTATGAGATTATTTATCATAATTAGCTTGTATATAATCTCTTAGAACTCATATTAGTTCTATTGGTTAACTAATAACATTTATATTTTATAAACGTGTATGAGTAATCGGTATGAATTTATT
Organism: Xanthorhoe designata; assembly: GCA_963582015.1. Lineage (NCBI taxonomy): Eukaryota > Metazoa > Arthropoda > Insecta > Lepidoptera > Geometridae > Xanthorhoe > Xanthorhoe designata. Next base: position 9,629,219 of record OY757038.1, read on the forward strand.
TACCTTAAGAGCGGTCAACCCGGCTCACTTTTCATACAAACGCTCGTACGTGATTATGCCGTTGTAACAGATCTTTCTTTTAAACTTTTGGACTAATAGGTATCTTGTGCACTATATCTAGGTTTCTATCGAAACTAAAAATCAAAATTTTGAGAAACAAATTCAGTATAAGCTTCCAAAAACCTGCTTTTAGTATAAATTTTACCTGAACTTTGGCCGTTCATAATGTACTAATAAATTGTAAAAGTACAGAAAATATTGTCATAGAAACCTTGCAAATCTTATGGAGATTCTAAATGACTAATATTTATTTTACAAACTTGTAAGGCTTACTGAAAACACGTATTTCCTGGAACACTTTTTATGAAATTTCCGCATACTATTTTTCGAGTGAGCGAGTGAGCGGCGAAAGTACCTACTGAATGCCGAGCGCTGAGGCGCTATCTCTCATTTTTCGCTTTGCTTCTTTTTCTAGCATTGCGCTGGATGAAACAACAAGCTTTTCAGCTATGCCCGCGTCGATGATAGACGCACCGGGAAGGGCCACCTTAAGTTAGGAATGTGAAAAACTAAAAAATAATTTTATCATTCAATCTTACTATAAAAATGTAGCTTATCAAGATCTGCTGCAATTCGTAATAACTTGCCTACATAATAGCTATAGTTACGAAAATAAAAATAAAATAAAGAAAAGTGGTACATTAAAGTATTAAAATGTAGCGTTCGTAAATAAGATGCTGTAATTTATGATGAAAGACAGACAAAACGCGGATTAGGCTGGCTGGCGTCTAAGGCGCGTATCCCGAGTCTGCACTCAGACTTCCTTGCTCAAGTAGGTACCTATCGTTTTTTGACAGTTCTCTATGAAACTGAGCGATGAATCACCGCTTGAGACACGATTCACGATTGAGTATGGAATCTGAATTCGAACCTAAAATTTACTTTTATAAAAACTATCTTTGTCGTTAACACAGCTTTGTATCACCGAACACTGTTTAAGTATACTTAGGTTTTTTTTTGTTTCCACTCTTTTGGTTTCCTTTTGTTCATGATATTTATTCATAACTTTTAAAGCTATCATTGTTCTCATCTCTTGAACTTTTAAGCAAAAACATTCCAAATTTCCAACAGATTATAAATCAAATGTGCGAGAGTAACCTTTTCAATACAGACTTCTCGGCCCGTTACCGCTAAACAACATTATAATTGGTGTCACACATAATGAGTGACACAATTACAGCACAATTCTTAATTATCGCGTAATCTCCAGAACAATTTCCTGTGTGTCATGTCATTGTCCACAAACAATACGCGAGTTATAAAATCTGCCAGGAGGGTAGGCAGTAAGGGGCAAGTGAAAATTAAATAGAGAAAAAATACATTTTATAAAACCATAACGTTTTTACTAGATATTTGCAAGAGAATAAAGGAGGACGCAAGGAAATAAACAAATAATAATTAAAACTAACCAAGTTGGAACTTTTCTATGTTGTTTTATAACATCAAAAGCATAGCAGTATTTTTTAGAGCTGAATTTGCCTTCAATGCTTAGTTTTCAATAAAAATTAAGTAAGTTTTATTAACATTTCACATGACACTTTTAATTTAACAATAAGGACATTTATTGTAAAATTATATTTTTTTTTTTAAATAGGTACATAAATAAAAACAAAAATATTGTAGTTTAACTGGTTACCATAACACAAGCATTACATTGCTTAGTTTAGCATAAGACTTTTTTAAGTTTATTCATAAGGATTGTAATACTGTTTGTTTTCCTAATAAAATAAAATAAAAAAATAAGACGACGCTGTGTGGAATGTCCAAGGATATTTATTATTTATTAACAAAAATACACTTACAGCCGGTTCCTCGAACGTAGATCATTTCCAAAATTGTCACATCGACAATAGTAGCAATTCTGAGTGTCGCAAAAGCTAAACTTAGCTAACTAAAAATATTGCCGTCCCTTTCATAGCGATAGAAATAAAAAGGATGGCATTAATTTTAGTTAGTTTAGTTTAGCTTTTGCGACACTCCGAATAGCCACTACTGTCACGTGATTTGGCCGTTGATTAGTTAATTTTTGAGATGATCTGCGTTCGAGAAACCGGCTGCGAGTGTTTAATTTTAAATAAACTATTTCTGCACTGAATACGGCTCTGTTTAGCCTAAATATTTCAACCGTGTAAACACTACTTTATTAAGGCATTTCGTTATGTTATTCTCTCCTACATTATGAAAGTTTTTAAACTTTAGTACTTAATTTCACTTTTACTAGCGAATAAAACTATGAAATGTTACACTCTACATGGTCATGTAAGTAAGTTGTTATAATAACTATTATCTTGATCAACGCCTAGAAAATTATAGGTTCTTAAATAATCTTACATAAGTATCTACAGTAATTTATGTAGAAGGTATACCCACACGTATATTTAGTCTAATAGTAGTAGTTTCGCTAGTCTTAGGTCCGTATTCAGAATCCATACCATACTCAATCGTGAATCGTGTTTCAAGCGGTGATTCATCACTCAGTTTTCATAGAGAATTGTCAAAAAATCGATAGTGAGCGAAGACTCAAGTCTGAATGCAGTCTCTGACTGAATACGAGCCTTAAGTACCGAAGGAACAGTAGTAGAATTACCCAGCTCTTCATACATTTCAATGTGATAAATGTCCCTGAATTTACGTTTTTGTCTTTGACTTTGACAGGCCTAACTTATTCATTGCCCATGCATGACGCACGTGGCCAAGTTGCATGCACTCGGTCTCGTAGCTGGGCCGGGAATATTTTAACATCGTGGAAAAAATATACATAAAATTGGATGCTCAAGCAAGTATAAAAAACAGGTGTTAGAAATTCATACAATTTCATAACAGTGGAATGTGTCTACAAGCGTGACTAATGAACAACATGTCCTTCAGAATTCTGCCAAGACTTTAACAAAGAAACATCGTAAGTTGTGGAATGAGAATCAGGCCTTAATGATAGGATCAAGATAAATCCAAACAGAGCCTGTAGCCCAGTGACAAACGCATTGCATCATTATATTCCTTTGATTGGACAATTCTGGATCGCTCGAATTTTCGTTATCAAAATGTCAATTCCTCTTACATTTTTTTTCTCGTTAAAGCGATTGTATACTTCATACTTGAGATATAAAGTAATTTTGCCGAAATAATGTTTTTCTTCCTAGGAAGCTACTGCAGTAGGTACATACTTATATTTATGCTATACCTAATGGATATTTTTACTTATGTAAAACCATTTTTTCCAGAATCTACTGCATCGTCTTTCACTGCTTACAATAATGAAGACATTAGTGGCAATTCTGAGTGTCGCAAAAGCTAAACTTAGCTAACTAAAAATATTGCCGTCCCTTTCATAGCGATGGAAATAAAAAGGATGGCATTAATTATAATTAGTTTAGTTTAGCTTTTGCGACACTCAGAATAGCCACTAATAATTAATGCCAGCAATATCTTATTTTATATTTCTATTGTCTAATCATTTATTTCTCAAAGTAACTTGGCAATCGTAAATTACGTAGGTACTATTATGTGCGAACGCAGTGCTAATTAATTATTCTCGGCGAGAACTCACATGCTATTTACGTAACCGGTCTATACTTCTAAAGCAGGCAGTTGGTTTTAGCCATCGTACCTACACACTGGATGAAAGAAAGGCGATAATTATTTTGATATTTTTTTAAAACATAAGTAAATATACCTATATCAATATATCAATATTGAATATATCAATATTAACTTTAATCTTAACTTGAGACTGAAGAGTGAATTAAGAGAAATGCTGTATATAGGATAGGTACTAATAATATTACTTACTAATAATATTTGATGTCTTTTGCATCAACTAGCATGCCAAATTCTATTTAAACAGGTAAGCCTCAGGAACGATTGCAAAAATATGAAGAAGGATAGGTAACCAGAAAAAAGATTATTCTGAATGATTAGGTACTATCGGAACCCGGAGAGGCAAGACTAAACTAGGTACTTAACAACAAACAGTGTAGATGTTGACAATACCGTAACCCGTTGAGTGCAGGCAGGCATAGGTTGCCACTTGCCTCCTGACTATATAAAATACTAATAATAATCATATAGTAAAAATATAAAGGTCCAAGTTTTTTAACCATCAGGTTGATGACGATGATATCTCTTAAGCCACATCTTCACACTTTAAATCACTAATTGTTTACACAGTTTTGGATATAATGTTGTAATATTACAAAACATTAGCCTCGCACACGTAAAAGATTGAATTCAGATAAGCTACGAGTAAGTAAATACTATACCGTGAAGGTATCGTATTGTAAAATTGAACAAGAACGTCATGCTGCGCGGACTATGACAACATTTCAACGGTAAAAACTGACTGAAATATACTATTAAAGTTATTCAAGATTGAATGATAGTAAACATCCAGTGATGGCTTTAAACGAAGCGATATTTAGCGATTAAATGAGTACCTATGAATTATTGACCGTTCCGTTAGTATTTTGTTGTATATCTAGCAGCAAAGCCTCCTCTTAGCTTAGCATAATCAGATAAATCGTCAGGAAAGATAATGATGAATAAAACCTGTGGAACTAAAATAAGCGAAATTCTTGTCGATGTTTCCTTTGACCATTTAAAGCTCTCCCAAGTAACATTTTTTCGACACCTTGGTTTTGAAATATGCTTATAAGTCCTCAAATGGTAATATTCTAGTTTTTTATTTAACTTCAAGTTCTAACTTAGTTTTTTCAATAGCAATCAGCTCCTAGGCTTGAATAGTAATTTGAAAAACCAATTAGGCTTCCAAAAGAGGTTAGTATAAAGTTAGCATACTAGCTAAATGGTTCTAAGAGCTTAAGGTTCTAAAATGTTTCTGCCTTAGTTTTAATTTGGCACTCCATCATGCTAAAGTATGGCTAGTTGGTTGTACAATGATGAAGATGCAACCTTACCAGGGCCTATTCAGAAACACATTTTGCTGATATTCGTAAGAGTAATTCAAAACCTTTGCAAGGCTTTTAGGTTTTTTCGTTGATCAATTCTAGTCTCTCTGGCAAAAGTAAAGATTAATTGGAATTTTAAAATTCTTTTTGGTATTTATAAGGATAGTTTCTAGTCCTAAAATATAAGGAAGAGTGTTGTAAGACTTTATTTATGCGTTTGGATCACTTTGCAACTATACAGGTTGTTCTGGCAAAAAATTATCAACAGTGGTATAAACATTTTATTTAATACATAGGTAATTATTACAACAGTGTGTAATATACTAAGGTCGACAGACAGACCGATGCTTATTGTAATTGATCATTATTGTTTTTTTAAGGATTTTGATATATCGACGTGGCACTCTATAAATCTTACCGATTCATATAGGTGTCATGGATAATTAGTTATGTACGTTTTCAAGCAACTAATGTTTGATCAAATGTATTAGTTTTTAGTCCATTTACCGCATGTGACGTTGAGAAGAGCTTTTTATTTATGTGTGTTTGTTATTATTATGCAAAAAAATAAACAAAAAATAAATAAATGGGAAGTGATAAATTGGTTGGGTAATCGGTAATCGGTGAATAATCTTTCTGATTATCCATGAAGTTAATAAGTACTATTTTAACTTACATTTTTAATTTTTCAGTATTATAAAGCTTCTGTATGGAAAGAAGCCTAAGTATTATTATTTATTCTACCCAAAAAATCTTAAACTTGCTCTATAGGGTGCCTGTATATGGGCGAAACTAGCGCCACCGCCTATTTATTTTATTATTACGTTGAACAAAGGAATTTAAAAAACTGAATGTACAGTTTGTGAAAACAGGAGGAGTAGCGAAAACAGAGTTTGGTGGCCACCAAGTGCAACTTTGCTACTCCTCCTACAAAATAAAACTATTACTACAAAAAAAAGCTTATGATAGGTTACGCCTGCTTTAGGCGGTGGCACTTTTTTGCATCCAATTTCCATTCTTCCATTCCTTTCCAAAGTTTTTAAACGTCTTGTTCGTGGTCAGCTTAGTTTCTTCCTTATCAAAAATAACCTTCTCAATCCTCTCCAATCTGGTATCCGTCCCGGTCATAGCACTGTTACAGCGCTTGTTATAAGATCACTGACGACGTACAATCTGGAATGGAGAATGGTCAGTCTTCTTCTTCTTCTACCGTTTCGATGTTTCAACAATTAAATTATCATGGTCTATATATTGGTGGCGTTTACTAGGTCCTCTTGGTTGCAGCTGGTAGGGCACATAGGGCATACAAGTAAATGCGCCGGGAACCCATTTCGTCTCCGAAAATCGATTGTCCGTAAATCACACACAATCAATAACAAGTGTCTCCGAAACATAGGAATCCATAATATTATGGTCCCATAACTATAGTTTATAATAAGGTATTGTTCATCCTTATGCTCCTAATCCATAAATTTATGTTACCTAATATTGTAATCCCCAATTTTAATCGTTATAAACATATGTGTCATAATACTTCCACTTCCGAATAATCATGTTTTCGAACGTTTATAATTATGTAAAACAGAAACAACTTCGGTTGTATCCACCCAGATCGAAATCAGTTGGTTAGGTTAGGTTTGAACAGTGACCAGTAACGCGCGAGGCGAGCGAGCGTAGCGAGCGTGCCGCGGTAGCGGCCGCCGAAGCGCCAATAAAATGTGGAATAAAAGTAATCAGTCACCCAGATCGAAATCAGTTGGTTAGATTAGGTTTGAACAGTGACCACTAACGCGCGAGGCGAGCGAGCGTAGCGAGCGTGCCGCGGCAGCGGCCGCCGAAGCGCCAATAAAATGTGGAATAAAAGTAATCAGCCACTCAGATCGAAATCAGTTGGTTAGGTTAGGTTTGAACAGTGACCACTAACGCGCGAGGCGAGCGAGCGTAGCGAGCGTGCCGCGGCAGCGGCCGCCGAAGCGCCAATAAAATGAGGAATAAAAGTAATCAGCCACCCAAATCAAAATCAGTTACATTCCCTATGCTGCCTTGTGCTTGAGACACAATGCTCTTATGTTAAAATTATGCTCATAAACTATTATGAAAATAAAGTTATGAGTTAGTTACATTATGGATTATATTATTTATTGAGAATGATTTTATGTATTTTAAACATTAGGGATGTTGATATTAGCCGTAACTATATTAGGTATCCTTATATTATGGATCCTGATTATACGGGCAATCGATGATTATGAAAACCCAATTTATAGATTTTTATTTTAGGGGTATAAAATTTCGGAGACATAATAGAGACCCAAATGCGCCATATCCTGAGCGGCAGCTCCACAATCACACTGGAGTGGTGTAGCGTCTCGGAATCTCCATTTTATCAAATTCTCTGCAACGGCTAACTTTGGTTCAGAGTCGGTTTAACGCTTTTCACATTGGCCATGTCAGATCACGGCCATGTGGTAGGTGATCGGCTGGGGGTAATAAAATCTGCGACGGCAGAGGACATCCACAGCTCCAATCGAGCGGCTGTTGCATTCTTTTCCGTAGGCGAGGTTAACCCTAGGAAGCTCCTGCGGCATTTTAACCTTAGGTACTGGAGGCATCTGATAACCGTATAGTGGATCTCGCCTGGCTGTCTCCTGCTTTCGTTTATCGATAGAACACGCTACCTCTCTACGAACTTCAGGAGGGGCAATGCCTGCCAGTGGATAAAGCAATTTTAGAGGCTTAAGGCATCCGGTTATAAAGCGGCACGTTTCGTTAAGTGCTACATCAACCATTTTTGCGTGAGCAGAGCGGTGCCACACTGGGCAAGCAAATTCACCTGCGGAGAAGGACAAAGATAAACCGGTCGTCCGCAAGACTTCAGGCGCCTCACTTCCACGAGGTGGAAGTGAGGCGCCGTAGGAGATTGTTCCGAGTTCCTACTTTTTGCTTGACTTTGAAGCAGTGGGATTTATATGAAAGGGCTCTATCCAGCATTATGCCCAGTCTGTTAACTAACTTAAAATAACTAGACTTCAGTAATGCTTTCAATACTGTAGATTTTGACCTATACATGATTCATTACGTTCGCTTAACATAATAACTTCATCAGTGGTTGACTGGTTTCGCAGTTATCTGCTTGGTCGTCGGCAACGAGTTTGAGTTGACGATTTCTTTCGCCTTGGAGCCTTATGTTGGCCAGTGTACCTTAGGGTGGCATTTTATCTCTTCTTTTTCTCGCACTTTTTATTAACTTCATTTCAAATCTTCTTACTTCTTCGTACAACCTTTATACAGGCGATCTTCAAATGTATATGCAGGCTACAGTAGATGGCCTGTCTGATGCAATTAGTAGCATTAACAAGAACTTACTTTGTATCATCTTCAAAGGATCTGAAATGCTTAAAACGATCTCTTAAATCAATCTTTGGATGTAGAAGAGTTACATACAACGAATGGAAGATTGGTCGGGTGCATAAAAACCAGGAAAATTAAAACCACTACAAAAACATAGTAAAAAACTTACTAGTAATTTCCTATCTGTATGAGTTCACCTGGAATCGTTCAGTTACTTACCTACTGATTTATTTTGTAGGTATGTTACCTATCTCTATTTCAATATAATTATCATTAGATCTGTGTAGGTTTAAGTAAGTGTATTTTTACAATAATTTATTCGTTGATGTAGTTTATTATTAGGTAGGTACTTACTAAAGTAAGTTATTTAAAAAAAAAAACAACTAATATTTTTGTATAAGTTTTATTTTTCCTGGTTTTTATGCACCCGACCAATCTTCCAATCGTTGTATGTAACTTCTCTACATCCAAAGATTGCCTGGAAGATATCATTTTGAGCGATAGGCCGAGCATTGTAAATGTTTTTGTTATTGTTTAAATTCTGTTCTTAGTGTAAGTGTAAAGATTTTTTATTCATTTAGATGAGAAGTAGTGAACCCCTTCCAAAAGTAAACATCCTGTATGGAGAAATCACTCACAATGAGTAATACCTAATGGTTTCAGCAAGCTTTGGACACTGATCTAAGTAGCCGCATAAAGTTGTTAATTAGGCCAATAAAGCTTATCACAGGCTAATAGGCATAACATAGATTACATTTGACTAAATAACAACCAAATAGACCTGACTATTACTATAAAATCCTGAATTAGCCTTTAAATATACCAGTAGCTCCTAGTTTAGCATATTGAAAGTCCTTTTGGTAATTTTTTAGTGCAAAAGGGCTAGAGCCATGGCTTTTTTATCATAACTTAGTTAAATCTCAAACCTTTAGGTTCTGGTATCAAGTCGGCCATTTTATTACATAAAAATCTAATTTCGTAAGCAATTAAATTAACATTTTTCGCTATAATAAAATTTTAATTTCAGTTTTGTGATACACATAGTTAATATATTTAAAATTCTGATCCTTTAAGCATTTTTTTGTAAAAAAAAAATTTTTTTTTAAATAAATTATTGTATCTAAATTATACAAAATGAAGTATTTCAGAGGGCCCGTAAGTTTTACACGGGGTATCGAGACCTATTTCATCGACAAAGTAACCGTCGCAGTAAAACTGACCAATACGTTCAGTGATAACAGTATCATAATAACCTGTCTCAATAAAAATCACTACGAATTAAAGTCGCCATCATTTTATTTATTCACATGTCTTTTAAAGTCTTAGTAAACCTAATATAATCTTTATGAATCCCAAAATAGCCTATTTTATATTTTTGTAATCCAATTTGATCTCAAAATGATCTTTAATCAAAACTTGAATTGGACTTACAAGACTTTTTCTATGTCAATTTGAGTCTAATTCAAGGCTTGCATGTAAGTTCTGTTAAAGACTTAGCAAGGCCCATTGGGTTTTGAGAAGGTTAAATTTAGTTTCTGGGATTTGCTTTTTTATCCTGACCACTTAACGCCAAAACGTTGTGCGGAGGTTCTGTATGTTGGGCCCTTTTGGACTACAGGATAAATTGAGAAGGTTATTGTAACGATCTGGAGACTAATCACCCAGAACCTTGAGACTTTCTAAAAAGGTTCTAAAACCTTTTTCAAACCATTTCAGAAACTAAAATGTTACTTGGGCTTGCTATTCATTCTAAGGAACTAAAAAAAAGAAGTGAAAGAAGAACTCTCGAGTAGAGGAGTTCATGCTCACCTTTTGATCGAAAGAGGTTTCCACTAGGTCAAGATGGGGAGTGACTACCTAACTTAATTACTTACTTATTTGTTGTCTTCAGGTTTCTGTACAAACTATTAACTAAGCTAGAACAAGCGCCACTAAAAAAGAGAATCACGAGTACACGACTATATGGCCAAGACGCGGTCGTTAATCTCAGACCGTCTTGCAAAATTCTTTAAAGATGAGTGAATAGTCAGACGAATGTTAAATTTGACACATGCCCACATTTTTCTGAAGTTAGCACTCTAAACGTGACGGGTTGCAAGTCCATTGCCGCCTATTAGTATACCAACTGGTTTTCTCATGGTGTTTTACCATAGTAACTGCTAGTTATTCTACGTTGGTCCCTGGAATGCGGCGGCACAGGAAAAGAGCAATGACCTGCATCTCGATGTATGCAGATTGGCTAGGTGTAGATTAATAATGAATGGGATTCACAATACTAAAGCATGGCTTTAACCTTTTAGTTGAGGTAAAAAAACAATAAGCTCTTATTCATAATCTAACACGCTCGTGGCGAAGCTTGCTAAGACGTTCTTGATTTCATTCCACTAATATTATTATCCAGGTTAGTACCACGCGAGTCACGCCAGCGTAGCTGCGGACAGAAGCTTGTGTTTAAAAGAATACTATTTGGTGTTTAAACTGATCTCTCTATAAATGAGCTAGTGAAACGCCGGAACCCAATTATACCCACACTTAACGGGGTGTTGCAGTGCCACAGACTATTATAAGAGAGCTCGCTTGGTCAGCACCTTTACTATCCCCACGGAGTATAGCCTAATTCGTCCGTGTACTCAGAAAATCGATACGTGTAGCTGACTAAACTGTTTTCCCCACGATGGTTAAATTTTGACTCTGTTCTTGAATTGGTCGGTAATGTTGTAGCTCAGTTTATAAATCAAGAATTTTGATTTGAAGAGACTATTCATTTAATTTAATTTAATTTTTATTTGACTTGTGTTGCATTAGGTTTTGTATTGTGATTAATTTATAAATAAAATACGTATGTGAACGAGATCACAAATGTACCTCCAATTCTCGTATCAGATCATCTGCGTATTTAAGATCCTACAAGGTTGTTGAAAGAGGGTAGTCAGCGCCATATACCTACTCGAATTTTGTAAATGTTTATGTACGTGACTGATAAAAGCCTATCGTCACTTTTAAGATTTATAACGAGAAAACAACTGATGTAACGTGCAAAAATGGTCCGGTGACATTTCAATTAGTTTAACCAAAGTTAAGAGATAGGCCCTCAGTTCAGGTTTGTGTCGGAACTTTCAAGCCCTTTCACTGACCTATCGGAACAGCCTGATTTATTTAGCTTATGAGCTATTGATAGCATAGCCTTCCGATCTTTGGTCAATGTTGAGCATTATTATGGATATTTTTATTACCTCTACGAACATATTTTTATCTAAAGTTTTGTTAGGTATGTTAAAATCTACTTCTAGTTACTTCGACTTATATACGAAAGCCTTGACAGTGCCTACTTAAAATTCTATCTAATTATTTATTATTTATATGTATTATTTTAATTATTATTTCTATCCTATCAGAAAATCAACATTCACAGGAATCTCTTAAACTATCTAAGGGTCCATTGCACACGATAGGTAGCAATCACTGATTTCAATCACTGCCGGTCTTACTATAGCAATTTCAACTGGAATTTAGATAATAGATAATAAGATAAGCTGATCTTAGGCGCGTTTATATCTTTTCTATGAGCTAATTTTAAATTTGCTACAACTTTTCTTAAGAAAAGAGTTTAGTTTGATGCCATAAGTAGACCAGTCTAGCCGTAGAACATAGTATCTCCTAACTTTAATTCTGGAATAATTTCGGCTTGTCTTGTCTGGTATGTTTAAAGTAACGTCTTGCGGAAACGCTCGTGGATAGAGCTTGCTCAGACTTCTTAATAGATGATACTTGAAAGATACTTAGCCGATGGTATTAATATGTTAACGGTACGAAAATTATAATGAAGAAATTACTAATCTAAACTTATAATTTGGTAAAAGCTCATAAAACAACTTAACCTGTTATTATTATTTCCTTATCAGAGGATTACTGACACATGTAGCCAAGCCCACTGCGAGCGGATGTCGTAATGATAGTGTCACTTTCAATTGGGAACCGGTTGTATGGGAAAGAATATAGGAAGTTGCTCCTCGTTGCACTTTTAATACATTAATCCATATATACCTAATACTAATATTATAAATGTGAAAGTACCTTTTCACGCCTTAACCCATTCGAGATGGTCGTTTCTGACCATCTCTACATTATTTTCAGAAGATTCTAAGAGATAAATGTAAAGTAAAAAATTAATTATTTATTTTCTATGTAGTCTAGCTACACTGATGACCACGACCACTCTACCAGAGTGTACCGAGCAAGAAGAAGAGAAGCAGAACACAGATTTATTTTTATTATACTAAAAATTATATTACAAATTACTTAAAAATTTAATCCTCTTTGTAAAAAGACTATTTCTTTTACAAAGGGGATTTAATTTTTAAGATCTTGTGACTCGTTGAATGAATTAACCTTTTTTGTAAGCCTACAAATTGTTCCAAAATCCAAGACGTTCAAACGGTTTAGGCATGAAATAAGAACGGATTTTTATTTTAAGATGTAAATTATTTCAATACAAGCTTCCTCCGGCTTCATTCTCGTGGTAATAATCCAAATTAAAAAAGCCTATGTCATTCCAGGGCATTAACTGTTAGATATTCCAAGTTTTAGCCAAATCTGTTTAGTAGTTTTTGAATAAAATCCGTACAAACTTTCGCGTTTAAAATATTACTGGAATTATAATAAATATTTACCATAAAAAGAGGAAGGAGAAAGAAAAAAGTGTAACTTTTACGGCCCAATGCGCAAGCAAACACATCGTAAAAGCTTTTGCAAACACTAACTTTAAAAATACTGTTGACATTAATTGGAATGCTAAAGCCCGACCCTATAAAAACCTTTGCTGACCTCATCCGTAGAACTCTTAAAATATTCGCAGATCCCTTCCCTTCCGGTCTTTTGAATATCACCTGACTTAGCTTTCTCTGCAGATGATCTGATAAGACAATATCCACCAACGCTTTATCGGCCGTTTAACGCATTCACTCAGAGAGCCTGCAAAGGAGTATCGGAAACGTGATCAGCGCTGATTTATTTTGAGGTTAAAAAACTTAAATACAAGCTAACCAATAATAATTCTTATTTATTTAATTAAGAAATCGCTGGCAATTATGTCGGTGAATGTCTGCCGATGTATATTAACTTAGGTAATCAGCGGGGTATAAAATAAAACTATGTAAATAACGCTATAAAACAATTTGCCTAGATTTTAAATAATAACTTAGACTAGAAAGTAAATTAAATCCTGTAATAACAACCTTTCTAATCCACGTCGCTGAATCTATCTTTAGAAAGATTTATTCGTTACCTAAAGATAGAGCTATTAATTGGTTCGTAGGAATTAGTGGCAATTTTGGATGTCGCCAAAACTTAACCAAACTAATTTGACAGCACTAAAATTGATGCCATCCTTTTTATTTCGATCGTTATGAAAGGGACGGCAACATTTTTAGTGCTGTCAAATTGGTTTAGTTTAGTTTTGGCGACATCCAGAATTGCCACTAGTAACCTCTTTATGACACGTCATTTTTATTGTCTAAAGCTCTTCACATTGGCCAATATCTTTGTCAGTGTTGTGGCCAATACTTAATGGCCATTATGTAAAGTGGGATTGATGTTTGTAGTCCATTGCTATGCAGGTACCTATTGAAGTACTGGTCTAAACATTTTTGCTACCCAGCAGTGGGCTATTATTTCAGCTGATAATGATGATAAAATTGACATTTTGACAACACTATTATAATTGTATATTTAGAATGTCTCTCCACTCCAGTACCTACATTAAAGGAATTGCATTGCGACCTTTAGCTCTGCTCAGCTTTCAAAATACAACCATCACGAAGTCTTCATTTTCTGCGACGTTTTGCGCCAACTCCAATTAATTTCACTAGCACCTTAAAATCCTTTCATCCCACTAATATTATAAAGGTGAAAGTTTGTGTGTGTGTAAGTATGTAAGTGTGTTTGTTACTCTTTCACGCTCAAACGGCTGAACGGATTTGAATGAAATTTGGTACCAGAATTGCTTATACCCTGGATTAACAAATAGGCTACTTTAAATTCCTGAAAAGTGCAGTGTTCCCGTGGGATTCGTGCAAAAGGTAGCTGTCAGACAAAATAACATTATAGATGGCAGCACAGGCAAAAATATTACTCCTTCACGCTCAAACAGCTTGACGGATTTGAATGAAATTTGGTAGCAAGATTGTTTATACCCTTGATTAAATAACAAGCTACTTTAAATTCCTGAAAAGTGCAGTGTTCCCGTGAGATTATAAACCAAATTATTCATCAAATTAGTTTCGGTAGTTTGGCCGTGCAAAAGGTAGCTGTCAGGCAAAATAACTTCATAGAAGGCAGCACAGGCAAAAATACAACTCCTTCACGCTCAAACGGCTGGACGGATTTGAATGAAAATTGGTAGCATGATTGCTTATACCCTGAACTAAAAAATACGCTACTTAAAATTCCTGAAAAGTGCATTGATTCCGTGGGATTATTAATCAAATTTATTAAAATAGTTTATACAAAATAGTTTGGCCGTGAAAAAGTAACAAAATAATTTCAATAGATGGCAGCACAGGCAAAGTTACTATTCCTTCACGCTTAAATGCCTGGAATTTGAATTAAATTTAATAGCAGTATTGTTTATTCCCTGGATTAACAAATAGGCTACCTTAAATTCCTGAAAAAAGCAATGGTTCCGTAAGATTATAAACGAAATTATTCATCAAAATAGTTTTGCCGTGAAAACGTAACTTTAAGCCAAAATAATGTTAATAGATGGCAGCACAAGCAAATTTATAACTCCTTCACGCTGAAACGGCTGGACGGATTTGAATGAAATTTGATACCAGGACAGTTGATATCCTGGATTAACACATGTCATAGGCTTCTTTAAATCCCTTAAAAGCGTATGTTCCCGTGAGATTATCAAAATACTTAAATTATGCTTCTTTAAACTCAAACGGCTTAACGGATTTCAAATATTGTTTATTTTGACCCGATAATCTCACGGAATTGGTACTTATGTACGCAGATAAATCTCCGATAAAAAGATTTCTGGCTCAACATAAACCATTAGAACAAAGTTTAAATTTGTGTCTTCAATTAACATAGGTACCAGGACCTCATTCATCATCGCTATTTTATTAAATTTCCCACAATTTCGGATCGCTGCAATTCTAAATCCTCGCTGCGCTCGCTTTGCTCGGAACCGACCAGCGCCTTATCTTTGAGCACCATAAGCAAACATAAGTGTCAGTCATGACGAATTTGTCTTGAAAATTTCGAGTCTAAGAAACTCGATGCGCTTGCTTAGTTCGATGCTCGCTTCGCTCGCACGGTAGCTTCTTGAATCTTTTGCAAGCAAATTGAACTATGTCAGGCCATAGAATAGGAACAGACCAGCAGTCAGCCTTTTCTATGAGTACTATAAGCAAAATCAAGTGTCACATGACGCATTTTTATTTAAAAATTCGGCTCGCTTGGCGGGTTTAAAAGGCTCGCTACGCTCGCTAAGTTCGAAGCTTACTACGCTCGCTTGGTTCAAAGCTTGCTTCGCTCGCACGGTAGCTTCTTGAATATTTTGCTAGCAAATTGAACTATGTCAAACCATAGAATAGGAACCGACCAACAGTCAGCCTTTTCTATGAGCTCCATAAGCAAAATCAAGTGTCACATGACGAATTTGTCTTAAAAATTTCGGCTCGCTGCGCTCGCTTGGTTCGAAGCTCGCTTCGCTCGCATGGTAGCTTCTAACTGTGTAAGACCATAGAATAGTAACCCACCAGCAGCCATCCTTTTCTATGAGCACCAAAATCAAGTAACACAATGACGCATTGGTCTTAAACAAGAAACAAAATAAAAAAAATTATGAAAACTTTTTCAATTAATATTATTTTCTCTTACCTCGCGCGACCTCATGAGGTATCGTACGAGTCTCCCCCGCAGCACGGCCAGCGTGTTTGTAAGAAGAGAGTAATTTTCTCACTCTCGAGGTGCATTTTTATTCATATCTCTGATGATTCTCAACAGATCATAAAAATAATCATCAAAAACGGTTCACCCAGTCGACGAATTGAAAACCTCCTCCTTTTTTGAAGTCGTTAAAAAAATGTATTAACTTAGGTATTCACCGCGGGTAACACCGCGGGGCACAGCTAGTTTATTATAAATCTGAAAAATTTGAATAAAAATTGTATTTCAATCACCCATGAGATGTGAGATCAATGAAGATGAAACTTGGAATACAATAGAAGCTTTTAAAAATGTTAATAAGTAGGTAGGTACACCGGGAAGGTAAGGAAGGAAGGTAAAAAAACACTGAATACTACAAGTTTGAGTACTAGAAATAAGTTGAAATTGGTGTCAATTCAGATGAATACAAAGTAATACAAAGCTTTTGTCCTTTCTACGACGGGTAAGCTCGTCATGTTCTACAATTGAGGTTCAACTCCACCCATCTAGTAGACATAGCTATATTCGCATAATGTCGGCAATTCGCCGTCTCTGCACCATTAAAGCTAGGAACAATCGCAAAGGAACAATCGCAAATCGACTTACAGTCAGCATCGAAGTCAATATACGTCATGAATTTATTTAAAACTTGGCTCTGACGTGGGTCTAAAATGGTCCTCATGCTTTGGTCAAAGCGACCTGAGAAATGCCATAAGTATAGGTACATACTCGTATTTGGCCAGCATAAGCTACTTCGTTCATGGCGCTTTATTACGAGCTCAAAACGGTGAAGGAAAACATCTTGAGGTTAGCTTCCTAGTCGATGGGCTTGCTTGTCACGTATGGAATGTTTACTTCTGCAAAATGTTGGCATGAAGGTACAGAATACAGAATACAGAATACAACTAAAAATGGCTAAAAAGACTGAAAGAAAATGTCTACCGCATCTTGGGAACACAGTCGTGATCATGATCATATTTCATTTTCATGATTATGAATAGTTGCTGGATAGCTTAGGACGAGTAGTTACTGAGGCTGACTTTACATCTCGAGGAAGTCTCAGGCCAGGCCACTTTTTGTCCTAACAATGCGATTTATCGAGAACAATACAACATTGTAGACACACCTGCCTTTATTATGGTGAAAGTTTTCTAGTAAACGGTTGCTGAACGAATGAAAATAATGCTTTTGTTTGTTTATAAGCTCGCACGACGTTAATAATGCAATAGTCTTCTTAACCATCTACAACTCAACTTTTTCCACCGACCGTGGAGGTTCTAAATTTCTTTGTATTTGTTTTCTAAACTTTTTCAAAACTTAAAATTGAAAGTGGATGCGATTAATTCACTGATTCGCTATATAAACTCCGCTCGCGAAAGCTGTTATTAGGTAGGTACCTACTGTGGAAATACTTTTACCTACTTAAATCTATTAACTTTATGATTTAGTAGTTTTTTCACGCAAACTCACAAAATTCAGTCTCTCTTTATACTTACTTAAAATCTCTTTATATTTCTCTCTTTTATTATATTTCTTTATATCTCTCTTTATACCTACTTAGGCTTAAGTACTTACCGCGACTGACCGCAATGCTTTGTAATATTACGCAATAGATCAAAACTATAAGTAAATGATAATTTCCATAAATTCAAGTAAAGTTGAATTTCTAATTCACGAGAGATTACTCCATTAACTCTCTATGCATTCACTCTGACCCGCGACCTTTAATTTTCTGTATAATACCTGTTATCGCAACGTAATGCTATGCATAATGGTAACTAATTTATCATAACCGTATAACTACAGTTTACTTACGTGAAAAACATAATTACTTTATGTAAAGCGTATAAAATTCAATAAATTTACACTTACGTTCTTCAAACACAAAATTATAATTAGTACTTAGCCATTTATTTTTGACATCAGCTCAATTGTTTTTTAATTCAATTTAAACATGCTGAGTAAGTAATTAATAAATTACTTTATGTTTATTTTTCAAACCTACCTTTGCGCCTATTTAATGAAATTACCATATTTTATCAATTACTTTACTAAAATCATTTAAATAACCACGCAAAAAGTTGCTATGCTTTGATTTATCTAGATAAAAAACGCCGACTTCGCACTTCACGTTGCACACAACACCATCGTGTTGTTGCCTGATTCAGTCGGTGTGTCAGGCTCTAGAATTCTTTAGTTTTAAGGACATGACAATATCAAAGTGGTCTTTAAATTATATGATCTTATTGAATCGGATGATCCATACCAAAATCAAAAGTCAAATATTCTTTATAAGATACCTATTTGACTTTTGAGTTTTGACTGGATCACCCACTGGGCTAATCCTGAAAACATAATCAACTTCAGTCAAGCCGTTTTGGAGTCCTTATAGAAATTTATTTGTTTTAAGATACTATAGATGACTACACAGCTACACAACCTCTACGAATACGTATCACGATAGTCGTTAAGCCATGACGGAGGCCTTTAGGCGGCCTAAAAACTCCGTCACGTCAGAGTTGGCCACTTGCTCATACGAACGGACAAACGAACGTATAGTATTATTTTATCTGTGATACAACTCAACTCTTTCCTGTTTCATTGAAGTTCAAACCACGTACCGCGCCTTATGTGATGCGGTAGATTACGGATACGGAAACAAATGAATAATAGCTAGAAATTACTACGAGTCATAAAACGCAATTAAAACAACTACATTTTCTCTCTGGGAAACTAAGTAATTTGTTAGACAATGTGGGACAGCTATTCATTTAATTTTATGGAATGGGATAATGTACCAGATTAAGATTCCACACAAACTTAGAATAAGTGAATTAAAACAGTTTTCTAAAGTTCACATAAGAAAGAAAGAAAGAAAGAAAGAAGAAAGAAACATAATTAAAAAGTTAGTTGTGTTTTAGCTGTTTCAAAAAAATTTAGAGAAATATAATGATTTTTTAAAGTAAAAATAATACCTTTGGTTAGATTACGTTCTAGACATTGGCATTTAAATAACGAGGTTGAAATTCGAAAAAGTCTGCCCGCTTTAAATTTTTTAAATTAAAACGAAATGCGGATTGTTTATTCATCTTGAATGCCAGTGATTTAAACCTTTGTACGGAAATCGAAAGAACTAATAAGCCAAACATAATTAAGCAAGCCTATGCACACCCCATTTTTCGAGTCTCCAAAATCCCAAACCACTTACTTAAATTGATTTTTGATTTAAGTAGGTACCTAAACTATTCAATTCACAGGAAGGCCACTCTTCTGGCTAGCTCTGTTACAAGATATTCAGAAAGCCGACTTTAGAAAGGTACCTACCTAATTATCTATGCACGTTAATTTGTTATGTACCTACCTAATTGATACAGCTTTGAAATTGATATTATTATTAGGTAAATTAGCTTTGAACTAAGTCAAGCTTGAGGCCAAAACACAATATTATGCCGTAGTTTCGTGCTGTTCGTATTATGGTCGTTTTAAACATAAATTTCAAAATTAGTGTGATGTATTCCTATTTTTATAATATGGCAAATTAGGGCATGCTTCGATTCTATGCTATGACGACCGATTATTAAATATACTTTGTGAATACTGAATTCGTAACAGTTTACCAACATAAGCTGAACTCGAAAAATGAACAAAACGTTCATGTACCTACAGCTGAAGACTCTAGCTAGGCTCTTACTTTCAAAATTCATAGTTTCTTCTTATCAATTAGGTAAGTACCTCCCTCAGTAAACTCCATTTAACGATGCAGCACGATTTAGGACGCATAGAACGAGAAGCTACTACCGTTGCACGCTGCAGCCTTATTGATTTTTATCTATTTATTGTGAAATTTTAGGAAAACTTACAGTTATACAGGTGATAATAACATAAATAATAATAATTACACACCCTTATGATAGGGGCACAATTGCTAAGGCCAATTACAAGTTCCCACATAGACTACCATTATGGTCTTCATCCGACTTCACCGATGTAGAACTCCTTTGACCTGATCTTTTATAATCTTGTTCGATTAATCTTCCTGTTCTAGCTGTCCTATCTTCATACACCGGGATACTTACGTTAAAAGGCTTTTTTTCATAATAAGAAGGGTCCACTGAAGCCTGCTGATGTATCTAGAGTGACCGTAAGCGATGGTACCGACATGGAACAAACAATCATTGTATGGGACAGTCGGTCACGAGTTAGCGTAGTCGTGCGCTCAGCTGATGGAAGCTTTTCAATAAAAATGTCAAACTCAACTTATTTTGTAGCTGATTGTGTAGCACGTCGAATTCAAACCGGAATTCTCTGTAGAAAATACTTCACTAGATAGGTACTTAAGTACCATTATCTTAGCCTACTAACAAATCATGAAAACATCGTGAATTCGGTTGTACTTAGCCTGATTTGCCGCTGTCGGCGTGATTCTAACTTGCAAAAAGTTGACATGTGCCTAACGTAGTCGGAATCTGACTAGGAAGGTATATCTTTGGTTATCCCTAAAGGGATTAAAATAATGCCTACATAGGAAAATATTGTCGATTTACCGTTAGATACCGACAATGACTTATTCCTTGACAATATTTTCCCGTGTATTTTAATCTTTAAAGGGTCTTGGTCTGTAAATCTAAGAATTGGGTTGGGTTGGTCGCAAAACTCGCAAACACTTGATTGGTTGTTTTATTTTGGTAGGTACTTATCTCATTTGGTACCATTACCTATGCAAATATCGATGCAAATAATGCAGAATTTACTAAAAAAATAGGGTCTAGACTACCGAAGTAAGTATATTGGTAAATAATCCGATCCTCTACTTCTTATCGACATAAGAACTCTTTATAAAGCAGGTAAATTCAGGTTCAATTTTGTGCATAATTTATACCTAGTTGAGTCGTGTCTCACGGAAAACTATTTACGGTGCCCATTTAGTTACTACAGAATATGTAAGTAAACCTTTCGCAAACGCAATTTTAGGATACGTGCTTTGAATTGTAAACGACATCTAGGTACTTTAACGTGAACTAAATTTTTCTTTCTGCCTAAATGATAGTGAATCTTTTGTAGCCAATCTTTTTAATATTTTGTGCTAATTTTCTAAGAAATTAATAAATTTGATAACCTGGATTCATTCGATAGGTACATAATGCAGCGCAACGCAACAAGCGCAACCCTTGTTAATCAAGTGCGGAGAACTTTGCCTAGCAGTAGTGGAACGTCAGAGCTAGATAAATAAGAAAAAAAATAGTATAGCAAAATCAAGTTTTTACCGATCCGTCTTAAATTACTGACCACAATCAACGATCCCATAGATATCAGTTACACTACGTGAAAGTCAATGCGAATACCAATGACAAAAGCTTGGGAGATTTATTTTCATTTGGAAATCAAATACGTAAATTGATATAAGGGAAGCGGACTTTCTCTATAGGTATCCGTATTTTAATTAACTTCTTTACATTAATTATTTATAGTTAATCTTCATTAGTACGTCGGCAGCTTTCAATTAAGTACATGCTTAATTAAACACCTAGAACAAGTTCTTAACCATAGTTTTACCTCAGCTGTGGAGTCGTTGTGGTGTTCGGTAAGGCTAAGTGCTAAAATGTACCTACGGTCGCTAAAACAATAATCTAAACCTACATTTGCATCTCAACGTTTCGTCTATGATACTTATATATTGAAAGACATTTTTGAAAACGTCCAGGTTCGATTCCTGAGCTGAGTACAAGTTTTTTTTTAATGTAAGTAGGTACCTATGAATGCAGTTTTTATTGTTAATATAATCGATGACATGGTTCCTAATATTCTGTGGTTCCTAAGAAGAGATCTTCGTATGTCTTATAATATAGTTTCAGATTTTCCCATACTAACCGATCTAAATGTACAGATAGGTACCTACCTACTCCCTACTCGTAGTAGGTATACCTACTAGAGATCCATAAAGAAGCGACAAGACCTTTACGCAATAGCCCAAAAAGGTCCTCTCGCGATCTGTTCTTCGACTGTCACCACATCATGTGTATTACCAGCTATTAGGTATATACCTACCTACTTCTTTATTTGGAAAAGTATTTCTCGAAATATCCATCGGCAATCTCTGTTGAAATCGAAAGCCGTCTGTGCCCTTATAAAAGCCCGTCCTTATGTAAGTAAATGAAGTTGCACACACAATAAACCACCTTTCCTTACCACTGAAGTAACTCGTGCGTGAAATGAAATTTTTGACTGCCTACAAAATTAAATAATAAGCTCGTATCTCTTAGCAACGATTACCGTTTAAAAGCGTACATTTTGAAACAAAGGCTATGAATACCACTGAATACTAATAAATAAGCTATGAAACAATTTAATATTAAATAAGTGTACTGAGGAATTTCGTCTATGTCTAGTAAAATTATTACAAATCTATTTAATTTATTTTTGTCAAATATTGCGATTTAGCATGCAATGTTTTATTTTCAGAAAGATAATTTTAAAAGCAATTTATAATTGGTCGATATATCACGATTCGTTATGAAAGCTATTAGAGGTTGGTAATGCTTGCATCGATACTGTAAATTTAGGCGCATTTACTGCACAATCTTACGGACGCGATAAGACGGTAATATTTATTCAGGTTCAACGTTTACTTAATACGTAGACACGCAATAAAAAATAATTATTGGAACGGTGACTGTAAGATTATTTAATTGAATGATTTCCAAGTGCTCTTGTGAAGCATGCTAAAAGAATAATAACTCTACAATTTAGGCTCTACAAAAATTCAAACATGTTTTATTTGTAGATTTCAGTCTCTACCTTTTTCGTAATTAAATTATGATTTTAGAAAACGTAATAGTTCAAGTAATACTTTACTATTTAGCTATTTTACAAAACTATTTCAGCACGAGAACCAAGATGTAATTATGTACCAATAAGAAAGCTGCAGTGGTTATTCTACCTGTGTATTACATAGTTAATTAGTCCACCCTGTTACACTGTGCACCGAGACGGAAACACAGTCTCGCTTTGGATCCGAGGGTCTAGTCGAGGTTTTGAGACAGCAAATTACAAACATGCCTACATAAAAACGTGCGATCTTCATAACCCTATGTAAGTATTTATATATAGGTACCTAGGTATACATTTTTTTAACTTCATATTTTTTTATGGCAACCCCTACCCTATTGGTAGATTTCATTTGAAAAAATAAAATTTTTATACAGTTATCAAATCGGTGAAAGTCGATTATTGACTTAGGTGGGCTTAGACTAAGTAAAATGAACACGGTGAACACAATTATTATCGATCGTTTTAGGAATTCCAAAAAAAAATAATATGTTTTGGGGGGACCCCATTTGTAGAAATTAGCATCACGTACCTACCTGTTAGCAAAAAAAAATATGATTCCTCAGCCTGGCTAAGGGTTAAGTAGGTACTTACAAAATTATATTTTTTTCTGATTACAGTTAGGTACTATCACCAAGGGTACAAATTAATCTCTATGAATTGTTCGTTTCTAAAGGGGTGGTAAACCGAGGTATGTGTCCAAAATCCAAATACAATAATCTGGATCTAGGTATACTGTGTCTGTAAGCTGAAAACACGGACTAGGCTCTCCGATGCGCTAGCGATGGTGAAAACGACGATTACCGCCTTGCAACCGTAATGCGGGGTAATCACTGTCACTGGTAAACACTAAACAATACCGGTCCAAGAATGCACCCTGAGGTAACTCCTGAATAGTCTCGATTTTTCTCTATCATTTTGAGGGTCGTAAAATCTATCTCTATGGTGTCCATTTGAACAAAAATCGTCAATATAAGGACCGAAAGATGTGTGCTAAGCAGGATCGTAGTACCTAAATGAAAATCTGTGGCCACGTTCAATCCCTACGGAAATGAGGCGTGATTATTAGATGATACTTAAATAATATAAAATCAATAGTATCTGTGTACGAAAATGGTAGTAGGAATACTCCATTAGACCCCCGATAGAGAGATGGATGAGAAATGATTGTAAGATGTGATTCGATTTTAAAGATATAGTAAGTATAGTAGCAATCAACTCTTAACCATTACTACAGAATACTAAGCCCTCAGAATACAGAAATAACTCCGAGACTAAACCATTGCACTTAGAGCCTATGACGCTCACCACTTTTTTTTGAACGAGCAGTCACTACCACTGCACTTTTTTGTGCAGAGCATCACCTGCGTTTTACAAACGCGATGATAGCGTGCACTGTGCATGGTCACTTCACTGCATGCTGACTGCCTTTTCCGGCACCACACCATGGACTTCAACTTTGTTCCAACATTAGAATGGCCAATGGCAATGCTCCGTTTACGGTTATTCGACACAAACGGGGCATTGCCATTGGCCATTCTAATGTTGGAACCAAGTTGAAGCCAATGTGTGGTGCCGGTATAAAGATAGCTTCAAACGCGCAATGTTTGGGCGTTTGAAAAACGTGGTGTGCATAGACTCAAGTTTCCTATTGAGGGAAAACCTTTTGGTACCGAGCATAAATATATTATTTATCTAGACTTAAGATGTAATTACGATACAGAATATTGCTCTAATCTTGTTAAGTCTATAGGTTGTTGGCTTCAGAGAAAATGAGATAGAATTAAGATACTAGATGTAGGTACCTACCTAGGTTAGTTTCAAACTGGCCATAACCCGTTAGATCAGGGTAGGGGTACCTATTGGCTAGTTAACATTCCTTCACCTTCGAGATAGGTAGTACCTACTCAATCTACCTCATCATGGTAAAGTAGGTTCTACCACTAAACAGGTAGGTAGGTAGGTAGGGTAAGACCAATCAGAATGTAATCAGAACGATTAAGTAAATAACAGAAAATTAACGATGGATTCACTCGTCTGGTCTGATAAATTCTTTCCAATTGTTTTTTGTGGCCCACTGCCGAGTTTCTAGCATTATCGCTGCTGCCATCATCATCATTCTGATATGTCAGGAAAGAAACGTCATGAAAATAAATGGTTCTATTTCGTTATGTCACCGACAACATAAATAGAACCTTTAAGAATTCGGTGACGTGGCTCGGCAAAGTCAATCCGCCGCGCGTTCCAAAGAGCGTGTAATAGTAAGAGACGGAAGTGCCATACAAACAAAACGAACACTAGACGATGTATTAATCACCCAGTGAACAATAAGACCAACGTAACAAAACCAAACCACGACCACAGAACATATTGACCACGACATACTGCCAAATTTTTTTTTTTTTTTTTTAATAACCTATAATGTGTCCCACTGCTGGGCAAAGGTCTCCCCCATCTCTTTCCACTTCTTTCGATCACCAGCCGCCTCCCACCACTCCTCATGGAAGGCATCTATGTCGTCACGCCAGCGTCTTTTAAAAATGTTATATTCTCTATGTTGGCAGTATCTAGGGATGTACCTAGTGACTATCGAAAATTTATCGATATCGATACCTATCAGCAGCAGCTAGGATTTTTGGATTCCATTAAATTATTAGTAGGTTTTTTTTTCATAAATAAAAGAATTAATAATTAATTTAAGTAAGTATACATTTATTTGAACATCTACATAGGGTGTTTTGGGGGCGATAAATCGATCTTGCTAGGATTAATTTTTAGAAAATGACGTTTATATCCGTGTTTTCATGTAATGTTTGCCATCCAGGTACTTTCATATAGTGACGATGATCATCAAGCTTTTGTTTATGCTTCGTCATGCTGCTTCGATTTTCTGGTAGGTTGTCTGCAACAAATATTGTTGTATTATTATACAATAAAACAATATAAAATATATTATACCTAAACATAATGGTAATAGTGCCACTTGCGATCACCCATCCAAGTAGTGACATCCATGTTTACCTACTCCTAAAAATGTACATGATTCAATTAAAAACCTAATAGGTATAAAATAAAATCTAAGTTACATATAAATTATGGTAATCCAAACAAAATAAAACTTTATAAACATAGCAAACAAACAAATTAATCATTCCAGTTTCGTAAAACAAACTATCGATATCGATAAATCTAGGTTGATAGTCAAGCACTATAATTGTTTACCTACATAGGTAGGTACGGTATGAGAAATTTTTCTTGCAAAAACTTTTACGAATTGTATCATTATTTTACCAAATTTTGGAAATAAATGGCATAAAATTGCTTACCGATCTACATATAGAGGAAATTGAGCCATAAAAATGCGTTTTTGCACTCCTTCGCGGCATGTTTTTGCAAATTTCACATTGATTTTACTCATATTACTTAAACACACTATTACACTAGAGAAAACTATTGAATAACAATGTTTTACACGTATCTTTATTTATGATTTCACGCCTTAGATTAAATTTTCTGTAACAAATAAATAATTGTCAAATTGTCAACAAACTAAAATTCGAAAGACTTCGTGAATTGACATGACACCACAGACAGTGGACAGACCAAAGAGAATGTAGAATGTAGCCCATAGAGAAAATACATCTTCCTTGATATAGCCACAGACTAATGATGGATGATGGTGTACTTCTTCTTCTTCTTCGTTCTTACGCTCGTTCGTTCATTCTTACTATAATCCGTCTATGTCGGAGTGTCCTATTTTAGTATAGCTCTACAGAGTTGTCAGTGCTCTTCGTTATTCGAACGGGTTGAAGCCTCGTCAGAGTATATAGTTCTGTGGTTGTAGCAGCCATTAAAACTCCGGGGCGTTTCATATAATCGTCTGTTTGAATAGTACATTCGCCAGACTGGTTGTCATAGCTATTTTGCAAGAAATTTGGTTGTCTCCCGTAGTCCCAAAAATTATGACTGAAAATTGTTTTTATTCTTCACACAGTGTTGTTTTTCTGTTACTAGACCATATAAGCTATGTTTCTAACAGAAGGAAACTTAAAATATTCTAGTGTTTAATACTAAATAAATATAAAGAAAACATGTCTTCTATGATGTAAAAATATGCAAAATGCGATTCGGTTTAATTTCACTTTAGCTAAGTATTTTGAAAAAAGCTTCTGGCAGAGACCTAGATAAATGCTATCCTAATACGAATAATACCATACTATGCTGAAGATATGCACAAATTTCAAATGGTTATGGTATTACGTTTGTATGGGGCACTCGTACAGCTCCGAAGCCTTAAGTGTGTGCCATAACGCCGAGGAATGAGCGGGAGAGCGAATAATGTTTTTACTCGTGAGTGAGAAGCGCAGAACGATAGACACGCAACATAATTTATAGCGAAAAAACAGTTTTTATTTAATTACAAGTTAATTAAACAAGCAATCGAAAAATTAAAAAACCAGAACTAAATGAATACTTGTAGGCTATTTGTCAAAACATAAAACCAACAAAAATAGCGTTCTGTTCCTGAGATAAATAGCAAACTGTGTGAAAAACATGTATTTTTCAAAAAAATATATGATCGAGAAAACTTTTACCAATCGTGTTTCTAAAAAACCACAACGCAAGATAAAAGTTCAAAGTTTAATTTCTCCAAACATTATAAGGTGGTATCTTTCACGGATTTTGAGATCTAATACGATTCAAACCACATATTTGCTACCTACGGCCTCTTAAAGTGCAGTCGGTGCCTAAATTAAAGGCTAAGGACTTTTGTACACTACACGAATTTTACTGTCCGAAATGTCAATTAAGTACAATTTTGTATGTCATAATGTTGCTTTCTTTGTCCAATAGGTAGCTAGGTAACTAGGTATTTAGGAAGGTACCAGGCTAAAAAAATTTTTTTTCGGACGGATTTTTATGTTAAGTGGTCTTCCGGACCTTTATAACTTCACCGGGCTTTAAGCTAAAAAAAACAAGATGACTCACCTTTTTATACCCTCCAACACTGCTAGCGATGCTCTCAGCGTCGTAGTGTCGGGAGTAAGGGTCCTGATGACCCCGGGACACGCATTGCCCCATATGCCCGCACCACTCCACTGACGAACTTTAGGTACCAACTTAGATCACTTTATTTATCCTGTCAATTATCACTCACTCATTACAATTTTACAATCACTTGTTTTTATCGATAGATTCATGAGACCAAGTCGCATCACTATCTAATGTTTTTTTTCTTTTCTCACGATAAAATCTGCGTAGGTAAATAAAGAAACGTCATTCAACCCAGAGTCAGAGTGTGGTGGACAGAATTTTAATACCTACCTGTCCTCCCACGCTTTGCACTCCTAATGTGATTTGATTTGATTATGTCAGACGGATGAGACGAATCAAAGCTTTAAAAAAGGCTTTGGAAACAGCAGAATAGGTACCTACCTAGATAGACTATCAACTTCACTACGTACCTAGGTAAGTACTTTGAATTAATTGCGTTAGTACCTATACGTACCAAATCAAAATAAAACGAATTAACCTACTAACTACTAAATAACTAATTACTTTTTACTAAAACAAAACTAAGTAAGTACCTAAGTAGGTAAACTGATTTCATTGCAAAATTATTACTAAAGTAAGTAGGTACCTAGGTAAGTACTTACTTATTTTTTTTTATACTTTTATTGCAAAATTTTCTGTGTGTTCTGTTCGGCTGTCTGTGTCTTTATTGCGGTTGGGGGGATAGAAGATGAGTAACTTGATAAGATTAGGTAGGTACTAATTCAGTCTATCAATACCGATACAATACCATGTACCTAGGGGTAGGAAAAGTTAGAGAAGCTAAATTTTCTAAGCATGAAACGTCCTGCAAATGCTTAAAAATCTGTCGCTCACAATCCGATGCCGAGTTTGTTTACAATCCAAATGCACGCACGAAAGGATACGAACACATCGTGTAGGCGCGTGGCGCGCGCTGCGCCCGGTGTGCGACTGAGGCATGCATGCGCCGGCGCAAGTGTAGCGCGGCCCTAACTTGATGATGAGTCAACCGGTGAACTTCGATTGTATCAACGGTCGATCGATGGATTATGTACCTACCTACCTAACCTACCTAGCTAGGTAGGTACCTATATTGATTGAGTACAGCCTACCTGGTGGATAAATAATCTGACTCCATTTTAGTTTTACGTGCTAAGTAGGGTACATTGTCGTACAATGAACCAGGTAAAGTTTGGAAGCCTTTAGCTTCGAGTTTCTTGGGTTTTTGTGTTCGGTTTTTTCACTGTTCGTTAGTGAATTTATCTGTCTTTCAATTTGCATTTAAATTTCTTTACAAATTTTATTAGTTTAGAAGATACATGGTTTTTAAAAAAAAATGAGATTTGGTTCAATGTGTACTCTTAGGTGTACACAGTGAACCGGGGTATTTTCCACAATGAACCACCTTATTTTGGGTAGCGTAATTATATTATAAAACATTAATAAAGGGCAATATATGAAAATACATAGTACTTTTATGCTTTTAATTGCGATATTTATGGTTTGGTAGCATAAAACACTTTTCTCTATTTTTTTATCATTTTTCTACATTTAATCGGTCAAAAATTTACATTTAACCTGTACAACATTTGAATAACTAATAGAAAAACACTCAAATCACGATAAAGAGATCAAAATTATTATTTATTATTAACCTTAATCAAAATCAGCAAGGTTTCTATATTTTTTAGAAAATTACACTTATAAAGTAGCATAAAAACCAGGTTCATTGTGAACTACCTCGATGTGGTTCTATGAGAGACACAGCACATACTTTGAACTAATCTGAAAATTTCAACGGTTTAGTCTTATTATTTTAAGCTTACGTGCGGTACATAGGAAAGCTAACTAAATGTTTATTTAATATTTGTAATAAAAAAAGTGATATCTTTTATACAATTCACACAAAAAATCAAAGATGCCAGCAGAAAAAACATACTTTTTGGTTCAATTTTCAAACAAACGCTTCTCACACAGCCGTTATTAGTGGGCGACTTGCACAAACAGGTGTGCGGAGGGGGGACACATGTGCCTATCATTTACAGGTAGAAGCACAAATGGGCAACGTCAGATTTCTGAGAAATAACGATGGTTAATTGTGGCTGCCTGGTTCACTGTTGAACTACCTACCCTATATATATATATATATATATATTATATATATAGCACGTAATTTAAAATGGAGTACTTACCTACCTACCTACCTACCTACCTAAGTGTAGGTATTGATAAGTAAGTAAGTAGGTACTTACCTACTTAGCGTAGGTACCTACTGGTTTAACAGTAGGTACCTGTTTACCTTTTAAGAGTAGGTACCTAGGTACCTACTCTTAAAAGGTAAACGCGCCCGTTAGGTACCTACCTACATTTTGGGATTTGTAACGACAAGTAGGTACCTACTTACTTAGACAGCAATGACAATTTAATAAGTTCCCTACAGTACCTACAGGAACCTTTTACCAACCTACTTACTTTTTTTTTCAATCAAAACTCAAAAGTAGGTACCTATATTGATTGAGTAATAATGAGCATGAAAGAAGCTACCCGGGCAGTAATCCATCAAAACTGATCATTGGTATTCAAGGCCTCAAGGCCAACTAGTTGATTGTTATAGTCGGTCGGTAACCCAGCAGACAATTATGCTCCTGCATCTAAATTTATGTACTTAGGTACCTAGGTACCTACAAACTTACGTACCTTTGGTATTCTTTTATCTGTGGTATTAATTTACCCGCATTGATGTAGGTAATAAGTACTTAGTATTTATTTATGTAGGTAATTATTATTTATTTATTATAAGTTAGAACTTTTTATTAGAATACCTGCAGATAATTACGTAGGTACCTACCTACTCAGAAATACAAATCAACAAAAACAAAGAATGTCCTTGTACAGCCTTGTACCTAAACGTAGTGATTTCATTGTCTTTGCTTGTACCTACTTGTTATAAACCATAATTTAATACGTGCTTGGTTGCTCTTGTTTTAATTTAATTTACCCGCGCCCGACATTCTAACGCCGGACGTCCATTTCGTTTTCGTTCTACGTTACGTTACGTACAAATAAATTCCCTGTTATGTCACTGTCATGTCATCTTAATTTCATCTTTCAAAGTCAACTTGTCATGTTTACCACCGCACCGCACCGCCCCCCGCCCCGCACCGTTGTTGATGGTTGATGCTGGCTTTGCAAAATGTTGTCCTAAAATTTATGTAAATGCGTAGTTTCAGATAACTGCTAAATTAAAATAATTTTTACACATTGAACTCATATTTTTACTGGAATGTTAACTCGAGCTAACTTGAGAGCTTTCTCCACGGAGGCTTTGAAAATTATCAACAATGTTGCTAGGCAACAGTTTGTGACAACATTACATGGCGGTAAGCAAAGCAATGTCTAATAAATAATTTACTAGAATATCATTGGCGGTAAACGAATTTATTTGCATTACATACAAAAACTCAAAGAAATTTTTGAACTAGGGGCTTTTTATTGAATAATAGGCAAAAATATTAACTTTCACCCTACCATTCAATATAGGTAAACGTGTGTCTAGGTATAAGTAATATTATTCGATTGATGTGCACAAATCAATGTTCAGCAGAAACTATTTTGTAGTTTCAGCGGAGGCTACTATAGATTATGAAACAGCAGGCAAGGTTTTAACATTAAACAGGACTGATGTACCACCACAGTTTCAAGGAAAAGGTGTAGGAAAGCTCTTAGCCGCAGTAAGTACCTATCATTATCATTACCCTGCTCTCATCCCACTTTACGCGTTCTGTGCCTTTGAATGATGTGCTCCAGGAAAAGACTACAATTTAGCATTCCCCTGCTAAGATAAGGGTCTGGGGAGTATCTTCTCCGAGCTGATTCCAAGTGTACCTATCTATTGTAAATGCATAGGTATTTCTAAAAGATTTGTATTTTGTTTTGTTGAATTTTAATTTTCGAAATTACTAAGGTAAGTAGGTACCTACTTTGTGTTGCCTAATACTTATTCTATTGAAATTTTATTTTACTTTCTTCTATTAATTTCAAAATTGAATCATTACTTATAAAAAAAAAATTGTTATGTATACCTACCTAAGTACCTACTTACACCTACCTAATGATTTTTCATATTTTTCCTCTTACAGTATGCATTTGATCATGCCCAAGACAAGAAATTGGATGTGGTAGTGAAGTGCCATTTTCTAGCTAAATATTATGAGGATAATTTAAATAAGTACAGAAGTCTGAAGGTGAAGATTGCATTGGACAATTAATTAACAAAATGGAGGTAGCTTGGTTTAGGTGTAATATACATTATTATTTACGAGAAAAGTGTTATAGTCATGCTAAGAAAATATCTAAGCAAGCTTCGATGCAATATGGAGAGAATCCTGAGTTTTCATTTTATTATGGACTTTCTTGTCTCCTAGAAGGCCAGTTTCAAATGGGGATTGATGAGCTGACACCATTGCAAAATGAAAGAGATGTAGAATTAGCAGTTATCATTGCGCTTGTTTATGGACACAAGAGATCCAATACTATTGATAGAGAATCACTCTACTCTCTAGAAGCTAAACTCAAAGAAGAAAAGAAGCAAGCCAACTCCATGTCATTCTACTACGCTGGACTTTTCTTATCTTTAGCAGAGAAGTATGAAAAAGCTTCAGAATACATCAACAAGTCTCTACGAAAAGACTCAAATAATATTGAAGCTATTGTGCTCAAAGGATGGAATGATATGTTTATGAGCTATGGAGAAATGCACATGTCCATATTAGATTGTCTAGAATTAGCATTGAACAAAAGCGATAAAAACATAGAAGCATTATTTGGCCTTGCAAAATTCAAGTACTTTGCAAAAGACTATGAAGCTTCAAACTTAACTCTAGATCGGTTAATAGTTAACAGTCCCGGACAGATAGTGCCGCTTGTTGAGAAAATGAAAAACGAGTTTGCCATGCAAAAATGGGATGGTGTCCTTGATACAATGGAAAGAATATTTCCACTAGAACCTGATAATATTGAAGCTCTCAAAGTGAAGATATTTCTAGCTCTATGTAAAAGTTCTGATTACATTGAAGCAGCAGATCAGTTGAACAGATTCTTCTCTGTATTAGAGAACAATGAAACACACAATGGGTTTCAGTTCTATAACACTGCTCAGATATTCTCTAAAGCTTGCGGTAGATCCAGTGCTGTACTATCCCAGGTTTACAAATTTGCTCAGTATGCTTCAGAAATGTACCCAAACAATGTGGAATACTTGAGTGAAGTCGGCTACCAGTGCATTCTCCAAGGGAAGTATAAAGAAGCTCTAAGTTTCTTCAAAGCAGCTAGTAAGCTCGATAGCAACTCCATTACAGCTCTTTGTGGACTTACTCTCTGTCAAATGAATGAGAATGGTCCGACTGATCAGATCGCTCAGCAAATTGAGCTGCTATTTGAAATGCAAGGGGCGAACAAAATGCCGATTCTTTATCTTATTTCCGCTCAGTTGAACTCAAAATCGCCTAACGCCGTATCGTTCCTGAAAACAGCGTTCGAAACTAAGCTCAGCTTCGCGAATCGCAATCCTATCAGCTTGAATTACATCAGAGATTTGGATCCGGATTTTCTTTTGGAAGTTTTCAAAGAGTATAAGAAACATCTGCCCAAGAAACCTTCAGTTATTGTTGGTTACTTGCTGTATTCTCAAGACGGGAACGACTCATCTGTTTCAAATTGCGTAGAGATATTAAAAACTATATTAGGAGCTTGTCCCGGTTTGATTTCTGCTTTATATGAACTGGCCAGACTGAAGTTTCTGTTTGGTTTCGCAAGCGAAGCTCAAAAGCTAGCATTACAAGTCAATGACCTTGATAGTACGCACGCTGGGAGCCAAGTACTCTTATCACAAATATACATACAACAACAGTTGTTCACAAAAGCCGCTCAAAGCCTAGA
The DNA here is from genome assembly GCA_963582015.1 of Xanthorhoe designata. NCBI lineage: Eukaryota > Metazoa > Arthropoda > Insecta > Lepidoptera > Geometridae > Xanthorhoe > Xanthorhoe designata. The sequence goes on from OY757038.1 coordinate 9,663,265, forward strand.
AATGTGTCTAAGCTACAATTTTAAGGTCCGAGACAGCGCCATGTATCATTTTCTCAATGGAGTGATTCTTAAAAACACGGATCAGCTTAACGAAGCTCTGACAAGTTTTACTTCGAGTCTGCAAATAGCTAATAGTAAGAGTATGGTTAACCATCGGATGTTTGAGTCGGATTTGAATATTATTGATAAAGCGACATTGTATTTGCAAATGATTGAGATACAGACTGGATTGGGACTGTTGGCAGAGGCTGGGAAAACTATGCAGGTGAGACTTAAATTAAAATATTGATCCAACAAAACAAATGTAAGTAGACAGCTTTTATAGAACAATATCTTTCGAACTCTCCATATCTAAGTTGACATGAATCCGCGCCGCACTAAAGAATATTCGACATAGTACCTGAACGATAAGTATTCGTAGCGGTTATCATAGATAGAGGAAACAGTTAGTGACCTATCACCTATCTAAGTTCACAATCATTACAATACTGCAGTGATTAAACCATAACAGGAAAACAAGCTCACCAAAACTCTTATATTTACTTCAGATAAGTAAGTGTTTTTTTCTATTTAGTCAAACTGCCCACAATCTCAAATTTTGGCCCTAACTTTACGATTTTTTCCTATACCTAGTGAAAATTTTAAGGAATCGTGTTTTCAAATATAGAATGCATAGTATGCATCCTCAACTTTTCAGTCAATTTTTTTCAAAGTGAAAAATACAGTAATGTAGATATAATTAGATACTAGTTAGAGGATACACCTAATCGTATAATTAGTACTTAATTAGTTTTTTTTAAAGTTTCTTCAAGTAAGGATTGTAATACTGTTTGTTTTCCTAATTAAATAATAATCAGAAGCACTCCGACGCCGTCTGAATCTTATAGGCTTCTAACAATCAAAACATTTTCAGGAAGCAATCCAAGAATTATCCTACACATCAGAAGAAGGCCGTCTACTCATAGCCCGAGCCGACATATCCCTCGATAAAGGCGACGTAGACAATGCTATAGACATCCTTAACGAGATCAAACCGGGCCAGCCTTACTACTTTCAAGCTCATAGCAAAATGGCTCATATTTACTTAAAGGACAAGAATGATAAAGCTATGTTCACTTCGTGTTTTAAAGAGATTGTCAGTAATCATCCAATGGCGGACGCACATATTATGATGGGCGATGCTTTTATGTCCATTCATGGTAAGTTAAGGTAGATTTTTGCTAGGTGATGACAAATAATATCTTATCGCTTTTAAGCGATAAGACCGCCGATTGTATACCTGTCATAATTAAGTTGTTGTAGTTTTCTGCATTGTTATTTTTTTTATATGGTGTGCAATAAAGTATTTTCTATTCTATTCTATTCTAATAATTAGGAAAGTCAAACCCCATTCAATTTATTACTTACTGATTTAGGTATTTTGTATTTTTATTAATTACATTAAGTATGTATGTCTCTATTTAAATATATTATATTTTTTTTAGGGATACTTATGTACTTACTTAAGTTTATTTTAATTTAATAATAAAAAATGTCCTTGGGCATTTTACACATATAATTGGTTGTGTTTTTTTTTTTGGTCTACCAACGATTATTACGATATTTCATGCTTATAGTAAACTTAGATTTCCGAATTAAATAATAATTGCACAATCAATTATAGGTAAACACTGCATGCCATTGTAAATCGTATATTGTTACTACGTTTTTGTTAAACTTACCTAAGCAGAAGATACTTTCTTACTCGCACTTGTGTATCTTGACTGTCCAAGTTATGTTCATTGCTTATTTCCTAGGCTAATTTTTTAATTATATTTTCCCACTGCTGGGCATAAACCCCAACTTTTTCCATCTTGGTCCGTTAAACAATACAAAATATTTCTTTCAGAGCCAATCCAAGCAGCGGAATCATACGAAGCGGCGATCAAAGACAATCCGTCAGACATACAGCTTATTAAGAAGCTGGGTACATCACTAGTGCTAATGCATGAGTACGACAAAGCGACTCAACACTATGAAAACGCTATTCAATTACTGAATGATGATGAATTGAAATTCGAATATTTGGAGCTGCTTGTCAAGGTAATGTCTAACTGCTCTAACGTACTATGTTAGAGCAGTTGAGAATATTTTGTCGACGAGATGATTTCTCGTATTGCACGTTAGGCCCGCTTGTACCGAAAATTTATTAAAAACTGTCCAGCTGTTTAAGCGTGAAAGAGTAACAAACACAGTAACACAAACTTTCAACTTAATAGGTACCTAATAGTGGCAATTCTGAGTGTCGCAAAAGCTAAACTAAACTATCTAAAATTAATGCCATCCTTTTTATTTCCATCGCTATGAAAGGGACGGCAATATTTTTAGTTAGCTAAGTTTAGCTTTTGCGACACTCAGAATTGCCACTACTATTAGTGTGATTTAGGATATAAATGCCTAAGTGAATAAATTGGTATGAGCAAGTGGCAAACGGTGACGGAGTTTTTAGGCGGAAGTGTCTCTTTCTTAAGTCTTCTCATATATATTACTAGCTTAACTTGCCCGTGGCTTCGCTCACGTGGTACCTACCTTGATAAAATATAGCCTATGTTCATTCGGAAAGTCTAAGCTACAAATTGGTGAAAGACTTTTTGAAATCGGATGAGTAGTTTCGAAGATTACCCCATGCAAACATACCTACAAACAAACAAACAAACCAACATTACCTCTTTATAATATTAGTATAGATAACATTTTTACTTACAGCTAAAGCAATACGATAAAGTTGATTCAATAATATCATTAGAACTGAACCAACTTCACAACAAAGGTAAAGACATTGGTACACTAAAGCGACGCGTGCGCTTGCTCCTCGTGCAGACAAAGAGTCGCGAACTGAAGAATCCTACCGCTACGAACGTACATCTAATACTCGCTGAGGCTAAGGACTTGCAAACTGCTATTGTGAAGAGAATTGAGATTGGTAAGCACAAGTAGCACATAAATCATTGAAGTACAATCTAGCGAGCCACAATCAGACAAATAAAATGTCCGAGCCAAAAATCGGCGCACGCTACGTAGTGCGCCGAGTTTTAGTTTTTGCGTACAAGCGACATTGAACATTAAAACTAACGATATAACGTCTACATTCGAGCAAATGTCATTGCATAGGTATGTAGAACGTTGCTCGGACTTTTTGAGTGTTGTCAGCTATTAAACTATTACCCATACTTTCACCTTTACAATATTAGTGTGATTTAAATATGAATTATTTTAATTTAAGGTTTTATTCACAGATTCAAGGGGTGATTTAAAGGATGAAAAGCAGAAGCTATCTTCGATCCTATGGTCTCTAGCGCGAGTGAAGACCGCCCGAGAGCCGGCAATGGCCGCCAATCTGTACTCAGAAGCACTCATTCACACACCAAGGGACCCTGAGACGTTGTTGGCACTCGCTAAACTGTTTGCACAGGTGTGTATTCCAACAGTTCGAACTTCCAAATATGACAAGTGGCATATTCGAACAAACAATTCGAACTTCCAAATATGACAAGTGGCATATTCGAACAAACAATTCGAACTTCCAAATAACGATTTTTATGAAACCGACTTCTTTTTCGTAAAAAGAGAGCGATCTCCTGTACTCGAGCATTGCCGTTCATAAATACGAAGTTCCTCATCAGATCCTATTATATTTCTATCCTATATACTTGTTCAAACATACTCTTTCAAACAAAAAAAGAACTTTCAAAATCGGTCTACTACTTCTATTAATATCCGGTGAACATACATAAAAATATACACACAGTAGAATATAAAACCTCCTTTTTGAAGTCGATAAATATGTGTAAGTTTCACCGAGAATCTCCGAATCTAACTTTAACAACTTACCATTCGAAAAGTGCTTTCTTTTTGACAAGCTGCGCGGTGAATAGTTCCCGTTCCTGTGGAAATACCGGGATCAAATGCTATACTAGCAGAATCTAGATGTTCTCTAAGCTATACCACCTTTACCTAGGTTCACAAACACTGAATAAATGAATTATGAATCAAAGTAGCCTGTTTGTTAATCCAGGGTATAAGCAATCCTGGTACCAAAGTTAATTCAAATCCGTCCAGCTGTTTCAGCGTGAAAGAGAAATAAACACACATACTTACACACACACAAACTTTCACCTTAATAATATTAGTGTGATAGTGTGATTTTCAAAGCCTATAATTACTTCGAAGTCAAGGCGGGCCTAGTGGTATATATATATATACACTGGTGGTATCATAGACCTAGTATATTAGTACCTGGACGAACAGTGAGCATGCCGCCGAAAGGGACAAAAAATGCAGTGAATCCATAGTCTCGTAGTACAAAATTCGGAGCATCAAGTTTCCGGCCATACAATAAAACGGCACGCGATGAGGGACAAAAGATCTAATGCTTTGTCTCTTTTACTCACAAGAATGTTGTATATTATATTCTTCTTTGTTTTTGTGTGACTGAGAAAGGAATATGCAGCGCTCTATTTCTTTCTTTCTCTAAGGGTGGTATATTTGGTTACAGATGAACAATGCTGAGAAATGCGAGCAGACATGTGCTATCCTACTGAACGCGGACCCTAACAACGAGTCGGCAGCTGTCATGATGGCGGACCTCGCTTTTAGGAAGGTATGTTAAGTGTATGACTTTTAAGAGACTGGGATCTAACAAACCCATGCTTAGGTCTCACATACGTGTTATAAAGGGTGATGTTCTTTTAGGAAGGTATGTTACCAGACTTTTAGGAGACTGGGATCTAACAAACCCATGCTTAGGTCTCACATAGGTACGTGTTATAGAGGGTGATGTTCTTTTAGGAAGGTATGTTACCAGACTTTTGAGAGTTTGTGGGATCTAACAAACCCATGCTTAGGTCTCACATACGTATTATAGAGGGTGATGTTTCGAAATGTTCTCTGGTTTATTGGCAGGTGGATTTCGAAACGGCCCAACGCCATCTCAGCCAGATTCTATCAGTGAAGCCAACAAGCTGGGAGGCGCTCGCACAGTTAATAGAAGTTCAGTGGAGACGAGGGAAACTGACTGAAGCGGAGCAGGCCCTGGAACTGGCTAAACAAAGCCTGGGGGATAAGGAGGATCCAGGTATTTTGGAATGAGCTGGAGATATTATTTAGCATGACATGTACCTATGACATACAAGATAATGTAAATGTATAGGGGTATAATAGGTCCTTCGGATTTTGGTCTTGGAAAATTCCGAAGACTGAAATCGTTTCCGGAACTACAAAACTACCTACGTCTTTAGATATTGAAAATTTCAAACATATCTACATCTAGTCCTCCGCTCAAAAATATCTAGTTTAATTAAAACCAAATCGCGAGGTTTCCTCATAATGACGCTACACACCACGTTTTCGAGTCACTGTGCGTTTTTCACGAAACGCTCGTGGCAAGGCTTGCTAAGACGTTCTCGATAGATCGTCGAAGTTAAGCAACATTCTGAGCGGTCACTACTTGGATGAGTGACCGCAAGTGGCATTTTCATCTGAGCGCTTCCGTGCTTCGGAGGACACGTTAAATTGTCGGTCCCGGCCTTTAAATTCGTTAAGCCGTGACGGAGGCCTTTAGGCGGCCTAAAAACTCCGTCACCAGAGTTGGCCACTTGCTCATACGAACGGACAGTGACTCGAAAACGTGGTGTGCATAGGATCGTGTATTCCAGGCTACAGCTACTGCGCAGGCGTGTGCGCCATGCACTCCGGCCTGGCGACGGCCGCGCTCCGACACCTGAACCAGGCGCGGCGCGGCGCGTGGTGCGCATGCGCGGCGCGCCGCATGGCGCTGCTCTGTCTCGCGCAGCACGGAGCCACGGCTCACAGCCCGAGGGGAGACTCGTGAGTTCATTAAAAAAAAAACAATTCAAAATGTATTTATTCAGTAGGTACGGTGTATTCTTTTATCTGTGGTACGGTGATCGTTTATCCACTTTCGCTGCTCTGTCTCGCGCAGCACGGAGCCACGGCTCACAGCCCGAGGGGAGACTCGTGAGTTAAATAGGTATAGGTCGCGCCCATTGAGGTACAATCTATAGAGCCACAATCAGACAAATAAAATGTCCGAGCCAAAACTTTTTAGTTTTAGTTCTTGCGTACAAACGACATTGAACAAACAAACGACATAACGTCTACATTCGAGCAAATGTCATTGTATAGGTATGTAGAACGTTGATCGGTCAATTTTTGGAGTTATGTCAACTATTCGATTTTGACTCTTTAGTATAGTAACTCAATGGTCGCGCGACGTAAAAAGAGCGCTGCCTGGCAAACTGCGCAGTGGTCGATGATTGGTGGAGAGGTAACGCGGCGCACTTCATAATACCATTGATTTAGCGAGTGCTATTGGTTCGTCAGCGAGTGAACACAGGCGCAAATATGCCCCCGCTACTTCCCCGACCGCGCTCTTTTTACGTGGTGCGACCTATTACCAACTTTAATTTTAAATTGACCTTTGCCCGGTTCTTATATTGAACGTACGAATGACCGTAGGTCGGTCGTCATAGCAAAGTTGTAAAGTGTCATATATTCTGGATTGTATAAACAACGTTTCTATAGAGATAGATCGATGGTCATCCGTAAAGTTCGATATAGGAACCGGGAATTAGTGCATGCTTGTTTTAGGAAGAGTGTTAAATACGTGCGTCAGAAAATTTCCTCTGCGTGCTTCGAAATTTTTGTACTGCATCGAAAAGTATGCTCTATGTGCGTCGAAAAGTTTGCTCGACTAAACAAACTCACTCAAAAGTAAATTGCTTCAGGTTGGTTTTTTGGCCGTTGATAGATAGTAATTGATATCACAATAATTTAGGTATTTATTATGCATTGACTGTTTGTTTACAAACATGGCTAAAGTATAGTTTGTTTATTACAGAGATACCCGCCTCCTGGCTTTGCGTACCGCCGAAAAGCTGCTAGTAGAAGTGGCGCCATCTGAACGAAAGCCACTGCAAGCTCTGCTACAACTCGCAACAAAACAGAAGGCACAAGCGGAGAAAGTTCTGCAAGACCTCCTGCCTTTAGCTACTGAAGACGGAATTCAGGATGACCCTTACTTGATACTGGCTATTGCTGAAGCGTAAGTTCTTTTAGCGAATAGTTTTGAGATTTATAACTAGGTGGTGCTGATAAATTGGTGTAAAGCGTAAGTTTATTTTGGCGAATAGTTTTGAGATTTATAACTAGGTGGCGCTGATAAATTCGTGTTATCCCGTTCGTTAATTGGAGTAGAGTCAATAAAAGACAAGAAAGGCTTGATAGGAAAAATCATAATCGCCTCTTCCCAAAACAAAATTTATACTTAGCATCATGCAGTTTTTATGATGTTACTAAATGATGACGAAGTTAAACACTTAAAAATACATAATTCTTACTTGAAATCAATTAAAGGTACTTAAGCTTACTTTTCTTAATTCAAAAGAATACAATGGAAACACTAGTCCTGCTTCATTAAAATCTTTTATACTATTGGTCGGTTCTGGGTGAGAAACTTTTTTAAAGTTAAATTTTACCAATGATATTGTTTTCAGGTACACCATAATAAAACAGCCAACTCGTGCTAAGAATATACTGAAGAGGACAATATCGTCTATTCCTTGGACTCCAGAGAAAGCAGATGGATTGGAGAGGTAAGGTTATACCTACGATATCTATACTATCTGTACTAATCTGTACTTCTGTACTAATATTATAAATAAGTAATGTTTGTTTGTTTGTATGTTTGGGGTAATCTTCGAAACTACTCATCCGATTTAAAAAAATCTTTCGCCCATTTGTAGCTTAGACTTTCCGAATGAACATAGGCTATATTTTATCAAGGTAAGTACCACGTGAGCGAAGCCATGGGCAAGTTAGCTAGTCGATATCAACGGCTTCGCTCGGTTCACAAGATAATCACACTAATATTATAAAGGTGAACATTTGTGTATTAAGTGTGTTTGTTACTCTTTCACGCTTGAACGGATTTGAATGAAATTTGGTACCAGAATGGCTCATACCTTGGATTAAAGAATAGGCTACTTTTGATCCCGGTATTCAAAATCAGAATTTTTGATAGTGCTTTTTTAAATTTCCAGGTGTTGGCTGGAAGTGGCTGATAACCAAGTCAGCTCGGGTAGGAGTGATGCTGCAAAGGAGCTATTGACCAAAGTACTCAATCATAACAATTCTTGTGCAGCCGCTTATCAGTACTTAGGTGAGAATAGTTAGGCGATTGGCTAACATGGTCGCAAGACCGAAATTTGTCGCTACCAAAATTGTATAATTCATAGAAAAAACGTCGCGTTTTACTGTCATATTTTTTAACGACTTCTGTGGCGCAGTGGGCGAAGGCCCGCCTGAGACGCGGAGGTTGCGGGTTCGAATCCCGCCGCTGGACAAATTTTGCATGTTCTGCAGATATTTATTCCTGGTCTGGATGTTTTTCTATCTATAATATGTATGTATTTACAAAAAAAGTATCAAAGTATTATATCAGTCAACTGGTTACTGTTCAATGTCGCTTGTACGCAAAAACTAAAACTCGGCGCACTACGTACCGTGCGCCGAGTTTTTTCGCGGACATTTTATTAGTCCGATTGTGGCTCTATAGATTGTACCTCTTAGGGATATTTATTTTATATTTATTTATTTTCTTTCCAGGGTTCCTCGCAGAAAAAGAACAGAACTACAAAAGCGCAGCGCACAATTTCGATAACGCGTGGACTTATGGAGGCAAGATCGATCTCTCCGTCGGCTACAAACTAGCCCACGCTTATCTCAAGCTGAAGAAGTACCCGGAATGTATAGTTGTTTGCAGACACATACTTATCGCACAGCCCGATTATCCGAAGATTAGGAAGGAGGTATTGGAGAAAGCTAAGACTAATTTGAGGACTTAAAACTTACAGATGAGTAGATATTGAACATTTCAGGATATCTGAAGTTGAATGAAAAATCTTACTGAAAGTTTTACGGCTTCGACGGGATTTGAACCCGCGAGAAGCGATCACCCTTAAGTGTAAATTTTATATAGATTTAAAAAATGTTTTTTTCCTTGTTACTCTTATGTCAATGAAAAGAGATTGCAACAGATTTGATATCCGTTTTAGCTAAAGTAGGTTTACAAAACCAATATGCATAAGGGGTAAATAAATAAATATACTTATATATTTTCACGCACAATAAAATACATTTCTAAACATGCATAAAATATAATTGTATCAATTATTTCGTCTAACATTTGTGACCTTTGAACAAGTCTGAAAATACTGTTGTAACTAAACTACACTTCCGCGTATGCTACGTGCTTCTAACGGATGGGTGACGTCTACTCCTCGCTTTCTTCCTGCTCCAGAATTGTCTTGAAACAGAACGGCTGGAAGACATAACCCAGACCCGAGTAGAACTTGCTCATAAACTCCACCCTGTAAAGAAAATTATAATTTAAAGTTATAGTTATTAGGTAGGTAAAGTACCTAATTTTAAAAAGAAAGAAAGAAAAAGCATGTATTTGACACACACATAAAACTAAAACAATACACAAAAACATAATTTATAAAAATACACAGTAGTGGCAATTCTGGATGTCTCCAAAACATTTGACACCGCACTAAAAATGTTGGCGTCCCTTTCATAACGATCGAAATAAAAAGGGTGGCATCAATTTTAGTGCTGTCAAATTAGTTTCGTTAAGTTTTGGGGACATTCTGAATTGCCACTAATGTGTCACAAATAGGCGATCTAATGTTAGGAGCTATTCAACGAAACTCCTGAGTTATTTATAGCAAAATAACCATTTTCGGACTCATCAGTTTTCAACTAAATATTTTTGTATATTTTTTAACAAAAATCTTAACACATTGAGTCCGTTTTAAATCAGATTTCACTATCAACTACTATCCCGGATAGTCTATCCACTCACGGCTTCGCTTGTGTGGTACTTGCATGAATAAAGTTTCCTGTTTAATACTCATAAACTACGAAAATTCTAAGTTTTAGCCACATCCGTCCAGTAGCTTTTACGTAAAGGCATAACAAACATCCATCCAAACTTTCATGATCGTCATGTTGGCTAGACCAAACGAGATAATCGACGATCACAAAATTTCGCATGTATAGTATGACACTAGTAGGTATAGTATTATATTATCTGTGGTATGACTCAGTGAACCAACGTTTATCTATCCATTCCTATATCCAACCTACGGATGTCCGTTGGCCGTTCGTCATGGCAACGTTGTTATCTGTCAAAAAGTGTCATACATTTTGTGTGAGATAACAACGTTGCTATGACGACCGACCTACGGACATCCGTTCGTTGGACATAGGAACCCGGCATAATAAAACTTACCAGTGCAAACGCAGTGTGTGAAGGAAAGCAGATAACCCCTCCATCATAACCAGGATGGCTAGTGTGAAGAGCGCCCAGAAACAGAAGGCGACGTACAGTTTCACCGCGCCGATGTAACCGTGGTCCTTTAGACCGAATGTTAGCACCATGCTCCATAATACCTCCGACAGTTCTGAGGGTTAAATTCAATTTGAAAAATGAAAATCTATGTTTAAAAAAATATTGGGACTGTCTTATCAAATAAATGAAAACCTATTGCAATACTGTTCTTAGACTTTTCGGACAAGTTAATAACTTTTCAGATCTATGTATAGATATAGACCAGTTTTACCTAGCTTTTAGGCCGCGGCCGCACCGCAGGTGGCACGCTTAGCGGCAAGAGGTTAACTGATCGCTTCGATGACTCATCTAGTGAACAAAGGCAAGGCACGTTATGTGCGCGGCCGCACCGGTCGCCGAGTGGGTCGCTCACGGCAACGTTGCACTAATAACGACCACTTTGCGCGGAAATTCCGTCACTGAACTTACTTCACGATAGTATGGTCGTTATTAGTAATTTAAATGCAAAAAATAACAGCTATGTATTGGCGTTCATAATTTCTGTCAAGTGTAACGCCAGCCAAATTACCTGCGTGAGCGAGCGACAAAGCCCATAGTCGGAGATAGGAAGCAGTATGCGAGATAGTACTGAGCACGTATTCAATGGTGTGAATGGCCTGGTGGATCATGATCTCGCTGAAAGGCTCGTCTTCATGGTCTTGACTAGCCTTCGCCTCTGGCTTGGATTGCCCTTCTACGTCTGTCTGCTCCTGCATCTCGATGCCTTGCACGTTGCCGTTTGAATGTTCCGGCTGGAAGGAGAGACACAGTTTTGAGCGTTTCTTGGTGTTTTCATAAATTACCGATAAATTTTATGAACAAGTCTGTTTAATTTGTAAAAAACTGGCGCAGCCGGTTTACATCAAGCAGTTCTTTTAAATTATGCTAAAACTATTCTAATATAATTTGCGTTTGGCAGCTATAGCTTGAGCCTCCTTGTCGTCAAACAATCAAAGCTCGCTCAATAATTATAAAAAAAAAACTAACTAGAAAACTATTCATCAGGACTATGTTTGCAGTCTGTAAGATCCACCATTCAACACTCCTGTTTTTTAACGTGGGTCTGCTTGCCTACCGACCCCAGAAACATAGATTCACACAGAAAGAATTCATTGTTGAGAAAACCGGCGCAGCCGGTGGGATAACTATACTATACCTTGGCTTGGGCCTTCTTCTTCCCAGCAGACAGCAAATACAGAGGCTTTCCGAGCAGCATCACAGGAATACAGCATAGCCCGACCAGTACAAACACGCGTTGAACAGTTCCCTGTCCATCGAACATGAATTCCTTGCATCCCGCCTCGGGCTCCTGGCTCGAGAATAACATCATGTTGATGAAGAGGATCAGCACTGAGGGTGCGCAGCCTTGTGTGTAAGCTTGGTCTGAAAATAAGAGTTATAAAATCGTTTCTTAATTTTATCACTTAGGTTAATACCCTACTACTACACTAAAAGTAAAAGAATCTTAAATTTAAAGACAAAGTCAAATTTCTTTATTTTTGATGTGTGATGATTTATTTTAGATAACATTCACATCTGTAGCATCAGAAGTGGTTCAATATTCAAGTTCCTAATGGCCGTAGATTAATAGTAGGTAACATTGTTATCTGTCAAAAAAAGCCATACGTTTTTTTTTGCTTAAACAAAGTTGTTAGATCTACAGTCTGTGTAGTGTAGACTCTAAGGTCTTCATAAATTCAAAAGCCTTTAACTATAGGTAATACCTTCGTTAGTAGTGCTGTAGGCGACCCATTTGAAGAACATCATGAACACCATGTACAAGAAAAGTAGGCAGAGGAACACCACTTGCGGCAAGAATTCCAGGAATATGGAGTAGCGACGCTTGAAGAAGCTGAAAACGAATGTGTCATTTAGTTTATATTTCATACCTTGACAAAACTGATTAAAAGAAAATGCTTTTTATAATTTAATCATAGGTAGGTTACTGCAGACAAAACAAGCAATAAGATTTTTAAACTCATACCTAACTATAACTACAGGCGTGGTGCAAATTAGTAGTAGGTACCTATCTAACCTACCCCAAGCAATTCAGTTCTAAGAAATTGATACTATAATGCGTTTCATCACATAGTTCCTATGCCGTATTGTTGGCACCCCTGTCTCAACTCAACAGTGTCAACGCGCTACTAGACGTAAACAACAAAAAACTAGTTTAAAAGTAGGTACCTACCAACTTATGTCAAAAATTCCAAGGATCATTATGACTCTGTGGTAGGTAGGTATAGTATAGCAACTCACTTGTAGTTGACGACACTCATGCAAACACCGAAGATCATGTGGACGACGCCAAATATGATGGACAGTTTCATTTTGTACGAGTTTAGGAAGATGATTTTGTTGTCAGCAGTCTGGAAAATAAATTACAACATAATTGATATTGATATACCTAGGTACCTTGTTAAAAAGATGTACTTAGGTATAATTTAAAAGTCTTACCTGCCAAATAGGATCAATACCGATGAAGTAAGGCTCTCTCATATACGAATCCTTCGGATCCAAAGTCAAGGCAGCACTCCCCTCCAAAGTAGCATTGTCATACGGAATGCTCCACGACGAACCAAATATATTCATCGACTTCGAAAATATATCGTTATACACCAATCCAGTGTACATAGAGAAACATCCCATGAGGAGGATGATGTATCGACCGGCGAAGAAAATGTTCCAGATTTCGTTGTTGGATTTCTTCTGGGCTAAGGATACTTCCTTCCAGACCATCCAGCCGCCAAACATTGCCATGATCGCGCCGTGGCCGAGATCTCCAAACATCACCGCGAAGAGGAATGGGAAAGTGATTATGGTGTAGAGTGCTGGAAAGAGAAGATATTTACAATAAGTTGCAATAAGAAGGTGGATAAAACAAATTCATAAATGGTAAATTACAAAACCATGTATTAGTAACAAAATCTGCAAAATTTGGAACTCCTGTTTTTTTTTAATTGTGCACTGAACTCTGAAATTCTTCACCGACCGGTGCCGATGTTTTAGTAATAAATGCGGGTAGTTTATAATTAAGTATTATTATTAACAGTTACAGCAATGTTATGCAAAGTTTACTACTTTGCTAGTCTCTGCTCTGCTTGTATCAAAATGTATTTGATATTATAAACAACTAGCTGCGCCCCACGCTAAGCAACTAGCTGTTACCCGCGGTGAATAGTTCCTGTTCCCGTGGGAATACCGGGATCAAAAGCAGCATATTCTTTAATCCAGGGAATAAACAATTCTGGTACCAAATTTCATTCGAATCCGTCCAGCCGTTTGAGCGTGAAAGAGTAACAAACACACTTACACACGCACACACAAACTTTCACCTTTAAGTATTATATTAGTAGGATAGGTATTTATTATTTTCTTCAAATTTACCAGGGTTGCATTCCCGATAGGAGGCGACTCCGTACGAGTCGATGAGGTTCTGGAATCCGCGCGTGAAGCGGTTGGTGCGGTTGAAGGTCGGCGGCTCCTCGTCAGCTTCGATACAGTTCAGGAACGACGGGATTGAACTGCCGCAGGCATTCTGGGGAACATAAATCACATTTTATTATTTACAATACAAGCTGTCCCGGCAAACTTCGTTATGCCAAAATCTGGAATGATTCGACAGTTGTCAATGAGATTGTACTTCGTCGCAGACTCCTGCAGTTTATTAGAAACTAAAACATAACTTATCCTCCTTTTTTAGGTAGTCGGGTACCTACCTAACCTATAATGTTAATCCAGGGTATCAGCTACCTCCATACCAAATTTCATCAAAATCGGTCTAGCCGTTCTCGAGTTATAATTATGTGTTCGAACAAACCCGACTTTGTAGGTAGATTAAGATTTTCATCCATTTATGTTTGACTGCTGGGCAAATACATGTCCTTCTAGCTAGACTTTGCGATCTTGTGACCTCCAAAACATATTAGGTACCTATCAGCCAAAGCTTTTTGTGTGGTTTCGCAGACCATGGATGGACTAGATCAACTATCATAAACATAATAAATACATGTACACGGGGTTTTATCCCGTTATTTACCTTATTTCTTTACTTCCCGACGTTTCGGCTATGTTGCAATAGCCATGGTCGCAGGTGGACTGGAGTATGCTTCAATTTGAGTTTCGTTGTGTAGCGGGTGGGTAGTTTTGTATCACTGGTAAAACTACCCTCACAGATCTTCAGAATTCGGATCGGCTGCATTTACACCGCAACATACCACACTAACAGTATCTTCACACCGAGAAGTCATATTACGACGTGCATTGCATCTACTAATCACAGGATTCCAAGATGATGGGATCATACTCCAGTCCACCCGCGACCATGGCTATTGCAACATAGCCGAAACGTCGGGAAGTAAAGAAATAAGGTAAATAACGCGATAAAACCCCGTGTACATGTATTTATAAATATGAATTGTGATCGCGAAAGTTTAAGAAAAACTATCATAAACATTATCTAAAAACTTATTCTTACCGATCCATCAGCCAAAGCTTTCTGCACATTGGGCAAATCCGCAGTGGGCACCCAGCATTCTCCGATGAGGCACTTCTTGGTGACGTCCATGTTGAAGAGGTTCAGGGTGTGGTAGATGGCCTTCATCTTGCAGACCATGATGGACCAGCTGGCGAGCTCTTTGGCGACGCTCGCGAGGACGCGTTGGCGGTGGTCACGAGTTTGGTTTAACACCTGTAAAATAGTAAGATGAGATGACAAAGGTAGGTAGGTATACAATCAACGTCTATAAGTTTAGTAAGAAATAATAATAAGAAATACAGTTTTGCAAATATTATTATCTGTAGATCTTAAATTGCTGGACTAAGGTCCATTTTGCATTTTCAATAACATCTTGTTTTAAAAAAAAATGAATTACAATTACAATAAAGGTAGGTAGGTACTCACCATATTAAGATCTTCAAGCCTGGTTCGGACTCCCTTCACCATGTCCTGTCTCTCAGTATTCGATGGTGGACAAGGGTACAGAGACGCGTGGAAGCCGGTGCAAACCTTCTTAATGCGAGACTTCAGCTGTTCGCCTTGGAAGAACGCTACGAACACTGTCTTGTAGATTTCGTTGCCCTGTGGAAATATTCAAAGTTAGTGTATGAATGGTACCTACCAAAGACGATTAATATCTAGAAGACAGACAAAGGCCATACACAAAATCGTAACCCTAAAAAATAGCCTGAAAACTCTAAAACATCAATTTTATCCAAGAAATTTCAATTACTTTCTAGTTAAAAATGTTTAAATATTGAATATTGTTGCTACCTACTACTAAGTATTGAAATTTCTTGGATAAAATTTATGTTTTAAAGTTTTCAGGCTATCTGGTACTGCGGGATCGGGTTACGATTTTGTGTATGGCCTTTGTCTGTCTTCTAGATATTAATCGTCTTTGGTACCTACCTACAGAAGAGGGAAGCCGTGTGTTTCCTGATAAAAAGAATATTAAGAAATAAGTTGATTAAGTTGTTACTTCGAGGACACTTTTTAAAACATCAATCATAACCACATTTTTGTATGGACTGACAATTAAATTGTAGCGACGTCCTTTTCAAGAATTTGAGGAATTTCAAAGGAAGGGTGTTCAAAAACCGACACTCGACCGGCGACTAGCTTTAAACAACCCCATTGATAAGCTTGTACTTGCGTAAAGTCCCTAAGACTTGGCAAGCGTAGAAACTAGCATAATACGTAGAGTGACAGGGCTTGCCTTTCACGTAACGAATGGTAACTTCTGCAAAATGTGGCCCTGGCATCAAATTTTTATACAAACCTCTGACGATCCTCTGATAAATTTGCCTAAAGATCTTGCCAAACTACGTGCGCGCTAGCGTTGGTACCTATACCTAGTTGAATTATTGTATACAGTTCTAGTAGGTATGTACTTCATCTATCCGCTAGACTCTATGAAAACTTGTCACAGTCCCTCTAGCTAGCGGCTAGAGGGACTGTGACAAGTTTTCATACATGATCTGTCTAACTATAAGGTAGTGCATGGGTAGAGCGTATAGATTGATTGGGAGATATCATGTTGTCTGAGAGAACGTTGGCGTTTTCGTAAACTTACAGTGGCAGGATCTTCCAATGGCTTGTCAAGTTCTGCACGGCGCAAAAAGACGTTGCCGCGAGAGATTCGCCACAGCATTCGTTCGAAGGCAGGCACTCTCTCGCGGTTGACCACGCCGGCAACGAAGCCGAGACGGCCGCGGGTGGCCGCTTGCTGGCCTGTCTCGTCCGATATTAGAGACCTGAAGAACAAATAACATTGTATACAGTAAATATTAAGAAAATCTAATCATTATGCAATAGCCCAATGAGATAGCTGCTCTTAGAACTAAGATAAAATAACTAGCCAGTCATTATAGAGGCTAAATTGTGGACTAAGTATATCTTTTCGCTAAGATGACAAACTTTGAATGGAGTAAAACAATGAGATGATAGGAATGGCATGCTTACTTAGTGAATCCATGCCGAATTCCTCCTGAGCGGTGACGAATGCCTACGTCTGGTTCCAGTAGGTACCTACCAGCTGTCATCAATACTTAGAGAAACAAAACTTTTATTCCGAGAAACCCTAATGCTTGCTCAGATAAGATAAGATAACTCAAGAGAATCCTAATCCATATATAAAAGTTTACTGGTTTTATTTTGACCTGGCTCTTCTATTAAATATTACCAATAAATCTATTTTGCTTACTTGGTGAGTGAATCCATGCCGATCTCCTCCTGAGCGGTGAAGAATGCCTCCGTCTTTTCCAGCACATGCTTCAGCTCGGTCAGCTCGAGGAAGTTCTGCTTCAGATTCACCGCGTTGTGAGACAACTCCAGTATCTCATTCTCCGTCTTCTCTAAGTGAGCCTGAGGACAAATATAGTAAGAAAGATTTCGAGTAGGTAAGTACCTAATCAACTGACTAGGAAAGAAGAAAAATAAAGTTTAACAACTGTGATTAAGATGCAGTCGTAGCATTCATTGCGTGACAGGTTGCAAGGCTTTTGCGGCATAATAGAATACTGTTTCCCTCACGATTCGACTAGTGGGTAGGTAATACCTAAACCGTATCGTCCTTGATCACTTAGGTACTTGGTTTGGGACGCTTTTACTTAACTTATTTGCTTTTAGGTAGGTTATACCTAGGTAAGTATGCCTAGTCCAAATTGTCTTTTTCATCGATTTTGCGTTAAGATTTGCGCCGGCGCGGCGGCGGCGCGGCATTTCATCTAGTTTCGACTTAGATCTAGGGGCCTACATCACTTGTGGGATGTGGACCCCATCCTTGTTAACTTCCGCTTCGATGTAGCGAAGCTTGCGCTCCATCTCATCGACTGACCTCGATTAAACGTATAATTACCTAGGTACCTACAGATTGTAGAGTCCACTTGCACTTGACTCACCTCAAGATCGATAATTTCCCTCGGGTTAGGCGCTCTGGGGGCCTCCTTGACCTGCGGGATGTGAACCCCGTCTTTGTTAACCTCCGCTTCGATGTAGCGAAGCTTGCGTTCCATCTCATCGCAGCGACGGACTTCGTTCACGAACTTACGTTGAAAGGCGTTCACGTCTGGGTTCAGCTGGAATGAAATATTGAATTGTAAATTGGAGAAATATAAATAGGTAGGTAGGTACTTACCTACCTAATTCTATTTTTTACAGCTAGTTTGTAAATCGTGTCTTTGGTGTAGGTATGAACCAGTTTAAAAGGTAAGAAGATTTTTGAATTTTAACTTGAAATAGGACGGTTCTATAAGTGGTTATGTGTTATTACATAGGATATCGTTAGTAGGTACCTACCGATAAGAACGCAAAAGATTCCATAGTTAAAGTGCATCTGAATGGCCATCAAGAATACGTAAGAGGCCAATAACCTACCAATTAATTACTTATCAATAATAAATTACCCACTTCTATGAATCTATTCTGTTTTCATCAGCAGAGTCACAAGTATTTTCAGCTACAATTAGATACGCATCGAGAAATAATAACTTGCTAACGAACGTCCAATTAACATAAGAAAGGCACTCATGTGTAGTGAGGCCGTAAGTTTTTTATTTATCCATATCCGGAGCGACTACCGACTCCAGGGTCGACTGCAACTGCCTTATGTAACTAGGGTGACCATCTATTATTTAAGTACTAAAGAAAGGATCTTTCAACACCATAATTATAAACGCTAGGTATACAAAGGTAGGTACCGTGAAACATGCCAACTTTGCCAGCATTTTTCAAATAATTTCAATTTTTGGATAATTTTTCTATGGGAACGTAAGTATTTTCTTTTAGCATCTGCAATTAAAAGATAATGAGCATGTATTATTTTATCAGATTTTATTATTCATCAATATTTAATTAAGTATTTTATTCATTTTGATGGCGGGCAAAGTTATCTGGACTTTTTGCCAACATTACCCACATTGATTTTTGACGCAACTAAGGCCTCTATACAGATGGCACAAAGTCCAATACAAGAATTTTGGCAAAAATGGCGTTTACTTTATAAATGAAAACGATACCATGAAAGGTTTCCTACCAAAGTGGCTGGGCAAAGTTACCCTAACTTTTTTCCTCTTTTTCATACAAACCGCATTTCGCTTTTTAAAAGTACTAGGGTTGGCACATCTCAGTAAACTGATCTTAACGTATTTTTCTTCTTTTTCTGCAAAGTATTGTAATTCGCTTTTAAATTTTAAGCAGGAATTCACATTTTACCAACTTCCTTGAAGTTTAGGCCAATATAATCTACTTATTCCGATCACTGGTAATACTATAATAGGTACTATAGAATAATAAAAATAATAAGTTTCGTAAGTGCCAACCCTAAGCTTATTTTGATGGCGGGTAATGTTGTCAGTAGTAGATCGCAACATCACTGGGTAACTTTACCCACCATTATAACTTTAGTTTTAAAAGACCTTCAGCAATGATAATAAAATACAATACTCTTATAGTGTTTTTGTATAACATACTATAAATTAAACTAACCTGTGTTTTCGCCATCACGCACAATTAACTTTAGAACTTGTACTAAAATTTGCCCGCGAAAATACGCACCACATTCTACAAGTTCTAAAAAGTGACTGAGTGAAGTTAGCGACACACCTGATAGACTGTGTTACTAGACACATAACCTACTTTCTATCTAAGTCAATAAATGTTACTATAGTATTCCGAAACTTTTGGAATTTAAAGATTTGCTTAAAAATTGATTTTCGGGCAAAGATACCCTTGGTGGCAAAGTTGGCATGTTTCACGGTACCTACATGAACATTAAAGCTGCAAAGATTGTCAATTATAGAATTGTCTGTTTGTAAATCGAAGAAATAATTTTGTTGAAGCACAAGGTAGGTAGGTACCTAAGTACCTACTTACCTACAGTATAGTGCACTATAACTAAGTAGGTATAGTAGGAGGTACCTATTTATAATTTACTTAGGTACTTTAGGTAGGTACGTACTTACTTACTTATAAGTACTTACCTATACTTGAGTAGGTAAGTACTTAATTTACTTTTTTACCTAATTTTTTATTTATTATGTACTTACCTACCTATACTTACCTAAGTAAGTAAATAATTTAATGTACCTAGGTACTTAAATTATAAAATTAAAGTTAGGTGGGCGTTAATCACCCACAGTACCTACCTTATAGGTAATTATGTGACATGGTTACCGCACACAGCTGTTAACATAAATTACTTTCAATCGAAGTCAGCATCAACATATCGCACCGTGGGATGTCAATTGCTTACTATGAAATAGGTAGGTACCTACCTAGTTTCATTTAATTAAATGAGCCTTACAATGGCCATCATGTTTTTATGAACTACCTACTAGCTGGGTAAGGCCGCCAAAATTGTCAATTTTTTTGTGTGACTTTTTGTCGTTTTTTGTTGCAGTTTCTTATGGTTAAAATATTCAATAAATTGTTGAGTATACCTGAATTATAGGTATACCGTCGAAGAAATAGATGATAGTCCTTTGCTATATTAATAATATTTTTGCGAAAATCCTTAAAATAACATTTTTTATTGATAGTTTAAATAAAAAATGTCCTTTGCTTTTGTGTTACGTTTTTTTTTGTGTGACAAGTTTTTATCCCAAAGCTACTATTTAAACTACCAAAGTGCAAACCACAGTATTAATACGGCAACACTGTCATCCAAACAATTGAAAAAAAAATTCCAGCTCTTTTATTTCGCCAGTGAAGGAACATAAAGTGCGCGTCACTTTATGCGGTTGTGTTCATAAAAAAAGTTTTATTTGTGATTTTTGAGGTAAGAAACAGATTTTTGAATGTTATTGTATTAAATTATTTAGCAATGAGGTCCAAAGTATACTTAAAATCGCCCATTACGGCCTAATTATAATAAATAACCGAGATATGACCTATAATTGTTTTAAAAATTTCGCTTTTGTGTTGCATTTGTATTACATTTATGTCACTTTTTTATTATTATAACACAAATGTATGTGTTACGTAACACAGTAGATCTATAAAGCCGCAAACATAGTGGTATTTGGACTGATTTTTGAAAGTAATGTGTAATGTGTGATTTTGTAGGTATGACGAACGCAGTTCTTACATTTTAATAGTGAAAACCTTCCAAGTGTTCAGTTAAACTGTTACAAAAGGCTCTTGAGCACCGAATTAGTTAAGTTTGTTTTACTAACGTTATCCAGCGGCCAATTGTTTTCTTCTATTGAAATAATATTATAATTAATCTATTTATGTGCATTAGTAACTGTACATTTTTATTTTAATGCCGTTAACTGCCCCAGAACGACAAAGATCGAGAAAAATTAAAAAGCTATTTTTTCCTTAGTAACATTATAGGCAGTATTTTTGTGTTTTTCTGCCTAAAAGTACAGTAAAAAAAAAAGTTTATCTTGTATTATTTTAGGTTATTTATTTAACCATTATGAAATCACCTTTACTCAAAATATGTGTTACTTTTGGGTTACATTTGTGTAACGGTAACACAAAACCTGTTGTGTTACTTTTGTGATATAATTGACAATTTTGGCGGCCTTACCCAGCTGCGTATTAACCGTGGTGAATAGTTTTCGTTTCCGTGGGAATACCGGGATCAAAAGTAGCTTATGGGTAAGGCCGCCAAAATTGTCAATTTTTTTGTGTGACTTTTTGTCGTTTTTTGTTGCAGTTTCTTATGGTTAAAATATTCAATAAATTGTTGAGTATACCTGAATTATAGGTATACCGTCGAAGAAATAGATGATAGACCTCTGCTATATTAATAATATTTTTGCGAAAATCCTTAAAATAACATTTTTTATTAATAATTTAAATAAAAAATGTCTCTTGCTTTTGTGTTACGTTTTTTTTTGTGTGACACGTTTTTATCCCAAAGCTACTATTTAAACTACCAAAGTGCAAACCACAGTATTAATACGGCAACACTGTCATCCAAACAATTGAAAAAAAAAATCCAGCTCTTTTATTTCGCCAGTGAAGGAACATAAAGTGCGCGTCACTTTTTGCGGTTGTGTTCATAAAAAAAGTTTTATTTGTGATTTTTGAGGTAAGAAACAGATTTTTGAATGTTATTGTATTAAATTATTTAGCAATGAGGTCAAAAGTATACTTAAAATCGCCCATTACGGCCTAATTATAATAAATAACCGAGATATGACCTATAATTGTTTTAAAAATTTCGCTTTTGTGTTGCATTTGTATTACATTTATGTCACTTTTTTATTATTGTAACACAAATGTATGTGTTACGTAACACAGTAGATATATAAAGCCGCAAACATAGTGGTATTTGGACTGATTTTTGAAAGTAATGTGTAATGTGTGATTTTGTAGGTATGACAAACGCAGTACTTACATTTTAATATTGAAAACCTTCCAAGTGTTCAGTTAAACTGTTACAAAAGGCTCTTGAGCATCGAATTAGTTAAGTTTGTTTTACTAACGTAGTCCAGCGGCCAATTGTTTTCTTCTATTGAAATAATATTATAATTAATCTATTTATGTGCATTAGTAACTGTACATTTTTATTTTAATGCCGTTAACTGCCCCAGAACGACAAAGATCGAGAAAAATTAAAAAGCTATTTTGTCCTTAGTAAAATATAGGCAGTATTTTTGTGGTTTTCTGCCTAAGAGTACAGTAAAAAAGAAAAGTTTATCTTGCATTATTTTAGGTTATTTATTTAACCATTATGAAATCACCTTTACTCAAAATATGTGTTACTTTTGGGTTACATTTGTGTAACGGTAACACAAAACCTGTTGTGTTACTTTTGTGATATAATTGACAATTTTGGCGGCCTCACCCTTATGTGTTAATCTAGCTAGGATATAAGCTATCCTGGTACCAAATTTCATTCAAATCTGTCCAGCCGTTTGAGCGTGAGAGTAATAAACACATTTATGTACCTACTTACCTACATACTTACACACTTACACACACACACAAACTTTTACCTTTATAATATTAAGTAGTAGGAACTACGATTAGTAGGATTGTTGAACTAACATTCATCTATTTGTTGATTTGACCAATGACATTCATCTTTTCAATAAGTAGGTAAGTACCTACCTAAATTGTTTGTGAAATAAGCTCTATAATTTTGCAGTCAAATTTTAATAAAAGTGTCTTACAGAGCTATGAATAATGATAGGCTAGTAAGTTTACGTTACTATACGATTTGTCTTAGAGAAAATCTCAGAGAAAGCCACTTTACATTACACGTGAAAATATTAAAAGCTTTACTGCGGCCGTGACTAGACCTTCGAGGCATGCAGAATTTTAATCAGCAATGTAGTAAACATACATCAAGTGAAGACATAACCGGTCTGGATGGAACGCAGGCCGACCGGCCGGGATAAAAATGGACGAGGTGATTTTGTATTACTTACTATTACTAGTTGTTAAGAGTGCGAGTGAGTTTTTATAGCAAAAAATTGTGAGACGATGCCCACTGTTATGCAATCATTATGCTCTGGCTGGTCTCAAAATAATTTAACGCATGAAATTGATAATTCATATGACTGAATTTGAAAATTGTGGCAAATTTTTATTATAATTGAAGCTATTTAATAATTGCTATTTAATATTAATACCTAATTGAGCTTGTTATTATTTATTATATCATATTATTCAGTGGCAGTCATTGGAGGAGGCCTACAGCAGTGGGTTGACACAGGCTGAAGATGATGATGAATTTGAAAATGTGATGAAGTTTCTATCTGCTGGCATGTTACTAAGTAATAACAGTTTCAGCTGCTCATTTTTTTACCAATTTTTTTAATAGGTACCTAAGTAGGTACCTACTTACCTACTTAATAGAATTTTGTAAGAGTTATTCAAAATTATGAGAAAAGAAACAAACTTTGTAATATTTTATTAAACGATAGCTACCTACCTCATCACACAACATTGCATCCAAAAGGATCTAACTAAACAATAAGTACCTATATGAGCACCTGTTGCGTCAACATAATCTTAACACTGAAATGCAGTCAGTGCAGTGCATTGAAGCAAAACTCAGTGAATTTAGGTGTTATGTTATGCTACGTATGAGCACCCAAGTCATTTCATGCAGACAGAAGTAGCTGAAAATGGACTGTAGGTACCTATATAATTATTTAATAATAAAAAGAGTAAAAGAGCATAATTATTATGATGCCGATTCCACTAGTATCATTATTACTGGTAGGACAGGTCTCAATTCTCAAAACATTGGCGTAGCTGGTGTAGACGATGAGAATACTAGCATGTCAATTTTACTGCCATTTTCAACATATTATTTGCTATATTAACATTTATGCAGTCATATGCCTTGGTTTGGCCTTGTGCCCCACCTTCATTGGACCCCGAATTAACTCGATAGCCTTACACTTGGCGTGACTGATCATGATCAATCAAGTTCACACGCAATTGCAATTCTCTGACTTCGTTACGGCACATGGGCATATTCACTCAAGAACATTAGTTTCTGAAGTACCTAGGTACCTACTACAAATAAAATACAGGCTGCCCCAAAGAGGCCTACCTACTATAAATATTGAATATACGAACGAACGAACGGATGATTGAATAATCTTAGTAGGTAGGTACCTATACTTACTTATTTTGTTAATTTCCACATTTATTTGGTAGGTAAGTTCGATTTCCAAAAAGTAGTACCTATACCTACCTAAGTATAGCAGTAGGGTCAGGTGTCCAACGTTGAAACACCCAAAATTCAAAGTCTCATAGATCTTTCGTTTCTACCGATATGAATCTAGTTTTTTACAGGTATACAGGTTATTTATTTGAGTATTGGATGTCATTTATAGTTTTTTCAATTTATGTATACACAGGCCATAAAAAAATAAAAACTAAAAAATTAGAAATGTTTCACTGTGTACACGACCGTGTACACAATGAAACACCATAAATTAAACAATGAAACGTATTAATTTGTACCGGATGTTTCCATCATTGTTAAATTAATGTCAAAAATTTATTGTATTTAATAAAAAAAGGTTTTATTCAAAGTTAATACGCTATCAGACTTTCCAAATTACATAAAATAGGTAAATGACCAAAGAAATTAGTTATGTGCAAAAAAAAATTCTTTACATAATGAAAATCATTAGTTATTATTATTTTTTTTATAAGAATTCTAAAAATAATACTTCATTACAACAAA
Source organism: Xanthorhoe designata (assembly GCA_963582015.1). Taxonomy (NCBI): domain Eukaryota; kingdom Metazoa; phylum Arthropoda; class Insecta; order Lepidoptera; family Geometridae; genus Xanthorhoe; species Xanthorhoe designata. The sequence continues at coordinate 9,688,384 of OY757038.1, forward strand.
ATAACAACATAAGAATAGTATGGTATCCATAAGGTACTAGTTAATTAGACTCTAATAGTAACCTAGTAGGTTACTATATAAAATACTGTTTCACTGTGTCCACTGTGCATTTGTTTCATTGTTGACTACCAAGGGTATCTTTAGTAATCTTATTTTATTTTTACTACATTGCATCATTTTACTAAAATGTTATAGTCCACGTTAATCTATGAAATATGTCCGATGTTAGGTAATCCTGAGAAATATGAGATATGCTAGCATAACTAAATGTAAAATCTTGAAAGAAAGCAGAAACTTCGTACTTTTTTGTAAAAAAATTGAAAAAAGCTCCGCAAAAAATCTTCTTTCGCGCGCCATCGACGCAAACTGGGATATAGCATGAGGTTCGAGGGGGGCTCCTTATGCGATAAACTGCAAGATCTGGTAACGTCACATTTCAGAAATATCGCAAAGTTTCACTGTGTACCACTGTTTCAACGTTGGACACCTGACCCTACCTATTGCAGACTTTTAAAAATAAAATTATGTCATTATCCAGAAAAACATCCATCTCCAATATTTAAGGTAAGTACTTCTCCTTCAGATCGTATAATTAAGGGACATCCTATATAGCTACACCAAACGAATAATGGCCAGACATCTACTACAAAATTTAACGGTCACGACTTTCGAGGAGGAGTTGTTTACTCAATATGACACAAGTGTAAATGGATAGCTATTTTTAAACACAATAATGGATCGATCGTCGTGAGTGTTTAATTATAGTGAACAGTAGTAGACGTTAGGTAGACAATATTTTCCGTGGGTGAAAAATTGAATATGTATGACATATTTTTCGTGCATTAGGTATAATAAAAAGGAATATTTTGAAACTTCCAAGCATGAGTGAATCATTTGATTGGTTGGTAACATAGGCATCATTCAATGAGCATGTAATTTACAATGAAAAGGTATTATGAGCATTAAATATTTAACGAAGTCTGGCATAAAACAATTCACGCTACAGCTATTAGCGTTAGCAATTCGCAGGCCAAACAGCATTCTCGAAAACTCGAAATGACCCTTCGATGTACTGAACGCTGATTTACATTAACCACATTGCCTGAAGTGTGTGGTTATGTTAGTTTATACTTACATCTCTGAACTGCACAGTGCCGGCTTCTCCAAGCTCCGAGACGGAAGTATAGGCCGCCTCGGGCTGTATGAAGAGCTGGCATAGCGCCATCTCTTCGCTTCGGAACATCGCCCCCATTGTGGTGGTTTTCTATGTTCCTCTGCTTCTATAAAAGAAATACATAGGTCAGATTCATCATTACCAGGAAAATGTAACGGTAATCGTAGCGCTGATAGGACATGGTCTACCATAGACATTGAATTTAATTCATTCAACTTTACTATCTTTTATCAATTCTTTCCTGTTTACATTATTTATTGTTTGAGGCCGTAAAAATAACTAAAATTGTGTGCTGATAGAAAAGAGTGAAACGAAATTATTTAGAGCATGAAGTAAATTAACTAGCATACAAAAGCTAACGAATATTCGTTGAACAGGTATATAATTATATTAGATGATTTGGTTCAAACATTACACGCTTCTCTATACTGGCCTTGACTCAAAATTATATACTCGTAGGCACGTGACAGACCATTAATAAACCATAACAATGGAATCACATTGCCAGCAACATAATATTCCGATTAATAGCCTATCAATCAAAGTCTAATATTTGCAATAGTCAAGTTTGAGCACTCTGTTGTTTCTCAAAAATCCTTCAAATTGAGTAAAACAAAGAAAACAGAATGTCAATAATAATTATTGTTCGGCACCGGTGACTGTTACCTACTGTTAGTAGAAAAACTTTTGCTAGACAAAAACTCAACCTTTATTAATTAGTTTCGACCCAACTCACGTGCTGCATTAATTAATAAAATGCTGGCACTGTCAATGATACAACCAGATAAGAAACGATGGTTTTGTGTACAAACCGGAAATGTAGTTATGTAGGTAGGAACTTGTATTTGCCTGCGTGTCAATAGTTAGTTTTCTTTATAAATTCTGTTTACATGTGACAGTCAGGTACTTACCTAGATGCGAGTTTTATATTAAACTGACGAGTTTTAATACCTACAATAATTTGTAGCAAGCCGATATTCAGTCAACCTCAGCAATTTAAGCAGACACCTGTGATCATCATAGTCAGCGTTTCTGTAAGCTGTGTGTTTGCATACGCGTTGTTTGTAGAAAGGGCTTGTAGTATTTAATAAAAGATATTTCATATTAGTTAATGCTTTATTTAAGCAAAATCAAAACCTACACATTCATTGTACTAGGTCTATAATATATTACATATATATATATATATATATTAATATATCATAATATATTAATATATCATAATATATTAATATATCATAATATATTACAGGGCTATCTATTATGTACCTACCTACCTACCTAAGTAAATTAATATTTAACTGAGTGTACAATTCCCAATCTATGTAGGTATATGATGTTCATTTTAGTGTAGGTACCTACCTACACAATTAAATTTTTTGACCTTGCCTATAATTCTGTCTTGTTTAAAAGACAAAATGCTTTAATTATCTGATCTAAAAATTCGTAACCAAAATCGTCATTCGTCGCACATACAAACTTACCTATTGAATCACAATTCATGTCTGTAATATTATAGATAGGTAGGTTAAAATTAAAGTCGTAATCGTAGCAGTTTAGTGCAATTTTATAGGCTCATAAAACATTACCGGGCTAGTATTAAGCACTGAATTCAGTGGAAATGAGCTAAGTACTTATAGTCATTACCTACTACATTTCCTTAAATAATAATGATGTCGTAGGTATTGTAATGAACATCATAGCACAAAATTTAAGCTACTAAATATCTTTGGTAGGACGGTAGGACCAATGAAAAGAAATGCCGACAACACTTTCATGAGTGAGTGACAATAAAAAACACATTCTATCAAGAGTCAAGACTAGTTTAAGTAATTGATAAGTTTCTGAGTGTGAGGTATATAGCAGTGACATACCTACCTAATATTAATTAAAGACTAAAAAAACTAAATGCTTTATAAGGCTCAGCAGAACAATCTCTAATCGTTTTAAAAACAACTGATAAGAACGAACGAGACGTGGTTACGATACTAAACTCAGAGACTGACGTTTTAAGTAAGTACCTAGGTAAGTACTTCGTTACGTATAACGTTTTATTGCAACAAATTAAGTTCGTATCTATGGCCAGTATTCAGAGACCTGACTCAAGCGTCGATCTGTGCTTGAGCGTCGATTTAAGTATCGTTTCTTATTCAAGAACGTTACTTGAGAGTAGTTTTGCTGATCAGAGTTCAGCTGAGTCGAGTTCAGCTGAGTCGAGTTCACCTGAGTAATTCCTTATTCAGAAACCTCAATCAAATGAAATCGATGCTTGAGTTTGACATTTTTCAAAGGAATCTGAGTAAATGCTTGAGAGTGGTCTGGACCACGCTTGAGCATTTACTCAGATAGCATTTTTGTTTTGTTTTCAGTAAAAATGGATAATATATTCGATTCGTTGTATTTTCGAGGTCATCTAAGCATGCTAGAATAACGGACACACAAGACAAGACTTCAAAATATGCATGGGGACCTTGTTTCTGTTTCATACAGACAAATGTTATAAGGACTTGTGAATTTATAGTTAGTATTAGCACAGATAAAAGAATACTATTAGTTTAGTCTTTACAAACGATACTTAAGCAACGAATCAATGCTTAAGCAGAGTTCCGCTGAACCGAGTTCAAATCGACGCTTGAGTCAGGTCTCTGAATACCGGCCTTAGGCCGGTATTCAGAGACCTGACTCAAGCGTACTTAAGCATTGATTCGTTGCTTAAGTATCGTTTGTATTCAAGAACGTTGCTTGAGTAAATGCTCAGCTAAATCGAGTCTCAAGTGTCGATTCCTTTTTGTTTATGAATTCAGTCTGTTCTCATTTACATTTTTAATTTATTTTGTACTTCCATTCCGTTATACGCAGAAATTCAAAATGCCTGGATGAAAAATTAATGGCGACTCTCGAAAGTGAAGTAAAAATAACGTGTAACGGAACGACTTTAGAAAACTGACAAATTCATTCATTCATACGTCAGTCGTCAAGCAAGTCAATCAAATTTCAACAATCGCCAAATCGCGGGATGAAAATGTGAAATCAATGAATTTATTTTTACGCTTTGACCAAAGACAGGTAATACTGCTTGGTTATCGGCGGTAGTGCTTCTTGCCCTGGTCTGATGCATCATGTAGTGTTTGTAGACACAAACGTTGTGGAAGATAGCACCAGCACTCGTTGAAGATGACGAGACACGAAGGATCTCTCTCAACAAGCTTAGCCTGGACATGATCTAACGATTAGCTGTTTCCCGTGACTCCTATAAACTTTATTTAATACGTTTTAAATAAGTGTGTGTAAAATATTAAATAAAAACATTATGGTAGTTTTGTCAATATATTTTTTATTTTACCCCAGCCAAACCAAATGTGTTTAGGTTATGTACGTAGGTAGAATTTTCGACATAAATAAAGTAGGTAAGTAATCCTTATGAGTACCTACCTACCAAGACTAAACTAATAGTATTCTTTTATCTGTGCTAATACTAACTATAAATTCACAAGTCCTTATAACATTTGTCTGTATGAAACAGAAACAAGGTCCCCATGCATATTTTGAAGTCTTGTCTTGTGTGTCCGTTATTCTAGCATGCTTAGATGACCTCGTAAATACAACGAATCGAATATATTATCCATTTTTACTGAAAACAAAACAAAAATGCTATCTGAGTAAATGCTCAAGCGTGGTCCAGACCACTCTCAAGCATTTACTCAGATTCCTTTGAAAAATGTCAAACTCAAGCATCGATTTCATTTGATTGAGGTTTCTGAATAAGGAATTACTCAGGTGAACTCGACTCAGCTGAACTCGACTCAGCTGAACTCTGATCAGCAAAACTACTCTCAAGTAACGTTCTTGAATAAGAAACGATACTTAAATCGACGCTCAAGCACAGATCGACGCTTGAGTCAGGTCTCTGAATACTGGCCTAAGAGTTTGAATGCTTAGACTGTACGTAATAGTGTAAAAGTGATACATGGCCTTTTACGCGGTCACATGATTGAATGAGAGCATTTTTATCAAGACTTCGTTCTAGAGCAAGGTTGGACAAGTCTGCGATTGCTTATTGCGGAATCTTATCATGACATGTGTGACTGTGTACCTACAGTACCTACAGTCGATATCAGAAGTAAGTACCTAAAGTAGTTACTATTAAATCACAAGAAATATAGCTCTATCACACACACTTCATTCTACAAGTGTTCTAATGTTACCTAACTCTAATTTGTATATGAAAGAAAAGTACATTTGGTTGTGAAGGGTACCTACGTTTGGTTAAGACATAGACGCATTACCTATCACAAAGACATAACCACAAACGATAAACAGAAGCAAATTAAAAAGAGAGTTGTTATTTTGCGTCACAGCGGAAAAGAGGTCTCGACAATTCAAAACCACCAATTTATGGAAAAACCATAAAATTATATCTAAGCCACTTCATACTATTCTACCTAAGCTTGAGATAAGTAAGAGATGGCGTCAATAGTGTTTACACTCATGTTCGGTTACGAATTTTAAGTGGTTCTTAATAACTCAATGTGTTTTACAGCACACTCAATGATTGATGTAGGCGATTATTGCTGTTTGGAAGTTACTTATTAGATTTAGGTATTTACAGTTTCTTGAAGTTTAAATTTGCAGTCCACTGGTGGAGATACGAAAACAAGTTCGAGCTACTCTTAAAAATTACATTGTCTCTCTCTGACACATATTGTGTTGCGTACCTATTGACTTTGTACCTTGCATAGGACGATCGACGCGAGGTTCAAACACCAAGCACATTATTTGTGAACAAGCTCTTATGCGAATTTGAAAGAGAAACTCGAATTCCATAAAAGGAGCATTTACCAAAACAACCGATAAGGTTCGTTCTGTTGGTACCTACTTACTGTTAGAAAACCTGTTTTCGGCAAGACTGTCAGGTAAAAGTGAAAATATACATATGAATGGACGAGAATTGCTCATTATTTTTAGGTGCCGACAATGTTTCGATTAATTAATTAAAAAAGAGAGAAGGAAGCACGGTCACACATCACTGAGAGATAATAATGTGAGACGCGGCATGCAGATGCTAATCTTGTGACATATTGTCTTGTAAAGTTCACGAATGAAAGTGAAATATGAAATGTAGCGCTTCTTACAGACAACTAAAAGCGGCTAATAAAAATGTTAGTTCATAAGTAGGTACCTATTTAGCAATCTGTGGATTAGGTTGAGTAGTAGGTATTGTGGTAATTATACACGAGCTCTATAAATTCCTCTCATCGGCAGCTACAAAGCGAACTCACGTCTTCCAGTCAACATAATAAGCTGGTAGCTTTTATATTACTTATACCTAGTAGGTAGGTAGCATTTTTTCAACAAGATGGAATTGCCAGCTGAAAAAACTGTGGCTGGATTTGGTCCATCCTAATTTTAGGTAAGTAGCTACTTACTTGTGTGATATATTTTTATTTTGACCTCAATGTAGGTACCTACCATAAAAATACTTTTATTTTTTTAATTTGGAATGCGATAGTAAATAGCTGTAGGTATTACCTACTTAATTGAATAATGTTAATTGAGTGATTGGACCCTTATTTATTTATAACATGCGCACGGGATATCGTTGGAATTTACTTGTTGCTTACTTGTTGGAATTTACTACTAAGGCAACTATCCTGTGTAGACTGCTTGCGGTACATAAACATAAGTAAAAAGCTGTCCGTAGAGCATACGTAAACTAGACTTCATTAAAGTCAAAGAAAACAAATGACAACTATCAGCTAGACTAGCCTGCACTTGGTATAGGTACCTACCATCTTTCAGCTACCTAAACTTAACCCTGTCAGTGTGTCAACAATAAAAAAAAAAACAGGTTGAAGCGTTGAGAAGGCCACAAGTGGCGGAATCTATCCAAAAGTAGCCAACTGGCAAGACTAGTTGTGGCGGCCACAAACCATGACGAATGCCCATTCGCCACGCGTGGTCATGCGTGCAGATGCTGCTTAAATATTGTTTTCAATGCTCGCATCGTCGGTAGACTGGAAAACAATATGATTGAATGTGGTCACACTATGATACATATTGTATGACCGTGTGGTTTCAGAAGTGGTACACTCGCCGAACAATAGCATCTAAATAGGCATAGGGAGGTAGGTACCTATTCGTTCAGGATTTCAAAGCGCTGAATGTTATGTATGAAATTATAGACTTCAATAAATTATTTTGTGGTTACTATTACTAGGTACCTATTTAAAAATATAAAACAACAATGGACTTTGAGGTTTACCTACTTTTTATTCCTTAAAAACTTAATGGCTCAAATCAAAACTCTGGTCTTTACGTAGTTGTACTCGTACGGGCCAATGTAGGTACTTAGTAGGCCTACTTGGTCGGATCGATACTTAGTAGAAAATTAGTAGTCACTCTTCAAATAAATTCTTTAGACAAATAAGTGTCATAACAAGAACAATAATGTTCTCTAAGATTAAAAATGTATTAATGTTGGGAACCTTGGTAAACGAAGACGAGGTATCCAGATTCATTATTATTTTTTTGTCTTAACAGTTGCGTTCCCATTCAATGAAGCATCCAGTAGGAAATTAAAGTTTTCTTGGTCAACCACAAGGCCGACTGTTTTTGCGGGAAACAGACAATGTCGAGTTTTTGCGAGGCCTACCGATCGGATCTTTCTCTGTTACAATTTGTGAGAACGACAATAGGTAGTTTACTTCCTAAACAAGTAAGACAATAAGACAATTACATTACCTACAGTACTTAATAGTATTTCATCTTATGTGTTTTCCGTTATAAATCCTGAATTTTACAAGAACATTAATTATTATTATCAACTTAACAAATGAATTGCAGCACACCCGCAGCTTTGTATAGGTTAATAAACCTATGATCATCAGTCAGGAGTAATACCTAATACTTTTCATTTTGATAAAAAATATCATTGACATTCTCATTACCATTATATAAATAATAATAAATATAAATTATCATTACCATGGTAAAAAATTATAATTTAAAATTGGTTCCAAATACTAACCCCTACATAAACACAAACAAAATTCACACTATTAGTAAGTATACTTACAATATATTACTAAGTAGGTAAAAGTGAAATTGAATGTATCTGCCTAATTGGAAATTAGGTAATAGATTTACTTCCTGCTTTCAATTTTAATGTCCACGGCGTTTACCTAGTCTAATTTACCTACAAATTGTGGGTTAAAATTAACAAACATCATTAGAAACATCCGGCAGTGAGATCATCAATAACTAGCAAAATCATTTACCAAAATCAGGAAGTTGGCAATGGGCAAACAGTAAAGACGACAATCTAGATGGATTAACTACATCTGCAGCTGTTACTATGATGTTTTTACTGCTCAACAATCACCATTGAATTAATGTTTTAAATTGTATTTTTATTGTTAAATTGTGTGAGCGAGTTAAACCGAAATGTACCTACATTAGCGACAAATATTTAGATTCGGTAGCTCAAATTCGTCAGTCATCAGTTTAACAGTTGGTGCAAGGTCTATTACAAGAGTTGTTTGAACGTCAGTAATTTTTTTAGCCATCAATCAATTTATCATTTGGATAAACAATAAAACATCGTAGTTCGATTTCAAGCCTTTAAATATTGTCCGTGTTAGTGAACCTTAAATTAATGAATAATAAAATTCAATATTGCTCTAAAAGTTTGGTTTATGAATATTTTTCAAAGGAAAAATCCTAAAGAAACCGCCAGCACAATTACACTTACAATATCAACAGGACAACTTACGATATTACGTTTGAACTGAAGGTTAACATGCTTAACATAGGTATAGGTAACGTATTCACAAGAGACTCATAAAGGTCACCCAGCTTACTGTTTCCGGTCCATACATTTCCGATTTAAGACCAAGGAAAGATCTCGATAGATAGTTTTTCTTAAACTTTCGCGATCACAATTCATATTTATAAATACATGTAGGGTAGGATGGTCGACAATGAGCCACCAAAAGTTTGAGGTGCCATAACTCAGTCCCTATTTATGTTAGCGAAAAGGTTTAAACACCAAATTACAATGCATTTCAGTGACTATTAAACTCCATTCATCAATTTATACCAATACATTAAGTTTAGTAATAATTTATGTTTAAAAAAAAAAGAGAATTGGCTCACTGTGTACACTGTGTAGTACACATTGAGCCAGGGGGTAGTACTCGGTGAGCCGGGGGTGTTTACAGTGAGCCTCTTGTACAAACATGACATTACTTTGTGATAATGAGGTTTTCTAACAAGGGTACGGTAAAATAAAACGATTGGTTAAAAAATGATTCAGTTTTATTAAACAAAAATGGCACTTAGGGATCTTAATTAGGTACCTAACTAGATTTTTTCAAAGCTTCAAAAATTTCATTCATTTGTAGAAATCAAGGGGTTTGTAATAGCTCCTTTTTTCTGTTTTTGGTCGCTTTTCGATCATCCTGAAATAATAATAGTAGTAATTAGGTTATTAAAGACTACTAATAATCAAATACCTAAATATAAAAAGATTTTTTTTTTTTGGGGGATTTCATCCTAAAAACCAATACAATAGTGTGGCTCATTGTAAGCGCAACCAGAATGGCTCATAGTGTACACACACGTTCTTAAAACATTTGTGGTTATGTAGCTTTTACAACAAACATGCGAGAGATTCGACAAATCTTCTCAAAGTAGGGTAATGAAACACTATCTACGTTCACATATTGCACCTATTGATATGTGTAAAAATAAAGAAATAAAAAACAAAAGCACTCCCTTTTGTTTTCTTCGTTTTTTCACTTTGAAACAATAAACACCTCCGTTCAAGTGAGTCGTCTAAACGAGCTCGCCGCAAACTAGATAGAGACGTCCGTAGGTTGGGCTGCTTTCACATAATGTCAATTGCACGAATCAGCGACTTCGCATTTTGGCATAAGAAGGCTGAATCATTGTACCCGACTGGCTCATTGTCGACCATCCTACCCTACACGGGGTTTTATCGCGTTATAAAACCCCGTGTAGGTACATGTACCTATTTATAAATATCTCGATAGATGTCGAAACAATACGCATATAAGTAAGACAATTTTATATTGATTAGAATAAAAGAAATGAGATAGGTTAGAAAAGGAACGAAAAGAGCAATTAAATGTTAATAAAACAATACGTAGGTACCTACATGTTAAAGCCACCCAACAGCTGCCAAGATTTACAATGCAAGGCATTAAATCACGTGACAGTGTCGAATTTTTCCTAATTTGACACTTGTCACGTGATTTGACCATTGATTAGTTTGATTTGGAGATGCAGCGTTCAAGAAACCGGCTGTAAGCAAGGCGAATTTGGGAATAGCATCCGAGCAACGAAAGTATTGTTTTATTGTCTTTTATGTAGGTACTATGTATATAGAAAGACTCGCGAAATTAGCAAAGCAAGGACCTGTTGGGAATTATGCACGATAATAATGCATAACTGATGCTTAAGTGGCCGTCACATGGGAATAAATCAATTTAACTTGAAACCTCTAACCACTACAACCTCTTAGGTAAAACGTCGGGAATTCCTAATACACAAAGGACTCTCTAAATTCCAGAATCCTTAACTACTTTCTAGTAAGCAAGCGTTTATTGCCCATCACTCAAACATATGACGGAGGCCTTTAGGCGGCCTAAAAACTCCGTCACCAAAGTTTGCCACTTGCTCATACGAACGAACGAACTCAAACACAGAGTAACTTCCTAATAATAAGTCTGTGACGATGGTTGGACGGATGATTGTTACTCTTTAACGTGAGAATTACTGAACTTGGAATAGGTATGCACAGATTAAGATCTAAAAGAATCCACGGGGTACCTAATGTTAGTAATAGGTATGCGATAAATATATGCAGTTAGTGGGGGCAATTCGGAGTGTCGCAAAAGCTAAACTAAACTAACTAAAATTATTGCCATCCTTTTTATTTCCATCGCAAGGGACGGCAACAATTTTTATTGGATTAATTTTTTTAACGTACCTATCACATTTATGATAAAAAGGTGTTCGATTCTATTGTTCGTAATATTTAGCCGTATTGTAAACATTTTATAGGCTAAAATGTCAGGGCGTGCAAGTGCGATAAAGGCTCAAGTATTTGTTACATGGACAATGTTGTTAAAATAATATGTGACACTTCACTTAACGTGCAAAATCCACTCGTAGGTATATTTTATTGTTTTCTAAAGTGTACAAGTAGTCGAGAGCCTGAATGGAGCTTAATAGGCTTAGCTATATACGATAGGAAACAAGATTATGTTTGAATCACGCGTTTAACTAGCAATAACTAGCATGATAACTAGCATTCAACCGCGACTTCGCTCCCGTCGTACCTACCTGGATAAAAAGTATCTTATATTAATAGGAACATACAAAGTTTGTAGTTTTTGCGTGAAAGAGTGGGAAACATCTATAAAAATGTGTAAATATAAATGTGTGTGGATTTATGGACTAATATAATTCGTAGAAAATCGACTAACATCAATCATAGTATCATCAATATACTTACTACCTACTTAGTTCAGTTTCTGTAGTTAGAATGCTCTGAACTGAATTTCTACGGATCTAGTCAGAATTTGGTACATAACAGATATTTTTGGGATAATACAGACGGTTTTGTATGAGATGCTACCAAGGTTATATTACATACAACAAAGAGCCGCTCAATAATGTATTTGTGGAACACACAAATGAGTGGAATAAATCCGGTCATTATATTCATATTTCTAATAATAATGTTTTGTGAAGGACTATGGCTCTGCATGGTCAATCCAAAAAATATCAAGAATTATTAAGATCATAAAAATCATAGAAGGAAAAGTAAAAGGAAGACGAGGATGAGGAAGACTAAGAATGAATAATATGAGTCAGATTAAAGAGAAGGTCGTTGTGTGCTGTCTGCTGTGAAAGATATCGCATTGGAAAGAAGTAGGTATATGGACTGAATTGCATCATAACATCGGCAAAAACGAAACTCAAATGAATAATTATAAAGAAGAGTCAACCATTTCAATTCTGCAATATTAGAAAGAAAGATAAATTAAACAAGTTATATAAGACATACATAACAAAACAAAAATAGCCAGCTCTTTTATAAAAACGTAACCGTACGTGACTTTGCTTTACTATGGATTAACACTTAAAAGTAATTTACTTTGCGGATAACAGAATCCATCTTTTAAACAACTGAGATCATTTACTGAAAATAGAATTTGAAGTAAACCAGAACTAGCAAGATAAGAAAGCAGATACCTCAAAAGTAAACAAAAGTTATACACAAAGTAGGTATTTCGCTCATTTTCTAGCAAAGGTTTAAAACGAGGATATGAAAAATATACAAATATTAATATACCTACTTAACTAATGATCAAAGAACTCCAGGTGAGGTTTAGTGACCAGTTGCAGGTGTTGAGAGGGTAACACAATAGCAAAATGTGTGTGGCCATATTGGAGAAAAGTAGAAGCTTATTAATTGAGTTAAATAATTAGTAGGTAAGTTGTAGTTTTACAATCTGGAATAAACGATGACAGACTTAAAATTAACTAGCAATGGTTGCTCACAAAGAATATTTGCAATACTTGAGCAGGAAAGTCGAGTTAACAATTTAAATATTTGTTTTAAATCATTAGTCATTGAACGTAAACTCAGCATTACTCATTGATACAATTTCAATATTTACAATAAGTATAGAAATACTTGGGTGTCGCTTACACTCTTGTGTGGCTAACAAAACATTTCATGTGTAACATTAAACATAAACATAATGTGTCACACTAATTGTGATTCTTTAAATTGATGCTTTTCAGTCAGTATTATGGAAATTCTTTAGATAAATTGAGCAAAGACGTCCGATAAATGAAGTGTCGTTTGACGTAGGTAAGTTACTCAAGGTTGTGAAGGACGTAGCACAAAATCGAAGTCTTGAGAGCGTAAATTGATGTGACGAAGTGGGATGCATGACATGACATGTATGAGGTGGTGTGGACTATCAAAGAGACGCATTCGACTAAAGACAAAAAAATGCTAACTAAAAAGAATATTTTTAAAAACAAATAACTGACATCAACGAATCTCATTACAGAACATTGAGATCAGAATCAATGAATACGTATACCCTACCTACATCAATATTTTTATCTGTCTACATATTGACCATGAAACAGAAGTTTGACATTATCGGTCTCTTACATAAAATGTCCGTCCATCCGTTATCTAAAGTTTCCAGTGATCAATTTTATGTTTATCACATAGAATACACAGCAACAGATTGTTTATGCTGTTCAAGCTGGCTTCACTAGATGTTATCTCCTTGTTGAAAGTGTTGAAACTCTTCTTTATCGGTAAAACACGTGACTATTTACCTTTTTAGACGCAAGAACAAATGCGGGCGGGAATTCATGAATGCGCAATGAGGTACTTACATAATTGTGTTATATTCCTGTAATATTCAAGTTAAAATTACTCCTAAGATCTATAGGAATAAAGAAAATACTCAAAACATTTTGAATTTCGCTTAGTCATTTTCTACTTCCCTGACCAAACAATATTTACGTCTCGAGAGTTCAAGATCGAACTGAGTGGAGAAAGGGAAGGATAGTCTCGCCAGGAATGGGACAGCACATGCTTTTAACAATAATAAACATAATATGTTTAATATAGATGAAATTAAGGAAGGGAGTAACGGACATAAATCCAATTACAACAATGAATGAAATTATGATCAGTTTGTAAAATGTTGAGCGTAAGTAACATTAAGTTCTACCCAAGGATGATGAAATTTGGTACTACTAATAGGTATTAAAACTTCTAGAAATTCTTTTAAAGAGAATTGCACAAATACTTAAGATAATCAGACCTATATTTAAGTACTTAAAACCATTAAGTCACAACGAACTTGTTGAGGCGAAGACATTTAGATAAATCTTATCAGAGACGATACAAACCGCATAGTTACTACAGAATAAAATAATAATTTCATTTGAAATTCTTATACTTCATAATTCTTGGAATTATTATCATGAAAGTATAAATGAGCCTCTTTGTGAACGTACTATCAGCATCAGAAGTTGACGACTTTTACAGAATTAGGAATTTGATGTTTTTCTATCCATAATAATGTATTACCTATTTACAAAAAAAAATACCAAAGTAGTATAACAGTCATCTGGTTACCATAACACAAGCATTAAGTTGCTTAGCTTGGGACTAGAACTGATGACGCCATGTTAAAGGTCCGAGGGCATTTTATTTATTTTATTTTATTTTATTTTTAAATTATTAGGAAAACTTACAGCTAGACAAAGAAAATAGGAAAAAGAAATAACTTAACATGCACCTATTTTGTAGGTACAGGTTTGCTGAAGGCCAATTAAAAGTTTCCACTTGTAGACAGCTTAGAGCACTTAACTATGCTCTAAGCAGGAAATAGATACAAAAAAAAAAAAAAGTTGGTAGACGACATAATACATAAAAAATAAAAAACCAAACCAAACAATTAAACGCAGTAGGTACATAAAAATAATGGTAAAAAATTGACTTACACCAATCACAAAACGTAAGTATACTAATCATTATCAAAGAAACGATCACTTAATAATCGCTTGAGCGTATGTATAGAAGTGTTAAATATATCTATGTCCACACCTGACTTCACCAAAGCATTGAGAGAGCTACTTGACCTTATAACAAATGCGTTTTGCCTGTAATTTGTCCGCACTGTAGGAATGTGAAGTGTGTTTGGCTTTCTAAGGGAGGCTGTATTACAGCGTAATCCTATCAAAGCTAACAGTTCTGGACAGTCCACCGTGCCATTCGCTATTCTCAGAAGATACACTAAATCGGCCATTGCTCTTCTTTCAAATAGCGGTAAAAAATGAAATTTGCGACACCTCGCAAAATAGTCTGGCAAAAATATCTTCGCTCGAAACTGAATATAATTGAGAAACCTTTTCTGAATACGTTCAAGCCTAGTAGAGTAGATATCGTAGCAGGGGTTCCATACTTGCGAAGCGTATTCCAAATGGCTCCGCACATAGGCACAATACAAAATTTTGAAAGTTTTCATACATGAAAATTCAGATGACATTCTTAGAACAAAGCCTAAAGCTCGAGATGCCTTTTTGACGATGTTGTTAATATGATCATCGAATAGCAATTTACTATCAAATGTCACTCCCAGATCTTTGATAGAATCTACTCGTGAGAGCGGTGAGTTACATAGTGTGTAATCAAATATAATAGGATTAGTTTTGCGTGTAAAAGAGCAGACATAACATTTCGAAACATTTAAATCCAGTTTATTAATAATGCAATAATTGGCAAATAAAATTAAGTCATCTTGTAAGTGATGTGTGTCCCCAATATTAGCCACTCGGTGGATAATCTTCATATCATCTGCGTAAAGAAGGATTTTAGAATAATTAAAGCAATTTAATTTAAATTTTATGTAAGTACTTAGGTATTTATATGTTTATCCTGCTGACAGTAACAAGTGTAATTAATTTTTTTATGCTATCCAAGAATTTATGACACTCAACCTATGGTCGTTATTATCTTAAAATATACAACATTCTGTGCGTTAAACCTCTATTTTTGATGATGACATTAGGTACTTTGAATTTTGTTCAGAAAGTCGTAGGATCGAATCACGATTTCTCATGAAAGGTAGGTATATTTCATTTTGTAAACAAAACTTGTGTTGGACCTCAAACTTTTAAGGAAAACATCGTGAGGAAACCCGCGACTCAATCCGATTCACACGATCTGAATGACCATGTCTTTTACATTAAGGTCAGTGTGAGGATTGTAGGTGCTAGACAAGCCTACCATTTGACCTACCATCCTATCAGAATTCTGAATGTAAATCAGATAAGAAACTGCTTAGTGGCAGCTTTAGCTACAAATTACATTTGAAAATATAACAATATTATAATATTAGAAGGATAAGCATTTTAGGAACCAATGTCGAGAAACATAATAGCATTATTCATATTCATTTGTTGATTTAGCAATGTTTTAAATAATATTATATTACACATTGTCTTAGGCACTACATTGTTCATTTGATGAGGCATTTTCTGCCTGACGTTGTATAAATATTTGTAAGTACCTGCCTATCCAATGAGAGGGCTTCTTTGAGCGTCTTCTAGAAAGAGTTGATTAGTTTAATTTCCTCTTTAATAATCGTATGTCGTATTAGCCCGTAACGTAACTAAAGGCTTTTTGCAGATATTGGGGGCAATTCGGAGTGTCGCAAAAGCTAAACTAAACTAATTAAAATTATTGCCATCCTTTTTATTTCCATCGCTATGAAAGGGACGGCAACAATTTTAGTTAGCTTAGTTTAGCTTTTGCGACACTCAGAATTGCCACTATTATAGACTTTAAATACACAAGATTCTATCAAGAGAACTGAATACATACAACATTGCCAGCGAAATGACATGGTATTAATTATTCAATAACAAGAATCTAAAAACATAAATAATGATGTAAGCTGTTGTAAAAAAAAATAAAGATGTTATCTAAGTTGATTGTATGTTAATTGTTTACGTGTTAATCTAGTAAGCGATGGAAAATGGTAAACAAACCTGTTCTTATGAGAAGAATGAATAATACTAGCTAGTTTTAAGAGTTTTTTATTTCATTATTTTGCTTTTTATTGGAAGCACAAAATTATATACCTACTTTAAACGAAGAGGGCAGGTTTAAAAATAAGTTATTAGTAAAATAACGTTACTTTTCTTACAAGAGGATTAAATTCGTATTTTTCATTGACTGTTTTTGTATCAAAGGACAGAAGATCCTTTGGAGATAATAATTTTTCAACGGTATTGTTTCAACAAAGCTCTAATATAACATAGTACAATAATGTTTTATTTAAAAAATGCAAGCCATTGATTTTATAAATAGACTGTACTAAAGTAGCAATTGTATAACAATGCATTTCTTTAATTATGATACGATAGCATTTACACCACCTATCGTATATTTTATATGCACAAAAAACGGCACAACAAACTTTTAACAGTTTTAACACAAGGCATTTGTCGAACTCTCATCAAATATTTAACTCTCGTAGGCTCGACGGTCATGCAATTATCACACAGGTTAGTCTAATTTGAACCTTATTTATTAGAAGTTAGGTTTAGTTAGAAAAGTTTAAAGACGCACCCGGTATTTCTCGTATTATTGAACGGACGTGCAGCGCGGTTGACGCGCGGTAACAGACTGACGTTAAATTATATGGCCATGTTGGTGCTACCATGTGACTGAGACAAACTTCGTGATGTGATCATTTGCGACCCAATGAGGTGCCCAAAGTTTGATTATGGAACCTGTAACCCGTTGGTATGCGCCTGCGCAAGATTATTAAGTCACGAGTAGGTATTTACTATCAAATTGAGCTGTTGGTAACTAGGTACCTATAATGTTACGGTAAATTTAATTTTCATGAATGCATAATTATCGTTTAATTTATTACGCAAGTAGGTATGTAGCATTGGTAGCAATAGGTATCTGAATGCATTTTATTATAATAGGTATACCTACTTATAGAAATAAGGTTATGATGTAGATCTCATTGGCATTGCTTAAAACAAATATGAGGAAAGTTATTCCTATACGCATAGATTTACACAAAACATACCTACTATAGTCACTGGCAAACGATAAACTTAGACAAAAACATTAATAAACGTAAAAAATTAAATAAAAACTTACATTTTGAAATTCGAACTCAATCCTGAAGCCACAGACACCGAATAAAACCGTGCGTCGGTTACACACACATCAGCTGATTGATGACATGAAGAAGCTACGATATCTCGTGATTTTGCCGTGATGTTGGTAGCATTGCCCGTGCAGCCTCCGCGACCTTGAATACTCATCATTGTCACACTAACTGCTGTATAATCTGTGCTACTGTGCAATTCAGTATATTTTCTACTCTATTACAATGAAGTAAAAAATATGTTAGCTCAGTTTGTACTATCAAGTTATGAGAACAATGTATATGTAGGTACTTATGATGGTAATATCAATGTTTATTTTACGATGGTATTTTAAATTTTTAGCCAAAAAAATCTAGGCGTGATCATCACTGGAATAAACAATTTATGTGGTTTTCAGTGAATGTTAGTTTACCAAATACGAGAACTAGATAGACAGAAGAATAAATATATTGTATAACTAGAGTAAACTATGTTTAGTAACGTAGTACCTACAGTGTACTACGATATAATGAAGCTTAGTTAGTCGTACGGTCCACTCGGTCCGAACAGACTGATCGTGTCAACGCGGCTTAATTAAAGTAAGCTCGTATGGAGCAAGTTACCAACTCTGGTGACGCAGTTTTTCGGCCATCTAAAGGCCTGGATCATGGCTTAATGACTTAAAATGCAGGGACCGACAATTTAACGTATGCCCTCCGCAGAACGGATTCTCAGCCTAAATGAGCTGCCACTTGAGATCACCCATACAAATTGTGCCCGCTCAAAAGTCGCTTAACTTCTACCATCTTCATGGAGAATGTCAGCTAGCTAATTATTATTGAGTAGCAGATGTACCTATCGTAGCGCCTGGTAGAAGTATAAGAACAAGTAAGTATTTATGCGTTTGCGTGATCAATTTATCCTATCAAACGCTGTAAAATCATCTTCAAGTTGAACTCTAAAATTTTATGAATGTTACTCTTGAGCACATTATTCCTAATTCCTAAAATGGTGATCAAATGTAAATGCATTGATGGCATCAAATGTAAATGCATGGATATCTATCTATTCGACTTAGTTTTACATGCTAGGTGATTCTATTGCATGTCAAATCATCATTGAAAGTACATCTAAATATGATTAAATACCTTCACATATTGGGCAACTACGGAACTGTACATTGAGCCTACCCGACACACACTTGGCCAGTTATTTAATATAAAATCTCAGTGGACGCTCTAGTGGAGATTTCAGGAATTTCATAATCAGAATACCGCATTTGTCTCGGCATCGTTCCTGCTACGTTTGTGGCTACGCATCGCCGTAGCACAATTCGTACTACGAATTTCGTAGTCATTCGTAGTAATGCTACGTAAATCTCTTAAATGTGGTTTCTGGATGAATGGTCTAGATAAGTAGACAGCATAATCTTGACATTTATAGAAGGAGAAACTGATTTTACTGCTCAAAAAAATGGAATAAAAATATTTTCACACAAGGTTTTCACTTAATAGGTAGTAATAATAACTTTATTTCAGATGTAAATTAACTTAAATATACGGCCCATACTACTTAAAAATAAGTACATAGGTACTTACAATAAAAACTTAATTACCTATTGAAATGAGGCGACGAGTGACGCAGATTATGTCATGTCTCATTGCGCCGCTGCTCGGGACCACGTTGAAGTCGTCCCGCGAATCGACGAAACAAGACGCCCTTCGACGAAAATTCGGCATTTAAGTAGCGAGAGAGTTCATCAGTCGGAACTCCCACAACAAATTAATTAAAAGTCACGTATATTGCTAATATTGTCGCCGAACAATAGGCAAAGATTTTTAAATATTGTTGCAGAAGCAGTAGTAGAAGCTGATGAATGAGCTGTTGACAAGCAACATTTGCAACAGTTATGGCAGAAGTAAGAGTTACTGCAACCGCTACAATATCAGTTCGTACCTAGTAGTTGCTGAAATTGTTGTAAGTAGGTAAGTAGAAGCAGTTACCTACATAAATATAGCAATAGTCACCAATGGCAGTTGCAGCAGCTTTTTTTGTAGGTACTAAAAACACGGGGTATGTCGCAGTTTTCCCATTTAATCTTTGATACATGAATCAGCAATCTGTATGAAGCATTCAAACCTTTCATCATAATAAAAACTTTTTGCAGTCTGTTTTCTGTTCAATTAAAATTGCACGTTGTTTGTTCTAAGCGCCGGCATTGTGCTGCGAGCTACATCGAATATGTATAGTATGGCCATTGCTATCAGATAACTGCAATCTGCGTGCTGTTTTATAGGGTTCCGCATAACATAGGTAGGTACCGACCTAATAAATAAGTATATGACGAACCTCGATAACTACCAAATAACTACACTCGCTAACAGTAAGTAGGTATTATAGGTACCTACTCTTAGTTGTATGATCGTCTAGTTTTGTTTTATTTGTCCTTCGTCCGCGGTTGATGGTTTGGTGTGACCATCAATGATCGAGCGGCTAATAGAATACCTAACCTACCTTTGTTAGCAGGAAGGTACAGAACCTTATCACGAGTCCAACTCACACTAAACCGATTTTTTCTCGTGTGTGTCGTGTTGTCCGGAAATTTAAAAGTTCGGATCTGGCGGCGAATGAAAAGTTGACAAAATTGCTTTAGCTTGTTTCTAGATCAAAATGGAGTGATGAAACCAATATTCGACGTGTGCTTATTCATAACAGGAGGGAAACTGAAAAAGAATATCAAAACGGCGGTGCTACGTTGCGCTTTTACTGATGGTAGGTAAGCTTCGAAATAAATTGCTTACAACCAAAGAGAATAAAATCACTACGTTTACTTACAACTACATTTGGTGATGTTCATTCACGAAATGTATTGCGTGTGTTCTTCGTTGTCATTACAAAATATTCTTATTTATCGTGTAGGTCAGGATACCGGCAAGATTTGATGAGCTTTGGAGAGAGAGAAATGCAGAGCTGTTTTGCCGTCACTACAAATGATATAAAAAAAATATCACGACAATTATATTAGTAGTTACTTATAGTATTCTCAAGGTGCGAAACAATCAAACATTTTTTTGAGATCATTAGGCTTTTTAGATATCTATAATCTAAATCTACCTATTTATTTATTTATACTATTATAATGCTGCTGGAGAAGATTTCTGAGCTTATTAACCATTATTTCTTATTCGTTCGTCAGTTAGTTTCTTATTTATGTCTAGCCATCGAGGTAGGTAAGTGTTCTGCCGTTTACATTAGGTAGGTACACAATTACTACAAATTTAATTGTTCAATGATACTTAGACACAATAATATCTACCTAGTCGAAATTGTATAATTTTAGCCCTACAAACTCACGTACCTGCATAAATTAAAGATCTTACACTAAGAAAATTAATTTCGCAAAAACAATTTAAGTGTCTACGATAAATTATATTGCGAGCTCCGTATTTAACGACCTGGACCTTTATTTTTATTCCTTAAGGTGGCCCTTCCCGATGCGTCTATCGTCGACGCGGGCATAGCTGAAAAGCTTGTAGTTTCATCCAGCGCAATGCTAGAAAAAGAAGCAAAGCTAAAAGAGAGATATAGTGCCTCAGCGCTCGGCATTCAGTAGGTATTTTCGCCGCTCACTCGCTCACTGGAAAAATAGTGTGCGGAAATTTTATAAAAAGTGTTCCAGGAAATACGTGTTTTTCAGTAAGCCTTACAAGTTTGTAAAATAAATATTTGTCTTTTAGAATCTCCATAACATTTGCAAGGTTTCTATAACAATATTTTCTTTACTTTTACAATTTATGAGTACATTATGAACGGCCAAAGTTCAGGTAAAATTTATGCTAAAAGCAGGTTTTTGGAAGCTTACACTGAATTTGTTTCTCAAAATTTTGATTTTTAGTTTCGATAGAAACCTAGATATAGTGCACAAGATACATTATTAGTCCAAAAGTTTAAAATAAAGATCTGTTACAACGGCATAATCACGTACGAGCGTTTGTATGAAAAGTGAGTCGGGTTGACCGCTCTTAATCCAGTGTTTCTTTTTTATAGGTAACTCTAAAAGCTTGTTCGTAAGAGTTAGTTGAGTTCAAGTTTTTTATTATTTTACATTGAGAATTTTTAATTTTATTTACCCTTGTTTATCTTTTGTATCAGTTTAATATTATTTTAATACTTATGTTTATTTAAATACCTAGCTACAGACTGTTTTTGATTTAGCATCTTTTGTTAATCAGACGTGATAACTTTTTTGTAATCTAAAGATTTATGATGTATAATTAGTGATCTATAATAATAATATGTATGTATTTACAAAAAAAATGTATCTAAGTAGGTATATCAGTCATCTGGTTACCATAACACAAGCATGAAGTTGCTTAGCTTGGGACTAGATGACGCTGTGTGGAATGACCAAGGACATAAAAAAAAAAAAAAATTTGGTAGCGGAGATTACAAACCTTCAGTGGCTTTCTTGTCAATAAATCTTCTAAGTTTCATGAAAATGTATTATGTTATTGTTATCAAGGTGTAGGTTATTGTAAAACAGACATTAAGAATACCTACCACAATATTATTACAGTAACCCTAAGACCCAAAGACTGACTGTTGGTATTCGATAAGGGAGGTTGTTTGCGGTGTTCGCTCGGACTATCAGAGTCCGGCACCCGACAGTATCGCGACAACTGCAATGCAAATTCCTTAAAATTGAAATGTTTTATTTATCCCCACAGTCCAAGTTAAACCTTGCAACATTACAACAAGGTTGAAAACTCAGGATGTGTGCAAATGAAAATGTTGCTACGATATTATTTTGATGAGTGGGGAATGAGTGTCCTGAATAAATTTGCAAGTGGTTTACACGATAGAAGGTATGCCTTAATGGTGGTTCCTTGTTTTAAATTAGCTCGACGCAAATCTCTAATGGAGACTTGAGGAATATTCTTTGAGGCAAAATTCAATTTTAGTAAGTGCCCCTTTAAAGTTTTAGAAATCGTGTGGTGTTTATTTTATGCAGATTTGTTTGTGTCGCTGAAAAAGAATGCAAAATGATCACCTGGCATTTCTCCGAAATGCCATCAAGTGTGAATATGAAATTATTTTTCTAGTTAAGTTTTCTCAACTTAAATGAGAACAACAAATTCAATTCAGCTTTTCTAGCGTTGCTTATAAGCTTGCTTTTAAGTCACGCCCATGCCCTAACTGCTTCAGCAAGAAAGAAAGAAAAATCATTTATTCTTGTAGGACCTTAAGTGATCCTTGTCACTTAAGTTTCGTTTTATATGCTAGGTGATTCTAATGCCTGTTCCAACGCGGTCGTTAGCGAAGCGAAATAGTTCGACAGCGCTCGCTATCCCCGTCCACTCCCTGATGTTCCTCAACCAAGATTTCTTCCTCCGACCAACACGCCTCTTGCCGGCGACTTATCCCATCATAATCATTTGAAGTAAGTCATATCTCTCGTGCCTTATGATATATCCTAAGTAACTAACTTTTCTTAGTTTGATGGTGTGCAAAAATTCCCGTTTCTGCTGTGCTCTTCGAAGGACTTCCTCATTTGTCACCTTTTGTTTTTGAGTCCATTCCATTGTCATTTTTTCATATGAAACTATACATTAAAGAAATAGATAGATTTATTCCTAAAAATGCGTTTTAGACTACATTTATGCAGTAACACACCCCTAGCAAAGAGTAGCTCACAAAACTATCGAGACAAAACTAATGCATCAATACGATGTTATTCTTATGTTTCGTCGAATGTACGAGTGTAAAGACATCATCTCGAACTCAGCCGAGCGAGTGAACAAAGAGTTTGATACAGATCCTGTTTGCAAAGCGGCGTCAACTCAACCAAAAAGCAGACTAAGGGAGTTTTACAACCAACGATAAACTTGGATGTAAGAGGGTTTCGTAAAAATCAGAGCCTGCCTCCCTAGCCATCCACAATTGACTTAGAAATCGGTGAACATATAAAAAAACATTACGATGGAAGTTGAATCTTCCTTTTTTTAAAGTCATCGGCGAATATGGACTTTGAAGATCATCCTCATCAAGCTGCTATTTTTGCTGCTCGTATTTGTGGTTATTGGTTATTTTATGTGATTCCAAGGCCTATATTTATGTAACTTTAGATACCATCAAGGTTTCTAGTCAACTCACAGCTGAGATGAAATTTATACGACAGCTGCTATATCAAGTTTATCCCTAAATTAATATTTATACTCTTATCTAAAAGCGCTGGGAGTAGATTGTCTAGTTTATCATGATGCGACGTTGACAGCATCTATAATAAATGTTATTATATTCTATTCTATTCTATAAAATGGATCGGTAATTGAGTACTAGACACCCCTACTCTTGAAGCTAAAAGCAAAATATCAGAGCCGCTGATAATTACCGATATTGTTTTTCACGATTTGTAGAGTAAGGGTGTTTGTGCACTACACGGAATTTAACTGTTTTCCTTGAAGACGTTTGAAGTGGCGTAAAAACTCAGTCATCAGAGTTGTACACTAGCTTACCTATACGATTTTTTGTTTGGGTAAAATTCGTCCCGTGAGTAAATAAAAATCCCTTCTTCAAAGTAAAGGCGACAATACGCTACGTTTTGTCGAGCAGAAAATTTACAACGAAATGTAATTACTGTTAATCCCCCAAAAGGGAGTTTTCATTATTTGTTCCGACCTCATGCAACAACTTCCTATTAACTCGGGGATAATAACAAAGACCCGTGAGAAACACCAACTTTGCCAAATTCTATGAGAAACGATGCAGATAATGTGGATACATAATTCTTGAGCAGAAATAGTCACTCAACATTATAGGTAATAGGGGACAGAAATAATTCACTATGCAATTCGTTTTTAATGTTCTAAATTTTGTCATAGTATTTTTTTAGTAATCTATAATGTCCCGCTGCTGGGCTATGTCTCCCCATCTCATTTCACTTATTAATGAGAAGGAGATGAAGGATATTATTATGTCATAAATAAAATAAAATTTTGTAATGTGACCATTTTGGGCTTACAGTTATTGTGCTTAATTAAACTTTCTACGCACCATTCGTTTACTTGATGCCTAGTCAAGTAGATGCGATTTTATGATACGGACTAGGATATCTTTTGTTTATTGTTATTTAGGTATTTGTATGTAAATGCGGGTTCAAATCAAACCAGCGCTGAGTTCCTCCTTGAAATGCTGGAGCAAATGCTGACTGTGACTAATTTGCGACCCTCATCATCATTGATATTTATATTTTAAAGAATACTATATAAGTAACTGCCTTATTTATCTAAGTACCTGTGTTGTGAATGATGTAATGAAATATTTTTCTATTTCTATTTCTATTTCAAATCCCTTCTGGGTGCAGCTTCTCGGATACTTTCTCACAATTGTGTGATCTGTTTACACTTCTATAGTGAAAAAGCCAAAAAACATTGTCATCAACGTTGGCTCAACACAAAATTATAGGATCAGGAAGTATCTACTCCAAAGCTTACCGATGACATGATAAGCACGCCAAATTGAGCTTTAATCCGCTGCCATAAGCCTTAAGCTTTCGGATCTGAAGTGTTGCGAGCCCTCTAGAGAGGAAATGCAATTTCACGGTCCAAAAGCATGCAGTTTTATAACATGCTGTAAGTATTTGTATTGGCCTAGTAGGAACTGTTCTTTTACCTCAGATCTGAAGGGTAAATATCAGAATACCCATATAGCAAACGCCTAATAACGAAAAATGCCCTAATATTCAAATCGTCCTTTATGAAGAATGCCATAGTAGCAAAACGTTTGGATTGCCTTTTGCTAGTAGGTACCTACAGTTAATGATGTTAAAGATCGTTACTTTGCATGGTCGTCTGCTCATGCAGCAACGGATTTACTAATTCAGAAAGTGACTTATAGGCAGCAACGATCTATGAAGCGCAGTGGGTGGTGAAAGGCCACCTGAGAGGGTTTGGACCACCGCCTTGGGACAAATGGTTATCTGATGAAATAAAAAACAAATAAATATCCTTAAACCATTCCAATATATTTGTTTACTTACAGAAAATATAAGTATAAGTAGGTACTTAAGTAGTGATCTAGTTAACACAACGCAAGCAATGCATAACTTTGGACTAGATGACGCTGTGTCCAAGTATCCATGGATATCGAAATGTCTATTATTCTTAATTAGTAACTGAAGTTTTAAATGGTGAAGGATAATACTTGCAGATTTCTAAGCTCCGCTTAGGTTTACGCCTACAGTGCTGGATGTTGTAATGCTTTTACAATTTTTATAATGGCTTGCGTAAAAATATATTTTAACCTGCTTTTGTTTTTCATTTTAGTTATTTCTGTTTGTTACATAATTAGCGCTTTTCAATATTTTTAACATATTGTTATATTTACTTAGATATAAAATCCACGAATAAACTTCTTCAATTCGAACTAATAACGTCCGCATCGAAAGCCCACCTCCTCTGTACCTAACAATGCCTTTCATTTCTGAAAATCCGGCAGCAATAATTTTATAAAATACACATTCACAATAGGAATCATTTCATCCAATCCAATTACATCCCGACAGAGCACCCTCGATAGCTAGAGTGTTCTCAGTCTGACAAAATAAAGACGAATGAAGATGGATTACTCTGCAAAAACAACTGAACGTTGAACTCAACAAAAAGCGTATTGTTCAGGTGGAAATGAATAGTGTTTAGTAATGTTGTGAGATAACAAAATGCCTGGAACTAAATCTTTCTGATCCAAATGTCGCGGTTTTGGTTGCCACTAAATCCTTTTACTAGCATAATTTAGTGAATACGAGTATAACATTTAGTGAACAACGTTAGTGATAAAGAGCAAGTTATGCACACATTTGTGAAATATTTAAGTTGGTGTGTTTTGTTTGAGCTAGTGGCTAATTTGTGATTCATTAGTTTCGCTGATTTTTAAACAACTACCTTATTAGTAGGTACTTACCCTACTCTCTGTTATAACCAGTTCGATCCATACTTCAGCAGTCTTAATGTCTTCTTTACAACTAACTGCAAGGACTAGTTTAGGTATAGGTAGGTACATAAAACGTGTGATTGTACCAAAAATTTAAATTTCATGCATCGATTTAGGTACATGTCTACAAAACTATAACTAAAACACCGTTGAGGTTTATTTGTATCCTATTTCATGCTCAAATATTTCATCAAACAACGCGATCGCAAAGTTCGAAAGAACTCATGAGAGAAATCTCATGTCGCAGAAAAAGGTGTCTCTGACATAGAAAGATTGCGCAAATTAATCTCGAGCAATCTGAGATCTCAATGATCAAGAGCCTATTTCAGCCAATCATTGAGAGGTTATTAATGAGGTCTGGTTTGAACGACTTGCGTGGAGTTGAGAAACTGGCGTTGTGAACAAATTATATTATTTATGTGTATTTTCACCTTTCATTTGAGGTACTTGATTTTGATATTAGATTTTTATAAATTAGTAGAGAAATTATAATTTCGTGTTTAAAACTCGAACTCACTTGTCGACAAGTGACAAGTGAGTTCAGTCACTAGAGTGAATTCGAGTTCGATTATTTACAGAATAACTCTACTGATGGCATAAGTATAGTAAATCACACTTGTATTTCTTAGGGTATTAAGTATAATGTAATTTGCAGCTATTTGATACTATGTTAAATCACCTCCAATATTAGAACCAGTTTATTTTTTTTCGAACAGCTCTAGAGTCTAGAGAATCCCTAATACTAAGAGAGCCGCTAAATCTCCGAGGAAGATCTCTTTACTAAAGCACTAAGGAAAATATTGTGCACAAAGCCATGTGGTCTGCAGCAGAACAACCACGATATAAGCCTCTTCGGGTGACACAGCCTGAGTCGAAACATTTCAGTGGGCTTTGCAGAGATCCCACATTTATCCGTTTTTCACGGGTGCCCCCGACGCGATAAACCGACCAAGGTAAGCTTTAATATTTATCGTTTTCTCTTAGCAATCGCTATTTTACGGTTGCGGATGAAGATATCTTGGGAATTGTGTGTTTTTGGTTTTTGAACTGGCTGAATACGTTCCTATAAAATTGTTAAAGATCCAAAAGGCTACAAAAAGGGCACGATTAAAGTCGTAATCATATTTCATATTTTTTTTTTAATTTTGCACGTTAACAAAAACATTGATATGAAACACAAGGTGCACCCCTAGCTTTGAGCAACCGCATGAAAAGATATAAGTAGGTTCTTGCTTGATTTTGGTCCCAAAAGCCGTGGGATTTAATTCCTATCATCATCATTCACATGAAATCTAATTGTGAAACGAAAAACATTGCTTGGAAATATCTGGTTACCATCTGATGGTATCCTTGGACATTTGTTGAAACTAGATGACGCTATGTAATTTACATAGCGTCATCTAGTTTCAACAAATGTCCAAGGATATTCTTATTCACATTTTCGTCTTTAGATAATTCTAAACTAGATTAGCGGTGCTGAATTTAAAAAAAAATCTTCTAAAGATCAGATTCATTCAAAATAACGAGGATTCATTCAAATAGTAATTGTCACAAAAACCAACTTTATCTAAACTATTTACATTAATCAATGCTTAATCAGAAAAAGATTGGAATAATCGGCTTAAAGTAGGTCCATCATAAACGCAATGCTCATATTAATTATCATTTTACAGATTGTTGTAATTAGGAAGATTATGAATTCTTAGACAAAGTGTGACATAACATTTAGCTACCACGTAGCTTTACCTAGACATTAGTGGCAATTCTGAGTGTCGCAAAAGCTAAACTAAGCTAACTAAAATTGTTGCCGTCCCTTTCATAGCGATGGGAATAAAAAGGATGGCAACAATTTTAGTTAGCTTAGTTTAGCTTTTGCGACACTCAGAATTGCCCCCATTATTATACCTAACTTACTGCAAGTTATTACTTGTCTTATTACAAAGGATGCGCAATAAGCCAACGACATAGTAAAACCATAGATTTCTATGCGTAAGGCATCGGAACGAAATGAATGGCGTATGCAAGGGGACGACTACATCCAGCAGTGAAATATTAACGGTTACAGATGATGATGATGATTTTAATATAATTTAGTCTATGCGTAGTTTATTATAAGGCAGATACTTATTTACGTTTTTTTTGTACTATGTTTTTTTCCCCTTATTTTTTATGCACCCGACCAATCTTTAATTTGTTGTTACTCTTCTCCATCCCAAGTTTGCCTCGAAGAGATCGCTTTTAGCGATAAGGCCGCCCATTGTACATGTTTACTACAGTTTTTATTTGTATTTGAATTTTTCAATTTTAAGGTGTGCAATAAAGAATTTTCAAAGAATTCCAAAGAAAACAGAGTTTTTTCTTTCCTCCCAGTGTTAGCTAACCAATGAAACGATAATAACTTAAACTATGTTATGCGTTCATATTCCACGCATCCCTTGTCCCTAACTAACATTCTTGGACACATGTTTCTAATATCACAGTAACAAGACAAAATCGCCAGGCGTCTTCCCGATTTGTTACCGTCGGAGTAACAAATGGATGGAAATTGGGCCAATAAACTAAGTTCCCTGCTCCCCAAATGGCTATTACCCGTTGACCGCGGGGTCGCCACGACTCCAGCTGGGAAATGTACAGCCGGGTCAGTCATTGATATTTAAAACTTTTTCGCTTGAAGTTTTACCAGTTTTACTTATATTTTAAATGAGCTTTCGGTTCTTTACTTCCCTGATTAAATATATACATTTATTTATTTAAAGGTGATTTTGGTAATTTGAGTGTCTAAATCATACTCATATTCATTTATTGCTTCAAGTTGGTACATAATGGTCTTAAAAATTAGGTTTGGCCGCAACAAGAGCCCCCTCCCTTCAATCTAAACTTTTAGCTCTCACGTAGTGGTACTCACGTTAGTTGTGTAAAAATTGTAATTGTGTAAACATGACAAAAAATTTTGATAAAGGAAAGAGCCTGTTTCTATCCTATTTTCTTTTTCTTTCTTTCTTTCCTTCTACAGCAGAAGGACAGATAAGCAAAATCCCAGATAAGCAGTAGGAAAGAGCATTCAAGTACGTACATATTGTACTGGCGTTTTCTTTCTATCAACGCTATTCCTTTGACACTGATCCATTGACTTTCGACTTTTGACTTTCCAATTCTCACATTTATGTTGTTTCTAAAGCGATTGTATATATGTAACATAGCTAGGGGCGCTGTTCTTCCTTAGCTATAAGAAGACCCTGGCTTCCCACATTAATTATTTAAATGGACACAACGCCATCCCTTTGAGGCATTGTTGTTAATTTCGTTGCGTTGATGTCTTGCTTGGAAGATCACTAACAGTTGGTACGTCTCATGTGTAAATCTATAATGAATATGCTTTAACTAAAGTCACACTTGGTTGCACAAAGTAACAGCGTTAGGTAGTGTTTGAGAGAACTTTGCCTGTAAGTGGATCGTTTTAGAATTCAAAATAGCTATTTACAGTGGAAAGCAAGATAAAGCTATACATTGCTTATTTCAGTTATAATATTATACCTCCCCTAACCTACCCCATATTCGTTTTTCATTAATATTTCAAATGTACGGGTAGACATGGACGTGTTACAATTTTATTATTACGTAGAGATAAGAGTAATCTCTAAGTGTGAAATTACAGTGGGAGCGGGCTGGGCGGATGAGCGGGTGACGCGTCGAGCGGGTTACGCTTCGCCCGCCGCGATACCCGCTCGCCCGCCCCGCCCGCACTTGGTGCACCTTGGTACACAAGTATGTCTTACACGCCAGCGGATTCCGCTACCCGCGCCGCTCCCACTGTAATTTCACACTAAGGCTGTTTTTTGCGTCACGCTGACGGTCATCGCTGGCGGCTCAATATAAATAAATATCTTTGGACACCTCTATTAATTCGTATGAGTTAGTGGTCAATTCATGAGTTGAAGTTTTTAGAACCATTTTGAGGATTTGACGAGAATCTTCGCAGATAAGATCAGAAATGCACCTCGAGAGTGCAGAAAATTGCTTCTTACAAAATTGAAGCTGTTATTTATAAAATTTGTATTTTTGCCACTTGTAGCTTTACAATATTACCCCCTTATGCATAATGGTTTGGTAAACCTACTTTAGCTAAAACGGATATTAAATCTGTTGCTATCTCTTTTCATTGACATAAGAGTAACAAGGAAAAAACATATTTTAAATCTATATTAAATTGTCAAATCTTTATGAATAAGACCATTAGTAGGAAGTAAGATAGTAAGATTGTAAATGACTGCGTTCTTTAAATAATAAAAGGCGTCTCTAAATGGTTTTGAATCGTGATTACCCCAATTAGTAAATTCTTCGAGCATAAAAAGTTAATCCCAAACAAACATACCACACAATTAACTGTAGGTATACGTGGTCGTACATAGGTCAGATAACAGGGGCATTTTATTTCAAACTGCATCTTCTTGGTTGAATCATCATTTTACTAGGGCTGCTTGAAGATTGAATTTTTAGTTGATCCGTTTGCTAAATATTTCACAAACTGATATTTAAATCAATTTCCTTTCTTATAATAATAATCGTCTCCGAAAAGCAGTAAAAGCAGTAACAAGTATCTCTGAAATATCACAATTTATAATTGTAGTCCAACAAATTAAAAAAGAAAATGAAGAGTCGCGCGGAACGACCAATCATACTGAACTTACTACGATAAAAAAGGTATTTTTGATAGGTAAAAAAAATTAACGCAGCAGCCTAGTCGTTATTTAATTGGTTTTAAATCGCATTATTTAATTGCCGAGTTCATAAAAAAACAACATACCTACTCCTCGTTAGTATAAGCGATCAAAAATTAATGACCCCTATTTTCAACCCTAGATTCGTCCACCTCCTAAGGCCGGTCACTAATGTACAGATTGCGGTCCCCGCAGTACTAGTAATTAAGGAGAGGCAATGTGGTTTCAATTCACCCATGGCCTGAAATAACATTATAGTTATACTATTGTTTGGATAGGTCTGTTTATGTTTTAGAGTAAAGTTCAAATTCATTCCTACGAAGCTAAAGTAGCCATTTTTGATATTTCGTAATAGCAATGCAAATTTTATTTTATTGAAAATGATCTTGTGAAAAATATATTTTTGACAGAAGAATAAAGTTACCAAATATGAATTGTCGAAATAATGTTCATGTTTTGAAAAACACCAACAATGCCCAGTAGTCCTAAGTGGCAATTTTTGGTGTTGAATCATATTAAATATCAAAAATGTAAAGTTGTATGTTTGTTTCTTATTTTCCTCAGGATAACCTCACAGTTTTTCTTCTTAACCAGCCCAATACAAAGGACACACTAAGGTCAATAATGTGTAGGGTTGACTTAGCTGCTGGTGTCCTCACGATGTTTTTCTTCACCGCCCGTTTCAAGCTTGTGTGTTGTTCGTGAAAAATCGATTGATTTATCCCAGAATTTGTATTCACAGCTTTCAAAAAGTCGAAGCTAAATAATTATAACCTTGGATAATATGAACATTGAACATTCCTTCATTACGCGTTGTATTTTGTGTTTCTTTGCCTGAGTCAACAAGTCTGGCCGGATATTGTAATCCGATAGCTTTGATAACATTCTCTCATAATGAAATATGATACCAAGCATCATATTAAATAAAAATAAATGGGCAAATGCGAGTCAAACATGCTCCGTGATGGTTTCGTTCTGAATATAAAACACCATACTCTCTAAGTGAAGGAAAACATCGTGAAGAAACCCGCGGCTTAGTCAGCACCTCATGTCGTGTAGACTATTGTCTTTCCTGTGTGGCAGACTAAGCTGAGAGGATGGTGGAATGCCTAAAGATAAGATAATTAACATATCGCAGCTTGGGAATACAGTCTACCTAGATCATATTTCTAATATTCTTCTAACGAAACGTATACTTACCTTGACTAGATTTTTTAGAATCTATTATGGAGTAGAAAAGTTTTTAATCGCAGGATTACGAGTTTACTAATAGAAGGTACACTATAAATTATAGTCCTTAATAGAACTGTATTTTTCATTGTTACTCTAACTAAATGAATTGAGTAAATAACTTTATCATACCATTATAGGCTCACTTGCTATTAATAAAAATATTTCAAATAGCACGGCTATTTAGCTAGCTGACAAACAGATAAACAGCTAAGTACCTACCTAATCTTCAGTCTACCGTATGGGTCAATTTATATTCTTTCGCAGGTAAGGAACCTTAAAAATACATATTAAATAGTTGGAATCGCTACTTTGTCTTTCAATACTTAGCGGGAAAAAATGATAATGTTCCAACAAATTTTCCGCTCTCGAAGAAACTTCTTTTGAAACGTTTTTTAGAAACATTTTGGAAGGAGTTGTTTTGGAACACTGAAGACGTATATTTGTAAGCGCTGTAGTTGCTGCTTCAGCTTCTACAGCGAATGCTGAGTGGTGACCGATTTGCTTCACTCATATTTCCTACATAAAATATTTTAATAGTACTTGTACTGTAATGTGTGTGAGTGATGTGTATAAATGTTTTTCTATTCTATTCTATTCTATTTTTCAATAAACGAGATTACTGTATTCCGCTGTATACATTTATTATTTATGTTCACCGATTATTCCCTTAATAGTGGACTAATTAAGAAAAAACTTTGTTTCTTTTAACACATTCCCTGCCTGTGCCGTCTGCAAAAAATGTATAAAAATATATCAATAAATTGACAAAGTGCTTTGCAATGAGACGTAGCTAGCAAATGTTTAAAATATTTTATTATCTTTAACGAGCATAGCTCAAACTTGTCTGGTCTTATCTGCTAATGAAGTCGAGAGATGAATTGTCGTTGGACTATCTTTTATCGGCAACATGAATTACATCTCCACTAAGCCACTTGTAGTGATGGGAAAAGTTTTATAATTGTCAAAATAAAAACGGTATTTTCTCTTACTCCGACTGTCTTAGCCAAAGATGATAGTTTATTGAGTTAGATATGTTATTAATTGATTGATTGATGTATTTATATAATTAAATAAATATATGTTAGTTTTTATGCAAAGTCGTTTGCCTAAAACACCTCCGTCTGCCAGTTGAAACAAGTAATTTTTGTTATTGTTTCTGAATTAATATTGTCTTAACGAATAAGGTGATAATTTAAAGAAATGGATCTTTATTGACAGTAAAGTCATAAATATAAACGGTTTTCTCAGGCGGAATCTATTAATAATCATAATAAAAACTTTATTTATATGTATAATAATACTAAATTATATCTTTAACGGACAACTTTAGTCGTAAAACACGTATCCAGTAACTTAGCCAACCAATCCTATAAGAGAATCCTATAAGATAGGTGAATAGAAGCGAAACCGCATTTGAATCAATAAAAATGCATTAAATATTATACCCCTAACTCCATTATTCTAGTTTTATGGTGCGTAAAAATACAGATGTCAACAAGAAATGCAGTGAATTAAACTATATACGACTATAAAATACTCATAAACTAAATCATTATTACTGCCGCAAAAATACTGCGTAAGATTATCAACAAAAACAACTTAAATTTTACGGTCACCGCAAAACTTCAGCCATAAAACTGCAGCGGAAATATCTAAGTTCGTAGAATTTGTTAACTTTAATGGTAAACTAAACTTTAAAATGGTAGTTATCGATAACGTACGAGGAATCGACGTTTGGGGGCACATCACTAGAACAAAAGCTCGCAGTTTAAAGTGGTGGATGCTCGAAGTTGAATGTCGATACTCGCAGACAATGATAAGAGAAAATAATGACGTTCTATGACGATGCTTCAACGGCTCCTGGATTATTGGGTACTGTATTGGATCGAGTGTTTGTTGGGGAAATAATTCAAAGAATTTGTGTTAAACTAATGTGAAGTTTCTCAAAAATATTTGAACCATTATTAGTTCTATGAAATGTTCTGATCTATGAAATTATTTTATCAGTAGGTACTTACTTTAAAGACAACTAAAACTACTTTTAATTTAAACTAATAATTTTTATGTCAACCTTCCATGTCCTATAAGCATTTTCTTTGACCACCGGGGTAGTATAATCGTAAAAGTTTATGTATAGATATCAATATAACTTACTTAAACTTAATTAGTTGCTAAATTTGTTGCTGCGTTAGTATTCGTTTGTATATTCATTCTTTTACATACAAAAAACAATATTTCTACATTTTAAAACATTTGTAGGTACTGTATATAATATTTTGTAATCAAAAGCTTAGCAGTTTTTAATCTTTTTGCATTATTTGCAGTCTCATCTTGGTCTCAGATCCTTCTGACCCGCATGTTTTGAGCCGCTTAATAAAAGTCCCCTTATGACCCACTTTCAAGTACCTACAGTGGGTAAAATAATTGGCAATTTTTTTTTATTAATAAATCAATTAATTATTTCGTACCCTTCTGACCCATTTGTGCAAAACAAAGAAAACTCTTTCTTTGATATTAGAGTAGGTAGTGCAAACTAGTTTTAACTGGGTGTTTACCTACATTTGAAAAATTAACTTAAGGAATAAAATAAACTTCTTAATTGTTGTTGTAACAATTAAGAAGTAATAAACTTCGTAAATACGGCTAGTGATAGCAAAATACAAAGTTTTCCCACGAAATAAGACTGCTAATCATTACAATAACATAAAACGCAATTATTTTGTTTCCAGAGTCTTATAAACTCAACACACTTACATCATGTACCCTAGAAAACAAACGACAAAATTAGCCGAGTTGGAAAATGTGAAACTAAGAAAATGTACTACAATTTGTGAGCTGTGAAACACTTACTAAACTTGTAAAGGAAATAACTTAAAGCTTTTTATGGCTAGAAACTTGTTTTGCTAAAATACCTCGAAGTTTTTACTAGTAGCTACCTCGGCTTGAAAATTATTAATGGGCTAGCAATAAGGTATTTTCTTTTGCACCACAAATTCATTTTAAAACTTTGCACTGTTAAGTATACTGACAATAGTGGCAATTCTGAGTGTCGCAAAAGCTAAACTAAGCTAACTAAAATTGTTGCCGTCCCTTTCATAGCGATGGGAATAAAAAGGATGGCAATAGTTTTAGTTAGGTTAGTTTAGCTTTTGCGACACTCCGAATTGCCCCCAATGTCAGCCAGTTCCGCTTAATAATTTTAAGAAGAAGCCTTCGAAATGAAAAGAATTGGTGATGTACTTTTGTTCTTGCGAGTTGGAGAGTGTGATTTTCTGATCCGAAGGTCGTGCGTAGGTTTGAATCCTGGCCGTGAATCAACGAATTTACATTTTGTAAAATGTTTATGCGTATTACCATGAGCTTTAACGGTAAAGAAAACATCCTGAGTATCATCCATATTCCATCTAAAAAATGCCCCAGGCAATACCTACAGTGTCTCGTTAGTGTAGGCATATTGCCTCCTGACACTGCCTTATTTTTTTTGTTCTTTCGTGAATATTTTGTTTTACTCTTGCTTTGTTATTTCCAACACTGAACTATCATTAATTACTTAGGCCCTTTACAGACAGCTGTCGTTTTTGTGCCATTACCATTCCCTTCACCAGGTGTGAGTAATCACCACGATCTTATTACGGAAACATCCCGACAAAGAGATGTGTAGGTAAAATTACGAGCCCCCCATTAAATCCGTGCACGTCCGTGTCACAGATAAGTCTCACAACAAGAATTTATCATTTCTCGTGCGGTGACACCAGCCTGATTGTGACAGCGACGCGGGCGACACCTCGCGACGAATACAGGGATTTCGGAAGTAATTTTCTATAAACAGAGCGCTAAGCCGAGGGGTGGCGGCGGCGGCGGAAATCTACTTACCAGCAGCTGATTCAGAAAATTACCGATAAAGCGCTCTCGGCGTAGTTTTGATGTCAAAAGTATTTAGTTATTAAAGTTATTTTGAAACATGAGATATCAATTTTATGTGAAGAAAAATAAAATTTAGCCACAGAGTAGTGGCAATTCTGAGTGTCGCAAAAGCTAAACTAAGCTAACTAAAATTGTTGCCGTCCCTTTCATAGCGATGGAAATAAAAAGGATGGCAATAATTTTAGTTAGCTTAGTTTAGCTTTTGCGACACTCAGAATTGCCACTAGTGTCATATCTTTGGCAGATTGTCTGAAGAAATTTAACGGTAGGTATCCACTAAGTGATCAGTGACGATAAACTAGCTAGAGATTAGCGAAAACGTGTTGCGAGGAATATTTTGTTAAGAACCAATAGAATCGCTTCATTTACCTTTCCTTGAGGAAGGAAGCATTTCTATTGGTTTTTGACGAACACATTCCTCACAACGCATCTTCGCTACGTTGGAAACGCAGCCTTACGCTTCCTTTATTCAATCCAACAATCAATCGCAGATCTATCTCCATAGCATTTTTGGATAAAGATAATAAATGAATTGTTTTGTGATTTAATAGGTAATAAGGACTTAGAATAATTGATTTAATGAACTGGGAAGTCTGCATAGTGAGTACTTGAAGTGATAAGTTGTGCACAGAAATAATTATATAGTTGTATTGGTTTGAGTAATGAGTTTGGTTTAAGATTATTGATATTATAGATGTGTACATACAACACAATTTTGACAGATAACGGAGTTGCTATGGCAACAAATCTGCGATCTGTTATACGGGACGTGAAGATTGTTATTTTAAAAAACGATTTTTAAATTATAAAACACTTTTATTTAACTTTTTCAAAATGACACAATAATGATGTGTGCTCTTGTCGAGAGCAAAGACCGGACTGACTGGGAGAGTAGGATAGAAAGGAATCCTAGGGTTAAGGAGTGCTGACGAAGGAGAATAGGTAAGCCGGATTATGTACATATGTACAGATATAACATCTCCCCGGATAAGAGGAAACTTACTATCTTTTAAAAGTGAGTTTACTGAAGAGAAGAAAAGAGGAACAGGTAAACAGATATGCAAAGGTAAGGGTTGGAGAAGAGCACACATTCTTTACAATAGAACAATGATTTTAGCATAAATTTTAACATTAATCGATTCTTAATCTAGGTTGCCTAGATACAGGGTTGTTTTCAGATTCATCCTCTGAAGGCCTTGTTTGAATTTTACATAATTTAATATTGAAATAGTTATTCGATTTACAAATCAAATAGATGATAATCAATACAAAACACACACACAACAAAATAGTAATAATTGGAAAACTTAGATTATTCGAAAATAACTCATTATCTTTTCTTATAAAATCATTAACGTTTTGTAGTTGTAAATCAGCCATATCCTTTAAATCTTTTAAATTATCTAAATTAATGTTTGATATAGTTATTTCTGATGCGTTTACATAGAGTTCTTTAAATTTACTTAAATTACAGCAATTATCTTTAATAAGATTGAAGTCGGAATTTACAGGAGGTATTTTTATTTTAGGATTATACATGGTTAGCAATTTTACATTTCGGCAAGAAGCTACACATTGTGATTCTAAACTTATAATGCCAGTACCATTCAAAATAATGTCTTTAGTGCCATTATTGCATTCCATAGACAACTTTGTATGTTGAGATTGTACAAAGATCCAACTGTTGTGACCAAGATTTTGCCAAATATCAATATTTCCATAAATGAATTTCGTTTTACATTGCGAAGGTAGTGTTTTAACTACTTTCGTCATGAATTCGATCTCACAAATTGGATTATTGTTTACAGAAACAATGTTGGGAATTTCACATGCGAATATTTCCTTATCTATAGATTTACAGGAATTTAAATCATCAAGGGTACAATAAGTAGACTTATCTTTGCTGAGGGCGACATAGTTACTTGTGGGAATTATCATTGCATAGGATTTTGATGAGTTGATGTTATGAGAAACTGGAACTGGAATAGTTTTATATAGGTCATAATCAGTTTGGTAAACTAGTGGTATTCTTAGAACAAATATCACGTTGCTAGGGCTATAGTATGCCATGAGTTCCGATATCTTTAGTAAGATATTTATATTACCTAAATCTATGTTAACAGGAAATTTCCTATACTTAGGAGTATATTTAATATTTTTATTCAGTTCTTCGTAAAGTTTTTTAGGAGTTAAAACCGAAGGGTGTAACGTGTTGCTATTAGCAAACAGAACGGAGTTCACAATATCTTCTAACTTGTAAGATAATGTAAGTAAGTTAGAATGTAAGATATTTAATACCTCATTTGTTCTTACTTTAAATACTAACTTATTTATAACAATAGACGATTTATTAAGACTAAAAGATAATTTATTCATTGCATCATTCAAACGCTCCTCATTATCATCGACAGTTTTAAGAGTTGAATTTATGTTTTCAATAGCGGATTTAGAAAGAAAAATGTTTTCTTTTATTAGGTTAGCTAGTTTTTTATTATCGAGGCTAAGCGTCTGAATAGCGTCATGATATATAATTGAATCGTCTTCATCCATTGTACCGAATACTGTTTTCATTACAGATCCTATTCCAGAAAACCAAGCGGATCTTCTCGGCCTTGAAGATATTAAATGTGATATCGCATTATAATCTCTAATGATATCGTCAAATAGGGACCACAAAGGTTTGATCATATTAGAACATTGAAAATCGTCAATAATTTCATTTTTAACACAGAACATTTGTACATTTTTAAGATAGCTTTCCATGTTGTGTAAATGAGGAAGTATATAATTTAGGTTAATAGGGATAACAATAAAGGTATGGTCGTTTATTAGTTTAAGAGTGCCGACAGGATTGAAGAAGATACCAGAGCTTTCATCCAAAGATTGAACATGTTGCTGGGCCAAGGACGGTGTGAATAAGAATGATGGGATGATTCTGTAAGGTAAATTGAAGTTATAGCAATGCTTTAATAGAACTTGCTCGATCTTAAGACCTAGGGGATTCTATTACAGCTAGTTTTACTTCATCATAATGATGTTTCACTATTCGTCGATTTATGAAAAGTGACAGGGTATTATTACCATGTATTTTTGCGACTTTATACGGTCCCTTCCACACCGGGGACAAGGCTTTACGTAGCCTTACATGATTTTTTAAATAGACGTAATCGCCTATTTTATACGTTACCGGACGAGAGTGTTTATCATAATAAGATTTAGATCTTTCTTTGGATGCTTCAATGTTTTGAAATGCTTTTTCACGAGAAATTTTAAGGCGGTGGTGAAGCATTTTAACATATTCGGGATAAGTTACATCGGAGCGCAATTCAAAAATAGAATCGGGAATATGAGGTTTATGACCAAATATAAGCTCATATGGAGTGAATTGGGTAGTAGTATGAACACTACTATTATATGTCAACATGGCGGTGTAAACAAACTTATGCCAGTTGTTTTGATTTTCGTTGATGTATGACTTGAGGTATTCTTTAAGTGTCGAGTGACTTCTTTCTAGAGCTCCTTGTGTTTGTGGATGGTAGGGAGAAGACCAAATTTGTTTAATCTTCAGGAATTGACAGGTTTGTTTAAACAATTCTGCGGTAAAATTTGTTCCTTGGTCTGTAAGTATTGTTTTAGGTATACCAAATAAGGATATAAAGTGGACCAGACATTCACTTGAGTCTTCAGCAGTGGCGTTTGCAATGGGGTAAGCAATAGAGAATTTGGTTAAATCATCTTGGAGGGTAAGAATAAATTTAAGTTTGTTTATACCGGCTTCGGGTAATGGACCAACGAGATCTAGACTAATTCTATCGAAAGGTCGGGAAGAAGTTGTTGTAATTTGCATGGGAGATCTGTTAATTTTACGAAGGGCTTTATTAGACTGACACATTCTACAGTTTTTAACGTAGTTTTCAATATCAGAGCGCATATTCTTCCAGTAATAACGTTCTTTTATCCTATCATACATTCTGTTAGAGCCTAAATGACCGGCTATAGGAATATCGTGATTTTCTCTCAAAATTTTATTTACTTCTGTGGGAACAGGGTAAATAATTGTGTTCTTGTGAATGTTAATTGTTATGTTTGTGTTGTTAAATAGATACATCAACATGCCGTAGACTTTAATGTATGAATTTTGTTCGAAAGGATTTTTAAAATCGGATATGGCTATATCATTTATAGATCCCGTTAGAATAATGTCGTCTCTTGCTGATTTAAGAGTTTTAAAAATATCAGGGTAAGTACAGCTTTCGAAATAATAGACTTTTGTAAATAATAAGTAATACGTTTTCTCTTTCAGGTTAAACTTTTTAAAGGAATGAAGCTCACGTTCTTCTTGAAGGATATTCGTCGAGGTATCGTCGAGTGCAGAGATAATATCTTGTAAATAGGGATTAGAATCATCAAGATCAATGGACACAGGAATTAGAATTGCTTTTGAATTGCTTTTTAGAAGATTAGTATTACATTCATTAATTTGAACATTAAAATTTTCATTTTTATTGGAAAATGCTTTCATGAATTCAGAATAATCTTTGTTTATATTAGTAGGTGTATCTACTATAGGGGTTTCTTCAATTGGTTGACTAGTAGGATTAGGTAAGGCAGAATTAGGTGAGGTAGGATTAGGTGAAGTAGGATTAGGTTGGCTTGGAGGATTAAGAGGGCTGAAATCTAAGTTCTCCTCTCTTAATGGACTGAAATCAAGTGTTTCTAAGTCTGTGAGTTCATCAAGAACGTCTTGTGGAATTTCAGGGAGACGATCAGAAATACCTGACGTTGATGGTTGTGGATCTTCCACGTTATCTACAATTGGGTTGATGGGAAATCGTGATAAAGCATCTGCATTATGATTTAGTCTTCCTTTTTTGTATTGAAAATCGTAGTCAAATTCTTCCAATTTCAGTCTCCATCTAACTAGTTTAGAGCTTGGATCTTTACAATTGAAGAGCCATTTTAGAGGCTGATGGTCGGAGTAGATGGTAAAGTGACGTCCATACAGGTATGGCCGGAAGGTTTTGGTGCCAAATATAATAGCTAAACATTCCTTTTCTGTAACGCTATAGTTACATTCAGCCTTGTTCAACATTCTGGATGCATATGCTATAGGGCGGTCATTACCGGCAGGGCCCTGTGATAGAATAGCTGCAATAGCGTAGTTGGATGCATCACATGTGAGATTAAAAGGTTTAGTAAAGTCAGGATAGGCTAGCACGGGTGCTGAGATGAGAGTGTTCTTTAAACTTTCGAATGCTAGTTGTTGTTCATTAAGCCAGTTAAAAGGGACATTCTTTTTCAAGAGGTTTGTCATGGGTTTTGCCATTTGAGATAGATTAGGTATGAACCGACGATAATAAGATACTAATCCTAAAAAGGATTTAATATCTTTTGGACACTTGGGAATTGGAAAGTTTGAGACAGCTTCTGTCTTATCTGGGTTTGGTTTTACTCCCTGTTCAGTGATGATGTGACCAAGGTAGGAAACTTCTCTACGTAGAAACTCACATTTGTCGGGTTGGAGTTTGAGGTTGAAGTGACGAAGTCTATCGAAGACATTGGATAAGTTCTTTACATGAGTTTCTAGGTCATAGGAGTAAATGACGATGTCGTCGAGGTAGACAAAGCATTGAATGCCTTGAAGACCTGATAAAGCAGAGTTCATTAGCCTCTGGAAGGTCGCAGGGGCGTTTTTCAAGCCAAATGGCATACGAGTAAATTCATAGTGGCCTTGTGGAATAGAGAATGCAGTTTTGGGGCCATCTTTTTCGGACATTTTGATTTGGTGGAACCCGGAAGCTAGATCAAGAGTACTAAAATATTTACACTTTCCAAGTTGGTCTAAGATTTCTGTTATGTTTGGAATTGGGTAGGAATCTCCGATAGTTATGTCATTAAGCTTGCGATAGTCGATTACTACGCGCCATTTACGATGGCCAGAGGCATCAAGCTTTTTGGGGACTACCCAAATTGGGGAGGACCAGGGTGAAGTCGATGGTTTAATAATCCCGTCTACAAGCATTTTGTTCATTTGGGATTGAACCTCTTGTTGGTGTATTTCTGGGAACCTATAAGATTTAGTATTTATTGGAATGCTTGATGTGGTAGTTATTTCGTGTTCAAGGACGTCAGTTGTTGTTAAATGATCATTAGAAAGATGAAAAATGTCAGAGAAGTTGGAACAGAGATCATACAAGGCATTGGTCTCTTCGGCATTGAGGTGAGAGACTCGCAGGAGGTCTATTACCTCTTTTGTTCTGTTTAAGACGTCAGATTGTTGTTTGTCAAAGTATTCGGCATGATAAACGGAGTTTTCAGCATTCTTGTTCATAGGAAGGATTTCAATTTTAAGATCTGAATCAATTTTGATTGGAGATTCAGATATGTTTACTACCGATATATTGACTCTGGAGTTGTTTTTTACTTTTACAATACAATTTGCAATAAGGAGCGAGGCAATATGAGTTTGATCAAGAACTAGTCCTTCTTTGATTTCTGGATTTGATACGGAGCACTCTATTACTGTCTCAGTACGAGGCGGAATGGTATAAATTGGTTGTGTGAACTTAAGATATAATTTAACTTTGCCTACAGAGAGTACACCAATGGCGTAATTGATTTGGCACTGATGTTGGGTGAAGAAATCATTCCCGAGTATTCCATCGTATGGAAATTGTAAGTTGGGCATTACATGAAAGGAATGCTGGAGGACGTCGAATTTAGTTTTTATGATGCCTAGAGATTGAATTGGGTTATTGGATGTTCCAAAACCATGAAAATTAATAATAGTTTTTGTGATTTCAGGCATTTTTTCAATTGATTTATGCTTTAAAAGGCTAATGGATGCGCCACTATCTACGAGGAATCTCAAAGGAGAAGATGAAACGGATGTAAGGACTTCAATGAAAGGTAAGTATTTTTTAAATGGATCAGTTGTAATATTATAGATTTCACTATTTTCATTGGGAGTTACCGAAGATTCTGGTACTCTGGATTGGATCTGGTAAGTGACGCTTCCGTTTTGGGGCATACCCTGTTGTTTAGCGTATTTAGGATTAGTATGTGTAGGGCTAATGTTTTCGGTTACGGGCTGAGTACCGTGTTGTGTAACATAAGCATAAGATTTAGGA
Source organism: Xanthorhoe designata (assembly GCA_963582015.1). Taxonomy (NCBI): domain Eukaryota; kingdom Metazoa; phylum Arthropoda; class Insecta; order Lepidoptera; family Geometridae; genus Xanthorhoe; species Xanthorhoe designata. Next base: position 9,732,294 of record OY757038.1, read on the forward strand.
TTAGGACTAATGTTTCCAATTACGGACTGAGTACCGAGTTGTGTAACATTAGTATGCGATTTAGGTTGAGGACCAATGTTTCCGATTCTGGGCTGAGTACCGAGTTGTGTAACATTAGTATGCGATTTAGGTTGAGGACCAATGTTTCCGATTCTGGGCTGAGTACCGAGTTGTGTAACATTAGTATGCGATTTAGGTTGAGGACCAATGTTTCCGATTCTGGGCTGAGTACCGAGTTGTGTAACATTAGTATGCGATTTAGGTTGAGGACCAATGTTTCCGATTCTGGGCTGAGTACCGAGTTGTGTAACATTAGTATGCGATTTAGGTTGAGGACCAATGTTTCCGATTCTGGGCTGAGTACCGAGTTGTGTAACATTAGTATGTGATTTAGGTTGAGGACCAATGTTTCCGATTCTGGGCTGAGTACCGAGTTGTGTAACATTAGTGTGTGATTTAGGGTTAGGACTAATGTTTCCGATTCTGGGCTGAGTACCGAGTTGTGTAACATTAGTATGTGATTTAGGGTTAGGACTAATGTTTCCGATTCTGGGCTGAGTACCGAGTTGTGTAACATTAGTATGTATTTTATTTGTATCGATTTTTACTGGTCTCTGTCCCGCACGATACGAAGACGAGACGCCTAATCGTTTAAATTGTTTTCATTGTCGGCGGTGCAGTCAACAGTGTCGGCACCGATGTGTTCTTCGATTGCATGGATAGGCTGTGTCCTATCAGATGAATTAAATCGATTAGCATATTGTCGCTTACGACACACGTCTATGGTATGACCAGGGGCTTTACAGTAGCGGCATACTGCAGCGCCTGGATAAGAGTTTTCCTGATGCGCATAAGAAGGGCCAGCTCTAGGTTGAGCAGAGCTCCACTGCCGCTGGTTGCTTTGGTAAGGGCGAGTTTGGTTTTGGGGAAAACGTCCCTGATATTGATTTTGGGTGAAGCGTCCCTGATTTTGATTTTGGGGAAAACGTCCCTGATTTTGGTTATGGGTAAAACGTCCCTGATTTAGATTTTGGGGAAAGCGTCCCTGATTTTGGTTGACTGGGCCATTAGAGTTTCGCTTTATGGTAGTTAGGGAGATTTTTTCTTCTGAAACCGCGCAGTTGATCGCTTCATTTAGAGTTTCAGGATCTCTACATCTAACTACAGTCGAGAGTTGAGGATTCAAACCCGTGATGAATGTGTGGGTTGCGAGATCTTGCATCGCAGCGAGACGGCCAGCCAATTCACCTTTCTTTTTAGTTGGAATAGAGATATTTATTTCAGTTAATAACTTCGCGAGACAAAACTCTACACGGAGGGCGAATTGGTTAACTGTCTCCAGGTTAGCTTGACGACAATCTTGCAAGTCGGAGAGAAGCGCCGCATAGTGCTTCTTCTCTCCAAATTGTGACTTTAAATATTCCTCTAATTGCGCCCAGTTGTCAAAGTCTTTAATCACACATGCGCTCTCCGCTCGGCCTTCGAGTTGTGTTAATATATATTTCAATAGAATCTCTTGTTGTGACGAAGAGGCCAGACTCACAGCATTTTTACAATTATTTAGAAATGAATTTAATTTGTCCCTGCTGCCATCAAATTTATTGACGAACTTCAATAATGTGTTTAATTCAACCGGGTCAGGTGTTATTTTAACTTGTGCTTTACTGGGAGCAGCAACCGCTTCGTCTTTAGGCATTTTTGTGTGGGCGTCAGACTAAACACAAGCGCAAATCGAGATAAGGCGAGACCCGGAATGATAGTATAAACAATAGCGTGATATAATGGATGTGACAATTCGATTAAATTTAAATCTACTTATATGAAGAATGAATACGAAATGAATACGAAAAATTTCGTTATTAGAATTAGGATTAATCTAAGCACTGTATTGTCACAACACTTCACTTCACGCAATAATTAAAAATTCACTTACAGCAACAGGACCGCTGGGGCGAAATAAGTCATTTCGCTGGTGAGATGCAGAGGGGTGCCAGGTAAGTACCGACACGGATGCTGATGATGATGATGAGATGCAGTGGGGTGCCAGGTAAGTACCGACACGGATGCTGATGATGATGATGAGATGCAGAGGGGTGCCAGGTAAGTACCGACACGGATGCTGATGATGATGATGAGATGCAGTGGGGTGCCAGGTAAGTACCGACACGGATGCTGATGATGATGATGAGATGCAGAGGGGTGCCAGGTAAGTACCGACACGGATGCTGATGATGACGATAAGATGCAGTGGGGTGCCAGGTAAGTACCGACACGGATACTGATGATGATGATGAGTCACGGTATTAATTCACAAATGATTTATTATATTTCACTGTTTCACAGATTAACACTGAGAGGCGTATCCCGGGACTTTACTGAAAATCCCTTTACGCTGCCACCAATGTTATACGGGACGTGAAGATTGTTATTTTAAAAAACGATTTTTAAATTATAAAACACTTTTATTTAACTTTTTCAAAATGACACAATAATGATGTGTGCTCTTGTCGAGAGCAAAGACCGGACTGACTGGGAGAGTAGGATAGAAAGGAATCCTAGGGTTAAGGAGTGCTGACGAAGGAGAATAGGTAAGCCGGATTATGTACATTCGCACCTTTAGAATAGAAGTGACCTAATTCAAAAAACTTGAAAAATGAGTTTCGGGCAGAAAATGACCCTACACAACATTCTCTACAGTTCTGTAGTTTTAAAAGCGCCACTTTTGAGCAGGAACAGGTCAAAAATATATTTCGGTCTCTTACATATTATATCTGTTATATCTGTACATATTATGTACAGATATAACAGATCGCTCGTAGGATTGAAATAGGAATTGAGGGTAAATCGCTTATCGCGTCACTGATCGCTCCGCTTATGAAAGGATGAGGCTTGGAACTGACAAGGTGACACCTCGTCTGGCTCAGTGTGGGGGTGCTATTACACGAATTGGCTTGTCGGGCTTCAGATTATACTCGTATTTTTGAACGAGTTTCAAGAATTAAATTGTATTACGAAAATATTCTTTACGAAACAATGGATTCATCCAATATTAATATTTTAAAATGTTATATAATCACGTTACGAGCTCATTACTTCGTCTGTGAAAAATCCATTTTACAGATTAATATTTTTAAATTATACGTTAAGGTTTCTATAAGACGCGTTAGAACTGATATTGTACTGAATTTATGTTATATCTGTTTAACTACAAACCTAAAAACTCAGTTATTATAAAAGGTATAAAGGGTTTCATAAGCGTACCTGCTTCCACTCGCGGTTTCACTCACGTGGTACTAACCTGAATAAAATGTAGCCTATGTGTTATTCCAGGTCATACAATGTACATTTCAAGTTTAAACCAAATCCATTCTGTAGTTTTTGCGTCAAAGAGTTACAAATCTCCACCGAAACTTTCGTTTTTATAATATTAGTGGATATGACGCATTTGTCTGTGACTATTAGATTATTAACTCACTGCATTATATTATAATTTGCGAACATAATCAAAATAAGGAGAGATACTGATAAATTGATAAACTGATTGATACTTGTAACTACGCAGACAATATTAGGCATATAGCAATTACAAAACATTTTATCATTCTTATAATTTGATAGGTACGAAAGAATATTTTATTGTCCACATATTCAGAGCCCATAATCAAACGTAAATCGTATCTCAAGCGGTGATTTATCAATCAATTTCTATAGAACTGTAAAAAAATCGATGCTTACGTTTAGACTCAAGTCTGAGTGTAGTCTCTAAATACAAGCCTATTACTCTTTTGACTTATTGCAAAGAAAAGTTATCTAATGTCTGTTGAACCTTTTGCAACGAGAAAATATTTAGAAATTTGGGAATCCGAGAATATCTAGGAACCTTGTCTATGACTACAACAATTTTTTTTTAGTAACCTACTACGAGTATGTCCCACTGCTGGGCAAAGGTCTCCCCCAAAATCCTCCACTGACACTGATCTTTGGCGATCTTCCACCACTCCTTCTCAAACACGTCAAGATCATCGTCCCCCAACGCCTTCTCGGCCGGCCTCGTCGTCGCCTACCGTTCTCGGGCACCCAAGAAGTAACAGTGTTTGTCCACTTCTCGATAATAAACAAATTTTTCATTACACTAATACGAATAATTCTATATTATAATTTTGTGCGACTTTATTATAACTCGGCCATAAAATGACAGCTTATTTAAAGATGAGAGCAAAATAAGAGAGAAAATGAACGAGATAATCTAAAAGAATAACTGACGATACGGCGCAGCGTCTAAATAGCGAGCATTAAAATAATATATTAATTAAAGGGGAATACTGAATTAATTATTGTCTGTGGAGGCGAGAGGGCGCGAGCGGCCGGAAGGTACCGCTGCGGCGAAGATTTATACCTTGCCGGTTTGGAGGCTGTGTGGCCGGGGTATGAGAATTTAGCGATTTGATTATCGAAATCTTTTTTCTTCCTCTGATTCTTAAGAGTACGATGTGAGGTAGGTTTTATGTCCTTAACTGACGGTGACCGTTGAGGTCGATCGTAACTAGCTGCATCAATGAAAATGTAATACGACTACAGTGTAGCGCTAATTAATTGAAAGAAGCTGAGAATCAAATCACGATTGTAATTTTGAATTCTAGCATTGATCAATTTCTCTAAATACTCATTGAACGAAATTAAAACCTCAGATTGCTACGCTGCTACGCACGTAGCACTTCTCGTAGAGTGTCATTGATCAGTGCGCATCCAGATCACAAAACATTATAGCTAGATACAAAAAAAAACTTATTCTTATTTTTTATTTTCTAACTGAATTTAGAAAGAAGGAGGTTCTATATCAGGCTAAACTTTTTAATGTGCGTTAACTCCGTCGTATAAATACGAAATAGAGGCGGTTAGGCCCCATATCTTTTCGTAAATATTGCTGTTTTCTTTATTACTGATAATGTTTTTTAAGTTCACGGTAGATTTCCAAGGCATGTTAAAACAAGCTTGAAACAAGGTTCTTTTAAAATTCATGGTACGTCAAAAGTAGGAAGATTGACTTGATTTTAAAACTAATATTATTTTGTTTTGTGTTCCTAACAACATTTTGCCAGATTATAAGGTAGTTTATGTGTGACTAAAGTAGCAAAACTTTATCAAGCTTTCGTGTAAAACTCTTGACTTGCACCCTCTTGAATTCATGAATTAATACCAACATTATAAACACACGCGTGGAAACCGGTTCGCAAATATAAACAGTGGCGACAACTTGCTGAATGATAGAGATGTAGCAGACTGTACCTATTCCTAGGTAGCTGTAACTGCAATGTATCAACATTACCATCTAAATACCTAAGTGTGTTTTAACACTGCAAAAATATATAAACTATAGAATAGAATTACCTTGGCGACATCTCTGGGCATTTGTATTGAATGCAACTTCAGTCAATGAGCAGATGATATTATAGTTTCCTCTAGTATCCCTGTAGATTGCGCTCATTGGTGCTTTAACCGAGAAATCATCTTACTAATAGTTTCAGCTCGTAGCTTCGTCGTATCAACTCGTAGTTTCAGCTCTCGGCGTGAAGGTTCCGTAGCCTAGTGGTCAGGCAGCTCGGTTTGAGAGCGATCGCTTGTATCTACGCAGGTTCGAATCCTGCCGGAGCTGTTAACTTTTAGTAAGATTTTTCATTTATAATGAAAGATGTAACAACATTCGATCAGAGCATTGTGACTTTTGCAGATCAAGTGACTGTTACAATATTTGTATAAACTATTAGGTAAATCAACTTCATTCAAGAATATAATCATTCAAGAACATATGGCTTAACCGATTATCATTGACATTCGGCGTGATATTGCTGCCAGGGTAAACACTAGAGGAAAAGCTTGCGATTAGTAGTGAATTGTATTAGTTGAGCTATCTACAGTCCATAAATATATTAAAATTCATTTTAAGTTATACATTTACTTATAGAAACTAATAAAACAGATCCAAGTTTGGGCTTGGGCACGCTTCGTCTGGCGGAATCGTGCACACTCGCCTTACAATACCTGTTTAGTTATACGACTTTCATTTATCCTCTCTATGTAGTTAAAATTTTTTAAATCATGCAGACGTGGTTCAAAATTACGCAATCAAATAATTTCATGCTAAAAGTTCAAATTACCGTAATTACGTAAGTTTTGCATCACTACAATAAATACTACATAAGGCAGAATTAATCTTCACTATTTTCTTTCCTGTGATTAATATTCTACGAGTAGAGAGAATAACAATCTCTTGCCAAAAGCTTGCAAAAACAAAACTCTGTCAACAAATAGTTGTTAGCTTAGAAATAGAAACTGTAAGTATTATAAACAAACTAGTGAGATAGGATTAAAGTGTGGAAACTCTTACATCGAGTATTTTTGGGACAGCATCAATTCAAAGCTGAAAACACAGTCCTCTTTGCGTCTGCCGATACATCCAATCCAACGTTTGTTAACGTACTCAATGGGAGCAATGTATACGGTGTCTTACGTGACGTAAATAAAATCTGTATTGCTATAATATTTGAAAGACCGAAGCGAGTTCTCGGCAATGAAGTGGATTTTGTTAAGGAACAAGAAGCTAAGGAATCTTAATCCCACGATATCTTTTAAAGTTGATCAAAGCATTATAAAACGGTTGTTGAATGCATTTGTGTTTGCATTCAACAACCGAGGGCAGGTTTAGTTGTCTATCACGGCTTTTAAGTTTATTAGTCGAAGGTCTATAGGTACTCACTATCACTAGAGATAGCCCGTAGCTCAAACATAGGTAGGTACACAAGGACAGCGGACACTATGTTTTTAGACACTTTGTCCGATATGACAAATTTTATAAATTTCTTTACTGACATCTAGCGGCCGAAATTAATATTCAATCCAAGGAAAGATGGCAGATCTATTGCCATAGCAACGCTGTTATCTGCCAAAAAGTGCCATACAGATTGTGTTGTATAATAAAGTTGCTATGGAGATAGATCTGCGATCGTTCGTCGGATTGAATTTAATGTCGGCCGTAAGACATCAATGATAAACGCTGCCAAACGTGCAGTTCAAAGCCACCACAGTAGCATTGTTTTATAGCAAAAGCGAAGCTCTTGCTACCTCCTAGGACACCAAGATCTGTTTGCTTTCATTCTCGTTAATCCCGCGTTGCATATCCAGTGAAGAGTTGCTCTTGCGTGGATTATTTGTCAATAGATGTGTAGCCTTGTTTTTACAGTTCGTTCTGGATACAGTTTCAACGCTCTTTGATGCTATTTTGTTTCGAATTCGCTTGATGTGTCTGAGTTTTTCAGAAGCAAATGGAATTGTTCTGTCCAAAATGCAAAGAAACGCAAGAAAAAAGCTTTGATATTCTTTGATACATAATAAATGATAATACATTTTGTTCGCGCTCCATTTAGTCTCTACTCTATACCATAGATATTTATAGTCTATGGCCGGCTAGGCGGCTGTGACGTCACCGCGTCACCCCGCCCCGTTCGCTCTCTCTTGATCGCGACGCGCAACGGCGCACACGCACTGGTCCAACATTTATGTAAATTTTAATGTAATAAGTGTAATTAAACCCGAAATAATTATACGAAACTTCTTCTTATTTGTACTCCTCGTACAAAAGTGGCGACCGTGACAGGACCTGCAAACTAAATCGAGGATTCGAAGCGATGTAACGTTTCTCCCATACAACGGACTAGCCGAGGACGCCATTGCAACGTGCCAACCACATTATCACTACAAGATCGGGAATTTCCACTTCAAGGAAATTGTCGCCGTGGCTATCTTGGCACCGAGCGCCTACACGTGATTGCAACGCGTCAAACCACAACATCACTTCAAGATCGGGAATTTCCACTTCAAGGAAATTGTCGCCGTGGCTACTTTGACACCGAGCGCCTACACGTGACCTACTGTTCGTCCTCCGGCAACGTCCGCCCTAAAAATCGTGATCAAGAGAGCCGCCGTCAAGCTACATTGACGACGCCGCCAAGCTACGACGCCGCCCGTGTCACTAAGCTACTACGAAGCCCGTGCTGCTAAGCTCCTACGACGCCTGCGCCGCCATCAAGACGACGCCCGTGTCACCTAAGCTACTACGAAGCCCGTGGCTGAGCTACTACGACGCCGGCGAGCCGCCGTCAAGCTAATACGACGCTCGCAGCCAAGGCGTGGACGAGTGTGCCTGCCTACAGGATTCCTACCAGGACACATCGCTAACCTGCCTTGCCTATCAAAACTGTGAGCCCGTTCCTTTTCATTATCCTATACATTCCTCTTCTATTTGGGAAGTTAGGGTTTTTGGTTGCTTTCAGATTTGTTGAAGTGCCTATTTTCTATCAACTGTGCTATATTCCAACTTCATTCTAAGCTTATTCTTGTACTTTACCTAAACATAGCACTGTTCCTAAAAACCTAACTTATCAGCAAATCTATTGCCTAAACCACTACATAACCTAGCCTAACTTTTACTAGGCACCAGACTAAAACTACCTACTGGTATCCTAGAAGTCAAGCAAAAGCTGACTTTATTAATTTGTTCGCCTAAAAGGCCCTAATCTAAATATTAAACTCACTAAATTACCTTATTTACTTCCCCATCTAAGCAAAGGAGAGATAATAACTCTCCGCACTAATCAATTGCATTGCAATCTTTGTCAAATCAATCAGTCTCTCCGTAACTATCTTTGCCCTACTGCACTATACCTCCAGGCTGTTTCCTAAGCTTGTCCTTTATCATCTATTCCAGCATGATACTTCTGCTTCATCGCACCCCATAAACGCTGCTTGACTCTGCGCCGCTTGCATCGTGTGCATCCCTCGGCGCGCCTAGTCGCTGTGTTGCCTGTGCGCCGCCGCATTGGTGTGCTGACTACACAGCGGTCAATCAGCTGGGACAACAAAGCGAGGAGCGTATCGTATGCCTTTAGTATATCTTTTATTGCGTAATATTGCGCCGTATCAGAATAATTCGTGTGAATTTACCGCAAGCTGTCAGTCAAAATGTCGGGTGAAGATAACCTTAGAGAGCTAACTTCTAAACGTAGCTCCATTAAAGGACGCGTTACCAAGTTTAAAAATAATTTAGACACTATAGATAGCAGTTCACAAATCGAATTGAATAAGCTTGCGCTAAAGTTACCGAAACATGAAGCGTTATTCATTGAATTTGATGAGCTGCAAACTCAGATAGAAATCTTAAATGTAGATAATCTAGATGCAGAGCTCATTTCAAGAGAACTCATTGAACAAGATTTCTACCATTGCATAGCTTTTGCCAAAACCTTACTTGAAAAGAATGGTTCGTCACAAGTACCTTCTCCACAACATGCATCTGAGCATTCATGTTGTCATACCGGTCATAATAATCAGAATCCTCTAGGCTTTCGACTTCCAGAAATTCGTATACCCAACTTTGATGGGACTTGTTACAAATGGTTAGAATTTAAAGAGATTTTCACTTCACTAGTTCATGAAAATGATAAAATCAAAAATATACATAAATTTCACTATTTGACCTCATACCTTCAGGGTGAGGCAGCTCGAGTGATATCCAACCTTGAGATTTCTGATCAAAACTATAGTGAAGCCTGGAAGATTTTGTGTGAACGTTATGACAATAAGCGTCAACTAATAAATAATCACCTAAAGTCATTACTCAACTTAGACTCAGTTCGTGAGACTGAGAAGTCCCTCCGATTCATGATTGACCATATCACTAAGAATCTTCGGGCACTAAATAGCCTAGGTCTACCTACCGATAAATGGGATGTACTAATAATACATCTATTGTCGGCCAAGTTGGACAACACTACCTACTTCAAATGGGAAGAGCATAGAAATGTCTTACCTGACATCCCTTTGTTGGAACATTTCTTCTCCTTCCTGAAAGGTCGTGCTGATGTGCTAGAAACGTCAGCTAATCGCTCTAGACAGGTAAAACCTAATTACAATCCTGTGCCTAATCTAAAAGGTCAACCAAAGTATCAAGTAACTACTTCATCTAGAGTTAACAATTCTCAATCTCATTCCAGCTTCGCTCCAATCTCAATGCCGCGCTGCGTCGTGTGCAGGGCCGACCATCGTCTCCACCAATGTCCCGCCTTCAAAGACAAACATGTGGACGAAAGAAATCGCTTCGTCGATTCCCACAACCTTTGTCACAACTGCTTGAGAGGTGGTCACAATTCATCGCAGTGTAAGCTGCTAGGGTCCTGTAAGATTTGTAAACAACGACACAACTCAGTCTTATGTAGAAGTTCTATGGAGCCAGCAAATGAGAATGTCGTAGAGACCATGGCCATGTCGGCCATTTCCTCCACTGAGGTCCCCCTATGCACCGCTATAGTTCAGGTAACCAATCCTATTACCAACGATACTGCCAGCGTGCGGGCCCTTCTAGACAGTGGCAGTCAATCAACTTTCATAACCGAAGCTGTCAAGCAGAGGTTAAACCTTGTTACTCAACCGACTAACATCGAGGTTGTAGGTATAGGGAACACCCCACTTAAATTTAATACTGAACAATGCTCGGTACAGGTTCAGTCTACAGACAAAATGTTCAACATACAGATGTCTTGCCTTATCTTACCAACTATATCTGGTAAGGTGCCTAAGGTGGCACTTGATGTAAGTCACCTCAACCTATCTCAATTTCACCTAGCGGATCCTAAATTCAATGAGCCTGCCCCTATAGACATGCTTATAGGAGCTGATCTATTCTGGGACTTGATTGGCTCAGACCAACATTCGCTAGGTTCTAAAAATCCAATACTACGAAGCTCAAAACTAGGCTGGCTTATAGCTGGACCAATCTTTGCCCGAAAGCCTAAATTACCTAAACCTAAAAAGGTTGTTTGCAATTTCTTACTAAACAAAGAACTTCAACCTAATCCAACTTCATTTCACAGCCCGAATCGCACTGGCCTACAGAGCCGTCGTCGCTCTCAGTCGATTTACCCTAGATGAAAGCACTTCAAGCTTATGTCAGGAAAAGGGTGCACACCATTGTGCAAAACTTAACTTATCAAACCTACTCTAACCAAGTCTATATTATACTTTCACACTAAATGTATCACCTAACTTTTATAATTATTATTTCAGCACATGCATCATCGTCTCTTTCACTGTGTCGCCGCCGAGGCCTACCTAGAATCACTGCTATAATAATTTATCGCAGCTTAATTTACAATTCTCAAATGACCTAAATAACTTTATAACTGAGTTCGCATCTAGTCAAGGTTTTGAATTCCGCTTCTCGCCAGCATACGCTCCTCGCTTTGGCGGTCTATGGGAAGCGGGAGTCAAGTCAGCCAAGGGATTGTTCTCTAAAGACTTAAACAGTACTCACCTTACCTTTGAGGAACTAACCTCCCTATTTACCCAAATAGAAGCAATCCTTATCCATCTCCTAAGCACCTTGCCTATGATCTGCTCCACTCACCCTGGCTCACTTCTTGATCGGCAGGCCACTCACAGACCTGCCAACCTCATCACCAGCCGGAGCCACAACAACCAGCGAACGAATCGGCGAGCCCAGACTGCGCCGCTCAACCTGAATGATCCAGTCCACATCAAGGACGACGCGACCCGTGCGACGGGCCCGCAACCGCCTGTGCCTGCTGCCCATGTCAGAAGAGTATTGAAAGGCCTATAGCCTTTCAACGCCTGGGAAGATGTTCGCGCTCCATTTAGTCTCTACTCTATACCATAGATATTTATAGTCTATGGCCGGCTAGGCGGCTGTGACGTCACCGCGTCACCCCGCCCCGTTCGCTCTCTCTTGATCGCGACGCGCAACGGCGCACACGCACTGGTCCAACATTTATGTAAATTTTAATGTAATAAGTGTAATTAAACCCGAAATAATTATACGAAACTTCTTCTTATTTGTACTCCTCGTACACATTTATTTACAGAAACTAAACAATTACAATACAAGTAAATATTAAATTAACTGTCTAAAATACAATTATAACCATTTGAAGAGCCACTTAAGGATCGTTACAAACGATTTTTTATGTAGCTCATCTAATAAAATATGGTCAAATCTTTGGACGTCTTTAATTTTAAACAATTTCATAACCTAATTAAATACCCATACGTATAAACATTTTCTTGGGTTTTCTAAGGTTAGCGGCACATAAATATAAGATACATTACTTAATTTTGTTGTGTTTTCATGATTTTTGGACTGTAATAAATAAATAATAATAATAATAAATAAACCTTGACATACATAATAATAATAATAAATATTCTTGGACATTCCACACAGCGCAGCGTCATCTAATCCCAAGCTAAGCAACTTAATGCTTGTGTTATGGTAACCAGGTGACTGATACACTTGATAGATATTTTTTGAGAATACATACATATTATACGTAGAAAATACCCAGACTTGAGATAAATATTTGCAGATCATGCAAGCATTTGTCCTGCGGCATCCACTGCGCCACAGAGGTTGTCATTTATAATTCCATACGTGACAGGTTGCAAGCCCATTGACGATAAGTTTTCTTACGATTTTATTCACCGTTTAGAGCTCGTGCATGCGCATATAAACGAAAAATCAATTGATGCACCACCGGATTCAAACCCACGACCTACGGATCGAAAGTCGAGATACTAATCCACTTGACCAAAACAACACTTCAACAATATCGTAAATAAAACCATATTCATACTAAACAATGTCATGTATATTAATTTCGAGATTGTAAGAGAAACAAAGTAATAATCATGATTTATCCGAGCTTGTTCATCTGCTCTGCGCGACCTTTTTTACCAAACAAATATCTTTTTTATACAAAACCTTTACCATGTTTTCTACTGATCATGATATCTTTTATTTGGATAAACACAATTGAGCTTCGAAAATTCATAAGGTTAGTTAGGTAACTTTATTAAACTTATAAATTTTACGTAATACCATTCAGACTTATCTTACTCAAGAAAGCTTGCAACGCGGAGGTTGCGGGTTCGGTCCCCGCTACGAGCTAAACGTTTGTATAATCTACAAATATTTGTCTCTAGTCTGGGTGTTTTTTATTTATTTTAGTTTATTTGGAGAACAAACAGTATTTACAAACTAGACTAGATGACGCTGTGTAGAATGTCCAAGGATATTTTTTTTTTATTTAATTTTTTTTATATATTTTTCAAGTCGCGACTTAAAAATAGCCGGACTGGCGCATGCCCCATTGAATATTAGAAAATCAAGCAACATCTCAACCCTCGACCTCCGAGTTTCCGCGACAAAGAAAGTCATTGAAAAAATGAAAACCCGGGTAGAGTGCCCCTCATTATGCAAATGAAAAACATCTTTTATCCATTCCTATTAGCCGTTTTGTACAAAGTATTATTTGTAATTTGCAAACAAGATCTTTACCAATTTGTCTGGGATCCTCCACTATGGTTCTTCACTAATGGTCGGATATATTTTCGCATTACACTCCCTCCGTTGTTCTGGGGTCGTTTGAGAAATAGCCAGTATTTTTCTAAGTTTCCTTTTTTAGAATAGAGACGGGGATTGTAATTGTTGGCGGGAGGTTGCATAATTTTTCACACCAGCACAGTTTCCCCGAGGTGTTGTGTTTCCGAAAGGTAGGAAACTTTAATTAAAAAAGCAACTGAATTTACGTGTTGAATATCAAAGACTATACGAGTCTGTTCAGCTCAATTTTCAACGCCAAAGAAAATTAGAACAAAAACGAGTTTATATGCATAAGCACGGAACATTTTTCTATCCTGTTTCTTGTAAATAATTTGTTTATATATAATATTCCGTTTCCATAAAAAGCAAAACACTAAAGAAGATGTGGTTATAGCTATGTTAAAATCAAAGAATAACCGTAGTTTAAAACTGGGAGTTTAAAAAAGCCAACGCTGATCTGGTTTGGAAAACTGATTATACTAGGCCATGCCAGTAATGACAGTGAATGGCAAATTCGATGGCTCCGTGTAAACCCAGCTTAAGTTTCACTTTAAAAACTATCGTGAGTAATACTAGACATGATGTTAAGGTGGTATAGTTTGTGATACATAATTATCATAATCTTTTTTTTGATACTTCCGTAAAAAAAAAGCTGTACAATCATTTTTTTAATTCTTATGTTCAACGTAATAATAAGATAAAATAGGGTGCGGCGCGGCGGCGTTAGTTTGACACATACAATCACCTTAAAGAAAAATTAGGTACTCATTTAAATAAAACGGTTTTTTTTACCCTTCATCTGGGTATGAACACATATGAAAGTTTTACGGTTAACGCCGGCATCTAAATCAACGATATTTTTTACGTAAGTATTTTGCCGTTATGTAAATATGATCTCCAGCTTAAGTTGTTAGTGTTTTCAATAAAACACGTGTATTCGTTAACGTTATCAAGACTACAGTTTCCAAATCACTTATTAATTTCGCAACGTTTCTCGGAATCTTATCATCACAATTATCATTTCATTCCATTGTTATCGATATTGATAAAAGTTGCGATTTCGATCATTTTTTCCAGTAGTTTGGTCTTGCGCAAACGATTTAGTCGTTTAGTTCTATGGTGGGTTTTGAATCGACAGTGTGCCATATGTTCTACATATCGTATAACGCATACGATAACTCGGAGAACAATTTTTGGAAATGGCTAGTGGAGATTACGCTATGAAGGTAAATAAATAGTTTAATAAATGAACTTAATAAATGTGGGGGGAGGCCTTTGCCCAGCAGTGGGACATTGACGACCTCTGTGGCGCAGTGGGCGAAAGCCCGCCTGAGACGCAGAGGTTGCGGGTTCGATCCCCGCTGCGGGACAAATGTTTGCATGATCTGCAAATATTTGTTTCGTGTCTGGGTGTTTTCTATGTATAATATGTATGTATTTACAAAAAAAAATGTATCTCTATGTAGTTTATCAGTCATCTGGTTACCATAACACAAGCATTAAATTGCTTAGCTTGGGACTAGATGACGCCGTGTGAAATGTCCAAGGATATTTATTTATTTATTTATTTATTTATTGAGGGCTGATAATAAAAAATAAATGAACAAAGACTTTTTTCTGGTAAGTACAGGAAAATTCAATTAAACTAATTAATACTTTTATGTATATTGACAATGCTTTGATTCTCAAGTACTAAATTTTTACTCAAGTTATTTCTAAATCAGTGAATTGAAGCTTACCGAAGGTATTCTGTTAAGCATAAAAATTAAACTTAATAATACCTACCTACCTACTTACTACACGTATTTTACGTTCAGATAAATATTTCCTTTGGAAATACTTATAATTTTCCAAAAGTGTAATGCAGCATATACGACATAAACACATAAACACAACAATCAACAATCAACAAATTAGGTATATCGTCAAAAATATCAAGTACCTACCTAATATTTTAATTTAATAGTAGTATAGCTTATTCGCCCACGGTGTCGTTCGCGTGGTACGATCTGCCAAAAATGTGGTCTACCACCCTAAGGTTGAATTTCGTTTAAACGAAAACATTATGAAACAACAAGGTCGATTTCCATTTGCTATAACATTATGAAGCGACAGTTGCTCTCTTTTACTTTACGAGTATTTACGTCTTGCCATGAATCAAGTTTGAATTCACGCAAATAAAAGTCAACCTTATCGAAAATTTGATCTCACAGAAACTTTTGCTGGTATCAAAGTGTGTTATTCTAGATCATAAACTATATGTAGGTATTCCATATTTTAGTCCAATCCGTTCAGTAGTTTATCGCGTGAAAGTAACAAACATCCATCTAGGTATACATTCACAAAGTATACCTATAATAATAATAATTGAAATTACCAGAAGGACATGAAGCAAAAATCCTCATTACAGTCAAAACCAAAGTGCTTTTGATTGTGAACATGCAGTAGAGCATTGCAAATCTTTGTACTTAATTGAAAATTATTTAATTCTATTGTCTTTCGAAAATTCAATTTCAAATACAATCTGCAATCTGTAAACTATAAAGCCCGTCACACACGTAGCTATAATATATATTAATATGCCGTGCTGTGATATATATTATAGTAAGCTACCACACACGGAGACGATTCTGTAATAATATATTTTGCCGTAATATGTCTTGCTATACAATACTATGCAATAATATATTAATATACCTACGATAATATAAATTACGGTATAAGTTGGTGACGTCATAGAAATATATATTATAGCTGTGTGTGTGGTCACTTGAATATTCGCTGGTTAAATGCTAAACTACCACAATTCAAAATTTAACTTTTTTCAGTAGGGCCATTCAAAGTTTTCGATAAGGTTTTTTTAATTTTTTTGAGTAAGTCTTATTTTTATATCTATGTATTACCTATCAATCGACGCGTAATTTTAATTAGAATTTAAGTGCATTTTTAGTTTCTCCGTAACTTTAACCCAACGTCATATAAAAGCAGATAAGTGACTTTAGCATATAAAAAAATGTATTATATACACAAAAAAAATATCACCAAAAGACCATATTTCATAAAAAAATAAGGTTTATTAAACTAAAACAAGTTATTTTGAAGGTTTGAATCACAATCTAGTAGTATTATGCAATTTAAATGTTACACGAACAACAAAGTTTTATAAAGATTCTAAAAAATACACTTTTTTAAATGAATATACACCGAAAAATAATATCCTATCAAAATAAATGCTTCTAAAACCATAAACATACTAACGTGACTAACATTTTGGCTAGGTAACGGCCTTATCAAAGCTCGAAGGAGCATCCTACTAAGTTCCTCCATCGACTTTGCCCATGTGGCTCTAGTACCACCCATGTTTCGACCGAATCAAAGGCTTTCTCAGTGTCCACAAACGCTAGACAGCGGCAAGCAAGTTACACCCAATGATAAATAGTTAGTATGCCATTAAAAAGATAAAGTAATTTCAATATTGTTTTGAAGCAACTTAAAAGTTGATCTCATTATTTACATTATTTCTTACCGGATGGTTCAAGATTTATGATAGGTAACTCTCATAGCGTATGTTGTTTGTTACTCTCTTATTATTGTTGATCTTAGCGTAGAGATAGGTACTTATTTTGTGTAGGTATTTGAGGTTTTTAAAGCATTTATTTGTTTTATTAGTTAAAAAAAGGGATAAGATTTTAAGCTAATAAAACAAATAAATAAACACACAGAGGTGTGGTTTTATGTTGTTGATTACATTCTTTTATATTTTTAGATAGGTACCTACTGCTATTGTATTAAAATAGTTTTATTGTTCGACATTAAAATTAGACGTTTGACATTACTTTTAAAATGTTGTACCTATTTACAGGGAAAAATATTAACAAAACAGTGATTTTTGTATGATTAAAAACCCGTTTAAAGCAAATTAAAAACAAGCACATCTCAAAAAATATTCTTACGTCCTGAAAAATAATTTTTGATTTCTTATAAAAGTTATGTTCAAGACAAACGCATCTCAAAAAGGTACTTAATGTTTTAAAAAATTATAGTTAAGTTCACGTAAAAGTTATGTGCAAAACAAACGCATTTCAAAAATGATACTTTTGAACATACACACAACGTAATATCAATACAATAATCTTGTGCAAAGGTACCACATTTCGGAATGTGGTACCTTTTCCCAAAAATAATATTTGTTTTTGACTTTTATTTATATTCAATAGTACCACATTCCGAAATATGGCACTTTAGAATATAAATTTTAGTCAAATTAAGTGCGCTTCCGCCTATCACTCAACCACAACTGAAAAAATGGCTGTTTAGCTCTGAAATTTGGTGCCAAAGTGTATAAATGCTAAACAGACACAACTGTTTTTTGGTAGTTTTTAATGCGAAAATTAAAAATGTCTTTTACTCATACTATAAAACAACTATTTGTAATCTCATTTTTGTAATAAAAACGATTTTCACGATTTTTGATTTGTGGTACCTTAGCATTTAACCAGCGATTTGTATAGAAAATATATCGTAATATGCGTGTGTGACGGGCTTAATACACTCAACGTACGTTCTTGGTTCACGTCGTGATGCGCGCGCGGATCACGGTGCGAACCTGTCACTACTCCACATTCAAGAAATTTTGGCAATATTGTTTGATCTAGCTGCGAATAGCATCTACACTCCTGGGCGCATAGACAAGTGACAAATGTGTCGTATCTATTCTTTTTCTATTATCGCTACACCTTTGATTTGACATTTCTGATCGCTCGAGTTTTCGTCATCGAATGTCAATTCCTATAGGTACATTTTATTTAGTTTCTAATCGAAAGCGATTGTCGAAATATAACATGGCTAGGGCAGCTGTTCGCGTATAATATTCACGACTTCGCTCGCGATCCGCAAGCGAGTGAGGAGAGCCCTGACTAAAGAGTGTTGAGATTACTTAGATTCTAAGTAATCACACTTTATAGTAAGAAATAACTTTGAAATAAAGTTCCGATGTATTTTTTTTAGTCTTGAAGGCAATTGCTATAATTTTGATTCATGAGTAATCTTTAAAAAAGTGGTGTCATACAATGTACTCGCTGTTTTACAGCTCGGTTAAATTATGCGATACGCGACAAGATAAAATTATAAACACCGATAAAAAATCAGTTTCTATTTTATGATAGCGATGATAAATGGGTAGGTAGGTATAATTAACAAATTAACAAATAATGTTCTATGGAAAGTTTTCATAAATTATATAAATAAATAAATATCCTTAGACATTTCACACGGCGTCATCTAGTCCCAAGCTAAGCAATTTAATGCTTGTGTTATGGTAACCAGATGACTGATAAACTACATACTTAGATACATTTTTGTTTGTAAATACATAGGTACATATTATTTTGCTTTGCTTATTCTGGAATGACCACTTAGTAGTACTCGCTGCTCTCGCTATATTTCGCGTGTCCAAAGTGTTGCCCTGCAACTAAAAAAAAAATTTTTGATGCCTGCAACACAACCAAATCACATCATTCGTTCTTTCGCGTTCACTCGCGGTGTCGTCGATTTTTTATCGAAAATTTTAAAAAGCAAAGAAATTATAGTTTCTTTCCGAAATCTTGTGTTGTAGTGGTTTAATAAGTTATAGTGGTCATTTGCAAAGTGTGGATAACATCCAGAGCTGGGCAAAATGCCAAGATGTTGGAAAAATTGGAAAGGCGCAAGGATGAAAGTAATGGAAGCTAAGGGCTATTTTATCCCTTTTTACTAAATCCACACAGGAGTGGTAAGACATCTACTTATTTATCAAAAAGTCTCAATAATAACGATTGTCTCATTGTTCCCAAGAAATTTTCAAATTCACCAACCGTGGCTGGCTGTGAAATCGGCAAGGCCGATCGCCATCTTGATGGCCTAACCTTCAAGTTCAACGTTTTTGGGCGATTTGTTTTTTGTTTTCCAGGTACATCGTGAGCTTTTTTCGGGGAAATCCTTAGTAGCTACCTTACACGTAAAATAATACTTTTTGTGTTACATTAAGTATCCAGTCCGTTGGATTGGTTGTACATAAAGTGGAACAAGTAAATATAAGGAACATAACAATATTATATCCCCTCCGTTGAAAGGGTTGTACAGTAAAACAATAAGGTTCTCAACATGTTATAAAATATGTATTGTGGTACAATATGTATCCCCTCCGGTGGAGGGGTGGTGCACCTAGTAAGAGAAACAAGCAAACAATAAGGTTCTCAACATGTTATAAAATATGTATTGTGGTACAATATGTATCCCCTCCGGTGGAGGGGTGGTGCACGTAGCTACTAAGAGAAACAAGCAAACACTAAGGTTATTAACATGTTATAAAATATGTATTGTGGTACAATATGTATCCCTTCCGGTGGAGGGGTGGTGCACCTACTAAGAGAAACAAGCAAACAATAAGGTTCTCAACATGATATAATGTTATAAAATATGTATTGTGGTACAATATGTATCCCCTCCGGTGGAGGGGTGGTGCACCTACTAAGAGAATCATGCAAACAGTTCCTAACATGACATGTAATAAAATATGTATATATAATAATCCTCTCCGTTGAGGAGGTTGAACTCAAGAAATCTAAAAAATGAACCAACATTAAAGTACTAACTACCTATTGTGACTACAAATTGTGTGTTTTACAATTGTACGTGGCAGAGAGTGACTTAAACAGCTCATACATGGTATGCTTGTTCTGAAGAACTTAGATTTTTTAATCTTACTTATGACGGTCAATTTTGAAATTTGAATTAGAAATGCTTGAGATTAAAACCTCAGAGTAAAGAGGTAACAACAGCTGAAGCCTCGGGAAAGCCTTTAAAACAAGGACTTTCAAATGGAATCCTTACTAATAAAAAGTCGGACTAAAGTTGACAAACAATGCAATAAAAACCCCTTGAAATGGCAAACTGTGGGAGGCTCCAAAGTTAAATGTGGAATTATCAGGTATTCTGAACCTAACAGCAAAAGCATGACATAGACTTCTTCAAGAACATAAAACAAAAATTAGACAGTCAACATGAAACAAAACTGGGCCAAAAATATCTTTCAAAGGCAAGATGGCACTCTCTCCGTTGGAAAGAGATTACCAATGAACACATTGGGTATTTATTACATTTTTTAGAGGAAGAAGCTGTATAAGAATTGGCCCTAATTATACTAATGACCTATAAAAGCTAGGAAGCTTTTCTATAAAAATGGTTGGTTATAAAATAAAGAACTACCAACAGCCCTAACATAAGTACCAGAACAGCCAAACGACGGGCTTATGCCACCACCCAGACCTATCCAACAAAAGCTGGGCCAAATATCCGTGGAGGTTTGTTTTGTTGGTGTGCTTTAAGGTATGTATTTATTTATTATGGATGCTGGATGGGACAGAATTGCACAAGATTCCACTATCTTAGTTGGTTAAAAGGATAACTTTTCATGCTTTGCCTGAACAATCACTTATGCCACATAATAATAATTATGTAACCAAATCTAAAAAATTGATATTCCATAAGGGATAATAAAACTTTTAAATCAAATAATGATTGTGTCATATCAGAATGCAAAGCTGAATAGGATTAATTTTGGTCCAGTACATACCTAGGTAATATGTATGATTTAGTATCCCCAAAAAAGGATGGACACTAGGTACCTGTAGCTTTATTTTAAGATGAGTTTAAACTTATATAACTAAGTTTGTTGAAACTTCTTACTTTAAACACAAGGCTAATTAAAATTGGTTTTACTTTGTGTAAAATAGAATTGGAAAATCATACTAATTAGATTCAATTAATTCAAACTATAAAAATAAATAATCAAATAAATGGATATTATACTTTCTTAGTAATGGGTTTACATTTACAAGAGGGTCATAAAACATAATGAGAGAACAAGGTACTTACTAGAGTAGTTATTTATTTAAAGAAATTGATTTCCTTGGATATCATTAAATAATATCAATAATAAAGTTGTTAATTAAGTAGGTAGGTACCTACTTTTATTATACAAATAAAAATATTATGGTGAATATTTTCTTATGGTTTTGTAAAAATAAAATTTCATAGCTTTGGTACGTTGTGGGGTGGGGGGGGGGGGTACTATGATAGTAGATTAATGAAAATAACCGAACCGATGAAGCAAAGTTTTATTTTTATTTATTTGGCAGAATAAGATCAGAACATAGTTGGTAGTTGTTTTTGCTAGCCTAGGAAAAAAGTTGACCTACGTTAGGTTTGTTTAGATGTATTTCTGTAATGAAATATTATGAAAGCGAAAGGTAGCTTAGGTCCCTTTAAGCAATATTAGGTATTATTGTTATTATTATTAATTATTTTTTTTTTTTGCATGGAAGTGTTATGCATTTTAGAGGTTGAGACATACTTAAAAATATGGTTAAAATTAAGTAAGTTCATCCAAATAGTCAAATTCCTCAATTTAATGACCCTACCTGGCAATTTTCAGTATTAACATAGATATCTAGACAATACAAAAACTAAATTTGAATCTTGTCACTCAAATCAAGATACAGAATGAGAAGTAAGAAAGCCAGTACATTTTTGTAAGGATTGTGGACACTTGGTCCTCCAGACATTTATTTGTTTGCTTAAGGCTAAATAAAAAATGTGAGAAATATACCGATTGTACCTATAGCTTGACATGGTAATCCTTTTACTTGGATGGTAGTGCTTCTACTTTGAATTAAAGAAACTTTTCTTTAATGCATTTCTACATGTTTTAAAAAAGTGAATGTCACTTTAAAAATGATTACGTATGTTACTTAAAAGGTATAAAAGGCTTAAGGTACTTATTAGGTAGTTAAAGATAAGTATTTTATTGTTTCTAATGTGGCCTTTTCAGGTATGGGTATTCAAGAGTAATCAAGCGTGTTTAGATACATTTTTGCACCTTGTGAAAATCTATAAAATCTTTATTCAAAGTCAACTCAACTCTTCTTACCTAGGGGGCTTGTTATTAGGCAATAATAATTATGAAGGGAATAATGGTAGGACAAAGCGCAATAGAAGTAAAAATAAAAACTAGGATTCGAAAAATAGTGGCAGTAGGTATGGTAAGTTAGGAAATCAGAAAATAGTGTTTATGTTTTATTTTTAATTTTGTTATTTAATGACCGTCTTTGTTAAAGGTGCTTCTTAAACTGCAAATTGTTTAGCTTTGTCTGTCACTTTTAATACATAATCTATTAATCATTTTGAAACAGATGGTCGCCTTAAACGTGGTTCTAAAGGAATTTTAAGAATAAAACCTATGTGCCAAAATATAAAGCCACTTGGGATTGGGAGCATAGGAGCCACATTATGGTTCTGTTTTTCATAAGACAGTGGCATTCTCATAATAAGAAAATTTTGATTAAAAAGACTGCTTTAATTTTGGACTCCTTCATAGCAGAGTCCAAACACTAAATGTTAACAGTTATAACAGAGTTCTTTTTGTTTTGTTAATACCTACCTAGTTAAGAAATCAACTGCTTGGAGCAGATGTATCTTGCCAAGCCAGTTATTGTCTTTTAAAATACCTTTCATATGATTGGTAAATAGGTACTAAACAACTAAGATGTGATGATGAACTATTAAAATATTAATTACAAATTGCTTTTTAAGAGACCTCTTAAGAGAGCCACATCCTAGTTTATCAGTAGAAAGGTCTCGCTGGGACAAGTCCTTACAGCGTTTTTAAGTCAGTAGGGTGAACCTCTTGATAATGGATGTTTGCAAAGCAATTTAATTGTAGGTATTAGTTTAGAACTCTTCAAATAGTAAAGATTTTCAAGTTTCTTTTGTTAAGGCATATGGGGTGCCTCTAGTTAACAGTATAATGTAGAAACCATAGTAAATGTTCTACCTACTTACCTTGGTGATTTAATATGGAAGTATCATTTGTAATAAATTAAGTACTTAGGTATAATGTTACTACATTGAATGAGTTTTTAAGGTTTAACTCTAAACATCTACTAAGTGGTCATTCCAGAATAAGCAAAGCAAAATAATAATAGGATTAAACGAACTAAAGTGAAGTTCTATCCTTATTATTTAATTTGCTTATTCTGGAATGAGAATTTCCCTACCCATCCCAAAGCTATTATGCGCATAGCTTCTTCCCATGGGTCTACTCATTTATTTATCTCTGAACGTAATGATGTGATTTGGTTGTGTTGCAGGCATCAAAAATTTTTTTTTTAGTTGCAGGGCAACACTTTGGACACGCGAAATATAGCGAGAGCAGCGAGTACTACTAAGTGGTCATTCCAGAATAAGCAAATTAAATAATAAGGATAGAACTTCACTTTAGTTCGTTTAATCCTATTATTATACATAGAAAACACCCAGACACGAAACAAATATTTGCAGATCATGCAAACATTTGTCCCGCAGCGGGGATCGAACCCGCAACCTCTGCGTCTCAGGCGGGCTTTCGCCCACTGCGCCACAGAGGTCGTCAGAACCTCGTCGTCAAATTCATTTATAAGTTGAACTTGAACTCCTGTTAAACTCAATTGAAATCTAAAACTGATTGTGAAATATAATATTATAATATAATATATTGTTTTCTATGTTTATTATGTAAGTAAGTATTTACAATTAAAAAAAAATGTATCTATGTAGTATATCAGTCATCTGGTTACTATAAAACAAGCATTAAAATGCTTAGCTTGGGACTAGATGAAGCTTGTGGAATGTCCAGGAATATTTGAAAAAAAAAATGTAGCTACTCATACATTAACAAGTGGCAAAATAAAAATCTTCAATTTCGAAAGAAGAAAGCAATTTTCTGCAGTCTCGAGGTGCATTTTTTTACTTATTTTATAACTCCGAAGACCCTCATCATATCTTCAATTTTTTTAGGGGTATTCTCTTTTAAACAAATTAATAAATTTCAAAATAGGTTCACTATTGACGAAATAATGGGTGACACTATATAACATGCCAAATTTCAGCACAGTCTGTTATAGGGACCTTGCGTACAAACTTTGCTCCTATCACATCTTGTATCATTCATTTGTATTACCTACCAT
Source organism: Xanthorhoe designata (assembly GCA_963582015.1). NCBI lineage: Eukaryota > Metazoa > Arthropoda > Insecta > Lepidoptera > Geometridae > Xanthorhoe > Xanthorhoe designata. Next base: position 9,756,783 of record OY757038.1, read on the forward strand.
ACACCTAACTTTCCGATTACACTTATTTATTAAAAAAAAAATTTCCGTATTACTTTAATCCTTATTTATTGTTGAATTGTCAAATACAATAGTTACAGTCGGTTTCTCGAACACAGATCATTTCCAAAATTACCTAATCAATAGTCAAATCTCGTGACAAATGTCAAATTAGAAACAAATTCGACACTGTCACGTGATTAGTTAATTTTTGAGATGGTCTGCGTTCGAGAAACCAGCTGTTATAATAGTAGAGCAGTATTTAATAAAACCATGTTATGTAAAATCCAATTAGTAGAAGTCGGAAACAGTACTATGTCAGCACGCGCGCGGCTTCGCTAATTACGGTTCATACCTTGTGTTCATACCCAGTTTTCCAAAGTTCGCTGTTCATCAACCTTAACTATCTAACTTTACTATGACACCGGTATTCACAGATAGTGGTATTTCGAAGCAATTTAAAAGTTAAACAATGTGAGAGTTTGGACACAGGTGCATCGTGTCATGTGATCATAGAAATCAGGCTGAAGTTTCGAGTAAGGGCGAGGCCCCATTAGTGCGTTGCGTTGCGTCGCGTCGCCGCAACGGAACAGCGCATTGTATGCCACACCTGCGTTGCGACGACGCACGATTTCGCAGCGCAAGAGCGTCGCAGCAACACAATGTCGTCTAGCTTCCTCCTCTAGCAGTGGATCACTGTCAGTCGTCGCAGCGGGGCAGCCCCGCTGCGACGGGGCCCGCCGGGGCTCCGACAACGCAGCGCATCACCCTCCCTCCCGCTTCGTCTCTTGTCCGTCGATCCGTTGAAACGTCGCGCGCGACGACGCAACGGTCTAATGGGGCATGTCATAAAAAATATATGGAAAACGACGTAGCGACGACGCTGCGACGACGCAACGCAGCGCAACGCACTAATGGGGCTTCGCCCTTACTCGGTGTGATGGTGATGCCAATGAAGATGGAACAAGGATTTAGTTGAGGCATTGCTTGAAAAATGAACATAAATTATGTACTTGATACTGTGTTTTAAGACAACAAGGACAACATGATACTATGTTTTAAGAGAAAGTCCCATAAAAAAATTTTAGGATCTGTTGAGGATCTTCAGAGTTATGCACAGAAATGCACCTGAGAGTGCAGGAAATAGCTGTCTTCTTACGAAATTAAACTACTTTTCCTTCTACTATATTTCTTATAAAGCTGTCATGTCGTATTAGTTTATAAATCTAATTAAAATTTGCATTCAACTTTCTAACGAAGAATGTGAAGCAACTCCTCAGATTTCTCTATCCGAACTCATAAACATAAAGTATATGGGTAAGAAGTTGGCCGCTGACGGCGAACTTCAGCATAATATTATTCCACGAATCGAACGAGTGCCCGACTGTACTCGTCACACCCAAATTTACATTTAAATGGGAACGATTATTTCCTTGTTTGAAGGGATTAAATCTCGGCCAGGCTGCAAACTTTCTCTAATTACCTTATTGGTGCAAAACTGAGACTTTACCTACCTCAAAGTAAATCGGAAGTTAAGAAAATCTGTCGCTCTCCGGAATACCTTATTAGATTACCGTGGGCAAGTTATAACTGATAATGTAGGCAAATTACTCCTAAAAGGTCCATTTTGTGTAGATTCAATGTTTTATCAAGATGTGATATTTAATTATGAAGACGCTTTGAGACGTTACTTGATTATTGGAAATGTACAGCTTTAATTGGCTATGTAAATTTTATTCGTTCGAATTTATTGTCCAAAATCACCTATTAGAACTGGTGCTGCGTTACAATTGAACCAGGTTGAATTATTTTAAGGAATTTATAAAAATTTAGATTCAAGAAAATTTTGCTGACATGCTATTATAGTTTATTGTTTTACAGTTACGACAGCAAAATCTGAATGAGTGATGATAGAGTCACGCACGAGCTGTTTGTTGGAACTCCTTTAAACATTTAAGCTATCCGTATTTATGCGAATGAGTAATTATGAGACGTATCGTCAAAACTACTCTTTGTCATTAATAAATGCCAAAGGTGCGTTTCGTCAAAGGTTCGTTTTGCCAAAGTTATGTATCGTCAAGACATTTTCGTCAGAGTAGCTTATGGTCAAAGACAGTGATTTCCCATGCTTGTGTTTCGTCTTAATCATCCACTACGACTACGAAATTAGGAAAAGCGAAGTCTCTTATGATATGAAAAAGAGACCCAAAGCTAGCATTCTATATGACGAAGGCTTAAAAAATATTATACCTAAATGTGATATAAAATTATAAAAAAATTATACAGAAGAATTATAAATCCGTTCGTGATTACTAAAAGTGTGTTACTTGAATAAATATATATCTTTGTTGCAGGAAGAAAGCGGAAAGCCGACCGCGACCGAATCGATACACTCTGGCGATGATAGTTCAGCTCCTGACCGTGCGTCATGGGGGAGTCCATTGGAGTTTATCCTAGCGTGCTTAGGGTACGCTGTGGGGCTGGGAAATGTATGGAGATTTCCTTACCTCTGCTTCAGGAATGGAGGAGGTAAATAACTACATTATTACCTCCGAAGGAGGGCATGTTCATTGTCGGTCACTTTGATAGAAGCCTTGAAGGCGACGAACTTACTTTTTACCTTTTACGTTTTAAAGATACTTACCTACTTACTTAGATTTTGATAGGGCTCTTGTAGATTGCTTGTTGAGTTACGCGAAAACTACTGAACGGATTTGACCGAAACTTGGAATGTACACCGTTTACAACTTGGAATAACACATAGTCTACTTTTTATCCGGATACCACGCGAGCGAAGCTGCAAGTAGAAGAAAGTTCTTTTATAAAGTAAAAGTTTTGCTTGTAATTCGTGGAACCAAACCAATTAGTAGTTTTATAGGATGCCTTACCGATGTGATGAGAATTTTCAATAATATATTTTTCAATAGTAAACAATCTTGAATAGAAACAATTTCACCGTTCGTTATTTTCTTTAAATATACCTTTAGACAAAGTCAAATATTTTATTACACCATTTTTAATTAAAATGGCCCGATTTTAATGAATTTGATTTTTTTTCCCGCTCAGCAGCAAAATAACAACTTTAATAGCTAAAAAAAATTATTTTCACATACATTTTTTTAAACGGTAGGTATCTCTTTTCGTAATTGTTTTATGTACCAGTACTTGGTACATAAAACAATTACTAGCTATTAATTTCATATTTTCATGTGCGATAGGAGTTATCACGTTTACCATTTTATCTTGCTAGGTATACATAATATATTATATTCTGTAATTAATTTTGTGATATTGACTGATACAAAGATGGTGGGTTTTTTTTTAACGATAAATATTGTCAAAGTTACCTGACAGCGATTCATCATTTACTTGCCCTTACACAACATGTCACTTTTCTCTTTCAAATACTGTCTTCTGAAAATTTCGAGTTAAAATATGTAGTAGGACGTACATTTGACTACCCTCTCAGACATCTTCATGGGACCTAAAAAAGCCTGATCTAAAAAAAATAATGTCTACCGCTCACTGTATTACATAATCATGTTAATAAGTATTTGTTTTTTTTTTAATTGTAAAAGATGACGTTGTTTAGACCTATGATGACAGACAAATCAACTAAACACGTTGTATTCTCGTAATACTGCATCATATCGCACCACAAGTAATTAAGGCCTGTTAGGACATATTGCGGTATTCGCTGCCGCTAATGAATACCATCAAAAACAGAAGAGGAAAAATGATTGGTCATCTTATACGACATGACAACTTTATAAGGAACATCATAGAAGGAAAAGTAGAAGGAAGACGAGGAAGGGGAAGACCGAGAATTAATTACATTAGTCAGATAAAAGAGAAGGTCGCTGTCACATGTCATATCAAGAAGTAAAAGAGATCGCATTGGAAAGAAGTATATGGAGGAAATTGAATCATTACACCGACAAGAGCTGAGCTCTTAAGTTTTTTATTGTTGTTGTTGACTTACCTATGGGAAGCGAAAATACCGTGCAGGTATTGAAAGAAAGAAAGAAAAATCATTTATTCTTGTAGGACCTCAAGGATCACTTAAGTTTCGTTTTACATGCTAGGTGATTCTAATGCCTGTTCCAACGCGACTCCCTACACCAGGGAAAGAATCAGGCAAGAACCTGGTGGTGTGGGCCTAGCTTTTTTTTAAAAGCGATCCCTTAACAATCTAAAATAATCTAAATAGTCAAGCTTCAGTGGGAAGCCAGTCGAACAAAGTAAGGCATTTTCTATGAAGTTCCGCGGCGCGGTATTTTTGCTTCCAACAGCGGCAGCAAATACCGCGTATGTCTGAACAGGCCTTTAAAAATACGATTGATAGTGAAGGTTGTATAAAATCAAAAGTGCCTTTATGTCGATGACCGAGCAATCTTTCAATTGAATGATATCAATGGGTTGGGTCGAATTTAATCCCTAATAAGATAAATACTCGTATACAAATTTCAGATAGAGTAATCAGATAGAGATAGTGACGTACCTAGTTTATAGGCCACCGGAAAAACAAAAGTTCACTTCCTTCTCAAATTTCGATTTAGGCATAAATAAGGCTTATATCTCACAAGGTTGTTTGAAAGTGAAAATAAAATCAGCATCTTTGTTCCAGGTGCCTTCCTCATCCCATTCTTCATAATGTTGGTCTTCATCGGCCTGCCTTTATTCTACTTGGAGCTATACATCGGGCAGTACACAGGGGTTGGGCCTTTGAAGGCTTTTGCAAACATTGCGCCATTTTTCTCCGGCCTTGGTTACTGCACACTAGTTGTCATTAGTATCATCTCGATATACTACATGATAATTGTAGCGTGGACCCTCTTCTACACTATAGTGTCATTGACGGGGAATTTGGGATGGGGAAATTGTGATAATGATTTTAATACACTCGGTAAGTTACACCTCGGCAGAGTCGAATGTCTTGTAGAAAATATAAAGTGGTTTTAATTTGGTGACAGGATGTTTGCATTATATGCCGGGATATTATCCGAAAATATTTTTTTTATGATAAAGAGCTGGTAACAAAGTAATGAAAACAAGCTTACCTATATGATATTTACCTTACCTATTAATTGTTTTATTTTCTTCAAAAAAATTCACGGAAATTATATTTTCAAAGAAACAGCGCAGCGGTTACTTGAAAATCCATAAAACTGGATTAAACTAGGTATTTTTGGAATCGATTTTTTTTTAATCATAAGCTTCATTGGTACTACTTGAGATAAACCGCAAATAGAAGCTATAGGCTATTAGCTATAAAATAAAATCACTTCTTCATGGACACTATTTTCGTCATACCTACTATTAATCTCTGTTTTATAGTTTATTATTTTCCAGTGTTAAAACACACTTAGATATTGGGTTATAAATGGGATTTCATTATAGATGAAAAATCTTACTAAAAGTTGGCGGCTCCGGCAGGATTCGAATCTGCGTAGATACAAGCGATCATTCATAGTTTCAGCCCTCGCCGTACAGGGTCTGTAGCCTAGTGGTCAGGCTGCTCGGCTTAAGAGCAATCGCTTGTCCGGCAGGGTTCGGACCTGTGTAGATAGTAGCCGTAGCTAGTAGCCGTTAACTTTTAGTAAGATTTTTCATTTTTAATGAATTCTCTGTTTCTTTAACAGCTTGTTACACCGGGGAGTACGATAAAGGCTGCCGCGTGAACAACACAGGGCAGGCTACAGATCAGACATTCTACCTTGGAGGTTGCGCCAGCATTGGAGAAATCTGCCTGGAAGGTGGCTTTCAGCCGTTGGATGGATCTCACTGCATGGACGGAAACGTGATGATACCTTGGTATACCAACATTAACAGGACTCTGGCTTCCGAAGAGTATTATAAGTGAGTATATTACACACTAACAGATATCTGTACAAACACCAGTCTATTGACTGACACACACATATTCACACACCCACACATCCACAAATACACATCCACACACCCACACATACGTGCTTTTAGATTCAGTCTGCGTTTTTATAGCTGAGCTCCTCGGGAATCAGATAACATTTTATTAGGTTTCGAAATCATTAGATTTTGGCATTTAGTTTTGAATGAAAACCAAACCAATCTGAAGAGCAACTTCATTTGGATTTGCAGCCTGGATTAACATTCATGTAATCTATTTTCAATACCAGAGCATTTAATCTAATTGTAGAATCTATTTTCCATTTTAGTAAACCAAATTTTCTTTGATTTAGTGTTCAAGTTTCAAGTAAATTTTGGTGTTTAAATTTCAACCCAATTAACCTTTCCTGTAATCAAATTTCAAATCAAGAACACTTAACCTCATTGTAAAGTATCTTTCACTTTAATAAACCATTATAAAACACTAGCTGTACCCCGCGGTGTTACCCGCGGTGAATAAGTTAATAGATTTTTTTAACGACTTTAAAAAGTAGGAGGTTCTAAATACCTACGTCGACTGGGTGAACCGATTTGATGATTATTTTTTTGATCTGATGAGGATCGTCAGAGATATGAATAAAAATGCACCTTGAGAGTGCAGAAAATTACTATTTTCTTACGTAGGTATATGAAAATTATTTCATAAAATTTTTAATTTTGCTCCTTGGTTAAGCGTCATTGTGTCACATTGATTTTGGTGCTCATAGAACAGGATGACTGCTGGTCGGTTACTATTCTATGGTCTAACACAGTTTATTTTGCTCGCAAAATATTCAAGAAGCTACCATGCGAGCGAAGCGAGCTTCGACCCAAGCGAGCGCAGCGAGCCGAAATTTTTAAGACAAATTCGTTATGTGACACTTGATGTAGCTTATAGTGCTTACAGAAAAGGCTGACTGTTGGTCGGTCCCTATTCTATTGTCTGACATAGATCAATTTGCCAGCAAATATTCAAGAAGCTACCGTGCGAGCGAAGCGAGCTCAGTGAGCGTCTTAAACTCGCGAAGCGAGCCGAAATTTTTAAAAACAAATACTCGTGACGTGACACTTGATTTTGCTTATGGAGCTCATAAAAAAAGCTGACTGTTGGTCGGTTCCTATTCTATGGTCTGACATAGTTTATTTTGCTTGCAAAATATTCAAGAAGCTATCATGCGAGCGAAGCGAGCCAAAATTTTTCAGTAAAATGCGTTATTTGTGTTACTTGATTTTGCTTATAGTGCTCATAGAAAAGGCTGACTGTTAGTCAGTCCCTATTCTATGGTCTGACATAGATCAATTTGTGAGCAAAATATTCAAGAAACTACCGTGCGAGCGAAGCGAGCTTCGAACTAAGCGAGCGTAGCAAGCTTCAAACTAAGCGAGCGTTGCGAGCCTTTTAAACTCGAGCCGAAATTTTTAAGAAAAATGCGTCGTGTGACACTTGATTTTGCTTATAGTGCTCATAGAAAAGGCTGACTCTGCTGGTCTGTTCTTAGTCTATGGCCTGACATAGTTCAATTTGCTAGCAAAATATTCAAGAAGCTACCGTGCGAGCGTAGCGAGCTTCGAACTAAGCAAGCGCATCGAGTTTCTTAGACTCGAAATTTTTAAGATAAATTCGTCATGACTGACACTTATGTTTGCTCATGGTGCTCAAAGAAAAGGCGCTGGTCGGTTCCTATTCTAAGGTCTGACACAGTTCAATTTGCTTGTAAAAGATTGAAAAAGCTACATGCGAGCAAAGCGAGTGCAGCGAGACTTTTAGACTCGAAGCGAGCCGAAACTGTGGGAAATGTAATAAAATAGCGATGATGAGGTGCTGTACCGAATTTTAATTGAAGACACAAATATAAACTTTGTCCTAATGGTTTATGTTGAGTCAGAAATCTTTTTATCGGGGATTTATCTGCGTACATAAGTCTCAATTCCGTGAGATTATCGGGACAAAAAAAACAATACCTATTTGAAATTCGTTAAGCCGTTTGAGTTTGAAGAAGCATAATTATTTAGGTATTTTGATAATCTCACGGGCACAATACGCTTTTAAGGGATTTAAAGTAGCTTATGACATGTTGTTATCCAGGATATCAACTGACCTGGTACCAAATTTCATTCAAATCCATCCAGCCGTCATTGCCTGTGCTGCCATCTATTAACATTATTTTGACTAACAGTTACGTTTCACGGCCAAACTATTTTGATGAATAATTTGGTTTATAATCCCACGGAACCATTCCTTTTTCAGCAATTTAAGGTAGCCTATTTGTTAATCCAGGGTACTGCTACCAAATTTAATTCAAATTCATCCAGCCGTTTGAGCGTAAAGAAATAATTACTTTACCTGTGCTGCCATCTATTGAAATTATTTTGTTAGTTTCTCACGGCCAAACTATTTTGTATTTTTTTAATAATCCCACGGAATCAATGCACTTTTAATTAATTTTAAGTAGCGTACATTTTAATCCAGGGTATAAACAATCCTGCTACCAAATTTAATTCAAATTCATCTAGCCGTTTGAGCGTGAAGGAATAATAACTTTGCCTGTGCTGCCATCTATTGAAATTATTTTGTTACTTTTTCACGGCCATACTATTTTGTGTAGGTATACTATTTTAATGAATTTGATTAATAATCCCACGGAATCAATGCACTTTTCAGGAATTTTAAGTAGCGTATATTTTAATCCAGGGTATAAGCAATCCTGCTACCAAATTTCATTCAAATCCGTCCAGCCGTTCGAGCGTGAAGGAGTTATATTTTTGCCTGTGCTGCCATCTATGAAGTTATTTTGTCTGACAGCTGCCTTTTGCACGGCCAAACTACCGAAACTATTTTAATGAACATTTTGTTTTATAATCCCACGGGAACACTGCACTTTTCAGGAATTTCAAGTAGCCTATTAGTTATTCCAGGGTATAAGCAATCCTGATACAAAATTTCATTCAAATCCGTTCATCCGTTTGAGCGTGAAAGAGTAACAAACACACTTACACACTTACACACTTACACACACACAAACTTTCACCTTTATAATATTAGTGGGATTAATTTTGGTCGGTTCTGATAGCTGAGATTACATTCTTCGGTCATGGCACTCTACGGTGTTGATTGGTGACAGAGCACATATTATTATGCTGGTGAACATTTACATATTTAGTTTCAACCAGCATAAGCTGAACCCGAAAATTGTCACGAAACTTCGTTTTCATTTGTTTCAAGTAGAACCTCTGAACGGTCTATTATTGGGTACTGTCGCAGATTTTAGATTCATAGGTTTTTTTACCTCGCACGTTCCTATTACGGTCATACTGACATTAAAGCAAGGTCCTTTATTGGACAAATACTTTCAAGTAGATCTGAATTATCTTCATTATCAATGGGAGCGCGAAAGATGATGCTGACACTATCAGCGATAATATGAGTTACGATCACAATATGCTTGATATCATAAACTACCGATTATCCAATCATGCTTCCAATCATGTATCGAATAAATTACATTCTACGTATTATGCGAATATGACGTCACGGTGATGGTAATCTTATACTCGTATTTATAGACAAGTCAAAGTGAATACTTGAGTAAAAGTTATACTCAAGTAACGATTTTTATTCTATAGTTTAGCAATTGCTTGAACTGTCCAAAATGAATTCTTTGCTGAGTAAATAGTCACCAATTCATTTATTTAAGCATTGAGAATTCGACCATTTTATTTATTTTTATTTTTTATTTTGAGATGTTTCATTCGTAATGAATGACCATCGACTATAAAATGTTTTGAAATAAATCGATTATCGATTATATTAATAACACATAATTACAATAAAATTATTGTGATTATTTTTATATCAAATCACGTAAAATCCTTTATTATTTTAAAATGCCCTATATGTCTCTGTTTTTAATGCATAAATAATTTGCGTTAACAGTTCCATCGTACTCGTACCTAGTAATGGGATCGAATTTCTTCGCTGAAAATTAATGAATCTAAAATAATCGTTTAGACTTACTGTAGTTGGTTCAAATAAAAAACATGTGAATGAACTGCGGTACCTACTTGTAATGAACAGGTGCAAAATTTTGAAATTCATAGTAAATAATGAGTGTGTTAAATCGATTAAAACTTCTTCATGAATAAAATCGATCGATAAAATAAATCGAATCGGTAACGGGTCAGGGTATCACTATTTGAGTCAGTATTAACAGCTGTCAAAAGTTAAATAAACGGTTGGAAAGGGTATAGTGAAGAATTCTACTGTCAATTAATTTTTCGCTTAAAAATTACTTAGCAACAAGTACCATTATAAATACGGGTGTTAGTATAGTTAGAATATCCATAACAGATGACCGTAGTCCATTGCGTCACTGAGGTCTATATTTTTTTTTGTTTACCATGATATGAGCAACATTATGATGTTTAATTGATACATGGCAGCATAAAGCTAGACAGTAACAGGGCTGTAATACAGACAATGTAAACTTAAATGGGCTGTGTTGATTTAGTTGGCTAACTAATTAGTTATACCAACTTCAACTTCGGATTCTCGATTTACAACGTTAAAACTTCGGTCTCTAATTGATTTCTTGATTTCCACATACGAGTACCTTTGTGTACTTACTACAATAAAACATTTTTACGGTTGAGCCAGTGATCAGTAGGTGTACTTTCAAATACAAAAACGATACGGGATTCAAACAAAACCTTCTGATCAAAACAGGCACCATTCCCCTGGACCATTACCGCTCTACAGCCTATCCTTCTAATATTATAAACGCGATAGATTGTACGGATGTTTGTTACTCATTCACGCTAAAACTACGCAATGGATTTAGCTAAAGCTTGTTATAATAGTTTATAACCTGGAATAATATATAGGATAATTTTAATCCCAATAAAAAAAAAATATTCTATTCTATTCTAATATTTTTTTTAGTGAACGAGTGTTGGGCCGCGGAGACGCCACTTGGGAGAACTGGGGCAGCATCCAATGGCATCTCGTCGGCTGTCTCTTCGCGTCTTGGTTCATCGCATTCTTAGTTGTAATCAAGGTGTGTTTATTGTTATTCATTTATTTCAATTGCAGGCATGCACAGCACAGGTATATATTTTATACTCGGAGGGCATGTTATCACTGTGTAGTAGCTAGGTCACCCTAATAAAATGTCATCCGGTTTGTTTCATACATGTATGTCGAAAAAAAACGAATAAGCCGTCACGTGTTTAGATAAAAAAAAACGTGTTTGGACGTATGCCCCATGAAACTGAAGTGATCCTTGAGGTCCTACCAGAATAAATGTTTTTTTCTTTCTTTATTTCATGGATGGGGCATGAGCATTATGAGACCTCAAAATGTGTCATGGATGGCACGTTAACACGTTAACAATTGTCGGTTCCGGCTCATAAAGTAAGTAGTTAAGTCCACAGCTAAATGTTTTCTTTCTCCAGGGTGTCCAATCAGCTGGTAAAGTGGTGTACTTTACGGCTCTCTTCCCCTACGTGATGCTGACTGCTCTGCTGATCCGGGGGGTAACCTTGGAAGGAGCTGGTGATGGCGTGCTCTTCTACCTGTCTCCGGACTGGGAGACGCTGCTCAAACCTGCTGTGTGGGGAGATGCTGCATCTCAGGTAACTGGGTTTGATTCTCATACCCTCTTTTTATTTTCCACTACAGTTTTATATTTATTATGTTATACTTTTACCTCATGTTTTTTTCTTTATAAAACTTTCATATTTAAAAAAAAAACTAAACGTGAACGCCAACTCATTATTTCTTAATCGCATACTGTATAATAAAATCTTATAATGTATTTAATTTTAATTATTTATAAACATGAAGTACTGAACATGAAGTACTGAATTCTGGAAGGCCTTTGCCCTGCAGTAGGACAATATGGGCTAGAAATGAATTAATAAAATCATAGGAACTAATTAGGAGCTAGGAGAAAACTCAAGCCAAAGTAAGCAAAACTTTTCAAATTTTTTTGTAACATAAATTCAACTGGTTATACTTAGACTAATTAAATACGTTGGCTTTATATCAACCTATAAATAATAACTAAATACAACTCTAACTAAATTGGTTAAATTCTTCAAAATAACAAGAAGAGCTGAATACCATATCCAACGTCATGCTATCTCATCAATCATCATTTTGTATCGCGTAAAAATATTTATTTGGTCTACATTGATATTCAGTTGAAATTCTCTTGGGATCGAATTTGATTGTATTGTCCCTCTCATTTATTATTGTATGAAAAGAGATGGAAAACGTGGGCCCGTATGGGATTTGCGTCAGTTTAAATGAAGCGTTATTATTATGTATCCGTCAGGTTTGGGAATTGAGAGGGCTCAATAGGACTTGAAATACATACATAATAAATTTATTTCGAGTAGACAGAGATCACCGATTTCCACTAAATTCTAACACAATGCTACACTTGCAAACTTGTAAATGCAGTAAAATAAAAGCATTAAAGAAAAACAATTTGGACGATAAATTCAAATCATAACTTTTATGGAAACTTTAACTACGAGTGGTCCAACATTTTAAATTTATCTCAAACAAGTGTAACATGCACACGAACGTACTTACAAAATTTTAATACTTATTGGTACCTTTAATAGTTATAGTAAGAAGGATTTTTACACCTGAAAACCTCAACTTGAGCTATTAAGAGCAATAAATAGCTAAGCTCAGCTTTAACACGTACTTACCAAGGTTGTTAGCTAAAATTGCTTTAGCAGGACTAAAGTTAAACTAATCTAACTAGTACCTATTTACAGTTTACTCAGTTAAAGTTGGAATGCCTAGGGTGCTCTGAAGCTGCAACAAAGGTGTTTGTAGTTCGCAGTGAGAGACGCCTTTAGATTTCTTTACAATTGGGTTACAAAGATTTCTCTTTGAGCAGGATTTAAAGTTTCCTGTTGTGTTTTCCTCAAAATTAAATACACCAATAAATAAAAGGGAAACACAATTCATCAAGTAACATATTCTCGTTATCAAAATTTCTTTACAACTCTTTTAAGAAAATTAAAATCAAACTTTGAAAGTAGCTCTCTAGATGCAAATAAAGATAATCCTAAGAAACTGTGGCAGTCAATAAAGAATATATGTCATTTATCTCAACAAAATAAAGAACCTACTGAATTATTAACTTTAGATGGTTGCTCAAGTGCTCAACAATCCGTTGATTCGTGTAACCATTACTTTTCTTCCCTTGGCCAACGACTGGCGAGCCAAATTTTAATTAAAATAAACAAAAGTGAAATGGACCTAGCTAGGGCAGTTAGAGTAAAAAACTCTCCTGCTGACTCTTTATTTTTGTTCCCTACGGATATCAATGAAGTAGATGAAATCATAAACTCGCTACAAACTAACAAGGCCCCAGGTATAGATGGACTCGGAAACAGTCTTATAAAATCTGTAAGAAAAGAAATCTTGTCACCACTTACTTATATCTTTAACTTAAGCATATCTTATGGTATTTTCCCCTTGCAATGGAAAATTGCGTCCGTAACCCCAATTCACAAGAGTGGACCAAAATCATCTGTAGACAATTACAGACCCATTTCACTTTTGAGTACTTTTTCGAAAATTCTTGAAAAGATTATCAACAAGCGTCTACTTGGATTTTTAGAATCTCATAAATTATTATCTCCTAATCAATTTGGCTTTCGTAAAGGGAAAAGCACTGAAGATGCAGTCAAAGCACTGACAGCAACGGTGTCTTCACATTTAGATAAAGGAAATTGTTGTGTTGGCATTTTCCTGGACCTTGCTAAGGCTTTCGACACAGTGTCTATCCCTATACTTCTTCGAAAACTGGATGGTCTTGGGATAAGGGGGGTGGCCTTGGATTGGTTCAGAAGTTACCTAACGGATCGGACGCAATGTGTCAGAATTGGCAAGGTTACTAGTGGCGCACAGGGCATCATGTTCGGTGTACCCCAGGGCAGCGTACTGGGGCCTACATTATTCCTTGCATATATAAATGACATCCATGAAATTCCCATTGATAATGTTGAGTTTCTTTGTTACGCTGACGATACGGCGGTAATATTTAATGGTCCGTCGTGGCCTGCCGTGTACTCTTCTGCTGAACGTGGTATGACACAGATTTCCCAGTGGCTAGAGCAGAATCTTTTAACTTTAAACGCCAAAAAAACATTGTATCTATGCTTTTACAAAACACTGGCATCGGCTCCACAAACAGACGCGCACATAGTGGTTCATGAAAGCTCTTGTAATGGCGCTTTTTGTGACTGTGATAATCTGACTAGGACTAAGTCATTTAAATACCTTGGTGTCCACATAGATGAAAGTTTGACGTTCGAAACTCATATTGGGTATCTCTCGGCCCGAATAAGAAAGGTGATAAATGTCATGCGCAATCTGCGACACGTTGCAAACACTGACACGCTTACTGCGGTTTACTATGCACTCTGTCAATCCCTTATAGTGTACTGCATAACGTGTTGGGGTTGTGCCGCAAAAACATTTGTTTTACGGGCTGAGAGAGCGCAGCGCTCAGTTTTGAAGGTGATGCTTTTCAAGCCGTATAGGTACCCCACAACAACTCTTTATCAGGATGCTGGTGTGCTCAGTGTGCGCCAGCTCTTTGTACTCAATACATCCTTGTCGGTACATAAGACGGTTGTTTCATCACCTGAATATGAGACCTTGCTACGACGTAGAGTTTTCAAAATTGTAACACCCCTAGTTAATACGAAGTTTGCACAAAGAATTGGCATTTTTATAAAAATTCATATTTACAATGAAGCTGTTAAAAATTGTGACATAAAGGAGAAGTCAACCTCGGCAGCAAAACAAATCGTAGTAAAGTGGCTAAAAACATTAAACTATGACCAGACAGAGGACATACTTAATTTAAATAATTAGTTTTAGAAATATAATATACATAATCATACATATCATACATAATGTTATATATTTATTTACTTATACATATATACATAATTACTTTAAAACATAGATACATATCATGTACCTACTGGTAAATGTAACATACTGTCGCCTTAGCTGAACATTACATTAAGATAGTTACGTATACAAGTTTCCTCGATACAGGCCTAGCCTAGTGAGGAAATTGGCGGGAATCTCATTTCTATAGATTAAGTTTTATTCTGTGTAATCAGTTAAATTAAGTAACCTGTACTTGTAGCTATTCTATTCACTGTAATAAATTATTTTTCATTTTCATTTTCATTTTCATTTTTCAACCAAGTTTTTCGGTCTCATAACCTTTAAATTCAAGGCTATAATTTTTTTTATGTAATATCTTCACGGGTCTGAGAAGGAGTGGTGGAAGATTGAAATAGACAGGGATCAGTGGAAAATTGTTTTTTTCCACTGCTGGTGAAAGGGGACCTTTCACCAGCAGTGGGAAACCCTGAGTGGAAACAGAGTAAGCTAGTTGTCAAATTACCTAAAATTGACAGTACCGAATTGACAGTTTATCCCTTCCCCAGCTCAGCTCCTGCTATGTTCCCCGCAGGTCATGCAAAATACGTGTGTCATGGGCACTGAACGCTACCTGAAGCCATGAGCCATGGCTTCAGGTAGCCTAAAAACTCCATCACCGGAGTGAGCTAAGCCCATAATATGAATTTTATACTTAATTCTTGTTATTTGTCCCCAGATCTTCTACTCATTCGGAGTTGCGTGCGGGTCCCTCGTCACTCTGGCCTCATACAACAAATTCACAAACAACTGCCATTTCGACGCCATATTCGTCAGCTTAGCCAACTTCGGCACTTCGATCTACGCTGGGTTCGCTATCTTCTCAGTGCTCGGGTTCTTGGCGCTGCAAATGGGCGTCGATGTTGCTGGTAAGAAAATAAAGAAAGCTACAATAATATAAACTATAGTACATTGTACCTACCTATCTCATAATTTTGTTGTGTAAAAGGTAGGTACAATAATAAGTAAGCGTATAACAAAACCGTTTTATTTCGAAGCCAGTACAATCAGTTACATGCGGTATCCAATCGAACCGCAAAGCACACCGCAATGAAATATTTACAGTTTAATCAATCCATTATCTTGGCACGGAATACAAACAAGCGCTTGCATTACTAACGTAGGAATCAACAAGGGATCCGGTGCTCCTGAATCAGTGGATGTAGGTACTCAAATATGCTTTGTACATTCAGTATCAGAAATTGTTGATAACGTCTAAAAATGGTTTATGAACTTGAACACGCAGGGGTGCTGCCCGCGACACCATTCGTTTGGAAATAAGAAAATTGTAGTACCTAGATATTTTATCTTATTCTTAATTTAAAATGAAAAAGATCAGAAAGTAAAGTAAAAAAGTAAAAATGTTTTTATTGACATAAGTAATAGTGTTGGTACATTATAAATGTTCCATTGACGTTTAAAGAACTGATGAATCCATTGGCTCCCAAACTAGTTAATATATCCAAATAGCCAAATCATAGCCAAATAGGCTTCCCTATGGATCCCTGCATTGAACTTGGCCCGACATGCACTGGGCCGGTTCGGTTTTTTTGTTCAAGCTGTAAAAATTTGTAAGAATACATTGTTATAATGTAGTATGTAGGTACATCATAATCCTATCTACTACTGTGTTTAGTGAAAATCATAAATATAAATGCTAGGAACCAAAACAAGACTAGTCTGCGGGCGGTTCAGTTTGTTTGCAAATGTTTGCATTTACGGCACAGCGAGTCCAGTAGAATTAATCAACTTGAGCTAATCCTAAACGCAAATGCTCTGACCTGACTCAACATTGTAAGAAATAAACAAGTATTTTATATCACCTCTATGCACAGTACTAGGTACTTATTTAAATAAAGTTATAAGTCAAGCAAGTTAATTAAAATAAAATAAAAATTATATAGGGCCATGGTATCCCATCCCCTTATAAGATGGTTGTAGTTCCAAAAACAAACGAATAGATGGCGTTACGTGTTGCTATTTCGAAATAAAGTCTCTAGAAATTTATGAAAATGCCTAAATTTTGCCAGAATCATACATTTTCTGTTTTAAATATTTTTTTTTCAATTTATCTATAAACAAAATATCCCATTATATTATTTCCTAGATCAATTCTACAAAATAAAATAAAATTACATGACATGAACGCTAGATGGCGCTGACTCAGAAACACAGGTAAAACGGGATAGCCCGACGAACTGCCCGCAAATTCAGGATTGTTTTCAATGTTCTACATGAGGCATCTGTACTAGTGTATTATATAATCTGTGATAGGGCTGAGGATTTTCCAAAATAACCCTTAAAAGTTGTAGGTGCAACACGCAAGCAAAGCGCGGATCAGCTTGTACATAATACAAAAACATTCTTCAATCTATTCAAATCTCGTTGTTTTCGTATTATCCTGGAGTTCGTTATTGATCCAATCATGAGCCTTTTATTATTTCAATACTTTTCATAGCTCATTTACTTTAACTTCTCCATAATATTTTATGTCGTCGTATTAATTTATGGCTCGTTCAATGGTTGCGGGAATTACTTCAAGCTGTTCTTAATACCACTAGTATCGAACGAAGCTGAACATAAAAATGATGAGTGAGAGCACTTCTTCACTTTGGAAGAACGAAGTTGGATCATCTATTTATATCTATCTATACTAATATTATAAAGAGGTAAAGTTGGTTTGTTTGTTTGTTTAATTATGTTTGTATGTTTGGGGTTATCTCCGAAACTACACATCCGATATCAAAAATTATTTCACCGATGGACTTTCCAAATGAACGTAGGCTATATTCTATCAAGTTGTGCGGGTGAGTAAGCTATTTGAATTAGTATAAAGTTAAATGCTAAATAAGATGTCTAAGTTATTTATTTAACATTTTCAATTTGAGAAAAGATTAATTCTTAATCATTTTTTTTAGATTATTCTTCTTTTATGTTGTTAACTATGTTCACCTTTATAGTCCAATTCATAAAATATGCCATGTGGAAATAGAAAAAAATATATATTACAGTAGTTTATCCCCACATTAAACCTAATACGAGTTTCTGTTATAAACTGTATTACATCGTAATTTCATACCTACCACGTACCACATTACCTAGTAGAAGATAGTAAAAACACCAAAAAAATATAAGTAGCTATTCGCAAGGTTAGTAAAACACCAATAAGGCTTACAGCACTCCCATTAAGTGCTATCCACTGATAAGGGGTCACGTGTGCCTATAACTCATAGCTATGTGTATCAATAATTACTTTTTGGCTGATAACGACTCATTTATTGGTCGACTTATCAGCACGCCAAAACAAGTTCATAATTAGGCCCCTTACTCCCGAAAACGAAAAAGATATCACGTGCCAATCATAGTTTACCTGATGCTGGTCAAATGATCTGAATTCAATTTCCAGTAACTTAAACTAAACTACGATTTTTGCCACAAGATTTTGTTTTCGTTTATGAGCCCTAGGACTGAGGGTATTTTTAAGTTCAATCTTTAAATTTTAAGGCTATGCGTACATCTGCAGAACATGCTATGCGTGCATGCTCATAAACGAAAACAAAATCTCGTGGCAGAAATCGTAGTTTAGTTTAAGTTGCTGGAAATTGAATTCAGATTTGTTCCGGGTCTGGATGTTTTTCTATTTATAATATGTATGTATTTACAAAAAAAACTTATCTAAGTATTATATCAGTCATCTGGTTACCATAACACAAACATTAAGTTGCTTAGCTTGGGACTAGGTGACGCCGTGTAAAATGTCCGAGGATATTTAATATTTTTTTATTAATATTTTTTTTATCATAGTACTGAGATAAGGGCAGGAAGAAGAAGAAGAAGTACAATCACTTTTAGTTCATCTTAGTTCGTAGCTATCGGAAAGTGCAGTCAAAAACATGTATGTTGACGTTTCATTCAGAACATCCATGATCCTGATACGAGCTATCGTGATAGCGAATAATATTGACAATGCTCTTGTGATGCCGAAATTATTGGCACTCTCCAGATAGTGTTGGTACTGGTAATAAACATTGTCAGTATAATATAGAAACGGACAGTTTGCCCTTATCTTTGTATCATAATAATAACTTAATACATTGCCTCTTTTTAATCCGAGTGCTATTTTATCGTTAGCGAAAATAATACAGGCTGGATTTTTGATACTAATATATACGATACAGGGAATGTTTTAAAAAAGTTGAGCTTTTGGTGAAATAATATTAAATTCGAGATTACATTCAAATAATTTATATTATAACAAAAACTTTTTTGAAGCAGTAGATTTATTAGTGTATGAAAAAGACTATTGATATCGACAACTACATTATTAACTGTATCTGTGTGCCTGTCTGAGGCAACCGAAGCTTAAACTGGTTCTAATTGTATTTTTTACAGATAAGTTATTATGTAGTACCTAGTTTATTAAGTAAACTGTCTTTATTTCAGGTTGCCGCTGCCTTTTAAAGTGCTGCCTAAAAACTCAATAACCAGAGTAAAAACTATTTTTTTCATATTTTTTAGAGGTTGCCGACGATGGTCCAGGTCTGGCTTTCGTGGCCTACCCCGAGGCTCTACTTCAAATGCCAATACCTCAGCTCTGGTCCATTCTCTTCTTCTTCATGCTCTTCATCCTTGGCTTGGGCAGTCAGTTCGCGGGAATCGAGGCTATAAATACTGCGATTGTTGACCGATGGCCGCATTTGAGGAAGAACTATTGGAGGGTAAGTTTTATGGTATTTGTGCCGGGTCGGGGCGTTTGTGTACTACAAGGAATTTTACTGTTTAACTTATATTGTATTGTGTATGTTAAAACAGTTAGACATTATCGATATATCTCGTTTCTCGTCTCGACATATTGCGCATGTTAGGCCTGCAGGTTCTTCGAATTCCAAATTTCGCATGAAACAGCGTGAATTGCAGTAGATTACTGTATGACCTCGAATCCAGCCAATTTTGCCTCAGGCACTGACCGGTGAATCAAAACTACCAGTTAAGGCCCGTATTCTGTAAAAGCAATAGAGTTTGATTATTTACCTAAACCGTAGATTTTGTGAAACGATACATCCATTACATTTTTGACAAGTTTTTTTTTGATATAACTCTGCTATGTTATTCTATTGTCATTCAGCGCGGTAATACTGCTAGAGCCTTCAGTATGCTTCCTGATAGCTCTGACTTGGACTTGTTGGGCTTCTTATAGATTCTATAGGTAGCTCAACTAGTCAAATCACTGGATGGCGAGCTATAGCTAATAGCCATCTTATTGCCATCTTATTATCTTAGATGGCTATATGTATTTATGTATTTGATTATGTTGAAGTTCAGTTTCTGTAAATAAATGTAGTAGGTATACTCGTTATTATAGAGCAATTAAAAGAGAGAAGTTAGGCCTTTGCCCTGCATTGGGAAACATCAGGTTAATAAAGAATCAATAAAATATAGTTTTAGGACTACTCAGAAAGATATACAGCACCAGTCAGAATCGGGCTTAAAGCCGCGGGATAGTGTTACAAAACTGGATAACAATCACGACAAATTGCAGACCGCTTCGGAACCCCGCGGCCCTTTTCAAAAGCCATCAAAACTGTGAAGTGACAAAACAGAGGCATAAAGTTACAAAAAGTTATCTATCCCACAGTGGCTTATTTACAACTTCTGTCAGGGTTTCGTGGAACAGTCGAAATAGGTTGGTTACTGTTCAAAGTTGGGAATATTTTAATATTTTTGTGACAGTTTCAGTTTGATTTATCAGTCTCAAAATAACTCACTTCACTTCACTTCTTCTTTGTGGCTACTGTGACTAGTAGTGTCACAATTGTAGTTGTTCATATTGGACATACAGCTTTGATAGTACCATTTCTTTTGATTGACATGAGAAAAAAAAGCAATTTGCGCGGCGATTGTAGAGTCTGAGGGCTTACTCCGGATCAACGAAAACGAAGTTTCGTGACAATTTTCGGGGTCAGCTTATGTTGGTGGATACTGAATTCATAATAGTTCACCAACATAATTGGAACCCGAAAATTGTCACGAAACTTCGTTTTCGTTGATCCAGAGTAAGGCCCTACTGAAGGTACCTACTGAAGCCGATGCGTAGACGAAAAAGGTCAAGTCACAAGTACGCGTTCTTACTCGAGCGTCTATTACCCACTTTAAAGGCCTGTTTAGACTTACGCGGTATTCGCTACCGCTGTAAAAAGCGAAAATACCGCGCAGATATTTTCTATGAAGTTCCGCGGCGTGGTATTTTCACTTCCCACAGCGGCAGCGAATAACGCGTAGGTCCGAACAGGCCTTAAGGCCTATAGGTTAAATTATGTATCACTTGCAGGTGACTGCTGGCACGTGCTTTACGTGCTTCATCCTCGGCATCCCGATGTGCTTTAGCGGAGGCGTGTATCTCTTTGAACTGCTGGACTGGAACACCGCGTCTTGGGCTATCCTGCTCATTGGCATGGCAGAGGTATATATATGTTAAAAAAACATTCAAATATGATCACGACAGTATCTCTCAGTAAAATATGATCATAGCTGTATCCCCACGGTGCGGTAGACCTGCTCTAAGACCTTCAGACATTGCAGACCCTTTAGATGTCTATGAAGGTATAATAACACATATTTGGTACATGCCTCATGTTTGAAGTTTGCTCAATCAAACAAATCTTGCTGTAAGAACCTATACATACATATACATTAGGCGTTTTGCAACGCGCGTTCAGAGAACTGAATGGTCCAATATAAAACGCAGAATCGAGTCAAACGAGCGCTTTAAATGCGTTTCAATGTGTACTGGATGCATGGACTGTTTGATTCTTAAAACGTGCATGTACTTACAAGCTCTTTACTTTTTTTAGAGTGTAGCAGTATCCTGGTGCTACGGCATCAACCGTGTTATGAAAGACCTGGCCAGCATGGACATGAAACTGAACAAAGTTCTCCGGTTCTACTGGAAAGCAGTTTGGACCGTCGTGTTGCCTATTGCTAGTGTTGTAAGTATTTGTATTACTAATTATCTAGAACGTAGATATTTTGGTTTATTCTACTTCACACAGATGTTTCGATATTTAAAATGTAGGTATACCAAAAATGTTACTAATACCAAAGACGATTAATATCTAGAAGACAGACAAAGGCCATACACAAAATCGTAACCCGATCCCGCAGTACCAGATAGCCTGAAAACTTTAAAACATCAATTTTATCCAAGAAATTTCAATACTTAGTAGTAGGTAGCAACAATATTCAATATTTAAACATTTTTAACTAGAAAGTAATTGAAATTTCTTGGATAAAATTGATGTTTTAGAGTTTTCAGGCTATTTTTTAGGGTTACGATTTTGTGTATGGCCTTTGTCTGTCTTCTAGATATTAATCGTCTTTGCTAATACTCACAATGATTTCATGTGTGATGTCGATTACCCATTGCCTAGCTCCACTTCTTGCTTTTCTTCTGTTGAAGTGAAATCTTTGGTGAAATGTACAATAACAGGTGCAATTTATATGCCATTTCAATATCATTTTCATTTACCAGCTTTGTCTCAAACCCGCGGTAACTTATTCAGCCCACTTGATAGCATTCTCACTTAGAGACAATTATTATCTATTTATCTATAATTAATGCCTAATTGCCTATCTTGATTTTCTGATTCGTGATTAAATTGTAAATAGTGCTGTGCTGACGTGCTGCTAATCACATATACATAATTATATTGATTAACATATTCGACATGTCATTACAAAAATGTACAGCGTGTACTAAAATCGTTCCTGAAAACTTCGTTATTAACAAACAAAGTGGTAAAATCCATCAAGTTTTTTTTTTTAATTTTTAATGGGTAATTACAAGTAGCATCAATAACTGAACACTGCCAAACTTTGGAGGCTGCACGTTGAATTGTCGATTGAAGCATTTGAGGGTGAGGCCAAAATGTGCACGTTCACGGTGGAAATCGTGTATCTACAAATTACGCTCGTTAGGCCTCGCCCAAAGTCGGCTTAAAAACTCCGTCACCAGAGTTATGTAGTGTCAACAGTGTGTACAATGCTATTGTGTTATCTACAGTCGTGGTTTTGGCTAAATCATTGTCTTTCACAGGGTATACTTGCGTTCATATTTTCTGACTGGAGTCCAGCTGAGTATGAAGGCTACGAGTTTCCTTTGTTCGCCAACCTGCTGGGCTGGGCTGTTGGCCTCTCAACCCTCATTCTGTTTCCCGTTGGAGTTGGCTGGGCGCTATACAATGGATATGTAAGTTACTTAAACTTTAAGTACTTACTTTAACCTAAGTTTTCACATGACCTATACCTATTATGTTTATATATCTTTGGATTATAAACAAATTAATTTCGCAACTGGTCACGAAATCGGTGTGGACAGCTAATAGTAATCGAATGCTATCAAAATCTAGTTACACGATCATTGTAGACAGAACTAAGTTTTGTAAAGAAGTTTTTCAAACAACTATTATATAAATCGGTGCATAACAGAGTAAAATCTTATCAATAATTTTATTCTGACGTCATATTGGTAAAGATCTCCGGTTTGGAGGATCTTTGTATCAATGCGGGTTAGAATCCCGTCGAAATCAAACATTTTGATAAGTTTTTAATTTTTAAAGCTAGAAATACTCCAACTTATAAAATCTATTTACAGAATCTAAACTACTACTAAATATATTTCTTATAAATATTCAGAACAAAACTCCTAGACTGGCTTCTAGTTTTGTAACTCTATTTTCTGTGCTGTTTGCTAAAAAAAGACTTTGTATTCTATAATTTATCTTGTCTCGTCGTTTTGTTTAGTTTGAGGAGGATGTGTGAGATATCTTACAACATTTTTTTTTTTTATTCCAGCGCGGCAAAGAACTCTTTCGTACTACTCCAGCGTGGAAGCCAGCTGTAGGAAGCCAGGACAACAGATCCATCATCTCGGTCGAGTCGACTCACACCGGTCCATACGACAATGTGGGCTTTATCATGACATAAGCTTTAATTATCTAGTCAATTATTTTAGTCATCTTAATAATAATAAAGTTTTGTATTTATTGATGTGTGGTTTTGATTTTGTCAAGACTTGTTATGATAAATTGATTGTTTGGAGGTAGCCGAGACTTTTTGAAGGTCTAAGTACATGAGTTTCGTAGCAAATTGTAATTTATTTAAAAACGTTCCTTAAAATTATGCAGTTGCAACAAACACGAGAATAATATAAACATTGGACACTTACACTTTGACATTAACTTAACATTTGGAGTAGGTACATGATTAGTTTAATGTGTGTTTAATGATTAGTTTAACTAACTTAGTTAGAGCAAGGTCCATCGTTTTAACTGTATAATACAGATACAGGTTAAGTACATACTGAGCAGAAAATTATAAGTAAATGTTAGTCATAAGACACTTAAGTATCTACTTTACATAACTACCTAAGTTATTTTTATAACCTACTGTATGAAACTTTACGAAGAAAATAAATACCTATTATTATTATTATGATTGCTGGAGCGCTAAAATACTGATTCGGTACGATTTGTTCCGAATAAATTAATTATCGGAAATTTTATTTCTATTTAATTATAGAAGCATCGCACAATTATTAAAACTTAGTTATGAAAACTAGAAACTGTCGTTTTAAAGAGTTTGGTATAACCATTTTCACAGAACCGTTGCTCCATTACTGCAGTTTTCTGGCTTTCCTTATTACCGTGTTTTCGCTCGATTTTTAAGGACAATTGCACACGATATTTGCGGAACAGTTGCTGGCGGAAATGCACGGAAATAATAATATATTGAACTGGATATCCGAGCTCTCTTTTATTTTTAATCTGTGATAGTAATTTCGATAGTGTGTAAAGTGCATATTGGGGATTATATTTCTCTGGTATTAAACTTGGCGCAGTTTGCACAGCGCCTCTAGCCATATTACTTTACGAAAATATCTCTAGGAATTATTATCCGTTGACAATATCACGAAGTCTTTTTTAAACTTTCGCGATCAGAACACACGATAAAACATACATTTACGGGTATTTTATAATAAATAAAGTTAAATAGCGATAAATACCCGTAAATGTATGTTTTATCAATTAATCACGTAGGTAGTTGGAAATATTAAATCAAAGAATTAGCAGATTTCAGATATTTGGATTTCAAAGGATGAGAATTGATAAAGCGTGCGTTAGTAATATGGCTACAGGCTTTGCCATTTCAACCCAAACAGAGAAGTGTTATAATATTGACCGCAATGTGTGTTTGTCTGTGGCACCGTAGCACTTAAACGAGTAGACTGATTAGAATGCAATTTATTTTTATTTATCAAAATCGGTAATGATGCATACAAGATCATTGTAGGATGAAAGTGGGGATGAATAATTAAATGTTTACCTACTTAATATCTTTATTACTAAAAGTTTTTATTTTACCTCATTTTCAAAACGAAGTCCACTATTTTTCTTATAACGATAGCACATAGGTACAATGTTCTTTATTTACGTTTTTAACCATCACAATTATTATTGTACGTTCATGTCATTATTTACACCAGAGGGCCTAGCCAACCGGCATTCGCTATGAAGCGATTCGATTTCTATCATCGCTACACCTTTGATTTGACATTTCTGTTCGCTCGAGTTTTCGTCATCGAATGTCATGTAACATGGCTAGGGCCTCAGAGGCCCTAGCCATGTGACATTTTGACAATCGCTTTCGATTAGAAACTAAAAAAAATGTATAGAAATTGACATTCGATGACGAAAACTCGAGCGATCAGAAATGTCAAATCAAAGGTGTAGCGATGATAGAAATCGAATCGCTTCATAGCGAATGCCGGTTGGCTAGGCCCTCAGGTATCTATGATTTATTCACAGAAATTATAAAAAAAAAAACTCCTAACCTATACAAAGCCTCTCGACGCGCCTCAAATAAACCCCAGGGTAACTAATTTAAGTTCCCAATTCTGAACACGAAAAAACACTCAAATGTTGTTTAGACGACAAACTCCAGCGAAGTATAAATAAAGAAACTATTGAACACACAGCAAGGAGTGGCGACAGTCAAACGCACTTGTGAGGGTCAAGGTACAGGCTACGATACAAAAAGAAAACTTTTTAAATATAAATAAAATTAATGATGATCACGACTGTATTTTCGAAATGCGGTAGACGTATTCTTTCTGATTTTTAGGCAGTTTTAGATCCATTGAAGATGTAATTTAAATATAATTTAAATGTATATAATGTAAATAAGGTACCTACGTAATTTTTTTTTCCGTGGACTCAAATTAAAGCAACAGTTCAAGATAAGCATTTTTATAGGATCTTAAAATGACTAAAAATATCTAAAAAGTAGCTGTCTACTTACCCTTGGGAAAACAGTTACGATTACTTATAATATATTTTTTCAAGATAGGCAGAACGACGTATACCTAAGTTTTATATGCTCAGACTGCGCCTACATGCTACCTTTATATTTTTGGTTCTACTCGTATGTTAGCAACCAGTGGTAGGTATCACTGTGATTACAACCAAGTTTTTCAAGAAAGTATGAATATGTTAGTTCGGTGGCCATCGACCGAGCCGGGTAAATTGAAAACCAGCGCGGTATGTTTTTACATGCAGCTGCTGAATTTACTCCCTTTAAACTTTATTGAATTTTTGTAACCTTTGTGTATTTTATTTTATTTTAAATAATACTTAAATCATTTTTGTATTTGTAAATACGCGCTCCGCTCATTACTTGGCCTCTCCTATTGGTCTCGTGCTCTCACGGCCCAATAACTCCGTCCCAGGAACTTACTACTGAACTTGCTACGTTAAAACCTACTTTACGACTGCAATAAGTGCACCCGAACTCCTGTTCTAGTCGGAACACTACCAATTACCATTTCAGACCAGAGTTCACCTACATTACTAACCAGACATTTAAAGCATTAACTGGTATAATTATACTAAAGCTAAGTAAATTTTTGCATTAAATTATTACGTGAACTATGAAAAATACCGTAACTTTTATCTTAGTTTACTGTTTTTTGCAAACTAAGATAAAAGATTACGGTATTTTTTTATGAATGGCACGTCAAAGATTACTGTGTTTATAGATCAAACTTTATGATTTTTAGTTTAAGCATGGAATGAAATCTCCTGAGTTCAGTTAGTTTTTGGCAACATTTTTTATACTAGCAGTCAGATGTTTTGTTATACTACGTTTTATTTTGCTAAACTAAATAGGATAGTAAGATTGACAAAGGTTTACCACGCGGAATTATAACTACTTGCAAATAGCACCTGGACGTCTATATCGGTGTCGTTTATCTATACTTGCATATATAGGTAATAAAAAATATTCGTAGGATTGATTACTTATTTAAATCACGACTTTCTGCTGGTTGTGATAACCGTTGATTAATGCACTATGGACTTTAGGCAAGAACTTCCTTTGTTTTTGGCTTCATTTCCGACGTTTTTTACATAACGTAAGGTTGTATATCTTCATAAGTGAAGAAATACAATATTCACCTTGTTTATTAAAAAAAATAGGGAAATAGAGAGGATTTTTATAGTTTTTTATATTTATTATTATTTTTTATATTATTTATTATTATTGGTTTTAGTACCAACTAATACCATAAAAAATGCTCTAAAATATACCTGTAGTCATCAAGTAAAATTTTTAGTTTTTGATACTTACTAGTTTTAGATGTTTTATTCAGTCAGTTTGTAGGTATGCCTAATTTAAAAAGGCGTTGTAATGCCTGCAAACAATGTAAAAATAAAGGACTAATTTATTGTGTTTTAATTATAATAGAGTCGTCAATTAAAACTAGTGGATTTATGTAAGTAGTTTTTAACAAGTAGGTATTCATAATTATAAAATTATGGAATAATTGACAAGGTGTAGAAATGTCATCAATATTTCGCTTCGGCCGTCTACGAAACCGGAGCTTCGTAACCAGTTACGAACTAAACATAATTCGTCCTCGTACGATACCAGTTACAAGAAAAAACGTACTTTTCTTTACAGGAAACCAGGATAATTTTTATGTACAAAATAGTTTATCATGTTATTAAGGTTGAAAATCTCTGCAAAGTTTGTAGCTGTTTTCAAAATGACAAAATGTCAACTGACAGCCGACAGTCCAAATCTTTACTTTAATCTAATTCAAATAAAGAGAAAATTCAAATACCTCGTAAATCAAAATTGATAACATCTAAAATTAATTAATTTTTCATCTAAAGTTGTATCTCAAACAACTCAAATCCATGGGGAATCTTTTGATGGAGCTGGAATTCTAAAAGTCGCGACTTTTGTGTTCTTTTTAATTCGATGTATTTCAATACATTCAATAAATAATTTATAGAATCAGAGTAGGTAATAAAGTACAAATAATAATAGAAGCTAGTGAATAATGTTAGAAATAAAGTATATAATTTCGAACAGCCATTTAACTTAGATTTTTTAATCCCCTACCCAAAAAGAGGTTTATTGCAAGTTTGACCGCTAATGTATGTCTGTGCTGTGGCACCGTAGCTTTTCAACGTGTGGACCGGCAGTTATTAAAAATTTCATTTTAAAATAGGTACATGTTTATTGAATAATAAAAATGAATTGTACTTTAAATCCAGGAATTTGAGAACCTCATTATTGGTTTCAGTTCATCTCCTTTATTAAAAACTATACTTATCTACCTAAAAAAAGTCGCTAACAATACAAACTGCAGTCGCGTCCGAAAATATTTTTTTAGCTTAACCCTACAAAATCTGTTTTAAATTGGATGAAAATTAACGTGTATTATCACAACAGACATCTTAAAATATCCGCTGGTTAATCTATCCTATCTGGGATAAGTTGATAACGTAGCATTTATGATCTGTCTGTTCGCTGATTGCTTTTAACTTTTTAATTAAATGTCGGGAGTCGGAAAGGCTTGTGAGAAAATATTTGGATTGGGACTTCTATTCGTTTTTAATTAATGGTTAAAATGGTACTGTAATCAACTTTGATTGAATAAGTAATGGAAAAGAAGTCACGATAGCGAACTCACCGATGATATTTATTTTATACTCTTAATTAAGCTGTAAAACATCTCTTTTAAAACATAAGAGAATGAGTCAAACAAAACCGACTTGACTGCACCGTATTGATTGTCTTTTTAAACTTTTGCGATCAGAATACCCGTAAATATATGTTTTATTATGTGCACTATTGATATTTATGATAAGGCTAGCGACCTGCCCCGAATTCACAGGATTGTATTCTCTAAGTAAAATCGTATGAGCAAGTGGCCAACTCAACCCGGTGACGGAGTTTTCCGTTATGGCTTAACGACTTTCAAAGCCACCCGGCTTTAAAAGTCGTTAAGCCATAACGATAATTGAACATGCATGTACTTATTCCTTTATAGAATGACTCTGTCTAGTGATAAAAACCGCATCTAATTCGTTGCGTAGTTTGTCGTATATTTATAAGTTTGCATGTGAAATACTGTTATTACTATAGAGGGTAGAAAATAAAAGAATCGGTCTTGGTCAACTCGTCTTTCAATTACGACATGGTGGCAGCGGTGCTACAAAGTTAAATATATATCGAGTAAATACGTTTGCAAAGTGTTCAATCTATAACGTGATAAGTTCAAATAATTGTGATCGATAGACGTAAACAATGGAACACGCCCGGCCTCCATCGGAATTAAACTTACAAGGCGGTCCCGCTAACCGAGCCGAAGCGTGGCTAAAATGGCTGCGGCAATTTGATGTATTTCTGAAAGCATCCGGCGTTTACAAGGAATCTTCTGATATGAAAGCCAGTTTGTTAGTGAATTTAATTGGATCTGATGGCTACGATATCTACACAACTTTCAAGTATACTAAAGAGGAAAGCAAAGAATGTTACGATACGCTTATACGCAAATTCAACTCACATTTTGAGACGAAACAAAACACTACTATGGCTCGTTTTAAATTTTTTTCGAGAAATCAAGAGGATGGCGAGTCTATTGATGAATACGTCACGGCACTGAAACTTCTCTCCCAGCGATGTGAGTTTGAACACCTTGAAGAGGGTTTGGTGCGTGATAGGATCGTTTGCGGAGTTCAAGATAGCAAGCTACGCGATAGACTTCTCCGAGCAGATGATCTCACATTGATTCGTGCGGTAAAAATCTGTCAGGCAAACGAAATGTCAACGGAGGAGCAGAAGCAGATCGAGGGGACCAAGACCGGAGGACAAGTGGTAGCAATCGACGCCATGAGCACACGCAGCTTTAGGGCTATGGGAGGCGGTGCTGGCGGCGCCCGGAGCGCAGGCGGCGCGTCAGGGCGAGCGCGCGGCGGCGGCGGCGGACCCCGCCGGCCGCAGCGCGCGCTGTGGCGAAGCGCGCAGCAGCAGCGGCGCGGGGACGGCACGGGCGCATCGGAAGCGCAGGCTAAGTGTTGTTTCGCGTGTGGCAGTTCTAATTGTGATGGGTATAAGTGTGCGGCAAAAAATGCGATGTGTTTTTGGTGCAATGAGCGAGGTCATTTTAAGAACATGTGTCCGAAATTACGTAAACGTGTGATGCAAATCGATGCTGGCGGTCCTGAGACAGACGCCTACTACGATTACTACGGCGACGACGACGAGGATAACGGCGACGGGCTATACTTCGTTTCTGCACTTTCACGGATGAAGGAACGTATGGACTCTAAATGGTATGAAACTTTGTATTTTGTGTGTACAGGAGCTAAAGAATGTTTTAAATTAGATTCGGGGTCTGATCTGAACGTTATATCGCTATGTACATTTGAGCGTCTAGGACTGTCAGTTAATATTTTAAATTCAGACAAAACCAAGGCGCAATCATTTTGTGGAAACTTTATACCTATTATTGGTCATTGTTATTTAGATTGTTTGTATAAAAATAATAAATATAAGTTACGTTTTATTATTGCCGATTTTGACTGCCAAAGTGTATTAGGTAAATACGCATGTGAAGAACTAGGAATGGTAAAGCGTATTATGTCTCTAAATGTAGATAGGTATAGTGATCTGTTTCAAGGCTTGGGAAAATTGCCCGGCAAGTACAGTATCGTGGTAGATAGATCGGCTCAGCCGTCAGTTTGTCCGGTGAGAAAGATTCCAATGGGAGTGCGTGACAAACTTTTTCGTGAGTTGGTGCGTATGGAGAACATGGGAGTTATCAGAAAGGTATCACATCCGACGCCGTGGGTCAATGCCATTGTGGTGGCAGCCAAGAAAGACGGCACCATTCGCGTGTGCCTCGACCCGCGACCGCTCAACCGCGTTGTGCGGCGTGCGCACTACCCCTTGCCCACGCTCACAGAGATTGCAACCAAACTTGAGGGGGCGCAGTATTTTAGTAAGCTCGACGCTCGTTCTGGATTTTGGATGGTACAGCTGGATGATACAAGTGCTGATCTCTGCACATTTGGTACTCCGTTCGGTAGGTACCAATTTTTGAGGCTTCCATATGGAATAAATTGCGCGTCAGAGGTATTTCATTCCAAGATTCGGCAAATCTTGGAAGATCTAGATGGGGTAGATTCCTTCATAGATGATGTGATTGTCTGGGGTTCTAGTAAAGCTCAACACGATGAACGCCTCATCAAGCTGTTAGATAGGGCCCGAGAGGTAGGAATCAAATTTAACGGGGAAAAATGTGAATTTCAGGTGAAAGAAGTAAGCTATCTAGGTCATGTATTTAGCGCACAGGGTATGTCAATAGATAAGAACAAAATAAAAGCGATAGAAAGTATGCCTGTCCCGAGCGATAGACCGTCGCTAGAACGCTTTCTAGGCATGATTAATTATCTATCCAAATTTATACCAAACTATTCAGAATTGGCGCTTCCCCTACGTAATCTCCTTAAGAAGGATAACGAGTGGGTGTGGGAGTCAGCGCAGCAGAGTGCGGCGGCAGCTCTGCGGGGCGCGGTGTGCGCGGCGCCTGTGCTGGCGCTGTACAGTGCGCGAGAGCCCGTGCTGCTGTCGGTGGACGCCAGCGCGCGCGCGCTCGGTGCCGTGCTACTGCAGGCCGGCCGTCCCGTCGAGTACGCCTCCGCTACCCTCACCGACACCCAGTGTAGATACGCGCAGAT
The DNA here is from genome assembly GCA_963582015.1 of Xanthorhoe designata. Classification (NCBI taxonomy): domain Eukaryota; kingdom Metazoa; phylum Arthropoda; class Insecta; order Lepidoptera; family Geometridae; genus Xanthorhoe; species Xanthorhoe designata. The sequence goes on from OY757038.1 coordinate 9,788,760, forward strand.
AGAGAAGGAGCTGCTTGCGATCGTCTTTGGCTTAGAACGCTTTCATCAATACGTGTATGGCCGTCGTGATGTGACGGTGGAATCTGACCATAAGCCGTTGGAGGCGCTGTTCAAGAAGCCTCTGGATGCCATTCCTGCAAGACTACAGCGCATGATGCTTCGAATTCAAGGTTACCAATTTACAGTTATATACAAACCGGGCAAGTACATGTATGTAGCTGATGCGTTATCGCGAGCGGCGTTACCGGAGCTGATGACCGATAAAGTATCGGAAGAAGTTGAGGAACAATCGTGTTTTTTAATTGAAAATATGCGGTTCAGTGATAGTAAACTAAATCTGATCAAGGAGACCGTGGTAGGTGATGTAGAATGCCAGAGACTCATATATTATATTCAGAGAGGTTGGCCTGAAAATAAATATGAAGTAGATGAACGCATTAGAGGGCTGTGGTCCTATAGGGATAGTTTTGCATTTATTGATGGTATTATATTTAAGGACAATTTGGTATACATTCCAAAAACTACACGGTCAGTAATGCTTGAGCGGTTGCATGACGGGCATATGGGCATAGACCGGTGCAAGCGACACGCCCGCGAGGTGATGTTCTGGCCCAGTATGTCGCGTGACGTGGAGGCCATGGTGCGTCGCTGTCGCACGTGCGCCGAGCGCGCGACCCGCCCCTCGCGGGAGCCGCTCATTTCGCATCATATACCGCCACTGCCTTGGGCTAAAGTCGGCTCTGACATATTTCAATACGGCGGCAAGTACTTTTTAATTCTAGTTGATTATTTTTCAAAATTCATAGAAGTTAATCCGTTAACAAACATAGGTACAAAGGCAGTGGTGAGTGCAATGAAAGACCAGTTTTCAAGACATGGCATTCCGCAAGAATTGGTAACTGATAACGGTCCTGCCTATGCTTCAAAGGAATTTTGTGAGTTTAGTAAAATGTGGGGATTTAAGCATACCACCAGCTCACCAAATTACGCACAGTCCAATGGACAAAGTGAAAGAAGTGTGCAAACAATTAAAAACATATTAATTAAGTCAATAAATTCGGGCACTGATTTTTATTTAGGTCTTCTGAACCATAGGGCGACCCCCGGTAATGGAATCAGTTCGCCTTCTGAGCTCCTTATGGGTCGTCGTCTCAATACCAGGTTACCATTACATGAGAGTAAATTGAGACCGAGCCGAAACAACAAAGACGATTACAATCGAATGCTGCAAAATCAACAAACAGATAAGGTTTACTATGACAGACGGGCGAAACAACTACCCGAGTTATCGCATGGGGAACCGGTTCTCGTAGCTGACGGAGATAAACGAAGAAGCGCGCGAATCGTAGGGCGCGCGGAACAGCCTCGTTCATACTTCGTCGCTGACAGCTCGGGTAGGGCATTCAGGCGTAACAGGCGACATCTGATTAGGCTGCCCACTGAAACTAAGACGTTCTCACCGGGTCCCTCGCAGGAGCAGGTGACTGATGATGAGACGTGGGCAAGTCCTAACGATAGAAGCGCTCACTCAAGTGATGAAGGACCCGAACAGGTTAGCACAGAGACTCCCATGTCGCCAGACACACTGATTCAGCGTCCGCGTAGTCCCGCTAGGAGAACGGCAGCTATTAAAGCTCGTAAAAAACTCTTAGAATACCGTTAAATAACATTTACATAAGGCTACTACATTTAGAGGTATGAATCTCTTTGCAAATTTAACTATATCTAATCACTTATCTTACGAGTAGGTACAGTATGGTTATTCATTGATTGTATTTTTCTATAGATAGTTAATAATTTAGAGGTTCAATTTAAAAGGTGTTGGTGTTGATATCAAATTTATAAAAAATATTGTAGGTACTTATATAATAATGAGATCAGCTTATACAATAATGAGAGATTAAGTGAATGTCTCATTAATTTATTCAAAAGCATATTAATTTTAGTTATTTATTTCTACTTTTAATTATCAAGAAAGTAGAATATAATTTCTATAAAAATACTATTAGGTCCCTACCCTAAGCAAAAATTGTATAATGAGGGAAAAATGTTTATTAATCAATTATAGGAAAGATGTCGTATATTTATAAGTTTGCATGTGAAATACTGTTATTACTATAGAGGGTAGAAAATAAAAGAATCGGTCTTGGTCAACTCGTCTTTCAATTACGACAAGTAAGATTATTTATAATTTTAGGTAATCGGAACAAACATTACACACACTTGTTTGCAATCGTAGAAGTAAAAACGTTTTTCTTCGAGAATTCAATATCCCGAAATAATAAAGTATTGGTACAGTAATCATGCGTATTCCCAGCCCGGCCCGGCCAATTCCACGGTAAATACATTTCAATTCTGTATTGAATCCCATAACCCTCGCGGGCTTAGAGACGCCTAAAGGGTGTACAGAATGGCGACGGCAATCGACGCGGTCTGTCGCGACTATAGCTGGGCCCTTACTCTGGAACAACGAAAAACGAAGTTTCGTGACAATTTTCGGGGTCAGCTTATGTTGGTGGATAGTAAATTCGTAATAGTTCACCAACATAATTAGAACCCGAAAATTGTCACGAAACTTCGTTTTTCGTTTTGCAGATTAGACGCCCTGGGGCGTTTCAAAAGTTTGTCTGTTTGGTTAAGGCATTTTCTTTTGCGCATAATATTTTATTTGAATTAATAATATATTATTACTTAATTCAACATTTGATACATATTTTTAATGATTTATACAGTGTCAGGAAGAAATCTTTGCCTGCACCTAACGGGACACTGTATAGTGCCTAAAATAATAAAAAAGGTTTTTATGACATAAAAGTTTTATTTATGTAATCGCTGTAAACATTAAATTACTTTAGTTTTAATAATTATGTAGCGTCATTTTACAACCAATATCAGAAATGTTTCCTAATAGAAATCTGCATTTTATCAGGACGTCGGATTAAGTAATAACTGTGTATACTCCTCTTAAGTTCCATACTGTAGTGGCAAATAAAAAAGGAACAAGAGCTGTGATGCTGATTATTAAAAAAAACAAGAGAAATAAAACGATAGTTTTTCTTAAACTTTCGCGATCACAATTCATATTTATAAATACATGTACACGGGGTTTAAGGTAAATAACGCGATAAAACCCCGTGTACATGTATTTATAAATATAAATAAAACGATATTACGACTGTACCTACTTGCTAGTGCAAGTAGGTAATATCTAGCACGGTTATATTTTTTTGATATGAAGAAATTATAATCTTGTATTGAATTGCTCTCCACTACGTTTAGATTTCTTAAGATAGAAAAATGATTAATTCAAAAGACTAACTACCTTAGGAATAGTCGTGATAATACTCGTATTTCATACTAGTAGACCCGCGCGGCTTCGCTTGCGTGGTTGTACACGTTACTTAATAAAAACTTTGCTCTACGGCGCAGTGGGCGAAAGCCCGCCCGAGACGAGGAGATTGCGGGTTCGATCCCCGCCACGGGACAAATGATTTTATGTTCTGCAGGTATTTGTTCCGGGTCTGGATGTTTCTCTATGTATGTATAAATTTACAAAAAACTACTGTACTAAAACCTGTACTATATCAGTCATCTGGTTACCATAACACAAGCATTAAGTTGCTAAGCTTGGGACTAGATGACGCCGTGTAAAATGTCCTTTTAGTAAATGACGTCTGTTCAGCACCAAAAATCTAAAGTATTGACTACTTTTGGATCACAAATATCTCCCTAGTCCAGAGCAAAAGTGTCTCTTTCTAAACGATTTAGATTCATTTCAGTATAACAAAGCAAAGGGTCGAAATAAAATCCTCTTATCTGTAGCCAAAACTAGAAACCATGATCTTTTTACAAAAGCAACGTAAACGTATAAAGCCGTTCTACACGTTTTGTACCGTAAACGCATAAAGGCCGCTCTACACTTTTTGTGCATTAATGAATTCTCACATTTGTCGTTTGGCTATCGGTTCGTTAGCATATAACGTCAGCATAAAAAGCTTATCAGTTTCTGTCAAATTTCAAGATATTAGTTAGGTACTGGTCTATAGATTAAATAATAATTAACAATTACGTTCGTTCTCAGTAACACAATTAAAAAAAAATGACAGGACGTCATAAGTACCTTGTTAGGTATAATTAACAGTAACTTAGATAAGATATTTTGCTGAAAGCAAACATAATTTTTTTAAAGTAAAAATAGTGAATTCAAGTTTTTTTTTCAATTGCAAGCTTTGTCTGGGAATCGCACTGTCTAAATGTGATTTTGTGAAATCCAAAGGTCAATATAGAATAATCCCTCTTTAAAATAGGTACTCATATGTCTAAAAATCAGATAAAAACATCACAAAAACGATCAAAATCTGACCTCATCGTGACAAAATGGTATGTTTGTGATGCATATTTCACAATGTCCATTTTTTAATTAAATTTGCTGACCGTACTGGTGGTCAAACATTTGCAATCAGTGAAAACTCTCTTGTTTGCTGTCCTGTCCCAATTGAGCATCGTTTGGACTTGCAATCTATTTACACCCTTGCCTATACGTAATACGAGTGACATTTCCATGAAATACTTTGATCCTGTATGTCACGTGTGATGAAAATAATAAAACAGAATCAACTTTATTGTTAGGAGATAGGGTAGGTATTCGTTTGAGGGTTGGTGGCAGAGTCAGCATTTAAAAATAGCTGTTGTCAAAAATGATAATTTTGCTTACTGTATTCTTTACAAATCCTCTAGGGTTTTAAGGCTTATTCTTCTTTTAGATTTCAACCATTTATCCGTAAACCTTGTTTTTTGAACAAGACCTAAGAAATCACTAAGTACCTATTTAATCTTTTGCTATTTTCAGTTTAAGTATAAACTAGATACGATTTAATAACGGTAGGTACTCGGCTTTTTACTCAAAAATAACTAATTCGACTACAATTATATTATTTTGGAAGGTGCAATTGAACCCCGGTAGGTACAAATAATAATTTTAATGAATCTTATTTGTTACTTTTATTCAAAAACACTCTTGAATCAATCCAACGTCCAATACACAATCACACACAACACAATCTAAGCCATTCCACTTTGCACACTATGAGGCGCCTTGGGGTGACAAAGTGGCATAATTCACAATAACCCATTCAGTTGCAACTCAGTGTTAATTCAATGTGGTGAAAGACGTGTGCGAGGTACTTGTTACTTTAAATAACAACTGGCTAACATGAAACTTTATTGGAAGATGGTAAAACCAGCGAATTAATGAAGTTAAATTAAATAAGTTAAATTAATTAAATTAATATCTCTCTCAAATATTTTCTCACGTTCTTACGGCAGTCTCGCATTTTGAACAGTCGTTACGAAAGAGCTAAACAGACGTATTCACAGCACGTGAAACAGAGATAGTGATATTTCCAACCACTGCGACGGTAATCACAATAACTATGTTCACTCCGGTCAACTTAGATTGCGCTTACTGTTAAAAAATAACATTAAAAAAATGCTTGTGCATTGTTATTTCGCAATTATACAAAAATTACGGCACAAACTGGAACCTTGCCAGCAGCACCCATGCAATGAATTCACACTTTGCTCGATATATCATGAATATTGATTCGTTTGAGAGTTTTAAATAATTACGGCCCTCGGTCCTACCGCTTATTTGTTTTAATTAACGGTTAAACTTCAAAATGGATGCAAAAATTAAACGGTGAATAATTTTACATACATTCTTGGATTGGGTAGGCTATTGGAAACTCATTTTGTAACCGAATTTTAAGCAGGATTTAAATTATTTAAACAACCTCAGTATGTTTACAAATAGTATATGAAAGGTGGGTTAAAAGATGAAAATAAACTTCTATTGATTTTTATTAAATAATTTTCTATAAATCTAGCTGACCCGTGATAGGTAATTTTTTTTTATCAGTAAGAAACATTTTCGTTCGTCCGTTTTTTCTCTGACATATTTTGCAAATCCGACTACAACGAAAAAGCCCTTTTACTTTTCGCATAAGACTCTCACCAATAAATTTCTAACTTAACTCTAATCACCTGATCTCTAAGCTTTAATTCTACCCTCAAACATTGCTCATATTTTGAAACTGCACTCAAAATAAAACTCAACCATTATAGATACCTACATTAAATAGTCTCTTCGTAAACCTGTATTTAGATAAGTAAATTTTGAATGACTTTTGTCTTTGTAAATTGTCGTATTTTATACCTAAACTTTTCCAGAAAGGAAAACAAGCATTTTGTTAACTCCTGTTTATAATCGATCTGAATTGCAAATAAAATAAGCTAGAATGCTGAAATAATCAGTAAAACATTAATTACATCTGAATTTCAAATGTTGGCGCGACTTTGAAAGTACCAGAGGATTATCCAAGTTCGAAATGGCTATACCGTGTACGTCTGGGTGGGGATTTTAACTTGCTTTATCAACTAACAAGCTTCGTCTAATATTGTTTAGGAATTTATGGTCATGTATGAATAGCTTTAAACTTCGTCTGGCTTATGGCAGAAATTTATCTTTATTAAGTGACATTTACACGATGCAAGCTTTTTGCCTGTTGCATACAATTAAATTGACTGTCATAATGACTTGCATAGATATTTTTGATTATAGTGTTAAACCACACTTAGTTATTTCATTTTTAAATGAAAAATCTTACTAAAAGTTTTACGACTTCGGCAGGATTCGAACCCGCGAGATACAAGCGATCACCCTTAAGCGGGTTCGAATCCTGCCGAAGTCGTAAAACTTTTAGTAAGATTTTTCATTTAAAAATGACTTGCATAGTCTAAAAAACAGAACAGTTGCTTACAATTTTTATAGTTTTTTTGTATTGAACCAAATTACCCCTAAATAAATACTTAGTAGTTGTTACTAGCTGGCTACAGGAAGCATGTTTTTTCAATAAAAATACTTTAGTATTTTAACAATTAATTGAAGGTAACGTTTCTGCTTCTAAACCCAAGTTTTTTAATTAGTAGCTCGAAGCAATTACCTATTTCTTGGCTTAGGATTAAAAATATTATAATTAATTAATTTCCAATTATCTTACTCTGTGTCCTCAATTTTCAAAGCAATTATTAGTTTAGGTCCAAAATACTTAGTACGTGACTTTGTTGTCACAGGAAATGATGGAGTGAAAAAGATAAAGTTGAAAAAACTCGAACAAAAGTAAAAAAAAAACAAGAGTTTTGATAACATAATTCAGGACTGAATCCTCAAAATTCGATATAAATTATCTCGGATTACTATTACCAAAGACGATTAATATCTAGAAGACAGACAAAGGCCATACACAAAATCGTAACCCTAAAAAATAGCCTGAAAACTCTAAAACATCAATTTTATCCAAGAAATTTTAATTACTTTCTAGTTAAAAATGTTTAAATATTGAATATTGTTGCTACCTACTACCAAAGACGATTAATATCTAGAAGACAGACAAAGGCCATACACAAAATCGTAACCCTAAAAAATAGCCTGAAAACTCTAAAACATCAATTTTATCCAAGAAATTTCAATTACTTTCTAGTTAAAAATGTTTAAATATTGAATATTGTTGCTACCTACTACTAAGTATTGAAATTTCTTGGATAAAATTGATGTTTTAAAGTTTTCAGGCTATCTGGTACTGCGGGATCGGGTTACGATTTTGTGTATGGCCTTTGTCTGTCTTCTAGATATTAATCGTCTTTGCTACTACTAAGTATTGAAATTTCTTGGATAAAATTGATGTTTTAAAGTTTTCAGGCTATCTGGTACTGCGGGATCGGGTTACGATTTTGTGTATGGCCTTTGTCTGTCTTCTAGATATTAATCGTCTTTGCTATTACTAAGAGTACTAGTCAGAGAAACGTGTCCTAAATATACGTTTGACATAATGTCTACTTTTAACCTTGCCTTTTTATTTGATTTTGTAAGTTTTTACCATGGCTACACTAGCTCATACTAACATACATACCTACATTAGTGGACCAAATCTAAATTCTCTGACATTGTAATTTGTCTGCGGTAGATTAGTAAATAACCCTGTCTCAGTTGATGTGACCATGATTAAAATGAAACACAATATGTAATTATTCTTTTTAAAACTTTTGCGATCAGAAAACATAACTCAAACTCACGATAATTTATAACAGTCTGAAGTGCTGCTTAATCAGTACCTACTATTAATAATTAAATTAAATTTACTTATTTCTGCTTACTATATTCAACTGAGATGGTCATCCCAAAGGCATATACCTAATTATAAATATCCTTGGAAATTTCACACAGCGTTTCTCACCCCAAGCCAAGCAACTTATTAGGTACTTGTGTTATGGTAATCAGATGACTCTACTCTACTACTTATATGCATTTTTTTTTGTAAATAGGTACATACATTATTATACATAGAAAACAACCAGACTCGAGACAAATATTTGTAGTCAATATAAAATTTGTCCCGTAGCGGGGATCGAACCCGAAACCTTAGCGTCCCAAGCGGGCTTTCGCCCATTGCGCCACAGAGGTCGTCAAAGTAAAAGTAAAATTTACAGGGCGAAGAAAACGAAATAAGGAAGAAATTAACTCTTTGTTACCGCACACGCATTCGAAAACAAAGCCTGTTTCTCAGAATCATAATAAAATATGGAGATCATGAGCTGGATTATTATAATATTAGAATCTCGAAAGAAATAAAAAAAAAAGATGACTTTATAATAAAACTTAATCTATAACTATAAAGTAAATAAGATATTTTCTTATTGCTATAGACTCATTTTCTGTAGCCATATTATTTATTTACAATTGCTTAAATTGGAAAATGAAAAAGTTTCTGAGTTAAAACAATTCTTTTTGAATTATACTACGAAAGAAATATCGTTTTTGGTGATTGTTAATCATAATTTAAACCCTTTTTTACACACACGATCGAAAGTTTTTATAATAAAATACGTCTATCTATCTATCTATCTAATCAGCCGGTAACACCCACTGCTGGGTAAAGGCCTCTTCTCTATCACGCCACTCTTGGCGGTGTTGTGCCAGCCAAAATACGTAGAAGCAACAAAATAATTCTCAGTATACAGTTTTCATGCTATTACTCTAAGGTACACTCATACGAAAACAAAGCCGCGGTTATTAAATAAACAGCTTCCTTTTGACACAAAGAAAAATGTATTATTCTCATTACGTTTCTGTGACAACGGTCGGTAGACTCGGCACCTACATTTTTCAATGGATGGTAATAAGTTTTGTGATAAAAAGTAAGTAAGTTTATTGAACAATTCTCAATTTTGTCTTGTCTTTCGCAAAACAACAAATGCTGAGTTGGACGCCTATTTGGAACACAATGTGTATTTTAATAAATTATGTTTTTGTGTCTATTTAGTTTGTGTGTCAAATAAATCTTTCTTTCCGTCTTTCAACTCTGGAGACGGAGTTTTGTGGTATATTATTTGGCCTTATGCACACTATGTTTTTTGAACGCGCAGTTACACGCGTTTGATAAAAACGCAAAGAACCGTGCGGCAAACAAAGGACAGTCGGCAAAATGCACACAATCCTCGCGTTTGTGAAGCGCGCTGCTAGTTGCTACTATGAAAATGTATTAGTTTGATATATAATCATTTTAATGTATTTATTTCCCACTCCATCCATAAAGGAGCTCATGCTTTGAGCTCTAAAAAGTGTTGGCAAGCATATTTAGTTCAGGATTTATCAAGTTTTTCCGCCCTCTTATCACATGAGTCTCATTAGCAAAGATCAAATTACCATGTGAGCTAAGCGAGCTGTGTTTATGCATACTTTAGTGCTTAAATCAAGTTACCTCCGCCTGTCTTCCTCGTACAGTCGGCCAAGGAAGGTCTACCAGTTTTGGCAAAAGTTTCTGTGAGATTTAAATATCGATAAGGTTGACTTTTTCTTGCGAGATGAATACTTGATAGTAGCATGAGGTAAATTATAGTAAAGAGAGCAATTGTCACTTCATAATGCTATTGCAAGTGGAAACCGACCTTGTTGTTTCATGACATTCAAATTAAACTCAACCGTAGGATGGTAGTGGTAGACCACATATTTGGCCGACCGTACCTGAGGGCATTATACAAGTAGCTACATTTTCTTAGATTAAAAAAATAAAATATTGGCTCGAATCTGCATCTTCTGCTACTTTGTTAAGATAACTATTAAGTCTACAGATATAAGCTGATCGAATATATTTAAAGTTTTAATATTTGTGTAGTTAAAGGCAAGTCCAGAAAAGGTCTGATATACATTTTGTAAATAGCAAACTTCCACTTTTTGAGCATGTTCGTAGGATCACAGAACACCACGCAGACTATCAGCCAGATGGTCTGATGGTAGCTGGGATCGACTTCAACTGACACAGGACCGGGAAAAATAGCGTGAAAATGAGAAGGCCTATAACAGTGAATAATGTAGGCTGATTATTATAGATGATTTTTTTAGGGCTACTGAGGCTAAGTCTGAATCCGTCGTGATAAGTAGTATGTTTAATTTTTTTGTTATTATCTCGTGTCCCAACTCCAAGATCTTGTAAAATAAGTGTCTGATGGTATCTGTGGTTTTCTTACGGTTGTCACTTTTATAGAATTAATTGCGAGGGCTCGAGCTCAGCGAGCTAAGGCCGCAAGGGATTACTCAGAATAAGTATAAGTCTATTTATGGAAATTATAAACACCCTGCAAAATATGGAAACTCGTCTTACACAACGCTTTTAATAGATAGAATTTTAATGGATATTATGTTTTAAACAATAGCTTTTCATAATGAAAATGTTCCTTTTATAACAAAGTTTTTGGTACTATAGTTTTGAAAGTGTTCTCTTGGGTAAAATTCGTTAAATATTGTATAAACCGTCTATCGAATGATTTGTTTAGTAGTTTAATAGATTACCAGAGATTAAAGGCTAAGTAGGTAAGGCACTAACAGCTAAGTACTTTCTTTGAGTTTTAGCAGATTTTTCACGTTTATCTTGAAACCGTTATACATGAAGGGAATATTTTTAGAAGTATATTAAATAATAAATTATAATTTTTATTTTATTTTATTTTATTTTATTGAAGAAACCAACAGCTACAAAAGTAAAACAGGTAGACTTAATTAAACAATATGATAGTAACAGCCAATAATAGGTTTCTCTAGATATTTCACTAAAGATAAAAACATAATCCTACAACTTTGTATAGTAAAAACTTTTTTTGTCCAAGACCTTAAAATATGATCATTTGTGAGATTTAATAGTAATGCGTATGACCGTGATGAATGTGTGTGTGTGGGTGTATGCAAGGGTGTGTTTGCGTATGTATGTAGTGAATGTGTGCAAATATACAATTTTATCTTGATGATAAAATGTCCACTGTCGATTTTTTGAATTTATTTTTACCACAGTTGAAAATGTCTAAACTCGAGAATCGCTTATTATATTCAGAGCTTATTCGATGTATTGGCGCGTTCGTAGCATAGTTAGTGCTTAGATGAGGGAGCATAAGAAGTGGTGTGTGACGCGTTCGCCTAGTTGGTACACAAAATTTAACGGAGCCTAGTAAGGTCGGAGAATCCAAGTTATTATTTAGTATATTATACAAAAGCATATTGTCCAATAACGTTCGTCTATCTTCCAAGGTCATGAGTGAGTGAGATGCGCAATTATCTTTACTTATAATTATTACAAAATATATGTTTTCGGTAATTAAGGTGTTTTGTAATTTTTTTCTGAATTCTTTCAATTTTATGTTTATGAATAATATAATGAGGTGACCAAATACTGCTAGCGTACTCCAGTACGCTGCGGACGTAGGCGTAGTATACTGTTTTAATGCAAGCGAGGTCTGAGAAGGGTTTACAGGTACGAAGTACAAATCCAAGGTTTTTGTAAGCTTTATCCGCAATGTAGTCTACATGCTCGATCATAGAAAGTTTGTTATCTAGAATAACTCCTAGGTCTTTTATTAAGTTAACTTTTTCAATTGGCAAATTATTAAGGCTATAAGTAAAATCAAAAGGCTTAGTTTTTCGAGTAAATGATATTTGTTGACATTTATGTACGTTTACAGATATTTTATTTAAAGAGTAATAATTAGCTAAAGTATTCAAGGTATTTTGAAGATTTAAAGAGTCATTAGCATTGTTAATTTTACAGAAAATCTTTTTATCATCTGCATATAAAAGGTGATTGCAAGATGTAAAACATTTATAAATGTCAAATATGTATGCGTTATATAAAAGAGGCCCTAAATGGGACCCTTGTGGTATGCCAGAAGGAATTTCCACAAAGTTAGACCTGAAACCACCGACCACCACTGCCTGTGCCCGATTCGTAAGGTAAGATTTCACCCATCGTAAAAGGTCTCCATGGATGCCTAGTTGCTCTAGCTTCGCGAGAAGGATGATGTGATCCACACGATCAAATGCTTTTTCGAAGTCAGTGTAGATCACATCAACCTGTCCTCCACCCTCCATACTTTCAAGGATGAACTGCACGAATTCTGCCAAGTTAGTGATTGTAGACCTACGTCTCAGAAATCCATGCTGATTTTGGCTAACCCCGTTGACAACTGTGGCGTATATTTGGTCGTAAACTATTTTTTCAAAAATTTTACTAAAAGTGTTTAAGATAGAAATTGGTCTATAATTTTCTATTTTTGATTTCGATGATTTTTTATGTATTGGTACAACGTTAGCTTCTTTCCATTTAGCTGGGAAAGTTCCCTCAGATAAGGATCTATGAAATATAATTTTAAGAGGTTCCACTAGGCAGTTGGCGCAGTTATGTATAAAAATTGGAGGAATATTGTCAGTACCCGCTGATTTATTAATGTCTGTGGCTTTGAGTAGCCTATGTATTTCCTTCTCGCATATAATAGCCTTGCTTATAGCATAAAGTTTCATTACAAGCTGGCCGATTCAATTCAGATAAATTATAATTCGTGGCTGGTTTCACGAAAACGCTCTTAAAAAAAGTGTTAAAGCCGTTACAAATGTCAGAGCCATTATCATAAATACAAGTACCTAGTGATAATGATTTAGGGTAGTTCGATTGTCCTCTCATTAATTTTACGTAGGACCATATTTTTTTTGGACAAACTTTAATATCTTCTTGAATATGTGTGATAAAGTTAGCATACAGTTCCCCTTCCATTTTTTTTGCCCTAGCTCGTAATATTGAGAACTCTTTATAGTCTAAATGATTTTTAAAACGTTTCCATTTAGTATTGTGCATTGGATTTTTCGCGAATAACATGAGTCAGGACTTTATTGTACCACAGAGGATAGCTATTACTGTTTCTACTAGTACACTGCGGTACAAAAGATTTAATACACTTATTTAGTTCATTGTAAAAGCAGTCAACAGCACAGTCAACAGAATGGCATGAGTTAAATAAAGATTTCCAATCGACTTCATTTAAATATTTAATAATTTTGCTATAGTTACCTTTTTTAAAATTGTATTTTGTAGAACAACATTCTTTAAACGGAGTAAGAGTAATATTAACTGGATCTATTAGTAATGGAGGGTGCGCTGTATCTACTTTCACAAGTGAGATTTGAGTAGCTTCAGTTGATGCAGAAAAGTTGCTAAATATTAAGTCAAGAGTATTTCCGGAAGCGTTTTTACTATAATTACTTTGTTCAAGTCCTAGTAAATTAAATTCATCTAATAATTGTTGACTTATATGATCTGCGTCTCAATTGGACCCCGTCTCATTTGCAACGGACCCATATGCGGTATCCATACGATGTTAGGCAAGTTGAAATCCCCAACAACAAGAAAATTATCATTTTTATGACAGCTGTTAACGTATAAAGTGTGGTAAGGTATTATAATCAGGTGAAATATAAACCAATGCTATCTGCAAGTTCTTTTTTTGTAATGAATTAATTGATTTTGCCGGAATTGTTACTCAGATCATGTCGGTAGGAGGAGTCACACTACTGTTAGGCAGTAGGAAACCTTCCTATATAATAATTAATAGTAGTAGTACGCCACCAATGAAAATGTTAGAATTGTGCAGGTACCTAAGCAATATGTTTCAGATATTAGAGAGTTGTCGGAATTCAGTTGAGGTGCTTTTTTAAAAGAAATGCAGATTTTAAATATAGGTAGATATACTTTACTGACTTAGGTACTTAGAACATAATAACATGCCAATTAGACAAAATGTATGAACATTTTCCACACATTTGAAGAATGTTAGGCAGAATTATCAAGTAGCCTTCTGCAGGTCGATGATGCTAATAATTTATCTCTATTATTAGAATCTTGAATTTTATTTCTCCATTTTATACAAAAGTATCATTTACATATATTTCTATGAAAACATATGGTAAGCTAGGTCCAAGCCGTATATTAAACTTTTTCGAATAAAGTCATGTGGATCCTAAGAAAACATGAGAGCAATAACAGACGGACATTTGCCAAATACTTAAACCCTTGAATCTTTAAATACGGTGGTTATATTATTACGTCCGCAGTGAAGAGTATGGTGGTATTACTATACGATCCGCCCCCTGATTGTGTACACTTGTCTCGGATTGTATCCAAGTTGTATCAAAGCAAAAATCATAGTATATCGCGAAAACAACAGTAACTGTCAAATCGTCGTATCCTACGAAAAAGGAAACAGTTGCAAAACACCAACTTTACAGGAGGCGGTTTTTTCTTAATATTTCGATGAGTTTTCAACTTTTTAATGAAATTTATTTTTTATTTTTTTTTATAACATCCTATTCATCATTCCAAGTACTTTTAATTAATTTAACACTGCTATTTCCGCCATTTTTGTCGCTTGTTTCCTTAATCCGTGTAATATTTTCTGGTTGGCTTGGTCCAAAGCGCCTTAGTAACCTTTCTCCACGGTGATTTTTGTTGACGCTAACCTTTGTTGCCTTGTTCACCCGGAGTTGGCAGGGTACTGATGACAATTAATGTGGGCATATGCCAAAATATGATATGTTTGAACGTGCTTCTAACTAGGTACCTACTTCGACAACAACAAACAATGTTTTTATGATTTTGCGAATAAACTTAATAAGGGTGAAATGCAGTGCCAAAGCTTTATATTAATGGTAGGTGTTTTGAACTCTGATGGATAGTTACTATAGATAGATCAATAATTAAATCTACTATTAAAAAGAGGTAAGTTGGTTTGTTTGTTTGTTTGTTTGTATGTTTAGAGTAGGTAATCTCCGAAACTATTCATCCGATTTCAAAAATTCTTTCACCAATGTGTAGGCATGGACTTTCCGAATGAACATAGGCCATATTTTATCAAAGTAGGCACCACGCGAGCGAAGCCGCGGGCGAGTAATCCATACTAATATTATATTATAATACCAAATAAATGTTATTCTATTCTAATCTATAAAGGGGTAAAGTTGGTTTGATTGTGTTTTATATGTTTAGGGCTATCTCCGAAACTACTCATTCTATTTCAAAAATTCTTTCACCGATGTGTAGGATGGACATTCCGACTATACATATTTTATATAGGTACATATTTTTTCATAGGCTATATTTTATCAAGGTGGGTACCGAAGCGAGCGAATCCGCAGGTGTGTAAGCTAGTACAAAATAAATCGACACAAACATTGTTTCGGAGTTCTTCGACAAAACTATTAAAAAAGGTGAAATGCGGTGTCAAAGTTTAAGCGTTCAAGTATAAAAAGCTCTCTACGCTGGCATGATTCATTTGATTCGAAGTCAGCTTAAATATATTGCAAGAAAATTTAAATGTTTCAGACCATAGAATAGAAACCGACCAACAGCCAGCCACAACAACAAGCATCATAAGCAAAATCAAGTGTCACATGACGCATCTGTCCTAAAAAACTTCGATCTATGAATCTTGCTGCGCTCGACTTTTGAATAGTTTGAATACTTTTGAATAGTTTGCCAGCAAATTTAACTGTGTCAGACTCTATACTATAGAGTCTGACACAGTTAAATTCAGACTATAGAGTCAGACTATAGAGTCTATAGTCTGACACAGTTAAAAGGAACCTACCAGCAGTCAGCCTTTTCTATAAGCACCATATTAAGCAAAATCCAGTGTTACATCATGATGCAATTGTATTAAAAAAAAATCTGCTCGCTGCGCTTTCTTGGTTCGAAGAACGCTTAGCTCGTAAGGTAGCTTCGCTCGCACGGTATCTTCTTGAATATTTTGCAAGCAAATTGAACTGTGTCAGACCATAATTATAATAGAAACCGACCAAAAGTCAACCTCTAAGAACACAGTAAGCAAAATCAAGTGTCACACTACGCATTTGTCTTTAAACAAATCGGGTAATGTCAAAGAAACTTGCACGGTAGCTTTTTGAATATTGTGCAAGCAAATTGAACTGTGTTAGACCATTTTATAAAGAGCACAGCAAGTCAGCTTTTTTTAAGAACACCGTAAGCTAAATCAAGTGTCACATGACACATTTGTTCTAAATAAAATGTCTTTAAGCTTTAAAAAGCTCGTTGCGCTCGCTTCATGAAAGCTTCTTCAATATTTCGCAAGTAAATTTTACTCTGAGACCATAGATTAGCAACCGGCCATCAGTCAGCCTTTTCTATAAGCACCATTTATGCAAAATTAAGTGTCACATGACGCATATGCCTTAAACAAGCCTATTTAAAAACTTTTTAGAAACAAGATTTAATAAATAATAAAGAGAACTAAATAATACAGACTGAATAATAAAGAGAACTAAACTTTTAAAAATCCAGCACCAAAGTAGGTAGGTACTCGTCAAGACCAATCAAATGAGCTGAAACTCGATGGGGTTGTGTAGTTTCTTTGAGTTCCTATGACCACCTTCTAGTTCCATCATCAGATCAGACCCTGGTAACCATCTAAAAATAAAATACTCGCCAAGACGAAACAAACGAGCCGTAACTCGATGGAGTTGCGTCGTTTCATTACAGAGTTCCTATGACCACCTTCCAGTTCCATCATCAGATCAGACCCTGGTAACCATCTAAAAATAAAATACTCGCCAAGACGAAACAAACGAGCCGTAACTCGATGGAGTGGCGTCGTTTCATTACAGAGGTCCTATGACCACCTTCCAGTTCCATCATCAGATCAGACCCTGGTAACCATCTAAAAGAAAGAAAGAAAGAAAGAAAGAAAGAAAAGGTTTATTGACAACACACAAAAATGGTACAAATCAAAAATACAAAGACAGAGCTTAAGGCAACAAATATTAAAACAAAACACGTACTTAGGTAACTAAAGTACCTATGGGCACTCTGCCTAAGGGCGTTGTCAAAAGGTCCAGACTCAGCTTTAAGCTAGCTTCACGAGGGGGTGCCAGGTGAAGAAGCGCTGGTTTTCAGTCTGGGCCTAAAGTAGAGTGGCGTCATAAACAAAATAGATAAAATAAAATAAATACATGCATTTTATAAGAACATTACATATAATATAAGTAATAATTACATAAAATACCTTTATAGATATTACATCATTACATAATTTGATAAAAAAAAAAAAAACCTCTGACAGTGACATTTGCATTGGCTTTGGCTGAACATTGGTACATGGCAAGGCAAAGTCTATGGTTGGTCTATGGTATGGAATTAATGAAAACAATTGGAAACAATGAAAAGAAAACTGAAAAAGAAAATAAAGAAAGTTTAGTGTTGGAGACCAACAGGCTGAGGAAAAGTTTGAAATTTGGCTAGCTAGAAAGAAATGCAACACAAGCTACCTACCTGAAAAGAAAAATATTTAAAAGCAGACGCAACAAAATTAAAGAAAAACAGGTAGGCAGTATCAACAGAAATTACTGCGTGAGAATGTTGAAACCGACCAAGGGTACGTCCCCTTGGTTCATCGTGCGAGCTACTAAAGGTAAGCAGCCTAAACACCAGCTTGCATAGAAATAAAAAGCTTTTTCACAGTTGATTTAAAAGTGTTAAGTGTTTTTAAGGCACGGATTGGCGGGGGCAAATCATTCCAGCATCGGGAAGCTGCAAACCTAAAGGAACCGCGGAAAGAAACTAACCTATGTCTTGGCGTGATAAATACGTGAGTACAATCCCGTTTAGAGAAGCGATAATGATCACTAGTCCATTTTAACTTTTGAAAAAGATAGTACGGTAGTTTTTTTGCAATAATTCCAAACATAAGGGTAGCTAGGTGGAGTTTTCTACGCTCTTTCATTTTCAACAGACCAGACGTATTGAGGAAAGGAGTAACGTGTGTGCGAGGTGGTATGTGGAAGCAAAAGCGAGCACATGCGTTTTGGACGCGCTGGATGAGCTTCTCAGTTTTACCAAGCAGACAAGGCCCATAGACCACATCACAGTAATTAAGTTTGGAAAGTATAAGTGACTTACAAACCGAAATACGAACTTCTTCACTTAAATAAGGACGGATTTTGTAAAGTGACCTAATACGGTAAAAGCAGTTACGCACACATTCAGTAACATGGCTTTCAAAGCGTAGATTGCTGTCCAGTATAACCCCAAGGCTTTTAACTTCAGAGACACATTCAACATCCACACCACCAACCCGAATGTTTAAATGAACCCCAGCAAGCTTAGCAAGTCCATATTTAGTCCCGAACAACATGAACTTGGATTTTTTAGGATTCAGCACCAAGGAATTTTCCCGAGACCAGCGTTGGACATCATCTAAGTCACTATTTATCTTATTTACAGCATCAGAATATTCATATATAAAAGTAAAATACTCGCCAAGACGAAACAAATGAGCCGAAATTCGATGGTGTTGCGTCGTTTCATTACATAGTTCCTATGACCACCATCCAGCTCCATCATCAGACCCTGGTTAACATTGAAAGACAAACTACTCGTCAAGACGATTCAAATGAGCCCAAACTCGATGAGGTTGGGTCGTTTCATGGCGAAGTTGCTTTGCCCACCTTCACCTTCCAGCTCCATTATCAAATCAGCACCATCTCATCATAATATTGCATTGTCACGCGATTTACACGTGTATGCAAAATTTCAGCTCAATCAGTAACCGGGAAGTGGATTCAATTTAATTAGCAAGATTTGATAACAAACTAAATAAAAGCTTGTAAAAATAATAACTTATGAGCTCGCTTCATTGTAAATTAATGATACTCCACTCACGCATGTCCGCACTCCACAGTTATCTTGGACGAGTAAAGCGACAGTTGCGTTTATCACCCGTGCTCCGCCCGTCACACTCGATTTCGCGCGTGGAACACAGCTACCAGAGCGTTTGTTTCCGTATTCGCCGAGAGAAATTCAGCAATGTAATTGTAACCGAATTTTAAAACTTTAATAACTTATTGAAATAAATTTATTTTTGAACTTTTTTTGAACTGATTAGATGTAAATGATAGTGAAGATTCCAAAAATGCAATAAAAATAAAAGGTGACAGTGGCGTCTGTTTCCTTATTCGTAGGATACGACGAAATATGACAGTAATTCAGTAAATTACTTACAAATTTACATTATGCAGCTTTAAATCTGACAGTTATTTTCGCGATTTACTGTGATTTTTGCTTTGATACAATCCGAGAAATAAGTGTACACAATCCAGGGGCTGGTAAGAAATACTGGAGTAAAATTAGTGTTTTAAAGTGCAAAAGATCTCATTCAATAATTTAATGAAGGCTTGTGCAATCCGTAAGATCGAACAGCAATAGAAGATGAATTATTTAAGAATAAATTATGTTTTTTTCTGAAATGATTATAAAAAATAACTCATTATTGATTGTCACAAACAGGATCTTATTTTCAATGCATGTTTCATTTTTAATTAACATAAGTAGGTAAGTATATTTTTTTTGTTCTGTAAATGTTATTCACCCCTTTGTTTTATTATTGATTCTTTCGAATCAGACAGATTTTTCTTTATTCTTATCCAATATTCCAGAAGCCAGAGCTTTAGTTTAGCCCAAATGCAAGCAAATGAAGACCAAAGGGCTTTCATATTCACAGAAACCCAGCAAGAAATAAAGAGAAGATCTCTTTTGCATCGAACAAGAAAACTGCCTTAAAGGGCCCACAACATGTAAAGTGCGTTGAAAGGTTACCTTTTAGCGCCAACCACTTTCACACTTTGAGGATGGAAGAGTCGTTATACAGATTTTTGTTATGCCAGTCGAAATTGAAACTGTAACGCTGGGTTAGAATTTATTTGGTGTCCGAGTTTGTTTATTTAGTCCTTCAATGGCACTGATTCTGTCGAAACACTGATTAGTTAAATTATTACTAAACCGAAAGCTCTTATTTCGTTCATGTAAAAGTTCAAAATAAATTGACAGACTGAGTGGCATCCCTAAAATTACTATATTTTATTAAAATTGAAATGATTACTTTTGAGTAAACCTATTTTTTTCTGGCTAAATCTACACACAAGGATGAAAAGCACGGTTAAAAGTACAAAAAAAGTAATTTTTATGGTATCAGAAAGATCTGAGTTCCGTGTTGATTTCAATAGCCCACTTTATTATATTCACAAAGGTTATGATGAGTGAAGAGATTGTCAATGTATATTTCTTACAATATAAGTTAAATTACGTACAAGCACGGATGTTGGGTAAAATTGAGAAAAAGTGGGTCTGAACTTTACCCACATTTTCTGTTTTGCGAAAAAATAACTCGCAAATTTCCCGGGTTTAATTAAATAGTTCTGTAAGTTGAGGTTGCGAGCGTTTTGCAAGCTAATCATGAAGTTGTTCTACTAGGAACTAGCTTATAGTACAAAAAATAAGGTCATAATTGCATAATTAATCATAGAGTGCGTACTGCGTATCTATTAGAAAAACTGTAACTTTTTTTGCCTTTTACAAAATATTTTTACGAAAATATTGTGCTGTCCCTTTGTTCAAAAACAAATAATTGTGTAAAGTAATAATATATTTTATAGGTATAAAGGTAAATATAAATAAAGATTATTTTGAAATAATTATTTTTTTGTTAGGCAAGGGTATATCAGTAGGTACTTTAGGCTTATCTAAACCAAAATGCCTACTTAAATTTCCAGAAATTTCGAAGTAAAGTCGGCCTTATCGCTAACTTCATGCCATTATAACTTTTAATGTAATTTTAAAACCTTTTCCAATAAAACAGCAAAAAACTAAACCGCTCTTTAAACTAACCGTCTCGTCTGGAATCGTAATTAAATGGGGTCTCTTAGGAAATAAGGCTTTCTGCACATGGCCAACTGACCATCGGTTGCTGTCGTTTGTAAAAAAATGCTCGGCTATTTTAGTTAATAAAGTTTAAAGTTGTCCTTGCTTTTTTTTGTGTCTGTAAGAATAGTTTTGACATTTGACTAAATCGTTAGTACCTCCATCATGGCTTAGCAAGCCTTCAGGCGTCCTAAAACTCCATTACCAGAGTTAGCCATATCTATGATTTTTATGGAAAAAGGGCCCAGTAAAATAATAAAATTTATGTTAAACAAGAAATACACCAAAAGGTGATGGCAATAGTTTGATTCACGTGACGTCCCAACAAACAAATTAAGCTTATAAAATTAAGTCTATAAGGTCTTAACTCTTATACTTGTTATAAAAGAGCATTCACTATGTCAATGTTCCTTATAATGGCACATTATTAGAAGATTTGGCTAATACTACCTTTATTCTTATAATTTGGTTGGATAAACGTTAATAAATCCAATTTATACGGCTACAATAAGGGTCTGAAATGTGTTCTTCTTATAGAGGTTAGTTACATTGCTTTTTAGCTGTATAATATTCAAAGTCATATAAAGGCTTTTAATAAGGCCAATTATTCTTAGAAAAGTAATGCATAAGGTAACTATGATGCTTTTTAACTTATAGGAGCATTTGATAAGACCTCTATCCAACAAACGAATTTTAACATTTATATGATCTTAACAAGGATGAAAGCAATCTGTATTCCACTATATAGTGATTTTATAGATATTATTCTCTTTATAGTTATATTATAATGCTTTACATAACTAGATCCTCAATTTTGAAAGTACAGCATATTTACCAAGCCGAGACCAACGAATCAGCCAGTGGTTCCGTAGAGGATTATTTTAGAAAATTATACTAGGTAGTGAGGGAGAATTTAATGAATACTTTGTAAAATAAAACAACTAATTAGAGTCTACTGAGACTAATGAGTGTAACTTAAAGTCTTATTCTTTTTTTAATTATATTATTTATTGTGTAGGTACCTTATAAATTATAATTATTATGTATTTAAAACTTAAAATTAGTGCACAAAAGCGAGCTTAAGTATCCCTTTAATAAAAAAATTTACTTCCAGCCAACCCAATCATAGTTAAAAATAAATTCCTTTCTTACACACATAAAAAAACGATTTTGTGTGTAAGAAAGGAACCCTAACGATATGCAAAATGGCGATAGCCTAAGCAACAGTTGTTGCCATTATAAAGTCTTCACTCTTATAGACTCCTTGTAAGGGATCTGCGAATCGTTTTGCTCTTATAATAGCACTCTTTATAACATGACTAAATTATTAATAACGTTTTTGGAACAAAAACAGCTTAAATTCAAAGGCGGATTGATACTACAACACACAACGTACCACATTTTACCATGCATTTAAATTCCCATACACTTTTCACTATACACGAGCACATAAATCCGGAAAATAAACTACATACAATAATATCTTACCGTTCACTTTTTAGTAAAATGGTTGACTTTTTCTCTTTCTTGTTGTAAAAATGTAAATCACTAACAAAAAGACTTATTGTAGAATCATAAACAAACGACTATAAGGGCTTATGGATTTTTAAGAGCCTTTGATTTGCCGCAATGAGTTTAACTCCCTTGTATCGGACTATAATAAAACACGTATAAGGGTGATCGCCCGTATTAACGCTTTCTATACGTTTCTTATAAGAGTATTGATTTTTTAGGAGCTTTTTTTTTTGCCATTATAAGTTTAACTTCCTTGTTCCTTGCCATAATATAACACGTATAAGGAAAAAAAGCGGACAATAAAGCAACTATAAGGGGGGTATAAGGTTATTGCTCTTATAAATTGTGCCCAAATGCACTCTTATTAGCGATAATACGGCTCCTATAAGAACATTATTTTTGGCTTTATAAGCCATTATAAGAGCAATTTTTGTTAGTTGGGGTGACCCTACGTGATAGCATGATAATTTAAAACAGTTAATATTATGCAAATTATGTTTTGAATGTGCCTCTGATGAAATCGGGGGTCTCCAGGATGGGGGTGTCTGCGAGATTGGGGTACTCAGGAAAATCCCACTAAAGGTTCTAACGGATTATCAGCGTTGTCTTGTACTTCTTACGCAAAACAACAAAATAAGACGCATATTTGGGTTCACTGTGCTTATTATTTTAATAAATTATGTTTTTGATTGCTTTTTTTTCACTAGATGTTATGCTCGGAGGTCTGAGTTGTGTATATCTGGTAAGTACCTGTAGATTAGTGTAGATGGTGATGTACAAATTGTGGAATTCTAGTACCTATACCTTTGTATTTAATCGTCTTTGCTTTGTATAAAGGACAGGGAAATATCGTTTAAGCGATAGTTGCCCATGTGTGACCAGCCTTAATACAGTCGCATGGGAAATAAACGGTCAAGACGTCTGATTTCCCATAGCGACGGATTCTCCCATTAAATTATTGTGCACATTGGTCTCATATTTCACTGCTTGTACAATAAATTGTTATTTTCCAACCCTTTTTCATTATATCAAGAGCTTATTATTTGTTTTATTCTTAGAATGTGCTTTTTATACGAACATAAGAGATAAAAGGATTCTAACCGGTTTATTGGTTTAAGTAGTAAATACATTTTCTTTGAAGTTATTGAACGTTGAGACTGCTGTATAAAGATTATTACCTTACATCTCATGTTTGAATTTCAGCCCACTACCGTTAGATTAACCCATTTCCGGCCCAGCTCCCACGGTGCAGCTCGAAGGGCAGGACCGTGGCCGAGTAGGTACTTCTACACGTAATTTTTACACGACTTGTATCATGGGCATTGAACGTGTTAAGTGAATATAACTTTATCCCCCAACACTGCTCCAGATGAACTGATTTCGTGAAGTATTGGTAACTACATAATATTATAAAAATTGTCGACCTCTATGGCGCAGTGGGTGAAGGCCCGCCTGAGACGTGGAGGTTGCGGGTTCGATCCCCTTTCGATGTTCCGGGTCTGGTTGTTTTGCTATCTATAATAATATTAAAAAAAGAAGAGCTTCGATAACGGAGTTAAAAGCTTGTCTGTGTTCTGTTTAGATTGAGAGTGTTAAGAAACATTGTAAAACATAATGCCAATGAGTATTTAACACGGAAAGGCACAGTCTACCCGCAACCACGGCTGATGCTATCCGGTCGAAATGTCGGGCGAATAATTAAAGGTAAAATTCGTGATAAATACCCGTTCGCATTATGTTTTATAATTGTGTTTTGATCGCGAAAAGTTTAAAAAATACGATCATCTGAAACCTTGTCAAATTAACAGATTTACCTATCAAAGAAAATCTATTTGAATCTGTGATATGATTTAGATCATTCTCCAACTTGTATAGGTACTTTCAGTCAGAACTAGAGCTGTCGAAGTACTTTCTAAGTAGTTTGTTGAGCATTCAGCATTCGTATGTATGTCGAAATTAATAGTTTGCGGGACTCTGAAGTGATTTCATAAATGATTCAAAACCAGGAGCATGAATAGTGGAATGGAATTGTTGAAAGTGAATAGGCTCGAATGTTGTTGAAGTGAAGTATTTTACATAATAAGATATTATTTAAATTCAACGGGCGGATAAAGTATGCAAACATTGTCCTGTCTTAGTGAAATATTAAAAAAAAGCGACTCTACGCGACGGTGACGCAGCCACTTACCGAGTCCAACTAAAGGTCCATAAGTAATTTCAAAATTATAAAATACATCATATACCACGCTAAAAACCACAATCTATAACTATGTAATTTAATCATGCTTTAAAATAAATTTCAAAGTTAGTAAATTTAATTTAATCTAAAACTTTCAAATTGAAAGTAGCTTGCAATGATTCTCTAAATTCTCTAATAGAC
Source organism: Xanthorhoe designata (assembly GCA_963582015.1). Classification (NCBI taxonomy): domain Eukaryota; kingdom Metazoa; phylum Arthropoda; class Insecta; order Lepidoptera; family Geometridae; genus Xanthorhoe; species Xanthorhoe designata. Next base: position 9,813,789 of record OY757038.1, read on the forward strand.
TTCCAAGAATGATATTCAAAGAGCGAGTATTAGGTACAGTATGCGTTGAAGGGTACTCGATGTTGGATCAAGTTTGTTTTAGACCATTAGCACTAGTTTTCAGAACAAAAATATATATAAATCTTAAGAGCTTAGCTCTTGTCGGTGTAATGATGCAATTTCCTCCATATACTTCTTTCCTATGCGATCTCTTTTACTTCTTGATACGACATGACAGCGACCTTCTCTTTGAAAAAAAAATATAGGTAACAATATAATATATATATTTGAGCTTTGTAGATGTTTGCTAAAATCATCTAGAAATATGAAATGCTTATTTTGTAAGAATGTGCTAGTTTTTGACCTGCAGCCGTTTTCTAGAGATTTTTTAAATTTTCTCTTCTTTAATTATTCTCTTCATGTCTATCAAGAATCATTTTGGTTCAAAGGTTGAGACCATTTTGGTGCGTAAAGGAACATGAGAAAATGAGACACAGTAAAGGTTTTAGTCAAACCTACCTTAAGTTCAGAAAAATAAAAAAATACAAGCCACATTGGCTTGTCGGTAATTGCCTACAAACTCAGTAATGTATACAACCCATGCTAAGGGCGAACTAACGAGTCCAGAATAGACAAACTCGATCCCAAGCTTGAGACCACTTTAGTCAAGTGCGTTCTTTTATTTGTATTTACAAGCAACTGAGTTCTATAGAGCCTTATTTATGGTCATTGGCTAAATTACCTAAGCCATTTCTCAACTAAACAGTGATTCATTGAAGTAAAATATTTTAGGGATCACAGCATTCTTAAAAAATACTGTAAGCAAACTCTCGTGATCAATCTAAGTGCCAATGACATTTAAAATGGAAAATCTGACTATCACTATGCCTTGTTCAATTAAAAGCCATTCAGTAGTTTGTTGCGATGCTCACCGAATATTTCTAGGGATAACCCTAGGAATATTCGGTGAAGCATGAAAACCGTGCCTCAACTCAACTTCAGATAAAACAATACTTTACTAGTGATTGTTGGCGGTAATTCGACCGTAATACCGTAACCGTGACTGTAATTTTCGAGTGTTAATGTTGAGATTCTTTTGACAAAGTTTACTTCAATATAAGTGCACAGGAATCAAAAGAACAAAGGAAAACCACACAGAAACATAATATACGTTACAACAGTTTTAATGAAATAAATAAAAATGGAACTCTGTTTTTCTATTTAGAATTTACTTTTTTACGAACGAACGAACCATAGACTAAATAATATATCTGTTAGATATTGACAGATCATGAGAGACAGAACTAGTGCTGTGATCGTGTCTCGGTTAAAATATTCTACTGTTATTCCGAAATCCATGTAGTATTCCTAAATCATTTCCACTATTCGTTTTATTATGCAATGTGTCATATTGTTATTCTGTCTTGCATTACGAATCAAGTAAAAGGCTGAGTAACACACTAAAACTGATTATATTTCCACAGCATTTGTCTCCAAATAGGGTGCTCGGGATGAAACTATGACCAATAGGCTTTTATTTAAGCTGCAGTCAAACTCACGCGACTATAACTCTAAAGGCTATTACATGATTTGTGCCTATCGGTCGTATATTTGTGAACTATTTAAATGTCGTTTTTAGAAAAATATTAAATTTTGTATTATTTATTGTCATAATAATTATTTGATATTTCCTAGGTCACGTTATGTAAAAAGTTTGCTGGCTGTCATACCCAAACATGCAAACATACCCCCTCCACTTTCTCCCAGCGTTCTATATACGTGACGCGTACTATACCAATGATGTTTAAATCACCCGTCGCGTTTGTGTAAACGCAGCTTAACACTTCAAATTACCCTAAAGTCCTTTGTCCAAGAACGTCTCGGGGTTGCCATAATACGCTTCATATAATTTCTCCGGACTATTAATTCGTGGCAAATTCTCGAGTGGCTTGGCTTAAGCCAGATGTACACAGCGCTCGTCATGAATTATCACGTTTTAGTAGAATTTCGAGAAAATTTGTGTATCACTGAATTTGTTAATTTTGTACCAGATGTGAACAGTTGTTAGTTATTTACTTTCTAAAATTGCAGTAGCTTTTAGAAATAGACAAACTCGGTTTTTTTGTTATTAAACAGACTCTTTGGATAATTGGATCCAAAATCAACCGTATTATTGTAATGATTTTATCAGTACTATTGTTCTGAAGTTTTTAGTTTTTTTATCTTCTTTTATACATTTTTAAAGTCGTTAAGCCATGACGGAGGCCTTAAGGCGGCCTAAAAACTTCGTCACCAGAGTTGGCCACTAGCTCATACGAGCTTTCTTACTTTATAAACATTTTGCGTAGTTTCGCTACAGGATAGATAATTAGGGTTTGTTTTCGCTTTCAAGTGTAAAAGTACCATTATTTTACTTCAAATTTAAGAAAACTAACGACTTTTTAATTTGATTAATGGTGTCAAGTTTGTCTAGTTCAGTATGTGAGCTTGTAGTTTGACGTTTTTGATAGATCGTTGAAGTTAAGCAACGTTCTTAACGGTCACAATTTGGATGAGTGACCGCAAGAGGCATTAATAGCTGAGCGTGTTCGTGCAGCGGAGGGCTCGTTATCAGTCCCGGCTTATAAGTCGTTAAGTCATGACGAAGGCCTGCAGGCGGCCAAAAACCTCCATCACCAGAGTTAGCCCCTAGTTAGGTTAGGTTGTAATGAGTTCATTACAATCTTGCTTGCTTACCCCCGAATGCTATTATTATAATAATATTGGGAGTATTAACCATTTGAGACGCTCTTACGTCAGATAAACGTTAAAGAATGTCATAGATAAGCATTACTTTCTTTAAGTAGTGATGCACTATTCGTTAGTGTGTCAACAGCCGAAACGTCTACTCAAATATGTGTGTGTGTTTTGGTCCAGGCCTCAGCCCTGACGTATGCAGCCGATCACAAATCACTGCGCACCACAAGGACAATTAATTTACGTGTACACGCACTTATGCTCTAGTAGTGACATAGATCTTGAGAATTGCTTTGTACTTACGAAGCCTATAACTTCTAGTATTCGGTGTATCAAAGCCTATAGTGAATGGTAGGTTTATAAATAAATGTCCATATTAAATATAATGAGTAAATGACTTAAAATTAAGTTTAGATAATAAGATCATACGAGAATGACAGCCTTAAAATTAAAATATATCTAAACTCAATCAGGTAGAGGAAACCATCTCGTAGCGTTTCGAACGAATCAAGAAAAATATTCACTGGGATGAAGAATCTTGGAATGAAACAAGAAACACTCGTCTGCTTGCAGGTTGCAAACGTATGGAAAGTTTACTTCTGCAAAATGTGGGTATAATTTCATATTACAATCAGTTTGTGTGGCTAAAACCAGCTTAACTTATAAAATGATCATCTTTGAACTTGAACTTTTTGTGAAGTGAATTTTTCGAGTATCCCGATTTTTGCACGGCGAACGCGAGCTGTGATCGGAAATCATTGCGAAGAAACCCGCGGCTAGTCAGCCCCACACGTATTGACCATTGTCATTCCTGTGGATATGGCCAGCTAAGCTGAAGGGATGGTTTAGGTGCTGTGCTGAGTTCCATCTCAACAATGTCCCTGGCACTTCAGTGTCCCGTTAAGTGTAGGCAAAGCTTGCCTCCTGACTGTATGAATCATCTAGTAGAGATGTAGAAGCCTGTTTTTTCGCTAACTCCAACATAATTTTCTTCAAAGCTTTCTGCTTCTACTGTGACGTGCGATGAAAAACAAAATAATTGTTTCTGCAAATAACGTTTCGCAGAACGCGAGAATGTAATTAAGGGAACAACTATGACTTATGTTTTAACGCTTTCTAATTGTCTTTGCGGTTACTTTGTATATTTTTGCACGTAAAATGTTTTGTTTACATATCAAAAGTCGTAGTCTTGAGCTCATTTTGGATACCACAACATTTCCAGTTCTGTTTTAGCACAATTACAAATTACGTAGGTTTTTTTTATAAAATTAAATATTGTCATTGTTTTACATTTTAAGAGTAAGTAATCAATGTTCATAGGGCAGAAATGCAGCAATGAGCAATGAGAGATGCCTATTTGGATTATTGGACAAAAGTTTGCATGTTCTGCAGATATTTGTTCCGAGTCTGGGTGTTTTCTATAGTATAATATGAATGTATTTACAAAAAAAAAATCTAAGTATTATATCAGTCATCTGGTTACCTACCATAACACATGCATTAAGTTGCTTACTTTGGGACAAGATGACGCCTTGTAAAAATGTCCAAGGTTCATTCACGAAAAATGAAGCAAACAAGTGAAAAACTGGTGTAACTGGAATCTCGACGATTGCCTGACACTCTCCGGCTATATTTTAGGCAGATTTATTGCAGACCGACCAGATTTGTAGGCCTCTCAGAAATGATAAACTGACTGCCGTGTTCCCTAAACAAAAGTTAATAGTTTACGACTTTGGTTTCCTTAAAACTGATACGTGAAAAGTCGGACGTAATACCTACGTAATACATTACTTAATTTAATACTGTTAGGTCTCTTTTCCTTATAGCTATATGCGTAACCCAATGCATCAGTACTTTTTGTTATTTTCCTTATGTCTACATGTCTGATTTTTTGCATTTTCTTTATGTTAAGCATACTGCATTCTATGCCTCTTTGGCATGTGGTGATTTTGTTTATTATTGTTGTGGTAAATTTCCATGTCTGTCAGGAATATGTTAGGCATGGTAGTAAATTGGAGTTAAATATTTTGAATATATAGATATGGGTAAGCTGCTTACTTACCTACTTTAAATAAAGCTTAGCTGGAGCTTAAAATAAATATTCAAATGAAAATAAACTACAAAATAAAAATGTTCAAATCATAAATCATTACGACTGCTAAAATACGTCCACAGTTTTTATGAAACCAGCAAGGAAACTTTGACGGCTGACCCATGTCTAGATATTTGAGTTGGAAGGGTAAAAATCGGAAGCAACTGCGAGAAAGGTATTAATTCAATTTGTTCTGATTTCGGAGGATAAGGCCTTTCTGTATATTTTTGGGGCAATCTTTTGTACGGTGGTACCATTGGCAACCGTTGCTATGGTTCTTTATCTATCTTAACTATCTATATTCTTTTATTCATCATATTATAAAGCGGTAAAGTTGTAGTCTTTTTTAAAATTTCGCGATCAGAACACATGATTAAACATACATTTACGGGTATTTATCGCTATTTACCTTTATTTAATTTTAATTTTATTCCGACGTTTCGACTGGATTGCACCAGCCGTGGTCGCGGGCAGACTGAAGTGTTGGAGGTACACCACAGCAAAGCGAAGGCATTTATTTTTCTACCCTCACTTGATCTTCATAAATGTTAATTAGGGCCGGTTCACACTAGGTGCAATCCAGTCGAAACGTCGGAATAAAATTAAAATTAAATAAAGGTAAATAGCGATAAATACCCGTAAATGTATGTTTAATCATGCGGTAAAGTTGGTTTGTTTGTTTGTATGTTTGGGGTAATCTCCGCAACTACTCGTCCGATTTCACGAATTCTTCACCGATGTGTGAATGTCTTCATGGACATTCCGAATGAACATGGGCTATATTTTATCAAGGTATGTACCACGCGAGCGAAGTCATAGGCGAGTAAGCTAGTCTATACATAAAATAAAATTGTAACTGGTAGATGTCTGTATTGCTATGGTTAATTTCAATATTTTTTTCCTATCTAAGAGAATAAGAACGCGAAAGAACCCTATCTTAAAATTTGTTTGCTTTTATTTGAACTCGAACTATATAAAAAAAAGTTAGGAATTTTTCTATATAGTTCTATATAGTCTAAGTTAGGAATTCAAAATTTGAAACGATGTAATATAGAATGAGTTTAGTCAAGAAAGCTATATGTAAGGTTTCCGCAAATATTCTTCAATAAATCATAAGCGTAAACGTTTTTTGCTCGTAAAATTACTATCAATATTATACAGCTCAAATTATTTACCAACAAAACGAATTCTTTTGTATTTTTATGAACACAATAAGCAATTTTCGTGCCTCTCCGTTTTTGGCCCATTTGTCTACCTCAGTCACGTATTTACAGGTTTCGGCGGTCGCTGTGGCCTATTTTATGTAGTCAATCGTGGCAATTCTGAGTGTCGCAAAAGCTAAACTAAGCTAACTAAAATTGTTGCCGTCCCTTTCATAGCGATGGATATAAAAAGGATGGCAATAGTTTTAGTTAGGTTAGTTTAGCTTTTGCGACACTCCGAATTGCCCCCATTACTTTGATATCAGTACTAGTATTATAATATTATCTGTGATATCAGTGTCGATTTTCTAACCTAAATCTGATAAATAAGTAGGTACGAAGTGCCATTTCAGGCAACATTGCCAATTTATATGTAGTTTATAATATTTTATAGTGTTAAACCACAATTAGGTACTTGACAAATTAGTGAAATAAATATAATTATTAGAACATAACGTCACATAATTATTGTGGCGTTCTGTTCCAATTAGGTATGTATTGTTTTGTTTAGAAATTGAGAAATTAATGCTCATCAGGTTGTTTGTTGCTTAAGTTTTTTTGCACCGTAAATGGAATAGATGAATGAAAATAAAAATACCTAGTCATAAGTAATTTTTTACATTGTGTACAAAAACACAATGTAAAAAATTACTTATGAACTAATAAACGTAAGTAATAATAGTACAAAGGCGATCTTATCTCTAAGAAGCAATCTCTTTCAGACTGATGATGGGGTTTTTTCATGCGTAAATGTGCCAGAGATATCGGCTCGATTTGCAATGTAAGGCTGAAATACATAATGCCTAGTCGGTACGCAATTTAGACACACTCTATTTGGACGGAGTGAGTCCTCACCTAATTTAGTGAATACATTTTTCCTACGTGGTCTGGGTTTAAAAGGTAAAACCCAGACGGTTAAGTAAGTACACCACATCAATAAAGTTAAGAAAAAGATGAATCACTATTGTTGGATATTAACAGCCTGTTGTTAAAAAGATTAAGTTGTTTGTTTGGCCTTAGAACGATCTCAAGGTGTCTGAGTAAGTTTCGCTTAGTCTAAGGATAGGTATCTGATATTTCTTCAAAAGATTATGAAATACGAAGCTCATAATTTTATTACCGAAATCAAAAAATGAAAAGTTTCTATGTTCCATTGTATGTTTTTTTGTTTATTGTATCTATTTCTCCAAAAATTTAGGACTGAATTTGAAAATTATTTTTTGTTTGAAAGAATACCTATACCTACTCCTGAGGATGTGGACGAAGTTCCATGGAACGAATATGGAATTAATAAAAAAATATTTTTTAGGCACAGAAATGCACTTCGGATTCTGCCACTTGTTTTTTTTTTCACCATGGCAACATATTTGTTGATTTAAATTAAATAGCACTGATCAATAATGTATTAATTAATTTATGTAACGTATCATGATTACCTGACTCTACATTTTATTTCTCCTTTTACTTGCGCTTCGCTCTAAGTAGGTACACGCAGACGTCAATAATGTAAAGAAAAACAAATCAGTCAAGCGTAACCAAAATCAAACAAAATCAAATCCCAAGGAGCAAATTCTACCGTCTTCATTTTCGTTTTACGATTTGACCTAAAAAGCAATATTTTATGAAAAACTGTTTCCTACATAAAAGTTTACAAAAAACTAAAAGCAAGCCAAGCAGTTTGATAATCTCACTCGACCGCGTCGTTTGAAACTTAGTTCCACAACATTTTCAATTTAGCGTTAAAATAAGCGGGTTGGTGTCCTTTTACACTGGCAACTTACACGCGTCTTTGGAGTGAAAGAGACAAAAACATAAATGCGCTTGTATTGTGAAGACAATGCAGTTGTAATAAGATTTTGCACTTTTCCTTTGTTACGAGATTCTGATTCGTCTTTCTTATACTTTCACCTAATTTTTGCCCCCTTTTGATAAAATAGCATTTACCTACAACAAGCTCCTCGATCTTCAGGATAATCAGTACATTTTCTTATTGGTGACATAGAATACGAGCTTCAAAAATGCAGCTGAGTGTAAAAGTACACTAAGTAAGACGAAGATGTAGTGGAGCTGACTTGGGTAATATTGCTAATGGTAACACTTCACGAACTGCTCCCGCTAAATAGAGACATCTTAAGATAAGTTTTATTTTGTAATTTAGTTCCTTTATCCATTGCCTAGCTAGTGGAATGTGCTTTCTATGTGAATGTATGGTCTAGTCTTCAAGGGTTAGTATAGTTTAGTGGTTACTGTCGTCTATGCGTCCGAGTTCAGTTAACCCAGTTTATAAGTTTGTGGGGGTAAGCGTAGAGTTTATTGAACCAAGATTATGACCAACAATATTAACGGATGAAACATGTTTGTTTTGAACTTTTGATTGCATTACTGAATTGAAGACAAATATTTACCTAATTATTATTTTTTGCAATACTGAATTGAAGACAAATATTTATCAAATTATTATTTTTTAGTTAAACTTACCTACTTATTCAATAATTTGGTGTTGGTAACTATTTTTATTTGACTTGAGTACCTTATTAGACAAACGATTTTCAAAAGGTATATAAGAAAGTTTTTTGGTATGAACCTGACAAACATCTCCGGATTTAAGAACAGAAATGCACCAAAAAGTGCAAATTGCTCTCGTTACACATTCATATAAGTTTGTTACTTGTTATAGGTATGTTGTTTATACAAAAAGCACCTTCTGATCATTTTTTTAAGTCCCTAAATAAAATCAAGGTATTTTGTCACGTTCAATTAAATATGGTACTCCTCGTACAAAACAATTATGCATTATCTTAAACTTTGACTTATTATAGGACCTCAGTACTCCCTAAATGTTATTTCTAGAATTGATCTCTCATAATACTTTTCTTTCTTTAACGAAAGAGAAAAAAACAACCGTCTTAAATGAAAAATAAAGTCTATAATAATAAAACTAACACCGGGATAATTAAGTAGAGGAATGAAATCCCCGTCGTCCCGAGGGCGCAGTGATAATATCGTCTGCAGCGACGCAATTTATTTCCAATCGCTCTTACAATCTTATGTAATACCCGTGGTATTTTCAAAAGATCATTCACTGTTCACTTGCACTGTCATTCATAATGGACTTATGTGTTATTTACACGATGCTGATTCTTACCTGTTGCATACAACTAAATTGACTGTCATCATGACTTGCATGGTATAAAATTGCTTACAATTATTGAACGTCAATTAGGTGCGCGTAATTATTGCATTCAATTATTGCTCTGGTACGTACAAGTAAATGGCATCATGTAAATACCTATGTTTATATAATACCTACATGATTATGATTATAAGACGCCACGTACTTTCGGAGAACAGTTCCTTCCTTGGATTTTGTACTCAACTTACTTTTCCTTTCTTAAATTAAATTGATTCGGCAACTGACCCCGGTCTGTGGTCCCTTTCGCCAGTAGCCTCCAAATATCAACTTCTTAAAATATTACAGGAATCAAGAAGTGAAAGCGAAGCAGAATAAAAATAAAATATTTAGTTTATACTTACTATTTATACACCTTGTCTTGACTCAGGTAGCATTCTGGAAAAATGATTTAAAAATTTACCGTTTCTTTTTCAGTTTAACACGCTTCAAATATTACTATTTATGTCATCAATGCATTCAGCATTGCAATAGCAATCTCACAAATTGTAAAAACGAGGACATTTTTCGCGATTAAATATAGCCGTCGAACCCACGTTTTGTGCTTAATAAAGAAATAAACGTTATTTCAGTTTTATTCATTCACTGAATAGTTATGACCAAACTATAGAATTATTTAAATTCTCAGTTACTACGTAAGCAAAATGTGTATTCCAAATACTCGTAATTCGGACATTCTGGCATTTTTTTCTGGTAAGAGGTTCAAACTCAATGCAGGCTGCATTGAGTTTGAACCTCTTACCTCTTACCAGAGTAAGAACCTTAAGGATTTACATTTTATCTTAATAGTTTCTAGCGTTAAGGAACTTATCCCTACATTTCACTAGACTAATGTCTGAAACATTGTTGAAATGAAGTGTTTTCGTCCAGCACTTAAACCATCCTCTCAGCTTAATCAATCTCTGGAAAGATATTGGCAATACGAAGTGAGTCAAATAGAACATCTGTGGATTTCAATGTTTTTTTTTTATTGTGTTACACATAATGCCACTGAGTTAAGTTTAAATGAGAAGTAATAAGTGTAATACTTTATTAATCGGAGAGTTTGTGATGTTGATTTTTCAATCAAGTATGATCCAGTGAATTGAGCGTAAGGTCAAAAACGTAGCGATACACTGCGGGACAAAGACCCTTTCTTCCTTCTGCTGATTTCTATTTGTTAGCTTATGTGGTCAGTAAAGTAGTGGAGATCCGTGGTCTCTGCCTACCCCCACTGTTAAAGAGGCGTGATGTGATTGTATGTATGTATGTGGTCATGCTTTTAAATTGAAATTGACAGAATTTTATCGCGTACCTAATTTACCTTTTATTATTTCCCGACGTTTCGGCTATGTTGCAACAACCGTGGTCGCGGGCGAACTGTTGTGGTCATGAATTGTGGTCGCGAAAGTTTAAGAAAGACTATTGTATGTGGTCAGTTGTGAGTCATGTATGAGTCTTCATCAGCCTGCATATTTTCTTTTTATTAAAAAAAACTTATCATCAATCTAGAACGTTTTCAGAAAAAAAGCACCACTCGAGTGCAGCCGGTGGTTCCTATAGTTTGCTCGCATTTGTCTCGTACTATTCACCCCATTTATTTCTGTAGGTTACTCGCCATTTTAAGAGCACATTAAACAAGTGGCAATTGTGGTATTACTGGAATTTGCCCTCGAAAAACTTTCTACTGTTTATTTAAAGCTTGTTTTTAGGTTCCATTTATTTATGAAACATTTTTTATCGAAGGAGTCGTGTCGTGATACGGCTTCACCTCTGGCATTAGGTATGCATTTTAACTTTTGAAATCAAAAATATAACACGATAATGAAAATAAGAACAGAATCATTATATTAAACATGAAAAATGTAAATGAGGTACAGTCAACCTGTTGGTAAGTCAGTCGTTCGTTCGTTCGTATGAGCAAGTGGCCAACTCTGGTGATGGTAAGTCAGTGAATGTTATACAACATTTATGAGGATCTGATGAGAATTCGGAGTTATGCACAGAAATGCACCTCGAGAATACCTACAGGAAATTCCTCTCTTCTCACGAAATTGAAGTCGGTTTTAGTTTAATTATTAACTTTGCCACTGGTAGCTGGATTATCACACTAATAATAAAAAGGTGAAAGTTTGTGTGTAAGTTGTGTTTCACGCTCAAACGGCTGGACAGATTTGAATGAAATTTGGTAACTGAATTGCTTATTAAACCTATTGATTTATATTACTAGTGAATACACCGCGGGGCGCAACTAGTCTTTTAATAAATTGCAAAGTAAACGCGTGCGTTGTATATCGAGTTATTTCTAACCAAATAACTCGTTACACAACGTGCATCCGAAAGATAGATTTACAGTCATTGTTTAGACTGAAAAAAAGTAACATACAAGAAATTACATAAAAAATTCACGCCGTGGACTAAGAGAGAGGGCCGTGAAATATTAAATTGTAATTTGTGAAGCTCTGTGCGCACAATACTACACTGCTAACTTCACCGTGCTTATTATTTAATCACACTGATGCAATAAAACGCGCGAGAAACGCCAGTGAAAAAGCGAAGAAGTATAAGTCAGAGTACAATAGTTATATTTCGCCTCGCCGTTAGGTATTGGCGGTTCATTCGTTCATTCGTTCTTATGAGCAAGTGGCCAACTCTGATGATGGAGTTTTTAGGCCGCCTAAAGGCCTTAGTCATTGCTTAACGACTTTAAAAGCTTTTTAAAACTATTGGCGGTAGCAACTGCAGCAAATTGAAATTTTGAGAGTTATAAAGACGAGAGTAGAAGAAGAATAGTTACATACCAACGTATACTATTTAGATTGCATTTTGTTGAAATTATTTGGTAAAAAAAAAGACTTATTTCTTCTGTAAAGTCCTCTAAAAAGAAAGGGTGAGAGTGGAGTTGGATCATACAATACACTACAATACCAATGTTTATATTTCTTTGCCTATATTTACATTCCGATCATGATTAGGTACTTAGACAATAATATTCGTAAACTAAATAATCTTCTACATATTTTTGTTATAACGAAAAAACATGCGAGTGTTCACAACATTTAGCGTTTTAATTGCCTACTGTGATAGTGCGCATTATGTGAGAGTTGAGCGTTTAATTTAGACGTTGTAGGTAAACTGTAAGTTCGGGTAAGTTACCGCCATATTGTTGGAAACTTTAGTCAACTAGCTTTGGAGTTGAACACTTTTCGGGGACGTACGGGAAAAACTTGTAGGTAAGTAAACTAGTTTATTATGTATGACCTTGGCTTGGGTATGAAATATTTTAGTTGCTTGAAAAGCATGGGATTGCGAATGACGTATTATGCTGGGGCTACATCTGCGGGCTTCGGCGAATATTCGTGTTATCGCGATAAATGTGGCCGGGTACATCGTGTCATCGCGTTGTATTCTCTCCCGCTCATTCTTCGGCGGTATGGATGTAGACAAGAACATCGCCTACAACACGATGTTTTTGTCGCGCCAACGCGACACGAATCTTCGCCCGCAGATGTAGCCCCAGCATCACAGATTAAAAAGTATGGATGATCATGATCAAGACAGAATCAGGTCTGTAAGGTTGAAGTTGACAGAATTTAATTTTGAATTGTTGTGAACACAAATTTAAAACTTAGGTCCAAATACTCATCAAAGTTTGATAGTTTCTATACTAGTTGACATTTGGGTAAAAATACAACTTAGTTTCAACTTTTTTTGTCTCACTGTGAATCTAAACTAAGAAAAGAATAAAAATAGAAGAATCAACATTTCAAACAACTAATAGCAAAATCTTGAACTCCCAGGGGAGACTGGTACTTTGATTTTCATAATAATATTGCTGTTATTGATATATTTGGATCTATACAATATGGATGTTTTGTGCACGAAAGGAGCCTTTTAAGAGCCCCCTTAAAAATCCATTCACCACACTAGTTCTTTCGAACTAGCGTGGTGAAAGGATTTTTCGACGAAGAAGAAGAAGATTGTTATTTTCAGAAGCCATGAATTCAGGGATCTAAAAGCAAAACTTAACTCCAAACTGAATACAACAAGATACGACGACCGTAAAGTCTACAAATGTCCTTTGAAAACAATCCCTAGAAAAAGTCTAAAGATATTTTTTCTGCAACTTTTCATAACTCGTTTCATATAAATCAAAAGAATCCGTTTAGCTACCTTGTTTCTCATCCCCGTGCATACAACAATGCAACAATATCTTTTTACATCTTAATTGCCCTCATGAATCTGGCTTTTCCTCTGAGAAATAGCTGAAATAAAACAGCTGGTGTGCTAACCAACTTTTACTACTTACTACTACATACTACTACTAATACTAATTTTTACTACAACTCGGCCGCGGCTTCACTCGCGTAGTACTTGATCTGGATGAAAAGACTAAAAAAAAATTAGTAAGATTTTTATTTATAACAAAAATAAAAAAAACTCTTTCCTCGCGATTTCTTTCACCGTTTGATTTATGTTCTTTCTGCTTACAAGAGAGGTGCAGTTAATGAGTGTTACTTACTACCGATTACTGAATCGGTATATAAATATTTGAGAATGCATTCACTATAAGATTGACTTAATTTCAAATTTTTTGTATACAAAAACATCGATTATTATCCTACTAATTATTATAAACGCGAAAGTTTGTTACTCTTTCACGCTAAAACTACTCAATTGATTTGGCTGACACTTGGAATGTACATAGTTTATGACCTGGAATACCACAATGGCTACTTTTTATCCAGGTTAATGACATGCGAGTGAAGCCGCGCTTGGAAGCTTGCACTTCATAAATCAAAGTGTCGTACTACCTAGCTGGTTTCGAAAACTGTGGCCAAACATAATTTAAATGCATAACAATGTCCTCAATTTGTCGTGCGCGTTATCGGTGAGCACTGTCACGAAGAGCGGAGTTCTGTCACGATGCCACAGAGTATATCATAGTGTGAATTGAAGATTCTCTTCATAATTATAACTTTGAATAAGTATCAGGCTAACTTCAAAATACCTTGATAAAGTATGACCAGGCTCAAGACCGGTATGCCCAAACTAGAACATAATTATATTTAGGAAGGTAGAGCAATCTTATGATACATAAATAATGTATAAATAAATACTTAAATATCCTTGGACATTCCACACAACATCATCTAGTCCCAAGCTAAGCAACTTAATGCTATTGTTATGGGAACCAGGTGACTGATACTACATAGAGTTTTTTTTCGTATAAAAACATAACAATGAATGAAAAAAAGCTTAGTCCTATTTTATATTTTAACCACTATGTAAAAGAGACTATTTTTCATTGGTGCTAGCTTAAAGTGATGTAGACAAACAGCTGTTGAAATAAATCTGCATGCACAGATAACTGAAGAAACTTGGTATTTCTAACAAGAACCGTAAAAACTCGGTGTAATCTTTAGTTCTAGAAGTCTGAACAAACAAGACAAACTATTAAATTAAAATGTAAGGTTCGAGAATTTTCATGTATTTTGTAGCAAAATTATTCTCACTGTATTCTGTTGAAAACATAAACTTATTAACTACAAGTGTATTTATATAATAGTAACAAACGTAATTATTTGAATAAGTAATACATTCTGCTTTATTTTTTTTTATTTATTTACAGAAACTAAACTACTACACATTTACATAACTGTACAATATACAATTAGAACCAGTTTAGCTACCTAAGAATTGTTACAAAAATGATTTGTAGGTAGCTCAACTGATCCAAGTCACTGTCAGACGAAAGCGTGCCCAAGACACTGGCAGCATTGCCGCGCTGAATGGCAATGCTGATCCTTTGAGTCAAATAAGTGCCAGCCCTCGGATCACGCATCACTTCGACCAGACGCCCCGAAATA
Source organism: Xanthorhoe designata (assembly GCA_963582015.1). Classification (NCBI taxonomy): domain Eukaryota; kingdom Metazoa; phylum Arthropoda; class Insecta; order Lepidoptera; family Geometridae; genus Xanthorhoe; species Xanthorhoe designata. The sequence goes on from OY757038.1 coordinate 9,828,837, forward strand.
ATTTTAAAACGCGATGCTATTTGAAATAATAGTTACATTGCTGGCAATGCCTCCCACGCACTTTATTCTGTTATTTTTGTTATTATCTTTTAAGTACCCTGGAAAGAGTACAGACATTTTTTAAAAGTTTTTTAGTCTGTTGTATAAGTTTGTATTGCATTACCTACTGTAATTAATTAACGGTGCAAGCAAATCACGGAAAGTATTCCTTCTGAAAAAAGTAAATCTTAGTTCTTTATTAGTAAAAGAAAGCGTCCAGCAGTAAGATGGGCAGACGACATTGATAAAGTCGGGGGCGAACGAAGAATTGACCTGACGCAGGATGATAGATGGCACAAGCTAAAGGAGACCTAAAACCAGCCGTGGGTGAAGTTAGGCTTATGATGGTGTGTATAAAAATAAACAAAGGCGCTTACATAGGTATTATTTTTCTTCAAGGAAGCATACAATCAACTTTGGCTCACTCTTACTTAGTTTTGCATTAAATAATTCTCATTTTATCTGCTGGGACCCGGCAATTATTTGCTAATTAGCTGAGTAAACACTGTAATAAAGGCGTGCACTGCGAAGTTTACGTAGCTTACTTTTTGCATTCATTAGAGCATGCCATTCAAAATTAAGTTATACATTTCTTAATCATTATGTTAGTACATAAAACCAGCGCTCCAGCAGTCATGATGCTGCTTGGCGCAAATGCTGAATGTTACCCATGTTTATGGAAAATAAACACTTTTTCTATTCTATTCTATTCTATAGTACCTAAATATAATGTTACGAGTACAGTTTCTATTCGAAGCGCTCGATTAGTGTTTTGCTTATCATTTTTGACAGGTTGGGCGTTGGCAAAAGTTAGATAGAATAATGCCCGGTTAATATATTTAACGTACGGATGACCGTAGATTGATCGTCATAGCAAACGTTGTTATCTGTCAAAAAGTGTCATACATTTTGTGTTGTTTAAACAACGTTTCGATAGACATAGATCGACGGTCATACGTTGGATATAGGAATCGGGCATAAGTGTTTTAAAAACTATACGCTTTTTTGCTTCGATAGTCACGTAAAAAGTGTGATTTGGGTAGAAAGTCGTTATGTTAAATATAGAAGCTTCAGCACAAAGTTCACTATTAGACACCTTGGCTAACCTTATTCAAGATTTATTATAACTTATCCAAATTGTGACCGCTCAGAACATCGCTTAATTTATTACGACAGAATGAACAGTTATTAGTCGCACAAGTATGTTTATTTTATCGAAACTAGCGAATAAATAACATCTTATTTCGCGATTGCGATCTACCGGCGTGGTTTGAACAGCGAGCACGCAAGCGAATACTTGGCTTAGCATCAAAACTGTTAATTTTAGGCCCACATTTTAGAACAATGCCGTATTTCTGGGGCTTTGTTCATAATTGTATGAACAATTTCAATTCAGTTTCGTCTAAATCAATGTATGTAGCTTTTTATATTAGTTTCTGCAGCGTTCTGTTTACTGAAAGTTTTAACAACGAATTTATGGAAATATTTCAGGATTACTATTAATTAATTGCCCTGTTGCATTGTGCATTCCTGGATAAGCCTCTAACTATGACCTGAAAAATAGTAGAACAAGTACCTACAGAAGCCCAACATATCAAATCAAATAGGTACATTAAATCTGTGTTTTAATTAACGGGTGAAATAAATACATTTCCTTTCCCTAACCACAGTTTCTAGAAGGGTAGGTATAATTATTCGTTGGTACACTCATAATCTTACAGATCACGGGTCCTAGGACAATTCTCATTGCACGCAATCGCGTGCTCGCGAAATTGTTATTGATTTAATATAATTACTGACAGAAACAGGCAACGCACCGATCTACGGCTTTTGTGCACGATATTAGGAACTGGTTATGTTATGAGTGAAAATGTACGTACTTAAGTTTAAAATATTTTAAGGTCTGCATCGATGAAGGATAGCTAATGCAGTGTCTTCGCCACACAGTGAAGAAGAAACAGAAAAGGTTAAACTAGCCAAAACTTTATACTTAATTTGAAATCTAAAATTACTTAATATGATACTATAGAATGTAGAATAATTGAATTTTAGGTTCCTTTATCTAGAATACTGTAATTTTTAAATCTGTTTCAATTTGATTTTAAAGACAAATAATTGAACTGCTTGCCTTTTACTTAGCCTTGCAAAATAAATACGAAGTGAGGATAATTATGTTTCTGCAAAGAAAGGTTGTTGCAAACAACAATTTATAATGGACTAAAAACTCTGGATAATTCAACAAACACGAAAAAAATTACAGATGCCGTGACATCTCAAAGTCAGCTGAAGACGAATGCCCATAATTTTTCCCCTGTAAATAATGTATTACAAGCAAGATAAAGGCAAAACGGGAACTCCTACCTTGTTTTAAGCCAGCCAGGCAATAAATCCAGTGTTTCAACATAGCTCAGTAAAACAGCTGGTTCACTTCTAAGACGCTGATAGCTGATAGCTGCTAGATGACGCTGCGTGGAAAGTCCAAGGATATTTATTTATTTATTTATTATTTAAGAAGTAGTGAGCGAGTGACTATATAAAATTTAGGTTTAAAATCCTTTTAGCTAGTTATTCATACAATCGGAAGAAGAATATGCTCACTCTAAAGAACGCTATAGCGCCTGGGACATTGTATTGTAAGTTATAATAATAGCTTCAGCACTGCAATGCCCGTGAAGTGCTCCAACTAACAAAAATAAAATATATATAATTTTATAGGAACAATCAGGAACTTTAATATAGGCCCACACCTTGTCTGATTCTTTTTCTTAGTGTGTTGTGGTTGGAAGAGGCAGTAGAATAACCTAGCATGTAAGACATTTCGAAGTTAATCCCTGAGGTCCTACTGACAAAATGATTTTTTTTCTCTTTCTTTCTTTCAGAATGCCGTCAATGACTATAATTCGACTACCATGAAGGATGACCTTGAGGAGACTATACTTACCCAGCTACTTCAAATTTAGGCTGTGACACGTGAACGTACCAAGTTAACAGCTACCAAACAAATTGGAGCGCCTGAAATTTTCTGAATCAACTTTTTCAGTGTCCGATTTCTTGAGTGGGATTAATTTTTCGTCGAACACTTTCCTTTGCTTTGATAAACGATGTTTATTTAGCTCGTAATGTCGTGATTTTATCGAATTTAAGATAAGTCACCTTTATTTAAATAAATCATTGGTTATCGTGTTTCGTGGAGTGTCTCTAAAAAGTTTATTCGAAATATAAGTACCTAAATAATAAATAAATAAATATTCTTGGACATTCCACACAGCGTCATCTAGTCCCAAGCTAAGCAACTTAATGCTTGTGTTATGGTAACCAGATGACTGTTATACTACTTAGATAATTTTTTTTTTGTAAATCCCATCCCACTAATATTATAAAGGTGAAAGTTTGTGTGTGTGTGTGTGTGTGTGTAAGTATGTAAGTGTGTTTGTTACTCTTTCACGCTCAAACGGCTGAACGGATTTGAATGAAATTTTGTATCAGGATTGCTTATACCCTGGATTAACAAATAGGCTACTTTAAATTCCTGAAAAGTGCAGTGTTCCCGTGGGATAAACCATTATTATTCATCAAAATAGTTTCGGTAGTTTGGCCGTGCAAAAGGTAGCTGTCAGACAAAATAACTTCATAGATGGCAGCACAGGCAAAAATATAACTCCTTCACGCTCAAACGGCTGGACGGATTTGAATGAAAATTGGTAGCAGGATTGCTTATACCCTGGATTAAAATATTACGCAACTTAAAATTCCTGAAAAGTGCATTGATTCCGTGGGATTATTAATCAAATTCATGAAAATAGTTTATACAAAATAGTTTGGCCGTGAAAAAGTAACAAAATAATTTCAATAGATGGCAGCACAGACAAAGTTATTATTCCTTCACGCTCAAACGGCTGGATAAATTTGAATTAAATTTGGTAGCAGGATTGTTTATTCCTTGGATAAACAAATAGGCTACCTTAAATTCCTGAAAAAAGGAATGGTTCCGTAGGATTAATAAACCAAATTATTCATCAAAATAGTAAGGCCGTGAAAACGTAACTATTAGTCAAAATAATGTTAATAGATGGCAGCACAGGCAAAGTTATATATCCTTCACACTCAAACGGCTGGACGGTTTTAATGAAATTTGGTACCAGGACAGTTGATATCCTGGATTAACACATCTCTTAGGCTACTTTAAATCCCTTAAAAGCGTATTGTTCCCGTGAGATTATCAAAATACCAAAATTATGCTTCTTGAAACTCAAACGGCTTTCAAATATTGTTTTTTTTTGTCCCGATAATCTCACGGAATTGGGACTTATGTACGCAGATAAATTAATTACCGATAAAAAGATTTCTGGCTCAACATAAACCATTTGAACAAAGTTTATTTATGTCTTCAATTAAAATTCGCTACAGCACCTCATCGTTGCTATTTTATTAAATTTCCCACAGTTTCGGCTCGCTTCGAGTCTAAAATCCTCGCAGCGCTCGCTTTGCTCGCATGTAAATGTTTGCAAGCAAATTGAACTGTGTCAGACCATAGAATAGGAACCGACCAACAGTCAGCCTATTCTATGAGCTCCATAAGCAAAATCAAGTATCACGTCAGGACGCATTTGTTTTTAAAAATTTCCGCTCGCTTCGCGAGTTTAAGACGCTCGCTACGCTCGCTTAGTTCGAAGCTCGCTTCGCTCGCACTGTAGCTTCATAAACATTTTGCTAGCAAATTGAACTATGTCAGACCATATAATAGGAACCGACCAACAGTCAGCCTTTTCTATGAGCTCCATAAGCAAAATCAAGAATCACGTCAAGACGCATACGTTTTTAAAAATTGCCGCTCGCTTCGCTCGCATGGTAGCTTCTTGAATATTTTGCTGGCAAATTGATCTATGTCAGACATTAGATATGGGACCGACCAACAGTTAACCTTTTCTATGAGCACCTTAAGCAAAATCAAGTGTCACATGACGAATTTGTCATAAAAATTTCGGCTCGCTGCGCTCGCTTGGTTCGAAGCTCGCTTCGCTCGCACGGTAGCTTCTTGAATATTTTGCTGGCAAATTGATCTATGTCAGACCATAGAATAGGGACCGACCAACAGTCAGCCTTTTCTATGAGCACCTTAAGCAAAATCAAGTGTCACATGACGAATTTGTCTTAAAAATTTCGGCTCGCTACGCTCGCTTGGTTCGAAGCTCGCTTCGCTCGCATGGTAGCTTCTTGAATATTTTGCAAGCAAAATAAACTATGTTAGACCATAGAATAGTAACCGACCAGCAGTCATCCTTTTCTATGAGCACCAAAATCAAGTGACACAATGACGCCTTGGTCTTAAACAAGGAGCAAAATTAAAAATTTTATGAAAACTTTTTCGATTACGTAAGAAGAGAGTAATTTTTTGCACTCTCGAGGTGCATTTTTATTCATATCTCTGACGATCCTCATCAGACCAAAAAAAGAATCATCAAGATCGGTTTCACCCAGTCGACGAATTGAGAACCTCCTCCTTTTTGAAGTCGTTAAAAAAATGTATTAACTTATTCACCGCGGGTAACACCGCGGGGCACAGCTAGTGCATACATAATTATAGATAGAAAAACATCCATAAATGAAATATCACTTTGCCTTAAAAAACCTGAAGTAAGGAAAACAATCTGAATTATCATTATTCTTTTTTCAATAAACTGTGGTACTTATTCAATTTTGAAAAGAAGAACTCAATGACTATTGGATAACATAACTGAAATTCGAAATACAAATTTATTTTAGCCTCATCAAAAAGTTTTGCCAAGCATACCTCTGCAAATAAGAACTGGGCAACAATAAAATATTCAAAACTTTGCACCTAACAATTTCTAACTTTACTAGCTATCAAACAACTCGATAGGATCACCATTGTACTCATCAATGGATAGGTACAAACATTGTACATTGTACTCAACTGCTACAAACACAAAGTGTGAGTGTACATTGCACGGTTTGTGCCTACATTCGGTATACACGGCAATGTACACAATGCGTATGATACATTTCTAATTAATGGAGCCGTTGTGTTGCATTAACTATTCAGCAAACAAGACTCGAAGTCCGGAAGTTTGTAGCCCATCGCTAACTTCATTGACCATTCAAATAGACCTGAGACTATTCAACTATACCAAGTCAAATCGAATGAAATATAAAATCGGGCATAGAGATCGAGGCGTCCAACTGCACAATCGGTGGACGACATCAAAAAAGACCACCAATTTTGGATGCATGAGGCATAGGGCCAGAATGAATGGCGTAACCAGAGGGAAACTCAACAGTGGGATAATATCGACTGTGGATGATGATGATGATGATGTAGTCCAATGACAAACCATGATAACTTTATTTACTAACTAGAATAAGGAGTCGATAATCGGTGCTTTAGCCGAAATATCATCTTACTGATAGTTTAGTCTTCGGCGTCATAGGCTTTGTGGCCTAAAGTCAATGGCAACACAGCTAAAGTGGTCGCTTGTATCACGCGAGTTCGAATCCCGTCGGAATCATGAACTTTTAGGAAGTATTTTTATGTGAGTAAATACAAGTAGAAGATCAATCTGTTTAGGCTAGCACTTGACAAATCATCATCATTCTCCTGCCCTTATCCCACGCTAAGTAGGGTCGGCACAACATGTTTTCCTCTTCCACTCTCCTCTGTCGCTCGTCAACTCTGAACTCACTCCTCTTACATTCATATCATCTTTCACACAATCTATCCACTTCTTCTTCGGCCTTCCTCTACTTGTATACCCATCCACATTCATACTCATAACTCTTTAAAGACAAATAAAAAAATAAAGATTTAGCAAGATGACAGCTAAACTTCAGTAATGGAGAGGCACCGAAAGAAGAAGAATAAGTTGATAATCAATCCAAATATTTTAGTTTATTTAAATTCTAGTTCGTGTAAACTAGTACCTAGCTAACTTTAGTAGGTTAGGCACTTGTCCGACAGGAAGCGATGATGAGCAGTGTAAAGCGAGTGTGTAGTTCCGATAGTTTTATAGCTGGGCTACTCCGTCATCATGGATTGGTATGCAGAATGGATAAGAGATGGGCAAAAGGACTAACAGAGTGGATACCAAGAAATGAAACACGAGGGAGAAGTCGACCAGAAAAAAGGTGGGTGGCGACTACTACTGGCATAATAGATTTTAGTAACATAGGTATTAAATGTATTTCACATTAAGATTAAGTTAATATTTAGTTTAGTTTTTTATATTTTGTTAAGGTGTAGAAAAATAAATAAATAAATAAATATCCTTGGACATTCCACGCGGCGTCATCTAGTCCCAAGCTAAGCAATTTAATGCTTGTGTTATGGTAACCAGATGACTGATAAACTACATAGATACATTTTTTTTTGTAAATACATACAAATAAAGTACTTATTTTATTTTTATTTTATTTACTCCGTCATCAAACGATCGCTGGGCTAAAAATTGATTAAAAGTATTTAACCTTATAAATCGAATTATAATTGATTTTACATTAACTGTTGTCTGATGTCTGTCAAACTTAACACAATAGGGTTGTCAGATTATCACCAAACACAACCGGGCGGTCCTTTATCTCTTAATTCCTGTTGATCGAAGGGTTGAGGTAACAAGTAGATTAGTTAAGATCTTTGATGTTCTCACGGGACGAGACCGGAGAGATAATATTGCCTATCATTTGATGAACTTTATTAATTACCCTTTGTTCATTTAAGGTGTCTGTATGCGCCAAACTAGCGCCGCCGCCTATTTTATTATTTTGTATAAATAAATAATAAATAATAATAATAATAAATATCCTTGGACATTTCACACGGTATAGTTTAGGAGTAGCAAAGTTGCACTTGTCGTGAATATTTTTTTGATGTTATTATTATACAGAAGAAAACGATTGTAAAAAGAGGTTATAAACATTGTTTATTCTAATATTATAATAATATCTTAATCGTGAACGTAACTACTCAATCATGTTGGAGACTAATGCTAGTCTCTATCCTTTATTAAGTGAGGAAAACAATTTTACCACAAAGCTTTTAAGCTTCTGTAATAATCCGACCCAACACTATTCACGCCATAATAGCTTAGAAGAAAGCCCAAAGTAAGGCTGTGCCATTAAATAGATAAACCTATTTGAGTATAGAAACGACACTCGTGATTGTGTTACTAGCTACAGTCCTCCTACTAAACATTTTAGTAAATGGAATCAAAAACGTTTTGCAACTTACAAGTTGAAAAGCTTTCGTGAAGGCAATTGACTTTTTAAATCCGGTTTTGAGCAGAAGTTATCAATGTTGTGTATCAATTTTATGATATTTTTCCATGTTTAATTCTCATGAAAGATAATGTATGACACGATCATATCAACTGGAAATCTGTGGTCTATGGAAAAGAGGCGTTATTTACTGCATGTTATAAGTAGTGGTATCTTAAAGCTTTCGCCCGTGGTTTGTACTAGTATAATATTATTTTTTCTGTGCTTATACTCACATTTGAAATGAATAGTAATAATACATGTTTGTATTTATCTGGTATTTCAGGACAGCAACAGCACAACTTTGTTAAAATATTATTGATTCACTGGTTGAGACGTGGCATCAAAGTTACAGGATACAATAATTTGCTATTAGGTCTCACCTAAACCATACAAAGTCCATTCACTTAATATTAGGTCAGACACTCAATCTATATCTACTAAGGTTGGTAAAAAATGTGCAGAGCATCATTGACACCTCTGGTTTGCTCGACATTGGTCAAAATTTAGTGATTGGAGTTTCAATTCTATAACTTTTAATCTGCCGTGACAAGCGATATTAATGTAATACGTGCTGTTCACGACAGATCCATTACCACCTGAACCACGGAAACGGAACTTTAGTTTGTGCTAGTTGCATCCTGTGGCTTTACGTGCAATATGTAGTTTAACAGTTACAGTTCTACGATGTTTTATTTGTTTTATGTTAAACTAATAGTCATTACATTTCTTCATATTTTGGATCTCACAAAAGTTTCAGAGTGCAATATGTTTTTTGTTCTTTAAATGTTTGAAAAAAAATTCTAAACTATAAACAAATTAATCAAGTAAAGCCATTCTACTAATATTATAAACGCGAAAGTTTGTTTGTATGATTTGTTTGTACGGGAAACACCGCGGAGCGCAGTTAGTTTGTTAAAAGTAAAGGGGTATGTATCATTGTTAATACGGACTTGTCGGGATTAGTCCGAATAAACATTTACAGTATCTTGCATAATTTAAATTCTGGTTACGTTTTGTTTGAACATAAGTAACTCTAAGTATTTTTAACTCATTTATATTTTAAACGATCGTGACTACAGCAGGCAATTAGTAGATATAGAAGTATAGAAGACGGTAGCCTCAATAGGGGTGTGTTAAGGCAAGCTCGAAGGCACGCGACTTAAGTAGAGTGACCATGAGTTAAGACTCAAGTCACGAACGGAACAGAAACCTTAGCTAAGTCCAAAATGTAGTTCTCTCAGATTTTGTCATGTTATTTATGAGACTAGTAGAGGCACTTTTAATGTTTTAGGGTTTTTTACTCTTAGATGCGTTTAGATTTACAGTAGGTCTTTTCTTTATGTACTATTAGCTATATTGATAAAATAAGTATCTAATTATCATTATTATTACTCTTATATCTTTATAAAACAATCTCACCACCAACAAAATAACAATATTACTAAATAAAATGATGATTTCAGAAATAAACTTCTTCATGGTCACCCCACCTCCCCCTCCGTGCATGCCTTGATTGATTGAGATGATTCAGCCGAACGTCTTTCGAAGTGAATAACAATTATGTGGGTACCTAAGCATTAATAATTACGTAATCTAATATAATAAACTTTTTATTACTGACTGACTGACGCACAAAATTGTTACTGATTGACGGCATGTTATTGGAAAAAAGTGGCCAAAGACCGGCCAAAGAAGTCCATTGGCGTCGACGACATAAAAAATTCGCGGACAATTCCTAGCTTGGAACAGCGCAGCTCCACTCTAGAAGTCAAAAACGATGCATCGTGACAATCATCGCAGGTCAGCTTATGGTGGTATCTTACGAATTCAGTTTCCACCAACATAAGCTGACCTGCGATTATTGGTACGATGCATCGTTTTCGGTTTGTAGAGTAGACTTACTGAACCAGGCTAAGTGGCGTTACAAAAGGGTGAAGGGAAAATGATGATGAATACGAAAAATTACAGAAAATTAAGGACCAAAAAATCGTATTTTGTTGTTATGCCTTAAAGGATTCATACTATCGTCTCGGTAGCTCTTAGGTACTTAATAATGATAAATCTGATTTTATATAATTGCGATTAATTTCGACCCTGTATTTCAGAACGATTGAATCAAAATCTCTTCGCAGGTTTTACAACCTTTTTAAATATGATTTCTATGCGAACGAAGTAGCGGTAGACTCTAGTATACAGTGACTTGGCTAATATTAATCTAATATTGGGGGCAATTCGGAGTGTCGCAAAAGCTAAACTAACCTGATTAAAACTATTGCCATCCTTTTTATTTCCATCGCTATGAAAGGGACGGCAACAATTTTAGTTAGCTTAGTTTAGCTTTTGCGACACTCAGAATTGCCACTATTGTATTATAATACTTTTATGTCCGGTTTCTATAACCAACGTACGGATGAAGAACTAATTTGAAATCGGATCACCGCTACACACCTTAAACTTATTACACCCCACTGTTTGATTGGGGGTTAACTTTGTAGTTTTATACACTGAGTAATGTTTGTTTCTTAGTAACATTGTGCAAAGAAACAATTAAGGTGAACTTAATAGCCACTAGCTCGGTGAAGGATTTAATCAAAAAAGGCACATCTGTGTCTGCTATTAAAACGGAAAGCTTTAATATCAAAGCACATTAAGCAAGTTATTGCAATATTCTTTGTGACTCACTGACTTGAAGAATGGTACTCGAACTTGTAAACATGCTCGAAATTCAACAGCGTTGTTAGTTTTTATGACTGATTTTAAAAGTGAAGGAGTTCATTTTTACAAAAAGTTGCTCAAATCTTTTTCAGGGACCGTTCATAGTAAGATTTAACAGCATTTAATAATGTCGAAATATAAAATGTAGGTACAATTTAATTATTAAATTGCGAAGCATATAACCAGTAGTTACATAAAATATAAAAAATATAAAATATAAAAACTATTTGACAAGTTAGCGACGTTATGATTGTTTGTAACAATATTTTGATCGTTCAATAATGCCGATGATAATTATGATCATCAAATTATTTATTCCATAACGAACATTAAGGAAAGTTAACATTAAAAAAATAGCTTATTTGATATTAATTTAACTAATAAGACAGAAAAAAGTAAGATTTAAAAGAGAAAGAAGACAACCCATTTAACTGTTATTCCAAGCAACGCTGCTTCGAGCTCTTAGTTCTTTACACCCAAGTGTCAGACTTTAAGCATGACGCACGCCATGAAAACAGACGCGTGAACTGACCGATTAAACGCCGCTTACGCCATTCGCACACTCGTGTGACGTCATAAAGATTGCGCTTTACGAGGTGAAATGATACGCCAGGAAATTGTACGGCTCACGTCAGGCTGAAATTGACAAGTGATGAGTGATAATGTAGGTAATTATTAAGTACAGCTAAGATGCGTTTGCCGCATTTTAATGTGGAAACGTATGAACTGACTGTGTCTGGTAATTGGCGTTTATCATTATTAAGACATTGGTATTTTTTAAGATAGTGCGAGGCCTAATGATCATTTAAAACCGAAAATGTATTTATAATGAAATATTTCATTTACCCTAGGTACATTGTTAGCAATAAAAAAGGTTATCATTATGTGACTATCGAAATACAAATAAAAAAACAAAAAATATATATTAAAAGGTTGCATGTTAAAGCTAATTTGTTAAAGTTTTGCTTCAAGAATACCTCCGTTCGATTATCTTCATATTAAAACATCAATGGACGCGTTGTCGTGCGTCAATCAGTCACGCGACGTCTTGGTCACGTGATTAATGGTCGGCCATCTTGGATTTACACAAAGCGCTTTTCGTGCCTTGTGGTTTTTAGAGGCATTTGTAAGGTTTTAATTAGTATTTCAACTGTCAAATTAGCTCCGTTTTAGGGAATACTTTTCTCTTCTCATTCTGCGTTGACAAATAACTTTATCTTTTCACTCAAAATACTGTCAATATAGAATGACGACAACAAATTTAGCAGCCATCAGAGCTCCAGGTAGCTTGTCTATTATGAATACCGGGAATATGTATCTCTTTAGTGTAGATTGTAGGAGACCAATCTTCAAAGCATTTTCAAATGAGAAAGAGGTTAATTCATGTCTATTACGCTTCAGGATATGCTACAAATTCTTTAAAAAAAAAAATACAAAAGTCTTGCACTAAGTACATTTTAACTATCAGGTGCAACTCCAGTACAAGCCCAATGCATTCAGAAAACAATTGGAACTAATTATTCAAATTGAATTTCCCCGCAAGCGTTTGTTTGATACGCTCTGAACTCCACCTAATGAGATTCGTAAACAGTTCAAGTAGTTCGTATAGTTAGCTGCGTATTTGTTTCCAAAAAATGTTTTCTGTGAGATCACGGCCATCAAATCTATCCCTAATATTTGTGCTTTTGTGATTCATCCATTGTTTGTACAAGTGTTAAAGAATAGGCTCTAGCTCATCGACAGTCGACACCCTAAGGTAGATAAACAAAAATCTTTCCCCTTATGTGTCTTAGTCACTCGTATCTACCTGCTGACCTTATGAAGACAAAGGTGGTACCTATTGTGAAGAACAGGACGGGAGATATTTCGGATAAGGGGAACTATCGCCCGATCTCTCTGGCCACGACCATAGCCAAGGTGCTGGACAGTGTGCTTGATTCGATCTTACAAAAACACCTTGGATTGCATGACTCACAGTTTGGGTTTAGGCCCGGATTATCAACGGAGAGTGCAATCCTGGGACTCAAGCACACTGTCCAGTATTATACAAGTCGTAGGACGCCGGTGTACGCTTGTTTCCTTGATCTCTCCAGAGCTTTCGACCTTGTGTCCTATGATGTGCTCTGGAGAAAGCTGAGAGACAGGGGTGTACCGGCGGACGTGCTTCGAGTACTGCAGTACTGGTATTCGAACCAAAGTAATGTTGTGAAGTGGTCTAATGCTTTTTCTGACCCATTCAGGCTGGAGTGTGGGGTGAGACAGGGTGGAGTAAGTTCTCCCTCACTCTTCAGCCTGTATGTTAATGATTTGATAGTCGAGCTCAGTAGCATGCGTGTCGGTTGTAGCGTGGATGGTGTCAGTGTAAACAACATCAGCTATGCTGACGACATGGTGCTGCTGGGCCCGACTGCGGGGTCGGTCGGGAAAATGCTAGGGGTCTGCGCCGGCTACGCTGCTTCTCATGGGCTCAGCTATAATGTTAAAAAATGTGAATACATGGTCTTTGGGGCCGCCGGTAGTAGCATGACAAGTTCTCTAGATTTAACCCTTAACGGAATGAGCATTAAAAGAGTGACTAACTTTAAATATCTGGGTCATAGCATTACCGACGGCCTTAGAGACGATGTTGACATAGAGAGGGAACGCAGGGCTCTAGCCGTCCGAGGAAACATGTTGATCCGTAGGTTTGCCCGATGTACTGAAGAAGTCAAGCTGACACTTTTTAAAGCCTATTGCCAGAGCTTCTACACGGGTAACCTATGGGTCAACTACTCCAAAAAGCCCTTGGACCGGCTCCGTGTCCAATATAATAATATTTTCAGGATGATGTTAGGGCTGCCTCGCTTCTGCAGTGCGTCAGGGATGTTTGCAGAATACCAGACGGATGCTTTCGAAGCCATACTACGTAAGAAAACTGCATCCCTGATTCGCAGAGTGCGGGACAGTCAAAACAGCATCCTGAAAACTATATCGGACAGGTTCACCTCTCCGATCTGGAAATGTTTTGTGCGGAGGGCGATTTAAACCGCCGGCGCCGTATGTTTTTAATTAGTTCTAAGTTTAGTTTCTTTTAAATATCTTATTTTATTGATGTATTTATGTTATTATTTGTAATATGGATTGTAACTATCTGAAATAAAATGAATTTGAATTTGAATTTGAATTTGAATTAAGTAAGTAAGTTCGTATGAGCAAGTGGCCAACTCTAGTGACGGAGTTTCCCCTTTATCATATTGTTATAAACCCATATAAAAACGTTCGGTCTACTAAAGGCCATAGTAATATTACTAATGATTTTAAGTTCAAAAGTGTCAAATGTGCTTCAATCAGCTGATGAAGTGAAGCGAAATCTGAGACTGCATATAAATAACACTGACAAACCGGCTAAAACTATGACAATATAAACTGAGACTGCATTTAAACCACACATGACAAACCAGCTGAAAATATGACAATATAAAAAAAATCGGTCCACAATTAACTTAAAAATCGATGAATACACAAAAAAACAAAAAAACATAGAACCAAATTCCAAATCGTTAAAATAGTTATTATGGAAGCTTTTATTTACTTATAAATTGACTTGTATTAGGTACCTAACCTACTTAGGCAGTAAAATGACGTTGGCTGCTTCATAGCATGACAAGACTAGATCTTAGAAGCTGGTAACGATCTTTTGTACAGTAAGTTCGTGTACTATCCTCAAACTGTGTTTAGAAGATTGTTTTACTACTTAAGTTGTTTTTGATGGTCTGATTTTAAAGTTTTGCACTTTACCTACAAAGTGTTCGCATAATCTGAATTTTACTTGTTTTAATTTGAATTTGCTCGCGGTTCAGCTATAGGTATCTACATTATAATGATGGCTATTAAAGGCTATATAATATACCTACTTATCAGAACGTTTTGAAACATACTAAGTATAAAAAATTACAACGATAAATCATACTTATTTCATTTTGCAATTTGCAAGCTACCTTCGGTGTGAAAGTCATATTATCTTATTCAATCAAAGTGGCTGTCTACATCAAAAACTCATATTTCTACAATCAAAACGATCTATAAGTCGGACGAATTAAAAACTTTTCAATTCAACTCCATCATTGCAAGTTAGTGAATTAAGCCGAACGCTCACTCTGGGTTGCATCTTTATAATTAAACTTTAAGCCGACAGATCCCGAAGAAATCTATTGGGAATGAAAACAAGGATATAGGGAGAATGGATACGTCAACACTTGATTTAGGATGTTTTTTTTAATAAGTTTTGCTCGGGGCAGTAATCAGTTCAATATTTATTTAATAGTCGAGTTATGCAACATTAACATTTTGAGTTGTAAGTATTTTAACGTATTACGCCCACACGGCTTTGTTCGCATAGTAGGTACCTACTTGAAAGGATAAAAATTTAAAAAGTAGCTTATGGATTCATGAATTAAAACTCTTTACACACATATTTAAAATAACATTTGAATATATAAAACTAACACTAAATTGTACGATCTTATCGAGCTTATCTTATCGCTATAATCTTGTCGCTTATAAGCGATCTCTTCCAGAAAACCTTTAGAACCTTCTTTTTTGTTTTTTTTTTTATAGATGTGTTATATAATATAGGTAATCATAATCATAATCATAATCTTTATTTCTCTTTCGACATGTAGGTACATGCACTTAGATTCGTCAAAAATTCCACAGTAAAAAAGAAAACAATGTCAAAACAAATCAATAAAAAATTATACAATTAAATAAATTAATTTAAAGCTACATCAGGTCATGTACATACAGGTCATGAAGTTTGTATATTCCAGCCAAATCCGTTTGGTTTATGCACAAACATTCATTATCTTAATTTTTTTTTGATTTATAATAACACTTCTGTTTAATTTAATTTCCTGTGATAGTGGCAGCAAAGAGCTTCAGATAAAGTCAGCTTGGACTCATTTAACTTTCTAGCATCGAGAGGCATTCATTGGGACCTCTGTTTTATTTTTACAAGCATTTTATTAATTACGAGAGTTGACTTTAGGTTTTAATTATTTCTTTTTAAACTATCATGGTTTCGAACATTATAAAAGCTAAAATAGGATATTTACCATGATTTGTGGATTTGTTGCATGCCATGATCACGGTCATTTCAAGTTTGATTTGGGTAAGAAAAAAACACCTAGGAATTAGGATAGATAGATAGATAGATATAGCATTTATTTGGACAACACAAAGCACAGACGAACATTACAATGTAAAAACAGGAAGGAAGACAGTAGAATTAAAAAATTGTAGGTAAGTAGGTACAGATAAATTAGGAACTGTCCCCACTCGACATAATGGTAGCCACAAGCGTCCGGCGTAGGTAGACCAAAAAAAAATATAACTGCGAATTACTGTCTAGGAGTGAGTAATCTGAGCCCAACAAGACATAATTAACTAGCTCGTCACAAGAGGGTAGTCTGTAAGTCAGCAGAGTCATTCACGAGGCTCATTTATCAGAGGTCAGGCCTCGAGGGCTTAATGTGGAGTGACGTGTGACGCGTATCATGCCTCCTACTCGCAATGCGTCGAGATACTGCAAATCTGTCCGACGCGACTCAACATTTTAAGAATCACCTAGCTCTTGATGCATTTCAATTGATACCTCGGAGAAAGTAAGAAATAGAGCGCTGTATTTCTTTCTCAGTCACACAAAAACAAAGAAGAATATATACAACATTATTGTGAGTAAATGAGACAAAGCATTAGATCTTTTTGTCCCTCGCGTGTCACTTTTTTGTATGGCCGGAAACTTGATGCTCCGAATTTTGTACTACGAAACTATGGATTTATTGTCGATTTAATATAGATTTAAAATATGTTTTTTTCTTGTTACTCTTATGTCAATGAAAAAAAATAGCAACAGATTTAATATCCGTTTTAGCTAATATAGGTTTACTGAACCAATATGCATTAGGGGGTTAGAGTTAATGTTGTATTTTTCTTGCCATAAGCTCTGTCATTTGTATTTTCTTATGTACCTACATACCTAGTTTGTTAGTTTGTCACACAGTTTGCACATCGATCATTAGGAGAAAACATAAAAAATTTAAGTTACGATAATCTTTTTTTTTTCAGACTACGTTTTCCTCTTATTTTTTCGTGTCGTGTAATTTCAAGTAGGTATATATATTATCCATGTCGCGCGCTAAAGTCGCACACTAAACTCTGAACATTATTATCCCGCGTTCCTGTTTCTAGTTTACTCAGTGGTAATCTTTATTAAGTGTGGATGTGGAGATTGCAAATTCAGGTCGTATTGAGTTCCTACAGAAGTTCAAAATAATGTAGAGAAATGGTTTACTCACATCAACGTTAACAAAGTTTCAATTGTCAAATGTGATTTTGCTGCTGGTTGGATATTTTATGTAATGTCAAATATACAATTAACAGATAGATAGAATAACATAAGAAATGCCACTTAACATCAGTTTTCTTTGTTATTTATAACGCAGTGCCTAATAAAATTATTATTTAAAGTAAGGCTTTTAGTTTTACTTCTTAACTAATACTTACTACACAACTGCATAAACTGTAGTGAAACTCACTCAATGAGATAGGGGCAGGAACATGATAAAGATTATAGTTAATTCAGTATTGGTATAACTAAATTTGTCTTTGATTTAACATACCTACCTACATCATACTCCAACCCTACAGCAAGTTATTTTACATGAAATTCAGGAAATTATGACACCGGGTACGCACAGTGATCTCAAAGTCGTTGCGACTGTTTATTATAATGGAATTTCGTAACGCTACGCCATAACAGATTATTCAACTTTATTATGTAAGAAAAATTATAGCAGAGGAACGTGAAAAGTCAGCCCAATGGCTTTTTTTTAGCAGTTTCAGTGATATAATGATATTTCCCTTAATTAAGTTTTTTATGGGGCTCTCAACGGTGAACGGAAACATTGAAGACACGTATACTAAAATATTTTTTTAGGTGGATTTTGTGTTCTTTTAAGAAGGCCATGGTAAGTATACCTTTGTTTATTTTAATGAAATTTCAGTTTTAAATATGCATATAGAATGCTCTGCCTCTGATTTATCCATTTATATAACTTTTGCCTAGCACCACACTTGACCGAAATTCCATTGCGTTTTTTCAGTTCCATGTTATTGCATTAAATTGATGACTAGTAAAATGCGCAGAAATTCCGTCGCTGACCTTACGCTGCGGTAGTGTGCCCGTTTACATTAATCTCATGTAATGGCATTCCGTCGCGGAAGATGCGCGACCTGGTCTAGTCTGGTATTCTCTGGCCGCAGCACAGCAAGGGCGGAAGAGACTCAAAATATTATAGAGAACTGACGACATTTCGTAACCTTAAGTAGATGCGACTGAGGCTCTCTTTACAATGCTGTATGTTGCTTAAACTAGCAACGTTCTGAGCGGTCACAACTTGGATGGGTGACCGCAAGTAGCATTAACAAGAGAGCGCTTCTGTGCTTCGGAGGGCACGTTAAATTGTCGATCTCGACTTTTAAAGTCGTTAAGCCATGACGGAGGTGTTTAGGCCACCTAAAAACTCCGTCACCAGAGTTGGCCAATTGATCATACAAACTTACTTAACTTACTAGCAGATTGCAAAGAAACAGAAGAAAAACACAATGTTTAAATGGAATAAAGCATCATCACACACACTTCTACTTTGCTTAAATTCTATACTTTTAAATTAGTATTAACAGGAAGGGATTTTTCTTACGATGATTTTCCTTCATTTTAAGCAATAAATAATATGAAACAAATCCTTATTTCCCCAGTGACACAAAAGTCATAGAGTTAAGTGATCAAGCCATTACAAGTCAGAGTAAACAGAAGAATTATTTATGTAATTAAACAGAACAAAATACTGAAAATGAAATGTGCACAAGCAAATATCTACCTTTTCACGTGAGAGAACACTACAGCACCGTCGAGAGCTATAAATCGGTCACTGCCGCAGAGTTGTGAAGCAAGCTATAGGGTGTAGTGATCTACCAATCACCACAGCTCGAGTAAAATGATTCTTGGCTATTGAAACAAACTGTAGACGTCAATAGCTTGGTGTACGGTTCAAGTAAAATGATTCACTTCGTTCAGTATTAAAATAAGTAAAGCTCTACTGAACACCAAAACGTGTTATGTTGTCAAAAACACTTTCAGAGTAGGTTTAATAATGCGTATATTGCATGTTATTATGATTATCCCATCGTATCGCAAAGGCCTCCTCTTGATCTTTTTATTAAAACATCACGATCTTGTGTTGTATGGTTTTTTGTTACAGAACAAAATAAAACAAACTGGGATAAGTAAGATTCCTTTAAAATTGTATTTGAAATCAAACTTAGATTGTTACCAGTCTAATAACACCCTTGAATTTAAATTAATTTGATACTCTGTGATTTTATTTCCGCGTTCAACATATATTACGTTTTTCTCAAAATGTCCCACGAAAAATTGTCACGTTCCGCCTGAGCCAAACGTGCAAGCGAGAGCGCGGAACAAGCGATAGAGAGGCACGATCGGCCTAAGCCACAAAGTTTTCTTATGGCGTTGTAACGTAAAATTATCGTCCGTAAACCGACTTTACAGACAACATTTTTTTTTTCAATGACCTTAGTTCATACCTCGTAGTTCTGTGAGAAAATTGTTTCTCTTTGATCACCGCCTTGTTTTATTTAATTACAAACTGGAGATAAGCACAACAATTTATTTTAACGTTTAAAAATTAACAGTTGAATATTTAATTTTATTTGTTATTTTACTGCGTTACAAGTTTAATCAACAAAACTTAAATATATGAATCTTAAAGCTCAGCTCTTGTCTGCGTAATGATGCAATTTCCCCCGTAATTTAAACGTCGTGGCACCAAAGACACTAAATTACCGTGTACCTACAGAATTTATCTCCAGATAAAAACTAAGGCCTTTATTAATAAAGATTTGTCAATTTAATATAGATTTAAAGGTTTTTTTTTTATTTCTCTTATGGCAATGAACAGAGATAGCAACATATTTAATATCCGTTTTAGCTAGAATAAGTTTACTAGTCCAATATGAATACGGGGTAGGTTTTTAGGTGACAAAAAAAGGCGTGTGTTTGTATCGATATAAACGCGATTCGGACGCACAGAGAACGCAGGGAGTCGGCAAGCTGTGACTCTTATACACAGCACACGCAAGCAAACTGCTTGTTTGAAAAATGTTAGAGTCAGCATAAATAATAAATAAATAAATAAATATCCTTGGACATTCCACACAGCGTCATCTAGTCCCAAGCTAAGCAACTTAATGCTTGTGTTATGGTAACCAGATGACTGATATACTACTTAGATACATTTTTTTTTTGTAAATACATACATTATTATACATAGAAAAACAACCAGACCCGGAACAAATATCTGCAGAACATGCAAACATTTGTCCCGCGGCGGGGATCGAACCCGCAACCTCCGCGTCTCAGGCGGGCTTTCGCCACCTGCGCCACATAGGTCGTCAATATAAGCATAGATCGTTGTCCGTTATTTGTTTATTCCCTCTTCGGTGAAATAGGTCCCTAAAGCAATAGGAAGTAGGTGAGGAGCAATAAATTTGTCCAATAAAATATGATTTATTCCCGAACTGAAACTTTTATACAATGTCACTCGTAAGTATCGTAACTGAGTATTTTATGACTTCATTTCTAAGTGGCTTTCACATTTTTTAGTACCCACTCAAATTTAAGTTGCATCGTTTTCACTGTATTCTTTCGAAGGTATTCCAAAGTTTCTTATTGAATATTTTATTACGAAATTTCAGTAACTGAGGTTATAAGTTAAATTAACACACTTTATTTCATAAGATTTTAATTTACGTACATATTTTCGATTTAAATGTGAAATATTAATTTTATTCTCTCCTAATTAACAATTGTAAAAAGCAAACATTTTATTGGAATTGTCAAGGTTAAAAAAATTATCGAAAAAGGTACCTACATAGTTAATTTATAGTCATATTTTCTCTGATTTTGTAAAACTCTTTGTTATGTATTTTTACAGACTATTCAACTTCCGAGTATTCAAACACGTTATAAACCATCCTTTTTTTCCCTCGTCATCTGAAAACTATCTCTTTTCTTCCATTTCATTATTCACACAGTCCAGCCAACTTTTCCTCCACGTCTGAAGACATTTACTTTTCATATCCAACTTTTGCAACATTAACGATTTAAGTTGCGAAAAGATAGAACTAAAGTCAAGCATCAATTTCAATGAAAACTGCTAAGAATTTTATAACTCATTCTTTTGTCACTTAGTAATATTACATTCTATGGCGCAAAAAAAGCCGTTTCGGCCGAGTTGTATTGTGCATCGATTTCTGATCTGAAAGTCGTAGGTTCGATTTCTGACCTGCTTATCAATGGATTCTTCATAGATTAGTTACGACTAATGTATTTATAATTTCATATGTACTTTACAATGCTCTAAACAATGACAGAAAAAATAGGAAGAAAACTAATTAGCTTCCTGTACGAAGCGATGGGCTTGCAATCTGTCAGATATGGAATGCAAACTTCTGCAAAATGTTGGCCTGTTCATCGACATCTGCAAAGGATCCTAAATGCTCGCCGATCTTTGGGGATGCAGTCGTGATCACAATGGTATGTTCTTTTAACTGGATTTTGTTCTTCTGATAGTAAACAATAATATTATTTTACAAGTGAAGTCACAGACAAATACGAACAAAGACAAGCAAGTAGAACTTTCCGGAACAGGTGCGAAAGTCTCGCAGACGTAGGCGCTAAGTTGTTACAACTTTGACTCCAGATTGTTGGCGTTTTTTTACATTTTATCATGATATTTACATTTCTACGCGCACTTGTATAGAATGGCAAATAATTTTAAAGCTAAAGGCTTGAAAACTGTCATGTAGAATGCTTGGAATTGCATTATACCACTGTGTTAATCTTGTGTTTGAACTCTCACTACACCTCTCAGATATTTTTAGAAGATCTTGTACTTACTAGTTAAAATAAATAGTTGGATGATAGCACAACAAAAAAATAACGCAATAAATTATATTGCAAAGACCCATACTTAGTCAGGTCCATGCATTATACTTAAACCATAACCTTAAGTTGGGGGATGCTATTTGGAATGGTAATTATGTATATTGTATACGAATCCGAATGGATTCCACTGGATAGCAAGCGCAAGCAGGGCAGACCTAAAAGGAGATGGCGAGACATATTTATCCAAAGATGTGCCAAGAGCGGATGAGAAAGGCGAGGGAGAGAGACGTATGGAGAGATTTAGGGGAGGCCTACGCCGTAGCGGCGACTATTGAAGAAAACGTAAATGATTAGATAGAAAGATACTTATTTGTGAAG
Organism: Xanthorhoe designata; assembly: GCA_963582015.1. Lineage (NCBI taxonomy): Eukaryota > Metazoa > Arthropoda > Insecta > Lepidoptera > Geometridae > Xanthorhoe > Xanthorhoe designata. Next base: position 9,851,245 of record OY757038.1, read on the forward strand.
CAGTAGAAATAAAAGGATTTTTTATTTTATTTTATTTATTTTTAATCTAAAACAAAAAAAAATAATTATGATCACGACTGTATTCCCAGGTACAGGTAGACACTTTTTTTTTTAGATGTTTTAGGCATTTTCAGATCCCTTAAAGATGTCTGAGGGGGTATGTCCAAATACATATTTGGTACATTTTGCAGAAGTTAACATTCCATACGTGACAGGTTGCAAGCCCATCTTACTATATCTTACCTCCATTTCATTCTACAAGGCACGAACGGCATCACAGTATATATATACTTAGCCAATCCTGTGTAAATTTACAGTTGATAAAATCAACTGTAGATTTACACACATACAAAAATGTCGCTTTTGATGAGAGCAATTTTAATTTACGCTTTGAAATCCAGTTTGTGGTAACTTTATAGAAGCGTTGAAACTGTGCAAAGTAACGGTTATTATTCTGGGAACTGACAGAGTCTGGACTTTTGCCAAATTGGACTTTATTACCATCTTAGTCTTTAGATTATATGCTGGACGGTAGGAATGTTTTTGATTTAAGATGTGAATTTTTAATGAGTTCACTTGAGTCTTTTATATCTTTTATTGCTTTAGAATCAAAGGCGAGCCTTGACATTATAAAAATCTCTATCTTGACCTCAGTGGTGTGTGTGTGTAAGATTTTATTATCTGAAATTCGTACGCAGCTCCCACGGTACTTAAATATTACTGGCGTGTAGTTGAAAAGCACATCAAACGCTAGAGCTTTGTGTTATAGCTTGCATAGTCCTACAAATTAAATCTGGGGAGGTGGAAGAGGATTGCATTCTTTAAGGGCCCACTTAACTGTTACCAGCCTATGTTGATAAGTCACGACTAACTAACTAACTAAGGTGACCTTAAAATTTAACTTTATTTTTACTTACTTAAAACAAAAAGTACAAAGTCTTTGGCTTAAAAAATGGAATCAAAATTTCACACAAATCGAATCTGATGTAAGTACGACATATAGAAAATAGTATAAATGCTCCGATTTCTATGTTGGCAAAGCTAAAAATATAGTTCAGTTCATCGAGGCTTATAAATATTTTTTCCACGATTCAAAGCGGCGGAAATAAATATCGGTACAGCATGAATGATTACATTAGGCTTTTTTTACCAAATCACAGCTTAGAAATGAAATCTTTAAAAAGCTGGTTCAGTTTACTTATATAATTTTTAAAATAAAAATTCGCTCGTTATAAATCTAATATTTATACTCCTAGACGTCTGCATAAAAATTAGAATGGTGTATTATAGTGTTAATAGAAGAGTTTTAGCGAATAGAGATAAATAAATAATTTGATCACGAAATGGATTAGTGTCTAAGGATGATCCAGTATAGTGCATAAAGTTGTTGCCGACGACGCGGGAAAAACAACCTTAATCCAACTAAACAAGCCGCGCCCACCTGGCTGCCAGCGGGCGACTTGAAATGTTTTTATCTGAACAGAGGATTAATCCTGGTGCAACCTAAAACTTCGTCGCCAGAGTACACCATTTAGCTCATACCCACCCACTCAAAATTTTGTGAAATACCGGTCATAGACATTCAATTTCTAGGTATTACGTTATCAATCCCTGGCGCTACAAGCGTATTCATTCCCGCCAATAGTTATTAATGCTGCCGCATAATTACTCAACATCCAATAACCAGACATGATTTTGTAGTTAAGTACACCACGGACAAATTACTTTCAAGCTTATGACTACAGCTCAATCACTTCTTCTTCTTTGCGGGTCAATGGTTCTAGTAAATCAAATTTTATTTGGCAGAAATATGGCCAAAGCTACAGCTCAATCACTCTATGTATATATATAAATATAGGACAGTTACTGTTCATCTACACCACAACTGTATAAAATTATCAAATCAGTTTTCTTGAGTTTTTTCAGTTTTCATTTACATGGGCTCGAATTGTGCAAGAAAATAACGCGTGAAGATTAGTTACCTTTCCCAAGGACAGCGACTAGGTATGTATTTTCTAGTATGGTCGGTTTGCAAAACTAAAAGTTAACTACCTTCTTAGCTTGAAATTTTAATATTAACTAGATATAATTACGGGTCTTAGTATAGGTACCTAAATATTTAATTGTTTTTAGGCCGTTAACAAAATTTTCTTTATGGCCCATATATGGCCCATATATGGATACATAGATACTTTTCAGTGTTGTAAGCAGTACTTTGAACGCGGTATTTATCAATGTTGATTTAGCTGCTATGTGTTAAAGTTTTCTTTTTGAATAAATACACAAGATAACTAGCTAAAATGTTGCTTGGAAGATGAAATACGTAGTTGAAGAACGTTTCATTAGTTCACTCAACTAATGAGCCGTTCCAAATGATGAAGGTTTAAATGGACCAGCTATTTAAATCAAAGCTGGATAGTATGTAGGTACCTAGTTGTTCAGATTGATCCGTTTTAAATGGGGTATCCAATCCATCTCTACTGAAAAATGGCGTGCATTGACAAATATTTTGGCAGAATATGTTTTGTTAGAATACTCGTTAGGCGATTCATTCAAAGATCCATTAGAACATTTTTATTTTATTTATTCAAACGGAATACCGGATATTCTCTGATTTAGAAAATTATTATTTTGTTTCAAAAAGTATACTTCCGAGGTTTTTATTATAAGGTTGTTGTTATACTTATATATATGGTTTGACATGGGATTCGTGTAAGCCTAGTATAATAATTTATTTTCATCCGAAAATCGAGACTGTCGCCTAAGTGTGTATCTAGGTTTATGCATGTTATAATCTGTGGTCACCTACTCCATTTCAATCATGTTTTGACATCACAGCATTCTGTTGAGTGCAGACACAGGTTACTCCTTGACGCTGCATAAATCATCTCTTAGATGTGAAGGCCTAAATTATCAGTAATTTTAAACCAGTTAGTTAGTACCTATCAAAGTTTTTGTTTCAAAATAAATTTTATTAAATTAAAGAAGCATATTTTATTACTTATAATACTTTGGTGGATGGCTGGACGAACTAGACGCTTTTTATTTAAAATATAATAAAGCAAGTTTTAAAGAAGGATTATAGCTCAACTCATTTGCACAGATCAAATGAGTTTTTTAATTAAAGAAATAAAATAACACAGTAACAATGCAGTTAATTCAGATGAAGCAAAAGCGGTCGTCGCGCATACTAATGCCGATATTCAATTTACGAGATTTGCGCGTACAGAAATGTGCAAGAACATTGTACATTTTAAAAACAGTATGACATTTTCACTTTAAAATCATTCGACTTTATAATAACCCACGGAGATGAATCCCGTGGCAATTTTTTTTTTAAAAACGATATCAATTTCGTAAGAAGCCATTTCCTGCACTTCGAAGGTGCATTTTTGTTCATAGCTCTGAAGATCCTTAAATTATTTTATAAGACTACGTCGAGAATACCTATACTTGCGTGGGTAAGTATACTCTCGACGTAGTAGACTTATTTTAACTTATTTTTGTCGTAAGACTACTCTTACGACAAAAATATTATTTTATTGAATAAAAATAAAAATAGTATCGGTAAACATACCTACTTAAAAAATATATGAATACAGTGGAACATAGAATCAGTAACGGTTTATCCTAGAATGAGTTATATCCTAGGATAAACCGTTACTTGTCGTTACTTGAGTCTACCTAGACTCACTCGGAATTTTAAAATCTAAGCTTTGTTAACTAAGCTGTTTGTTTTTGAAGCTCAGTTTATGGAGTCTCTAGATCTCAACAATCAGTAAAATGAATTTTGAGATTCTGCACAAATATGTTTACAATGTCTGAAGTGAATCTATGATTTAATCCAATTCTTTCGGTTTTCCGCACTCAGCTCGCCTCTCACTCTAATTAGTTCATATTTTTGCTCCGATGTTTGTACGGAGTTTTTGCGAATCGGATGTGAAAATTGAATGTAGCATTTGTACAAGAGTTCGTTAAAGCTTTGTTTGGAAGTTCTGTAAGCGACAATTGTGTTTTTAGGATATTGTAACTATGCTAAAATGAAAAGGGGGAAAATAACTGACTACAATAGTTTGGTACGTTATAAAATTTACCTGTTGTTATCCGATTTACATAGGTAAGTATTTATCACAGCTTACAACTTTTGCATTTTTAGGACTTTTGTAACAGCTTTGTTCACTACCAAGTTATTCTGTCATGCTACTAATTTTTGTTTCGAAGAGTTATTTTCCTGCTTAACATAATTTTTGAATTATACTAACTACCAGAGAAAGGACATAGTTAATTTTATTACTGATTCTTCGAAAATATGTTCAGATTAAAACACATAAGTCCAAATACCTCAAATAAACATAAACTGAAATATACGCTGACCATTTACTTTAAAAATCACAAATAAATTGTAAACAATAACCCCAAACCAAGTCCAAACTGTAAATTCACAAAAAGATAAAGTCAGGTACAGAAACCGGAACCACACCGAGCGCACACGCACGAAACTCACTGAACAATGTATGAAGTTGTTTGCTTGTGTTCATTGTGTCCTCAGCCGTTTTCGCATTTCATTGCCTTTCTTAAGAGTCTGGCTGCTCGTATATTCTAACGTTGACTAGGGCTCGTTTAAGGCGTTGTCCCCTTTAACTTTAGTTGTCCCTACACTGAGCGGCTGACTATACGCTGACTGTCGGGTGACTGTGGGTCTGAGCGGAGCGTAGTGAGCTAACTGAGATCACCGCTAGCATCGTTCGCTGCGACTCAGCCGCTTACTGAAGCGACTTGTTGAGCAAAATGGCGCAAACTGCGTTCGGGGGTCTATCACTAGTTTACCGTAGTATTAAATACTATCCTCGATACTGAGTCAAGTGTTACAAATGTATGAGAATCCAGTACAGCGCAGCTCCCGGTAACTTGCTTAAACGAATAATTTCATACATTTAAAAATACTTGATTCGATAGCGAGGAGTTATTATACCATTTGAAAACTGATGATACGCCCACAGTAGGTACACGCTGTTTGGACGATTCATTTTAAATATACAGGGAAACAAACTAGAGGCAAACATTCAGCCTCTCACTGTGAGCCATATGGGTACAACGCCTAAGATGTAGTTTAATAATGTTGATGTGATCAAAGAGTTTCTAAGACAGTTTCCTTATAAATTTTCTATTTTTTTTTCATACTATCCCAGTTATAAAACTCGCTCTTAGCGATAAGGCCGTGATAATGATTTTTATTGTAAATTATGTCCTTTATTTGTTTTCTTTTTGTGTACAATAAAGTGTTTCTTTTTATACTTCCTCTTCTTTTTCTATAAAACTCACTCTGTGTAGAGGGAAAACACGAGGTTTGAATGTAGCAATTAAGATTCTCTGAATAAATGGAAATATTCTCAATTTCTCAGTACGTATCTAAATAGAGGATCTTTCATTTATAACCTGTGTGTTATTATAATGTCTAGCACAACTTACCAGCTTCAAAAGCGAAACATAACTAAAGGTATTCCTTTCCTACAAGTAAATGCAAATTCTTAGTTAACTAATCTAGCAGATAAAGTTTGTGAAAATATTAAGTCAGAGCATGATTCCCACGTTCAGAGTTTTTGCTATTTAAATAAATGAGGTTTCCGCGACGGCGTACTACGAATACTAATGTCTTCAGTTGTAAGAAAGAGGTCGTGAGCGGCGATAAATCCGTACAAAGCGATCTTCTGAGAGTAGTCAGAGTAAGAGACAAAGGATAGGTAGTTCCTTAATGAACAGTATGTATACTAAATGTACATCTTACTTCTTTCCCATGCAGGTAGGCAGAGACCACGGATCTCCACTTGCTACGATCCTGACACACTTTTTCGCGTCATTCACTCTCATTACATTCTTCATACTAGATCTCCGGTTTAGGGTACTTCTGACCTGGCCTTTCTCCAAAATGTCACCAATTTTTTTACTTAATGTATGTACGAGTAGGTACCTAGTTCTGATTCCTTGTTTTCTAGGCAATAAATTACGAGTACTTTAGTACTAGGTACAAAACTCGGATCATACCGGGATAATTACGCGCTGCGAAGTAGCACAGCTAGCGCGCCACGAACTAGCAGGTGACGCGCAACTCAAAAACGCGCAGTAATGCTCTTTCAAAAACGTGTTATGCCTATGCTCAAGACCTACAAACTAAAGTATACAGCTGGTTTCTATTGCTCTGATATTTGTGGTAGTCTTTGGACCGGTTTGAAAGCTGCAGGTTAAACTTTCGAGAAATTAAATCCAACAGACGCAGATGAAGTGGGTATTTGTTTTATGTTTTAATGCAAGTTGAGGATTTATCGCTTTTTTTATTTCATGTAAGTGGAGATGTGAATCAATCGAAATAGCATCATGACATCTATGTCTGTCTGTAGCACAGAGTAAAGTAGTGAATAACTCTAGTGACGAATTGTTAAGACCACTTTTGTGTGTGTCATAGCTTAGCGATTAAAAACCGGGCACCGTCAGTAATGTGCCCTCTGAAGCACAGAAGCACTCTGCTGTTAATAATTAGCAGCCACATATCACGATGACCACTCAGAATGTTGCGTTATTTCTACCGTCTACCAAAATCGTCTGAACAAGCTACGCCACGGGTGCTTAAATTTTTGACCCTTGAAAACGAAGCAGTATGTCATTGCGTCGAATCAATATAACCAGTCATGGCGTCTTTAATCTTGTAGTTAATAGGATTATTTACCCGTTTACACTCGTGCAGTTGTCGTAAAGTTTATAAAACATTAACACGAGCTCGTCAAGAATTAAGTTCATCGTAAAGAAGCACTCCGCTTAGTCATCTCCATTAACATGTTTTACCGATTGAATGAGATGATGGTATTTGTATGGATGTTTTTGTTTGTAAAAAAAGTAAATTTTTAATTACAACCGATAAGACTAGCAATGGTAAGTATTTTAAGTTCTAATGATGTATTAAAATCGAAAGTATTTCTAATCCTAAAACATTTTTAAACCTGCTCCCAAATAAAAACTTTAACTAACCTAAGTTGTCCCACTGCAAAGGTCCTTTTTCCCTTAAAAATAAAAACGAATTGCAGCAAAAATTAATTGTTGTCCTAGCCTTACAGCCAAAGATTTACTCCGAAGAAAGTCCTAGTTAGGTATATAAACAGTACAATTGGGAGCACGCCAGGCCGGCCAATTGTTTTACCTCACGAGTCTTCTGTGGCCACTTCGCAAACAAAATGTAGTCCGCAGCTGGGACATTGCATGAATAGCTTTTGTTTGTTTAGTTACATGGCCACAGTATTAATACTACGTGTAGGAGTAGACTTTATACCTATTCACAGTGAACGCATAAGCCTGATAAAGCAAGAGACATACAAGTAAGGAATTAAACTTTTATAATTATTTTGACAATATAACAAGGCTTTAAGGAATGTTTTTTCTTGTTACTCTATGTCAATGAAAAGAGTTAGCAACAGATTTAACAGCTGTCTGAGCTATCGTTCTCAGAATGAATGTCGGTATTAAACTCGGTGATATTTTTACGTGAGTAATTCCTGACTATTATTTTCATGTCCAAGCATTATAGAATTCCACCCGATCCGGATAGATGTTTAGCAGGTGACTGAATTTTGAGTGAAATGCGTTTGAATCGCCAGCCAATAATAATGTTTGATCACTGAACTGGCAGTGGCGACAATACGCTCGCAAATCACTGGTTCTATTCGAAACTCGTGATGAACACGAACTGAGTGTTTCAAACTACATCAAACAGTTGGTATTCGCTTTAATGAAACCATTAAAAATATAAATTAGCAAATTGGTCTATCTCTTTTTTTTTATTAAATAATGTATACAGTGTAGTTAATCCTTCTTCGATCCGTGAGTGTTGTTTGGTATCAAGATTTGGTTTAACATATTGTCATAATTTATAAAAAAAATTGTGTTAGAAAGCACATAGTTGAACATTTTTGAACTGTCTCATGTCTTTGGTCAGTTTTCCTAACCACAAGTTTGAATCTGATGATTTTTCGCAGATATCAAAATAATAGTAATTTGTGAAAGAGGCAATTTTGTGGTTTAAACTAAATAACATCATCATGTTATGAGCAGGGAATAAAAAGTCACTAGTAATGAGCATGAATGTGGATAGGTACACTGGTAGGGGTAGACTTAAGAAAATGAATGGACAATGTGAATGTGGATATGAGTGTGAAATGACTAGAAAGATGGAGAAAGGGGACATGTTGTGACAAGCCTTTTTAGTGGGATAAAGGCAAAGAAATGATATTTAGATAATCTCCTCAAATCCTGATCTTCGTCTTGATATTCTGACAACAAAAATGCCAAAAAAACTTAATACAAGATTCTTATTAGGGATCTTACTGACACATGGCGTGCAAACAAAACGTAAGCCTTGTCCCACGTGCCTCGATGCTATGTAGAATTATGAACCCGGGAAGTTTCAGTACCGACCGTGGAAATGGGGCCGGTATGTAGGCAAGTTTGAATAAATCACACTGACGCAAACTATGTTATGTGAATTAAGAACTTTGGATAATGCTGAGGAGAATCTAGGACACTTTTTTTTTATATTAGGACCCCTTGTACACTTAAAACGTATGTATGAGGCTGATAGTTTTACGACCTCTAAGGCGCAGTCGGTGAAAACCCGCCTGAGATGCGGAGGTTGCGGGTTCGGTTCCCGCTACGGGACAAATTATGATTGTATGATCTGCAAATACTTATTTGTTTCGAGTTTGGGTGTTTTCTATGTATAATATGTATGTTTTTACAAAAAAAATATTTACTTAAGTAGAACGTTTATCAGTCATCTGGTTACCATAACATATACATTAAATTGATATTAGCTTGGGACTAGGTGACGCTGTGTGGAATGTTCAAGGATATTTATAGTTCAATCGGGTTGGTCTGCTAGTACAAACATGTCCATTACTGATTCGTTATAGTGTGTCACTTGCATTCATAGGAGTGTAAGGTTAGCGTTGTATGATCATTGTTATGAGCAGAGAATAAAAAGTCACTAGTAATGAGCATGAATGTGGATAGGTACACTGGTAGCGAATGAATGGATAATGTGAATGTCGTTATAGTGTGTTACTTGCATTCATAGGAATTGGAATTCAATGACGATAACCCACGTAGTTAGAGTTATCAAATCAAAGAATCCATGTGAACGAGGCAGCGCGCGGCAGCTAGTATGGAATGAATAATGTAATCTTTCCTAAATAAATCTACATTCTACGCCTTTAATTCACATGCTCTCGGCTTGCAAATTCCACGGAACCACGCGGCCATCGAATAAACCACAATAATTGGAATTCCTGGTTGGTTCAAAATACATTTTGAAAAGTACAAAACTTTTTACCATGCTAAACTATCGGCGAACTCTTTTCGTTCAGCCGCGGCGTGCATACTGAACTAGGACTTATATTTCAGTTGCTAAAAGGCAATTTTACGAAAACTGACGGAGTTTTACTGGCGACAACAGTTTTAGCAGCTAGGTCCTTTTGCAGGGACTGTCAGCAGTTTCATTGATAATTTTGTTTTTTTAAAGCTTGTCTTGTTGCCGACGTTTGTCGTGTAATCTCAGGAAGTGATCTAATTCTGAAAACGGATGAATATTCCCTCTATATTATTATATCATTGTATTATCACATGTACATGAGAGGTTATATAGGGTACTATTCATACAGTGAGCGAAGCGAGCATCTGATATAAAAATTTTCAGCTCCCGAATGGTTCGTGGCCTCCACGTTTCAGGCCAGTCACCAACTGTTCGAATTGTTAATATTCTGCGTTCCACCGACACGAGTTGCGACGTGCCTGGACTGTCGATATAAGACCTTAGCACTAGTTTATTTCGAGGTTCTATTAAAGTAATAAATGCTATCGCGTTTGAATTTGCAGTTGGAAATGTAAGTAGAAAATGCGATAGTAGTATGGCCATCAGATAATGCAAGTTTATATGATCTAAAATTGTTAACAAAACTGACATGACAGACAATAAAGCAGCTGGACTGATATGCATCCAGATAAAGTATACCTTTAGAAACACTGTTTATAACTTACGAGTATTACCAATTAAGTATTTTTAATGACTTCTGATTGATAAACAAAGCGAGTGCATGGAGCAACTGTAAAGGGGAAGACCTAGGCGAACATACGTGGATCAAATTGGTGACATTATGGAGAAGGGTCAGGTCAAAAGTACCCTAAACTGGCGAGCGTGTATGATGAATGTAATGAGAGTGTATTAAAATCGTAGCAAGATCCGTGGTTTTCGCTTACCCCCATAGGATTTTATGTCTATGCATTTGTGTGTTTGATAAAACAAACAAATTTGTAACGTTCACGTGTTAAATGTTATCATTCAGCAAAAGATATTTTCTTTTATAAATCAGATGCTCGCTAGGGATACGGATACGCCAAAAACTAGTGCCGACACACACCAACAAATGCAATGTCTTTAATAGAAAACATAAATTGAATACACACATTCGTATTAGTATGCATGGTACAGAAAATAATGTTGTTTTTACCAGCATTTGTTTAACTTGCCTTGTTAGGGTTATATTTTTCTAGCTGCGCCCCGCGGTGTTTCCCGCGGACACAAAATAAACTTTTTCATTATTATTTTGATTATATTTTTTTAAAAGCCGTGTTGATCAAGTGGATTAGTACCTCGACTTTCGATCCAAAGGTCGCGGGTTCGAAACCGGCATCAATGAACTTTTCGCATCGAAAAAATATGCGCTTTAACACGAGCTTATAACGGTGAAGGAAAACATCGTGGGGAAACCAGTTAGCTCTCTAATAGCGTCGATGGGCTTGCAACCTGTCACGTATGGAAAGTTAACTTCAAAAAGTAGGCATGTACCAAATTATATATGTATTTGGACATACCTCTGACTATCCCCTTAGACATCTTCAAACATATCTAAAACTTGCCTAATGATCTGAAAGAAATGTCTACCGCTCCCGGGATACCAGTCGTGATCATATTCCATTTCATTTTTCATTTCATATTTTTTTTTTGTGCCAAATTCTGTACTTAATTTATTCAGCTTCAAGCGATTCCGTAAATCATCAAACGTTGAACGCAACGCATTTCCGTCCATAATGACGAGAATAGAACTTCAGAATATTCAATGAGATCGTCGGTATGCCAACTTTAAATGAATAGAGGTTGTTGGTATGCCAAGTTTGAATGCAGCGAAATAATAAAGAAGCCGGGACTTCGTCCGGCACTAATTATTCTTTGGGGCTTTGTTATAGTTACTGAAGCGAGCGGGACAAAGGGGATGGGGGAGTACCCTGAAATTACAAACAAGTTTTTGAAAACAAATATTTTTAAGAACTGATTGTAAGCTTTAAGCTACATTATTTACAGAAAAACAACTATTCACTACCTATATTTTCAAAACAATTAAAAGTTAGTTGAACCATCAGAGGATCGTTGAAACTGATTTTAAAGTTCTACTGTTCCAAGCCATTGCCAGTTTAGAATTCTGCCTAAAATTTATAAGTATCTAAATGTCATCAATTTTATGAACTTCCGCGCTTTGGAAGACACATTAAATTACTATTTCTATGTTTTAATATTTTAAAATATTATAATTAAACATGTCAGACAATTGTCTGCAAATGTAAAGTTCACTTAAACTTCCAGCAAAAAGATGATACTTTTATTATCATAAAACAATCTTTAATTAAGTTTTCTAATGAACCTGTTCATAAACTATGTCCTTTACACCCGCTTACACTAACCCCTAAGAAAGTGTAAAGTAAGTTTAAGATATTATAAGTATGTCCGCGGGGGTCGTAATTAAAGTTAACGAACTTTGTATGCAAACGAGGCCTTATCGTTTTTGGGTTAAAACATTTATTATACGACTTTATAGGAGCCTTCTGCGTCTTGGAGATAGTGATGGGAGTCGTAGAACCTTTTAAAATAGAAGCAATAAGGTCTCTAGACGTATATTGTTTCTGAAAGTAACTAAGACTTTATAATAATAATACACGGGAAATTACTCACGCAAAAATATCGTGTATTAGATACCGATAATGTTTCAATTCATCCTTAAAATCGTCACCTGGGAATAAATAATTAACGGGTGCTTTAACCGAAATATCATCTTCTCTACTGATAGTTTAGTCTTCGGCGTCATAGGCTTTGTAGCCGAGTGGTCAATGGTAATCCGGCTAAAGGGTGATCGCTTGTATTACGCGGGTCGAATCCCGGCAAAGTCATACATTTTTAGTAAGATTTTTCATATAAAACGTATAATCACTCCTCGCGGGCGCGTCTCACACTCAGTGTGCCGGAACATCGTCGGTGTCTCCGATACTATCGATGATGTTTTTGCGTGAGTAATACTAGTTTGAAAGGACATTCCTTCTTGACTTCATAAATCAGACACATTGAAATTGTTCAATTAAAAACTGTTAAAATCACCTGTTACAAAAAAGACGTGAACCTATATTACCATCACTAAAACCTCTTGAAAATTAATAAAACAATACCTTTAGGACGTTACTTACACTACGTTTACTTGCTTCAATAAACAATGAAAGTTAATTTCAAGATACCATATGGAGCGCTCCAATAACAACCCCTGTTAGATATTATTTTAAGTGTTAATTTCAAGCGGGGTTTCCTAAAATGGTTAATAGACTCTCTAGTGGTAGCCCCCACGATATGACTACTAATTTCTAATATGGTAATACCCAGAATAAAGTGATGCCATTTTCAACACTCGTGGAAGGATCAGCTTACGTTGCATTTGCTATAGAAATACATAATGACACTAGCTATAAACAATAAACATTGTAATTAATTATTGCAAAATGTTCTATTTAACATTATTTATGGTACCTACCTATGTCTATTTTTTTGTTTTGAATTGTTTATTCTAATGTATTATTTTTAGTAAAGCACCTATTTCTATCTTGCTCTATGTAATTAGGTACTGTGTGTCTTGTGGCAAATAAATGTATGTCTATGTCTATGTCAAAATATACATTTTGGTGAACACCATTAGGGGCCTTTAAATCGTTTATTTACTTTACCATCGTATTATACGAGTATTGATAGGTAAAAGCCGTGTTGGTCAAGTGGATTAGTACTTCGACTCATTATGTAAGTACATGATTTTGATAAGCTTCGTTAGTTATTTCCAAAACATGCGTCGTATCAGGCAAGCGAAGCGAGCTTATTTGAAGATTGCAAGACATGATGGACACTAGATTTTGCTTACGGTGCTCAAAGAAATGTTTGTTGTGACTGACCAGTGGGTCACACACAATAATTAAAATATCTGAAAGTTTTGACATGACTCAAGAAAAATGACTAAATGTTATGTGATTTTTTTAATAATTTGACAGCAGGGATTATCCAGACTAATGTGCCAACAAAAAATAAAATATCAGCACGTGCCTTCCTATTTACCTATATTGTTAAATACAAATATCTTTCCAAGGTAGTATTCGGATCAATCGCAAATCAACAAAGATTTGACCTGTAATGTGGCATGGAATTCAAAACGTTTGTATCATGTGGCTGTGGTCAAACCACAACGCGATCCTGCGAATATCTCAACGGTTAATCACTGTTCCCATGTTTGTATTCTGAGAACAATCGCCGCTCAAACGTTTGGTTATCAAACTCACTGCAGCTGTACTTGTACGGCCAGCAACTAAATTATATACTAAGGGCCTCGTTCACCATCCTCAAGTAAAGTGTTGATTAGTTACTTAACGAGTAACGTCATATTCGTTCTATGCGCCAAATGTCAATTACGTCAATTACTCGACACTTTACTTGGTGACTAGCCTACTCGGAACTTACTTGAAGATCGTGAAAGAGGCACTAAGACTAACAGCGCCGCGCGAAGTTACCCACGGTGAATATTCCGTTCCCGTGTGAATACCGGGATCAGAAGAAGCCTATTTTTTAATCCAGGGTATAAGCAATTTTAATACCAAATTTCATTCAAATACCATCTAGAATGTCGAAACAACACATTTCTCAAATTCAATAAAAAATGGGTCTTATGAAGCATCAAAAACCTGATTTAAAGTAGGTGTTTACCCTACTGTTACATTTAAGTCTAACGTTTCGAGTTTGCCCTTTAAGATTTCTATGGAAAAATGGTTACGTGTATTAGTGACCTTTGCATGTAAAAGGTTTTTGTACTCGTGTCACTTTTTGATGGCAGGAAATGAATATGCAGAGCCGCGGAAAACACAAGGGAATTAGCTAATTTTATACGATAGATTATGTCGTAAAATATACTTTATTATAACAATAAGATCTGTTGACTGTGTGGTAGTATCTCGACTTTCGGTTCTAAGGTCGTGGGTTCGAATCTTGATCGTGCATCAACGAAATTTTGTACACACTGCAGCAAAAACATCGTGAAGAATTATCCGCAGTTTAGTCAGGTCTACAAGTTTAACCAATCATAGTCATACTTCTGTAGACATAAAGTTACCTCCAGATATATAAATAATTGAAGATGTCCATTTTGATTCTTCTTCCTGCCCTTATCCCACATTACGTGGGGTCGGCACAACATGTATTTTTCTTCCATTTCCCTCTATCAGCCGTCATCTCAGCATTCACCCATTTTTTACTCATGTCAACTTTCACACAGTCTATCCATCTTTTCCTTGGTCTACCTCTACCCATATATCCATCCACATGCATAGCAAGCACTCTTCTATTTACATGTCACTCTGATTAGAACAGATGTCCATTTCGATTATCATTAAAATTGTTTAATTAAACTTTGATGTTATATTTAGTTAAAAGTAATGTTATTTCTCATAAACCCGTTTCTACGCTGTTAAAAACACAGAGCACTTTAAAAGATTGCCAGTTCAAGCTATCTAAAATAAGTCCACATTCACATCAACTTTTCCTCACACGGAACGAAGAGGTTTCGTTTCCATCAAGGATTAGATACTGGCACTGACAAAGTCAAACTTTCTCGTCTCCTTTACAAAACTTATATTAATCCAAGTCTTTGCACTAGTGTGGAGTTTTCTCAACCGGGGTTACTGCTAGCTTCTGTGTCTTTATTGCGAGTTTACAAGGTAGTAAAAGTAGTTAATTAGTAGTTAAAAAGCCGTGTTGGCCAAGTAGAGTACTTCGACTTTCGATCCGAGGCGTTGGTTCGAATCCGGCCGTACATCAATGAAATGAACTTTTCGTGTCGAAAAATCGGTGTGCTTCGGACACCACGTTAAATTGTCGGTCCCGGCTTTTAAAATCGTTAAGCCATGACAGGCGGCCTAAAAACTCCAGCATCAGGTCACTTGTTCATACGAACTTACTTGATGTATTTAGTTGCGTCCATAGATATTGTTTCCATTAAACAAAGGCGTGTACTTTCGAGCTGGGAAGATCGTGTGTTTGGACGCTGGAGGCTGTTTTGTTTAGAGCAGATCGGACCGGATATTACAACCCGACGCCTCTTCTGACCACATTTATACTTAAAACAGGTTTATGCTTTTAAATTGTCATTTACAGGATTTTATCGCGTGACCTTTTATTATTTTCCGACGTTTCAGCTGTGTTGCAACAACCGTGGTCGCGGGCGAACTGGAGTATGTGGATAAAACCCTGTAGGTAAATGTCAATATAAAAATATGAATTGTGACCGCGAAAGTTTAAAAAAGACTAAAACAGGTTTGTATCAGTATTGTGTATACAAGTGTTTTTGTCTTAATAACGGACTTCAAAAAAGAATAAGGTTCTATGTTCCACTGTGTGTATTTTTTTTATGTATATCCAATTATTCCTTGCACTTTCCTTGCCACAACCCCTTCGTCATGACGTTCACGACTACTCTGTCAAGAGTAGTCGTGAACGTAGTCAGTGTCCTTTTAAGTGTAGGCAAAGCTTGCCTCCTGACTGTATAAATAATCTAGTAAAGATGTAAAGGCCTAAGTTGTTCCTAAAAATTGAGGATCTGATAAAGATCTTCGGAGTTAGGAACAGAAATGTACCTCGAGAGTGCTGGAAATTTCTCTGTTCATCAACATACAAGTACTTTGAAACAAGAGTTCCCTTCAGCAAGAGCCTGTTTCAAGTGTTTATGACAGCTCCAAATATCTGCAATATAGCCATCGGTTTAAACTTTTGGAATAGCTATTTCAAAAGGGAACCTTTGAGCAGACTAAATGTGTTGCCGTCCTATTTCTAGGCTGAATTTAAAACAGAAATGCTCTTTTACATTTCGTGTGTGGATTGTTTTAAATTTTAAAACACTTCATTCCACATATTTGTTGCAGAGAAAAGCACTACTTTATGCTTGTTAGAATTATTTTAATGTGTTAAATGTATTTATGTAAATGCCAATTAGTTTTGTGTATAAAATATTACAAAAAATATTAATTTCAATTATTTTCTATTTGTTTGCGCGAATGTGCTCGACCCAGCTCTACTCGACTCGGTTCTCCATAATTTTGGGTATAATATACCAACTAGGGTATCAGGATACAATAAAAACCGGTATCATCAAAACCTTTCAGCCCTGAAGCGAAGTCAGATCGTTGAATCGGCCGGCACTCAACTCCACATAAGTAGATTAATAGGCTTGTGCGAAGTGGGTCCGTTCATTTTTTCTCTTTTTCATTCTCTGGCTTTTGAGTGCCTCCATGAAAAATGTTATCTGTTATCCACGCTTGGGTTCTGCTAGGGTTGGTACTGTTGTACTGTTTAAGTTTATAAATCATTGTATTTTTAAATTTAACAAAGTTTTTTTTATATTGTTATGAGACACATCTGCAGTCTGGTAAGATTTAATAATTTGAAATTCTTTGGTTCTTTCATTAGAATTGTAGACCAGTCAAGATGATAAAGAAAAATATTTTATTTGTTAGGACGCACACTATAAAAAGACAAAAAGAAAACATAGAATACCTATAAAAAATGAGCACAGAAAAATACATCAATATCAATAGTAGAAATATTGGTCTTTCCTCAAATGTGCGACTAAACAGGTCCAGCCTCCAGATTACATGCTTCTATTGAAGTATAATATACAATTTCAATGCACTTATTTGGCTCAAAAGATCAGCATTGACATCCAGCGCGGCAATGCTGCCAGTGTCTTGGGCACGCTTCCGTCTGGCAGTGGTTTGGATCAGCTGAGCTACCTATAGATCGTTTGTAACGATCCTTAGGTGGCTCAACTGGTTCTAATTGTATTTTGTACAGTTATGTAAATATGTAGTAGTTTAGTTTCTGTAAATAAACTATCTATTTTATTTCAATGCCTTTTTATAACCAAAATTTGTTAAACGTTTCTACTCTAAATACTACAAAAATATTATGTGAGTTTACAGGTTAGTTTGTTTTTAATTTTGATTTTTACTACTAGTATAGTTTTTACTACTACAATTATATTATCTGTGATTTTACTAAACAATAGTCTCAAATATCAACATCAAATTAACCATTCGTCGAACATAGACCTATTCATCTGAAACACTAAAGATCTTAGATTATTCAGGACCTTCAGTTTCTAGAAGCCAGAACATTTTCTGATAAACAAAACTTTGACCTACCATTTGAATTGAAATCTAAAATTCAAAGTGAAATTTCAACATTCTGAGCAGCCCTATCCAATTTCCGTACGAAGACCGTTCGATGAACACCAAATTATCATATTTTAGGTATTTGAAAGCACACAACTTTCTGCTTTAGAAAAGCCTTGAAACTTATGATGATGAAAAATGCGTGCCAAAAACTCAGCCTTTAAAAGTCGTAACTAATGTTTGAGTTTTGAATAACTAAGTATGACGTGTACCTACTTCGTTAATAAAGTTGGAGTTATAAGTATTAATAATCCTAGTAAAATGTAGTTATTGTCGAAAGAACCAAAGTAGTCGTTGACGAAGACATTTAGGTGGCCTAAAAACTTTTATGGTCTTATTCATAAAGATTTGTCAATTTATTAGAGATTTAAATAATATGTTTTCTTGTTACTCTTATTTATGTCAATAAAAAGAGATAGCAACAGATTTAATATCCGTTTTCGCTAAAGTAGGTTTATTGAACCAATATGCTTAGGGGGCTAGTCAACAGACATGGTCAGTATGTCAGTTACAAGAAATTGCCTCTCTAGCCAAAATACATTTCTACAATCGATCTAAAATAGAAAAATGTATTAGAATTGACATTCGACGACGGAAACCTGATTTGAAATTTTGAGATGTCAAATCTGTCAATTCCAATACATTTTTTTTCTATTCTATAGTGATTGTAGATGTATATAACAAAATATGGAACTTGGCTAAAGGTCCTGAATATAGTAATACAAATGAAAAAAGGAACTAAGAAACACAATATATTACATAAATACAAGTTTTCACCCGCGGCGTCGCCCCCGTGATGCCTACGTGAATAAACAGTAGCCTATGTGTTATTCCAGGTCATAAACTATGTTTATTTCAAGTTTCAGCCAAATACGTTTAGTAGTTTTTACGTAAAAGAAAACACCGGGTTACTGTTATCTTTGAGTGTGTGTAATTTTTATAGGATATTTTTTTACAGTAGTATGTTCTAGTAAATTTCGAAGATTAGAGTGTATTACTTGACACCGAATTTGTACAGATCAATCTTCGAACCAGACGCAAACAATAACGTCCTTTTTCGTCGCTGACCGCAACTGTTATTCTTCGCTATCGAAATAAAAGAAAAATATTTATTTTACGCAGTCCTGTGTTATTGTTAGACAACAACCAATTTATTTGACAAAACAACCTGTATTGGATTTTCTCGTAAATGATATAGACTTGTTTTGTACAAAATAACGGCTTTATCAGCTAGATATCTCCCGGCCACTACTAAACAAAAGATTATCCTGAAATCCTATTTTTACCTCGTATGTCATGTACCCAATAACATAACTATCTATTATAACTAATACTAGCTACTATCAACTATCTATAATATCTAATAACTGTTTCCCTGGTGTAGAAATTCGCGTTGGATGAGGCATTAGGATCACCTACCATGTTAGATGAAGTTGAAGTAATCCTTGAGGTCCTACCAAAATAAACGATTTATCTTTCACTTTTCTTTCTAGACACGCCATTATTCGTATTTTATTTTAAAGATGTCCATTTAAGCATTTAAGCTTTGTTGTAACTGTGCTAAAATAATATCAAATATAAACCATCTTCTAATCTAAATAAGAAGAAAAACTTTTGTAATATTAATTTAAAATTCAATAAAATTCATGCCGCGAGATTATGAAAATCTCTTGACCGTTACGAGAAAACTTAAAATTTATTACTGGGAAGCTGATCGGCGTCTAAACGGCACCGTCACCCTTCGTTTAACGTATTAGAAACTTTCTGGAACAACCGTCGAACTTGTAAAAGAGAAAAGTTTTATGTAGCCTTTCAGTTAGTATTTTTTTCGGTGAAAATTCATGAATTAGCACTTCGGAAGTTATGAGTCACGAGTCACATTTCGAGAGCTCGTGACGTATAGTTTGCTTACGGATAGTTTCATATCCTATACATTCGTCAAATGTTTCTATGTTCTGCAGATATTAAATTTGTTCGGGTATGGATGTTTTTCTATAATTATGTTTTTTTTTTATTAACCTATATTTTCCCACTGCTGGGCAAAGGTCTCCTCCAACTGCTTCCATCCCTCTCGGTCCCCTGCCATGTCCCACCAACCCTCCTGAAAGGTGTCAAGGTCATCACGCCAGCGTTTTTTTATTTCAATCCCGTATCCTGTATTTCTAAATATCTGTGATCTCGAAAGTTTAAGAAAGACGATTTTTACTTAGGTACTCGTAATTTTGAGTTGAAAAGCTATTCATAACCAAGTAACTAGGCAGATTTTCTACAGCTTTTAGTGACCGTAGCCTGAGGTCGCAGAATTAATGTTTCCTCTAAATAATTACTCTCTTTCCATAAGAAGCACTAAAAATAAACACTGCCATCTCAAAGGCGCCTTGTAATTAACCACAAGCAAAATACTGTTTATGAAAAGCCTTAATTTAATGTTTGCTATTTTTGCACTTGATTAGTTTCTTACGTATTGTAATTTTTTTTGTATAAAACAGAATATTACTACTATTATACTAAGCTTATTTTTTGTAGTAACTTAGAATCTTTGATAATTATGGATGATTTAATTAGTCTAAAAATACATTTAAATAAAATTAATTTTCACAAAACCACTCTTCACTTGCTTTTTATGTTACCTACGAGTATTCTAGGCTTTTAGCGAAAGGTATTACCTACTAATGAATGCATTTTGTATAATGAGGAATATAACATTTCCCTTCAAACCATAAAAGTTTATTTAAAACACGTCATTATAATATTTATAACACGTATTTACGGTTTACTTAAAACCGTTGCTCTACTTTCGCGTTAAATTACAAAACTCAGTGTTAATTGTACAATCGACTTTACTGAAACGTCAGTCAAAAATATAAAATAACAGGTTAATTATAGAGTTTTCCGGTTAAACCCTGCTCATTTCGAAGTAAGTTTTAAACGATCTGTGTTGCCATATCGGCTAAATAACCATGGTTTTTACTGGGTACTGACACGCGATATTTGCAAAGCGAGCCTAAAAAGGTAAAAATCACGTTTTACTTCAATGTTTCCATTTAAAACGTAATGAATAATGCAGATAAAAAAAGCTTTTTTATTGTTTCAGTGCTCGCAGTTATTGACGAGTGATATTAAAACTTTACCGTGAAAAATTTTCAGTCTTCAAGAAATTAGGATGAGTTCTGATTGAGTCCAGTTGTTAGAACTAAATAAATTGTAGATGTAATTACGAAATATGAAATGAGAACACCAATTTAGTTACAGTTGAGCTATTAAAAATGTATCTTAAAAATGTATCTTAAAAATAGTATATTAAAAATGTATCTATGTAGTTTATCAGTCATCTGGTTACCATAACACAAGCATTAAATTGCTTAGCTTGGGACTAGATGACGCCGTGTGAAATGTCCAAGGATATTTATTTATTTATTTATATTATTATTATTGCGAATCGCGGGAGTCGCGTAGAATTTCCTAGCATGTAAGACGAAATTGAACTGATCCTTGAGGTCCTACCAAAATAAACGATTTTTTCTTCTTTCTTTCTTTCGATCAACCAATCATTGTACCATGTTTTTTGAATCGTAAAATATTTTTAAATTGAAATAATATTGGAAGTTTGGAATTTAAATTTTTTATATTCAAAAGCAAAAAGTATTTTTCAAATAATTATTATCTACTAAAACTAAAGTTCTATTTTGAGAATTCTCAATTTTAATAATTTTAATTATTTGTTGGCTATAATAGGATAGTTTGTTAGGCATGCGGCAGACAATGTCCTGCCCAGTAACACTTAAGCTTTCCAGCTTTTTGTGCCACTTCGGTGACCTTGTGTTTTGGAGAGAATAGTGGAACATACCTACTTAAATAACTTACCAAATTCATTTATAATGAACTTGGTAGTAACATAGCCACATTATTGCTATTAAATTGCCTTTAGGTGTTCTCAAGAAATGGATGTGAAAAACACCGACTCAACGCCAATTCAGATCATCATTACGCAACCAAGAATGCATCTTCGTGAATTGCAATAAGGTTACATTTTCTCTGTTGGAAGTTTTGCAGTAAACATGTTTACGGGCTTAGGCTTGTGCAAATGAGGGGATTTTTTATTTTATTATCCGCCAGTAAAAAGAAGAGTTAATTGCAATATGAGATGAGATAAGATTATATTGGCTATAATGGTTTCAGAATAAACACCAGAGTTTTTTTGTTTACAATGATTACTGTCATGTCAAAATACTTTAGATATTTTAGAGTTATTTAATTATAACCTTATAATGTGAAAATTCCACTTCAGCCGTCTACGAAACCGGAGCTTCGTAACCAGTTATGAACTATTTTATTAAACGAAACATAATTTCATTACTTACAATCTTTTTGCTAAATGTACACATATTTATGGTACCTTAACTTGTTTGTATATTTAATAGAGCTCTCTAGTAAAAAAATTTTTTTTTGTGCATGTAATTTCTAGGAAGTAGCACATTACTATTAATTTGGTTAAGTTTAGGTCAATGGTATCTGAAGTATTATTTTGTTCTATGTTTTCTAAAATAAAACAATAATTAAATATTTAATATTAACAGATTGGTACTACTTACTAAGAAATCGACAATGTTTCGATTCCTTTAAGAAATGCGCACTTAAAAACAACTTGCGGGACGATCTAATTTTCATACTTAAATACAAGTATGTTTCATGTTTTCGTTGAAAATTTTTAAATTTTATCTACCTAATATTATAATTGCGAAAGATTACAGGTATGAGAGGATACTTGTTACTCTTTTACGCAAACACTACTGAACGGATCTAACTGAAACTTGAAATATACATAGTTTATGACCTGGAATAACACATAGACTACTTTTTGTAAATACCGCGTGAGCCACGGGCGGAAGCTTGTAGACACATAAAAGCAACTTGTCGCCATTTTATTGCCTCAACTGTATGAATCATAAAGCATTGTTTTAACTTACTGCCAATAAATAAAGATAAGAATGTAATACATCTTTTGTTAAGTTTTACCGATTGTTGGAACACAATGCATACGTTGTACAACGTAATCTTGTACCTACCACCAAACACTCAAAAACGTGTCAACAATCGTGCATTATAGCATGGTATTTACACCGTTTTATGAAATGCGTAACGTGCCATATTATAAAGATTTTGCACCAATTCTCCTCGTTTTATTTCAAAACAACAGTTTAAAATCTAAAAAAAAAAGTTAAATTGTACTTATTTGGAAATTTTTACCGTCTTTGAAGATCTTTTCAAAAATAAAGTTGACATTAAATAGATATAATTAATAACAGTTTCAAAATTGAAGTATGTATTTATTTACCGTTGGCCGGCCAAGGATCGTATAAAGTACTTGGTCGGCCAAGGAAGCGTTAGAGGGACGATTTCGACACCTTCGAGAGAGATTGGTGAGCAGTCTCGAAGGACAGAGATGGTTGGATATGGAGAGCAGTGAGACGATTTAAGGTAGATAAAAAAATTAAAATAAAAAAACAAAAGGATTTTTTCGCCCCAGGTGCATTCCCAATACACCCCTGGTAGAAGTCATTTATTTTTCTTAAACACCGAGCGGGGTCTCATGAAGATTGATCACCGAACGTGACGCATCTGATTGACGTCGCAATTTACTCTATTGGCGTTTTTAATTCCATCCTTATCTCGAGTTTAAATTGATTCTCAGGCTTTGTCTTCCGTGGGTTTTGTCAAGGGGTAAAATTGGGACGAATTTAATCTGTTTTGTTTTTTTTTAATGTGAAAGACAGTCAACATTGTTCTATCGTAATCAACATCATTAGCAAACTCTACTCACCTTACCCCGGTGCCAAAGTTTCAAAGATTTTCACACTTCCTTAAAAAGTTAGCTTTTTTTTAGCTTTTAAACTTTCAACACATATTCAAAGTCTCCTGCCACACATAGCAATCAAACAAAGTGTTCAAACTTTAAAAATAATAAGTAACGTGACAGATGACATTTTAATTCATTTTTGCTTACTTTTACTTTCTGAGTAATTAGTAATAAACTTTATTTGAAGATAGTAAAATGCCTCATTCATTTTTGCTTACTTTTACTTTCTGAGTAATTATTAATAAACTTTATTTGAAGATAGTAAAATGCCTCATTCATTTTTGCTTACTTTTACTTTCTGAGTAATTAGTAATAAACTTTATTTGAAGATAGTAAAATGCCTCATTCATTTTTGCTTACTTTTAGTTTCTGAGTAATTATTAATAAACTTTATTTGAAGATAGTAAAATGCCTCATCTCATACTTATGTTATTCAGGTTCATTGTAATCTTTGGTATCAAAATCGGGTTTCACGTCATCAGTTCAGTTCCAAATTTAGGCAACCTGCAGGATTAATAGTGGTGTTATCAATCGCAATACGAGACTAGCAGATGCCGCCAGTTTAATAAATGGTTAGCATTTGTGACGAATATTGGACTAGACGTTTGCTATTACAATAGCCTATACGCCCCGTAGCATATAACTCACATTATACAATCGCTTTCGTTATAGAAACTAAAGTAGTCATTCGATGACGATAAGTCACGTGGTCAGAAGTATCAAAAAAGGTTTCACATCGATTGGAATATATTCGATAGAAAGCGATTATAATATGGCCGCGAATTTTATTTACAGCGGTGTTAGCACCGCACAAGATATGAGTTATTTCAATGTAAAGATGGCAGTTGTAATACTTGTTCAAGACACAGCCGTAACCGTGTTTTTTATGTAAAAAATCTATTAAAAAGCTCTATACTTTGTAACAAACACATAAATCTCATTGATAGAACCGCCGAGATTACCCGCTCGACTTGACTGATTTGCTCATTCGTTGCAGCTCCACGAACTATTTCCGGTTGAAGAAGTCAAATTGTTCGCTAGTTGAGCTGTCTTTAACTTCACCAAGCTCATTTTGAACGAGCTTTTCAAAGTTCAGTGAGGGATTAAATCTTAGACGCAAATGAATAGCTATCTTCACATGATTCATTCATTCATTCATTCATTCATTCATTCATTCGATTCATCAGTACATAATTTTTTTAAATGTGTGTTTTGACTTTATTATGAAATTCTTAGTCAATCCGAAGCGCTCGTAACAAGACATTCTTGATAGATCTTTGAAGTTTAGCGATGTTCTCAACGATGAGAGTTATGAGCGCTTCCCTGCTTCGGAGAGCATGTATATTAACGGTCCCGACTTTTAAATTCAATGCTATGAAGGAGGCCGTTAGGTGGCCTATTAACTCAGTCCCCAGAGTTGGCCACTTGCTCATACGAATTAACTTTTTTTAATGCCACATTATAATGGCTACTTCAAGCTCCCAGTTTTTTCTCCCACTCTGACTGACCGTTAAAAATCGTAGGTCTTTGTAAACTGGTTTACTCGTCTTCAATTTTTAAAATTTGCTCGACCTTAATCGATTCTCATGATGGATTTAGATTCTCAGAAAACAGTTGTGCAAAGAGTACCTCTAAACTTTCGTCAAATTAATTTACGATTCTAAGAAAGTGTTAACGATGTAACTTTTAACCAAGATTCAATGGAACAGTTCAATTTGTTCATTATGTTGGACTAGAAAATGGGCGAACTCTTAAAGACCCTCAACTTGGATAAGCAATAATTAAAGTAGAAGTACCGTCTCGTCTTACAGACCAGCCACGAAGGTTTCGATTGGCGACCGAAAAAAACATCGACTTTTGTAGCGACTGGAGTTTTGTTATCTATCACCAGCTAGGACCGTCAAAACCAATTTTTGTAAAATACGTTCACTTATTATACCCATCTTCGTGGCCGTGCTTGTGTACATCACTTATTTTGAATATTTGATTTCTACCTAACCAGAAAAACGACTAATCAAGCTACACTACGATTGTTATACAGATTAGTGATTTGAAGTATTAGTACTTTTAAAAGATAAACAGGATTTTATTAGTCGGGTCGCAACCACGGGAAACGTCAGGAAATATTACAAAAAAGATAAATAACGCGATTGAATCCTATTTTCAATTTAAAAATATGAATTGTGATTGCGAAAGTTTATAAAAGACTAAATTATTAGTTACAATGACAATGGGGGCGATTCTGAGTGTCGCAAAAGCTAAACTAAGGTAACTAAAATTATGTCCATCCTTTTTATTCCCATCGCTATGAAAGGGACGGCAACATTTTTAGTTAGCTTAGTTTAGCTTTTGCGACACTCAGAATTGCCACTATTGTGATGTTTAAAAATACAGGGTTCAGTAGGTACAGTTCCTCTCCACGCAAAACCTTTAAGAAGTTGAGAAGTTAAATCGCTTTTTTAATGGCCCTGTCGCAAGTTTGATTACAGCAAAGAAACAAAAGACAGGCAATTTATTACAAACAAAGAGAATCAAGAATCATAAAGGATTAATTTTGAATTTTAGACTTGACATTTATAAACGTCTGAAAGAAAATTCAAATGTTATGTTTGTTTTAATTAAAATGGATAATAATTTTGGTACCTGGATTTAAACTGTAATACTAAAGCAATGGTTCATCCTGACTTCATTCAGGTGAATTTGTATGACTTTTAAAAAGTACCTTTCAAATCGTGATTTATTTTTGTAAAATTAAATAGATTTCAGAGTAACCTTAAATATTACTTACAAAAAACTGCTCTTTTATTACAACCGAGTAGTTTACATTTGAATTTGAGTTCTTAATCTAAATAACATCTATTAATCTAGTAAACTAACCAACCCGAAACTAATTTATATTGTGACTATTATGTGAAATGAAACGGACAAAATGAAAGAAAGACTCAAGCACTGGTTTCTTAAAGTTTATAAACAAACTTTACTTCTTCCCACAAACTACGGCCTGCCTACCACTTTTTTGGAAGTAAAACATATTTTTTTTAATGAAAATGTCAAAATTTCACAATCATAATAAACAGTTATACTATGAAACGTTTTGTACAAAACGGTATAAAAACGCCAATTGCCATAAGTAAAGACATTATTACGGTTTCCGTATACGCGTCTAATATCAAAATTGTTAGGTTTTGATATTTCTAGGGTTAAATATTGATAAGGTTTCCATATTTTCATCTTGAAGAACGAAGCCCTGATAACAGATAAGTAACAATACTATGTAAAAATTGCTTACAAACAAAGTAGCGTATTTCAAAATTTTTAAACTTTAAAAATAAACTACCATGTGTAGCCTTTTTATTTGAAAACCACGAGAGAGTTGCTGATACGGTAGATTCGTTTTACGGGATCCATTTTGGCCTTCTTCCAACTCGGAACAGTAAATAAATTATGATGTAAAATGCACGGTCGGGAATCTAACAGGCCATGGGTAAGTGGGCCTGATAAATTATACTGCAGTATATTGCCTGCAAATACTAGTTTGATTGACAGACATTCATCATTCATTCACTCTTTATGGTTCAATTAATTGCAGTGTCCGAGTAAAACCGCTTGAACACACAAACATCAAAAATTATTTGGTAAATATTTGTTTGCTGATCGATTTTCATGTTACGGATTGGATGCGGTTTATGTAAGTTACACGATAAATTTGTTGTTGTTTATGATACTATGTGCTTTTAAAACAATCTGATAAGCCATTTTAGAAGTAACAAACATACATACAGTGAAACTTTGCATTGTTATTATTATTTAAAAAAAATCAGTCTACTTTTAAGTCTTTTCAAACTATCGTGAACATTGTAAACACTAAAGCGCTTGCAATTGTGTCAAAATATCGGGAAACTCAGAAATCCACAAATCATGGTAAATATCCCGTTTATAGTGTTACAATACTTTTTATCTTCCAAGTTTTCAATATACACCGCAAACTGGACTCCTTACTTAAAAAACTTCCGTCTTACAACTTTAATTAAACAGAACAGTCGGGCTACTCCAAACCCATAATGGAATTGTTTCGCTAATTTGTTGTCCGTCTACGATCTTTTTACCTTTTTAAACAATTCACAACGGGTTGCATTGCAGGAGAAAGGAAATTAATTCTAAAGTATTCTGAAAAAGTACTGGCTTTCAATGTTTGCTTCTAAGGTATTGCTGTATGAGACAAAACATTGATCTGAGCCTGTAGCAAGTTGTAAGTTGACCAACCTGCTCATATTTTTAGCTCTTGGATCCCTCCTAAAGTGCTTCTGGAAGAAATCACTTTGAGTGATAAGGCCTGCCATTGTACCGCCATGTATTATTCTCTAAGTTTTATATTTATAGTTCAATTTTGGTGTAACAATAAAGAGTTTTCTATATTCTATCATCTATCTATATTCCCTTTTGTATCCATTCTTCCAATCCTAATTATAAACAACCCTGTGTTTTGGTTACAAAATACTTAAAGGGCACTTGTAATTCTGTCTTTGTAGATTAAATCAGCTGTAAATTAATTTGAGAGACCAAGAGAACCTTCAAAGAAGACCTTTGAAATATTTCAAAGACCCTTGATTAACAATATATAATTGGTTATATAGCTAATTTAACCATATTGTTTACAAAAGTTGATCTAGTGATAGGCATTATAATAACAAACGGGAAATTACTGACGTAAAAATATCGTCTTGTGAGTGGGAGACGCAACCTTAAGTGACCATACTCAAACTCAAAAATCGTAAATGGTGTAATAATCTACTGTGCATGGTGTGTGTATTATTTTATTTCAAAAACTGTGAGGGCTTTATCCATTGGATGAATCGAATCATTGTCGGGAGGTAGGTATGTAAATTGACGATATTTTAACGTGAGTAATTTCCCGTGTAATAATAGTGTTTGTAATAGGCATTTAAAATTTCATAATAAAATAAACTTGTTGTATTGTACTCGTAATACGGAAACCATCAAGAAGACTAGGGACTTCACTATTTCTATAATAAGTGCTAATTAAATCAGAATATTTGTTTGTGTTTCGATCACTCCTTAACCAGAAGCCCAATTTGGATGACACTTCGAATACACGTAGATCGTTGCCCTGCTACATCTTGCATAGGGACATTTTAAGTGTTATTTCTACTTTAATTTAAGCTTCTATTATTTAGTTAATCTTAGAAACTGAAATAACATTTTATTATTGTTATTAAGAAAACCACAAATATTTGCAAGTTGGCCCTACTCATATGCATTACAAAAGAATAGATTCTGACCAAACTTCTCACTTCATATGGAGGAAAGAAGTAATTTGGTGACCATCCAAGTTGCTATAAAGTCTCGCATGCAACCTTATTATACGCGTGGTTGCCTGTTGGATGTCGGATCTTGGCTCTGCGACTGTAAGGTGTAGAAGGATATGCTCTTATTATTTAATCTATTTATCATATTTTTATTTAGTTAATAAAATTTGAAAAATATATGGGATTGGACCATCGAGGTAGTATTAAAGAGTCACAATCTAATAGCTGACAACACTAAAAAAATGTGCGTGCAAATTCAATGTTCTACAATGTCATTTAACATTTGAATGTAGACGTTATGTCCTTTGTTTTAATGTTCAATGTCGCTTGTACGCAAAAAAGAAAAACTCTGCGCACTACGTAGCGTGCGCCGAGTTTTGGCGTTTACATTTTATTTGTCTGATTGTGGCTCTATAATACTACCTCGATGGATTGGACCCATTTGCTTGACTGAAACTATCTTTTTCTATTTTTCTCTTTTTGTGAAAATTAATACACACACCATACATACCTAGTATTACACCATTTACTTTCATAAACAAAACACCGGGTATTTATTTTACCAGCTTCTTTAAACATTTTCAAGCATACGTTTTCAACCTGACAAAAATACATTTATACGTTTGTCCTCAGGTTTATCAAATTAAAGGGTAAAATGTTTACAAGCTACATAGATAGAATCTACTATTGTTTCTCAAGTTGAGTGTACCACTAACGCAGTTTCTATGCCTTACAATTCTAAGCTCGTCTTATTTTATGATCGCCTTTACGATGTCAAGTTAGAGATTTATCGCAGAAGAACGTGAAATGTTAACTTCGCAGATGTAAATGTAACGTCTTTATGGAAATACTTTGATATACAAGCTTTGAGCAACTTCTCCTATGCTTATCAAGCTTCCTTGTGCTTTAAGATGACATTAAAACTTTGCTAAGATTATTTTTAGTTCAAGGGTGAAATCAACTTTGAGTATTACTAGACTTTATAACATCATATTAATATTACTTCACAATAAAAAACTTCACATTACTCATGCAAATCCTAAGGTATTTTTTTAAGCCAACATTTTTTTCAAAATTACTACGGGTTTAGTATCTAAAAAAAGCTGACACTAAAAGGCGTTTTCGTGGATACGTGGAAAAAACAGTCACATGGAAAAATAATCTCCTTTAAAGGTAACACTGTTATTAAAAAGAAATTTCCATAAACCTGCTTTTGGTGAGACGGTTGTTATTGTGATTGCAGAACTTTGCGTCATATTGCGAGCACTTAGCAGATTTACTATCACCCTCTCCAGTGTCCTAAAAAGTAGTTCTTAAAAGTTAATCGAAGTTCTAAGCGGTCATAGTTTGGATGGGTGACCTCTGACATAACTAGGCAAACAGCTGAGCGTTCGAATCCCGCCACGAGACAAATATTTGTATGTTCTGAAAATATTTGTTCCGGGTCTGGATGTTTTTATATCTATATTATGTATGTATTTACAAAAAAAAAGTATCTAAGTATTATAATCAGTCATCTGGTAACCATAACACAAGCATTAAGTTGCTTAGCTTGGCACTAGATGACGCTGTGTGGAATGTCCAAGGATATTTATTTATTTATTTTTCGTGCTTCGGCACGTTACTTCGAACTTAGCTCATACAAGCTAACTTGTTTAGCCAAAAATACTTGGCCGCTATATGTTTGTCACCGTTTTTTTGGGATCCAATTTACAAGGACTAACGAGCTGGCCGTTTTTTGGCTCGCTGCGTACGTGAGCCAACCTATCGTAAATTTTATGTTTGCGATTTGATTACGTATCTGAATAGACTTTGACTGAGATAAAATTTGTTTGGTGAAAAAATCGGTGAGCACTGTGCAAACAATTTTAACAAAATATGATTTATCTACATAGGTGTCTGTGTGTATTTTTGCTATATTTAGCTAAGCAAACTTGAATGTTCGAATGGATATAACTAACTGGATAACTTATCTTAAAATAAGAAAAATATGCTAAAACGTTTCCTTAATTCTTTTTCATGAATTACCATTAGACCAAAATGATTGGTCATCTTATACGACATGACAGCTTTATAAGGAACATCATAGAAGGAAAAGTAGAAGGAAGGCGAGGAAGGGAAAGACCAAGAATCAATTACATAAGTCAGATAAAAGAGAAGGTCGCTGTCATGTCGTATCAAGAAGTAAAAGAGATCGCATTGGAAAGAAGTATATGGAGGAAATTGCATCATTACACCGACAAGAGCCATTGTACATGTTTACTACATTTTATTTTATTCTTTGTTTATTTATTTTTTTAAGGTGTGCAATAAAGAATTTTCATTTCATTTCATTTTCATTTCATTTCATTTCATTTCATCGTGGTTCAACACTAGTCAATACAAATAAGCACTGTTTTATCATAAATGTCTTGCTGGAAATTAGCAAGTAATGATGGTCGGAGAGTATTTTTAAAGCTATACAAAATACATGCCATACTTACTTTTACCTACCACAAAAAATCCCCAAAACAAATGCGTAACAATTTTACCTATTATGTAATAATAATTTACAAACCGAATTTTCATAATGTAGGTACAATTTGTAACCGCGAACGAGCAAATAATTTAAAAGCAATATTGGACAAAACATTTATCATGATATTGTCAAACGCAGTACTCCCTCTGAATAATATCAGTTACGAAATATATATAAACGTCCGTCATTTATCCAGCTAATTTAACTACAAATCAATTGAATAACTCATTGAACTCATTATGCATTCGGTTAAATTTAGCTTCAAGCTTGTCATTCTCATTTCAATAAAAAGAGATGACAAAAGCTGCCACTCTATAGATAGCTTATAAAAAAAAACTTAATGAAATATGATCACGACTGTATCCCGGGAGTGGTAGACATTTCTTT
Organism: Xanthorhoe designata; assembly: GCA_963582015.1. NCBI lineage: Eukaryota > Metazoa > Arthropoda > Insecta > Lepidoptera > Geometridae > Xanthorhoe > Xanthorhoe designata. The sequence goes on from OY757038.1 coordinate 9,882,947, forward strand.
CAGATCATTAGGCAATTTTTAGATCTTTTCGAAGATGTCTAAGGGGGTAATCAGAGGTATGTCCAAATACATACATATTTGGTACATGCCCACTTTTTGCAGAAGCTAACTTTCCATACGTGACAGGTTGCAAGCCCATCGACGCTATTAGAGAGCTAACTGGTTTCCTCACGATGTTTTCCTTCACCGTTATATAAGCTCGTGTTAAAGCGCATATAAATTTTTCGATGCGAAAAGTTCATTGATGCACGGCCGGATTCGAACCCACGACCTTCGGATCGAAAGTCGAGGTACTAATCCACTTGGCCAACACGGCGTCATAGAAAAAAAAATATGCCCATTAACACAAGCTCTAAACGTTGAAGGAACACATCGTGAGGAAACCAGTTACCTTTCTAATAGCGTCGATGGGCTTGCAACTTGACACGTATAGAATGTTGACTTCTGCAAAAGGTGGGTACCAAAAATTTTTTGGACATACCTCTGACTACCCCTTAGACATCTTTAATAACTAAAAAAATCTGAAAGAATTTGTTTACCGCACCTTGGGAATACAATCGTGATCATAATATTATATTTAATTTCATATTGCAGACGATTGTACATAGTGTTTTAAAAATCAATTATTCTGCAAACAACGCGTTAAACATTTTTCATTTTGAAGACGTAAGTCAACCTCCTGCTGCTATTGTGTTAATAAAGAAGTAAGGCTGTGTTTACGGTGGCAGGAATAAAAATTAAAAGGAGCCTAAGCAAATATTAATTTAGACATGTACCTACAATATTTACACTCATTATAAGTATATCTACAAAAAAATGTATATGAGTAGTAGGTATAATAGCCATCATAACGTAAGTTGCTTAAATTTAGAATAAATGCATAAAGATCTGAGATAATGTCTATAGCACCATAGAGATAGTGTCCTGTTTCGTTTTGTTTTAATTTCTAAAAAAAAACATTCAATTGGTAAAAATTTGCTTCAAAAATGTTCGTCTAGGTTTTTCAATACCAACTATCCCATCCACTCTGGGCTCATACACTCGTGATGCATCGTGCCAATAATCGCAGGTCAGCTTATGTTGGTGGTAACTGAATTCGGAAGATTACCAATTAAAGCTGGCCTGCGATGATTGTCACGTAGCATCGTTTTTGGTGTAGAGAGTAGAGAGGCAGATCTATGCGCAATTATTTTCGAATACAACGAAGCTTACGCGGATACGTTGACGTAGCGCTAGATTACCGAAATGAAATTTCACACCAATTTCATTTCGATTCACACTAAAAGCTTTCTGACGTGCATCGGATTGACCCCTTCATTGATTACAGTATTTGTTTATCAATGAACAATGGTTGTATTCTTTTTTTATATTTTTCGAGTGTTAATTTTTTGTGAGTTTTATCTATCAGCGATAACAAGATAACAGCATTTCAATAAAAAACTCGTATAAACTACGATTTATTTGACGATTTATGATTTATTTGACGATCGTGACGACGACGTATGAGATCACTAAAGACAGGGATGAGTGGAGAATTTTAGAGAGACTTTTACCCAGCAGTGGGACATAATAGGTTAACAAAAAAAAATTGAAGTTATTTTTTTATTGTTTCAGCTTCGAATCCATTGAAGCACAGAAAATCGAAGTCTTTTCATCAAAGTTGTAGTTCCATTCTGGTTTCATTCCAATGCAAAGTTAGTTCAATGGTTTTCATTTAAGAAAAAATCAGTAAGTACATATGAACGCACCTTATCTAATTTGAAGCTAACACGTGAAAGCCGAGACGAGATGATGAATTTCCCAGACTCGGTTTAAATTCTTTGTACGAAGTTAATCATTTTTATTATGTCGGTGGAAGTTAATATAAACACACAAGTGTTTTACTACAATTTCTTAGTTTTCTTCACTTTCTTTACATCCTCAATTTTGGTGCGGCGTCGGATCTCAACGTTTGGTATACGGTCGACGATATAAAATAATACCTATATCACACTAATATTATACAGGTGAAAGTTTGTGTGTGTAAGTGTGTTTGTTACTCTTTGACGCTCAAACGGCTGGACGGATTTGAATGAAATTTGGTACCAGGATAGTTTATATTCTAAGCCATGACAGAGGCCTTTAGGCGGCCTAAAAACTCCGTCACCAGAGTTGGCCACTTGCTCATACGAACGAACGAAGTTTATATTCTGGATTTACACAAAGGCTACTTTCGATCCCGGTATTCCCACGGGCACGGGATCTATTCACCGCGGGTAGCATCGCAGCTATTGTAAAATAATACAAAATGACTGATCCGAAACAGCTAGGCATATCAGATTTACTAAAAATTTAAGCTATAATTAGTGTAATAATTACAGTAATTAAAGCATTAATTGTCAAAATAAATACAAAACTTTCCCATTAATAATATTTATAGGAATAACAAGCCCGTTACAAAACCAAATTAGTCTCATTATCGTTTATAAAGTCCAAAAAGAGACATAACAGTAAAGTATTCCAATTACACCAATAGGAACTTAACCCTCTGCTAAATTACAGGACAAAGAACGACTTATCCTGAGCCATACTTTGTTCTCCATTATTATACTTAGCTTCTTGAGGCCCACCTGTATTGTTAGCACTAACGTCTAACCTTTCAGAGTGAGTGGAATTAACAAGTGGAAAAATTATAAAAAAAGGAGAACCGAATTCAATTTTGTAAGAGAGCAATCTGTACTGTCGTGATTAATTTATGTCCATACTTCCGAACTTGTCAGAACCTCTAAAACAAAATAATAAATAAATATAATAAATATCCTTGGACACTTTACACGGCGTCTTCTAGTCCCAAGCTTAGCAGCTTAATGATTGTGTTATGGTAACCAGATGACTGATATAGTACAGTAGTTTTTTGTAAATATTTACATACATAGAGAAACATCCAGACCCGGAACAAATATCTGCAGAACATACAAACATTTGTCCCGTGGCGGGGATCGAACCCGCAACCTCCGCGTCTCAGGCGGGCCTTCGCCCACTGCGCCACAGAGGTCGTCAAACGTTTTATAGGACCACCTCAGGAGTTTACTTTTTCGACGAGAGTGCAGGAAATTGATTTCTTAGCTAAATTTACCTACGGCGTTTTTTTTTGCCTAAATGGCGTACATGTATTGTATTTATTCGCATATAAAATAATGTACCTATTAAAGCATGTTTAAAATAGTGAGATTTGGACCCACGCCATTTTGATTGAAAATCACAATCCAACTGGCCAACATCATGTTTTTTGAATCACTTGAAAAATGATACGCAAACTAGTGCTAAAGGTACCGTACAAAAGACATTGTTTATACCTCTTGAGTTCGCCTAACAAGACAGTGGACATTTAAATGGTTATTACCACTGAACAAAAAAGCTAAGATTGTTTTGCAGTGTTTACGATATAGAAATACGTAAATGATTGTGTAGTTTTGAGTCCTATTTTTGTCCTATTTCGAGCTCTTACAAGAAATTATAATGTTTAGTTCGTAACACAAATACAAAGACAATAATTATACAGACCGTATTTATACAAAGCTGCTACTTTCGTGCGTGAGTATACCCATGCGTAAACATACATACCTCTCCACCTTCCGTGACGCATACTTTAATAACACTACACTACCATGATTGGGCTGCGTTTTGTTTCGTTCAAAATGTCGGTCATTTGGTTGAAATAGTACGAGCAGAATAGATTTTTCATACCGAACCATAGCTTAACGACACCACATAAAAGTCGTTTATAATTAGTAAAATAGAAAACAGACGGTTTAGCCGACGTTTCGCTTGTGGTTGATAAAAAAATCATCTAGATAATTTTGTCATTGTCTAGATGTTGTCTAACCATGAATATTAAACTTACACGACCAGTGCTTTACTATACCACCTAGCTATACACCAAATGCGTTTGAATAAGGCTGTGTAATTACATTGTGGCCTGACCAGGGTTACATGACGCGACAAAGCGTCGCTTTTGCCCATTATGTCTAACCACTGCTGTAGCCTTTACACTGAGTACAGGTTTCATTTTCCTTAGTTATCCCCAGTTTGTGCTTCGTGTTGAATCATTTTAATGTTATTTGTTTTTTTATGATGAATCTAGTAATAAAGTCATCATAGCTAGCACCGACTAGTAATAAGACTTTTTTTTATTTTGTTAGGTACATTGAAATACAAATGGCAAGTAATAAGCAGAAGGTGCCAAGTGACGAGTCAAATCAATAAGGAAGCAAGTCTGTGTCAAAAAGTTTATTTTAACTGATTTGTGGTCGTCATCATAAGTATGACTTTTATATTACTTCAAAGTCGACGACTTATGCATTACGCAAATGGCGAGTCAAGTTGCATGCGGGGTGTTGAGCGAGGTGCGCAAGAGAAGCACTTGCTACAGAAAATGCGAATTCTATGAGAGACAACTTGCAAGCTTGCAAGTCAAGTTGACTCGCCACTGTCCAATAGATTTACACTACAGTATACTTGCTACATGCCACTGCTCTTGGACAATTTAAACCGGCTCTTACACAATTATAGTCACAAAATAAAAATCTAAAATTTACGCTCTGATTATATCTATTAATTTTGAGTTGTAATATGAATTAGAATAAATTTCAAATCTATTTCAAACACGCTTTTATTCATACTTGAATAGAAATGAGAAATATTTAGCATACAGCGTTGAGCATTGTTGAAACGCAATAAAATTATTCTTGCTTTTACAGTCGACGTATTGAAGCTATTCAGTAAATGAGCAGTCCCGACACAGCAAAATTAACCTGAGCTTATCAACTTACACTCGTTTGGCGAGGAACCAACCAACCAACCTACATTTTCTGAGAAATAGAAACTTGGCACGTTTGTAATTAAAGGTTTATGTGGAAAACCTAGTACTGTTTTACACATTTTTCTTTTAAGAGTTGGAACGTAAGAGTTTGTGCAGTAATGTTAGTGTGCTATGCGGCATCAGGAATATAATTGTCCTATGCAAACGTGTTGAGTGAAGAAAGACGAGCACTGAATGGTATATTTATTTACGAAATGCTATATATTTTTTTATACAGAGGGGGTGGTTATTCCCTATAAACCCAACAAGACATAACGCGACAATGCGGCTCGTCACCTCTATATATTTCACGGCATTTTCATCTGAGCGCTTCCGTGCTTTGGAGCGCACGTTAAATTGTCGGTCTCGGCTTTTAAAGTCGTTAAGCCATGACGGAGGCCTTTAGGCGGCCTAAAAACACCGTCACCAGAGTTGGCCACTTGCTCATACGAACGAACGAACGAACCGCTTTAAACAAGGTGACGAGCCGCATTTTGTCGTGATTTGGTTCGAATCCCGTCGAAGCCGTAAAACTTTTAGTAAGATTATTCATTTAAAAAATTTTTTGTTGGGTCAAAGCAAATAACCGCCAAGGTCGGGATTGAGCTGTTAAGTTGTACTAAAACTGCAATTTAGACACATCACAGCTGGCGAAGCGTGTATTTTGGTCACTCGACAAAACCACAAACCTCTACGAAAGTAATTAATAAATAACCCTTCTTTTTGCTTCGAAGTAGGGTAAGGGTAAAAAGGTTTTTTATTACATCTAGAACTTATAAAATAACGTCGAAGGAAAACTTCGTAAAAAATTAGCACTATAACTGGCAATCTGTTAAAAGTTCTATACTAGCTACTAATCGTCCATAATATTTGGACTTGCTTTGAACTACTCATAAATTTAAATGATTTTTATCTATACTATTATCTTTTTAGTTACACAACAAATTTCCTCTGCAAAACAAAACATAAGTACACAAACTTTACAAAATATTTAAAACTTTTGATTCAAAATTCAAAGGGTATTTTCAATTTCTCCATTCTCTTTGAAATAAAGCGATGTTCACTCGGAAATGTCTTGGTTTTTTAGTTTCATAAAACAAGCGTCCAATGTGAAATATTCGTAGCTACAGAAAATGAAATAGTAGTATTTTGTTTAGTTTTTGTCTTTATATATTAATTAAAATCTTTATACTTAATTGCAAAAAGTATCGAATTTAAATAAAAGTTGTAGATAAATCAAATATTGTTGCTTTGAGTAATATTAATAATAACCTGAGATGTTTCTGGTGATTTTAAATAAACCATGTATACTATGTACAAATGTATTTCTAACTAATCAAAAAATTATTTACATTTCTAAAACTACGAGTAGAATTGAACCAAGCCCTGGTTCTCCTAAGCATTATATTCAAAGAAGAGCTTTGCAATCGTCGTACAATCACCGGATGACAACAAGCGCTGTACAAAGGAATCGCAATCCATTCCAGATTTACAAGAGAATGAATTTTTCATTCTTCCTTTAGTACTCAAGACGTTAAACGTTTTCAAAGTACGTAGGTAGTTACAATGTTTGTATTTTCGGATTTTCGTGTAAAGCAAATTTTGTTCGTTGAGATAAAAATTAAGATTAATCATTAAGTATGATTAAGCGACGCGTGGTACGAGGTCTGTCTATTTGGCTCAACAGCGCCCGTAGCCACATCTACCATCAACTTATACTAAGTATCACTTTAGAAAAAAAAAATACATCTACATCTCTTATATACGAGGAATTATATCGTACTTGTTTGGGGATGGTGTAAATATAAAGCAGAAGCCTTTGTGTTATTCCAGGTCATAAACTATGTATGTTCCAAGTTTCAGCCAAATCCGTTCAGTAGTTTTTGCGTGAAAGAGTAACAAACATCCTTATAAATATCCATAAAAACTTTCACGTTTATAATCAGCAGGATCTGCAAACAAATTACACCAACAATAAATCCGAGGTTAAAAACAAAAGAAATTGCCACCTGCCATTCCTATATATCCATAGATCACAAATCAGGTTTATCGCGAGTCCGCTGTAGGAAACTATGTATCATAAGCGGCATCGATCCAACGACGGTCGGAATTTATGACCGCAGACCTTTGCATACCATAAGGATGTCTAGAAGCGATACTGGAACATTATAAACTTGTGTCTTTTTAACTTTTTTTCGCTCAGTGAGTCTTTAGATACATATCTACCACTCCTTTGAACTTTTTATAAACTTACTGAACCTCCTCAGTTACACGAAAAGGATTATTTTTAATGCTCCGTCCACAAAGACTTCGAGGAAAAGTGAGGAAAAAAAATGAATACAGATAACTACAGGATGGCAAAAGTTTTTTCTAGTATTATTTTGAGAGTAATGTAAACTAACTTTTACTATAAAGTTAGAAAAACGACTGAGTACTTTTCAAACTTTATTATAATTTATCGTAACCTGACCTTTGGACTTATGGCCTGCCTCTTGATCATTCTGAATTTCTGGGCCACCATTCCGTAATAGCTGTGGTCCATCTTCCGTTTTTTTAGCTGCCCTTCTACTGATACTTGCGATACGTATACTTATTTTGGCTTTCCGAATGTTTGCAGTTTATGTTCAAAATATCAGATTACCTTGATGACAAAGACGCTTGGGACTGAACGTGCTCCAACTCAGTTTATATTTACTTAGTATTAATATTGGACCGCTGCAAAAAAAGCTAGGCCCACACCACCAGGTTCTTGTCTGATTCTTTCCCTGGTGTAGGGAGTCGCGTTGGAACAGGCAGTAGAATCCCCTAGGCAGTTTTACATGTCATGTCATGTCAAAGTGGTCTATAAACGATCGTACTGAATAAATACATTTTGAATTTTGAATTTTATGGTAGAATAAACAAAGGTATGAAGTTCAGGCATCAAGGCAATCTATCCAGAGAAATGATATCTGCAATATCGTCTCCACCATCCATATTGCTGTCATTTAAGCGCAGAATAAAATACACTTTCTGTTATATTGGTCGTATAAACAGCGAATTGATCTCCTTACACGCTAGTTTATGGCATTATTGAATCTTGTAACAAGACGTACCAATAGACAACTTTACGATACGTTTTCATACGATCTTTTCTTTGAAGGTCGGTTCAAATCCGGCCATGCATCAATGGATTTTCCGTTTCGAAATATATTTGCACGAGCTCTATACAATGATGGAAAACATCGTGAGGGAAGTAGATCGTAGATTATCTCACTCGCATGACAATGCAGGATGCTTGAATTAATTGTTTAATTAGAATATGTTTATTTTTACAATAAAAATGGATATTGTATGTGAAAAGTTGGGGCCGTGGTTTCAGTTACTTTATGCTCAGATTCGATCAAAACAACGTTTTTCATATATGAATTCAGAAAGCTTAGTAAAAATATTTTAGTTGTATTAGTCTTCTAGCTGACCCAGCAAACTTTGCACCGCCTCAGAATTTGAGATATCAACAAAATAGCCGTTAGACTCTAAATATATTTAGTAAAACTTTTTCTTACGTGAAGTATTCGCGATTGTATTCGAGTTCATTATTATTTTGCTATTCGGGTACAAATACAAAATCAAAACTCATACATGTAAAAAACAATGCAAAAGTGTCGTTAAGCACTTTTACTTAACATTAGATATTTTGAAACCAGTTAGCTCTTTAATAGCGTCGATGGGCTTGCAACCTGTCACGTATGGAAAGTTAACTTCTGCAAAAAGTGGGCATGTACCAAATATTTATGTATTTGGACATACCTCTGACTACCCCCTTAGACATCTTCAAAAAGATCTAAAAAAAAATAAAAAAATGATCTGAAAGAAATGTCTACCGCTCCCGGGATACAGTCGTGGTCATATTTATTTTATTTATTAATATTTTGCACATTGTTTTTGTGTGTATCAACTCGGAAATCTTATAATTAGTATACCTTATAATTAGTATAGTACCTACATCTAAAAATGACTACAATGCAAGTAAGATTGTGGTTGTTGAACTAATTTAATTAACAACGGCATACATCACTGTATATTAATTTAGTAAACTAACTAGCAAGTGGTTTAAGACAATCACTTAATCATAATGAAATTGGGTACCTGTCTTAAATACAGTCAGTGACAAAAGTATTAGAATGTGTTTTTACAGAATTAATTCTTAAATAATCATTTTGATTTAGGTAAATGTAGTGAAAAAAATTAAATATGATCATGACTGTATTCCCGAGATGCGGTAGACGTATCCTTTCAGATCTCTAGCCATTCTTAGATAAGACATCTTCAAAGATTCTTCATTTCAGCTTCAGCCAAATACGTTCAGTAGGAATATAATTGATATGATATTTTAGTTTTTAGAGTACTTAGAATGAATAGAATAGAAAAACATTTATTTACATCACTCACACACATTACAGTACAGGTACAATTAAAATATTATAATAAAAATATTTTTTCATCTATACATCCATACCTACAAACTTTCGCGTTATTGATATTTGTGTGATTACTCTCAAAACTGTTGAACTTCGTATTTTAATTGTGGTTAGCAGTTTTTATTTTTATTGTTGTTCGTAATTAACAAACCACAAAATACTCGATACTAACCGATGAAGATTATCAAAATAGGTAATAATTGACACAGCAATTAGAACACGGGAACCGTAGGCATTCAAGACAGACGTTCACTGTTATTAATAATTGATTTAACCAGCATAATGCGAAGATTTAGTTAGTGAAATGTATTGTTCCTAATAAACAGACGATTATAAGTCTTGGGACAGAGGGTTTAGGGTAGAACTTTGATAGTTGTTCAATGATTGTAATAAGAGCGACGAAGCGTCGTCAGAGGGTGACAAACAGATGTTCTGCTAATTAGTGATGGGAATATTATTAATATTGATCAAGATAAAATTATTATAAATAGTTAGTCATTAAAAATTGAAATCATGACTGCATCGTTGGCTTCTTTTAAATTATAATTTGAACTTTGTGTAATTTTTTTTATTCAATGGGCTACAACATGTATTTTTGTTTACAAAATTTCCTGAATTAAATGCAGAAGTTGATAATACTAATTTTCTGCTCAAAAATACGACATAAACAACGCGTGATCAAAACTTCTAGCTGCTACTCTATCTATAGACGCTATACAGCCCGTCGATTCATTTGACATGAAAAATATCGATAATCGATAATATCGAAATATCGAAAAGTTCCAAGACGCAGTCCCATCACTCGACAATTGACTGCAGACAATGACGGGTGGCGGACACCGTATTCGATGTCCCGTAAAGGAACTGTTGGTCTGGTCCTGTTCGCTGACTCGTGATGTTTCAGCCGTTTACAATGCCCAATATTATCTGTGTAAACAAAAGAGGTTTCTCTTACTGCCCCCAAGAAACTTTCAATTTTCGAAAACGTGAAAATTGAGTAAAATTGCTTGCTAAATTGAAGTCGTTAATTGTACATTATGAATAAATTCAACGTTTGTACGCATGTACCGCTAAACTTGTATAAGTAAATATAAAAACATCCTCCAGGATTTAGTCAGTTAACAAAATAATAATCATAATTTTTAGACTAAATATTAAAAGAAAATTGTAAACACCTTACAGGTAGCGTAGCATTTCGTAGATATGCTACGACGTAGAGCTCGTAGCACCTGAGTTACGACATTGTTATTGTATTTTATGCTCTAGATAATTATTATGATTTGTAATCACTACGGTAAACGGTTGTACATAATTTGAAAATTATGCATTACTAGATTGTTCATATAGTCCAGAATTTGAATTAAATATGTTGTTTTATGTAATTTCAATGTCAAGAACACTAAAACGACAATGAAATTACATAGAACATAATATTTTTATGGGAACTTCCTTAAAATATTTTCTTTCCAACAAAAAATCATCATGATAATCGGTTCATAAACGACGAAGTTATCCACGAACACACATAACACAATGATCGTGTATCGTTAGTTTTCGATATTCCATAGTGACGTGTTATTTTTTGCAATAAAAATCAAACCTAATGACCCTGAAGCTAAGGTCGCTTACTAACTGATTATTCATATATCAGCGTTCCTAACCTCAAAAGAAAAAAGCAGAACTCCTAAACCAGCCATTGCAATAAACCATAGCTCGCACGTCGTTACCCCGACGTGTAAATAGCAGAACCTCACATTATCGTGATAACACGCACTCTCACACGTCCACATTTAGCGGCTTTTATTGCACTTTCTATGTAAGAAAGATTGGGCTATAGGATTTGCTTCCACTTTTTATTTATCTCTTTATTACTTTTAGGAATATTAATGGGATTCTAGCGAAATGGCTCATCGAATCCGGCGGCAGGTATTTCGTCTAAATCTGGTTCTAAAACAGTTTTAGAAATACGGCCTCGAAACTTTTTATGGTGAGATTCCAATATTTGCTGAACAATCTGTGTTCATTAAATTTAATAAAAAAAATGTAATTTGAAGTGATTTGTAAATTGACCTATGCCCAGGATGGAACAAAATAAGGTGAATGCAAAAAAGTTATTTGAAAATGGAAGCACTATCCACTTGCCTAACACGGTTCGGCAAATAAAGTGGCTGCTGAATAATGACATAAGCATTGTGTTATTCGGTATAGCAGACATATACATATACATATGAGACTTATTCTCGGTAGGTACTCATAGTATTCCAACTCCAACTTCACCTGGGATTTTGCACTACTCAACAAGTCTATGGCATCGAAGGTACTCCACTAATTATAATCCCAATCGTACGCTGTATCTTTGAAGAGTCTCAAACTCAACGAATTTGAGCTAAATCCTTTGTGAAGACAGAATTGAAATGATCCAGTGTAGGCCCTCGTCATGATGATAGATATAATTTTAGTTGTGTAGTTGCTTTAAATGGCTTACAGTGCTTTTAGAATCTACTTTTTACGAGTATAAATATATAATTCAGCATGGCCATGCAACCAACCATGTACTTCCAATTTGCAGTAATTTGGATCATTGTCAAGCTATCAAAAGCAGGTGTCAATACAGCTTTTAATTAAAGAAATATACAAAAGTGTCAAAAAAAAATTAAATCTGAAAATTGATTATTATTTGCGTGAATGTCTAGATTCTATGAAACCTGAAATAGGTACATTATCGAACTCTGGATTAACATTTATTTCAATACGATTAAAGTCATAGAAAAAAAACTATTATGATACATTATCTAAAAAAGCAGAGACACGCAAGACACTCCACTACGTCCCATTAACGAAGTCTGATTCCAATTTGTATTAAATTTAGCAAGAAAACTCACAACTCAGATTCAATTAAGTTTTAATAAAAGCCCGGAACTCCTTACAGTATAAACTGAGCCTTTTGTTGTGTCGACAACCTCTGAGTTTCGTTAATTAACTTCCTTGGCTGGACATAGTAAAGAAAGAACTAGTAAAATGTCTCTATATTATTACCTACCACTAACTATAAAATAATGACGGAGGCCTTTAGGCGGCCTAAAAACTCCGTCACTAAAGTTGGCCACTTGCTCATACAAACTTACTTACTTACTATAAAATAGTGTGAATGTGACACAATTGTTTGCGACATCATACCATACTAATAAAGGTTCGTACCTTGATTGAATTCTCTTTAATTATTTCTTCTATGTATTAAAAATAAACACGAGCAGCTGTTGGTTTACTCGCAGTAGTTTCGAAAAGCTCCGTAATAGATTGGCCATTTAAGAAAACCATTAAATTTGCCTATTAAAATGCGGAAAACTTCCTGATTTCAAGCTGTTAAATTATACAGCAAGTTTGCTAATAATTATGCAGAATGAACTAAAACGAAAAATATTAGTCTTCATTTTTTAAAGTAAGAGTTTTTTTTTAATACCATTTTATCTTAGAGATATTAATAAACGTAGGTACAATTAGGGCTTCAGTATTCAGACGTACGTCGCGAAAGTTTAAAATAAGTTGTGATTCTACTTTTTAGTCGCTATGTCTCCAATCTTGACCTCGCAGCCTCTTCGGTGGAATTGCTTCGATATCGTAGGTTTTGTTGTTTTACGCACGTTTTACGCACGTTTTGTCGCATATTCAGTTTTATGAATTTTTGATGCGGATTTCACTTGCAGATTTTGTTTATATTGGTTTGTTAATTTTTTTTTTTTTTTTTTTTTTTTTTTTTTTTTTTAGCGCTCCTATTTAAAGAAACAGTACGCTAATAAAATTACAATCTAGCCAAGTAGGCCAATGAGCAATTTGATTTTGACTTAGTTTTATAAAGTTGCTTAGATCTAAGAATGTGCTCATTAGCACGTTTCTTACTGTCTCTATTTATTTAGGTTTGTTAATTGAATATTCAAATTATGTTCAACTAATATAAAACTGTTAAGCTTCTAAAATAGGTAGATATGCTATGGAAATATCTCGATGGTACAATGTCAAAATATTCAGGATCAAATAAATCATTGTACAATATACAAAGTTTACTTATGAGACGGCGACCTCTGTGGCGCAGTGGGTGAAACGCAGAGGTTGCGGGTTTGATCCCCCTGCGGGACAAATGTTTGTATGATCTGCAAACGTTTGTCTCTAGCCTGAGTTCTATGTATATATGTAATTGTAAATACATATATATATTTACAATTACAAAAAAAATATATATAAGTATTATCAGTCATCTGGTTACCATAACTCAAGCATTCAATTACTTAGCTTGGGACTAGATGGCGCTGTGTGAAATGTCCAAGGATATTTATTATTATTACAAATTGAAATACCTATTGATTAAAATTGTGATCGAAAGTCCATTGTAGTACTTAAACATGGAATTTTAAATTGACTATTCTGGTTTTAGAATCTGTAAATTTTCATTAACTTTTGTGGCCATATCCAATAAATTAAAATTAGCTAGGTACGGATATTGGCTAGGGCGGCGATATTGCAAAATGAAATGAAGCACGTTATTGGGCACAAACTACATCGAACTTTGCTAATTAAGTTTCTTTCTGTCAGCTTTATTAACTCCGGCGAAACACTAATTAGTTTAGGAGTTTATTTGGTTCGAGGTTTGCATAGTTTTTCCTCGTTAGTGTTTCATGTTACTTGAGCTTAGCTCATGTTATGAGTTAGCTAGGAATTGATGTCGAGGTAATTTGAACGTTCGATATAGTTTACTACTGAAATATACCAGTTTTGAAGTTAGGTGCTTACTTTTTATTAAACGCTTCCAAATATTCAATGATTGATTTAAAAATATAAATACAGGGTCTTACAAACCTTAGTTTTTTTAAGTCCCCGTCGACTATGACAAGGAAATCAATATATATCTATATATATATATATTTTTGACGACCTCTGTGGCGCAGTGGGCGAAAGCCCGCCTGAGACGCGGAGGTTGCGGGTTCGATCCCCGCCGCGGGACAAATGTTTGCATGTTCTGCAGATATTTGTTCCGGGTCTGGTTGTTTTTCTATGTATAATATGTATGTATTTAAAATAAAAAAAAATATCTAAGTAGTATATCAGTCATCTGGTTACCATAACACAAGCATTAAGTTGCTTAGCTTGGGACTAGATGACGCTGTGTGGAATGTCCAAGGATATTTATTTATTTATTATTTATTTATTTTATTTAAGGACTAGTCTTTAAACAAAATCTGCATCAATCAACACCATAAAATGGTAGTATAATAATTTTCAGCACGACAGCGATAACACAGTCTTCCATCTGTGGCATGTTAACCCATAACTTGAGGCCTTTCGGCGGCCTAAAAAAATCCATCAATGCAAGTTAGCCAGTAGCTTCTACAAACACAATGAAACCATTTCATAAACAACCTGCTAAAAAAATCTACGTAAAATGGTTTAAAAATACCCATACTAAAACGATATCCAACGTTCAGTATGTAAATATACTCCAAAAGTATCTTTATAATACGTGAATAGCCAACAAACTGTCCATTCAAAGTATTCGCGAATTGAATTAGGGCTATACCTGAAAGCTCACGTACCGGATAGTGGCCGAATAACTTCTAATGGCCACATATGGGCCTATGGGTTAGATTTACATATTTTCTGAACATGTTTTATGCAACTTGTCCTTTATATTCGTCCTTCGTATTCGCGGTAGGATTAGTGGATCCATGAATTTGTTTGGTCTTATTCTAAAACAGGTAGTATGCTCGTAAACCTGTTTTTGTCTATTGTGTCTTATCCGTTTGTCCGTCCATCCGCGGCATAGCTTAGAGACCATTGATACTAGAAAACTGTTAACTGTTTAGAATATAAATAAATGTACATCTAAGTAATAGTTAATAACTTTGCACAGTTAACTAGCCACCTTGTTTGTTATTATTTTGCATGCGTAAATTTTATACAGAAAAAAAAATTATAAAAGCCTATGTTTGGAGCATAGCCCTCTACGGATGCGAAACGTGGACGATGACGCAGCGAGATAGAGAAGTTTTGGAGGCGTTTGAAATGTGGTGCTGGAGGAGGATGGAGAAAATCAGCTGGACAGAAAAGGTTACCAACGAGGAAGTATTGAACAGAGCTAAAGAGCAAAGATTGTTAATGAATACCATCAAGAATAGAAGAGGAAAAATGATTGGTCATCTTATACGACATGACAGCTTTATAAGGAACATCATAGAAGGAAAAGTAGAAGGAAGGCGAGGAAGGGGAAGACCAAGAATTAATTACATAAGTCAGATAAAAGAGAAGGTCGCTGTCATGTCGTATCAAGAAGTAAAAGAGATCGCATTGGAAAGAAGTTTATGGAGAAAATTGCATCATTACACCGACAAGAGCGTTTTATATACCTATATTAATTTTATACATGGTATTGAATGTGATATTCGTATACAAATTTAAGTGACTGTCATACTTCCGCTTCAAATAGTTAAGCTTTGACATGGAAATAACTTTAACTTACCCGAGTATACATAAATTGTCATGTGTACCTATTTTAGACAAATCCGTTTAGTATTTTTGCGTGGTGTTTTTCTATCTATTTGTATGCATATTTTTTTTTTATTATGTAATGTGTTTGTTAAATCAGTCATCTGGTTACCACAACATAGCAATAAGTTGCTTAGCTTGGGACTAGATGACGCTATGTGGAATGTCCAAGGATATTAATTTATTTAATTATCTATCATCCATAAATCGATCCATTCATTCTCACAAATATTCACATTTATATTTTTAGAAGGAACTTTTATTATAAAATGTGGTTTTGCTGGCTATGATCGAATATTTATTTACATAACAGTGTAATATCAAACTGTGGATAGATTAACCACAGTAAGAAAAACTACAGATAGATAAAATTAAGTAACTGATTGTTAATCATTATTTAAATGTCTGTGTTTCAATTTCAGGGAAACGCTCGGCAATAAAATATTGATGTCAAAATAATGATTTTCAATGTAAAATAAAAATCCTTTTTTTTATGTTACTTACATCGAAAAAACATTATTTTGTTTTGCATAACTTTGGCATTGTTGTTAGAATATTATTAATAGTTACTATAAATTTAAGCCCCTTTTGAAATTACAAGTTTAATTAAGGCTGTAAAAACCAGCTGCCGTTATTTGACCGTTGATTATTTTAAAGGA
The DNA here is from genome assembly GCA_963582015.1 of Xanthorhoe designata. Taxonomy (NCBI): domain Eukaryota; kingdom Metazoa; phylum Arthropoda; class Insecta; order Lepidoptera; family Geometridae; genus Xanthorhoe; species Xanthorhoe designata. The sequence goes on from OY757038.1 coordinate 9,899,440, forward strand.
TGCGTCATGGCTCGATTTTACCCCAGTATTCATTTGAAAACTGAGGATAGATCTTCATTTGAGACACTAGTCAAACTAAGATAGGTATTATTATTTCATAACAGTTTAGTACACCTGTATAAAACAACAACAACCGTCAAATAGCGGCATCACATTTTTAGACAAGTTCTAGATTAAAAGCTATTAATTAATTGTGATTCCGTCCAATATTATTTAGTTGCCTCCGAACGCTGTACTAAGCTAACTTCGGTGAATTTACAAGCTTTTAATGCGGCTCTAATATTGTTATATCACGCGATATTAAAACGGGGAGCCAAATTAGGTGGAACTTTGTGACATGGGTACCATGACGCAGCTGAGAGAGATGTGGCTGATTTTGTCAAAGTAGAACACGAACAAAATATTCAGGTAATTTTAGAGAAACTGTGAACAAGAATATAATTGAGTATTCCCTAAAACACATAATAAGAGATTTTTATTAACAACATGCTTAATTTTATGAAACCCAAAGATAAATAAAAAGCAATCGTTTTGGCCTTAAAATATCTAATGATAAGCTATCGATGTAATAACCATATTGCAAAAAAACAATGACAGTAATCTGTCTGATAAAATGCAATTAAATTAGAGGTACGTCGTCCTATATAAATACGGCCTAAAATAAACTGAATGTGCTATTTCAAATAAGCTAAGCCTTATAGGAGAGTCCCGCTATTAATAATGAAAACACCCGTTGAGATTGTGATTTATTTGATCTGTTTAACTAGTATTGCATTATTCTGAATTATGAGAGCCAAGAGAAGTTAACAGAGTTTAAATATTATCTTACATTTATACTATCCCGTAAAGTATTTTGCCTTGACTTTAACTATACAATTAACACTAATGTGTGTAATACAAAATCGAATGAATACATACAGGGTGTTACCAGACCACTACCGAAAACTTAAGGGGATGAAAGTACCCATCAATATGAACAACTTTTTCTAAGAAACCAACACTGTGAACGCGAAAAAAAAAACAGCTGTTTCATACACTTTAGCCAAGTAGGTATTGAACTTATGTATGGAACTGCTGTTTTTTTATCGCGTTCACAGTGTTGGTTTCTTAGAAAAAGTTGTTCATATTGATAGGTACTTTCACCCCCTAAAGTTTTCGGTAGTGGTCTGGTAACACCCTGTATACGTACAATAGAAGAATCACTAACGCGCAGACTGTATACCATTGCATCTTTTAATACCTACCTATTAGTTTGCCAGAAAGTTTGTATTAGTTAAATCGTAATTTCATGTTGAGAGGATGAATGAAAGTCGTTTAACGAATCAGTTGATTAAGGCTAGTGTAAATGGTATATCTCGAAGGGGAAGATCTAAGGGAACCTTGGACCAAACTGGTGACTTTTAGAAAGCCAGGTCAGGAGTACCATAAAATATAAACCGGAGATCTTGTATGAAGAATGTAATGATGTGAATGAGGCGAGAGAGGTATGTCAGGATCGTAGTAACTAGAACCGTGGTTTTCTGCCAAATCAACTAATAGTGATTTTATGTATTGATAACCTATTTGTGCCAAAACAATTATTATTATAAAAAACAAATATGTCCTAGTGCCAACAAATCTTTAGACAAGTAAACGTGTTTAAAATTATGATATTTTGAAATAGCGGTTGTTAGTCGCCACTATTTATATCCTCACAGAAATCACCAACAAATCACTGTCACCTTACTAGTGTAGGCTAAGACCGCATAATAACGAATTATCTTATTATCAAGCCGCTTTCTAGACAACTTAGGCTTTATCAGCATCTACTGCCTATAAGCACTAACCCACTACAAATCCTCTCAAGTTATTTAATCCCCTCAAGTAAATGCAGATGAAAGCAGGATTAACAGTCAGATGTTATACAGTCAGCAAAAGTTACTCTGAGCATCTAAATGCCGTACAATTCTGAAATTTATTGCGTCAGCTTTAGGCGGAGAGTTGAGTGACATTTCTCGCCAATTAGTTTAAGTTTGTGTTGCCTACCTAAGTTGAGGATCGTGTGACGCTCGGCTTATTTTCTTCGAGTGATAGCTAATGGTCGTGTTAATTATTAAATTGATGTTTTTGGATGCGGTGACTTAGAAGTGGACTCGAGCACACGTGAACTCGAGTAAATAACTAAAATAATAAAGTGTAAAATCACACTGAGGGCGTTTGTGCACTACAAGGAATTTTACTGTTTTACTGTCCGATGTGACAGATTTATAAATAACTGAGGTTAGAAAAGGACAAAGACATTTGAAAAAATCTGAATACTGATAAAACCGGAGAGTGCAAAAACGCCCTTACCCTCACAACAGAAACAATAGACGCACTGAACAATATCCATTGTTAAATACAACAATATCATCAGTTTTATTTTGATTGCGTTAGCATAAATGGAATATCATTTAATTTTTATACTCGCTGAAACTAATTTAAAAAGACAAATGCGAATCCAGACAATAAGGGCTTTTAAATAAACTTTAAATTCAAGATAACATTATACAGAAAACCACGACGTTGCCCAACCTGTTGTAGTTTACGTCGACCACTTTCATTAACAATTTCTTAGTTGAGCGAATCGCCTTGATCTCCGAATGACCAATTTCAAAAATCTCTTTAAATATTTGATTTGAAGTTGGGCGTTAGGCTAACCAGATTTTGAACTGTAAAATGGTTGGTCATGGTTTTAGAGCCATTAAGCCATGACTGTGGCTTGTGGCTAAAACTCCGTCATCACAGCTAGGTACTAGCTCATATGCACGTAAATAAAAGCTGCGAGAAATGAGATTAAACAGTGGTCATGCGTAGCTGAAGGTGGTATACTTCAGACGTTGGGCTTAGACGATTTTGAATTTAAATTTCTTTCATCATTTGAAATTACTATTCCAACCCGTGGTCCCACAAGTTTAGACCTTAAAAGGAATCATTAACGTTTAAATATGCGTGAGTTTAAAATACAAGCCTGTTTGGCTATTTATAAATGAGAAATAATAAAACCGGCCACAGAATTTTTTTTTGGCCACGTGTTCAAACTTCTCATTTAATAACTAAGCATCGAGAATTTGACATAGCCTCTAATAAACTAATTTATCTTCTTTACAACGCCAACTAAAAATGTTAAAGAAAGCGTCAAGTCAATATCAACAATAAATTTTCATTTATAATGAAATTTTACTTGTCCTTCTGATTTATACATTGCCCACTAATTTACTAAGTCGGCCACGGAATTTGCAACTCATCACCATTTTACGTTTTACAGCTTCAATACAAGCTCCTCAAAAATTAAATGTTCAAGCTTCAATAGACAACATCAATAATTATAACTAAGCATGTAAAATAATACTTCATATTCTTTTATCGTGAAAATAGCCTCTGTACGATTTGGCGCGAGTGCGCGACATGACAGCAACCGGCCATTTGCACCAATCAGAGAGATATAAATGATTGTATTTCAATACACAAATTGATGTTTATAAATAACGTGTTTTATTATGTCTGTCCTCAATAGTTCATATGTAATAATAGTAGCAGAAATTACTTAGGTTGTATCCACCCAGATCGAAATCAGTTGGTTAGGTTAGGTTTGAACAGTGACCACTAACGCGCGAGGCGAGCGAGCGTAGCGAGCGTGCCGCGGCAGCGGCCGCCGAAGCGCCAATAAAATGTGGAAAAAAAGTAATCGGCCCCCAAGATCGAAATCAGTTAGTTAGGTTAGGTTTGAACAGTGACCACTAACGCGCGAGGCGAGCGAGCGTAGCGAGCGTGCCGCGGCAGCGGCCGCCGAAGCGCCAGTAAAATGTGGAATAAAAGTAATCAGCCACCAAGATCGAAATCAGTTGGTTAGGTTAGGTTTGAACAGTGACTACCAACTCGCGAGGCGAGCGAGCGTAGCGAGCGTGCCGCGGTAGCGGCCGCCGAAGCGCCAATAAAATGTGGAATAAAAGTAATCAGCCACCAAGATCGAAATCAGTTACATTCCCTATGCTGCCTTGTGCTTGAGAAGACACAATGCTCTTATTCAAAATGAAGTGTTTAAAAAATTTATGAATACTAACATGATTCTCGTAAACTATTATGAAAATAAAGTTATGAGTAGTGGCTTTAATATACTATTTGATGACAATTTTAGGTAAATTTATCGATCGATAAATGTAGGATGACTTACATTTTAAACATGCTAAATTATAAAATTAGAAGCTAAAAGAATTACTATTTTGGAGTCATATATTAATATTTTAGAAGTTTGCTATTTGAATGCATGCCACAAATTTAGATGCTAAAAAATAACCACCATGCTGAGTTATATTTACAGTGGCTTACATAGAAGATAACTAGTGGCTAAAATACTATTATTCAGACGCGCGTTGGTTGTGGCCGACTTAGTAATTTAGAAGGTAAGTTATATTTTCTGAGGCGAATAATGCTATTAAAAAGAAGCTCGTTTAATTACTACCCTTTATAAATTAGCTTAGCGACCTAAGTTTAGCTATAAAAGCTTAACATTTAAAATTCCAAACTATGATTTTTGTTGACTTAAACTCAGTTGGTTTTACTCTGTATTTTTTTTTATTTTAACACTTTTAATATAAATACATACATATTAGTCAAAATCATAACCTAACCTTTTTTCTTCGCCGCGCGGTAAAAACGAGCTTAACACAAAACAGGTTTCTACTGAACAAAAATAAAAGGCTGTATTCGAAGCTCTTAAATTACAATATCTTGAGAAATACTAATTTTGTTCTTGGACTACCCTCGGGTCGTTATTGGAATGTGACTTCTAGTTCTTAGTTACGACATTCCGTAGAATAGGCTTTGAACCAATGGGCAGTACGTTGATAATTTTTTGCTATTATTTGTACCTAGTTGGTCAACATCTTTATTATTCCTTGAACAGTAAGTAAGTTCGTATCTGCGTTTAGTGGCTAACTCTGGTGACGGAGTTTTTAGGCCACGTGGAGGCCTCCGTTATGACATGACACAATGACATTAATAAAATGATATTGAACATATTTCAATAACTGAAGATGGACTTACGCAAATTCAGAAATAAATAAGATAATGAGACTGGACATAAATGTTTCTTCGTCATTTATCCCACTAATATTATAAAGGTGAAAGTTTGTGTGTGTGTAAGTATGTAAGTGTGTAAGTGTGTAAGTATGTAAGTGTGTTTGTTACTCTTTCACGCTCAAACGGCTGAACGGATTTGAATGAAATTTGGTACCAGAATTGCTTATACCCTGGAATAACAAATAGGCTACTTTAAATTCCTGAAAAGTGCAGTGTTCCCTTGGGATTATTAACCAAATTATTCATCTAAATAGTTTCGGTAGTTTGGCAGTGCAAAAGGTAGCTGTCAGACAAAATAATTTCATAGATGGCAGCACAGGCAAAAATTTAACTCCTTCACGCTCGAACGGGTGGACGGATTTGAATGAAATTTGGTAGCAGGATTGCTTATACCCTGGATTAAAATATGCGCGACTTAAAATTCCTAAACAGTGCATTGATTCCGTGGGATTATTAATCAAATTCATTAAAATAGTTTATACTAAATAGTTTGGCCATGAAAAAGTAACAAAATAATTTCAATAGATGGCAGCACAGGCAAAGTTATTATTCCTTCACGCTAAAACGGCTGGATGAATTTGAATTAAATTTGATAGCAGGATTGTTTATTTCCTGGATTAACAAATAGGCTACCTTAAATTTCCAAAAAAGGAATGGTTCCGTGGGATTGTAAACCAAATTATTCATCAAAATAGTTTGGCCGTGAAAACGTAACTGTTAGTCAAAATAATGTTAATAGATGGCAGCACAAGCAAAGTTATAACTCCTTCACGCTCAAACAACTGGACGGATTTGAATGAAATTTGGTAGCAGGATTGCTTATACACAGAATTAAAAAATACGCTACATAAAATTCCTGAAAAGTGCATTGACTCCGTGGGATTATTAATCAAATTCATTAAAATAGTTTATACAAAATAGTTTGGCCGTGAAAAAGTAACTGAAAAAGTAACAAAATAATTTCAATAGATGGCAGCACAGGCAAAGTTATTATTCCTTCACGCTCTAACGGCTGGAATTTGAATTAAATTTAGTAGCAGGATTGTTTATTCCCTGGATTAACAAATAAAAAAGGAATGGTTCCGTGGGATTATAAACCAAATAATTCATCAAAATAGTTTGGCCGTGAAAACGTAACTTTTAGTCAAAATAATGTTAATAGATGGCAGCACAAGCAAAGTTATAACTCCATCACGCTCAAACGGCTAGCTAGACGGATTTGAATTAAATTTGGTACCAGGACAGTAACAGTTGTATGTTAATATCCTGGATTAACACATGTCATGCTACTTTAAATCCCTTAAAAGCGTATTGTTCCCGTGAGATTATCAAAATACTTAAATTATGCTTCTTCAAACTCAAACTTAACGAATTTCAAATATTGTTTTTTTTTGTCCCCATAATCTCACGGAATTGGGACTTATGTACGTAGATAAATCCCCGATAAAAAGATTTCTGGCTCAACATAAACCATTAGGACAAAGTTTATATTTGTGTCTTCAATTAAAATTCGGTCTTCAAAGCACCTCTTCATCGCTATGTTATTATATTTCCCACAGTTTCGGCTCGCTTCGAGTCTAAAATCCTCGCTACGCTCGCTTTGCTCGCATGTAGCTTTTTTAATCTTTTGCAAGCAAATTGAATTAAGTCAGGCCATAGAATAGGAACAGACCATCAGTCAGCCTTTTCTATGAGTACTATAAGCAAAATCAAGTGTCACATGACGCATTTCTCTTTAAAAATTCGGCTCGCCTCGCGAGTTTAAAAGGCTCGCTACGCTCGCTACGCTCGCTAAGTTCGAAGCTTACTACGCTCGCTTGGTTCAAAGCTCGCTTCGATCGCACGGTAGCTTCTTGAATATTTTGCTAGCAAATTGAACTATGTCAGACCATAGAATAGGAACCGACCAACAGTCAGCCTTTTCTATAAGCTCCATAGGCAAAATCAAGTGTCACGTCAGGACGCATTTGTTTTTCAAAATTTCGGCTCGCTTCGCTCGCACGGTAGCTTCTTGAATATTTTGCTGGAAAATTGATCTATGTCAGACTATAGAATAGGGACCGACCAACAGTCAGCCTTTTCTATGAGCACCTTAAGCAGAATCAAGTGTCACAATTGACGAATTTGTCTTAAAAATTTCGGCTCGCTGCGCTCGCTTGGTTCGAAGCTCGCTTCGCTCGCATGGTAGCTTCTAACTGTGTAAGACCATAGAATAGTAACCCACCAGCAGTTATCCTTTTCTATGAGCACCAAAATCAAGTAACACAATGACGCATTGGTCTTAAACAAGGAGCAAAATAAAAAAAATTATGAAAACTTTTTCAATTACTTACGTAAGAATAGAGTAATTTTCTCACTCTCGAGGTGCATTTTTATTCATATCTCTGACGATTCTCAACAGATCATAAAAATAATCATCAAAAACGGTTCACCCAGTCGACGAATTGAAGACCTCCTCCTTTTTTAAAAAAATGTATTAACTTAGGTATTCACCGCGGGTAACACCGCGGGGCACAGCTAGTGAATCATAACTTTTAAATACCATATTTCTTTACAAATATCTTTACTGGAACCTCTTAAAATTTTTGACGGATTAATTTCTTACCAGTGAAATTCAAAAGGAAAATTTCATTTCATGTAGAACCTGAATGATTTTAGCCAATTCTGCGATAATCACAACTCTGAACCGAGAGAGATGTAATTAAAACGGACGTGATTTCATGAAGAAATTTTATCCAGTCCTATCTATATCATATTTCGTTCTCTTTTCTCTCTTTCAATATTATTTTATCATTAAATTTTTGTTCGCTAAATTTATTTTTGTGTTTTTAAAAACCTGGTTATATTGTACCTGGATAGATATACTGATCCAAGCCACTGCCAGACGGAAGCGTGCCCAAGACATTGCCGCGTTGAATAGCAATTGCTGATCCGGTCCTTGTGTCTAAATTGAGAAACCTATTATAGGCCGTAACGACCCTTTTATCCTATGCACTCCACGTTTTTTGAAAGAGCAGTCACTGCACGTTTTTGTGTAGCGCGTCACCTACCTACTAGTACGCAGCGCGAAAACAAACGTGAGGATAGTGTGCATGGTCACTGCTTGCCGACTGCCTTTTGTTCGCCGCGCGTTTGTTTGTATCGATACAAACGCTCAGTGACTGCGCGTTAGAAAAACGTGATGTGGCTTCATGTTGTTGATGACTCAACTGGTTCTTATGATGTAGTAGTGATAAATAAATATGTAGTAGTTTAGTTTTTGTATCATAAATCAAAACTAGCAAGATTTATAATAGTTATTTAACTAATACTGTCTAATTTTATTTTCGGTAATCCACTCCAATCTTAACATTATTTAATGATTGAATATGGAATTGAAGAATATTTATTTTTACTTTTCAGTAAACTGTTGGTTACTTCTGAAGTTTAAAGTCATAATCATTTTATTTTATTAAGAAAACAAACAGTATTACAATCCATATAAAGAAACAACTAAAAACAGTGTGTAGTATGTAGTGTAAATCCTCTGTATTGAAAATACACCAGCACGATTTCTATAGATATTTGCTTGTCAATACGCGATATTGACGGGGGCTGACCGATGAGTGAGAAACACAGGAAACGCATTAGCATCACGTCACGTGTGTCATATGATAATACCGGGCATTGGCACTTTATTATTTCAGACTGACATTGAATGAAAACCAAGGTAAGTAAGTAAATACAGTTTTGTATTCGTTCTATAATTGTTATTTATATTATTACGTTTATATTTATTGGGACTATGGAGTCCCAGAACTTAGGCCATGGGGCCAAGCCAACACACAGAGGTATTTTTAACAACTTTGATGTTATTGTGTAATGGACACATAAATCAATCAATCATTTATTCATGTTCACAAACAATCTATACAGGTAATTAGATATTATCAATAAAAGAAAATTAATAAAAAGAAATACATTTCAAAATAATTATAGGTACACACATACCGACTACCCTGAATAACACTAGAAATGCATCCAAAGGCAGCCTTTACATCAGTTATCATTATCACGGCCTTATTTGCGATGATCGTGATCTGTTTTCGGAGTTTTCTTACGCAGAAAACAATTCACAATAAACTAAATGTTTTACGTTTGCAAATGAAATTCTGCCCTAAATCAGTGTTAGGATCGACAGCGCCATTTGTTTTTTATCGGCGAACCTTTCCGGGCGTCCATTTTAATCAGCATCGCTTACACGGTGTGAATCTTAAAACGGGAAGGTAATTAAATAATTAAGCCTGTTTTATTTTTTGTTTCATCCTTTCTTTGTAATGTTTTTGTTTCCGAATTAAATGTGGTTTGATGTTGTTTTGCCATTTCTGTTCTATTTCCGTCTATTTGTGTCTTCTAAGCTGTTATTTTTATTTTCCAATAACTTACACCGTTATTTGTGATACATAAACATTGAAGTAACATATCAAAAATAGCATACGCCAACTTTTTAAAGACAAACTTTCTTGCTGAAAAGCGCTTGAAAATTTCCCATAAATCAGAAGTTAGTTCAAATTTCAATTCATGATTTGCTCCCAAGTTTCGCTGAATAGGTTCATTGCATAACATATATTTGAACTTCTATATGTGCTCTGTTTAAAGCCAAATTAGCTTTGGGAACAAACGGGGAGCTTTTACTAGCTCCAGGTGTAGAATAGTAGATATAGATTGATCGAGCAATTAGTTGTTTGAGCGCATAGATTTGGATAATCGGTCTACGCTATTTGATTATTGAGTATGACTAACTAAAACCTGCGGTTTCAATCACTTTGTGATATTTTTGCAACCTCTGTGGCGCAGTGAGTGAAGGCCCGCCTGAAACACAGGTTGTGGGTTCGATCCCCGCCGCGGGATAGTGTCAAATTTTGCAGATATTTGAGGTGTTTTTTAATCTATAATGTATTATTTACAAAAATGTATAAAATAGTTTATCAGACATCTGGTTCACATAACACAAGCAATAAGTTGCTTAGCTTGGGACTAGATGACACTGAAACTATGTAAAATATCCAATAAATGGTTAGTGAATTACTTATTTGCTAAACACGAGAACTTTAAAATTTACAGTTTTAGATTACCGCTCAAAATCTCTGTCGGCCAAACTCTCCTATTGTCTGGAGCAATAGACAATACGTGACCGGGTGAATCATTGATGTTATATTGAAAGGATGGGGCACTTTCTTGTATTTCATGTATGTTTTACCATAACTAGGCATATCAAATATTAATACAGATAGATAGATAGATAGAAAATACTTTATTGCACACCATAATTTACAAATACATCAATATACATAAAAAACAACAAATAATAACAAAAATATAGTAAATTACATAATAAATTGTAATTTTACTATTGTAATACTTTATTGATATTATGACTGTGTGATAGAACAAAGAATAACACAGGAACAAAAAATATCTACACTTCTTAACCTAAACAACTGAATAAATAAAAGGAACTCTGTATTCTATCCAAAATATATACATACTAACTAAAGATAGTATATATAATTTATATACAATTATACATATAAACTTTTAATAGGTACTTGAAAAAAAAATCCAGCTTCGATAACTGATATCCTACTAATATTCTTTTTTTTAAATAAGTATACACTTACATAAAATCGAGAAATATTTGCGGAACAGTTGCCTCGCGGGGAACCGAACCAGCAACCTTCTGCATTTTAGGGCGGACTTATTGCGCTTCAGAATAATTTATTTTATCGTATTAATCTATACTAAGTAATCAGACAATCAGAATCTATAGGTACTATCTATACCAATTTTATAAAGAGGTAAAGTTAGTTTGTTTGTTTTTATGTTTGGGGTAATCTCCGAAACTACTCATCCGATTTCAAAAAATCCTTCTCCGATGTGTAGCATGGACTTTACGAATGAACATATATTTTATCAAGGTAGGTACCACGCAAACAATGCCGCGGGCGAGTAGGCTAGTAGGTATTATAGAAAAGTGTTCAAATTCTGAACAGTCTTGAGGCTAATAGATGAAACCAATGACCAAATGGCTGGTGCTTACCTCGGACAGAGGATAAGTATAGCAATCCAACGAGGTAACGTTGCTATTTGGGCACTCTACCAGCGGTCGATGACCTTAACTCTGTTTTGAGGTTAATTACTTTTTTTCTTGGAATATCTACACTTTAGAATATCTGCGGTAAAGAGAGGATTGCTCTTTGTTTCCGATTGAACCGCGCGAAATTTTCATGGTTGCGAAACGTGAGTGGACTGAATCGGACTAAAGTTTAGTGACGTGCATCTTAGGTGCAATTTCACGGCCCTGCCTCGGGAAATCTTTGTAGTATTAGAAAAATAAGGAAACGTGTCAGAACTGTGACATTCTACGTTATATCGGTTCTTGGTTTGAAATCTATGTATGTTTGTATAAGTCAGTGGCTTATTTTGGTGGTGGAATTTGAAGGCTCCCGTCTTTGCCTAACATTTTCCAGGCCGATAATTTAACGTTTTGTGAGAATAATAATTATGCAATAATTGAATGGAAATAGACTGGCCCAGGAGGCGCAGGCCACAAACACCTTTGACACATTACACAAACCGTTTTAGGTACCTACCCCTCCGACATTGGTATTACCAAGTGTAATACAATCGCTTTCGCTATAGAAACAGAAAAATTGGTGTTTATTTTTATATTACATAGAAGTTTCGATTCGAGCAATTTAAAGTATTTATAAAAGACGGATATCCATTTTTCATAATAAACAACTATTTCTTATTTTACTACAGACGGATATCCATTAAATTTATGCCTAGAAAAAAAAACACAACAAATAGGATAGGACGTCTTTAAGCATAAGTGATATATTTTACAACCATTAGCTGTAAGTACTTGTTATACCTACCTATGCTGTTGAAAGTACTAAGTGACAGTCACAAAGTGCAACATCAGTCACAAAGTGTTGGATCTCCCTTGTTCCGCATCGCATGCAGATGCAAACAAACAATAAAATCCCTATCGAATTTCGCTTCAAAGAATTTATCGTGACTACATCCTTACATCACACTTTGTAAGGCTGAGTCCACATTTTTGTCTATATTTTATTTGGATTCAATCACATGATTGTTTATTATTAAAACTTTGCTGATAATAAAAAATCAAAGTGCAATGCTCGAAATCATCGCATTAAAAAGAATATCAAAAAGTAAAATTATTTATGCAACATGTTTTGCATCTTGCATCCAGATAATATAAATGTTAGATCCACACTACAAAGATACTAAAAGTAAGATTAGAAAATGGAAACTTTGTGAAAAGGTGCTAATATAAGTAGAAAATCGTAGAGTTGAACTGATTATTTATTAACAAAAGAACATAATAACATATATATAGGTACTATCTCATGATCTACACTTTTTTTTCTCCATTTTCCTATGACTCATCATCTCAGAACTCACTCCTTTTACACTATATGAATTTACAAAAATATAAAACACAGCAACATAAACGCAGCTTTACCTTGCACAATGTCTTTGTCAAAGGCAGGATCTTGCTCGGATAGCTATGCCTCCGGTTCGCACAAAAATTGAGATAAATATGCTGTTGACACTGGTTTTAAAATGGATCCACAAAGGGCCTCGTCGGTGATGCATTATTTATTGGGTTTGGCTTTATCCATCAGAAATAACTTAAAATGTTTAAGATAAGATAGATTACATCTTTACTAGATGATTTATACAGCGTCGGGAGGAAATTTTAGCCTACACTCAATGGGACTCTGTAGTATCTGGGACATTTGTTGAGATGGAATAGGCTTGCCCACCTAAAGCATCATCTCAGCATAGCTGGCCATAGCCACAAGAAAGACATTGGTGGGGCTGACTACCCGCGGGTTTCCTCACGATGTTTTCCTTCACAGTTTAGAGCTAGTGTTATTGCGCAATACATTTTATGAAACGAAAAATCCATTGATGCACGGCCGGGATCGAAACATTGTCAATGCAAAACAACATTGTTAATGCACCTTTGTTTTTCCTCCCCATAATCACATTCAGATCTTCAGATGTCTATTTTGTTAGCGTCACATAATCGTATAGTCCAGACTTAAAATAAATAGATGTTGCAAGTAACTGCCCGAAGTGTTAAATTGAATTTACGATATGATGCGGCTGGGGAGTCGCGCTCGATCCCACTGTGTTGTCAAAGACGTAGATATTTAAAACGTTATGGTTAATAACTGGTTTGTTATTCTTTCTGAATAATGGTTTCGTAATCTTATCTATAAATCAGGTAAATACACAGCAGTGGCACATTATTAATTGAAAAAAACTAAAGTACCTACTTTATAGAATAACATGTTTTTTAAAATTTTATTTATCAAACAAAATGTCTCGAAAAATTTTTAATCAAAAACAAATCAACGCAAAGCTGAGCTATTTTAAGTTCCGCTAAAAGAAAAGATTAAAATACAATACCATAAGTTTTTATCAAACGCATTAAGGATGACTCATGCTAGACATCGATCGATATTTTTTAGTATGGTAGAAATCATCGATCGACGTCGACCGCTCCGTGCCACCATGCGATGACATCGATCGACGATCGATCGATTGGTCTGGTAACACCCTAAAGTTTTATTTTTAAGTTTTTTTTGTTCATTTTTTACAATAGTTTAACGTTTTAGTAAACGTTTCGTAACTGGTCGGCCCCATCACTACTCTCGATGGGAATACACCAAAGTGCTAACGGTCCCTGTTCCATATGACATAACATTGGCATAACGTCTTGCGAGCTAGTTTTATAGAGATGGGAGCTCAGGCACTCCGTTATATTTTGCTGCACGCTGATGGAATAGATGATGAGGTGAAATACGACAGTGCAAGGTTATGTTGGCCAATGGAATAGTGTCTCAACTTAGGAAAAGGGTTCGAATTTTTGCCAGACTGATGTTGACTTTCGAACGGTGATTAAAACCATCGTGATGAAACTAGATTGAAATACTAAATACATTCACAAGTAGCTGTATTTATAAATTATTTTATTTTACTAGGAAAACTAAACAACCTGTATTATCATGTAGATTGTAGATTGTTTCTGATTAACATAAAACATGTTTTTTTAAAGACAAAAATGCATGTTTTTCAAAATAGTAAGAGTAGTCCCCCTCTATCAAAGCATATAAAACTCAATTATTACAAATCACTAACTATTATGGTACATTAATTAATACAAATCACACCGAAATGCCTAACTCTGAGAAGCATTTTCAGTGCAAATAATTTAGTTACCTACTGCAATTATCTGAGGTTAGGTTTATCATCCTGGTTAGATACGGTTAGTTTCTCCTAAGTTACTTTCAGCATTTGCCCTATAGCTATTATGAATATTTATATCAAAACAAAAAGATAAGCGTGCTATAATGACGCCATAAGTAAAATGTAAGTACTTAAATATGCAGGGCTTTAATTTATATCTTTACTACTTTACTCATATCTTTAAGCGTCCTCGTAAACCTTCGTTCACTTTGTACAATTACAAAGTTACTATAAACATGTGCGTATCAGAGGCAGTAACTTTTGACTTTTTATATTTTATGAGTCGAATTTGCCTAGTAAGGTAAATTATAGCTTCAAAAAATGAAAAAAAATTTGGTAGATAAAATAAATCATTTTTGCAATATTTAATTGCAGGCAATTTATATAATTGTTATTTAAAGTTACGCACAGAAATTGTCTCCTGATATATAAATCAGTTAGTTAAGATGTAAAGGCCTCAGTATTGTTTACACTTTACAGAGTTATCCTTCTACAACTCACTGTCAGAATAAAAAATAAGGTAATAATTTAGTAATAGTTAATAGTTTTAACTTATGGACATGTGCATTCTCCCCATCCTCACATACGGTGCCCAAACTTGGTCACTCACTAATTGCCAAAAGTCCCGCCTCGGGGTATGCCAACGAGCTATGGAGCGCAGTATCCTGGGTGTCAAACTCACGGACCGCGTAAGGAACACGGTACTGCGCTCAAAAACACAAATAGCTGATGTAGCTCACAAAGCAGGCCAGCTCAAGTGGGACTGGGCAGGACACGTGAGCCGCATGTGCCAACAACAATGGGCAAAAACAACCACTGATTGGTTGCCTCAACAACGACGGCCACGTGGAAGACCCAGACGACGATGGCGTGACGAGCTTGACTCCTACAACAAGGAATGGCGCCAAGATGCACAAAACCGAGATCAGTGGAAAGAGGGAAGGGAGGCCTTAGCCCTGCAGTGGGAAACATCAGGCTTATAAATAAATAAATAAAAATAATTAATAGTTTTATAGTTTTAGATTGTAAAAACACCTAATAGTTTTCCAGATTGTAAAAACAAGAAGTTTTTACAAATTATATTTTATTTTGTAACCTAGAACTGACAGCTACATACGATTATATAGATAAGCAGAAAGGTAGACTGCGTCAAAAAAAGAGATAAATATAGAATAAGAAATGATAATATGTAGTATATGAAACGCGTGCATAATAATATTATGGTTTTAGATAAAGAAAATACGTATTAAAAATTATAAATAAATATTATATTACTTTTTAAAATAACGCTTCGATATACTACCCTACTATAGCTTCAAACCCACAAAGATTTAAAACAATCTCCGTTAATTCAAAGGAAACATGAACGGAATGAAAACAGAAAAGTGTATTGAACATTTCTCAATTCCAATTTTCATTCACTGACACAATAATAGCGGAATTTTGGCAACGGAAGCTAATTGTTCTTTGCACAGAGCTATATGCCAAGAGCTTATTAAGTCCGTTACCTTGGATGTGGTAAGTATATTATTATGTAGATCACTTTGTCAGCCTTACTTAAATATTTTGATGTATAATTTTAAAATGTAACAAATGACAAAATTAAAATTTTATAAAACCGACCTTTATATCGTAAGAAAAGAGTAATTTAATTTCCTGCTTGAAGGGAATTTCTATTTACAACTCCGAATATCTTGATCCAATATAACAGAGAAACACCTACCTACCAATCGTTCGTTCGTTCGTATGAGCAAGACAGTGGTCAACTCTGGTGACGTTTTTTAGGCCGCCTAAAAGCCTCTGTTATGGCTTCGCGAATTAAAAAGCCGGGACCGACAACTTAACGTGCCCTCCGAAGCACGTTATATAAGAAAAAACAAAGCAATATTATTTTAAACAAAATGAATTACGTCAAATTTTACTAAAACAAAAACTGTCAATAAAACAAATGTCACGGCCTTTTAAGCCATGTTAAACAAAACTAGACAAACAAAAAACAAAATTAATCTTTATTACATCTTCTCACGAAACCAGCTCAGTAATAGTATTATTTTCAAAGATAACAGTTCTTCAGTATTCCCGTTCATCGCATTAAATTCGCGCTCTTGGCCGAAATCCAATGGTGCGAGGTAACACGCGGTGCACGTTATTAGTTAATAATTGCTCCGATGTAGGCTTTAATTTTAGTTTGAGGGTTCTGAACCCATATTTTTTGCCGTTAAAGAAAAAGAGGTGTGCTGTAAGTATTTAGCGTGTATCTGTGTATTTGATTCTATCTAAGGTGTAGCTATCCGGTGGGTGGACGATATAAAGGCCATAGGGAAAGACATGGATGCGAACGGCACAGGGCTGATTAGAGTGGCGTTTGAGGGAGGAGGCTTATACCCAGCTGTGGGCTACCATTTGAGTTGCCAATGATGATGATGATGAAGACGTAGATCCTGCACGGATCAACTGATTTTGATTATCTATTATTTCTAGCCCTTCCATAGATTAGACTGAACAAACATATAGATAGATTTAGAATAAGAATGTGTGTTATAGGTAAATACGGTATATACTTACTTTAAATGCCGTAATTTTGTCATGTCACAGACAATTCAATTAAATGTATGGATGGATGTTTGTTACTCTTTCAGACAAAAACTGCAGAACGCATTTGGCTGAAACTTGTAACATTCATAGTTTATGACCTGAAATAACACGTACGCTACTTTTTATCCGGGTAAGTAGGCCACGCGAGCGAAGCCGCGGTGAGTAAGCTTGTAATGGTCTAAGCAGTTTTAAACAGAAAAGCCTATAATTACTTATTATATTTCGCTGCAATAGGCTTGCAATTGCAACTTTGCAACCCATCACATAAAGATCATAAACTCTTCATAATCTTTTAGAAATAATACCTAGAATATTACATGGTAGTAGTGATCATGCATTTTCTAAAAGTAAGCAAAATAACATAAATTTCATTTCATGTTATTTGGCACAAGAATTGACTTAAGTTTTCTTGGATGAGGTATTTTTAACCGCTGCAAATCATTTATGTCTTATGATTTTCATGCTCAGACATTTATTTGGAAAGGATAAATGTCTCTTTTGAATTTATATCACGAAAATATAGTTTTATTCGTAGTGGTTGTAAATTCAAGTATAAACTTTAGTTACTTCTTTTTAGCTAAAGTTTTAATGCATATCCATTCACTGAGAGTGAGACAGAAAAGGTGCCTTAAAGATCGATAAGACCAAAGAATTTAAAAGTACATACTTAGCTTAACACATGACAGGTCATAGGCCCATCGACGCTCACGATAAACTAACAAGAATTCTTATTTATATTTCCATATACCAACAGACATCAAAATGCTACATTTAATACTGTGAAAACTATACACAGCAAACTCTACAAGGTACCAAACGTTCAGTAGGTCATCCACACCATAAAATAGTAATAAAAATGAAATACAAACAGAAAACGTAACAGTTACTTGCACTTGGTATACTCGTAAGGTCAACCAAACATTTTCACTTTGGTTTTACCAACAAAACTTAAAATTATAGTTTTTTTTAAGCTTTGTATTCGGTTTTTGAAAGTGAAGAAAAGAAAAGCTAAATCTTTAAAGGTACAAATCTATGATTTGTTAGGTATGTTCTTTTGAATCTTAGAGGGGCATGATAGAGTTTAGATTGCTTTGGGCAAAAATTTTAAGAGATGCAAGTTAAAAGTAGTGGGTTTGGACGCTTTCCAAACGAAACATACGTCCTACTTGCAATGCTCGTTCAGATTGCTTTTTTGAACAGCAATTACTGACAGTATTGTTGATAAAAGCTATTGGGTAAAATATTAAGGCGTTGTCCCATTAGGCGCAGATTGGGCGACTGACTGTCCACTGACTGACTCTGAGTAGTGTAGTGAGCTAACTGACCGCCGACCGAATCGTTCGCAGCCGCTCACTAAATGAATGAGCAACGAAACGCCGCAAACTGCGTACACTACGCGCTGTAAAAACACTTTATTTCAATCCTAGCTTACGGGCAAGTAAACTAGTATTGAAATAAAGAGTATAAGAAATAAAGCGTATCAAGGTAGGTACCTTGATAAAATGTAGCTACCTTGATAAAATGTAGCCTATGTTCATTCGGAAAGTCCATGCTACACATCGTTGAAAGATTTTTTGAAATCGGATGATTGGTTTCGGAGATTACCCCAAACGTACAAACAAACAAACAAACCAACTTTACCTCTTTATAGTATTAGTATATTTAGAAGTATAGATAAAGGTATGCAAAATAGAATCAAACAGTTAGCCGCTCATTACGAGCATTAAGAGGACAACGCCTAAACGTTATCTTAGTGAATTGTAAGCGCTGCCAATAGCGGTATATCTATAAAGGAAAACATCGTGAAACCCGAGGCTTAGTTGCTATGCTATCCGCGTTGTCCCATGTCTTTCGTATGAATAAAACCGATTAAGTTAAACAGACGGTTATGGGGTGGATGAATCTTACCCTATGAGTAAACATAAGTTTGTCATCTTGAGTGTTTAATACTCAGAATTTAGACTCAGTACTCAACCAAATATATAAAAATATTCATTTCAATCTTGTGTATAAAATTATATTTTTCTGTAATGTATACCATACTTCCATACTTATCGTATGGTGTACCTATCCTCATTATTCATAACAAATAATTTGCATTAAAATGTTGTATCAGTGCAGAAAATAAAATGTGAAGTATCATCAGATCAGATTACAGATTCACACAATACATAATTTAATATCTTTGTGGTATATAATACTGTGATAAGTACAAAAAAAAATCTCAAAATTAATCATAAAATTAAAAACAATTATAATTATAACTTCATCATTCATTTATAACTTCAGTAATTAAAACGTTTTAAATTTATTTTTATTTTCTTTCCTATCAGTACCTAATCGATAGTATTTTAACCTCATATGTTGGCTGTACACGCCTTTTCATACCAAATGGCTTTCTTTGAATTGTTACGAAAATAAATTGTGACCTGTCCGCCCGGTTACGAGTACATTTACATTTACCTGGGGTATTTCTAGTACCCAGACAATATGAAGTATGATGACGCTTTTAGTACCCAGAAGACAACGTTTATTTAGTGCAGGTATTTTGTTACTTCTTAACGTTTGCCAAAGACGTTGATAATCAATGTAGACAAAGGCCATTGACAAAACCATTACCCTGAATATTTTATCCAAGAATTTTAAATTATTATCTAGTTAAAATTAATAATTTTACTTTGCCGATATTTAAAAACTAGCTACATTACAAACGCCAAATTTTGATAATATTCAAAATAAAGTAGAGTGACAGTAGCAATATAAATAATTACTCTCGCCTTTTAACTAAAAAATGTATTTTTTAGTTATAAAGCGATTACTCTGTCCAAAGGTTTCTTGACATGTTTTGTTATTGTTGATAAAAGTACTTAGACAGAGAAAACCACTTTCATATTAAAAAAAAAGCAAGATCATTGCAATTATCTGTCCTGTTCAGCTAAACACAGCAGAAAAATAAAACGTGTGATTTAACACAAACGAGGTACAGCAGAATATAAAAGCCTAAATTCCAAAATCGAGTTATTAGAAATTACAAACGTTCATTATACACCCAGTACCCAGCGCAACGCGTTTGTTTGCGCGCAATGTGTTTAATATTTGCTTAGAATGCAAACAGTGGTACCAATCTCTAAATCTAACGCCACAAGCGCGTTAAATGTAGTGCGCTGTGCACACTTAGGTATTGAACAAAATGTTGCTATTACATAAACATATCAATAGTATTTTCAGAATTAAATTTCAATATAATTGTTTTTCACTTTCAAAACTATCGAGAGTTGTATTAGACATTATAATAGCACACGGGAAATTACTCACGTAAAATTATCGTCGATTTAGATACCGACAATGTTTCGATTCTTCCGAAGGATCTTCATCTGGGTATGAGTGTGGTCACTCCTCGCGGTCGCGTCACACACTGTGTTCTGTGTTTATAAAAAATCTTGTTATTTATTTATAAAAAAACGTTTATTTAATTAACTCGTTTAAAAGCTTTATCGAGCCATTTAAACGCAAATATTGCCCACGGTCAACAATGCGGTAGTCAAAATGTTCAAAGCTTTTTCTCGGAATTAAACACGCACGAATAACCTATTAAATACAACTTTTACACTCCACAATAAAGAGAGAATAAAATGCCGTTTCAGATTAAAGCCCTGAGCCCACAACTATAAAGTCGTACGAATAGAGGAATAAAAGGTGTGCATAAATCACTTGCCTACTTTTTGAACAGTTCGTTCGTTCGTTCGTATGAGCAAGTGGCCAACTCTGGTGACGGAGTTTTTAGGCCAGTTTGAACAGTAGTAGACACAAAAGTAAACGTTGCCATCAAAGGTTTAAAATCGAGTAAGTGATTAGGTATATTTGAAAAATCATAGAATAAATTCCGCCTAGGTATATAATGCTAATAATTATGCTACATCCTATGTATTTATTGTGTAAATGTTGGTATGGTCTGCGAATATTTGTCTCTTGTCTGGGTGTTTTCTATGTAAAATATGTATGTATTTAAAAAAAATGTATCTATGTAGTATTTCAGTCAGCTGGTCACCATAACACAAGCATTAAATTGCTTAGCTTAGGACTTAGATGACGCCGTGTGAAATGTCCAAGGATATTTATTTAAATTTAAACTCGTTCCCACTACAAGCGAACGATTAGTTTGTCGTGATTAAACATGACATCATGATCATCACAAAAACATCAACAATCATCACAAAAATATTCGTACTTTCAGGTTTTATTAAATTATTGAGATGAAAAAGTTTGAACTTCATTACAAAGTAAAATATTTTAAAATATTTATTTAAAAGTGCTTGTTTTTAAGATAGAAATCATTTAAAATCAACAGGTAGTTTTGTTGCCAAGGTCCAACATACTCGTAAATCACTATTCCCTATCCCTATTATGTATTTCAAAGCTTGTTTTCACTATAAATAACATACGAAGTGGCACGCGCCGGTATAACAACGCCTTAGGCTAAATTGTATTAACTAATGCACGGAAATATACGGCGGACCTGCGCAAACATTGAAAGATATCTTTGTGAAGAGCTTCTATTGCTTACAATGGCATGATTTACAGTTGAAAATAGACTGTATAATATAGATGAAAAATCTTACTAAAAGTTTTACGACTAGTAGTTAGTAAGATTACTTGCCTCAAAGGTTTCTTGGAAGAAAACTCTTTTCAGGGTTAAGCTCGCCTTTGTCATGTCCTTTCTCTGTGTATTATTTTATATTATGTGTTTTGTGTACAATAGAGAATAAGATTTTTCATATAAAAATGAAATACCTAAGTGTAGTTTAACACTATAATCAAAAATATCTGTATAATATAACTTTACAAATATTTAAAACGTTATGAGAGTGAAAATCTGAATAAAATTTGTCAGAGTCGTATTTGGTGAAAATCTGTTTTCAAATGAACATGATATTTAATGTGTATATTCAGAAGTGCTATAGACGGAGGTAAGAGCCGTGTTAGCCTAGTAGGATGTAACTCGGCTTTCGATCCGAAGGTCCTGGGTTCGAATTCCAGCAGTACATCAATGGATTTTTTGTTTCAAAATATTTATATGCGCATTAACACTCTCTTAGCGGTGAAGGAAAACAGCGCGAGAAAACCCACGGCATAGTCAGTCCCACACGTATTGACCATTGTCTTTCCTGTGGATATGTCCGGATATGTGGAGAGGATGGTTTAAGTGCTAGGAAGCCATTTAAATTTAGTTAAGTTTGTAAATAAAGAAGAATAGAATATAATTTCCATCTGAATAATGTCCCGGGCACTACAGAATCCTGTTATACGTAGACAAATATTGCCTACGCTACTCCTGATGCTGTATTAATCATCTAGTAAAGTTAAATAAATAAATATTCGTGGAAATTCCACACAGTGTCAGTCCCAAGCTAATATTATTTATTTATTATTATTATTGAGTATATAATTATTTTCTTGTAAATACATACATATAAGGTATACATAAAAAACACCCAGACAGATCATACAAAATTTTTACATGTGTCCCGCAGCGGGGATTGAACCCGCAACCTCTGCGTCTCAGGCGAGCTTTTACCCAATAGTTTTTTTATACACTAAAAATTCAAATTAAAAAAAAATCAAAAATAAATATTTGGAACTTAAAACACAGGTATCAATGAAACATATGAAACGTTGACAGCTGCAAAAGTTATAGAACTGTGTAGCAGTGTCAGCGCCCGCCTCCACTGTTCAATACATACAAAATTAATAGCTCATCGCCAACCCCTATACATACCGTCACAACTAACCGATGCAATAATCTATCCAAATACCTATTGAGCTAGAGACAACTACGGAAATCAATTGTGATTGACATCCTGATTACAGTATCTCATCATGGTGCCGGCTCTATCTTAGAGCTTATCCATTCTCTGTTTGTGCATGGATTTGATGTCGCTGATTGCCATTCAATATCTTGTTCAATGTATCTTTAGATATAGAAATAAGGTTGGTTATTAATAATAATAATAATAAATATCCTTGGACATTCCACACAGCGTCATCTAGTCCCAAGCTAAGCAATTTAATGCTTGTGTTATGGTAAGCAGACGACTGATATAATACTTATATATATATTTTTTTGTAAATACATACATTATACATAGAAAACACCCAAACTCGAGACAAATATTTGCAGATAATACAAACATTTCTCCCGCGGCAGGAATCGAACCCGCAACCTCTGCGTCTCAGGCGAGCCTTCGCCCCTGTGCCACAGAGGTCGTCGAAGAGGTCAAAGAGGTCGGTCCACTATACTTAAAATTATAATGAGGTAGAAGTAAGATTTGATGTATTTCCGAAACTATAGAAAAATAACATGAATTAACGAGTGGTTTGTAAATGTTCAATTAATTTCAACAATGTCCAGACAAATAATTTGTCTAAAAAAGGTTTGGAGTGGAGAAAAATTTCCTATCTGCAAAATATGAGTCAGTGGAAATGTATAAAAAATGTGAAGACTTATATCGAAAGAAGAGTTCAATGAACGTTCACCTTCAATTACTCAACAGGCAGTATTAGAAAAAGATCAAGCCCTGGTAAATACAGGCTTCGATCTCCTGACGCTAATAAATCATCTAGATTAGACGAAAAGATTATCTTGCTAGTATGCCATTAAACTCATCGAAGTACTTTATTTTTCTACTACAGAAACTTGACAGGTTTCCCAGCAAGATTATCCCAGACTTTTAAAGCAGACAAATTACTTACTTTATCAAAACTTTCATAAAGTACAGTCAGTTGAATGTTATAAAGAATAATAATAATATAAATGTACAACCCCTATTCTAAATAAATATCCTTAAAAAAATTTACACGGCGTCATCTAGTTTCAAGTTATAAATTAAAAATTCCAATACTATTTAGTCTCTTCATATTTTGTTTTATAACCACTTAGTTTTCAAGTTACGTAAATACATGTAACCAACGATCAAATCGAAAATCCTTATACTATTTTATTCAGCCAGCACGTTTTTCCCTTCATTGTAACGTTATATGCCTTGATACGCCGCGCGACGCGAGCCTTGTATAAAGCTTTAAAATCAATATAAATCGTATTTTTAATAGTAAAAAGTAGGTTAAAAGATATAGACATATAATTAATTATATTATAACGTTACATCATTTCAGATAAACAACAGTGAAAATTCCCATCAACTTTTGCGAGTAAGCGTACCATTCTAATCCCTTCAAGCAGCTGTACAGTTCTACAGAGAACACATTAATCAAACAGATTACACACAATAATATTCCGTGCAGTGTTTGCTAATGAAACTAGGGGTGCAAGCGCTATCTGAATAAATACCGTGTATTTTGGCACTGAACGTTGCTTACGTTTGATGTCGGAAAATTAATGCAGTTGTGTTGATGAAGGTACTGTTCTGATTAGGTTAAGTAACATGTGATACTACTATTGAAATAATAAAACCATGTACAATTGTAGTAAATAACAATTAACTGCAGTTACGGATCGCTAATGTTGATGGGTGATGCTGTTTTTAAAAACAGCGTATTACTCCTCTGTCCGTTTTTTGCTGTTTTTTGCTCGATATTAATAACGAAAGCAGGGAGTCATTTAATGTTCATATAAATTCGAGTAGGTACATACCTTTGCATGTAAGATAACCACGAAACCCTCATTGAGCGTGGCCCGACACGCACTTGGTCAGTTATTTATACGTGGTCTTTTAATACAACTGTGTAAATCCCTGAGTGGTTGAACGTCGCTAGCTCGCCAGAGTGACCAAAATCCAAGCAAGAGCTGTAAGACGCGGCTACGCATATTAATTGTCTTCGTTTATAAACATTCGCCAAGTAAGTTTGTTGCCCTATAATTAATTATGATTAGTCTATTATATAACTGGCGTATACAACTTTGTATATACAAGCATTGAATTGAAAAATTAAAGTTCTTGAATCTACGTCGTTGTCTTTCAAGCACTAAAAGAACAGCATTTTAGTTGTGAAGTTTTATTTATTGATAAAATCCCGCTACCTTTGTTGTACGCCAGAAATATTTAATAAACCTCAAAAGTTACATCAAATTCATCAGACAGTCCGGATAAAAGCAAACAATAATTCACGTACAAAACCCACTCTCAAAAATGGAAAAATCTAATCCTCCTCTGCACTTTTCATTTTTTATGTTCCTTTTGTGTTCAAAAATTACAAATTTTGTTTTTGTTTTAGAACCGACGCTCAGTGCCGTAAATAATTTATCCTCCAGACTCCCTATCTATCAGCGCAATCTACACGGTGTACTAAATTTACACCTGAAAATATTAACGACACTTTCGAACTCTGATTAACAACAACTAAAACGAATTTAACACGTTTTCGATAAAAAAATAAGAAACCACACAGCTTACACTGGATCTAAGTCATTTAATTCCATTTTGTGTTTGTTTATCTTTTTTATTTTTGTCCATTGCTTTTTGAATTTTATAAAAAATTACAACTAGCAAAATATAGTATTGTTTTAGCTTTTCAACTAAAACAATAAAGTTATTACTATATTTCTGCTAAACCATGAATTCCGTTTTAAATCGATATAGGTGGCGATTCTGTTGCAACACTGACTAGCTAAATTATGACTAAAACCGAAAGATTTTATTACGTTCATGCTAAAGACCAATCTAGCATAGCACTGAAAATAACATTTGAAGAACAAGGTACTTTTAACTTTGTTTTTCATCTTTGCGGGTAAGTTTTAGTCAGAAGTAAAAATGGTCTTGATCAATTCTACCCACATTCACTTGAATTTTACTAAATTATAGTAATTTTAGAGATGTCACTCAGTCTGTTATTTTATTTTGAACTTTAACATAAACGAAATAAGAGCTTTCGGATTTAGGAATAATTTAACTAGTCAGTGTTGCACAGAATCGCCACCATAGTCTCTGTAAACCATAAAAAAGTAGTTTGAATTCTGTTTCAGTTTATTGGAGTAGTATTAACACACCCAGTATATTGCACACCTCCATTCTACGGAACACGGTCCGGTAGACATCAAGTCTCGAATTTGCATTCCAAATTCAGCAATTGACGGAATACGACCGTCGAAATGAAAGCAGTCACACTGTTATGTAAACATCAAACATCTTTAACTTTTAACACCCACTACATCGTTCGTTCGTTCGTTCGTATGAGCAAGTGGCCAACTCTGGTGACGGAGTTTTTAGGCCGCCTAAAGGCCTCCGTCATGACTTAACGACTTTAAAAGCCGGGGGCGACAATTTAACGTGCCCTCCGAAGCACGGAAGCGCTCAGATGAAAATGCCACTTGCGGTCACCCATCTAAGTAGTGACCGCTCAGAACGTTGCTTTACTTCGACGATCTTTCAAGAACGTCTTAGCAAGCTTCGCCACGAGCACCCACTACATGTAACAATTTGATTGCTGCTGACGCATATGGCTAAACTATTTCAGGCGAAATTTTACCATGTTAGGTATAAATTACAGCTTATATTTCGATACACACACACGACATGTAAATGGTCAATCACACAGTAGCCTGTAATGTTCAGCATCATAGAAAATTCGAACAAAAGCAAAGGCTCTTAATCTCATGACGCAATTAATAAATAATAATAATTAGAGATAGCTATCAACCTCATGTAGTCCTTGTACAACAAATGTAAAATTTAACTTAAAGCCAAGAAATGGTCAATATCCTTTATGAGTGATCGATCAGTACGGTGTGACAAGAGCCCTCACTTACAAACGCCGGTCTATAAATTTCTATTCCTTACAATAGTTACAGGATTGCACCTGGGAGCTGTCTCGGCTTAGTCTAACTTGGGCGCTGTATAAATCCCCCCGCTTCAGCCAACGGACAAATTGAGTTATCAACTCATTGCATCATTTCTCAGAAGCATCATCTGTTAGGTGACGTAACTAGATCTTTTTTTACTTACGGTAAAACCATGTTTTCTTAGTTCGGATAAGTTTATTTTTTAAAATATATATTACTTTATAAATGTAAAATTTTATAAAAACTTTCGATAGGTAGCTTTTAGCGATAAGGCCGCCCATTGTACATGTTTACTACATTTTTTATTATTATAAGATCGCGACGTCTGGATGCCTTTGCCCAGCAGTGGGACACGAACGGCTGATATAAATAAATAAATAAATAATTATTTTAATCTCTGTTTATATTGTAAGGTGTGCAATAAATAACTTTCATTCATTCATTCTAAGTGTGGTTTAATACTATAAGTTTACTTTAGCGTCAATAATTATAGGTTGTAGTAGGATTTGGTATTTACAACATAATTATCTAGAACTGGTAATGGAAGACTTGCCCATTTATTTATATTCAACAGTCAATTATAACACGTAAATAGCCATAGGAAGCAAAATAACAGATAAAATTCATTGAAACTAACTGTAAAAGGTACTTATAAAATAATTGAAACGTATGCGCTACGGCGTAGCTGTCAGCGTAGCAGTTAACGTAGCACTTGGCGTAGAGCTCAAGCAGATTCTAGCAATCAATGCGCAATATTATTTTATAAAATAATTATAGTGTTAAATCACACTTAGGTATTTCATTACAAATGTAAATCTTACCAAAATTCTAAATTCCGGCGGATTTAAAAAAATATTCTTATTTGTAGGCCGAATCTAGGCTGTGCATCAATGGATTATTCGTTTCAAAAAAATTATATGCGGTGCATTCAAACGAACTCTAAACGGTGCAGAAAACACTGCGTGGAAACTTGTGGCTCAGCCTGACCTCAAACGGATTGTCCATTGTCTTTTCGGTGGATATAGCCGTTTAAACTGAGAGGATGGTGCTGGACAAGCCTGGTTATCAACAATGGCCCAGGAACTAAATTTTTAAGACGACATAGTGGATAGTTTCCTCCGATCGAAAGTAACAAATTAATATAACTACGTAACCCAAACACCGCAGTTTACTTCCCCGTATTGTAATTAATATTTCGACTAAACAAACCAAAAATTTGGAATCCTTTTATGTAATTTTCCTGAAACCCAAAAGTTTCGAGGTCACCGAAACATAATGAAGTTAACGTAACGCTTTTTGATAGACCGCTTTGAAATACCTACTTTACAGAATTGGCCTAATTTATTTCAATTTTCTCCTTTCATGTCGTATTATCGTTCTCAATTATCTACAAAACAAAGGGTACTTTAATTTCGAGCGTTATTTACCGACTTTGCCTTTGTCATATTTCACTAAGTTCAAAATGAAAGTGGGGATCATTTTGAAAAGCGTAATTATATTAATGCGTAAGCTTAGCCTGACGATTCGTTGGGGAACTTGTTAACATGATCCGAGTACCTATTTTCTGTGTTTGCTATTACTGTATCCATAGTTAATCGTATAAGATAAAAGTTAGTTTGTATTTTATTCTTTTTTAAATATATTGGACAGAAAAAAAATTGCATAAAACTGTGTGGATGTATGGATATTTGTTGCTCTTTCGTACAAAGACTACAGAACGGATTTGTTGACATACATAGTTTATGACCTAGAAAAAGTAGGTAAGTAAGTTATTAAAAACCAATTATTTTAAATACTCCGTAGCAACTATTAAACATAAAAAAATACATAATTATTTTACTTATTAAAAAGATAGCCGTGTTTTTAATATCTTCGTTTACGTTATTGATCGCGAAAAAGTACAGTCACCTAGATTTAAAGATAATGAATGCTACATAATTATGCCCCATAAATCTTGTTCTTTAATCTTCATAGCTGAAGGTCGTGCCCGTCCCGCCCTCAGGGCAACGTTGACAAGCTTCTTCCACATTGCTCCTGGGCAGAGGGAACAGTAAAGTCCCGTCATAGTTTTGATTTGGTCTGACCGGCTGGTAGTTGAACGCCCCCAAGGCCCTTTTCCCTCTACCTTCCCTACTACAATTAACTTATCCAGATTATCTGATTGTCTCATTGCCCTACAAATAAATGCCTTCAAAGTTTGACTATAATAAATAAATAAAAAAATACTCCTGGAAATTCCACATAGCTATAGGACAAATGTTTGTATGATCAACAAATATTTGTTTCGTGTCTGGTTGTTTTCTATGTTTATTATATTATGTATGTATTTAAAAAAAAAATGTATCATAACACAAGCATTAGAATGCATAGCTGGTAGTAGTCCTAGGGGGATGACGCTGTGTGGAATGTCCAGGAAAAATTATTTATTTATGTATAGCGTCATTCAGTCCTAAGCTATATAGCTATAATAATGGGGGCAATTCTGAGTGTCGCAAAAGCTAAACTAAGCTAACTAAAATTATTGCCATCCATTTTATTTCCATCGCTATGAAAGGGACGGCAACAATTTTAGTTAGCTTAGTTTAGCTTTTGCGACACTCAGAATTGCCACTAATATCTGTATACTTTAAAACACAAGGTGTCAATCAAATAAAATGTTTACTCTCAGGAAAAAAATACGATCATTTTTAAAGGTTTGACCTGTCCGGATTCAAATCACGTTTTCATCTCGTAACCGCGAGGCGTCAGCCCACGTAAATAAAGGGCCATAAATACGCACCTTCCCTTGAGGGATGGCGTCACAAAAAAACAGGCCGCTCGTTCCACGTAATTCAATAAGAAAGGCTAGCCACACTAGGGTACAGTAGAGTTGTAACGCAGGTAATGAAACAAACAGCGTGAAATAATTATGTCTTTATAAATAATACGCTTATTTAGTAATTAAAAACCATTTTTTTGGCTTCTGTTGCTCTATATAAAGTATTAGTTTTTTTTTAAATATTAGTTTTTCATTAATATCAGCTCAAATGTACAGACATTGACGTGTTGCAGTTTTATTATAATGTAAAGATATTGGCTCTGATTTTGTTGTTACACTGACTAGCTAAACTATGACTAAAACCGAAAGCTCTTATTACGTTCATGCTTAAGACCAATATGGCATAGCACTTAAAATAACATTTCAAGAACAAGGTACTTTTAACCTTTTTTTTAATTAGGGTAGTTTTAGTCAGAAGCAAAAATAGTCTTGATCAATTCTACTCACATAAACTTTAATTTTACTGAAATAAAGACATTTTAGAGATGTCACTCAGGCTGATATTTTGTTTCGAACTTTAACGTGAACGAAATAAGAGCTTTTGGATTTAGGAATCATTTTACTAGTCAGTGTTATAGAATCGGTGCCATTGCTAATTAAAGGAAAGTTTGATAAGAGTACAAATTAAATTAAAAGAAATACAGACTTATTCTTGATGAATGGTGGAATCCAAAGTAGCCTATTTTTTAATCCAGGGTCATTCAAAACCGTCCAGCCGTTTGAGTGTAAAAGAGTAACAAACATTCACACTTATATACACACAAACTTTCACCTTTTTAATATTAGTAGGATAAAAAGCGTGAGCCCGCCAGCAACTTTATCCCGTACCAGATAGCCTGGAAACTTTAAAACGTCAATTTTATCCAAGAAGTTTCAATTACTTTCTAGTTAAAATTACCTAAAAATTTTTTTATATTGAATATTATGTTGCTTCCTACTATGTTGATGCTGCGGGATCAGGGTTACGATTTTGTGTATGGCCTTTGTCTGTCTTCTAGATATTAATCGTCTTTGGCCTTACATAGTACTGAGTAGCTAAAGGTTAAAAATAAGAGTAACCATTGAATCCTAAAATATTTCACTTTCACATCTCTAAAGGGCCGATCGCCGCGAGTCATACCCAACAAATTGATGAGATTTCAACCGAGATTCCCAGAAGTTAGCTGAAGGGAAATTAAGTTGGCAAACTTTTGACTTCAGTCGGAGCCCTTATCGGTCGGCAGTTAAAGGGCCCGTTTTTTAAGCAATTGAGTGTACGCCACTTTAGAAATATCAAAATGTACAAAATGAAATTAATGATTCAATGTTAATTTAGTAAAGTGTAGTACATTTGTTGGTAATGTTTTATCTCAGGCAAAGTATAATTCAAATTCAAATTCAAATTGTTTATTTGTTTCTCTCATAAACATAAATAAAAATATATAATAATTTTAAAACTAATAAAATAAATACAGTTAAAAAATAATACAAGTACATACCTACTGATTCGAATATTTTTTAAGAAACGAACTTTGTAGATGTAGTCCCAATGTCAACAGTGATCACTTACGAGTACTATAAAATGACGTTATTTTATGTCAAATTCAAAAAAATTAAAATATTTTTTTTATTTATAAAAAATATTTTATTTTTATTTCAGGCAAAATTTTTCAAATGCAAACTAAGTCTTCTTTAAATAATATTCTGTTTTAAACAATTTACGTACTCAGTTTATTTTACTGGTCACTTGATTACTTTCAAGCTTTTGATCAAGAAACATAAAAAAATGTATAGAAATTGTTATTCGATGTCTTTAAGTCAGAAAGTATCAAGTAATATGATTGGCATAAGAAAAATAATAGAATGTGAAGCATTTAAAAAAGACTGCAGCTGTAAGTTTAATTAAACAGATTAATTAAACTTACAGCTGGTTTCTCAAACGCAGATCATCTTCAAATAACCTAATCAATGGTTAAATCAAGTGACAAGTGTCAAATTAGGAACAAATTCAACACTGTCACGTGATTTGACCGTTGCTTTAACTTTTGAGATAATATGCGTTCGAGAAACGAGCTGTTAGTTGTTATAAAACTCACCTGTCTTATGCCCGGTTCCTATAACCTGAACGGATGACTGTAGGTCGATAGTCATAGCAATGTTGTTATCTGTCAAAAAGTTTCACACATTTTGTGTTGTATAAACAATGATAGATGGACGGTCATCCGTAACTTGAATATAGAAATCCGGCATTAACCAACGATGCAACAGACAGCCTGTCACAATAAATTCGAATACATAAATCTATTAAAACAAACTCTACCACCAGCATGAATTCATAGCGGTATCGACGCTGTCTCTACGCGGAAATATCTCATTTATTTCGCTTATCATTGCCTCGGAAACTGGTATCGTCAACACGACAGCCATTTCTTTAGGCGTGGCTGTGCGATGGGCGATAAACGGATCCCGACATTAAAATGTTCAATAGAACGTTGTAACCTTGTGGTGCATTGCAAAAGTAACATGTTTTACGTTCGTAATTCTCGAAATAATTCGGATAGAGAAGTGTTAAAATTACATAGCCTCAATACACTATTTTAAAGATAAGTATTATACGAATAAAGAAAGGTTTGTAAAAATACATAGCTAGAGCCCAATCATATATATATACATTTTGCAGTATATTATTACAAATTACAAAATATAATTATTGTTTACTTTCTTTCTCAAACACTATTATTACTATATTCTATTATGTCACTGTGAACACTGCTGTTAGTCACAGGACTCAGAAGACAAGAGGCGCGTGTTCCATAGCCCAACAGCCACTCCCGTCGTCCCAGCAATGGCGAGATGCAATGAAAAATAAAAGGTGCAGAACAAAATGAACAGGACTCGCTGTTGACATTGTCATTTGTATCGCTGCTCAACTCGGGAACAGTTTTATCTGAAAAGAGCCCAGATTTTACAAGCTTCTGCCAAATATACGCGACCGAAAGCGGAACAAAAACAACTTTGAATAAACGATTATTATAACCATACTTATTTATAAAAATGGAAAAGTATGGAGGAGGCCTTTACCCGAAAGGGGCCTTAACTTAGAAAAATAATAATATATATAATGTATATACAAAGTCAAAATTAGTAACAAAGCAAACAAAATAGCGTAGTAGTTATACCCATGTTATTTAAGTTGAGGAAATAAAAGGCTTTTTATTTATTATTTATAAAAGCAAAAGTTTTTATGGATGTTTGGATGCATATAGATGTTGATTACTATCAAACAAAAACTACTGAACGGATTTGGTTGAAGTTCGAAAGAAACACAGCATATGACCTAACACATAGGCATATTTATCCAGGTAAGTGCCACGCGAGTGAAGCAACGGGCGAAGAGGATGTTGTGGAGGATGTAATCCTATGTATTAGCTGAGCACTAGATAGATAGATACACATTTATTCAGCACACACACATACAATAGAAAAAACAATAATAACAGAGAAGGACACAAGACAGGTAGGTAGATAGGTACAGATAGAAAAACAATTACATTTTTAGAGGACGGTAGGTAGGTACCTTCCTACATTACAAAAAAGAAGAAAACTA
Source organism: Xanthorhoe designata (assembly GCA_963582015.1). Lineage (NCBI taxonomy): Eukaryota > Metazoa > Arthropoda > Insecta > Lepidoptera > Geometridae > Xanthorhoe > Xanthorhoe designata. The sequence goes on from OY757038.1 coordinate 9,932,662, forward strand.
CATGACGCCTGTTTGAAATGTTCGAGAATATTTATGAGTATTACTTACATAATACAGTGTGTACAAAATGAAGAGACACACAAACATTATAAAAAAAACACTTGGTTTAGGTATGTACCTAAAACTATAGAATAATATTAGGCCCTTCCATGGAATACGGTTAATTTGCGCATCTAACCTTAATTCATTATTACAATTATTATTTTCTAAAAGGTCTATAATTCAATGTTAGTAGGTTTACCCAGAACCTTTTGAGTTTTATTTAAGTATCTTATATTCAGAAAATACATCAAACATCTTAATAACAATAAAAATAATATCCAACTTGAATTCTGATTAGATCAAAATCCGAAGTAAGGTCGACAACCGTTATTCCTCGATGTTTCTTTATAATACTTATTTTATTATTTATTTGAAGGCACTTATCGGAATGAAATCTCGAAATCTGATCTTCAAGGAGATAATATATTATGGTACGGCTTAGTATTTCTCCAAAATTTTAAGATAGGTACTGAAATTAATTTCAGTAAACAGTCGCTTTTTTGGAAGCAAATGGCTTCTATTAGACACTAACTCGATTTGAAATGTAATTTCAGTTACAATTTTGCTCTTAGGACTTGACAGTTGACACTCTTGAATAATATTTTATTCTGTAAATGTAGATGGATATCATGCCCACGAGCTTAATGACCAATCCTGGAGAATTAATAAACAATGGCTTACGACTTTTTATTGGCACTGCATCGATATACTATACATGTGTAAAAAAGCCGTGTGACCAAGTGGATAAGTACTTCGACTTTCGATCCGAAGGTCGTGAGTTCGAATCCGGCCGTGAATCAATTAACTTTTCGTGACGAAAAATTTATATGCACTTTAACACGAGCTTTAAACGGTGAAGGAAAACATCGTGAGGAAACCCGTGGCTAGTCAGCCCCACACGTATTGACCATTGTCTTTCTTGTGGATATGGCCAGCTATGCTAAGAGGATGGTTTAGGTGCTGGGCAAGCCAATTCCATCTCAACAATGTCCCAGGCACTACAGTGTCCCGTTAAGTGTAGGCAAAGCTTGCCTTCTGACTCTGTATAAATTATCTATTATCTAAAAGATGTAAAGGCCTGAGTACAAGTATAATAAAACAGACTTCAATTTCGTAAGAAGAGAGCAATTTCCTACACTCTCGAGGCATTTACTAGGTTAATAATAATAATAATAATAAACCCACAACTCTTTTCTTAAAAAAATAAAATAATAATATCTTACATCTACTTTTATACAAGTAATTATTCCACAAATGTTGGTACCCTATAACCGCTATAATATTATTATTAATGTTTATGTCTTCGTAAAGCTCAAACTAATGCTTAGTTAACAGCTTTGCTACGTTCCTTGCTGAAGTTTCTCAGTAAATTTTCCAAGCATGTAACAACAGTAGATGTAATAGTTATCTACCTTCAACAAAGGTAATCCGATCCAAACAATACGCTCAGTCGTTCGTGAACTAATGTTTCCAAGCCGACTGTTAAGCTCATCATAGATACTTAGAATCAGCTGGTTCACTTCAATAACGTCGTCACTATATAAACTTATTCATATAAATGTAGATAGATCACTGTAGATATAGGCCCCTTTTCTCTAAACTCAAACTTTTTAAACATAATTTATTTAGTAGGACCACAAAGAACAAATAAAATCGTCTAACCAGCTGGGTGATTCTACTGCCTGTACCAACGTAACACACAAAAAAAAAGGATCAGGCAACAACACAAGGTGTAACTAGCTCTCACGCTAGGCTCCTCTGATCAAATCGTTTCTTGTTCAAATATTTACGATTAACAAAATCAGTAAAATTGTGTCAATCATTCATTGATGATGTATAGACATTACTAGCTGCGCCCCGCAGTGTTACCTGCGGTGAATAGTTCCTTTTCCCGTAGGAATACCGGGATCAAAAGTAGCTTTTTTTAATCCAGGGTATTAGCAATTCTGGTACCAAATTTCATTCGCATCTGTCCAGCCGTTTGAGCGTGAAAGAGTAACAAACACACTTACATACTAACACACACACAAACTTTCACCTTTATAATATTAGTCGGATTATTGTGCACCACATTCGAGTGAGCCAGCCATTCTAACACAGTGTAAGGTTTATATTCATGTCAGTGCTTTCTTTAGAGCTCTCTGAGAGCTGTTTTAGAATTCTATCAAGTGCTAACTGAGCGTGGATGTTGGAGCATTGATGACTATGATTATCTGATGCGAGTGTTTTCTTTAACGGCTTGCACTGTTTTGCTGCAACCATGAATTTAGAGAGGTATTACCGTCACAGCGCAAGCAAACTATATACATAAAATAATGTATATTATATGTGTATTATATTATATTATATATGTAGATTAGTGTACCGAACAGTGGATACCATGCAAAGTTGAATACAAAACTTTTAACCACTAAATTATACCGCTGCCGAAAGCGCAGCAGTGGACAGTATTAAATCGAGTTAACGCGAAAAACTCACTGTATTTTTAAACAAAAAAAATACCCACATTTTGCGAGGTGTTAAAAAACTTCGAGAATAAATCGAAAAACTATTCCCGAACAAAACGAATAAATATTTAACTGTATTAACCGCATTCACATTTCCCCTGGGCGTTTCTGTGTGGTTTGAGCAAAGCCGGCGAGCGCGATGGGTCTTTATACTTTCTCCGTGAAATTTCCAGTGTGTGAAACTTCTCAGTAAATTTAAACAGGTGTATGAGAGGAGTTTGTATCGAACAGCAGGCGGAGACTAAAACGAACACACATGGCCTAAATTGAAGACTTTTCAGAGAAAGGTTACAAATCACCTCTTTTTCTTAAAAGACATAAGAAACAATAGTTAGTTCATCCGTTCAAGAGCTACGATAACTCAAATAAATACTACAAACTTTCAACATCCCTTTATCACGTTCATTATCATCATTTTCAGCCTGTGTCAACCCAATGCTGGGTGAAGGCGTCCTCCAATCTGAACGAGAGTTCCAATCTGAGAGATCATTCTCTTTGGTGTTGGGCCGCCAATTTTTCCGTGGTTTGTTCGCATTCGCACGTCGTCACCCAGCTTTGTAGGTGTCTATTAAGTACTAGCTTACTCGCTCGCGGCTTTGCTTGTGTGGTAGCCTATGTAAGGTCATAAACTACGTATATTCCAAGTTTCAGCCAAATCCGCTATCCGTAGGTAGTTTTCGCGCGAAAGAGAAACATACACCATCTATGCATTCATACAAACTCTCGCGTTTATAAAGTTAGTGAGATTAGATTATGTTGTTTTGCACTTAACATTGTCTTGTATAAATGTGATTTCTCTTTAAAAGCGGCCGCTAATCAACACAATAACGGCCGCTAATCAACGGCACTAGCCTATTAGATACCAAACTTTTAGAGAAGTGGGCTCCAAACTAAAGTCACAATGTTATTTTATAAGTCATTAGTCACACAAGAAAGTTGGGACACACGGTGTCTCTTGTGAAATAAACTTAGATTACAAAAAAAGAGATATTATATTTTGAAAAATATACGTTTGTTACTTTTTATAAGCAAATGTGTACCAAAGTGCCTATGCACACAGCGGCTTTTTGCGGCGCGTTTATATCGATAAAAACGCGTTTCGCGTTTGTAAACGCGCATTGAATTAGCAGATGACGTTCTACACAAGAACGTGTAGTGATTGCTCGTTATAAAAACGTCTATGAGTAAATAAAACTATGCTTACGAAAACAATGAACGAAAAGATATTCATCGAAACTTACCCGAATAAATATCACCATATACACCAGACAGTATATACATGTTGTAATATACTTTTTAAACAAATATTTAGTGACTGTGTGTCTCATAAATGCCAGCACCTCTTGGCAGAAAGAGGGGACGAGTTCTCGGAGAGCTCAAGACACACTCATTTGTTGAGCCTCAGTTTTCTAGAAAACTCACCAACATTTTTCTAATACTTATATACCAAATAAACACAACATAAACCTATTAGGTCAAATCACTAAAACAATAAGTTCGTAAAAGCAAGTAGCCAACTCTGGTGACGGAGTTTTTAGGCGCTTTAAGGTCATGGCTTAACGACATTAAAAGCCGGGGCCGACAATTTAAAGTGCCCTTCGAAGCACGGAAGCGCTCAGATATTAATGCCACTTGGGGTCACCCATGCAACGTTCTGAGCGGCCACAACTTTGACGGGTGACCGCAAGTGGCATTAACAACTGAGCGCTTCCGTGCTTCGGAGAGTATATTTTTATAGTGTTAACCTTACATGTAAGGATTATTCATATTTTTGAATGCTTTTTAAAAACTGCTTCATTCGAGCTTCGAACCCAGTACCTCGGTCACAAATTGACTTTGTTTGGTTTTTCAGATGCATTTTCTGTAAAGTAAAAAGTAATTTTATTTGAAACAAACAAGTACAAAAGTAAATAATGTTGATTTCAATACTCGATTAAGTCCCGTTAATATTTTTAAATAAGTACAAAAGTGTTACAGTACATACAACTTAATTAAAACTGTTCGTCCGATATATAGCAGTCGTAGTAATTTCAAGAAAGCTCTCAAAGCACTCGGCACCTTCACATTATTAACGGCAACATTCACTTACTGATGGTCTGTTGTATTTTCATAAAACTTGCCAGCTCACATATGCATGAAGATATTTCGGGAACCGTGCAAATGTGACGCGGAAAAATTTGTGTCTTTTGTATGAAGTCTTATATTATATGAAGATGCTCAGTTGCCCATGTAATGTGTTCGTACACTTCGTGCTATATACTCTCACGGCTGAAGAACTCCTATAACGTTTTTGTACGTTTTTCCGGCAATCATTCAGATTCTCTTTTTTTAAGAACATGATAATTCATTCACGCAGATCATTAATTTACTGAAATGAGGTGAATATAGGTTTCCATAACTATTTATATTTAATAAGTATTGATTTTGTTTTGTTAATAGTCGACAGTAAGTAAGTAAGTAAGTTTGTATGAGCATGTGGTCAACTCTGGTAGCAGATTTTTTTTGACATTGATCAATGTACATAAACTTTTATTCAAAAAAAAGATCGGGTTATAAAAGAAAAAGGATGAGTAACTAAACGAGTACTTATATATAGTTATCAAAGAGATGAAAGAGATTTTTTAGTACATTTCGGAATCATAACTGTATTTATTCAGACAAGTTTATTTCAGACATTTAACCTTCACCTTTGATGCGCAATTACGATAAAAAGGAGCGTTAACCTAAATAACTACAAATTGTGCTATTTCAAAATCATGAAAGCAATAGACTCAACGAAATGTAAGAGGCTTTGAAATGTAAGACAATACAGCTATTAAAGCGTTTACAACGTACGAATGACGGTTACGGCCGCCAAACGACCCGTTACAGGTCCGGTTTCCTAGAATAACGTTAATGCTTTGTGCTGTCCGTATTTTTTTGGAATTGTTGTTGTGGGTAGGTACACTCATTTTTATAACTTAAAAATTAGTAAACTAAACTGCTATGTTGCAAATAACCGTGGTCATGAGGTTACTTTACTAAATATAACAAAAAAATTACCAACAGTAAATAATGTATTTTTGTATATTTATATATTTTTCTTCATCTAGTGAATCTTTTATAAGCGTGCTATTCCTGGGGGGTTAACGCCAGTTCACCGTAGTATACTGTCCTCGATACCGAGTCAAGTATCACAAGTGTATGAAAATACAGTGCAGCGTCTCCCCGGGTAACTTGCATGAACTAAAAATTCCATAATACTATTGACACGTGAGCGAGGATAGATTACTATGCTACACAAAAACTGCCGGTAGCCCCACTGGCTTGGTAAAACGGAGCCCAAAAATGCTGTGGATGATGATGGAGCTTTTATATTTCAATACTGCGTCATCGTGACATATTCAATAAAATAGCAATTCTGTTCCCAGTATATTTATCTTTCATTGCCTTTTCATTCTCTTACCGTAATAAGACGGCCCCCGTTTTTTAAAGGCATTTGCTTAACATCCAAGTTAACGAACACGTGGCATGTACGTCGTAAAACGTACGATACCTTGCGGTTGTGTAGATTCGATGTTGGTTGTCGATCTAAGAAATAAGATGTTCAATCGACCTTATGAATTTATAACAGTTATTCTACTTTGAACGGAATAAGATCTGCGGAGATTGGCACAATAACTTGCTGATTTATAAACGCGAATGTTTGTTACTCTTTCACGCAAAAACTACTAAAGGGATTTCGCTGAAACTTCTCTACTTTTTATGTAGGTAGGTAAAGTACAACGCGAGCGAAACTGTGGGAAAGTAAGCTATTAACAACTAATGTTTAATTATAACCGAGTTATTTGCAAATAATAATATTGACAATAAAAGAAAAAAACATTAAAACTACGTTTATTGAAAACCACTACTAATTGAAGCCTGATAAAAATCACAAAACCTTAACAATATTCTTTACTGACGTTAATACCAAAAAATAATTTTACTATATAAACACTTATATAAATAAGTAATAAGTTTGATAGATAATATTTAGAATCTTTGGCTGAAATTGTGGTTTTCAGTACCATACCAACCATACCAATTCACTTATATAAATTAGATTAATTTAATGTTATTATCAATAACCGCAGTTCAATTAATTTTATGGTTTTAATCAGAGCCGCACCACATCCAAAAGCCACAACTCTGTGATACAAACATTGATGGTACGTTAAGGGATGAGTTACTGGCAAACCATGACACATCTCATAAAATAAGGAAAACGTGTATAAGGAAAGTGCTATATTTTTTCTACCTTAAACGTGTAAACTCGTGGTAAAGCTTACTTAAGTTTGAATTTTCTATTCATAATTATGTTTAAGTTGAAGGGGGAGACCTTTGCCCAGCAGTGGGACATGATAGGTTAGAGAAAAAAATATGTTTATAACTAATTTGTTCTTACTGTGGCTAATTGCTTCTATACTAAATTGATAAGATAGATAGATAGATAGATAAACATTAAAATTTATTCAGCACACACACATACAATAGAAAAAACAATAACAGAGAAGGACACAAGACAGGTATTAAAGGTAGGTAGGTAGGTAGGTACAGATAGAAGAACAAGTACTTAAACCTAGGTAGGTAGGTACCTTCCTACACTAAAAAAGAAAACAGAAATTAGCCCCTCCCGTGAAGTGCAGTGTGGCTGATAAATATCCACAGCATGCAAAGCCACAGCTATAGATGACATTGATACTGGTTGTTAGACGTTTTTGTTAGATCGTTGAAGTTTGACGTTGTTGAATGTCACTTCTGGATATTTGCAAATTATTATGAATCTTGCATATATTTTTAATTTTATTTTAAATTACCTACATTTTAAAATATATAGTCATACTATAAAATATGACTAATATGAATTAATCTTTCCCTTACGAGTAAGGTAGTCTTGAATAAATTAAAATAGGTCTTCCTCAATCGTCCGAGTTGTCAATATTGTCAATACCTACTATATATTTAGAAACTATTTATGTTAATAATTAATAATTTATTTAGTTTCTGTAAATAAATTGTACCTAGTTTATGTTAGTAACATTGTTTTATGAAAACGTCTAGTGAACGCTATACGTTTCTGAACAAACATTTTCAATGCCTATTATATTCCGAACAAATATGTTTATTGACTGGACGTTTTTTTAAAACAATGTTACTAACTAACATTGTTTTAAAAAAACGTCCAGTCAACAACGTTTCTGAACAAACGTTTTCCAGTAACATGGTAGAATATCGATACTCAATGCGATTTGAAGTTTTTATGTTCCCTTTACGAGCCGCCCCGTGGGTGTTTATTGACTCGGCTACTGATACGAGGAATGTATTCACGATTACATTATCATTTGTGAACCCACCTGCTTCACGGTGATTTCGAGCCTTTGAAGATAAAATATATACCGGGTAGTCATTATTCGAGTTTATTTTTGTATTGTATGAATAGAATAGAATAGAATAAACGTTTATTTGGTAACAAAAACACAGACATACATTTAAATAGGTAAGTAGGTACAGACAAATAAAGACACAATGCACAAAGAAACAGAAGGAGGAAGGTAAGTAGGTACCTACTTAGGTACTATAGTACCTACCTAGGTCTAGCTAGTATGGTAAAAGTATAGGATATGGTAAAACTCTGCCTTTATTATTAATATTCAAATGTCAATTTACCATTCCATTAGATAATTCAAAGTCAAATTTTATACTTGAATTATGTATGTATATACATACAGCCATACATTCTCGAGCAATGGTTTCTCAAACAAATTCTACTTATATTAAGTATTGCTCAGGCCTTAAAATACAGCAAAGGTAAACTTAAACTATCAGTATAATTTAAAAACGAAATGAATAGGTCTCAAGCCGTCGACTGTCATAAATTATCTCTTAAGACACCTACACACGCCACGTTATTCAGTCCTCTGGAATTAAGAAACAGCTTGTGCAAAGTAGCCATTTGTCACAGGATTTAATTTAAGACCTGGGTTTTATGTTGTAATGGAAATTAAATGGAGAAAATATCAAGTGTTGCAGGTTCCAGTTTGTTTTACTCTAGTTTTTCTCGTAATTTGTTTAAGCCATGGCTAGAAAGGCCGTTTCGATGAATCTACGAAATGTATTGATTTTTTTTCTTCTTTGAGTAACTTTAGGAATGATTTTTAACACAAAAGCAACCTCTTTAGTGAGCTGTTTCACGATTTTTCATATAAAACGGTTGAACAGATGAAATGTTAACAATGTACCAAAATGTATTTGGACATACCTCTGACTACCCCCTTAGACATCTTCAAAGGATCTAAAATGCCTAAAGATCTGAAAGATGATATGTCTACCATACCCTGTGAATACAGTTGTGATCATATTTCATTTTATATTCGACGTATTCGAAGCCGCAGGTGGATACAAGCACTATAATAAAATATAAAGTACCTATATAGTATATACTTTTTAAATAATTACCAGTCATAAACATTGAATTATAATATCCGGGAGTAACATAACAAAATTAAACGTATTAGTTTGTTTTCAGGTATTTGCGAAACTCGTATGTGGATAGCTAAATTCAATTAAGTCAGAGACTACGGCCCAAGTTATAAAATAATTAATGTATAAAAAATTAGTATAAGTTTTGCGTTTATATGGGTGTATGATCGTATGAGCTAGTGACCTTCGTTGACTACCCCCTTAGCCATCTTACTTAAATAACTAAATCGACGATAATTTTACGTGAGTAATTTCCCGTGTGCTATTATAATATCTTACTTAGAGCCTACGCACATCAAGTTTTTCAAACGAACGGTCACTGCGCGTTTTTATCTTTAAAAGCGCACTTAGCTCTTTTCTGACGAAATTAAAGTTAGCAAAATAAAAGTAATAATTTCGCCACTTATTTCCATTGATTTTTAATTTGACAGCGAAATAGATTATTACAAAAAACATTAACATGAAAACGATGTGTATTTATTGTAGATAAAAAGATGTTTTTTTTTCAAAGAAACGGTAGGAAGTAGTCAAAAAGAAAATTCATTTAAATAATAAATCTTATACAAGCCGACATTAAACGCGTATTTTCTATCGTTTGTGTTTGTGCCACACAATACAGTCTACAACGGTGGCACACTGAGTGTTGAGCATCTCTTTGTCCCTACATAGTTTTGTAACAAGCGCTCTCATAAATCCTATCGAAGCATTCGTTCATTTCATTCGTTCAGTTCATTCGTTCAGTTCATTTCCAACTCTGTGTGTAAAGTGTCCTTATCGCAAACCTGTCAAATAGCCCTGCAGTTTATAACTTGCACCGAAAGAGGGCGCCACTCGCGTGCCTCGCTAACATAAATCGAACTCTAAATCAGACTTCGCGAATTCACGCGGGAATAGACGCTTAAAATTTACTTTCGAAAATAAAAGGCCCTCTCGATTTAGGTGATATAGTCATCGCCTTATAAGTAGGTACTTCATCTTAAGGTGTATGTATGCATCAAACTAGCACCGCCGGCCTATTTTATTTTATTATTACGTTGAACAAAGGAAGTGTAGCGAAAACAGAGTTTGGTGGACACCAAGTGCAACTTCGCTCCTCCTCCGAAACTATACAAAATAAAAATATTACAAAGTTATTAAAACAAGCTTATGATAGGTTTCATAAAAGGAACATTCAGTTTTGTAAAATTCCTTTGTTCAACGTAATAACAAAATAAAATAGGCGGCGGCGCTAGTTTTTATATTACTATTTTATAATTTATATAAACCTCTAACATAAAATATTGTATCCTGTGCTAAAGTATTATCCGCAAACTACACGCACAAATCCTCAGTGTCTAGGTATTGAGTATGTTAATGTATCTAGATCTGTAAAACCTCTAGATTAGGATTGGATTTCAAATGGATTTTTCAAGCGCTGATTGAAGATTATCCTGCGTCGTCTCACCCGCTTTTGTTTAGAAGTTTTTTTACAAAGTAATTCAGCAATTCAAATACGCAGAAACCCATTTAGGTATTTTTGAGTTTAAAATCCTTGTAGATTGAATGTAAAGCTGAAAGAAAGCAATGAAGATAAAGTTTTTTAAGGCGCTTTTATGGTCATTAATGTATGTAAACGGTTCTTATTGTAGCAATATAGTAGCCAAGCAATTTTCTGCTGTATACCATAGAAAATAAATATCGTATCCTTTTAATAAATTAATTGATTAATCACGACTGCATTTTATAAAAAAAAATTATACTGCTTAGTTATAATCTGGTAGATACTATAATTTATCCTGAGGTACCTATGTGGTACTGGTACTGGTAACTGATCGTTGGGACCTTTTTAACTTCACCGCGCTTTGTATTTTTTTGTCATTGACCTTATTTGTTATGTATAAGTGTTGTTTTAGCTCAATAAAAAAGAAAATTATGTTCATTTGACCGATTTAAACTCTAGGTTTTTCAATAAATTCCTTTATAAACGAACATTAACACGTTTGCGTGCTTGTATGGAATTGCGAGTGAAATAGCTTAGAAACAACTTATTTATCATGAACACAGTAATGCGTGAATATCCACGCTTTTAACAGTGTGCATAATTAAAAAACTCACAATCTAGCTTGCACGAGCTTGTTAGTTTTTATAGGCAAAAGTTTTAGATAGATGCAAAAGTTAAAACATTTTAGTAGTAAACTAACGGTCAGCTTTAAAAAAACATGTCAATTTAACAAGGTTATTTTTCATGTCAAAAATAGAGTTGGCAACGACTCGAGCATTAAAAGGCGGGCCTTTATTCATAAGGATTTGTCAATTTAACGAAGCTTTAAATAATATTTTTTATTGTTGCTCTTATGGCAATAAAAAAGAGATAGCAACATATTTAATTGCCGTTTTAGCTAATAAGTTAACGAGTCCATTATGAATAACGGGGTTTGAATGACTTTTCGTGTCAATAATAATATGTCAATGGAAAGAGACGGCAAAAATTTAACAGGTATCAGAAAGCCTAAAAAAAAAGATAATATATTATTTATAATCATCGAGTTACTATACTACCTCTATGTTCATAATAACGTATTTTAACAGAAATACATAGACACAGGATTCATCGCGTTATTTACCTTAATGAAATCCTGTGTCCATTTATTTTTTAAAAATAATAAAATTGTGATCGAAAAAGTTTAAGAAAGGCTGTAAATAACGTTCATAAGCCCTAAAGACTCCAGTTTTGTGAGCTTTTTTTTCCAAGAACACACACGGCACTGTCACGAGAGAATGGAGAAGTTGAATAAATAAATACCCTTGAACATTTTGCACAGCGTCATCTTGTCCCAAACTAAGCCATTGAATGTTCATGTTACGGCAACTGGCTGACCCGTCATATTACATTTTTTTAATACATACAATAATACCTATTACTTACATAAAAAACACCCAGTCAATAATGTGCTATGCTTGTGTCGAACTCCGAACTGTGTAAATGATTCTCAGAATTTCTTTATTTACCTACGAATATTTTGTTAGAAAACATACCAGTTTCCGTAACAAAGATACAGAATTTTTATTATATTTTTAAATATAGAAAAATCAGAAATTTCCACGAATTTTTCTTATGATAACAACAATAAAATGTTATTCACTTCAACAAATTGCTGCTCAGCGGGTGTCGTGCTCAATAAGACATTTTCATTCGTTCATTCGATATCGACAATTATTATGTAAATTTGCCTTCCTATTATGTTTCGTCGTTAGGATATTATTGTGTTTCACATATTTTGCGACAGAAAATTGGCTGTATTATTGTAGGATGGGCTCTTTTCAAATACATTACGCACTGTATTGTGTACAGTTTTACGTAACTCAAACTCCCCGCTTAGTTATTACACCTACTCAATAATTATAATTATTGATGTTGAAAAAATCGTTCAACTTTGGAATAACTTGTAATCATTATTAAATCAGTATCAATTACAGCTTATGTCAATTAATTGCAAGATATATTTGACCCATTGTTCAGAATCTACGCTGAAATTTGGCACGATTCTCAGTAACAATGCAATATTATAGTGTAATGCCCGATTCCTATATACAACGTACGGATGACCGTAGATCGATCGTCATAGCAACGTTGTTATTTGTCAAAAAGTGTCATACAATTTGTGTTGTATAAACAACGTTTCTATAGAGATAGATCAACGGTCATCCGTGCGTTAGATATAGGAATCGGGCATAAGTGAGCTGATTCGTTCTTTAACGGAAATCTTCATTACAACAATAAAACACCCGTGTTTATGCTCATGTAAGCAGTTTGCTATTACCTACTATTACTATTACTATTACTACTAGCCCATACTGTCCCATTGTTGGGCAAAGGCCTCCCCCCACTTTCGCCAGTCACGCCGATCCAGTGCCTTCGTCCGCCAGTCCCTCTCAAAGGCGTCTAGTTCGTCCCGCCATCTCATTCGTGGTCGGCCGCGCTGCCGGGTCCCTGTGTCAGGGCTCCACGTAGTGGTAATTTTGGCCCACAGATCTTCCGGCATGCGGCAAACATGCCCGGCCCAGTCCCACTTAAGTTTTGCAACTCTCTCCCCTACGTCAGCGATTTTGGTTTTGGAGCGCAGTATGGTGTTTCGGATGCGGTCTGTTAATTTAACTCCCAGGATACTACGCTCCATCGCCCTTTGGCAGACCTTGAGTTTGGATTTTTGGATGGCAGTCAAAGACCATGTTTGGGAGCCATAAGTAAGAACGGGAAGGATGCACATATCCATGAGTTTGCTTTTTAACTTAATGGGAAGGTCTCCTTTCATGAGTTCCTTCATCGACCAGTAGCTCCTCCAAGCGCTCTTAGTGCGTCTCAAAATTTATTTATCTTGCCTGCCTGCCTGGAGGGAAACTACTTGGCCTAGGTAGATATACTCATGGACATATTGCATCGCTTCACCGTTCACAGTAATATGATGGGCTGTACTGTTTGTCATTAACTTGGTCTTTGACATATTCATCTTTAATCCAACTTCAAGGCTTGCACTGCTCAGATGTTCGAGCATGGACTGTAGTTCGGGAGCTGTGTTGGCAAAAAGGACTATGTCGTCGGCGAAACGGAGGTTTGTTAACCTCGATCCTCTGACTTCGATGCCCCTGTTTGCCAATTGCGCTGCTAGCCTACGAAATACGTCTTCGAGGGTGCTGTTAAACAGTTTCGGGGACAATGGGTCCCCCTGCTTAACTCCCCTTTTTATGGGAAACGATGGGCCAGTGGTTTGAATTTTACCTACTAGAAGTTTTTAAAACTTGAACCACTTAGGGTTCATTTTTTGTTAATTTTAAACTATCCTCTGGTCATACAAGAGTCTGGATGTTTATTCTAACTGTGTATTGTGTTGTACTGTACTTATGTTTCGCTTATGAACAAATTGTTCTGTAACTCGATACAGAGGGTAATGCCTAAAGTAATGCCTTAATGGATAAGCAATTTTTGTTTATGAGTTATGGAGATGGATGATGTGATCAAACGTATCTCATGTGTTATAAGAACAGTTTCTTCTCTTTGATTTTACTCCATATTTTTGGATCGACCGTCCTGGTTTCGTATAATTAGGGTTGAGAAAGCTAAACGTTTATTTTAACGCATAAAAAACCGTTTTTCATGAGGTTAAAATACAAGCCTATGCTTATTATCTTAGATAAAATAATTTTGATGGCAATTATATAAATTATAATTCAAAATTATTTTATGTTAGCTTACTATACTAGCTTACTAGCTTAGCTTACTAAAGATGTGATTATATTTTAACGTCAATATTCACAATCACAGGTTAACTCAGATTTGTATATTTTATTTTCATTACTCATTAGTTTAAAAAAAAAAGACACTAATATTCAAACGTTATAACAATGAACACGATTAGGACAGAAAACTCGCACTTGCTTCTCAGTAGTAATTTAAGGCATTATATCTGAACGCTTCCATGCTTCGGAGGCCACGTTAAATTGTCGGTCCCGGCTTTTAAAGTCGTTAAGCCATGACGGAGGCCTTTAGGCGGCCCAAAAACTCCGTCACCAGAGTTGGCCACTTGCTCATACGAACTTACTTTAGTAGTAATTTCAGGTGAAGCCATTGATGGATCACAGTGGCTACCTTGAGTCACTGACCCATGAATTACATACAGTATACTCTTAACATCATAAATATAGGCAACTGATCCTTAAGTGTGGTTAAAAACCTTTTTATTTATCCATAATGGCGGCCAACATATTTTCATACCTAAACGATAAAAGTAAATATGGGTCGCTGTCAGCTGAATACATCGTCGTGAATTGGGAAGTCGATTCGGGTTATTATTTGCATTAAGTGCTGAACCTACCTGATTGTAATATCAAAATATTATACCCGAATTCAAATATACCAAAATATAAATGAAATTGATTTGAATTATTTCGGAAATTATAACATAGAATAAAGGATAGAATAAAATATAAATAATTCGAAAATATCAATTGAATTACATAAACTACTCGTTACTTATTTTTATAAAATAAAATGCTGGGTATTTGTGGCAAGCGGTGGATGCGATTGGTGCATGATCAAAAATAGTGGCGGGTTACATTTATTGCAAAAACTTACGATTTGATTTGATAAGTTACGTTAGAAAAGTGTCCTAGTAGTTCCAAGTGGGAAATAGAGTCGATTAAGATCAACTTATTCTTCCTTTAACAAAGTGTCATTTTTTTAGCGTGAACCTAAACGTATTGATTTTATTCTCTTTGCGTGAACCGTGCTTTTTTTCACATTCTAAAAACGCAAATATTTTTTGTCGAAATAAAACAATACGTTTCTAAAAGCAAAACTTTCTTACTACAGTGGAAAAGGTAGCTTAGGACTTAAAATGTTATCCCACCCTGTATAGTTATGTAAAAGTATCAAACAATAAACAACCTGTAGAACACAAACCACAACACTTAATACAACTCGTGTAATGTTGAAAGTTCAGAACGCTTCAAGATTGAAATATAATACACAATGTACGAAACCAGAGCACGAGTATAACACACTTAGTAGTCGCCTCACAAAGCCGTGCCCAGGACATTGCAGGCACTGGGCACGTAGCCATGCAGTTTGTACTGATTTAGCACGAGTTTAGACGCTTTCGAATGTCTTGCGAGTTTTGTAAAATTTATCGCAGACTTAACTTTTAACCCCCTTATTCATATTGGACTTGTAAATCTACTTTAGCTTAAACAATTATTAATTATTTACTATTTACTAGTAGACCCGCGCGGCTTCGCTTGCGTGTTGTACTCGCTACTTTCTATAAAAACGAGCTTCAATGGTGAGAAAAACATCGTAAGGAAATCAGTTTAGCAGTTAGCTTTCTAGAAGAGTCGATGGGCTTGCCATGACCTGTCATGCATGGAATGTTAACTTATGCAATATGGCATACACCAAATATGTATATGAACATACCTCTGACTATCCCCTTAGACATCTTCAAAGGATTTGAGAATGCCTAAAAACGATCTAAAACAAGTCTACTGCTATACAAAATACAGTCGTGATTATTATTTCTATATACCTATTTTCATATCAAACATCAACATTGTAACAAAGTAATATCCTTGACTCCAGGATGTATGCTTACAAAGTCGAAGCACGAGCACGTAATGCGAATACGGAAGTGTCAAACTGATGGGAAAATTGGAATGGAATTTGTAGAAAATGATAAAACGACCCGCGAAGTCGTGTCACAGATAATCAAATTCATTTCATTCATTTTGCGAGCGAGCGCCTTGATACTTTGACGCTTAACTTTTGAGAGAGTTCAAGTTTTCAGTAACTGCAGGTGACGGTGGTGTTTTGTCTTTACGAAATACCACTTAAGCCTTGAAAGGCTTCAGGCACCACATTTTTCGAATAAGCAGTCACTGTGTTATGGATCTGGACAATGGATCTACTGAGAGTGATCGTGCGTTTTTGTGTAGCGCGTCACCTGCTAGTTCGCAGCGCGTTTAGCAATCGCAAGGATCACATTGGATCAAGATCGTTTTAATAAGCATGTTTTTTCTGTAAAAAAAACCGCAAGTGCGTTATATCTATCACCATGTGAAGCGCTTGGGGCAAGGTTTGCACGTTTATTGATAGATCGTTAAAGTTAAGTGACGTTCTAAGCGGTCACATTTTGGATGGGTGGGTGACCCATCCAAAATGTGCCCGCTTAGGATGTCGCATATATGTGACGAATGTGCATCTTTTACGGTAAAAATAGCGGTATTAGAAGCCTGAAAACCCTAGACTTAACCAAAGACTGAAGATTAGTTGAAAGCGCAGTCGATCTGATTACAGTTTCAATCAAAAGTTGGCATTGGTTTCTCTGCATTTTGTATTTTTAACGTACTGATGATTGAATAATTTAAAGTTCTTAAGAACTTAGGTGAAAAAAAGAACCTATTAAAGTGATATCATTTATTTTCATTCTATCATCATTTTAATTTAGTCATGATAGCTTTGAGTCGTTCTAAAAACTCCGTCGCGTAATATTATCGGGACCTAACCATATATAAATCATTATTTACAGGGTCGAAGAAACCTTCTTTTTTTCAAGTCGTTTAAAAATGATAAAGTGTTTTTTATTTTGCTACAATCCCTTAAAAAGTGAAAAATTTAGCCCATTTCTTAATTGCACCCCATTTTCATTACCATGACAGGATCATTTAAGCTCCAAAAATATGACTCTACTCACACCTAAATTGAGAATTATGAACTCAAATAATATACTTTACACTGCTGTAAAATATTACGGCAAAACCGCTTTGCATCTTCGTAATAAATAACCTCGGTAAATAGAAAATAAAACTCCCTAAGCATTTGCTGTACAATAAACACGTAGATTCCTCACTAACTCGGAATAATGTTATACGGCGCAAACAATGAAATATAAGGCTACCTCCCCCTGCTTAAAACTCGACAGTGAAACAAATTAATTGCAATGGCTAGCGAATATTTTAATATTGTAAGTAGATATTCAAATTGTGGTAGTATTCGAAAAATAGTTTTAAGATACGCAAGCGCTAATGGATTTGCAACTTGTGACATGTGGACAGGTCAAGCATGAGTTTGGACTTTCCTTTGGCTAACACCTTTCATGGGATAGTATGTTGATGAATGTAGAGAGTATTTCTGAGAAAAAGCCGTTAGCTATAAAGACTGTTTCTCAGAAATACTCTCTACGTACGCTTTACGTTTTTGCTTATTTCACCAATATAAGAGATCAATATTACAAAATTCATCTCAAAATCTATCTAGTTAGTAACGTAAATATTTTTTTTTAATGTAAGAACCTTCTACAAAGTATTAGAAACTTTAAAAAAAGATGAATGAAATCGGAAAAGCCGTTGTCAAGTTTTAGCGTGACCAGACGAAACAGGGATTCATTTTTATATAAAAGATATAGATTCAATGATATCTTGTTTAATCAGTGGCATTATGCATAATTTTCATGATACTTCAGGCTGATTCTAACAAAACAGCCAACTGTATCGCCATCAGTTCACTTCCCACGTTTTTCACTCCTCATTAGTATAACAGCCCTCGTTACGTGCCGAACATTATTCTGATCATCCGAACCTGATAACACTTCATTAGATAAGCTCCCAGGAGCGAGGAAAATAAGAAAGATAATGTTTAGCATAGATGGTAGAACAAACCATTTTTTCACAACATTGTTCAATAAATATTAATTATATGTCATCAAAAACTTGTGTGCGCGAAGGTATGTTGAAAATTTAAATCGCTTAGTGCGCATCTTGAGACCCAGCGTTACTTTTTCATGACGTTATCAGAGGGCCTAGACAATGTAACAATCGATTAGCGAAAGCGATAGTAGAAAAGTCCAAAATGTATTGGTTTGACATATGCCTTCGATATGTCACGTGATCTGTTACGTAGGGCCTAGCCAACCTGCATTCGCTATGAAGCGATTCGATTTCTATCATCGCTACACCTTTGATTTGACATTTCAGATCGCTCGAGTTTTCGTCATCGAATGTCAATTCCTATACATTTTTTTTTAGTTTCTAATCGAAAGCGATTGTCGAAATGTAATATGGCTAGCATTTCGATTCCACCAAACGAATCGACAACATCGAACGATTACTTCATACAAATGCCTAGCCAAGTTGCACTTTTGACAGTCGATTTCGCTTAATAGTCGAATCGTCTGATGGAAACGCTAGCGAACGCTAAGACCCTGTAGATATCGAAAGAAAATGGCGATTTCATAAACAGCTGTAGAAAGAATATCATTGGATGTGTTTAATAAGCGACCCTGGCTGATAACACCTGTTTTAAATGCTGCACCTGGGTCTCGAGAAGATATATACACAAGCCAGAAACTGTATTGAGCGTTGCTATGGTTTGCTGAAGTTTCGTTGCTGATAACACCTGTTTTAAATGCTGCACCTGGGTCTCGAGAAGATATATACACAAGCCAGAAACTGTATTGAGCGTTGCTATGGTTTGCTGAAGTTTCGTTGGAGAAGCTTGCTTAAAGACAGAGTTCTTCACTACCATCCTTATGTAGCTAACAGGATAACACTTGCATGCTGTGTACTACACAACATTGCAGTAAAGGCTCGGCTTCCAACACCACGTTTTAGCTCTGGCACAAATAATGATGGCAGTGATGATTACACCTCACAACCTAATAATTAACTCATGCATGAAAATGAGAATTCTAAGTGGATTATAAATAAAAGTACTTAAGTTACAAATATATTTTATTTTAAAACAAAACCGTCCATAACATGCTGTCTGTGTATGTATACTTATATGCGCTACTGCACGTTCTCACCTTGTCTACACTTATACTCAAGGTATCACACAAACTCACTCGCTATCAAGCCATACCGTGACATCGCTGTCCCTACTCAAATATTGTTGAAGAAAAGCTTCAGCAATATTTGTGAAACGGTTGAGGACATTGTTTCGCTCATTATTCAGTTCTACTCTTCGGGCTTCAGTCTGTGCCCGTCTCTCCTCCAACTGAAGGCGTCTCTGCTCGATAGCCACGAACTCACTCGTCGCTCGGTCAAATGGAGTTAGCGCTCGTCTTCGGCGCGCTCTCAAATGTCGTCGATGGGGAGAGGCAACACTAGGATTCGGTGGTAGGCACAGGTGGGAGCGGGGTGAACGTGGTAGGCTCAGGCGGGAGAGGACTGGCAGCTCGGGTCGGTGAGCACCGTGCCGCGCCGGCCCCAGTGGCGCTGCCAGCTGCCGCCGGCGCTGACTCCAAAAGAGTTGGAAACTATTCACCGCTGGCTCGTGCTCTTGATTGCATTATCTTTATAAATCTCAATAAAATAATTCAAATAGGATTCCGAATTCATCAAAGTTGACAGACTCATTAGACGTTTGATGTCGACAACCATAGACTAAGCGCGCTAACAAAGAGAATGTAACTCTCGTTTACACGGTATTTAGCGATCAGACGAATAGACAAGGCGATCGCTATGCGAAGGTTACTTTGTCTACCAATCGAACTTCGCTATCGCTTCAGCGATGACGATTGTAGAAATCGATTCGCTTCATAGCGAATGCCGGTTGGCCCTCTGATGGAAACGCTAGCGAACGCTAAGACCCTGTAGATATCGAAAAAAAATGGCGATTTTATAAACAGCTGCCGAAAGAATATCATAAGATGCCCCCGGTCAGTTTAATTTAATCCAAAGATTTTTTTTATCAAATGTACTGGCAGGCATAAAAGGCATTAAGCTTGTAATATATATTCCCAAGGGAGCATTTAATCGGGATCAAAGTCCCTATCACCCAAGTCAGCTCATACCAACAGACCAATCGCAAAAATCCATTCTGAAGTTTTTACGTGAAAGAGTAACAAACATTAATCCATCTTTCATCTCTCCATCCATCCCTACTTACAAACTTTTGCATTTATTATATTAGTAAGATTAAAGACAGAAGTATTTTATTGGTAAAGTACAATTACTTAAAAGTCATGTGAGCTTATCTCTAAAACGGTATGTAGGTAAGATACACTTTTGACATTTACTGTACTAGTGCAAAAGTGCAAATCATAATAATAATACAATTAGTAGAATCGGGGGCGTCAACCACAGGTGCATCGACCACTGGGGGCCTAAGCCACGAACCCGACAGATTTACTGCGAAATAAGCGATGACTCATTTGACGTTTGATATCGACAACCATAGACTAAGTGCGGTATCAAAGAGAATGTAACACTCGTTTACGCGGTATTTGGCGATCTTCGCTATCGCTTCAGCGATGACGATTGTAGAAATCGATTCGCTTCATAGCGAATGCCGGTTGGCTAGGCCCTCTGGTACCTTTCTAACTGATTTTCACATTTGTGTTATTACGTATTAGTTCCCATATTCTATCCATCTGAGATTTTGCTTACTGAATAATGACAAGTTAAATATATCGAAATTAACCACAGTACCTAAGGTAAAAATGTAAGTTAATTTATGAGCAAAGGGTGGCGGAAGTTTTAGACTGCCTGCAGGCCTTTGTCATGGATGAAAAACTTTTTTTTTTAATCTCTGATATTATTATTGCTTTTTTTTGTTATATTATTAGACATTTTTAATATGGAAGTAATGTCAAATATCTTACAACAGAAAGAAAAACTACTGATGATAGTCTGTACAGTCTGTATACATCCAAGCAATAAATTTAAACAAAACTCCAGTCATGATTTTGATTGAAATGAATTTTCCTTTACAGTTTTAACAGAAGGCACTACACTCTTTGTAAGTGATGCGTTCATATGCCAACGAACCCCAACAAACAAACGAATAGAACTATATAGTGGTATGATGGAACAGTTAGCGACTATTGTCCGTCCAATCCACTAAATTGAACTGTCCACATCGTAGTCGCGTTAAGGACAGAGTATTCAATACTTTTATACTAAAACTATATTATTATTTTGAACATACACTTTATCATTGTAACTATGTTATTAATTTGAACATACACTAAATTATAGTTGAAATGTGTAGGATCTTGATAAATAATGTAGGTTTTGTACGTGGATTAACAGTTTATTATGAAATAAGTCTTAAACACAATTAGAAGCTTAGAACGACGCGGTGCGTAACTTGCGACTGACTATAGCTACTTACATACTAAGCATACATCTACATAGGCACAGCTCACGGTACTTCGCTATCCTTAACACCTCCCCTCGAAGTCGTGAGCGAATCTGTTTATACTTTACGTAGATACACTCATCATACCTAAGTTATGCATGCATTCTTTATGTTTTGTTCCATTCAAACCCTTGGTCAAAACATCTGCAGGCATTCTCTCTGTACACAAGTATTTCAGATCAATAACACCTTGTTCGCACATATCTCGAACGAAGTGGTGCCTCACGTCGATGTGCTTTGTTCGTGAGTGATAATTCCTGCTCTCAGCAAGCTTTATCGCACCCTGATTGTCGTTGAATAATGTAACACACTCGCATTCCATTCCAACATTACTCAACACATCTCTTAAATACATGGCTTCTTTGGTAGCTTCGGAAATCGCCATGTACTCGGCTTCCGTGCTCGATAACGCTATACTGCGTTGTTTACGTGCTTCCCAGCTGATTGGGGCACCTGCTAATATAAATGCAAAACCAGAATAAGACTTACGATCAATCGCATTCGAACCCCAGTCTGCATCAACCACACCGAATAAAGGTAAGTTAGTCCTTTCATACATTAAACCATAGTCTGACGTACCTTTTACATATCTCAGTACACGCTTTGCCGCTTTCCAATGTTCAACATCATAATTAGTATTAAATTGGCTAAGATAATTCACAGCGTACGAAATATCCGGTCTCGTTGTCACGGCTAGATACATCAGCGCACCTATTAAACTTTGATAAGGGTACTGACTCATCACATCATTTTTCACACATTTAGGTTTTTCTAACTTAACATTCACATCTATTGGAGTCATTGTAGGTTTACACTCACCCATACCAAAGCGTTCAAGGATTTTACTTACATAGACACTTTGATTTAAGTACACTCGGTCCTCTTCATCTCGAGTGAATTCGATACCTAAACAATGATTAATTTTACCCATATCTTTCATCTCGAATGCACTAGATAATTGCTTCTTTACATCACACAACCATTCATCATCATTTGTAGCTAGAATTAAATCATCAACATAAATCGCAATTATCATCATTCGCTCACCTTTTCGTGCTACAAACACACATGGATCCTGCGGCGTTGCCTGGAAGCCAACACTCTTCAACTTCCTCACCAGCTCTTTATGCCACTGCAATCCAGATTGACGCAAACCATACAAACTCTTTTTCAACAAACACACACTATTATCACATTCACTCAAAACTTTGTTCCAGCGTTTAGCCGTTTCAATAATGTTCTTATCTCTAGTGATTTTATTTTGTGTTCCAATCTTTTGGTTTTCGAGTATTCTTTTAATAACATCGCGTAATTGATCTGGTACTTCCATATATATTTCCTCTTCTAGTGTACCATTTAGGTAAGCTGTCACAACGTCCATTTGATGGATCTCAAGTCCCAATTCTGCGGATATAGCAGCTATGAGTCTTATCGATGACGATCTCACGACTGGAGATGATGTCTCATGAAAATCCTCCCCTGGCCGTTGAGAGCATCCTTTCGCAACTAAGCGTACTTTCTTTCCAGTAGTTTTGGTACTAAATACGAATCTATTTCCGATTACTTTTCGATTCGATGGTCGAGAAACTATTTCCCATGTGCCGTTTTTAATCTGAGCTATAAATTCATCTTCTAGGGCACCTCTCCATGCATTTACATCGTTCGTCTTTTCAATTTCACTCCAAGTCATTGGTTCAATAGTCGCGATTCCTGCCGTTATCTCTTCATCCGATTCTTCATCTTCCGATTCCGGTTCTGTATCTGTCGCAATAAGTTCTTTAACTGGTCTGTAGTTGTACTCCTGTCGTGGTTTTCCAGTACGAATTAGTCTTCCTCGTCCTCTCTTCGAAGGTTCAACTAATCTTTCCCATGAAACAGTAGCCGTTCTTTTTCTTATTGTCACTCCTCTATTTCTTTCTTCATCAGGTTCATAGACGTTTTCAAGTGATCTTCTCGTTCTACTTCCGTCTCTTTTCGCTTTCAAAGGAGGTTTTCTTTGTTCTTCACAACTTTCTCTCGGTATATTAAGATCTACAATTATCTCTCCATCTACATCTTCTTCGTCAAGTATTTCTTTATATTCATGCCTGAACGCCGTCTCATTCATGAATTTTACATCACGAGTCACAATGATTTTCTTCGTCTTCGGATTATGTATTCTGTAGGCTTTAGATTGGATATCATATCCCATGAATATTCCCAATTCAGAACTTGAATCGAATTTCCCCTTCTGGGTACCTTTATCTTTGTAGTAGGCTTTCGATCCAAACACTTGCATGTAGATTACAGTAGGTTTCTTTCCTTTCCATAATGTAAATGGTATTTCACCATCCAAAGCAGTAGTTGGGCAACGATTTCTAATATAATTCGCAGTATGAACTGCTTCCGCCCAAAATGCCGGTGGACTTCCTGCCTGACGCATCATACACCTTGCCATCTCGATTAAAGTTCTATTCTTTCTCTCAGATATCCCATTCTGCTGGGGCGTATAAGGCGCTGTCAATCTCCTCTTTATACCTTCTTTCTTCAAGAATTCATCGAAATCATTATTTACGTACTCACGTCCATTATCTGATTGTAAGTTCTTTATCTTCTTGCCAGTAAAGTTCTCCACATAGGCCTTGTATTCTTTAAATACTCGCAAGACGTCACTTTTATTTGCTATGAAATATACTTCACACCATCTTGATTTATCGTCAATAAAAGTAACAAAATACTTTTTCCCGCCAAATGACTGCTGTCTCATAGGGCCACACACATCACTGTGTACTATTTCTAGTAGCTCACTCGTGCGCTCTGCACTGCCCTTTGGGAACGGTTTGCAAGTCTGCTTCTCACTTATACAGATCTCACATTCAGATAATTTTTCATCATCTTTAAATGCCATCCCATGCACTAAGCCACTCTTTGACATTGCCTTCAAATCGCGTTCATTTAAGTGCCCGAGTCGTTCATGCCAAATATCTATAGGTCTCTTCACCTCAGCATTATTAACACTGTTCTGACTCATTCGAACATGATATAGATTACCAACACGATCTGCTCGCATGTGAATCTTATTTTTCTCATCAATCACAAAGGCACCGTTTTTCTTGAAATGAACCTCGAACCCGCGATCGGTCATTTTCGCCACCGATAATAGATTGGTTCGCAAGTCTGACACGTAAAACACCTTCTCAATTTCTATGCGGCGCTCTTCGCTGCCCGTATCAACTGAAATGCTGACCTTGCCTGCACCTGCAATGTGCGTGCGTTCACTATTAGCTAAATTCAGCTCCGAGTCCAGTCGCGTGAAACCCTGGATCATGTGTTTTTCATTACACATATGCCCCGTGCATCCACTGTCGATACACCAAATAGGGTTTCTCTGGTCACCGAACATTACCTCTTCGGTAGTGCTCATCAACATCGTCGTCTTCGGATCACTGTCCCGTTCTAACTGTTTTGCGCTCTGTTTATTTTTATTAAAGTTCTTTGTCTTGCACTCTCTCGCCAAATGTCCACGACGACCACAACGAAAGCATTCAATTTTATTTTTATTGAAGCCTTGGTTCTCATTAAAATTCTTCTTGTGGTTGACATTTATATTGGTACGCCTGACGAACATAGCTCCCTGGTCCACTGCTGATGATTTTCTGCCATCAAAATCCTCAACAATCTTTACTTTCAACACTTCTGTTGACGGTAAATCGTCTCGCGATTCCATTGCCGTGCGAAACATATTGAAGGAATCCGGCAAACTATATAACAATAATATAGCTAGTAGTTCGTCAATCACAACCAAACCGATTTCTTTGAGCTTTTTCACTGCATCGAAGAAATCCGCGATGTGCTTCTTCAAGTCGTCTTCTTCCTGCATACGAGTTAATACGAGTTTCTTCAACAATGAAGCTTTTCTAGCAGGCCCGCTTGACTGATACAAAGACTTCAACTTATCCCATATTGATTTAGAAGTTTCCAAGCCATCTAATGCAATCAACTCGCTTGGACTAACAGCCAACAAAATGTCCGATTCGGCTTTTCCATCATTTTTAATCCATTCCGCATACTTCGGATCCGATCGCCCTGGTTGTGGCAATGTTCCTGTTACGTATTCCCACAAGTCATTTTTCTTCAAAATTGCTCGCATTTGAATCTTCCAGGTATCATAGTTATCGCCAGTAAGAGGATCAATTTTTATAGAAGCAGCCATAATGAAGTTTCTTCAACTCCAACAACACGATAATTACTTTTTAACGTAATAGAAATAACGATGGAATGTCCCGGCGCATCAACGAGTGCACATGGCCGTACGCAGTGAAAACACAGAACCCGCCATTACGCGGCTTACGCACTTGTTTACGCAAAGTTTTGATTTTACGAATTTCACTGCAAATCCATTAAATTTTCACAGAAACACTTTTATTTCACCACCTGGGTCCCATAACCTGTAGGATCTTGATAAATAATGTAGGTTTTGTACGTGGATTAACAGTTTATTATGAAATAAGTCTTAAACACAATTAGAAGCTTAGAACGACGCGGTGCGTAACTTGCGACTGACTATAGCTACTTACATACTAAGCATACATCTACATAGACACAGCTCACGGTACTTCGCTATCCTTAACCAGTAATATGACCAGAGCCAACTGTTATGAGATGATGTAAAAGTACAAAAAAATCTAGTAGCCATGTAATAAGTATAGGTAGTCAAGATGGCAGTGTAATATGACAGAATAACTCCCTTAGTTTTTTAATATATAGATGAGTCCAACTATAAAAATATATAACACAATTAGACACATCTGTAGTGGCAATAATTACATAAATAATTTACATTGGTTACTTACATAATTATGTATTTTTGGATTAGAATGTAACCAATAATGTTTTCATAGGAGATTAGAAGTAAAAATTCCAAATAAGATTAAGATTAAATTTCAAATCAACCTGTTATTCCACTATTGTTATTAGAATTATCATTGTGGTAAAATTACCTTGAAGAAGAATCCACCTAAGTAAATATTTTTGGCATGAAGTTTTATATTAACTGATCATTGGGACCTTTATAACTTCACCGATCTATAGATTAAGTCTCAGTAATGTATGTGTTAAAATCAATCTCAGTATCGAATGTAAGTACCATAAAGAAGCACAAATTCTCCTCGACGCCGCCAGCGGCCAATCAACAGTGTCCATCGAAATCGGTAGGTTACCGATACTGGTGTAGGCAGATGTTATTCTGTCGCAAACTCGCAACTACAAGAGATGTTTGTTTTATTTTATTAAGGGTTTTCAAGCCTATGTTATAGATCGGTAAGGTTTTTGCCCTGCAATTAGATTATAAAACAAAAAGTGTATTGGATTGGCTATGTTACCTACCTACTCTATATCGCAAAGAACATTTTTTTCATTTATCAAATTACTTAAAATAGTATTGCCAGTTTCTCGGTGAACATCATAATTAATTACAGAGTTTCTCACAAACAAATGTAAATTAATTCTCCATCTACGCTCATTTTATCTGGCCAAATATCTATGCAGTTACTTATGTATTCACAAACAAATAAACCAGACGGTCCAACTTTGCACGACTGATGAAACAAAGGCTACGGGTGCGCAAATTAATTTCACTATTCAGTTGTAAATTGTAATTGCAATCTGTTGATACAGACCCCTACACAAACTTAAACAGAATTTTTGGTACAAATATAATCATTGATAAAATATATTTTTTATAACAATGATTCCATACAAAATACTCTTGCAATCGAATTCTGATGTGTTTTTGTCTTCAAAATCGGACGAATCGACGAATCAGACCTTTTTTTTTATAGCGAAAAACCTTCAGATTTGATTCAGTAGTAATTTTTTTATGTTTATATTCTGGACTACCTTTAAGTTGAATTTACTTTTAAGTTGAATATATTATATATTTGATATTCATTTGATAAATAGTTAAAGCCATTATTATGAAGTTTTTATTTGATTTAAAAGGCTTTGACCATACAGTTTTTTTGAACAAACGCTAAAACATAAATCTTGTTACTTTACAAAAAAATATTTAAGCTTTCAGCTACAAAAATGTTTATACTAATAGACACTCTAAATGAAAAACCTAAGTGTGGTTTAACACTATAATAAAAATATCTAATAGACACTCAATTACACTGAAACAACCAAAAACTACCACTATCAACTTCCTTGCCATGCAGTTGAAAATGTGCAAACTCAGTCATCCCACACTGTAATTACGATTACAAGTAAAAACCATCCGAGAGCTCAACGAGACGAAATAGAAAGATCGCTTCAAGTATTCCTGTTTTTAAATTCCTGCAACAATGGCTATGAAAGTTGAAGCAAACCTTAAGCACTAGTGAAAATAATGTAATTTGTTTTATATTTGACAACTTCTGTGGCGTAGTGGGCGCAAGCCCACCTGAGACGTTGGAGATTGCGGACTTGAATTATATAATAAAATTGTGATCTGAGGATATTTGAGAACTTCACCATAATTATTATAACAAATATATAACCCACATCGCAAAAATATTGATTTAAATAGAGACTTTAACAACGACGTAACAAAGTGCAATTCAGTTCACACAAGTGCCTCGTGCCGATCGTCAAATCATACTATCTCATTTCTACGTTCTACGTAGAGTTCTATCTTCGTTAGTAGTTTCGAGCTACTCGCTTGGATATATTGAGAATGTAATTGAGAATCTTCGGAGTACAGAAATGCACCTTGAGACTGCAGCCTCGTTTTACAAAATTGCGGAGAAAGACTAGCGGAAACTTGTGCTAGCCACTTGTACCTTTTCAGAGGAAAAGTGATCTCCAGCGAACTGTTGGGAATTCGGAAATAAAGCGCTATTATCTGAACATGAAAGGGCTATTCCTAGGAAGTTCTGGAATGCTAGTGTTCTCAGGGTACTTTAGAGAAATGCAATCTCGACTGCAATTAACTTGATATTAACAGTCTTAACAGGTCTTAAGATCGTTTGAATCTTGAGATTCAAACTTCTTAAGATTGTTAACGCAACGCGGGTTCAAATTTCGTTGGAATCGTAAAAATTAGTTTTTTATTATCATTAGATCATTAGGACTTCAAAGAACTCAAGATATTATACGTAATTCACATTTTCTACGAAACGAAAAGTATTATTTTTGTAAAAGCGAATTTGAGCTATTTTTTTAGGTCTAATTACTATTCAAGTTTTAAGACTTCAAAATAACAAGTAGTGAATATTTAAAGAAGTTAATAAGGCTGTGAGATTGAATTATTGCGCAGCGTCTCCAATATTTCACAATCAAAAGTTTTTTAAGCTGTCAGGCAAATGCCATTTTGTCTACGCAAAAAGTTGGAAGTTCTAAGCAAAAACTGATTTGTAACCTTGGAATCAAAACAAGCGAGCCTCTAGAGGTTATCACCATAAATATTTGTTTCAATACAAAGTTCGGTGGCCATCTTGCTTTCTACCGGGGCCGATAACTCAGTTATGGCCCCGAAGCGCTGCCTCGCTGGAACTTTACATGGGCCAATTAAAAGTAATGCTATAGAGTTGACTGTGTCTATTGGTATACAGAAGAAGTAATCCAAACAAATGCAATGGTCAACTTTATTTCTCTGCAAATTTTGCACTAGGTACTAGTATTTTTAATAAAAGTTCTGTTCGATAAAACTTGTACAAATATTTGTTTTTTTCTATTTCATTCATTTTTCTAATCGGTAAATATCTATTTGTACTTAAAAGAAAGTTTATAGTATTTTTATATTCTGAGAATAATAACAGAATTCATTATTATTTATATCAAACCTACGTCTATTGTGTAGGTGTGTTTTGCTTTCGAAATAGAATAATAAAACAGTTTTAAGTTTATTTAAGTTCGAAAATAAATATATCTTTACTGAAGATACTGTGTTCTGCTACTGCTAGGTCATCGTAAGTTTAACCTCGTAAGGTCATGTTGCCTAAATTATTTCTAGACTTTCAGACCCTTTTGTTACAAATTAAGTTATGTTGGGGCTACCTTCTGAAATACACAAAATAGGTATTGTACTCTGAATACAGCTAGGATTTACAATATGCAGAATTAATAATTAAAAGGCGGCTCGTATTTTGGGTACAAGTAATTGAATGAGCGATAATAAGAGACGTACGTGTTTCATTGTGATGTTTTAGTTAAAGAATTACACAGCAAAATGAAATGTTATTTGCATTAGCATTTCATACGTGACAGGACGTTGCAAGCTTATCACCATCTATTAGAAATTAGTTCATTCACCGTGAAGTCTTTTTTTGTAAAGATATTTTGAAACAAATAAGTACAAGTATAACGTTGAGAACAACACAAAACACAATCCACTTTATTCTGAAACAACTACTTATTTCAACACAAGATTTATTAGCGTTTACGACAGCTGAGATAAAAATGCGCATTAGAAGAGAATAGAGAATAGAACAAAAGACTAACAATGGTTGCGCGTTTGACCAACTTTTAATATCAGTGAGCAGAATAAAAGGCTGAGCCACGAGAGCTCATTTAGGCAAATTATGCACGTGCAATGGGAAACGGAAAATAAAATCACAGTGTGATCAAAACAGAACTACGTGTTGTATTTCCGAAAAACAATAACGAAATGATTTAAATTCTAGTAAAGTTGTTTCAAAGAAGTTCAGTAAATAAAAAAACATTTCATGTAAAGACATATTTTTAAATTTATTTTACTAACCTATGAAAAAGAGTACTTAGTATATATTATAAGTTTGTGGTGTGTATCTGTTCTCTCAAAATCCCTTTGACTCTATGAGTTATAACTAAAATATAAACTAAACTACAATATATTGTATTCTTATTACCTATCGAACTATACATATAGACCTACAGCTATTGAAATAATTATAAAAAAATAATTGATAACTCTTAACACTTTCTCGAAGTCAATAATTTTGAAAACAGTCCTTAAAATAACAAGACTTCTATAATGTTTAATGGCATGTTTTTTTGCTTCAGCATTGTCCGAATCCCAATTTTCTAACAAACACGGTAGGTACGAGTAAGTATATAACCGAGTCGGACACTGTTAAACAGTCATAAACTGTACATTCTCTGGAATAAAACGATTGTCTCAGAGCACGTTCGTAGAATCATTGAATGTACTGTTTTAGTTCTGTATTTTTAGCTCAGTGTATTCTATCAGTTATCAGGGTGTATTTTACCCACGACGGAACGGACACGGTATAATAGACGTTTGGGGTGAAAGGATGTTAGTTAGTTTGTGCAAATTAATTTTGTAATTTTTCTCAAAAACTATTAGTCCGATTTTGATGCAGTTTTTAGTTTTAGGTTCGGGTTTGATTGTTGCGCGTTCTCAGATAGGTGTTACGGTGACAACTTACCAGGGGGCGCTGCAGTAAACATTTGTTTGTGCAAAATCAAAACTACAAGTTTAGTATCAAATGAAGGGAAATGGTTTGTAGAGTGCAAAGCAGAGAGTGGGGATGAATAATTCACTTACTTTTTCGTGATGTGTTTTCCATAATTTTTGATTTTGTTACTTTTAGGGCGTTTTTTTAAGTAAGTCTGTTTTAGTAAACACAAAAAACTATATTTCAAAATTGACTTCTGATACAAACATGATTTGTTACAATCTAGACAACAAATTTTAGGCGTATAGTTAAGTTTCTGATTTATTTCCTCTACCGCCCGGCACCCAGTAGCTAAAATAAAGAGGCCAGTTTTTTAGCTATGCATTTGCATTTGTGAAGTTCTTATTAGTATGGAGCATTGAATAATCTGAATGTAGGAATATATTATGGATTACCTCTTAGTCCCTTTAATGGACTGCTAACAAAATGTGGGCATGTGCCAAATGTGTACAAAGACATACCATTTAGACAGTTAGACATCTTCAACGAATTAAAGTAAAACCTAAAAAGATCTGCAAGAATTATGTCTACCACACCTTGGAAATACAGTCGTGAACATTTCGTTTCATTTCATTTTTTTCTTTATAATTTTTCCCAAATCCTTTAGAGAAATTTTTATTTTATTTTCACAGACTTTTTATATAAATGAAATATGATCACGACTGTATCCCGGGAGCGGTAGACATTTCTTTCAGATCATTAGTCAATTTTTAAATCTTTTTGAAGATGTCTAAGGGGGTAGTCAGAGGTATGTAGACATTGTATACAGACTTTTTAGTAAGTATACTTAGAAGACAATTAGTCAACATACAAAAAAAAACTATAATTTAACAATATTTCTGAGAATAGAATAATCTGCGAAGCAAATGTAATATTTTACTTACTTAAGCGGGGGCCTTTGCCCTGGCTGTGGGGTTCCAAGGACGCTATAGGCTCATAATAATTATATTAAAATTTACAGAATACAGGCAGGTATATTTTCAGTGCCACACTTGATTCCTAAAATGACATTTAGATGGATAGATAGATAGACTTGTTTATTGACAACCTACAGTACAGATAGGTATGAAAATAGGTAAGTGAACAAAACAGGAGGCAGAATACATAAGAAGCAAACTAAACTAATACTGACTAATACTGAGTTACTAAGAGAAACGAATAATTTCATTCACTATCACGGTTTCAGACATACTAGTGGCCCTGAAAACCTCACGCTGTATAACCACGGGTTTCTAGTATAAGTTATTTCATTACATTTCACTGCGTTCATTCCCCTGCATTATTAGATAAGCTGTCTTATATGTCGTTTCAGGTAAATACGAGATACAGCGGGATAATTTTCGACAGCTCTGACACGTTCAATTTAAGATATTCTCTCAGTTGTGGTTTACAGTTGAATTTTGGCACTGAGATCGGGGATGCATTGGTTGAGCATACTGTATGCGATTGTTTTTATACATTTGTGAAGTTATACAGCTACTATTTGTCAGAAGTTCTCTAAATTGCAGTTCAATTTGATACAATGATTAGTAGACATTTATGATTATAAACACAGGGTTCACTTTGAATTGTATCAAAAGCTAGGTGATGCTAGTTTTGTTCTAGTGCGATAAACGACAATAAGATAGCAAAGCATCCCAGAGTAATAAACATACACTTGAAAAACATAAACCTCCTCTGGCGCAGTTGGTTAGCCAATGCTTCTCAAAACAATTCCATTTAAAAACCGAACAAAACGAATTAATTGAGCCGTAATTCCTACAGATCCAAGTTGCGAAACTTGTACCAATAAAAGAAAACTCCTTTATTTTTCTAATTTACCAAAACGGAAAGCAGTTTGGCGCGAATAACGAATTTGTTTGTCATCCTTACAACTCAAATTGCGGGCTATTTTATAACAAAGTAGAAAATGCGGCGCCATTTTATGTCTTTAGCATTAGATATCAAGCTAGAAGTTTTTAGAAAAAAAGTGCTTATACCTACGACTTTGGGATCAAAAGTCAAGATACATTTAAGAGGAAAACAAAAATACATGAAAGTAGAGTATACATTGACTCATCTGAGAAGCTGATCCGACGGTTATGTGTATTTTGTGAATTGATTCAAAAACTTCGTGCTAACATCTGAAATTCCCAGTTATTGGCTGGAAATAAGAAAATTACGATTTCTCTGAAAATAAACAAAAGCGTATTTGCATGTTGACGACTTTTGGCCCGAATTCCGCACACTCGTATACGTACTTGTAGATGATTGAATAATATTAAGGTTTTATGTTGTTTTTTCATTCGGATGAGGTAATACATCAATTTATGCAATTTATATGTTATACGACGGTAGAGTTGCAAGAATGAAAAAAGGCAACAAATTTCAATACAAATTTTAAAAGTAAGGTAACCAAAGAATGGAAGACGTAGCTTATATTCTAAGGTGTTTTAATGTCATACCTATACATAAACTAGTATTATTTCTGTCTTAAAAAAACATTAAAACTACTGTATCTTAGTACGTTATTATTATTAAAAGCCTGTTGTGTCCCACTGCAGGGCAAAGACCTCCCTCCTCTCCTTCCACTCCTCTCTGTCTTCAGCGATAAGGGCCCATTTCATTAAAAGGGTTGAACTTGTCTCGCCATCTCCGCCTGGGCCTTCCACGTGGCCGTCGTCTGTCCTGGACCCAGTCTGTGGCAGTTTTCGCCCACATCTGGTCTGACATACGGCTCACATGTCCAGCCCAGTCCCACTTGAGTTTGGCGGCTTTCGGCTTTTTGTGTTTTTAAGTGCAGTATGGTGTTCTTAACGCGGTCAGTATGTTTAATTCTTAGAATACTGCGCTCCATGACACACCCCGTATCTTAGTACGTAAGAATAAATATTTTAATTCACTCTTATACTCAAAATACAAACTTCTCTTAATGATTAGTTGGAGACACATCTTAATTCATCATTATCAGCCACTTTTAACCCTCTTCTGGGCATAGGCCTCCCTTCGTGATTGCCCTTCGCTTCGATACTGCGCTAGCCTTAGCCACGTGCAACCTAATAATTACTGTACAATATTTAAGGTTTACGGTTTAAGATTGAACCCACAACCACCAATTACAAAATAGCATAAACATTGTGTTATTATTATTTCCAGTGATTTCAGTAAACCATAGGTAAAGTTAATAAATATCCTTTGTATTTACGGGCAACCTTCCAAAATACGAAAAGCGTCATGTTACGCAAAGACCGAGATAACTTTTCAGTAACAAAATACCCTCTCTCTGAACTCTGATACATTTTGATATAATCTAACCTAACAGTTTATAATTTTCAAATTGGTTTTGTTGATATTTGTTTGTTGTGTGACTTGGTTTTCATAGGTTATGGGCCCAATATTCTAACCATATATCACCAAGTTTTCATATAATCAAACATAATTTTACTTTAATCAAAATGTTTTCTGAAGTGGTTATCGATAAGAACCATTACAAAAGCAGGCTACAACTTTTTGGTGTGATCGATCGATCGATTGTAGTTTTAGATTTTAGTGTAGTATAAACCATTGATACACGTCGAACTATCTATTCCACCATCGACCACGTCGATCGAGTCTGGTTACACCCTTACTTATTTTGAATAAATAACTGTATAAGTGGTTAAGCCTTTTGTGAAAATCTGGGAACCTGTTGCAATTCATAGTTTTTTTATAATAATGTTTAAAAATTATAAAGAACAGCATAATAATTTATACGTTCCAGTTTTAAAAATGCGTTCCGAACCTTAAAAATGCAGCAAATAAACGTAAAAGGTATTAGCGTCCAACTCAACACGATATGTCCATTAAACATTATCTACACTCGGGTTGCATGCTAGTTTCAACTTTAATTATCTTCATTTGATAAGCGGAAATACTGGATTAAAGAATGGTTCGTGAATGTTTAAGTTTTCACGGCATTTACGTTGTGCAGTTTGTACCTACGAATTTAGTTTGCAATTTTAGCAAAATGAGGGTCTTCATGGCTTAACAAGTTTATTGCTAGCACTGACGACTTAACGTGCCGCGTGCCTCACTCAGATGTTAATTCCAGCTCTCATCTATTGAGACTTCGCAGAATATCGCTCTAGTTGACGATCCATCAAGAACAAGACAACGCAACGTCTTGAATATTTTAGCAACGCTTAGACACGGGATTTTATCGCGTTATTTACCTCATTTGAATCCGGAAGTTACGGCTATGTTTGCGAGCAGAGTAAACAACGAGATAAAATACCTTGTCTATTTCAAAAAAGTTTAAGAAAGACTTATGTCATGAATGCTTCACTGCATGCTGCAGTATTTAAAACACTCAGACTCGCAATAAATATCCGAAGAACATACAAACCTTTGGCCTGCAGCGGGGTTCGATCCCGCAACCTTCTGCATCTCAGGTCCACCACCACCACAGAAGTCGTCACACGCCACTGAGTAGTTTCAGAAGATTACAATAGGTAATATTGTTGGTGGATATAAAATACGGTACCTATTTAACTTATTCAAAGTGAAAACACGCCAGTAGCGCCCTGGTTCAAACTGACACAGATCTAGATAGTACCTAGGATTTATCTATCATTTCGGAACGCTTCGACGGGAACAAAAGAGTCAGGCCGGGAGGATGATATCGGGGGATTACGTCATTTTTAAAACCAATATTTGAGAGTTTGGGCAAGAAATTTCTGAAATGTAGTCCCTTATGACGCTCGCGGTAATGACGGCTAGGAAGCACATACGTAAATAGGAATTCAAAAATAATACATTTGTACCTATACGTGCTTATATAGGACGAATGTGAGTGTCAACTCAAACCTATTAAGGTTTTTATTAAACATAAATTAAATTTATGTAAGTATGTCTATCTTATACGACATGACAGCTTTATAAGGAACATCATACAAAGAGCATGTAATAGCATCATAGAAGGAAAAGTGGAAGGAAGGAGAGGATAGGGAAGACCGAGAATTAATTACATAAGTCAGATAAAATAGAAGGTCGCTGACATGTCGTATCAAGAAGTAAAAGAGATTGCATTGGATAGAAGTGTATGGAGGAAATAGCATCATTACACCGACAAGAGCTGAGCTCTTAAGTTTTATATATAAGTATGTATTTTTGAAGTTAAATAAATAAAAAATTAAGTTGCAGATTCAAGTCGTTGAACTGAAGTAACGCGCCTGACATTGACATTTCATTCTGTTTGAAGAACTATTGCGTCTTAACGCAATAGTTCAAACAGAGCTAATAAATATATAATATGATTAAATAAATAAATATCCTTGGTATTTTACACATTAATTAATACAATTTTTTAGTGTTAAAAGTTTTTATGTTCTCAAGAGTGTTTCTTTAATTTTGAAACACTTTAAGATCCCAGGTTTTTTCTGTTATAGACTAAATATGAAAGTTTTAAAATAAAGGCTCAACCTGGAGCTAAGCATCTAATCCCCAATACATGATGAAAATAGAAACAACAGAACGTATTGCTGGCTGCCATACAGTCGGTCCACGTCAGACGTAAATAGAGCAACGAGTCGATGCCCGACCGATCCTTTTTAGATCTGCGCTTTGCTCATGACGTTTTGACATTCGCATAGTAACTTATTTTCAAGATCTGTGGGGATATTCGAAGTGTCATAACTAGGATGTCATAATCTCACACACACATTCAAATTTTGACATTTGAATATTTAACAACTATAATTTCAAATTTAGAATTTTAATCTGTTTAGAATGTTTATTCAGCGACCTTTTTGATTTTTACCTTGTAAGTACTACAGGGCCTATGCATACCACGTTTTTAGAGCCACTGTGCGTTGGTATTGATACAAACGCAAATTAAACGCGCTGTAACTGCTCGTTTTTATCGATACAAAAAGTAGATAGCAAGCGTGACCCATGCACACTATCCTCGCGTTTGTAAAACGCACTGTGAACTTGCAGGTAATGAGCTAAAAAAAAACGTTCACTGATCGCTAATACTTACCTACTTCAATTTGTCACTGATGCGAATGAAGGTATTTTAAAAGTCGATAGTTTTCCTACATTTGTAAAATAGGACCCATAGCCTACTGAGCCAAGAGGCTCAGTAGGTTAAGAAATCTGCTAGGTTTAGCACTTGAACTATTAATTGTCGGTCCCGAATTTTTAAGTCGTCAAATAATGACGGAGGTCTATAGCATAAAACTACAACAGAAAAGTTAGTCATACAGAGCAAATGGCCCAATCTGGAGACGGAGTTTTTAGGCCGCCTAAAAGCCTCCAATTAACCAGTTAGTCACTAGTACATAAGAACTTATTTACCATTTTGTATTCATCAAGACATTATTGCGAAATTTCAGCATGATACTACCAATTAGAAGTAAAATGTTCTTTCATTAGTGTAAATTATTCATAACAAAAACGTGTTCAAAATAACAATGAAACCAGTAACCTTGACTAATTGTTACTCTCAACAATAATGGACGATGTCGACTTTATTATTATTAAGTCTAGAAAACTAATGCAAAAGTGTTATAAAAGTAGAAGCAGAGTCCTGTATTTCACCTTGGGCAGTAAGTTCGTCCCGTAGTAATTATCTTTGAGGTTACTCTGTGACGTTAGTGTAGTAATTATGAGTCGTTCACACGAAGCCAGTAAATTTCAGGTCACTGGCTTTTTTACAAGAACCATGTGAATATTACTGTGATACTTGCACTACAACAAACTAGATGATTGGATGATATACAGCGTCAGGACCTATGCTTACAACTAGCAGGACATTGAGACCCTGGGAAATTGTTTAGATGGAGTAGGCTTGCACATAAACTACCCTATCAGCTTAGCTGGTCATACCCACAGGAAAAACAAGATAATGGTCAATACTTGTGGGGCTGACTAAGCCGCGGACTCAAGTAAAACAAAAAGTTTTCAGATTTCATGATTGGCGTAAGACTCAAGAACTGTATAAATAAACTAAAATTCAGAAAACTAAAAATACTCATGTAAATGGTGCATCAAACTACTTCATAACAAAATATGTTTCTCGCGAATATTTTGATGCTGAATAAAATAGTCACGTAGGTACTGTCTGCTAGCCTGGGTTAAATGTTTCGTTAAACGTACTTATTGAAGATTATTTCAGTCGGTATTAATGCGCTCATCATCCAAAGTCATGACTTGATGGCAATACAGATGAAGAATAATCATATAGATTCTGAAATATGTCAGGAAAAACAGTTATTCCCAAATTAAAATACAAGACATTATTGCAGTTATCTATTAGCAGAGACTAGTAAAGTAATCTCTCTATTAATAGGTTGGTAAATGTAAAAGTTAAGTTTTACTTCATCTTTACAACATACAAATAAATCCTTGTGGTACTCATTCCGCAACCTTTTAACGCTGTAATCATGGAAAAGTAAATTTACACTCAGTGTCCTTACCATATCATGTTCCAATCAATTTATACACTCTAACGTATAGCTACATACACGATACACATTGCACATACGAGTACAATAGTCCAACTATACACTAGCGTGCGCGTTGTTTGACAAGACATGTGACAGATGTCAAGTTCGCGAAAGTCATCTTGTTAGTTATATGCTTACCTAAACCACAGATAAAATAATACTAACTAGGTAATTAAAAAGATACTCTATTGCCCTCTAAAATAATGAAGCTCGACTCAAACTTCACAACAAAGCAGCGTATCCGAACCTTGCTTGAATTTCGAAAGTGCAACTTCGTATGGTTTTATTTTAACAATGTGACGTCGGAATGGCATACATTTTCAGAGCCTGCACTTGGAGCCAAGTGACAAATGCTCTATAACAGCTATCATCGCTATTCCTTGGATTTGACATTTCTAATCGCTCGAGTTTTCGCCATCAAATGCTATACCTCTTTACGTTTCTATTGGAAAGCGATTGTATAGATTGTAATGTAACTTGGCTATGTGGGCAGGTTATTCACCTAAAAGGATACGAATTTCACTGTACAGCTGAAACGGACTAGTACATTAATTTGCGCTCTCACAAATGGATTGTTAATTCAATGAATACAAAACATATAACTTGGATTCTAGTCGAAGTGAAATGTAGCTAATTAGGAGAGTGGCAATCCAGATAAATACACCGAGAATGCTTTTACAAAATTAATTCTGAGTGGATTTGTAACCGTACAAATCAAATTACAGCTTATGTCAGGTTATACAATAGAAAATTAATTGTGAAGTTCTTAGAATTTTATTAAATCTAACTTCAGACCATTTCATTTTCGCTCAATAATTTATGGTCAGTCAGGAGGAAATTCTAGTCAAAATTTGATGGGCTGATGCATTTTTATATTGAGATTACCTAAGTTCTTAGGGTTTTTTCTTATCCGCTAAGAGCCTCTTCTCACTCGCTTGCGGATTGCGGGTGAAACCATTAAGAATCCGCGAAACAGGAGTGAAGATTCCATTTCTCGCGCGGACGCCAGCGACAAAGAATTGCGAACAATATTATAGTCAAATTTCGAATGTACCTACTACCTACCCTTTAATCCAAAGTTAAGTAACCTTCCCCTTACCTAAACCAATAAAGAATTTAAGATTCTATTTTAAAAAAAGGTTATTTTGTGACTTCGTGTCATTACCTAATGGTAATCTCAAATAGGTACACTATCAACTCCGAGATAATTAACCAACTAGTTGCAGCTGATTTTATGTCGAACCGGTTGTGTTTATTATCTAATCCAAAACTCATATTACATTCTGTTTGACTGACTGATTAAACGTCATTAGTGACGTAATGCAATGACAGGATATTCAGGGAGGATATTCCCGATATCTGTATCATGTGGTTTAGGCTGTGTTTTCACTAGAGA
This sequence comes from Xanthorhoe designata, assembly GCA_963582015.1. NCBI lineage: Eukaryota > Metazoa > Arthropoda > Insecta > Lepidoptera > Geometridae > Xanthorhoe > Xanthorhoe designata. The sequence goes on from OY757038.1 coordinate 9,972,660, forward strand.
TGTGCTAGATAAATCCATATCGATGCAAGGATGCGTACCAAAGCTGTGAAATGATGTGAGCATTTTAAACGGAGATTGCAAGCTGAGCGGTGCGAAGATGCGTATAGTGACGCTGTGAATAGTGTGTAAATGAGTGGTGCAAGCATGCGTAGTGGGCTCTTTTTAGATGTATTCGATCGTTCATATTATAAAGTATTTTTCATTACGCATCCTTCGCAACGCATCCGTATCGCACATCTCTCGCTTGTTTTGTAAGTACTAAATTATCGTTCTGTCAAGCCGTTCCATAGAGCGAGACTAAATAAATGAAGTGGTTATTGATGCTCAGACACATTCTTCGCTACGCATCCTCGCACATCTTCGGTGGGAACTTTGCCTTGTGAGAATTCAGAGACAGGCAATGCTTTGATTTGGTTACTGAGACAACGAGGTTACTGTCTGCGCTGAAATCGTTGAGGTGTGAATGACGTAATAATTTGTATTGCAAACAGTTATAAGTTCTTGAGCAACTAAGTATTGAGGAAAAATAAATAAAATAGATTATGATCTAATGAACTGTATGTACTGAAATAACAACATTCCGATCTAAACCAACATCATTTAATTTTGAAGACGTTAGCATAAAATGGAGTGAGATCACTTACTTTATTTAGCTTGCCGATTTAGTTTATTTCTGATTTGCTGAAACATTCCAAAAATGTTTTTAAAAGAAATGTTGAAGACATTTTATTCAATTTAATCATTTCAAAATTTCAGAATGGAAACTAAATGGACAATTTCAATGCACAAGAATAATATAATGTGAATCTCCATTAAAAACTCCACCATTTTTGAACTCGCAAAAGTACTCGGCGAGACAATCAAATCAACTGATTTCAGAATTAGACACGGCCACTCGTCCTTTTCCAAAAGGAATAAGAGGTATATTTACAAATCAAATTTTTACGAAACGAACTCTACCGGACCTCTGTAATGTTATTTGGCTCGATTTACGTACAAATTTTGATGCGAGTGACCTTTGTTCGTTTCGAAGGAAATATCTCGAGGAAGGGAAATTTCATTTCAAATTCAAATGGATTTGTTTGTATGACTTTTTTTCACGTTTTGTTTATTTTATTGCTTGTAATATAATTTTAATACTGTATACAAACTTTGCAACAATAACTTTGAGGCCTAGCTATAATAGTCATACTGTCGTGTTACAGAAAAGAGCCCTATTTTTTTCTAAATTATGTACTTACCTGCATTGCATATTCAGAAATAGTTTTTTTTCTGATTCAGGATATAAACTCAATTTAGAAAAAAAATACGACAGAAAATACGGCTTTTTCTATATAAATTCAGAATTGTTATTGTTATTTGTTGTTACATTTAGAAAATAGTTTGTTGAGAATTTAAATTTAGTTGATCATTGAGGGCGATTCTGAGTGTCGCAAAAGCTAAACTAACCTTTAACTGGTGACGTGGTATTTGTGTAACGTAAGTGGTGACGTTAGGCCTGACAGGCCTCGGTTGAATATACGTATAATTCGCGATGTACATAAATATTAGTGACTAACTTATTTATTTGTGTTAATTTGGATATTAAGGTATTAAATAAAACGATTATGTGTTTCTAATTATTACATATATTTAGGAACAGACATATTAAAATTTGCTCTCGCATTGTTAGAAAAAACGACATGAGATCAACATCTAGTCACAAAAAAACCAAAATCAACATTCTTATTTAAAATAATATTTTTAGATCATAGAATAGACTTCAATCATCGTATAAAATAACATAAATCTCTTATAAAATTTATAATTACAAAACTGACAAAGGGTAAACTTGTCAATTTTTTATTGACACTCAGGATACAATTGTTTCGCGCACTGCAGGCATACATGCTTTTTACACAAAATACAATGGTAACAAGATTACCGGTCCAGCTTAGGTAGACAAGTGGCACATCTCTATAGCGTCTTCTGCGTGATTTGTGGCTCAGGTGGCAAATCTGAACCCAAAATTCGTCAGATGTTCAATCTTATTTCAAGTGACATTCGCGAGTTATAAACTCTGCTTTTCATGTGCTGTAAAATCATTCCTCTGGCCAATATTTCATGAAAACCCCTCTCTCAATGCTTCTTTTCTTTTCAAGAACATGCACGTTCACCGTAGGTACCTACCTACTTATGTATAGCATGCGATAAAAGATCACCATGGGCCATCTTCGTGTACGGTGACTGCAGGTTTAGATTGAACATTTTTTATCAATCTCGTCCATCCTCCCTTGCTAAAATTGTAATATGTTAATCATTTCAAGCTTCCTGATTTTCTCTGGAACGTACTTTTCTCCTAAATCATCAGCTTCAGAACCACTGGAGTCTTCACTCCACAACCATTCTTCTTATTGAACGACATTTTAACTGGTTCGCGATAAAACCTGTCTACTAGAAGGTACTTGGAACTGAATTTCTCTGCTCCAGTACTGTACGTCATTTTCTAGGAGGTTCTGTATCATCCATCTTTTATGTTTGCAGGTTCACGCTATAATAAACCACAAATAACAATTTTATAACACTAACAAAAAAGTAACGTAAGAAGTGACGTAGGGCCTGAGAGGCCTCAGTAAAACTTTAAATACGCATAACTCACCGAATTTGCTCATGCCGACACTATTATCGCTGTCACGGCTTGGGTGCAACTAAACTTGAAGCTACTGAGACGCACAAACCCGGGACGCGCAGGGAAAGGGGTGAAATAACGTTTTGTTAGTGCTCTCGGGCCTGTGAGGCCCGACGTCACCAGTTAAAGGCTAAGCTAACTAAAATTATTGCCATCCTTTTTATTCCCATCGCTATGAAAGGGACGGCAACAATTTTAGTTAGCTTAGTTTAGCTTTTGCGACACTCAGAATTGCCACTATTATCAGGCGAGCAGTTGATTTCAAATGAATATAGGCTTCACTATTTACAATCTACAACTCCAGTCCAAGTGCTAATCCAGAATATAAGCTATCCTGATAGGTACTAAATTTCAATGAAATCCAGCTGTTTGAGCGTGAAGAAGTAACAAACATACACAGTTACACAGACACAAACTTTCACCTTTATAATATTAAGTGTGTTAAATACAGACCTTTACAGTGCTTTTGTAGAAAATGTTAATCGAGTTAACTTAGTTTCATACCACTCGTTACGTAAACCATATAACACTATAATTGTTATTTCAATGTGGCTGGTTTTAATTCGGCTTTACCAAGTCAAGGGGGTGAAGTACTTATTACGTTTTATTGCACATTCAGTCCGTCCCAGGTAACGTCGCGTGAATCATTGCAGATCGTCAACACGGAATTGCAGTTGTAATCCACTGAAATAAAATGTTTATTATACGGTACCCTATTTTGTAGCTTTTGTTGAGACCAAGATACTGAAGACTGCATACTTATAAAACAGAGGCTTTATACTCGTACCTAGAAACGTGAGACATCTTGTCTAGATATTTCAATTCTGTTTTTTAAAACGAGTAATTAATATGAAGTATAAAGTTAGTGTTACTATACACTGCTCAGTTGTTTTCTTTGCGGTCACATAATTTGGTAACGGCTAGTAGCAATAGCAATTAATTGATAACTTCTTTGTTTCCGTGAACAATGTGTGGTAGTCAATCTCAGCTACAAAGTCGTGCTGTGTGTGATGGAGGCCTTTAGGCTATAAATTATGCCACCAGTATGGTCACTGTTATATTTGGTACTGTACACTCCACTATCCATTCAAAACACTCGATTATTTTTAAGATCTTTATATTATTCAATTACACTACTGATACTCGATTGATCCATATTTCAAGATTTTTTCCGAGTATAATTATTGAACGATGGTGGGACTCGGCAAAGAATAGAGACGGTTAAAAGAGTTTGGAGACCTTTGCCCAGCAGTGAAACGATACAGGTTGATAAAAAAAAAATTATTGACAAGAATACTAAAATCATTTATTATTACAGGAAATAATGAATATTTAGAGGGAATGGAGTTCTTTGATATAAACTGAACTGGTGGATGTTACCTCATTATGCAGTCCTGCTTTGAGTGCAAGTCAGACGAATATAGAGTTACCCTATATTAATATACGGAAGGCAGACCACTCATAATTTTAGCTTGGAGTCTACAATACAACCTCCATTAATTGTTGGTTCAAATTCTCATTTGTGCAAAGCAAATCGCGATACATTTAAATTATGTTAGTGATTATGAAAAAATCCATGAGATTTAATAGTGTTTCCTTGTGGCTATAATGTCCCTTTCAACGCTTGTACGTATGATAAAATGCTATAGCGATTGTTGGTGTACTTCATTTATCCGCTAGAGGCACTGTGACAAGTTTTTATACATTTTCTGTTAAGGTGGTTGTATAGTGTATACGTACGTCAAACTATTTTATTTTATTATTACTGTTGTTCACGTGATCGCACTTTTAGAGCAGAGTAGAGTTACAGGTGCTTATTTAGAGTACAGAAAAAGAGCAGCACCATACGAGTAGGTATGCAATTCAATAGGTACTTCAAAACAATCAGACAAAACAAATCTGCGTCTATTCACATGGTCGAATAGGTAAAAACGTAAAGTCTCAGTGCTCTGAAGTCTTTCCCCTAACATCCAGACTTACAGAAACGTTGCGTTCCGCCCGGCCATCCGTGTAAATGGTTTAACTGCCGGGCAGTAAACTGCAGCCATCAAGCGGCCACGAATGCGCCCTGAGAATTGAACGCTCATTGAATCACTTGCTGTGTCAACGACACGGGACATTGTTTAACTAAAATAAGTATATTTTTAATGTCAGTAAGTTCATATTTGTTAAGAGCTTTTGTCGTCTGATCTCCGTAAGGGCTTTAAAGTTTTATAGCCAATACCAAAATTGAAACATGCACTTATCTAGGAAGCACATCAAAAATTTTACTAAAAAGAATAAGGTGTGTGTGCCGTGGCGAAGACGACGGCAACTTTTCTAGCAGAACGACAGAAAGCCTGAGGTTCACCGAGGTGAATGGAAAAAGAAAGGTAGGCCTTTACCCAGCAGGGGAATCCAGTAGGCATATTAATTTGATTAGATACAGCTACAGCTTCCGGATCGTATCCGTTACGTTGCAATACCAATACCGCTTTTTATTTTACGTCAGAACTTAATGGCAAATGGCGAAATGTAAACTCAGTTTCGGTTTTATGATGACGGAGTGTTAAATAGAATTTAACTGAAGTATTTACATACCTACTTTGTTATTTCTCTTTGAATGTGGTAATAACGTGGTAGTAAATTAAAGCCAAGAAATATTTTTGTTAATTTAACACTTCAAGATGAACTAAACACAGAAATGTACCTATTGAAACTAAAAATCATGGACTTATTAAAATATAAAGTGAAAAGTGTGTTAAAGCAATTTGAAAATAATATAAATGAAATATGGTCACGAATGTAGATATTCCCAGAGAGCTATATGCATTATACTGCAATTTATTTGATCGTATGGAAAAAATAGTACCTAACCAGTGAGCAAAGCCGCGGTAAGCGGTATAGTGCGATGATATATAAGTTTTGTTTTACAAAATGAAATGTAAGACGACCTCTCCGAATCCAAATCATAAATCATTACTCTAGTAGAAATCATGAATAAGGCCTAGCATCTATCATCTTTACATCGTTGGAGTGCAACTTGTGGCTACACTTACTTGGACAATGTGGTCCCTATACAGTTCCCATTTTTGAGATATAATAAGCTAGGTTTTATTTAAAAACGAAAAAGTAAGTTCACATGTGGCTAAATCTGGCGACACGGAGTTTTCAGGCCGCTTAAAAGCCGAGAGCGACAATCAAAAATATCATTATTATAGAAGTCGAATAATTTGATAGTGATCTGACGCGGAAAAGCAACTATTGGGATCAAATACGTTTTTCTCAAAGGAGACTTTAACAATGTCCGTGCTCAGGTGCAAAGCTCAGGAAGCAGCTTATTAGACGCCATCCAATAGATGTTACTTCAGTTGAACTTTTATTACATTTTATATAAAGGTTTTAGTAAAACTGAAGTTACAACTGTGCCTGAGAGGATAAACACAGTAAGCGCTATTTTGTTGAAGTTCTTGTAGTTTCCGAAATCGTGTTTTTGATGATAAAATTATGATCTTGAAAAAATCATAACTTATCATCAAAAACATTTATCATCGGTGGAATTTTTTTTCGCCATTATTTAATAACATTTCAAGTCGCCACTAGAAAAAAAAATTGTAATACAAACTGGACAATCCAGCCAGACATCATTAAATATATATTTTTAGAAGATATTACTGAAGTAATTGATGTATGTGACGTCACTAATGTTTATTTAACACGTTCACTGCGTTACGGGGTATTTTCAACCCCGTACGTTCCTTTCATTCGGTGCGGAGCAGAAAATATAGTGTCTACCCTCTGGTGCGGAAGCTATATCTCTACCGTTTACTGCCGCATGACAGAGATGATTATATATTTGTGATCGTTGTTTACTATGCTTTCAGGATATATTTTAAAAACATACGGGGCTTAATGAACCCCGTAACGACCAGAAAGCAAAAATTACCTTTAAGTGCGATACGGGGTCTAAAAACCCCGTATTCTTTTTGCATATATCGTACGAGTTTTTAAGCTCATTTACATGAGTGATGTGAATAGCGTACAATGTATCGATAAATAAAGAAAATGAAGCGTTCGCAACGTATGTTGGCAATGTCACTTAAAAAATGTTTGTTTGTGATACTATCATAAGCTTTTTTTTTAATAACTTTGTTATAGTTTTATTTTGTATACTCGTAGTTAGGAAAGAGTAACTAAGTTGCACTTGGTGCCCGCCAATCTCTATTTTCGCTCCTGAGCTATACAAAATAAAACTGTTACAGAAGTAGCTATAAAAGTTATGCATCACAAACGGTACAATTTTTTTTTTATTATTTTGTGCAATGTTATGATAAAATACGTGGTGGCGCTAGTTTAACGCATACAACCACCTTAATACGATAGCTTGTTATTTGTTGCTATTTTTCTTAAATAAATACTTATTTTCAATAAAATTATCGTTTCCATTCATTCCCATCACTATTTTCACACACAATTTCATCGATAAAAAATAATAATGTGCGTCACGGGGCATAATAAACCCCGTATTTTATCATTTTCAGTGCATTACGGGGTCAAAAACACCCCGTACATTTTTTTTTTTATAATTTCATCAGTTTTAGCTGTATCTATATGCGAAAAGACTATAATACAGCACATTTAGTAATCTTTCAATTAAAAAAATAATACTTATAAAAAAGTTGAATTTCAGAATGTTATAGGTATTTTAAGCAACTAAGGTGTACGGGGCACTTTAAACCCCGTAACGCACAATGGAGTTGCTCATTACGGGGCGCAATATATCCCGTAACGCACTTGAATACAAGACGAGTTTTTAGATCTCGCAGTGAACGTGTTAAATCACGTGGATCATCATTGGTCGTAAAATAAATATTTTTTCGTCTGTGTCTATCATTATTGATTATAAGAATTAGTCTATTGTCTTTTGCAGCCCATAATTGCATTTGACTAACTTAGTTTTTCTAAAATAAAACACAAACTACGAGTAAAGTATTACTGACTATAAAAAATCTTATTTGTTAGCATACTCATATTATTTTCCTTAATCTGTAAAACTTTTATCAATTCGCGTTCACTGCCACCTTTTGCAGAGTTCTCAGGAGAGCCGCGCGGACGGCAATCAGCCGTGTGATGGCGACGCGACGGTAGCTATCAAAATTAACCTGACAGAGAAACACTTAACTTACAAAATAAATGAAAGAAGTATATCGAAATATTTTACAAGCTTCAAAAAAGCTCTGTTCCGTCCGATCAAAACGGATTGAACAACAACGTTCTCTGGCCGGCCACTGCAGACGATCCATCACGACAGCGGACAGCGAGTAATGGAGGCGCTCCGCAGTGGCCGAAAGGGATGCGCGTCAACTCGTATTGTCTACGTCGCTTCTTTACTGTTGCACATTATACGTTGTGAAATGGGATGTATGTAACTATACAATAGCTTCATACAGCACTTTAAAAAATATTATATTTAAAAACGCCTCGCACACTGCAAACTTTTCAATCGTCCGATTTGTTTGATGAAGTTGATTTAGTACTGAGTTCGAGTTGATTAACAAATTTTTAATTATCCGATTTGTTTGATCGAGTTGATTTGGTACTACAAAAATGGGCAAAATGAAAACATGGTTTTAGTGCGCACACATGCATATATATTTCATTAAGTGTACACCACCAAACTATCCGGTGATAGAAAAGTTTGAAGTGTAAGAGGGATCATTAAAATACATCCCAAATATAGCAAACAGACAAATAATATGGGGAATGTTATCTTCTGCAAAATGTGGGCATAAATCAGGTATTTACATACCTCTGATCACCCCCTTAGCTTAGACATCTTCATAGGATTTGAAAATGCCTAAAAGATCTGAAAGAAATGTCTACCACTCCCTTGGAATACAGTTGTGACCATATTTCATTTTCATTTCTTCAATGATTTGTGCATGTGCGTGCCTCATATAGATATTGCTACTCTTAACCAAGACGACAGAAGTTTATATAACCAGTTCTTACTAAATCCTAATCATAGTTACTAATTTATTTTTAATTATTCGATTGTTACTTCGTTCATCAAAGTCATTTATTTTTAAAAGAAATTCATCAGTCACTTAATTTATGATTATCTCTACAAACTTGAAAACGTGCATTTGCATTAATTAATTAAAGAAATGGAAATAAGGAATCAAGGAATTAACATTGTATTTTGATAGGTGGTGGGCTTGCAACCTTTCACATAGAATCTATGTAGATAACCTATAGACCTGCAGGTATTTTTGGGTAATTTATAGGCATTATAGTAAGCAAGTACCTATACTTACTCAGTATATTTTAAGTGAACTTTATATAGTCTTGGCACCGCGGAGTATATCCTGAATAACATATTATTCGGGGTTCATGATAGAAGATTCAAGGCTGATCCTTCAATCTTGACTTAAATTGATGAATCCTTTTTCTACCTTTACAGATATCCAAAGTACCTTGTGTATTTATTAAATTTTTAACTTTTCAATACCATTAAAACAGTCATCTCGTTAAGTGGTTCCGACCTAAGAAATCATCATAAACATTAGCTACTCCCTCACTGAGTCTCACTTGAACCTTCTGTACTTTTATAGTAAAACACGCCAATTAATTATGAGAGTTCAATTATTATAGCCCGTGTTTAATATCGTGTGGTCAATGCTTCCTTTCGAACACGTTCTCGAAGTAAATGAATGACCCACAATAAATAAACTAACCTCACTTCTCAGAGTAATAAAGGCTATACAGAGGCTAATACGAGATGCGCAATTCATCTCGCCTGTCTTCGAGCGAACTAAATGACTATAACAAACTCAACTAGAACTCTAGAATACTGAATATGTGGCCATCTCTGGGAATAAAGTAGCTGGTTCTTAGTACTTACTTTGTAAACGTTGTGTATTTGTATTTATTTACAACATTGCAAATGCTATAAATATGGTACCTATAAATGGCGGCGCCGTGGATATTATACATAGGGCAGTTAAATGTTTCGATTTAAAGAACAGATAAAACTTTGAATTTGCATTACTTACCTACTAGAAAAATGTAGCTAAAAAAATTGTAAATTGAAAATAATATTTTCAAACAGTAGGATATAAATCACGATATTATCGTGATTTATATCCTACTATTAAGCAAAGGTTTCCTCCAATAGCATGGGATCTTTTAAAAACCATTTCAAGATACGAAAAATATATTATCCGAGTAGAAAACCAAAAGTATAAATAAATTAAAACTTTAGTACACGTAAAAAAATAAAGTATTTATACTATCTTAAAATATCTCTACAGGATTTGTAACGGTATGATTTTGTTAATAAAGTTCCGTTCATACAAGATCAACTAACTAATATTATAACTCTGTCCAGACCACTAGGCTATCACTCAAGCAATACTTAATTCATCTACTCCATATCAGACTTTGTTCATGTACACGGGTATCGAACCGGTTATAAGCGGCTTCTAGATATCGTTCCTTCTAGACATTGTATGTAAATATTAGTTACGTAATTAGGTGGTCTAGTTTGATTGAGTTGTAACTTTATTTGATGGATTGGTGTAGTTTTCCTATACGCTCTCGTGCGTTCTTTATGTAAGTTAGAGTGTGGTTTTTAAAAACAACAAAGAACAAACAATAGTGTAACAGATTTTGAACAAAATCAAAGTTTAAAATAATTAAAAAAGTAAGTAATTTTTTTGGACGTTCTCATAGTTTTGAAAAATCCCAATGTTATTATTTTTGTTATCTTATTTTTATAAAACCTTACAAACGTAAGTATAGTAAAGAAAACACCCATACTCGAGACCAAAAATTGCAGATCATACAAACATTTGTCTCGCGGTGGAGATCCACCCCTTAACCTCTGCGTAAAAGGCGGGCTTTCACCAACTACTCCACAGAGGTCGTCAGTAGCTTATTAGAAACGATCACGCCTGTAGGTGGTTTAAAAAAAAAGATACGTTTCACCTACATATATTTATCAGTGTTTATAAACATTCAATTCACAACATCTTAATGATGTAACATTTTTTTTTATATGGCCTCCACACATTGTCATGATGTAACATTGTGGAATTTTACATAGCATGTACTCAGTAAAAAACGAGACTCTCAATAGAGGTCAGGAGATAAAAATATTCCAATACGATTAATTGCAGAGAGATTTTATTATTATCTTATTGTAAAAAAATATTATTATTTATGATTATTTCTACTACTGTTGTGTCCCACTGCAGGGCAAAGGCCTCACTTCGTTTTTTCCGCTCCTCTCTGTTTTCAGTGATAAGGGCCATACATAATTATATACTTTCCTTATTGTAATATTATATTATTAACGTTTAAATTTTTTAATGTTACGAGTACCTTTAGGACAATCTGTACTTATTAACAAATTCTAAACATAAACTGCTAGATTACAAATGTTTAGCTTTTATATAAAACAGTCTTCTCCCGACTCCCGTCTCAGCTACGTTGGATTATTAAGTTTAACTACACGTGGATTAAATCAAGAAACTCTTTGATAACCGTATGACATCGAGTTACTATACTAAAGAGTCACAATCTAATAGCTGACAACACTCAAAAAATGTCTCAGCAAATTCAATGTTTGACATTTGAATGTAGACGTTATGTCGTTTGTTTTAATGTTCAATGTCGCTTGTACACAAAAAAGTAAAACTCGGCGCACTACGTAGAGTGCGCCGAGTTTTGGCGCGGACATTTTATTTGTCTGATTGTGGCTCTATAGATTGTATCCCAATGCCGTATGAGGTTAATTTATTCTTTCAAATACTTATTTTTAGTTCGAATTGTGCCAGTTTCGTCAGTCGATCGAGTATTCTAGAGGTTCCTATGTGTAAAAAATGCATATTATAGTCGTGATAACACCCGTGTGATACCGGGGCGGATCGCTAGTACAAAATAGCTGTTTAATTTGATGCTAATTTGATAACGAAACGAATGTAACATATCACAAAGGTACCTAAACCTTACATTGTCGAGTCGTTATAACAACAATGAAAGCTAAGCCTAAACCTATATTGGCTAGGTATCCGACCTCAGCTGGCAATCTGTACCACCCTCTAGGGATTAAGTAACATTGATGCACAAATCAGGTATGCCAGTCAAAATTTCAACTTAAACATCAGTTTTGTACAATTTTGTAATTTCATATTGATAACTATTTTATTATGTGTACAAGTACAAAAACACGCCTCTGCCCACATTATTTCCTTTGTATTATGAAGTGTAAATCAAAGACCAAATATGACTTCAATGCAACAATTTGCGTTTTAAAATATAAAAATAATGATTATTAATTATTTAAAAACTGCCCTCCCTGTCAATTTATAAAACAGACTTATGCCCGTTTTCACCAACAAATCCTAAATTTTAAGTGACACCTATCTCATTTTAGGGATCACCTAAGAAAGAAATGGTTTTCACCACTCCCAATCCGTCACCTAAAAGCTTTAAGTGTTACCTAAATTTAGGGGGCCGAAATTCGGGGTCTTAAAGATAGGTGACAGTTGTATCAGTTTGTGAATGTTTGCTTATATTTATAATTATTAAAAATAAGTGATTTCATTTGTTATTGAGGCTATAGAAGTGATCACAGATCGTGTATTATGGGATCGACCTCGTATATTTCGTGAGAGAATTGATTTCTTCCAAAAGTTTGATGACGTGGACTTTTTTCGAAGATTTAGGTTAACTAAAAAAAGTGTCCTTTTCCTGTTGACAAAAATTTAAACAAAAATTGAGTCCCAGCCCAGGACAATAAAAAGTTCTTCTTCTTCTTCTTTTTCTTTATTTTGGCTTCGCCGGCTTTTGCCACGCATTTAGCCACTACCATGTCATTATAAGCACACGAAATAACAATTATCATAAACTCGATGTCCTATAGCAAAACAAACAAGTCAAACAAACACTATTTTCCCCAGCGCATTTATCAAGAATGAAAATAGTACCAGATCCGACCTGCGCTTGTGGAGATGATTTTGGTGACATGAATCACATCTTTTTTGCCTGTCCCCAACATGACCATGCCTCTTTCATTGATGATCTTGTCTCTTATAATGTTCCTCTTCCCACAAGTATGTATATTCTTCTCTCTTCCCTAGATCCTAATATATATGTATGTTTATCTAACTTTATTTCCATTAACAATATTAATTTATATTTTACATTTTATAGCGTATTGTAATTATCTACTTTATCCTACCTTTCCCAACTTTCCTGATCCTATCCGCGTCCTCGTAGTTCGCGATACATTTTGTATATTATTTTGTTTCCCTAATTTTTTAACTACAAGTCAAGCCAATTGTACATGGCAAATGCACAAATAGTGCGAAGCCAAAAAAAAAAAAAAAAAAAAAACACTATTTTATTTTTAAAGCATAGACAATCAACATACAGCCTACATGTTGACAGTAAAAAACCAGAAATTGAATGAATGAAATTGAATCGGTAAAATACATCACATAAAGTTAGGTAGTGGTTCGCTAGGGGTCACTTAGCTTGGTGAAAATGAATTTAGGTAGGAGGGGGATTTAAGGGATCACCTAGCTTAGGTAATACTTAGTAAGGAGACTGTTTAGGAGTCGTTGGTGAAAACGGGCATTAGGCACTCACATCCGTTACCTAATGATTTATACAGTTTCAGGTGGTAATCTTTGCATATACCTATAGTGCCTGGACATTGTTGAGATGGAATAGGGTTGCCCAGCATCCGAACTATCCTAGTTTCAGCTGTACTGGCTACTTCCACAGAAAAAATTGGTCCTATCCAATCCAAAAATATTGTAAACGTGATAGCTTATAATGTATAGGTGTTTGTTAGGTACCTACTCTTTCACGCAAAAACTACACAACGGATTTGGTTGAAACTTGGAATATACATAGTTTAAGACCATACACATAGGCTACTTTTACCCAGGCTACTTGTACCGCACACGAGCGAAGCTAGTACAAAATACATAATTGGATTCTACCACGTGATCGTCAAAATCAACATAAAAAATTTTCCTAAAGGTAACAGTTTAAAAAGCCGTCACAACGAACTCAGAAAGTAAATCGATTCAGTGGAAGCAGCTACTTGTACCCCACGTGAGCGAAGCCGCGTGCGAGTAAGTAGTACCAAATTGGATTCAGGCAGCTCGTTTTCTATATGAATGCGTCCATAACGTATGTTCCTCACGTATTCTGTTATTGCTACAGGTATTGTTTGGGAAACGTTACCAGTACTTAGTATGTTAGGTTATGTTAGCCAGATTACTTGAAGAGGATATTGCTAGCACGTTCCACTTATATTGCTAATGAAAATAAATTGGTCATAAAATTAAGCTTGTTTTTTATATCAACCTATATCGTCCCACTGCTGGGCAAAGGTCTCCTTCAGCAAATTGAGCTAATGCATAGATTTTAACTAGGTATAGATAGACTTACATTATTTCATAATTGTTAAAGTGAAAAATGGTCGTTTTAGAAACTTGTATCTTAAAATCCTCATAACAATATTAGTGTAGAAAAATCCTTGTAATCAAAAGCAAAAGTCATGGCTTTTATTGATAACAGTTTCTTACCCAAAAAACCTTGCTCGCGAACAATACACGGATCTTAGCTGAAGCGTCCGTGACCAAGTGACCGATGTATATCAGGGGCAGTCCTCTATCACGCCTCAAACCAGTTACATGACCCCAACTCTGAACTCTCACCTAAATATCAGTATCATTCGTTTCGCAGATGATTTTGTAATAATAAGTGATATTTACAAATATTCCAGAAAGTATCATAACTTAGGAATTGAAGCATGAAAGATTTTAAAAACAAAGAAGATTGCTGTTAAGCAGTTGTTTTGACTTTATGATTTATAGCAAGGACGGTATAGATTTATAATAATAAGTTATATATAATAGCTTGTATCTAACAATGCTTTAGAATGCCTACCTGAAAATCCTTGTGTTATCTACAAAATATTTGTATTGTGGTCGATTTATTTTATATACAAATGAAGTGCTCTGCTTTAAAAAAAAATACAGAAGAAAAAAAGATGTACATGATAAGCTATCGTTTTCAGTTGGTTTATTACTTTTCTTAGTCTAGACTAAAATGAATTTATGAAGCCACGAAGACAATACAGTTAAAATATTAGGTTAATTTACAAAAGACATGGAATCATTAAGAAAATTGTACATTCTGATGCGACTGGTACAGTACGTGTCGCACTAATTGCTAGTTAATTAAGTTTTATTGTTTTTATCACTACGCTTGTTTCTACCGGTTTATTTGATTATGTTTGATGACAAACTGAGGTCCGTTATCAGCAAAACAGTGTGTATAAATGTTAAGATGCTTCCAGATATTACACATTCAGTGTTTGTTTGGTTTACTAAACAGTTGTTTGTTCCTAAATAAAGTCAAATAAGATTTAATTTCAAAAATGATTGAAACTAAGGCACCTGCTTTTACGGAGTTGAGCGAGTTCGCTAGTTTAAGTGTAAGTATTTTTTCTTTAATATAGAACATTTTTAATCCTTTAATTAAAAATCAAATAGTTTTAATTTAATTATCCCGCTCATATATTGTAAATAGTACGATAGTGATATTGGCAATTGTATTTGGAGCATTAAAAAAAGGTATTAATTATTTGCTAGTAAAATTAATTTGAACAAATCAAAACTCAAATTCCGACAAATAGTTTTCTTGATTTATTATGAGAATAATTAGTAAACATTCCGACCTACCTTTTTATTATGAAAAACATATTTTATTTAGGGGAAAGGTGTACGAGTTGATCCCCTTAAGGGAGAATGCTTCGCATTTGAAGAGCAATCAAGTTATTTCAGATGTTTAAGCTTATGTAGTTAGCAAATTTAACTATCTAACTTTCCTCATACTCAAAATGTTTAATTTGATTTGTTTTGATAGCTAGATTTCACTTTTTTTTAAACCCTACCAAAGGATCAACTTGTACACCCCGGTGTCCAAGATGATCCTTGGGGTATGGACAAGATGATCCGGGGATCGTCTCGACCCTTTTTCAACGAAAATTATAGGTTATGTTATAATTACATTGAAAATAAACTCTGGAGGTGCTTACAAGGTCTTTATTTAAATCATTTAAGTATAAAAATAGTTTTAACAAGGCTATAAGATCACACAATCGAAATTAACAAAAATTAAAGGATAATTTTCAAAGTTTACTAGGGTAAATCACACTATTTTTTACCTTTTGATTAAACTTTGGTCTTAAACATCAGGCACTTTAAAAATCTCATTTTTCTTAGACATCAGTCATAATTATTAATTATGAGATGAATTAACAAGTTACACAATTAACACTGTTCCATAAATCCACCGGATCAACTAGTACACCCACCGACGGATCATCTCACCCCGATCACAACTTTTTAGTCCTTGTAATATAACATAACCTCTAATGCGTCTACCGTTGTGGTGCCATGCAAAAACCGTAATTGAGCACTAAACAAAGCTACAAACACAACAATCTTTACAATTGATAGTATACAACAAAAATACCATAGTCTCAAAGTCAACCTTACCTTAGATCAGAGGCATTCGATTTTTATTTTTTACGTTTCACACGCACTCGCCACTCACACCGCCATTACGATTTCACTGATGTGAAGGGGGGTTGGGGGCTACAATCTACCAAAGAAAATAACTAGATGGCGTTCATAGTTTCGCCACAACGGCCAGGGATCGACATACCCCGTGGGATCAACTTGTACACCTTTCCCCTAAGTGTAAACCTATAGTTACATCGCAAAGAAATCCTTTAATTTACCCACACGCTATATTCGCTTTAACATTTATTTTCTTTAATACCAACAGTGAACATTTGCAAACAGATGCACTTTTTATCATGTTTAATCAATGTGTGAATTGAGAACAAACAGAATTGAAGTGCTCGTTTGTATTTATGAACAAAAGAACGTACTTAATCAAATAATTAATAGGCACGAAAAGAATTGAAAAAAAATAATCGTGGCTTAGCAAAATGAAAGTTACAACCAAACAATAATAATAATTTTCCAACAGGCCGGCGGCAAAGTAGTATTCGCAACAGATGACTTCTTTGCACCCTGCGAGGGTATGCTGGCCGATACTGAGCCCATCTTCATCCCTGACAAGTACACCGAGTTCGGCAAATGGATGGATGGATGGGAGACGAGGAGGAAGAGGATTACTGGACACGATTGGTGCATCCTGAAGCTTGCCACCAAGTGTGTTATACGAGGTCAGTATTTGAATGATGATGAGCATTATTCAGGGTTAATTCTAGAACTAAAATCTCTCAGCATATAGGTATTTCGTTTTAGGATATCTTGATAAGTCTCAAACAAATTATTTTATTGAGAAAATAATTGTGTTTTTGTTTAGTTTTTAAAGTAAAAACGAAATTAAGTATATTTTAATAAGCATCAAGTCTCAACCCTTCTTGCCCTTCCTGAAGTAAACACAATACCATTATAAAAACGAACGAACTGTATAAAAATGTGTATCTTAACATTGTTATTTTTTTTTTACTTGATTTGATTATATTATTACAATCGCCGCAAGAAAATGTTTTTCACATAAAGATGTTGTTATTTTTAATGACCTAATTAGTTTTTCTATTACAGGCTTGTTGGTAGACACGGCGTTCTTCACAGGAAACAATGCACCCAAATACTCGATACAGGCGGCTTGCTTGACGCCCGAAGGTAAAGTTCATTAGAATTCCCTTGCCATTTGTTCGTTAATATTTCATTGTATTTTAGAATATTTAATACAAGTTGTATTCCTTTCGTTATAAAAGGAAAAAGGGTTGTTATGAAAATGAGAGTCTTGTATTTTGCGAATATTTTTGGAATCCATTATTATAAAACATCAGAGTTTATGATAGTCACCCCGTTTTAGGTATAGCTTTTGTGCCTAAGTAAACAGTCCATTTCGCTATTTCATGATCTACATAATATTACAAAGAAAATAGAAAATAGAATAGAATTATTTTATTAAACCCATTATAAAATCTCTTGCAACCTCTCCTATACAATTCGTTAAAAAATTATAAGTCTGTAAGTATATCCGTGCATTAAAATTCACTTGCAACTTTGATACACAAACTTCCGTATATAAGTATCATACAACATGAATTTTTCATACGCTAGCATCATTTCACTGACCTAATTTAGCGCCAACAATAGCCGAGTACACTCTGTCTTTACAACAAAACTTTGTTCCACAGACGAAGAATCAATACCAACAAGAGATGACTGTATGGGCAAGGCGTGCTCAGAATGTGAGCTGGCTGAGATCAAAGGGATCAGCTCAGACAAATGGGATGAGATAGTACCCATTACCGCGCTACGTCCCGGCTACGAAGACACTAGACTGAACTTTCAGAAGGTATGCTTTAGTTGTAGTACAAACTTTGTCTGTTGTGCAACTTTTGTAAGTACAAGGCGTAAAATAGAAGTTGAATCGGAAAAATTCTTGAAATTGACTACGAGGCTTGGTTTACAATTTTTAAGTATCTAAGTGTAGTGCCACATTTGCTGAACGTACGGCGCCGATCGTTCAGTTGAATACGCTTGCAGTATTTTTCAAGTTCCCTATGACACATCAGCTGAAATTACGTCACGTTGTAACATGCTCTGAGTGTGACTATTTTATTCTCAAACATAATAAACGACAGTACACGTTTTTGACTATTTCTATGAATAGACCCGCTTGTTCTCTCTCGCTAGTTCAAAATTTCCACTTTAATTAAGCTGGTACTGCACATTTGGCACGCCAAATAATGGTTTGGAATTTCTTGGAAAATCTCTCTAATTTTGAGGTTCATTTCTCGAGAAACTGTTCTTCTATCTAAATAGCTGAGCGTTGATCGACTTAGACCGATTGCAATTTTCCCAAATCCCCTATAATATTAAAGCAATGTTTCCAAATTGCATCTTTCTGAAACCTCCCTGGAATGCGATCGCTCAGACATCACTCTAAAACGGTGCAATAAAACACAAACTTTGGATCTGATTTGGTTTCCATTTTGCCAATCTAGACTAGACTATTGTTTCTATACATGTCTATCAACATTAATATTCGTAAAAGTTAAATCTTTTTAAATTTAGTGTCCTGTTTTTCATTGAGAATAACTCATACACTTTCACATCTATTCCAACTTGAAAAATCTCTCAGATTTAACGCTCGAGTTCTACATGATTTATATCTTTCCAGGTCCTAAGTGATGAAGCTTACACACATATAAGACTGAACATTTACCCTGACGGCGGTATTGCTCGACTGAGGGTGTTTGGAGAAGCCAAGCCAGAAACTCCTCCTAAGCATCAGATTGTTGACTTAATGTCATTGCTGAGCGGCGCTTCTTGCCAAGGTTAGTTTATTGAAGAATTTAAAAAAACATTGGATTATATGTACATAAACATTTCGTAACCTAAATTAAAATAAAACTTCTTAGAATACGGATCCTTTTCAACAGGCTGAAATTGTTGTTTCTTCTTTCTATAACTTATGCTAACACAATTCAGATCTAAAAATAATGAACACAGTCCTTGTATTTTTTGGCTATCTCAAATTATTTGAAAGAAATCGTACTTAGTTATTTTACCTTAGCCTTTAATTTATTATGAATATTTGGGATAAGTTATGTAATAATGATTTTATTTTAAAGGTTACTCAAATGCGCACTACGGTCACCCTCGAAACATGATAAAACCATGCAAAAGCCTGACTATGGCAGATGGATGGGAGACCGCTAGGAGGCTGGACAGACCAGAGGTCATTGAAACAAAAGTAGATGGCACCTTGAAAGTACCAGGTAAGCTATAAATACAACTTTTTTATTTACAAGACACAGTTAGTTCCATAATGTTATTTAAGCTTGTTCAGTTCATAGTGATGTGTTTTTAAACAGACTTGTTCTCAAAATCAATAAGCTCATTAAATAAAAAACCTTAGTTTATTTAGAAGTGCTCTTACAGCTACATCACTATAATTCTGACATGTTCATGTAAATAATTAGACTTGAATATTTATTGTGCTTAATTTTCGCTTAAAATTTACTTTTGAATAAATAAAGAAACACAACACCACTAAAAAAATAGGATAAGCAGGATTTGCGATACAGCAGCTATAACGATTCTTGTCAAGCCAAAAATTATAACATTCAGCGACACCGAAAAGATCGCATAAGCAAAATTGGTTTTAACCCACAAAAGGGCCATTTTCGACGAAGAAAATCTTAGTACAAAAATAACTCTGAAATCCAATTAATGTCTCCCAATTTGATTTCGCGAAATTGGCACTACCACTTACAGTTACAGACTTTAATTTAAAAGAGCTTAAGAACTTAAGTTCTCAGATGGTACTGTAACTTTAGATTAGAGAATAATTCTATGAGTTTATGGATAGACAACGTATTTCAGGAAGAAATACATTTTTGAGTTTGTAATTTGTGTAGTTAGGTACTAAGTATTAAAGAAAATATTTTAAAATTGATGCCTTTTCAAAATATTTGAATAAACATGCTACATTAAAATCCTTTAAATTTGTCACAGTACGGAACATATAAAATTTTGAAATTGTTGATAAAATAATTGTGTTGATATAATTGGTTTGTACGTAAAGAACAATACGTTTTACATGTTCGCACACATACATTTTGCAAAGATCACGATTGCTTTTTTAGCAATTCCACCATTACTAAATGCTTAGGCAAACATAAGTTTCAGCAAGTAAAATAGAACGTACATTTTGTCGGCTTTTATAGATAAGATGACTCAGCTACACTATAATTACCTTCTAGGCTTTAGGTACCTATAAAGAGTATCTCTAAGAGCAATTTTCGTTTCTAGGTCAAGAATGGGCGGTCTTCAAATTAGGATTTCCAGGCAGAATCTGCCAGGTTTGCGTGGATACGGCGCACTTCAAAGGGAACTATCCGGACTCTGTGAAGATTGAAGGCGCGTTTTTGGGCTCCTCTGATTGGTCTGAGGAAACTGGCCACGTGACCTGGAGGAGTATTCTAAGACCTTCAAAGGTAAGATTCATTTTTTAAAAAAGATTCGTCATTTTGTTTTAATTATGTTTGACTTTAAAGTAAAGTTTTGTTTCGTAACTAATTATTAATTACCTACTGGGTCAATCAAGGGTAAATTACACACGACTTTGTCTACGGCCATTTTGTTTAAACTTGGACACGCTGCCGCGTGTCTATAAAAATGACAGCTGGTGCTATTTAGCGGCTCATTATTGACTGACAATTGTTTAACTTAAATTGTTACTCGGTAATGATAAACAAGCTTGTAGAGTAATAAAAAACTATTTAATTGAAAGTGAATAATAATCATTATTAAATAATTGTCCTCAGCTATCAGCCCACAATGAGCATTGGTTTGACTGCGAGTCAGATGTGGTCTCACACATAAGAGTGACCATGGCACCTGACGGCGGCATCAGCAGAATAAGAGCTTTTGGCTTCGTAGACTCATGATCATAGCTTAACCTATAGGCTGGTGAATAAAACTCTTGGAGTTCTTCGTTAAAGGAAGATGGCAGTTTATAAGTTTGAAAAACATCAAGTTCTTAAGAAATAGACCTATCTAAATTTCTATACGTAAATTTGTATTTTTTGTTAATTTAGATTAGGTTTCTTTTACGTTTGATATGAATATAACAGAAGCGAAAGTTCAAAATGATATTTAATAATCATTTAATAGCAAGAGACATACATTTGGCTTCATTTTACCAAGCTTTTTTATTTACTTGGTAGTTGACTGTCTTCAAAGGGTTTATAATCTTATTTCAACTTTGTTTTGAAATTAATTTAAAATTTCCGAAATCTCTTATTATTTTTTTGCCATGATTATAAATCTGTTTCTTACTGTTTTTACTTATCTGTTTTTCATTCTTCAAAGAATTTAACTAATATAATAAATTTATGCTATTTTAAATACTTTTCGATTCTGTTTTTGCGACCGCAAGTTCTTAGAAAAAAGTTAGCATAATTATTATTTGAATAAGTATTTATTTTGTTACTATTTAGTACTTAATTTGCAAGTAATTTATGTAATTAATGTTTTTAGAGTATCTGTTAGTAGTTACATCTGTCATTGTGGTAGTCTGTTTGTGATTTCGTGTTGTAAAAAGAAAATAATCAATTCATTACGTAAGTAATAATTCTATGTATAATAAGTATGTATTTATAAAAAAAAGGTATCTATGTAGTTTATCAGTCTGGTTACCATACCACACAAGCATTAAATTGCTTAGGTTAAGATTAGATCACGTTGTGTGAAATCCCCAATGATATTGATTTAATAACATTTTTAAAATGCATACTGTTTAGATTCAGTCTATACAATAAAAAGAAAAGCACATCTTTAGTCACATTATTTGTAAAATATAAAAACACACCAGTTAAATTAATTATGAATGGTTTTGCAAATAACTACAATCATTTACTGTTCGTGTTGTCTGCCAGTTTAGTAGAAAGGCTATTTTAAAATTCAATAACTTTGTATACTGTTGTTATTGTTCTATGGTTATGTTTGGAATTTAAATATTTCAATCATTTAGAACTTTGTTAATAAATAATTATAATAATAAATAATGATTATGATGATTTCTACTTCTTTAACTTTCAAATAACATTTTCAAAACTAAAATACTTATATTCAGTCACAAAACAAGAATATGATACTTTTGAAATTGTACGGAATACCTTGCTGCAAAGTCTAGGAAAGGATTTACAAATCTCTTTCATACAATATTCCGTCGAGCTTAAAACTTGATTTTAGGGTTGAGCCGTATTCAGTGCTTCAGTTTTGCAAACGTACACAAAAGTAATAAGCTGACGCGTACGTGACAGTTGTTTGCTATTGTTGGTAACGGTCGGTAAAAAATATTGGGTTGCCTTTCATTTTTATTCTATATTCTAAATTTATATCTACAACGACGGTTGTATGTACATGTCTATACAAATATTATAAAGAGGTAATGTTGGTTAGAGGCAGACCACCGGCCCGATGGTCAGACGAACTTGCGAGGGCGGTAGGAGAACAGTGGATCCGGCTGGCACAACACCGCCAAGAGTGGCGTGATAGAGAAGAGGCCTTTACCCAGCAATGGGTGTTACCGGCTGATTAGATAGATAGATAGAAAGTTGGTTTGTTTGTTTGTATGTTTGAGGTAATCTCCATCCTCATCCGATTTCAAAAAATATTTTACCGATGTGGATGTGTAGCATGGACTTTCCGAATGAAAATAGGCTATATTTTTATCTCGTCTACAATAAAGATGACGCTGTAAGTGCCTGGAATATTGAGATACTCGTAGAGTAGGCTGACTAATGCTGACTATGAGTAACCTAAAGTGTGTCAGCTTAATCATCCCAATTCTCGGATGAACACGCTCAATACAAATAAAAAGAATGAATCCTAATACCCAAAGTATTCTTTCATATTTTTAGGGAAATTCTATTTTCATTTTTTACAAATAGGTTCAATCGTTTCAGCATTACAAAGAACTAAACATACGCATAAACCTTCTTATATTTATTGATGTTATTCTAATCATCCAATAGCAATTTATTCCGTCACCAGAGTTGGCCACTTACTCATACGAACGAACGAAATAGCAATTCGGCTGTGAAATATCACAAAAGTATCAAGACTTCTCGTTTGGTCCTTTATAAGTACTTATGATGTAAACCAATATGTGGTAGGTACGACCACTGCAGTCTGCTCAAAACTTAGGTAATATCACCTGCAATAGGCTTTGTATTAGACGTCAAAACTCTGATTAGGCACATGGGTTGGATAGTTTCTGGTGCAACTTGATACCTAGCTTATGTAGTAAAGTCAAGGTTTCTAAGAAGAACGGCGATTTAGAAATACGTCCGTCACATTACGCATATTCTATAGAAATATTTATTATTAGCAAAGTCATTTACTTTAAAATTAAAAGCGGTTTAAAGATCGTTGATTTTACGATGTTTTTTGTCGATATTTATCTTTTATTAAATTTTGAATTTGCAATCTTTAAGTGCGTCGATGGCAGTTTCCTGCAAGATTACACGTTAATAATATTTTACATAAGATAAATTAGTTGTCAAGTCCGTCTAGGAAACTTCGCTGAAAATCCGGCTCTACCCGTGGCGTGGAAAAGCTCTTATTGGCTTTCAGTTTGTGCTTAGGCACTTTAGAAAGTTCCATAGAATTAGGAATTTCCATAGTGCACAACTATTAAGATACTGGTCAGCTCTGTTATTATCACTTAACTTTTAAGGCAGGTGTTACACATTAACACTCAAGTTTAGTTTAAACTCAAGCTAGTTAAACGCCACTCAACCATAGATTATTAAGTAGATTTTTAATAATTTACTTTGGCACGTGCATATTTTTGAAAGACATCGATTATATCTGTCAACTTTGAATTTTATTTAAACTGTAATGAGTTTTGATTGAATGTATCTATTACTCAAGCAACGTTTCAAAATAAATACTCAACTTTAAACTGACTTTCTTTTAATTGAAATGATGATAACTCTAGTTTAAAAATAAATTCTACGAAGACCCTAGTAGCTAACTTCACGCTATATTTTAGCACATTATTCTGAATTTTCCAAAAGGTCAGTCGGGGTGAATCACCCATTATAGACAAACATTTATAATCATAGAGTAATTTCGTTCCACATTGAGTTTAATATTTCACGAAGTCTCGTTGTAAATGGAGCCTTTAAATATTTGCTACATCAATTCAATGAAATTGCATTTAAGCGTTGAAGCTTCTTATAAAAATAATCTAAAAAGCAATAAAGTGTGACGTGATCATGAAAACGATGTAAAATGTAATTTTCACACTCCACGTCACAAGGTGAGACATTTCAATCGCAATATCGTGCTTTTGAATAAAAAATGTAAACCTTATAGTCCAATAGTCAACGGCACTCTTTAATCATAGTAAAATATTCGTTTCTATACAAAGTAGTTGACAAACATGGTGCTATGACGGTGGATACTTACTACAGAGACTTTGTACATACCTAGTACAAGTTCCACAGAAATCCATGGAATGGGCCATGCTCACATTATACTCCAAAATTTCAGATTTAGCGCCAGACTAAATTAGAGGACGTCGTAGTATGAAACTTAAATGGAATTTTGCAGAACACTTGGCTTGACGAGGTGATGCAAAGTGTAGTAAAGATTTGACTGAAAAGTAGCCAAAAGTAGATAATTTTCACCGTACTTAATAAAAAAAAGGATAAGATGATTACAGAGTTGATCCGCATTTTATAAAAATAAACTCTATGACATAAACTATTCACCACCGGTTTTCAGACTAAAAAAAACGTGCACGTTTTCATCAGCATTCGTGTTGTGAATCCAAAAGTGTTTATTATCATCAAAAGGTCGTAGACCGTATTCTAAAAATTTTATATTTACAAATAACGCCATGAACATGGGTCATTTTTAAACTAAATACTATGCAGAATTTGGTTTGAGATGACAAAATTATTATTATTATGTCTTAATCACAATATGAAGACATGAAGTGTTGTCTTTCTACTTAAAACTAACCGTTAATAGATGATAGGCTTTGATATCACGATTTAAAATGCAAAATCGATTTAGTATATATATTATACTAAAGATAGATAACAATTCGATGTTACGGCTTTCGATCTCTAGAAGTACCACTCTGTAACTGAAATCATTGGGTCCGAGTCAAAATGATCCTGAATAAAATAAATAAACAAAATCCAAGAAAAAAAAATATTTTATTTTATTAACGAGTGTTCCAACAATGCTTCTAAAGAAAAATAAAAATAACGTAATAATAAAATAAATAGTCGGCAGCGCTAGTTTCACGCATTGTAAGCGTCAAACTGGCCCAGTTTGGCACACACTTAACAAAACGCCATCTAAAGTTCAATGGTATAATGAATGATATTTCATAATAAATGAAAAACCTTACTAAAAGTTAACGGCTCCTGCAGGATTCGAACCTGCGATCGCTCTTAAGCAGGGCTGCCTGACCACTAGGCTACGGACCCTGTACGCCGAGGGCTGAAACTAATGATTTTATCAGTTAAAGCACCGCTTTTTTCAATGCTTTGAGTTTTAGAACTTAACTTTATTACACTCAGTTGATTGATATACAAATATCAGACTCTCAGAAACAGAACCAAACCCAAATCTTAATTAAACCGGCCATAATTATCAAATTTGCGACCTCTTGATAACCCGTGATAAGTCTATCGCACCTTATTGGCACGTGTTAATCGATGAGGTCAGACAGGTCGTCTTAAACCGATGAAAGTCAGTTTTAACCGGTTATTGAGGTTGGAAAATTACCCTGGAACACTTGATTTTGATATTGTGTTTAATATGAGAGGAGAATGTAGAATGTACTTTCTCTCTCTCTCTTTAATATGAGAGGAGAATGTAGAATGTCTGTTTTGTAAAAACTTTAATACATGATGTCAATTGTCCCGTAGCTCGTTTTAAATAGCGCACACCCTCGGCTAGGTTATTTATCCAATCCGGGATCAATTTTTGGGATGCGTTTAAAAAAAAAATCTGAGTCTAAATTACCCCGTAAGTAAACTAACTAACGCATCAGTCAATACTGAAGCAAACAGTAACGATTTGTGTTTCAAATCCCAAAATGATTGGGCAATCAGAGTAATGCAAAGCTATGTTAACCATGTAGGTTTTCAGTGAATTCCCAATTAAGTGTGAAATCTGAAAGTCTGTGAGTATGTTGGACGTTTATATTAAGTAGATTTAGCAAAACATGTTTCTGAATTTGAGTATAGCTAAAAAAATGGTTTCGACTATTCTAATGGCTCATCAAAACATCAAGGCATAAGAGTTATAATACATAATGGAAAATATTAAAGAATAATTCTATGTATAACCTTAGCTTAGTTGGAACCCCCATCCTCGCTTAGTTTGGAGGAGAGCGCTGACTCTGCTACTCAGTTTTCAACTTTTGCGGTAGTCAACGTTCCTTGTTGTACCCTACTTCACCATGTAATTCGTTCCGAATAAATAATTTTTTTTTTTTTTTTTAATTATCCATAAGTACATTAAAATAACACCCTGTTTACCATAATTCAAGACAGAAACTAATGATTTCTAGTTGCTACGATACCTTCCATAATACCTATACTCTCATTAGGTACATTCTTCTTTTAAACTCACTTGGCCCTTTAGATCTTTTTCAAAATTTTACCTGTTTGGTTCAACTATGTTTTTTTAGTTAAGTTTAAGTTTAACTTTGGTTCAACTTGTCTAAGCTCTAAAGGATATAAAGAAGGAACTTAGTTAAATAAGTTGGTGCTTTATACAGTATTCTATTATCCTAAGGCCTGGCGCGCACTAGGCAGCCAGGCTGCGGCAGCCAGGCTGCGGCAGCCAGTAAAACATATGACGTTGTATAGGAGCCCGCGCACTAGGCAGCCACGAAATCTCGGCTGCAGCAGCCAATAAAACGCGCCTGTTTGCACGGCAGCCAGCTGGCTGCGCGCAGCCAGAACGTGTGTAGGCGAATGTATGTGGCTGCAGTCAGTCTCCGCGCACTAGTTGTAGCAGCCAGACGTATTTTGCGTTCCGAATTTTGACAAGATGACTTTCGATACAGAGAAATTTATTAAAATAAATATATTGGCTGTTATAACTGGCTGCGCAAATATTCTGGCTGCCGCAGCCTGGCTGCCGCAGCCTGGCTGCCTAGTGCGCGCCCGGCCTAAGTCTCTATCTCAAATAAATTCGTATGAACTGGGTGGCTTACTCTGGTGACAGAGTTTTTATGACATCTCAAAGTCAAAGTCAAAGTCAAACTTGATTTATTCAGTAGGACCTCAATGCTCACATTGAAACGTCTTACATGCTAAATGATCCTACTGCCTGTTCCAACCGCGACACACCAAGAAAAAGAATTAGACAAGAACACAGGCCTAAGGGCCTTCGTCATTGCTTAAGGATTTTAAAAAGCGGGACCAATAATTTAACATGCCCAGCTTTTTAATTACACAAGTAAAGTCATTTCAAAATCAGACAATTACCTTGAACAAATCGAGGTCTCAAACTCCAGAGAACAACGTACAGAAGCGCATAAACAGATAGAATCTAGCAGGTGTGACGCAATGCTGGTATAATTGCCACTCGCGATCCCACGTCAACCCTCGTCAAGGGACACCATTTGCCTCCGAATGTTACGTTCAAATTGGCTTTTATAATGCCCTGACGGTTTATCAATATGCGATGTATTCAGGGCAGTTTACACGTGTCGATTTTTTGTTGAAACAAAGGACCTTTGTTTACCATTCATCTTTGTTATCGATGTCAAAATCGGTAGGATGTTTTCAACCCGATTGATGTGCAAAAGCTATGTGGGAACGTCAAACATACGATAGATCTGTATTAACACACTTCCGGGGGGGTAAAATGGTTTGGCAGTCACGACTCGGTTTGCTGTCATTTTGTCGCGGCAGTTTTAGCGTAGCTTTATTTGTTTGTACGAGTAAGCATGTTGTTTGGCAATGGAACAAAATAAAATGATCGCGGTAGATTTTATTTTTAGTTCTTTGAGATGTTTTGAAGATATCTTAGAAGGTAGTCAGAAGTATGTTTCTCTGAAGAAAATTCTATGAGACCACTATTCGCTAAACGAAAGGTTCACTAACGATGTGTATAAACACTACCTCATCTCTACTGACAGATTCATTTATCATCCAGACTTACAAAAACTATAGAAGGTAACTTATCATTTTTGACAATAAGAAAAGATACGCGGCAAAAATCGTTAAGTACTCTAAACGGTTATGTACAACATATGCTGTCTGTAATGGTAACTCATGTATACAGTAGCTAAGTGCCAAATATATTTCCAAGCGGCTGTGCTCACTAACTTATCTTCAGTGACAAAAAATGAAGTTCTAAGTTAGTTTTTACATTTACTAGACCAGCTGATCATCTAATACTTCAGTTGGACACTGATCTACAGATCACTTAGTCTCTTCAATCTTTGAGCGAAAAAACCATTGCATTTTCCAAGAAATTAATTCCACTATCTCGCATCTTAGACCTTTGGCCTGCTCAACGCAGCGTACTCAGTGAAGATTAAGCCAATTTATTCAGTTCCAAGCAGATACTGTTTGTGTTTCAGAGGTGCTTAAACAATCGGAGTTGCCTCGTATTTTCTTTTGAATATTTTGTTGCTTTCAATCACAAAGTGGGTGAAATTGCTGAACGGAAGCAGCGTTACAGACTCTTGATATACAGATATGCCAACAATTTACCAAAGGGATGGTGGCCTCTCATAGCTTGTTATTGGAACCCAAGCGTATTTCTAAGATAAGTAAGTAAGTTCGTATGAGCAAGTGGCCAACTGGCCAATTTCTAAGATTATAAATGTATTTTTTATATAGATACCATTCAAACTATGAACAGGTCTGAGTTCTCCATTCTGATTTTTATAGAAACATGAAATGAGCAGCTAAATATCTATTTCTGCATTTGTATTTTAATCACGCTACAGCTACTGGACCAATTTTGATGAATCTTAGAATAAGTGAAGACAGTTGCTTTGTATTATCTTATACCAATACTGGTTAACGCCCAAACGTCGCTTAACTTCAGCGATCTATCAAGAATATCACTAACTATCTATCGAAGGATCAAGTTTATATCTATTCTGGTTAATACCGTCCTGTTTTTTAAGGCCTTTTGTCTCTTAGTTCTTTTAAAAAGATTATGCTCTATAAGCTTTTCATTTTTTATATTTGCGTAGTTTGCTCTGTGCCGTCCCAAGAGAGAAACAGGAAAACATGCGGCGACTGATGGAGCAAGCTTATTCTGTTAGAGCGCTCTTCAAGAAAACCGCTTCTTTATTTAGATGCGGTGCATTGGGAATTATATGTTCTGGTATACTTGAACGAATAAATTCTATTTGGGACCTGATGGGTTTCAAAGTTTCAGGTATTTGCCTTTTAGTATATTGCACTTATTTTGTTTTATTTTGTCTTATCTTGGTTCTTGTAGAACTTTATTATCGACAATTAGTATTAAACATTTTAGGCTGAAAAGAGAAGCACTTAACCGTGACACTCATTTAATTTCCATGTCATTTAGTAAACTAAAAACTCAATATTTAGAAAACATTCAAATTCTGTCCATTAGTTTACATTTACGACAAAACCATTATCGTATGATCATTAAATACCGAAATCTCGACGTATCGGAGCATAAGCGTTAGAATTTCACCCGCCGTTCTCGTAAAGATAAATTATCGGATACATTGACACCGTTCCAGCTATTTAACACCCTGCAGTGCTGTTTTAGATTCTAGAAAACAGTTCAGCGAGAATTCTCAAATGAAAATTTGTTAAATGGACTGTGAAAGTGATTAGGGCTGTTTTATAGTAGCATTTTTTACGCAATTACAAGCCGTATTCATTGTAGGCGCCTGAAAGTGCGTAAAACTTTGACAGAGTGATGGGCAAAGAGTTCTGAGGAAATCGGGGTCGTTCAATAGCGATGCTATTGAAAAAAAAAACATTATCAAAACATTGATCATAGGATGCGTTGGAATAGGCAAGAATATAAGAAAGCCTGACTCAGTAGTTTGGTATTTTCGTATAAGCTAGTCACAATAATTATACCAGACTAAATAAATGAATGAAAAAAAAAAACGCACACGTTAAAGCGCCTATAAGCTTGTATAAGCGCATGTTTCTTACCACGCACCTCAATATGTATCGAGCATATTATATACCGGCAAGAACACAATATTTACATTTTTAAAATGTAGGCATTTTAAAGTTAGTACTTAATAAAGTCGCGAAAAAATGCTAGTTTGAAATTGCCTTTATTTGCATCATTCGAGTTACTCCAGTTAGAATACGGACTGACGATTTGCTGGCCATTGGTTCGAATCTCTAAGCTATATATGGGATCAGACATTCCGAGAGTAACTTGTGAAGCCTAGCTGGTTTCATTCGGATGAATGGCCAGACATGAATTAACTTGTCCATACGGTCCCAAAATTATTATTTAATTATTTTTTACATAGTACTGTAGGAATATTCGTTTAACGTAATGAATATGTGCATAAATAACAACTCAATTGTTGAAGGAAAATCCTCACGGAAATCCACGGCTAGTAGCTCTCACTACTGACATATTGTTAATATATTTTTACAAGATACCTACAGTAGGTATATACAAACATAGTATAAAACAAAAAAAACCTTTATCATCATTATAATTACCTACTTGCAATCTGTTTTATTTTAAAGCTGGGCATAAGCATCTCCGCTACATTAAGTCTGACACATGTAAAACCTCCTATTTTCAATGTCGTGGGCCCGTCAAGCTCTCGACCTGTAACTATTCTGAAAGCACACTAAGAGCCTATGCTCACCAAGTTTTTCGAACACGCAGTCAATGTACGTTTGTATCGATATAAATGCAAATCAACGTCTTCAGACTCCCACTAGGTCCTATTTACACCTAGTGGGAGTACAAACAAAAAAGCAAAGTCGTAAACGATTTATACAAAACAAATATTACTATCGTTGCAAAGACAGTTTCGTTGACAATCAGACCTCAGCAACCATGCAATCATTTTCTTGCTCACACAGTTCTGGTTATACATTCGCTATCACGTGTGACAGCAAGTCTCATGGTAATGGGCAGCGTCTGGCGCCGTGCCCAATGGAGCGACGATACGAGCAGATATGCTGAGCTGTCTTTCTAGAATTGGTATCCGTTTTATCAACACCGTAAACAGAATTCGTGCTGACGAGTGAAACGGTAAAGAAAAACATGGTATTAACCAAATTGAATTTCTTATAGGCACTGATAATAATAATAATAATAATAATAAGGCACTGATAAACTACCACGGGAATCGTTAAGTCAGAGGCCCTACTTTTAGTATCTAAACGAAAACGAAAATTCGGGATAATTTTCGGGTTCGGCTTATGTTGGTGATACTGTATTCGGAACAGGCTGGTCACCAACATAAGCTGAACCCGAAATTTGTCACGAAATTTCGCTTTCGTTTATTCTAAGTAGGGTCTCAGGACAAAGGCCTTCAGACGGCTAGTGAACTCCGTGGCCAGAGTTAACTACTAGCTTTCTCAAACCATATCATGTAAATTATTATTACTATTTTCAAAAATCAAGCAGATTTAATTGCTATCACCGTCATGTGAAGGACACAGCTTTTATGGGCCGATGTATAAGATAGCCCCGTGCATGAAATCAGCGGATATCAAAGCTTCGGCCCTGTTCTGCAAGATTTGGAAGCAACTTTACTACACTGCATAATCTTAAGTCTACTATTTACAATGAGTTTAAAATTAGTTCTTTGTTATACTTAGTTTGTGAGTCACGTTGTAGGGTGACGGTAACGCGGTAACAATTTTGTTGCAAAAAAAGTTTATACAACAATCTGTAGGAGATTTATACAATGAGCGACTGTCTTAAATTGTTATAAGTTGTGGCCACATTGTTGTGATAATAACGATGTTAGTTTTTGTGTTACACTGTTTTTTAATAAGTAACGGTGGCTGTAGCGCGATTGTGATGTTCATACATTTTCCTAACATCAATTTTGATAGTACCTACCTACTGATGTTGATCAGTAGGTACTATCAAAATTGATACTACCTACTACTATTATTATAGTCCCCATTAGGCCTAAGTCGTAAGGCATCATTACATTTTTTGGGTAGGTAGTCCTAAAACATAATAAAACACAAAATACAGGGGGGACTGAACAAACTGAAATGCGATTCCAAGATTTTGTAATGATAAGTACCTACTAATTTGTCTATCAAAATACTTGCTAACTGTCTATTTTAAACCCAGCTGATGCAATTTAAAGTCTCCCAAAGCCTTCTTCATGTCTTATACATTTATTATATTCCATTTCACCAATTAATTTATATCCTGTCCATCCAAAGGTTACCTGGAAGAGATCGCTGTCAGCGATAAGGTTGCTCATTGTTATAAATAAATAAATAAATAAATAAATAAAGCCTTTATTCTACTACTGTTTACAGATTTTTTTACTAAACTAAGCATGCATCTACGATTATTATTATTATTACTTTTTTTTTTTTTTTACAATAATTTTACGTAACATAAGTATTTCTTTTTTCTAATCTTAAGTACCTTAATGTAAATCTACAAATTAATTATTACATTCGCTCTCAGTAGTAGTCGCCTCCTTGGCGTAGGCCTCCCCCATCGTTTTCCAAGCTGATCTGTTTCGGGCTATGGTCATCCAGTTTGGACCCACTTTTTCCAAGAATATATCTTCCCACCGTTTCCTCGGTCGACCTCTGCTCCTTAAATCACCTCTTGGTATCCATTCTGTTGCTCTCTTCGCCCATCGGTTACTTTCCATCCTACAAACGTGTCCAGCCCATTTCCATTTCAGAGATCTTATAGTTTTGGTGACATTAATAAGTTTAGTTTTTTTTTTTTTCTAATTGTACTGTTTTTAATTCTTTCTTTTTGTCTTATCCCTAACATACTTCTCTCCATTTTCCTTTGACATATGGTTAATTTATTTTCATCTTCTTTTTTCAAGGACCAGCTTTGGCAGCCATAAGTTAAACATGGGAGAATAGCAACTTCATAGAGTTTCTTCTTAATACGTATATCAATATCTTTATTTTTCATTATTTCCTTATAACTCCAATATTTTTTCCATGCTATAGCTATTCTCCTCATATGTTTTTCTACCTCCGGTTGCAGAAAAGTGAACATTACCTTAGAACTTGTCCGTGCAAAATAATTACAAAACACTGATTTATCAACGTTTTTGTGACAACTTCCGTAATAAACAAGAACACTTAATGTCCTAAAACACTGTGGTGGATACAAAATAGTGAAGATAGTCTGGAAAACAACATCGAAAACGAAAATTACATTCCCATTATTTGGAGGTTATCTGAACATCGAACGAGTGAGTGACAGCTGACAGCGACATTGACACTCAAGTGTCATCAAACGTCAAACAAAACACGTCAAATACTCGTCGGTATTGCCACTGTGGGAAAAAATACCGAAATGGAAGAACAATTTCAAATGCTTTTCGACAAAATGAAAATAGAGATGGAAAAACAAACACACGTTATATTCGAAAAAATGAATGAAAAACTGGAACCACTGATAGAAGAAAACAAAATTATGAAAAATAAAATAGAAATATTAGAAAAGAAAATCGGATATTTGGAGAAGGAAAATAAGAAAAACAACCTTATGTTATTTGGCTTGGAGGAAACAGAAAAATCTTCTTTGGAGTTGTTTCATAGAGTGCAAGAAATTATCAAAGCAGATTTAAAAATCACATTGGAATCAAACGATATATCAAAGATTCACCATATTGGTTTCAACAAAGAAAACAAAAAACGACCTGTACTCGTCGGTTTTGCAAACAACTGGAAGAGAAGTGAGATACTAAAAATAAGAAAGAACCTAAAAGAGGGATATATCACCGAAGATTTTCCGAAAGAAGTACAAGAAAAACGAAGAGAATTGAAACATAAACTTATTGAAGAACGTGCGAAAGGGAACTTTGCATACATAAGATATGATAAATTGATAGTAGAAGAGGGAAATTCTAACAAAGAGAAACGAAAAAGAGACCAGCTAACTTCGCCGGAAAATCAGACACAAGCCAAAAAATTAGCGAGCAATACTTCAGCAATGAAAGAAAATAGGAAGAATGCATTTGATATGATGAGACCCCGATCAAACTCATCCTCCATTATAAAACCAAACCAAACGAAGTAACAATCAAATTACAGCAACCAGAGGCAGAACGACCCCAATCCGGCTGGTCCCCGTGGGGTTGTAAGACCACCACCCCCTAAAAGTACATCCTTATACCATAAAAGAAATAATAAAATATACCTTGCAACGTTAAATGTAAGAACGCTAATGACAGATACCAGATTAGAAGAATTAGAAGAAGCTATAAGAATTATAAAATGGGATGTCATTGGACTCTGTGAAGTTAGGAGATTAGGAGAAGAGATACGAGAGTACAGCGAATATATTTTCTACTTCTGCGGTGAAAAGCAAGGCATATATGGAATGGGATTCTTAATAAAAAAATACCTAAAAGATAAAATAATTAGTTTTAAAGGAGTATCAGACAGAATTGCCGTTTTGAACATACATTTATCTGAATTTAAACAACCGTCGTCGATAATCCAAGTCCATGCACCAACAGAACAAGACACAAAGATTGCAAAAGATACATTTTACAAAGATTTAACAGAATTAATGCAAAATACGAACAACAATGTAATCCTGATGGGAGACTTTAATGCCAAGGTAGGTCGAAAATTAAATGAAAATGAATTTGTCTTAGGAGATCATAGCAGTGGAGATAGAAATGACAACGGACAGAGACTTATAGAATTTTCTTTTGCAAACAATCTAAAAGTAATAAACAGCTTCTTTAATAAAAAAAAGACTAGAAAATGGACATGGACAAGCCCAAATGGCAGAGATAAAAATGAGATCGATTTCATCCTAGCAAAAGATAAATCAATATTTTGTGACATCGATGTGTTGAACAAATTAAATTTTAACACAGACCACAGGATGGTAAGAGGAGTCATACAATGTAAAAATAGCAAAACTAGAAGACATATTATCTCACCAACAAAAAAACTAAGCATAACCTTACCTATATCACAAAATGTTATAGAAGAATTATTTCGCAACACATTAGAGGAATTAGAACAACACAAAACTCTGCAAGAAAAATATGATTTCTTGGAGAACGCGCTGATAAAAGTAAGAAATACAAGTACTAAAAAAGGAAAGAAAAATAAATTAGGAGAAGAAGCGTTAAAATTAATGGCAGAGAGAAACATACTTTTAGAGAAACGAAAAGAAAACCGTCAAAACATCACAAATATTAGCAAAAAGATACAAACATCAATACGAAAACACAGGAAAACAGAGAGACTGGAAATACTAAGAGCACAAATAGAGAAAACAGGTGGAATCAAAAAAGGTTTAAAACAACTGAAAGAATACACACAATGGATACCTAACATAAAAACCAAAAATAAGAAGAATAACGAGAAATTGACGATAAAAAGACCATCCATAGCTAAGGTAGCTACAGAATTTTACAAGAGATTATACACGGATACAGACAATAAAATATCTGCTATCGTTCCAGAGAAGAATGCCCAAGAAGAACAAATGCCTTGCATACTAGAAACTGAAGTCATACATGCTATAAAAACTCAAAAATGTGGCAAAGCACCTGGAGATGATAACATCTCAAATGAGATTCTGAAAGACACCTTAAATTTTATAGCCAAACCCCTGACGCATCTATTTAACGAAATAATGGATACTGAACAAATACCAATTCAATGGACAAAGTCTACTATTGTCTTGCTACATAAAAAAGGAAACAAAAACGAAATAAATAACTATCGACCTATATGTTTAATGTCAAATTTATATAAAGTGTTTTCAAAAATAATACTCGGCCGATTAACAAAACAACTAGAAGAAAATCAACCAAGAGAACAAGCAGGATTTCGCGCAGATTATTCTACCATAGATCATATTCATGTTGTAAAACAGATTATCGAAAAATCTAACGAATATAGCCAACACTACTATATAGCATTCGTTGACTACAACAAGGCCTTCGATTCTCTGAGCCATAGCTATATTTGGAAAACGCTAGAAAACCAGGGTATAGATAGTAAATATATAAGAATAATAAAAGAAATATATAAAAACTCCACAGCAAAGATCCAACTTGAACAGCAAGGACAAGAATTCAGCATTCAGAGGGGCGTTAGGCAAGGCGATCCACTTTCCCCAAAGCTTTTTACAGCAGTGCTACAAAATATATTCCGGAATTTAGACTGGGAAGTTTTTGGAATAAAGGTAAACGGAAAAAACCTGAACCATCTTAGATTCGCTGACGACATTGTAATATTTGCAGAAAGATCAGACGTCCTACAAACCATGTTACAACAATTAGACAACGAAAGCAGGGAAGTAGGCTTAACAATGAATCCAGCGAAGACTAAAGTCATGACCAACTCAATAAAGGAAAACATACAATTGGGACACCAGACCATCGAATATGTTGATGAATACATTTATCTGGGACAACTAATATCAATACAAGATCAACATTCAAAAGAAATAGATAGAAGAATAGGCAACACTTGGAAACGCTACTGGTCGCTAAAAGAAATAGTTAAGAATAAAAAGATACCAATGTCAGTGAAAAGTAAACTTTATAACACATGCATTCTCCCATGCTTAACTTATGGGTGTCAAACTTGGCCAGCCACAAGCAAAAATAACCAAAAACTCATAGTTTGCCAACGCAATATGGAGCGAAGCATGCTAAACATAAGGTTAAGTGACAGGTGGAAGACTGAAGAAATAAGAAAAAAAACAAAAGTTAGCGATGTTTTGCTAAAAATAAAAAAGCTGAAATGGAACTGGACTGGTCACATCATGAGAACAAATAGGGAGAAATCGCCGTCCCCGGAGAATAAAAAGATAACTAACAAAACGTAAATTTTCAGGAGAATTAAAAAACATGTTTTTGTCAATAACTTCTCAAATACTTGACGTAGAAACATGATTAGCAGCACCCAGAAAAGTAGATTTTTGAAGCATTTAAAATCATAATCAGTAGCACGCGTAAATTATTTTAATACAGAGATATTTAAAATAATAGAAGTTAGACAAAATCAGTAATCACCTCTGTTGCCTTACATCCGTTATCATTTTATTCACAGTATTTCTTAGACAAAGTCAAATATTGCACCACAGCTTTACCATTTTATTCCTAGGGTTATGAGTGTCAGAAAAGAAATGATAATAGACAATCAGATAGTATAACTGTATCATACCATTTTATTCTCGTGAGTTCTCTAATATATTTTTCGGTTAAAGCACTTTTAATCCATTTTCTAATACGTTTGTCATATGGTTATTACATTTAATTTTGTTTCTCTAATCACAACCTATTTATAAAAAAATATTTGTGACAAAGGAAAAACAACATTATTATCAATAATTTATTTTAATTAGTATTAGAATAATTATAATTCATTTTCTTGGTTCGATATTTATTATTACCAGCCTCTTTGTTTTAACAAAATTAGTTTTGATTTGATTATTAAACAAGTTAATGTTTAAGGCATAATGTTGATCATCTTAGTTATCATTATAACCATCTTAAGTTTCTGTGATGAGCTAGAAACTGGTAAAAAACATAATTAAGTATAGATTAAATCATCTCCTGATCTGCAGTGGTTAATAAGATCGTCAAAATTAAATATTCTTGCTTTGTAAGGTACCTACCCTACACTCTTGTTCGTGATTCTTCTGATAGTTTAAGTATGTATTTTAATCAAGAATGTGCAGCATCAAAGTGTTTAAGTTTTAAAATCGATGGCAGTAAATTGAAACAAAAGAAACTTCATCTTTGAACGCATTTTATAAATATTTTAAGACTCCGTTAGGACAATTAACTACAACCGTCGTAAACCTATTGGTCAAATTATAATTTAAAAGAGATAGTACTGTATTTACCTAAGAGCAACCTTAAGCACAACCAGTCCTGAAATATGTCTTATGGGTTTCGGTACCTGATGGCTCCTAACGAGCCTCTAAAAATAATATTGAGTTAGGATAGAAAGTGTGGGTAAGTTAGGCCTTTACATCTTTACTACATGATTTATTCAGTTTTTGGAGGCAATTTAAGACTACAACTAATAGAAAACTTAGTGACATTATTGAAATGGACAGCTTGCTCGGTAGTCATAGTGCCTACACATTCACAGGAAAGACTGGTCTTTACGTCTGAAGCTCACGAAGCCGTGGGTTTCCTCTCGATGTCTTTCTTCGCCGTTTAGAGGTCGTGTTGACGCGAGCAGTGCACATGTCGTACGTGGCAATGTTGCAGGCTCATGGTCACGGTCGTCTCCACAGGAGAACCATGTGAACTGCCGGAAATTAGTTTTGGCATAAAATATATTTTTTGGCTGAAATTCGTACCTATAATCGAGGTAGGTACTATCCCACTTGGCCCATACGGCTTAGAGAGAAGGCAGTAATCAAGCATTGAAACAAAAACTTAAATATTATAATTCTGTAAGGAATAGAAAATGAACCTTTGTCAATACTTGCTACTAAGTAGTTCATGTCTTTTTCCATAACGTTCACTATATATGCTATATGCTAGATTTTACTAGCTGTATTGAGTAAATATGTACTTATATACAGCCGTTAAGCCGTAAAATTCGATACTTCATGAATCTATGTCAGAGAAGAACATTGTAATTGCTTTTATCATTTTCCTATTCGAATAATTTTCACGAGAACAGTATTGTAAAGACTGTTTGTCATACAATAAAGTGTGAATACGTTTAGATAATAGCACTATATATTTTTGTTCTTGAAATGTCCGACAATAATAATATCGTAGAATAGTATTGTAATATTTTGTAACTTCGTAAATACCTCTAGAATGTTTTGGAAAAAAATTGAGCAGATGCATTACTATTCAAAGATCTCAAAAATGACATAACACTAAAACAAATATAATGGCAGTTATCATTTTATTCCCCGGGGACGGCGAAATGGACGAAAGACATAATGGAATGGTATCCTAGGAATGGCAAAAGGAGAAAAGGACGACAAATTAAAAGATGGGAAGATGACCTACCAAAAGGATGGAGAAGGTTCACTCAAGAAAGAGATGAGTGGAAGAAACTAGGGGAGGCCTATGTCGAAGGACAACCTGATCAACAAATTGGTTGCTGAAGAACTTTATTTTAAGTAGTTTTAAGTTATTTAGTTTTAAGTAGTTAACTTTTTGTCAATCTTCAGACACTTATACCTAAATAATAAGTTAATGTAGGTACTTACTGTAAATGGTCAGTGAATAAAGGCTTTTATTATTATTATTATTATTATAGCTATTCTCCTCTGCACCTCATTTCTTGTACAGTTTTGAAAAGAAATCATTTGTCCAAGATATATATATTCGTTGACATATTCGATTTCTTCGTTCTCTACCATCACCTTATCTTGTGTATTGTTCGTTAGTATTTTTGTTTTTGTTTTATTTAACTTTAAGCCCACTTTTCTGCTTTCGACTGCTAGTTCGTTTATCATTTTTTCCAAGTTCGTAGAGTTTTCTGCAAAGATAACGATGTCGTCCGCGAATCTTAGGTGGCTGAGGTATTCTCCATCTATTTTTAATCCTTTTCCTTCCCAGTCTATTTT
This sequence comes from Xanthorhoe designata, assembly GCA_963582015.1. NCBI lineage: Eukaryota > Metazoa > Arthropoda > Insecta > Lepidoptera > Geometridae > Xanthorhoe > Xanthorhoe designata. Next base: position 10,012,680 of record OY757038.1, read on the forward strand.
TCTGAAGATTGACTCTAGGACGGCGCAAAAGATTTTTGGTGAGAGCGGATCTCCTTGGCGAACGCCTTTCCTAATAGGAAAATCTATACCATCTCTTTCCATTCTTATTTTTGCACAACTGGTTGAATAGATGTTATGAATTAATTTCACGTAGTTTATTTCTACGCCTTGTTCCAAAAGACTTTTCCAAATTGCATCGTGATTTAAACAGTCAAATGCTTTCGTATAGTCAATGAAGCATAAGTATAGATCTTTTCTGTATTCATTTGCTTTCTGAATCACCTGTGTTACCGCGTGGATGTGATCAATGGTTGAAAAGTTCTTGCGGAACCCCGCTTGCTCATGTGGCTGTTGCTCATCCAGAATTGTTGTGAGTCTGTTCAAAACTATTTTCGAAAAGATCTTGTACATGTTAGACATTAGGCTGATAGGACGATAGTTATTTAAGTCATTTCTGTCACCTTTTTTGTGTAATAATATGATAGTTGATTTGGACCATTGGTTGGGTGTTATACCTTCTTTGAGGATATTGTTAAATAATAGCTGAATGCTCATTGTTACACTTGTTTAAATGTACTTATGTTTATTTTATTTTGTTTCTTTTATGGTGTGCAATAAAACTATATTCCATTATATTCTATTCTATTCTATACAGTCTTCAATCTATTATGAAATCTAGACTTTGTTCAACTGTGGCTGCTATTTATCATCAGCCGGTAGCTATAAGAAAACATCATTAATCACCGCAAATGCATTCAAGCTAGTTTAATGCGCTGCGATACTATGGTTATGCTATGCTTGTATTTGGTACCACTAAGGGCCATTTTGCAGGGGTTTGATATTCGTCGCTCTATTGGGCCCGGTGCCAGACCGACTGCGCTTTTAAGGGTTAGTTGGACACGGTTGCGGGTCGACTTTATTGGAGAGATAAGAATGGAGATTGACTTTTAAATGTTTTACCAACGACAGGCTAGCCAAATGTGCGAGGTTTTGCAAGTTAATAATTATGTTACAAATATATAATAGGTAATTATTTCGGAGAAAATGTAATCCTTGTCAAAATTACGTAGCTTTTAACCTATCCCCGGCTCTGCTCCCACGGTTCTGCCCTAAGGCCAGGGTTACTACCACAACTTACTAAGTGACGTGCGTCATAGGCAGTGAACGCATTATTACTGAGAAAAAAATTACTTGTTTTTGTTATTATTCGGTACGTTACGTAGTCATATAATTTTTGTAGTACTTGTAATAGTACTTGCCTTTTCACAATATGAATGTTTTTATTTACTTTAAACCATCCCAAAGGAAAATACACTTACCCACTCAGCTTATGGAAATTTGACTACGATATGGCTGTTGGCACGAAAGATAAATGCATATTGTTGGCAGCCGTACTGTAATGGAGTTTCCTCAGTTTTGCATTAGAAATTTGCTTTAGTTTCCGAGGAGTCTTGCTACAAAATGCCTTATAATGAGATTTGTTGGTGCCAAAAGTCAGTTCATATGTACCCGATGGTTAATTACTAACTCTTGCATAATACATGCTCTCAACACTAATTACAGCAAAGGATAATGGGCAATTTTGTATGGAGCGTAGGCTGTCTTCGGCCAAGATTGATTTTGTTATTTATGTATGTGTTTTAGGCTTACAATTACTGTGTAAAAGTTATATCACTGTGGTGTACTTCACAAACGGATAATAACCTTTTTAGCTTGGAAACCCCTTAATTATTGGTTGATTTAGAATGACACGAAATGTGCCTGGAAAATTGTCGAAACTGTTCACCAAGGAGACACCATATTTTTTCTTAATTTACGTTTATAAAACTGTTGTTAGGGGCCCTTAAGCTTCTCAATTGGCTCTGTCCTACAATAAACCGAAGCAGTGTCATTACTCTAACAAGCCATAACCATTATCACGTGGAAACAACACTAAAACTACATGAAAGTAGTTAAGCTGGAACCCGAATAAAACCGTTTGCAATTTACCCCGCATCACTACTGTATGAAATGGAGATGGATTAAATACGGGCAATTTTTTCGTTTTAAAATGTTGGTCAAACTTGTCAGCGTAACTAACGGTTCTCTTTTTACATAGGTAGTTACAATTTAACTTGTTAGATTCTCAAACAGTCGTATTATACTATTGTTATTCTGTGGTGTATTTATTAGGATAAAGGTATTAATCACTGTATTGATGATGAGCCAATTAATCTTCTCACGCTAGCGTTTGGATATTTTACAGATATAATGTATGAAAACTTGCACAGTCCCACTAGTGTGTAAAGTTTTGAAATTGAACACAATAATCAATCTACTCATTAAGGCTTCGGAGCTGTACGAATTACCCATACAAACGTAATACCATAACCATTTAAAATTTGAGCATAACCTTAGCATAGTATGCTATTATTCGTATTAGGATAGCATTTATCTAGGTTTCTGTCAGAAGCTTTTTTCAAAATACTTAGCTAAAGTGAAATTAAACCGAATCGCGTTTTGCATATTTTTACATCATAGAAGACATGTTTTCTTAATATTTATTTAGTATTAAACACTAGAATATTTTATGTTTCCTTCTGTTAGAAACATAGCTTATATGGTCTAGTAACAGAAAAACAACACTGTGTGAAGAATAAAAACAATTTTCAGTCATCATTTTTGGGACTACGGGAGACAAGCAAATTCCTTGCAAAATAGCCATGCATTTACATTTCATACATTTTTAACCTTTTCTAACAGTGCGTCTGTGTGCGTGTGTCACGCACGCTCACGCACACAGATGCAAAATGACAAGCAAACCAAGACTTTTTCGTGTGTCGATGTTTGAACGCGCAGGGTATTGAATTTTGCCGAGCCACGTCGCCGGACCCTTAACGCGCTATTACATTGGTAAGTCATGGCACTGACACTGAAAGCGCTTGTGTTTATTATTATTATTATTGCTCTTTCTCTGAAAAACAATCTTCCCCATCATGAATACTGGAACGCATACAAAGCTCTCGTTAAAAACTTTCAATATTTTTTCCCTACACATTAGATACCTAAATAAAAAACAGAAAATGCTCTATCAAAATGCCTAAGAACGCAAATGTATTCTGAAAATGGCAGTAACTGACAAAATATCCGTCTCAAAAACGTCCCGCGGTGGTGATGATTACATTTCTGAATGCAAACGAGAGCTCGAGATTATCCTTTGCTACCACTAATTGCGTCCCCCTCCCTTGACCCCCCTTTCAGTCCCACATATACATTTTTCTGTACTCCTAAGTAATTTAATCCTGCTTTGGTGCTGCTACTTGAATTAGAGAAATGACCGGAGGCATGAGATAATCTATTCTTTAATTTGAAAATGTGTTTGCTTTCTATTATACCTATTTAGTTCACCAGTATTTTAAAACAAACGACTTTATACAAAGTTTTATGTGATGTTTTTTGTTTCTTAACAGATAAATCTATTGTGTTTGCTACATCAAGTTATCCCTTTGACTAAAGCTGATTCAATAAAAAAAACACTTTATAACGCCACATAATCCGGTTCTGCGCTGTGCCCAAGCGTCTTGGCGATTTCTATTGCCAGCGGCATGTTTAAAGTCATCGATTTAAACTACAGCGTCACCACAACTTTATTGGCCGTCATAAAAATCCGATAATAGAGCATTTTTGAAGTAAGAATCTTAAGAAATATCAAAATTTATATCTTTTTTATATAATATAAATATAATAATACACATTAAGATGAGGTGCACATGAATATTACACACTATCTCAGTTAATACATGCAAGAATATGCAACCTCATTAGCTCTTATGATAATATCGTGTATCCTAGCTTATTATATTCCCCTTTAAGCTATAGGTACATTCTCGTCAAGATTTTAGAATTTGTAAATTAGATAACAGGATTAAAATTAATCAATACATACCAAGATTTTGTCCACAAAATGTATATTTTTGTCCACTAAAAGTATTTTGGCAAAAATATACATTACTAAATTGTGTTTCGTTTTTTCATCTTTGTTTAAATAATAATTGACCATAAATTAAAGGGAATATTGTGTTTTACTTAGAAAAAAAGGACACAAAAATCTAATTTTCTTCGAAAGAATACTTTTTACAAGATCAAAATTAACTTTAACGTATTTCATCTCATAAACCGATATGCTCGTAAAATAAGAAAAACGTGTAGTTCAATAAGTTCCGATGTATCGATAGAGCGAGCTCATTGTGTTTTACAACGCGTTATCTGATCTCGTGTGCTCACATCTAGACATTTCACATTTTCTTTTCAAAATGTTATATTCATAAAACTCAGCTTCATTGACTCTTTGAAAACGTTGTCTGAAAAATATCGTTCACAGTAATTACTAATAATCATTTTATTATAAAGCTTAGCTTTTGTATGTGTATTTTATTTAATGTTTTTGTTAATACACAACAAAATGTTATATTTTGAGTAAATAAAATGAAAAAATTGGAGTGATAGAGAAGAGATCCTGCAAGGTGCTACCGGCTGATTATTAAAAAGAAAAAAAAACTATGAAGTATTTTGTTTCGTTTTCAAGGTTTTATTATTCCTGAATTAGTAAAATGATTGAAAGCTACATTAAAACCTTTTTTTAAAGGTTTGGAAAAAGAACGACAAGTATTTATTCGACTGGGCCCTATTATGACATGCACTTTACCACTACCCACTACTATTTGAAGTACTTTCATTGATTTACACTTAAGTATACCATGATACTCATATTTTAATTTTTTCATGCTTGATGTTATGAATGTCGAAGTATCTACTAATTAACTTATTTATTCTTTAAAAAGGGAGTATTTTCCCTTAGGGGAATCACCCTTAACTTTTTATTATTGTAATTTTAACATTAGATATTTTTTATTCTGTTCTGGATAACTCTTGTCAAGAACAGGGCATCACTGATAGCGACACAGTTTCCTATTTTTTGCTTTCAGTATTTATTATCACTAACTTAACTTTGTTACTAGTTCCAAATAAATATACTAAGTAAGTAAAGTAAGTTCGTATGAGCAAGTGGCCATCTCTGGTGACGGAGTTTTTAATATACTGGTATCTATAGATCAAATACGCCTTAAAATTCAAATCAATCTTGAATAAGTAGGTGATTCGTCCTTAATTGGATAGACCGACATTTTATCCAAGTTTCGACAGCTCGACCCTCTCTCGAATTTGGGGCTAATTTCGAATACACCCTAAACTTACCCCTTAACCGTAAAAGTTTAGTAATCGGAAAAAGTTTGTACTTTTTTGTTTCGACTCCATAATTTTTATACTACGTCACAGACGGTAGACCACGCAAGCGATGGCGCGACGAGCTGGACACCTTTAGCAATAATCAGTGGCAGGCAATGGCGTCAGACCGAAAAGACTGGAAAACTCGAGGGGAGGCCTTTGCCCAGCAGTGGGACAGTATAGGCTAAAAACAACAACAACAACAACAACGTCACAGACAGTTACTATCTTAAGTAACTTTCTGTGACGTAATATAAAAATTATGATCGGAAGAAACATCTTGATTGTTCCCAACTCTGGTAGACTCTCTCTAACCTAGATGATTTAAACAGTAAGCCAATATTTGGCTACTTAACGGGACACTGTACATTATTTAGATGGAAAGTCCAACGCAATCACAATTAAGTATCTACATTTATATATTAATTAATATTTTTTCAGTAAAACAAGTTACTATCAAGTTATCTCAGTTAGGTTGAATATAAAACGCAGTTTAAAGAAACCCCGTTTTGAGGGACAAAAAGTTTAGCTTATATACAGTAAAATGGCTCTTAAACTGAAGTTTTTCCTCCATTGTCCGTCCGAGTCAGTGGGCCGTTTGAGTACTTGTTGAGATGTCGAAATTACTGAGAGTACCTACTCTAAAAATGAGAGCTATGATAACCACTTTTTAAAGGTAAGTAAATATCGTTCTCGCCGCAGTAAAATAATACTTCGGAATGTCCTGCGTTTTGTTTTTATAATCAACTAGCTGTCGCCTGTGGTTTCGCTCGCGTGGTATCTACCTGGATAAAAAATAGCCTATGACTGTGTTATTCCAGGTCATAAACTATGTACCTACCTATTATATATCCCAAGTTTCAGCCAGTATTTTGCGAGTGAAAAAGTACCTATAGCATTAAAAAACGGTGTTTTTTCGTAATACTCGTATTCAGAACAATAATACAGATTACAGAAAACTTTCAGACAGAAGTTTCGATATTTTCTAACATCGAAGTTTCGAACCCGCAATAAGACTGTGAAAGTAAGTTCTGTATTGAGCCGTGACTAGAGAAAGCACTTTATTCAGTCGGTACCATCAATCACGATCACGCTGGCACGGAGGCAGCGTCTAATAACGTCTTCGGTAGTCACGTAAGCCTTGACAAGACTATTTCACAGGATTCCACCAGGAGTTGTTGACAAAATGAAGTCATGACTCGTACTATGCCCTAATCGGTAAAAATAAGGCAATATTTCACTGTATTGAGAATTTTCGATGAACAAATAGACAGGAACAATTATTTAGATTCCTTGATTTGTCTTCTTAATAAACGTAGCCGTTAGATAATCTGCTATTTAGTAAATAACATCCAGATACATTTTCTATTTGTAAATGAGTACTCGTATTTGCTTAAAAAAATATTTGGGACATCCTGTATCATACATTCTCTGCTTACAAGAGACCGGCGACCACTTAAGATTATTGTTTTCGTTCGGCAAACTCCTTCTAAAACTTTTGAAATACCAATCCATCTACTTAGGCAAACACTCGCGTGATTACATGAGTTAACTCAACTTCATGAGAATAATAAAGAACACAATTGGAACTAATACGTGTACACAACTGAAAATCCATAGGCCTCAGGCCTTTATATTTTGCTAGATGATTATTTTATACAGTCTCAGTGCCTGGGACATTGTTGATATGGAATAGGCTTATCCAGCACCTAAACCATTATGCCTTATATGATATGATCTGGGTGAATATTGTACAATTTATAAATCAAAAATGGAAATCTATATTGCCTAGGTAGGCACACCATCCTCTCAGCTTAGCCAAGCCATATCCACAGGAAAAACAATGGTTCACCGTTTATGGCTGACTATGCCGCGGGTTTCCTCACGATAGGTATTTTAAAAGACATAAAAACAAATTCCGTGTCCGGTCGAAATCGTCCATCTTTTTATTATAATTTTAAATAATATGTGATTTTGAAATAACTATATTGCGAGAAGTTTGCTCTGAGGCTACACAGCTTCCTTTAATCGATTCGCAAATTGCAAATTTGCCAATCCTATTGGAATCTAGCCTAGCTACCAAATTGGATTTGATCATGACCAACGATTCGACACACATAAAACACAAAAGCCTACCTTCTTGCAGTAGTCAAATGTAAATTCAATTGATTCGATATATTTCTGAATAAAAGGAAACAAAACATCATAGTATTCATTCATCAATATAATGCCTTTCAAAGTTTTACTAAACGAAAAATGTAAGTTAAACCCCTAAATGATATCCTATCTAAATGATGAAGTCTACTATAAAAAGATACTAACTTATTCGGATACACTAGACCACCTTTGGAAAGAAAATCGAAACTATCTCATTCACCAAACACGACTCAATGAAATCGACTTAGCCAATTTAAATGAATCCATCTCATTTCATGTCCCATCTCATGCTCAATAGCCAAGCTAAGCGAGTCGTGGCGATAACTCACAAGAAACATGAGTACAAGTGGTTTGTTTGCCTTGTTTTAATGGGCAAATATTGACGTAGAGCGCTCAGGGCGAAACGTGACTAAAGACCCTCTAGAGACGTTATATAGCAAGTTATAGCTCTAGATGTAAAACCAGGCTTATGTTGTTGGGTCTTGACATAGATTCCCAGTGAATGGGAATTGAGTGGTGTGAGGAGATTTGGGGATTTTAATTGAGATTGGAATCCGAGCGAACATGAAGTACCTATATATTTGGATAGTGTGTAGGTACGTTCATTTTAATAGGTACTATCACGTATCATGTTTCACAAGCAGTTTTAAAGTAAGTGAACTGTTCTGACTAACGAACTTTTTTTTATACTTATTTCATCATTCACTATAATTAAACGCAAAAGTTTGTATGGATGTGTGAATGTATCGATGTTTGTTGCTCTTTGACGCGAAAACTACTGAACGGATCTGGGTAACTTTTAGTAAAAGTACATGGTTTATGACTTGGAATTACACATAGCTTTTTATCCAGGTATGTAGCACGGGGTCTAAGCCGCAGCCGAGTTCATAATAATTTGTCACTTTTTATTGAAACTAACCCTATTATTAATTACTAATTAGTTAATTTCTAATCTTAGTAGGTATATCAGTCATCCGGTTACCATAACAAGCATTAAGTTGCTTAGCTTGGGACTAGATGACGCCGTGTAAAATGCCCAAGGATAGGTATGTATTTTTCTTTATTTAATTCAGAATTCAGTCTTACAGAAGATTATCTTTGATACTCTTATGACAAAAAAAAAGAGAGAGGTGCAGGTTTAGCAGCCATGATGAGCTCTAGGAAGCTAAGAATAGGGTCGTTCATATATTTCCTGTGTTATGGATTAACATGTTGTAAATATTTATACTCATTATTTTATCCCATCGAAGAGTTGGAACCACCAAACATGATTTCTCTACAGCACGCCATAACATAAAAGCATCACCGACAATGTCTATAAAAACATCCGATAGTGCTTCTAAAGCCCATTCGTCAATTCGAATGGTCGCCATGACATCTCAAATCGATTTGAGGCGGGAACTTAAGAGGCCGTAGGTAGCAAATATGTGGTTTGAATCGTATTAGATCTCAAAATCCGTGAAAGATACCACCTTATAATGTTTGGAGAAATTAAACTTTGAACTTTTATCTTGCGTTGTGGTTTTTTAGAAACACGATTGGTAAAAGTTTTCTCGATCATATATTTTTTTGAAAAATACATGTTTTTCACACAGTTTGCTATTTATCTCAGGAACAGAACGCTATTTTTGTTGGTTTTATGTTTTGACAAATAGCCTAGAAGTATTCATTTAGTTCTGGTTTTTTAATTTTTCGATTACTTGTTTAATTAACTTGTAATTAAATAAAAACTGTTTTTTCGCTATAAGTTATGTTGCGTGTCTATCGTTCTGCGCTTCTCACTCACGAGTAAAAACATTATTCGCTCTCCCGCTCATTCCTCGGCGTTATGGCACACACTTAAAGAACAGTGTCAGAGATAATAAAACTTGGCAAGGGTGAAACAACAGCTCTTTGCGTGTGTACGACACTGATTCCAAATATAATATTTACTTTTTGAGGTAGCTGGGCTACTGCGTAAATTTTGTAGTGCTAAATCGCTAGTGATAATAATGATCTGGAATATGGTACTCAAAATTCCATATCAGGCCGTATGTACTTAGGAAGTGAACACATATTACTATTATTGTATTACAATAATAGTAATTAATTGTATTACAATAATAGTAATTAACAACCAATTCTCCTTCAATCCCAGGCTTTGATTGAGTACACCACCGTTCAAAAGTGTCCCACTTAAATAAATAAATAAATAAAAAAACAGAATTCTAAAAACGAAAACCTTAAAAATATTCTTTTGACTCGACTGTTCCAGAAATTATGATTGATGAGTTGTCACGCTTCACGTTAGACTGCTAAAATTATATTCTATTTTTCACTGAAAATTATTTTTAAAAATCCCTTTCTTGCTATTTCTGCTCAGATTAGGCACTTCAAAAATATCTTTTGTCTCTTAAACCGTTATGATTCAATGCGTTTACGAAATAATTTTAAAACTTGTCTTTTAATATTTGGAAGCAATAATAATTTATCGAATTCTTGTAGTAAAACGAAATGCTGTTCACTGGCGTTTTATTTGAGAACAGTTTCATCCAATTTTGCTATTCATTTGTTATATGATAGATTCATTTTTATTCGATCTAGTAGATAATTAGTTATGAGCAAGTGGCCAACTTCGGTGACGAGTAGATTTTTTCTGTAAATAAATGATTAGTATTATGTTTTAAATGATTTAACATTTAAAACATAATACTAAGACAGCAGCTAATGAACATTTCTTCTCTTATTTATTACTAAACTAAATAAAATAACAGCAGCTGTGTCATCATAAATAGATAACCATTAAAAAACGGAAAGCACATACATATTATGTAATGCGTTCAACCGTTACAAATTAGTCTAAAACAAACAACATAATGGACAGTCTTTTGTTTGATCTTTTCTTTCTAGAAAAGTTCAACTTCCCCAATATAATAAAAAAATAACGTTAAAAATAAGATGGTTCTCATTTCAAATTTTGTAAATAAACCATCATAAATCAATGTTTTTATTAAAATTATGATTTCATTAACATAAAATAGACTGACTCTTAATTTTTCTCAACATAAGAATATTAATAGTTGATTGTAAGCTACAATAAAAAAATTGTGTAAATATTTTTCACTGAGAAAGGTTTTGGTCCAGTGTTTAATGGTTATAGTGCACTCTAGCCTAAATAGTGACCACCCAGCTAATTGCAATTGTGTGGTCATTTTGTTTCCTATTTAAAACGAGACGCAAAGTATTTTGATTTTCCCCTTTTAAAACCTTTCCTGAAGATAATTGGATCCCAGGGGAATGTAATACTTATTCTCGTTAAATTATCAAAAACCCATCAAGGCAATACGATTTATTTCTTTATTTAAAATTTTTATGTTCATTAATTATTTTTATACTAATTGTGTGTTAAGGAGATACGGAACCTTTAAAAACTTCAAATACAATATTATAGAACCTATTTTACAAAAAATCTCTAATTTAACTGTTTTTCTTACTTTTCTTGCATCATTATCATCGACAGCCTGATTTCTCATACTGCTGGGTGACTTTAGAATATCTAGATTAATTTTCACCTTTTGTAAACAAGTTATTGTAGGTAAAGATGAAGTTAGCTAACCAAACATTCTGTTTGTGTAACCAACTTAGTACTTTGCCGATCGTTACTCATAACAAGACCGTAACACACAAGTTACATAGCCCGAGCGCAAGTTACATTTAGACCGGATTGGTCGAGTATAGTAAACTATGACATCCTGTGACTTCGCTCTAAAAGCTACAAACATAGCCTATAACAATCAGAGATACTGCCGTTTTCCATTCGTTAAACTGGTAGTAGTAGGTACGAGATACATACCTACGTTTAAGAAATATAAACCCTAATTTGTTATTTAATTTTAGTAAAGATTTTAGTTCAAAATTTAACAAATCCACAGACGCTATTATTTCTAAATCTAACTGATAATCGCTTTCAAACAAACTCTTTCGCATTATTACATATGTATAGATTTCGTAGCATCTTTTAAAGTCGCAAAATAAATCATAATTTATATGTGAGCTTTTAGTCTTGGCTCAAGTAAGCACATTAGCTCAGTTTGCCTTGAGTATTTTTCTATCGACAAAGTTACCTTCAAACTTCTAATTTTTATTTGTATTCACTGTAGTTAAGTTTTGCACATATAAATTTTGAGTTAGGTGTACTTTTCAGAATACAGAACCAGTTTTCTGTGTAAATGTTATAAAACAAACAAATTGGTCAAACTTAGCTCTCGAATCAAGGCCATGAAGTGTTTGTGTTTTGTCACATTTCATAGAACTTGGCAAATACCAATAGTTCTATTAGTGTCTGCCTTAGAGAAAGTAAAAAATAGAGCGCGGTATATTTCTTTCTCAGTCACAGAAAAACAAAGAAGAAATACAACATTCTTGTGAGTAAAAGAGACAAAGCATTAGATCTTTTGTCCCTCATCGCGTGCCGCTTTTTTGTATGGCCGGAAACTTGATGCTCCGAATTTTGTACTACGAAACTATGGATGGATGCACTGCGCTATGAACTGAGTCGTTGGGCCATCATAAATTATTATAATCAGTCTATCTTACTCGCACTTATTATGCTTACGAACCGTGTTATGATGTACGCAATAGCAGATAGTCGATATCGTTAAGATAAAGAGATTTGAGAGTAGATGCCAAGCGTTGCACATATTATCCTATTGTTAAAATGCATGGCAAGCTTTATTTCTTTCTGGTCGCAAAATATAAATCTCAGCTATACACAGTTAGTTTTAAGTCACCAGGCACCTCTCGGACTACAATTCCTATCACTACAAGCAAAAACTTTGTTTAACGACTTTTGTCGAAACTCAGTATTTTTCGTAAAATAAAAGATGTAATTAAGTAATTAAATCCAACTTTCATTTTCAATACTCTACCCCATGTTTCGGTTCGGCAACGCATTATGTGAAGGCAGTGCAGTTCGTTCATTTATTTCATAGAGTACTAACACGTAACATAGATAAAAAAATAAGTGTTATTATGAACAGAAATACGAAATTTCGAAATTGTAAATTCGATTGGTCTCCAAGTAATAAAATCTGAAGAACTTAGGCTATTTGAAATATCCGTTAAAATTATATAAAGAAACCAAACTTTCTAACTAAAATTAATTATAATTTTGAGTCAATACTGATTAAATACTTTCAAAGATTATTAACCAAAGCTGATATTACCCTCGATGTCATCAAAGCGTATCAGCACTTCGCTTCATCAAACTTCACCAAATTTAATAACATTTTGTTTCTGATTTCAGGTTTTGGCAACATTTTTAATCTACCATATATGTCCACAGCAATATAGATTTCAGAAGGCTTAATCTTGAAATTCAACACGATTTCAATTGTAACTTTTATTAAAATTATGTATTACATTAGGACACTTTATGAATTGAAAAATATTATTATACCATAATAAAATAATACGCATTACGCGTGCTCGTTCTTCTATTGGGTAAGGCCAATTAAACAGAGGATAGTTTAGTATCTGGGCAAATCAGCCTCATTTATAACAATGTCCCGTTGCCTGTAGACATTGTTTGTTGACTGACATTTTTTAGATAATGAAAGAAAGAAAATAATAAAATATTTATTTCGTTCGTTCGTTTATTTCGTATTCAAGGATCACTTATATGCCAGGTGATTCTATTGTCATCTAATCTGGTTAAAAGCCTAATGGAATTCAAGAAAATACTTAAATTAACAATTGGAATCGAGTCGAGGACCGTAATAAGTCCCCCGAACCCTCCTGAACATTCAAACGGAAAGCTTATCCATACGTCAATACGGAAGGCCGGATATTGTCAACACTGCTCCCAATTTTTATCCAAAAAATGAACGATCTAAATATGAACGTGATTCATATGAGGAAGAATGGGGAGTCATAATTTATCGCCGGTATCTCTGATATCGATATGAATCACGGTATTGATAAAAATTACCTGTTGGATATCATAATAAATAATTCATGCGATATTATAATAATGTTTTGCTTGTTTCAGTGTAATTTAGTAATAATCGTTTTGACATAGACAATTTTATAAAAAAATAATTTAATAAATCAATCAAATTAAACTATAAGCTTTAGTGAAAGCTGAAATAACAGTTTTTTTTTATCTAGTGTGACTCTAAAAGTCATTAAATAAATACCGCACATGAAACAGCAGAGACAAAAGGCTTTATTCGGTCAAGCCAAAATACACTTACGTCTTTACGCCACGTTAGTAACACTCACATACGAAGTGCAAATCCCGACAAGAATTCCATAAGTATTAGGCTTAGGCCGCACTACGGTTTTTGCCCGCAAGCGGTAAACCGCCAAACCGCGAAAACGCCTGAAACAGTTTAAAATCAGCCGTTTTTAGAAAAAAACACCAGTGTTGCCTCTTGCATTAGTCCTCTAGACTCACACAGCAAGCGTTCTTATACTAGGTACCTCAAAAGCCTCAAATTCTATTCTGATGGAGCTTTTGCCACAAATAAATAATACTGTACTAGCTTTTACTAATAATCTTCAACTTCAAAAGACAAACTAAAATCGAGTCTCTCCGCTGCTAGCATTTGTCGAACAAAACGGTTAATATTACAGAGCTACTGTGACGTCATAGTTCATATTGCGATAGTTTGGGATTTCTAGACCGAGAGAGGTGGATTATGAGATTTCTTATTAGTTGGCAGGTGACTTAATAACTGTTTTGAATGTGATGTTGTGATGTGATGTTAGATGATACCATTTATTATTGGGTGTAAAAGTGTAGGTATAGATCGTATATGATTTGTTACACTCGATGACAATTTTATTTTCATTTTTATATAGAGAATAGTGGCAATTCTGAGTGTCGCAAAAGCTAAACTAAGCTAACTAAAATTGTTGCCGTCCCTTTCATAGCGATGGGAATAAAAAGGATGGCAATAGTTTTAATTAGGTTAGTTTAGCTTTTGCGACACTCCGAATTGCCCCCAATGTAAGTCTAAGTCGTGCTATTTTTCTAATGAACTTTGACACAAAAAGCACTCAATCAGAGCACATTAAAATAAAATTAAAATAAATAACCCTCTCGGTAAGTAATTATTTTCAAAATCCATTACAAAATTATTGGGTGCTTATATCAAACTTTATGTATTTCTCTTTAAACTTACAATAAAAATAAAAGACTTAATTCAGCTGAGACTGTTCGCTAAACGAAAAAAATGTCGGAAACTTGACTGCTCGAGAGACCCGCGAGCTAAACGACACATCAAAATATTCCAGAACCCGTATATTAAAATTAAAGTGAAAATTCAACGTAGTTTTTACAACTATCATCATTTTTACTATGTTTGATGGCAAAACTAAGAGCGCCAGAGGACATCAAATTAGTAAGTTTGTATATGAGATGTAGATATTCTGCTCTGGTTATGAAGTTTATAGGCGGTGTGTATAGGTTTTTCTAGTTATCAACAATTATATAAGATACGGTTTTCAATAAAGCTTTGAAAAAAGGCAAATAATTTTAGCCCTTTATAAAACTATGTGATATTTTAAAACTTAAGTACTTACATACAAATTGACTAAGCTAATCTTAGATTTATCTCAATACGGTTCGTATTAATATCTCGATTCGGTTGCTTCAATATTCAAAGGCTAAATTAGTGGTCCCAGAAACCAAATCTAGTTGAACTTCGCTCTTGTAAATCCCACTAATATTATAAAGGTGAAAGTTTGTGTGTGTGTAAGTGTGTAAGTGTGTAAGTGTGTAAGTGTGTTTGTTACTCTTTCACGCTCAAACGGCTGAACGGATTTGAATGAAATTTTGTATCAGGATTGCTTATACCCTAGAATAACTAATAGGCTACTTGAAATTCCTGAAAAGTGCAGTGTTCCCGTGGGATTATAAAACAAAATGTTTATTAGAATAGTTTCGGTAGTTTGGCCGTGCAAAAGGCAGCTGTCAGACAAAATAACTTCATAGATGGCAGCACAGGCAAAAATATAACTCCTTCACGCTCGAACGGCTCGACGGATTTGAATGAAATTTGGTAGCAGGATTGCTGGATTAAAATATACGCTACTTAAAATTCCTGAAAAGTGCATTGATTCCGTGGGATTATTAATCTAATTCATTAAAATAGTATAGGTAGGTACACAAAATAGTTTGGCCGTGAAAAAGTAACAAAATAATTTCAATAGATGGCAGCACAGGCAAAATTATTATTCCTTCACGCTCAAACGGCTGGATGAATTTGAAATAAATTTGGTAGCAGGATTGTTTATTCCCTGGATTAAAATATACGCTACTTAAAATTCCTGAAAAGTGCATTGATTCCGTGGGATTATTAAACAAATACAAAATAGTTTGGCCGTAAAAAAAAACTAACAAAATAATTTCAATAGATGGCAGCACAGGTAAAGTTATTATTCCTTCACGCTCAAACGGATGGATGAATTTGAATTAAATTTGGTAGCAGGATTGTTTATTCCCTGGATTAACAAATAGGCTACCTTAAATTGCTGAAAAAAGGAATGGTTCCGTGGGATTATAAACCAAATTATTCATCAAAATAGTTTGGCCGTGAAACGTAACTGTTACTCAAAATAATGTTAATAGATGACAGCACAGGCAATGTTATAACTCCTTCACGCTCAAACGGCTGGACGGATTTGAATGAAAGAAAGAAAGAAAGAAAGAAAGAAAGAAAAATAATTTATTCTTGTAGGACCTCAAGGATCACTTAAGTATCGTTTTACATGCTAGGTGATTCTAATGCCTGTTCCAACGCGACTCCCTACACCAGGGAAAGAATCAGGCAAGAACCTGGTGGTGTGGGCCTAGCTTTTTTTTAAAAGCGATCCCTTAACAATCTAAAATAATCTAAATAGTCAAGCTTCAGTGGGAAGCCAGTCGAACAAAGTAAGGCATGTCAAAAAAGTAAAAGTAATTGTATAGTTAACAAGATAACACCTCAACAAAATGTTGTCTGGCATCACACGCTACACTTGGCCGACTTAAGTGGTAGGTACCTACTTATCAAGGTAGTAAAGATATTGTATACCATCAACCGTCGAGGGGCAGAGCGACATCAGGCCACGTAATTTTATCATTAATAAAAGCCTCAATAGAATAATACGCTTTCTCTACAAGAATATTCTTTATGTATGTTTTAAACCTTCGAGTCGGTAGGTTAGTTACGTTGATTGGGAGTTTATTGTAAAAACGTACAGTATTACCCATAAAAGAACCGTTTACTTTTTCTAGTCTAAATTTAGGCACACATAGTTTATTTTTATTTCTAGTGCCAGGAAGGAATAGGAAATTTGGTACCAGGTCAGTTGATATCCTGGATAATAACATGTCATAAGCTACTTTAAATCCCTTAAAAGCGTATTGTGTCCGTGAGATTATCAAAATACCCGATAAACGACTTAACGAATTTCAAATAAGTACTTATTGTTTTTTTGTCCCGATAATCTCAAGAAATTGGGACTTATGTACGCAGATAAATACCCGATAAAAAGATATTTGACTCAACATAAACCATTAGGACAAAGTTTATATTTGTGTCTTCAATTAAAATTCGGTAAAGCACCTCATCATCGCTATTTTATTACATTTCCCACAGTCGCTTCGAGTCTAAAAGCCTCGCTGCGCTCGCTTTGCTCGCATGTAGCTTTTTCAATCTTTTGCAAGCAAATTGAACTGTGTCCGACCTTAGAATAGGAACCGACCAGCGCCTTTTCTTTGAGCACCATGAGCAAACATAAGTGTCAGTCATGACGAATTTATCTTAAAAATTTCGAGTCTAAGGAACTCGATGCGCTTGCTTAGTTCAAAGCTCGCTACGCTCGCACGGTAGCTTCTTGAATATTTTGCTAGCAAATTGAACTATGTCAGGCCATAGACTAAGAACAGACCAGCAGTCAGCCTTTTCTATGAGCACTATAAGCAAAATCAAGTGTCACACGACGCATTTTTCTTAAAAACTTCGGCTCGAGTTTAAAAGGCTCGCAACGCTCGCTTAGTTTGAAGCTTGCTACGCTCGCTTAGTTCGAAGCTCGCTTCGCTCGCACGGTAGTTTCTTGAATATTTTGCTGGCAAATTGATCTATGTCAGACCATAGAATAGGGACTGACCAACAGTCAGCCTTTTCTATGAGCACTATAAGCAAAATCAAGTGTCACAAGACGCATTTTTCTTAAAAATTTTGGCTAGCTTCGCTCGCATGATAGCTTCTTGAATATTTTGCAAGCAAAATAAACTATGTCAGACCATAGAATAGGAACCGACCAACAGTCAGCCTTTTTTATGAGCTCCATAAGCAAAATCAAGTGTCACGTCAGGAGTATTTGTTTTTAAAAATTTCGGCTTGCTTCGCGAGCTTAAGACGCTCACTGAGCTCGCCTCGCTTGCACGGTAGCTTCTTGAATATTTGCTGGCAAAATGATCTATGTCAGACAATAGAATAGGGACCGACCAACAGTCAGCCTTTTCTGTAAGCACTATAAGCTACATCAAGTGTCACATAACGAATTTGTCTTAAAAATTTCGGCTCGCTGCGCTCGCTTGGGTCGAAGCTCGCTTCGCTCGCATGGGTCGAAGCTCGCTTCGCTCGCACGGTAGCTTCTTGAATATTTTGCGAGCAAAATAAACTGTGTTAGACCATAGAATAGTAACCGACCAGCAGTCATCCTGTTCTATGAGCACCAAAATCAAGTGACACAATGACGCATTGGTCTTACTCTTAACCAAGGAGCAAAATTAAAAATTTTATGAAAAAAAATTCAATTACGTAAGTATGAAAATAGTAATTTTTTGCACTCTCAAGGTGCATTTTTATTCATTTCTCTGACGATCCTCAACAGATCAAAAAAATTATCATCAAAATCGGTTCACCCAGTCGACGTATTTAGAACCTCCTCCTTTTTAAAAGCCGTTAAAAAAATCTATTAACTTATTCACCGCGGGTAACACCGCGGGGCACAGCTAGTAAATAAATATATTTGCTCTGCTCTAGTTTCTTCCGAAAGTAATTTAGTAGATAATAGGGATAAGTCGATCTTAAGCCGTTGTCCTAGATTATCATAACGTGGGTTAACCCTTTGCCCTAATAGAACAAAATTGGGCCAAATGTTAATAAAAGAAATAAAAGAAACAACCAAATTAATAAGTAGTTAATAGTAAGGCCGTATACAGAAAGAAACTTATAAGCTTACCGGCGCTTGACAACGCTGGTCCGTTTGACACAAAGGAAGCATGTTGAAGCACAGTTGTATATTAATTTTAAAGGACAGCGCCCTGCGCTGACCAGCGCGTGTTGAAGCTTGTAGGAACTTGTCGGCACCATTCAGTGCTTTTAAAACAAATTATTATAAAGAAAATCCACAAATCACGACTGATTTCACTAATTTGCCAAACGTGGTTATATTTTTTTAGAAATATAACAGCTTTAGCCTGGCTTCAAGTTCTTTTGGTTTAATTTCACTGTCGTCTACTATTGATACAAGAGTTTCTTCCATTAACTGTGTTTGGCATGACGATAATAATTATGTGTATACCTTTCCCTTCTATTTTTAAATTTTTGTAGGAGTGGATCAATGAAAGACTACCACGAGTTTAGCCAAGGTAACGATGAGTAGGATAATAGAAATAACAGAGTTTGTACAGACTTTTTCTTGCTTTCACTATCTATGATATTATTTTCTTTATCAAGTAATAAGGTATTTTTTTATCTAACCTATGCTGTCCCACTGCTGGGCAAAGGTCTCTCCCATCAACTTCCAAGCTTTGCGATCGCCGGCTTCGTAATAAGGTAAGGTATTAACCTACAAAAAAATTAAAACAATAAGTCAAGTTAGTAAACACTTTATTAGACACCATAAGATAATAAAACCTATTTGACGACCTCTGTGGCGCAGTTGGGTGAAGGCCCGCCTGAGACGCAGAGGTTGCGGGTTCGATCCCCGCCGCGGGACAAATGTTTGTATGTTCTACAGATATTTGTTCCGGGTCTGGATGTTTTTCTATCTATAATATGTATGCATTTACAAAAAAAAAAATGTATCTAAGTAGTATATCGTCATCTGGTTACCATAACACAAGCATTAAGTTGCTTAGCTTGGGACTAGATGACGCTGTGTGAAATGCCCAAGAATATTTATATTTTTTTATTTATATATTAAAAACAAAGAAACACACAGGAACAAAAAATATCTACACTTCTTAACCTAAACAACTAAATAAATAGAAACTCTGTATTTTTAAATATAATTAGATAAATCTCAAGATAGAGTGTATTATGTGCTGATTTTGTTTTTAATTAAGAATACGTTTTATCTTACAAAAGCCAAGCGGTACGAAGTTAGCCATAAAACTACCATAAAAATCACCACTAAACGGAGAACCAACATGAACTTAATAGCACATAGCAGCAATAAATAAACATTGTACTACACAGTGAAATCACTAGCATGTTTCTATTCACGCTACTTCACCTGACCTTAGATTTTATCGTTTATAACGACCCGCATAATTACAATGAAATACTGTTTTAACTAACTTTACTGTAAAGCTTTTATGAATTGAGTGAAAAGAAATAAGTTTTAGTTGAACAAAGTATTTGTTAAAACCAGCTTCGGTAATCTCTAGTCATGATTTGAATGATGATATTATTAATTTAGTGCAGAGTTCCATTCAACAGCTCCTCAATCAATAAGTGTAAAAAACAGCTTATTAGGACAACGGGTCTAGTTGCAATTTTTGTTGATGACGACCTCTGTGGCGCAGTGGGCGAAAGCCCGCCTGAGACGCAGAGGTTGCGGGTTCGATCCCCGCTGCGGGACAAATGTTTGCATGCGGTTCTTAACCGTGGTACGGTTGTGTGGTCCGGCTAGCCGGACTATGGAAAATTTGTTTTTTCGATAGTTCGGTTGACCGGTCCAAGGAAAAAAATTTTTTTTCAGCTGTCCGGATAACCGAACCATGGAAAATAGTAATCTCATTGTAATACGAGTACATGCAGTATGTAATCTTTTTGCTTGTGTGCAATGAACAGGCATTAGAATCACCTACCATGTAAAACGAAACTTAAGTGATCCTTGAGGTCCTACAAGAATAAATGATTTTTCTTTCTTTCTTGTGTGTCACAATATGTAGACAAGGAAATAGTAGATAAAAAAATGAGATTACTTTATGGAGATGTGCCGCATATAAAAATCTTAAATGTAAATTTAAATAAAAAATATACAGAAAATATAATTAAACATAAAAAAAGATAAATAAAACATAAAAAAAAAATGCGATACGCACAACTGCAATTCCTTAACCATGAAATCGTGTTAGGGCATGCCTTGGAAAAACTTGCTAATATTAAATAGATATTAAACAGAATGACTTATAAACGTTATTAAATACTTCTAGTTTTTTTTCTTATACATATGTGAGTAATACTCACGATACTCGTCCTACTTAAGGGATATGGGCGTTTGAAGTTTGACAGCTGTCATCAAAAAAGTAGATCTCATGAAGGTCTTTCATTTGAGCTCACAACGGAATGTCTAGGACGAGTAGTTTTCGAGATATGGGCGTTTGAAGTTTGACAGCTGTCATCAAAAAAGTAGATCTCATGAAGGTCTTTCATTTGAGCTCACAACGGAAAGTCTAGGACGAGTAGTTTTCGAGATATGGGCGTTTGAAGTTTGACAGCTGTCATCGAAAAAGTAGATCTCATGAAGGTCTTTCATTTGAGCTCACAACGGAAAGTCTAGGACGAGTAGTTTTCGAGATATGGGCGTTTGAAGTTTGACAGCTGTCATCAAAAAAGTAGATCTCATGAAGGTCTTTCATTTGAGCTCACAACGGAAAGTCTAGGACGAGTAGTTTTCGAGATATGGGCGTTTGAAGTTTGACAGCTGTCATCAAAAAAGTAGATCTCATGAAGGTCTTTCATTTGAGCTCTCAACGGAAAGTCTAGGACGAGTAGTTTTCGAGATATGGGCGTTTGAAGTTTGACAGCTGTCATCAAAAAAGTAGATCTCATGAAGGTCTTTCATTTGAGCTCACAACGGAAAGTCTAGGACGAGTAGTTTTCGAGATATGGGCGTTTGAAGTTTGACAGCTGTCATCAAAAAAGTAGATCTCATGAAGGTCTTTCATTTGAGCTCACAACGGAAAGTGTAGTATACCTACTGAATGAAACGCACCAAAACGGGTGCGCTATATGGAAGTACTTAGGTGCGGTTCATCTGGGTCCGGTTCATCTTGGTGCGCTACGAGGAATGCCTCCTTAATTCATAGTTAGTCATAGATAGAGGCATTGAATTACAACCGGACCAAGGTACAGTTTACAGATGTACAATCGACCAAACAGTATTGTCACCGTACTATCGAAAAAACAAATTTTCCATAGTCCGGCTGGCCGGACTACATAACCGTACCACGGTTAAGAACCGGTACTTCCATATAGCGCACCCGTTTTGGTGCGTTTCATTCAGTAGGTATACTACACTTTCCGTTGTGAGCTCAAATGAAAGACCTTCATGAGATCTACTTTTTTGATGACAGCTGTCAAACTTCAAACGCCCATATCTCGAAAACTACTCGTCCTAGACTTTCCGTTGTGAGCTCAAATGAAAGACCTTCATGAGATCTACTTTTTTGATGACAGCTGTCAAACTTCAAACGCCCATATCTCGAAAACTACTCGTCCTAGACTTTCCGTTGAGAGCTCAAATGAAAGACCTTCATGAGATCTACTTTTTTGATGACAGCTGTCAAACTTCAAACGCCCATATCTCGAAAACTACTCGTCCTAGACTTTCCGTTGTGAGCTCAAATGAAAGACCTTCATGAGATCTACTTTTTTGATGACAGCTGTCAAACTTCAAACGCCCATATCTCGAAAACTACTCGTCCTAGACTTTCCGTTGTGAGCTCAAATGAAAGACCTTCATGAGATCTACTTTTTCGATGACAGCTGTCAAACTTCAAACGCCCATATCTCGAAAACTACTCGTCCTAGACTTTCCGTTGTGAGCTCAAATGAAAGACCTTCATGAGATCTACTTTTTTGATGACAGCTGTCAAACTTCAAACGCCCATATCTCGAAAACTACTCGTCCTAGACATTCCGTTGTGAGCTCAAATGAAAGACCTTCATGAGATCTACTTTTTTGATGACAGCTGTCAAACTTCAAACGCCCATATCCCTTAAGTAGGACGAGTATCGTGAGTATTACTCACATATGTATAAGAAAAAAAACTAGAAGTATTTAATAACGTTTATAAGTCATTCTGTTTAATATCTATTTAATATTAGCAAGTTTTTCCAAGGCATGCCCTAACACGATTTCATGGTTAAGGAATTGCAGTTGTGCGTATCGCATTTTTTTTTTATGTTTTATTTATCTTTTTTTATGTTTAATTATATTTTCTGTATATTTTTTATTTAAATTTACATTTAAGATTTTTATATGCGGCACATCTCCATAAAGTAATCTCATTTTTTTATCTACTATTTCCTTGTCTACATATTGTGACACACAAGAAAGAAAGAAAAATCATTTATTCTTGTAGGACCTCAAGGATCACTTAAGTTTCGTTTTACATGGTAGGTGATTCTAATGCCTGTTCATTGCACACAAGCAAAAAGATTACATACTGCATGTACTCGTATTACAATGAGATTACTATTTTCCATGGTTCGGTTATCCGGACAGCTGAAAAAAAATTTTTTTCCTTGGACCGGTCAACCGAACTATCGAAAAAACAAATTTTCCATAGTCCGGCTAGCCGGACCACACAACCGTACCACGGTTAAGAACCGGGAAGTACTTAGGTGCGGTTCATCTGGGTCCGGTTCATCTTGGTGCGCTACGAGGAATGCCTCCTTAATTCATAGTTAGTCATAGATAGAGGCATTGAATTACAACCGGACCAAGGTACAGTTTACAGATGTACAATCGACCAAACAGTATTGTCACCGTACTATCGAAAAAACAAATTTTCCATAGTCCGGCTGGCCGGACTACATAACCGTACCACGGTTAAGAACCGGTTTGCATGAACTGCAAATATTTGTTTCGTGTCTGGGTGTTTTCTATCTATAATAAGTATGTAAGTATTTACAAAAAAAAAGTATCAATGTAGTTTATCAGTCATCTGGTTACACATAACACAAGCATTAAATTGCTTAGCTTGGGATTAGATGACGGTGTGTGGAATGTCCAAGGATATTTATTTAATATTTATTTATTTTATTCTTCATTTGTTAGTAGGTATGTTGAATAAAAAATAATAAAGCTTATTATTATTTTTCATCCTAATATGAAAACACCCTATATTATCTCCAAATTAATATTCTATATCAAAAGAGCCAGATCAAGTTTCAAAGTTTGAACGAACATTTGCAATTTGCCATTTAGTGTCGGTCTGCGAAGTGAAAGTTCGAAGAAAAACCGACATAGATGGCAAATTGAAAATGTTTGTTTACACTTTAAAACTTTATCTGGTCCTGAAAATCTCCTGATTTTATAGAAAATGTCTAAAACGAATGTTAGTACTTATGTACCTATTTTGTACCAATCTCACAAGTTATGAATATTTCGTAACTAGAATGCGTTTTTTATGAACGGTCAAGAGGAGGCCAAAAGTTTTATTCAAAGAAGGAATAGGTAACTTATCTGGTTTTCTGAAAATCTCGAAAAGAAGTAGACTTAAGTATTTATCATAGCTGGTATAATCATACACTATATAACGCAATCTTAAACGACTAAGGTTTTTGTAGATAGTCAACATGGAGAGCAATCATCAATACTGAAAAACAAATCAATTTTGTAGTTGCACATTGTAACTGAAAATCTAAAGTTAGTTATTATCAATTTGACATACTTACTTACTCATTTAAAACAAACGTTTCTATATGATTTTGTAGGCCTATGGTAAGTCTTCTCTAGCTTTTTAATTCTTACATTATTTTTTAGGCATTGTCACAAAGAGCTATATAAAGGAACGTGTCAGTTTCCGCCGAGCAGGATTTAGTTACTTACTGAATGGTGCCACAAACTGGAGCCAAAGCCCCCGAGATCCAATGACGTCACGTACACGGCATCATTCGGCTGGTGATTGTTTATTTACCAATAAATATGTAGTTCAATATGGGTCCTTTAGGAAATGAAAATATTCATGTAAGGTAGATTCAAAGCATGAATTGTTTCTTGAATGGTATATTCTAATAATTTATAGAAGTGTGTGATTGTATGTAATATTGAAAGCAATTGAATTTATCAGAAATTAGCACACGCAGTCACACACACTTATAAATCTTTTTTGTTAAATTTTTGATTACTTCCTACCTAAATGTTGCAAGGATTAGGAGTTCAATATTTTGAGATATGTTTTTACTCATAGGTATAGTTTAATTTACCCTAAATAGTTAAAATAAAATATGGCTGTACAATAATTAATTTCAATCACGAACTCATATTTTTACCATCTTTTATATTTCTGTGTATAAAAACAGTTAGTGAAAGAGATAATTAGGTAGAGAAAAACTTTCTTAATTCGAAAATGATTAATAATAACTATGTAGTTTCTTCCAGTGAATTAGACTAGTAATTTGAACAATTGTTTAAATTATATGTTTTCTAGGTCATTAGAAGTAAAATGAAAACCAATTTGAGTACAGTTCTTTATTAAAAGTTAATTGAAAATTACAGTTTAATACAAACACCGGTACATTCGAAGGTAAATAAATATCTACATAGCTAGTAATACTTACATAAATAATAAAATAATTTAAGACCGTGAATGCTATTTTAAACCTTTTCCTTAAATCTTTATTCAAATGTAGATGCATTAATGTTATAAACA
This sequence comes from Xanthorhoe designata, assembly GCA_963582015.1. NCBI lineage: Eukaryota > Metazoa > Arthropoda > Insecta > Lepidoptera > Geometridae > Xanthorhoe > Xanthorhoe designata. The sequence continues at coordinate 10,037,968 of OY757038.1, forward strand.
CTTAAAACTGAGTATTTACCATGATTCGAAAATTTATGAGTTCGGGCAAATACCCCGTTTTAAATGTATATAATGTTAAAAACCATGATAGTTTAAAAAGTTGCACCAATGTTTATGCATGTTCAGACACCAATTTTTGTAATTACAGAACAAATAGATATATTTTATAACACAAATAAAATGTAGTCCTTACTTTCTAGTTGTTCCTCATTTACAATTAAATTTTCAATTACAATGTTTATTTACAAAGCTTAAAGTAAAGGTAGAGGCTATTAAAAAACAAAAAATAATTAAAAAAAATTAAACATCATATCTATTAAATAGAAAGAAATACGATTTTTGAATTTTAATAAAATGGCTTATTTAATAAAAGTTTAAAAACATAGTTATCGAGGTTATTGGTAGCGTTTCATTACATTTTTATAAAATGCAATCTAAACTCAGTACTTATCTAAATAGTCTAGTATTTCTGTACAATTTTCTAGAACATAGTTTTATTTATTACTAAATATACGTACAGCTTACTGAATTTTATCTAAGACTGAATTAGTTAATGATTTAGATACTTGTAAATTACGAAGTTTAAATATAAACAAACAAATTGACCTATTGGTATTATTATTTAGGGTTTTATTTGAGATCTTTGTACCTAATAATGAATTTTTAAATAAAATGAACCATGTTTATACAGATTGAGTTTGTTTAAGCTTTCGCGATCAGAACACATGATAAAACATATTACATTTAAGGGGAATTACCAAAATTGAGTTTGGTATACTTACAAAGTTTTCGTCTTAAAATTATAATTATGTTTAAAAGAAATAACATAAATTTGTATTAGTTACACAAGAATAACAGAAAAATAATAATTTATCCTAATTTTAGTTCGATTTTACAGTTTACCAAGCAATATCACATAATGCCACCCGAGCCGTATTTACGCTTCTTACGCCTCTTATACCTAACAACAAATAATCAAATAGACAAAGCATTTACAGACTTCATACCAATTTAAAATGATAGATCTATTTTAAATATATTTCATAAATATGAATCCACAAGGCTGCGCCAGAAAATGTTGATGTTATAATTTCAACACAACACTGATGATGAATAAGGTAAGATTTTGTTTTATAATAGACTACAATTTTAAGTTATTAAATACGGCTTTCAAAACTTATCGTTGAGACTAAAATTATACACGAGTGTTACAGTCAAGAGCCAAGTCGTGCTCTCTTTAAGCAAACAACTATTTTCACACAAATTAAGTTTAAAATTAACTACCATTTGCGTGTCGAGACCCTTTAAAATGTTGTTTTGTTGCACGCGACTACCGATTGAGGATTTATAAAACTGCTCGAATAAAAACAAGAAGGATTAGGCTGGCTAGCGTGGTCATGAACGGAGCGACGAGCGGAGCGGATTTGGCAGCAGCGGCAGCAAGCGCGCTGGCGGCGGCTTCTACGCATTGTCGGTAATGAATGTGGTCAACGCAAGTGATGGCGCAGAAATGTTGGTGTGCGCATGCACCATCGCAAGAATCAGTGCTGTCGTGTTTGACGCTGTATGCTCGCAGGTACCTATGGTAAAATAAAAATACTTCTACAAAAGTTATGTTATTAAATACCTACAATAATTTTAATACTATTTATTTGAAGTGAGTCGAAATAGGTTTGGAATCCGGCTGCGCCAGTTTTTTTGAAATTCAACGGTTTCGTGAGGCGTAACAATCTACAGCTTCTCGATCATGAAGCTTTTAGCACTAACTCAGGTTGTAGTGTAGGTACTCAGCACAAACACAAATAGCTTAATCAACTTTTTTTGATTTTTTTATGAACTCGTTTAGAAAGGACATTATCTGATAGCAATTTATTGACTTACTTGTTGAATATGGCGGTTTCATGGGGTGTTCCGATCTGCAACTTCTCGGCCAGGTTGTGTAAGGAATGCGCTGAGACCTCATGAAGTCCATAGTACTGGGTCAGGTTGTACTCGGCGGACCATTCCGCTACGCCAACATTTCGGTTCGCAGCCGCCAGGTCTAAGTAGTATTGGGTGTAGTCTAGAACCTATTGATGAAGAATATTTGTACATTTTTGAAATAGGAATGCGTTAAGTTGCACTTCTCACAATACACTGAATACTTTGGACATGTGCCTACAAAAGGTACAATATTTAAACTCTGCTTGGATAATTCTTTGCCTTTTATATTATGATAGTCAGAAAATGTACACGTGTCTTTTTTCTAGATTTGTTTTTTTTTATACATATTGAGACTCCATTATGTCTTCAAACGCTGCGAAACTTTTAAGCCTTCCTGAAGCCAGTAAGCGGCTATATCTCATTTAGTTCAGTCTCACTAATCAAAGACTTTTATTGTTTTTGTATTGTTTTTTATCAGCTAGCTAGAGCTAGTGACTATTTAACAAAACAATCATGAGTTAAATTCTACTATCGATCTCTATCGTTTTTATTCCGTCGATTTTACCCCACTGAATCTCTATGAAAAAACTTAAGATTCTTACAAAATCTGTAAAAATAAACATAAAACTTAGAGCTTAAGCACAGAAATTTAGACGGTTCTGAAATCCTAAAAGGAACAATGAAGTCAGGCAGTGGAAAATGTAGTTAAGTTAGATAAAGCAAGGGCTTACTCATTTTCTAAGGACCAAAGATTATTTCCGCTCTGACTCAAGCACAAAGAAAAAGTTAAGCTGAAATAAAAATGTATTTGCATTTCAATTTGACGATAAATATTGTACAAAAATGTTTCTCTCGATAATTTTATGGTCGGAAAATGTAGGACATCTTTGTAAATTACGGAACAAGTAAATTATGAAGGCTCCGTTTGGATGACTTTAAAGGGTTTTTAAGAGGATATTGAAGCAAAATGGAAATTAGAACCAGTATTTTTATTGCAACGTTTATTTTTTCCGTTTATGCTCTAAATAACTGTTAGAGGAGATTAAATAATTTGTAAATATTATTAATAATAATAAATATTCCACATGTTTTTGTAATTTTGAAGTTCTAGGAGCAAACTAGGTAAAAGAAGATTATCTCACCTTCCCCGTGTTGGTGTCAAACTTGTAGAGCCTGAGGCCGGGGTTGGAGGAGCCGGCGGGGTCGCGGTGCGGACTCACGGATGGAGCCAGGAAGGCCCATGACACTGGGTGTTCTGTACACATTTGTTTGTATTACGAACGATCGCAGATCTATCGCCATAGCAACGGTGTTATAGGTCGCGCAACGTAAAAAGAGCGCTGGCTGTCAAACTGCGCAGTGGTCGATGATTGGTGGAGAGGTAACGCGGCTCACTTCATACCATTGATTTAGCGAGTGCTATTGGTTCGTCAGCGAGTGAACACAGGCGCAAACATATCCCCGCCACTTCCCCTCAGCGCTCTTTTTACGTGGCGCGATCTATATCTGTCAAAAAGTGCCATACAAATTGTGTTGTTTATACAGGTATGGATCGTAGTACCTAGTAGTAAATCTGCGATCGTTCGTTGGATTGAATATTAATTTCGGCCGTTTTTTAAGTTAACTGTTAATGTCACTACTATGTCATTAACACTGTTATTTTTAGTTAAGTTTATATTATAATTCAAAGAATTACAAACAGTCTAGGGCTGCTTAAGCAATTTAAAAAGTTTAAATTCATTTAGGTACAATACAATCTTGCTATTTTTTGAACCATAACTCACCATTATAAATTAAAAATCTTACCAAAAGTTTATGACCTCGACGGGATTCGAACCCGCGTGATACAAGCGATCACCCCTAAGTGTGGTTTAACACTATAATACAATATATTATAAAACTATAACTCACCATTATTATAAATAACACGGAAAGTATCCGCATGAAGATGTCCAAAGAACTGTCCCGCGATAATCTTAGCATGGCGTCGGACGACCCCGAGGAACTTAGCGTTCGCGTTGGTATCCGTGTCGTACGGGTGTCGTGAATCTGAGCCGGGCGCGGCGTGGCCCACGATGTAAACCTGGGGGAAATTTGTATTAGACAGTGTTAGTTTCCACGAATACTGAACTTTATACAAGTAATACTAGACAAGCGCTTGTGGCGAAGCTTTTTAAGACGTTCTTGAAGTTTACAACGTTCTGAATGGTCTCAACTTAGATGGGTGACCGCAAGTGGCACGATAATTTGTCGGTGAAGGCTTTTAAAATCGTTAAGCCATAAGGCCTTTAGGCGGTCTAACAAACCTGTTCATACAAACTTACTTGCTAACTAGTAGGTAATAAGTTTTTTTTATGAGATAAGTACTGTAAAAAGATGTAGTGTTAACATTTTATCGGACACATTTACCTGGGCCGTAAACCGATTAGAAGGTAGGGGGAAGTCCCCTAGTGGCGGACACCTAAGGTTTTTTGACAATAAAAATAAAACAGTATCGAAAAATGTATTTCTATTTATGTATCCTACATCGCATTATTTAGTTTTGTTGAAAATTTCTATGATGTAAGGAAAAGAAAACTTTGATTTCACGATAGTTCCGTGATTCTTAAGTATGAATAGCTGTGAATAGTTTTTTCGCAGTGTCCGTGCACAGTTCCATGACGTAAAAAATGCAATTTTTTTATTTTATTAAAACTCTCCTCTCCATGTCATTTTTAAAATTTTCAATAACAACTTGAGTGAGAAAGCCATATCATCGTATTTTGTTTTCTAAGTAAAATAACATCACAGTATCAAGAAGTCGATTGAATAAGATATAAAATCTCTGAGCGAAGATTTTATGCTATTGTTTAATATGTCCCTGTCCCTTACATGAGTGTGCAAGAAGAGCAGCTGTCAGGGAGGAGTGGAAGCGCGCTGTCAAACGAGCCACAAAGGGAGAACTACACTGATGACTCTGCCAAGAGTGTACCGAGCAAGAGGAAGATTGTTTAGTATTTATCCGTTTCCCTGCTCCGCCAGCTCACTTCGCGTCAATGGACAAGCAGCCTATGGTAATGTTCGCAGTCAAATTAGCAGTAAAAATTTTCGATGTAACAAAACATCACAATAACAAGACGTCAATTTAACAAAGCATCGCAATACAGAGATGTCTTTGAAAATATTTCGAAGAATGAAAACGCTTTCTCGATTTAAATTAAAAATAGTAAATTTAATATAACTACAGTACTAAAAAATACAATTCTTTTATGAAAAGTTATGAAAATAAATCAAGAAAAACGAGTTACAATTAGTTCAGGTTCAAGAAACAAAGTGTGGACGATAAAACACTAGTTTCTGTCTGACAACAGAGTCGTAAACAATTATTATTCATGTACTAAAGTATTATGAATGTTGGTAAGCCTTTCGAGAAAAATAACGACAAATACCATTTCTTGCTCATAGACTTCGCAAATAATTTCTCAGGAGGATTACGCTCCAATTCGTTTGTGTGTTTGACTTCTCACTTTGTTCCAACAAAAATATAGAGCGTTGTTTTTCACAAAATGAAGTGACGCAGTGCTTAGATATTTACATAGTTTGATCTTCTTCTTAGACGACCTCTTCATTGCTGAAGGTCATGTCTAGTTAGAAACTGGATTATTCACTTCTTATACTGTCCACTATGCTTTTCCACGTTTTCCGGTTTTCGGCGGTTTTCAAAACTTCAGGTATTGGTGAGTGATTTTAATTATTTGGTCTGACCAACGGAAGGTGAGTGACCGCGTGATTTTGTTTGGTATGACCAACGGAAGGTGAGCGACCGCGTGGTCTTTTCCCGTGGACCTTGCCTACTACCATCAGCTTTTTCAGGCTTTTTCATAGTTTGATAAACGGATCGTATACGTTGTATTTACAAGCATCAGCCTGCCGTTTTATAAAAGTGGTAGTATTCTTCCTACTAATATTATAAACGGGAAAGTTTGTGAGGTGGTTGGATGGATTTGTATTTCACTTACTTAAACATGGAATATTTATGTAAAGCTTATTAATTGAATTGACAAATAGGCTACTTTTTATCCGGGTAACTATCACGCGAGCGAGATCCCGGGCGGAAACTATTATTCCTATACGTTAGTATCGTTTACCGATCTACCTATAACGATATTAAAATAAGAATATTTTTATTTTTGCAACAACAACAATACAACATTAAAAAATTATAAAAAACAAGATCTTACAATACAGTTGTTACAGAAAAAGGGCCTCTAACTCAGAATAATACTGGATAACCAGGTTAACCAGCGCTGGTCTTCCGTCAGAGCCTTTTCATAATAGCGCTAATATTAGATTTTACCCTTCAATAATTATTCTCAATTCTTATGATATTTACGTCAGTTTCAACTCGTTCAAGTACACAGGTTTATAAAATCCGTTTGTAAAACTGCTCAATGCACATAAAACACGGCCTCGATACTGGCGTTGCTTCGAGAGCGCTTCGTTATTCTATACTGTATGGGAAAATTCAATTTGTTCCATCGACTGTCTATTTCACTCAAAGCCAGGCTTTAAAGGCAATTTATAGATTTGTCTAGGCAAATTCAAAATGTATTTTGAGCTTATAATGTAACTGCTAAATGACGTCTTTGTATACTGGTGGACATTTTGGTTTGGTTTTAGTGTGAGAATGCCCTTGAAAATAAAATAAATTAAAATTTGAGAACACAACAAAGGATGTAGGTATTTGAAGATTTATACATTCAAAAAGCTAAACACCATCAAAAGGCAAAATTTTCTTAAATAATATGAGCCATAGTCTATTTAATTAAAGGGCATCTCAGATAACTATTAATGAACACAATAACGATGTCTAGCCGTCTGAAGGATGAGTCTTGAAACTAAAGTTTAAATTAATGTGAGATGAGGGTAAACTATCGTATTGCTTATCCAAGATTTGAATTATGCTACTACACGGCTATTAGAAATAAGTAATCTCTCAAAACTGTATGAAGTATCTAAGCACATTGTAACATGTTTATGGATGAATAAACGAATTGAATTAATTTGAATAGACAAATGGTAGCGTGCCACCAACGTCCTGTCTTACTGCTACTATTTAATCAACCCACTAAAATATTGTTACACCGAAGCATAGAAGCGCTGAGTTGTTAACCAAATTGTGACTGATTCTAACATTGAACGAATAACTTCAACGGTCTATTGAACGTTGCAAACTCCGCCTCGAGTACTTTAACTATAAAGAAATACAAGTTAGAACATAACTAAAGTAGTAATAAGATTTATTTTTGAACGACAAACGGTTAGTCAACTGAAAACGCTTACTATTGAACAGAGAGACTGACCTACAACTAAAATTACGACAAAATTGAAGCAGTTGAATCAAGCTACAAGCTAAAAAGTTTTCTGTCGTGAAACCCACCTGCTTCTAACAAATTAGAACGTTTTATATGCGTGCTGAACAAATCGGTGTTGACAAGTTTCGCATGATTCTTCGGGTTTTATGAATAATTCATGTCAACTCGAACATCATTATTTCACACAAAAATATTTCCCAATTTCTCCAGCCTAAAACACGAACCATCAAAATTATTTCATGTAAATTTGAAATCAAATTCTATTGTTAGGAAACGACCGCGGCAAAATAGGTACTTTATGTACAATATGATACGAATTTCCGGTTCCACAATTATGAATCATTACAATGGCTCTGTATTTCATCGTACCTACGAATGGTAACGCAATGGTTTTAGATTGCCAGGAAATTAAAATATTATCATATTTTCTGCGATTATGCAAAAAATTTAACGAAATGTCGTCCTCATGATGTAATAATAATAAATAATAATAATAAATAACGGCCAGGTTAAAATAAGTACGAGTACGTACCTAGATAATAAACACTCGACAGCCCACCATGCATAATCTGGATTACTCATATAAAAGTACTAGGTACTAGGTAGCTAGCTATACATAGATTTGACAAAGATTTTAATACCGTTCTTTCTTAAAACTATAAAAAAATCTAAACAATACTTACTGGAAGTATACAGAATCCTTTGTTGATAACTGTACTATACATGGCTATATAAATCCTAAACAATACGTTAGATAACCCAAGCAACAGAACCCTCTAACCGGAGTTTTCCATATTCGAAACGGTTCATAATCACAATGAAAGTGGAGAATACACGAGTAGGTACTTTATCGTTACTCAAAGAAAATAATCTCAAGCATTGCTTAATCAAACTCAAATACTTGAAATAAACTGGTGTTTTTTAACATTGATTTTATTTTTTCAATAAATGGGTGTATTTTACCAGCATATTTAGCTACATTGTTATCATTAATAATATTTTGAAGTAACTAATACAATCGATAGTTCTAGAGAATTCGAAGTGGTTTCGAGAAAAATGATGTAGGTTTGGAAATTATTCTGTTGAGAAGTATCTCTGCCTATTTTACTAGTTTTTTTCTACACGAGTTAGAAATATTTTTTACTATCAGGAAAAACAGCTAGTAGATTTTACAAATCCTGAAAATTCAGTGCCACATTGATCTTAATTATAAAATACAGATAATTAATTAACACCGCATTAAGGGTCCCACATAAAATTAACATTTAATTTCCAGAACAATAAAGAACAAATGCCGCGAGCGCTTAATATTTCATTTGTCAAAAAATTCCTGGTAAACCTTTTAAAAATTACTTTGGAGGAGCGATTAGATTAACGAGTTTCTAATCTGCAATTTATTAGGGCGGGGGTGTACCGGGGGCCGGATGCCGGACTTCCCGCCGGTTCCGGTACCGTAGTTATGACTCGGAGTAGCGCCGGCCTTTTCTTAACAGGGCTGGTATGTGCATGACGTGTGTTTTTCATACATTATTTATTACTTAAAAGATTATAACGCTGTGAACTTTTTACGTACTTATGTGGCTTTCTAAATAATTATTACTAGGTAAGTACTAAGTACTTTTTTTTAATTATTATTAAATTTATTTTATATGCGTAGATAAAGCACGTCAAATGTAATCGTATAAGCATTTGTGATTTTTGCTTAAAATGTCTCCTATTTCTAGAAATAACTTATAATTTCCCCTATTTATTTATATCCCGGGTTCGATTCCCGCCACGGGACAAATGATTGTATGTTCTACAGATATTCGTTCCGGGTCTGGATGTTTTTCTATCTATAATATGTATGTACTTACAAAAAAATATATATCTAAGTAGTATATCAAGTTGCTTAGCTTGGGACTAGATGACGCCGTGTGAAATGTCGATGGATATTTATTTATTTATTTATTTATTTATTTATTTGTAGAGATAAAATTGTTTAAATAAAACTGAAGCCAAAATGTAAAAGTAAAGTCAGCCAACCGTCAGCCCTGCGCGTTATTCAAAACAAGAATAGTTTGAATACTGATACTCCCGCAAAACTCGCGTCTATTTTGGTGTACGATATTTTAGCACAGCACTATCGTATTCCTATGCAAAACGATGCAAAACTTGCCGGTTATATTCCCCCAGCGAACGCTGAATGATAAAAAACAAATATCAGATTTAAAAACAGATATTTGATCAAATATATCGATACATTTATTTTATTTATTAAGAGAATTTTTGAGTATAGTTTCATATAATGTTTTCTGGAATACAATTACAACGAAAAGTAAACTAAAGTAAGTAACAAGTTGTCTAGTATTAGAAATATCGTTGATGGTACTTTTGCCCCGTGTTACTTTTGCCCCCGGTCTCCCCTTAAGTTCGTATGAGCAAGTGGCCAACTCTGGTGATGGTGTTTTTAGCGTGGGATAATGAATAGAATTAAATTATTTCACTTTCAAAACTATCGTGATTTGTATTAAGACATTATAGTAGCACTCGTAGTCAGTGTGAGACGCGACCGCGAGGAGTGACCACACTCATACCCAGATGAAGATTCTCCGGAAGAATCGAAACATTGTTGGTATCTAAATCGACGATAATTTTACGCGAGTAATTCCCGTATGCTATTATAATGTCGTAGAATTAAATTAACTTGCTACAACTCACCATCTCCTTGTTAGCCGTGGCCTTGTCAAGGACTGCGTCCAACCACTCCCATTGCCGTCTCGCAGCCGCCGTGTTGAACTCTCGTACGCTGAACAAATTCGTGTTCAATGCCACGATACGTAGCTTGCTTTGCTTCTGTTCTATGGTGTAGTAGCCACCTGTAAAAAAAGTTTAATAAAAAACAAGCTTACTCGCCTGCGGGCTTCACCCTTCCTGGATAAAAAGCCTGTGTTATTCCAGATCAAAAAACTATGTAAATTCTAAGTCAGCCAGTAGTTTTTGCCTGAAGTAACAAACATCCATCCATCCTAAGTAAATGTATCTGGTCTAAAGATATAATTTCATATGCAATTATGCATAACAAGTAATTATAATATATATAAATTGGATATTAGTTATTAAATAATGAACTGATAGAAACAAACGGATTATATTAATCGTAATGGCATTTCTGATTTTGGCTTAAGTAAGTTCGTATGAGCAAGTGGATTTTGGCTTAACAACATTATTCAACGCATTGATTAAAGTTTTAATAGACTTTAAACACATCAGGAACTTACAAAGTTTCTTTAATTTAAATAAAAACGTGTTGGAAATACATTGAGACAATCGTAATTGCGCTCATTTAGATTAAGGTTTCAGCGTCTAAAAAAGTCGTTAGGCTAAGTAGATAAGCAAAAATAAAGGAAAGAATAGAAAACAAAGAACGTATACACTCATTATTGTTATCTTAGCACAATACAGTTATCAACAGTAAAAACACTAGGAAGAAAGTAATCTAAGGACACTGGAGACTCATTATTGCTCTAGCACAATAGAGAAAGACGCTAGAAGAAAATAACTATGCTCCAAGTCATGTTTTATTTTGCTACTTTGGTTAGTATTTAAAACAAACGAGCCGTAAGATGTACTATAAAACGTAGTATCATTTGTGTGGAGATTCTCATGTAAAGAATCTCATTAATCAATTTTGTTTTTTGTTGCAAATAGCAGCTTTGCAACAAACAACAAACCAACAGCATAGATCTGTGCTTACCTATCTATACTAGTCTATATAATATACTATCTATACTAATATTATAAAGAGGTAATGTTGGTTTGATTGTTTGTTTGTATGTTTGGGGTAATCTCCGAAACTACTTAACCTATTTCAAAAATTCTTTCACCGATGTGTAGCATGGACTTTCCGAATGAACATAGGCTATATTTTATCAAGGTACCACGTGAGCGAAGCCACGGGCAAGTAAGCTAGTTTCATCTAAATTGACAAACGACTAATCTTCGAATATCGGGATGCTACAACTACGATCTTACCATATTTGAAAGTCTGCAAGGCATCCAAAGGAAGCCAATGCATCCACAGATTAGTCAGGGTCTCAGAAGGCGCGGGATCTAAATGACCCAGTACTGGAAAGACGAAGTGTGAGCTGAACGTCCTACTGAGTAGATCCGTCATGTTCCTGATGGCCTGATACTTGTCTTCCTCGCTGCCTGTGTACCGAGCTGTGAGGATGTCACTAGAAAAAATAATTATGTTAGTAGGTATATATCAAAGACGATTAATACCTAGAAGACAGACAAAGCCATACACAAAATCGTAACCCTGTCCCGCAGTACCAGATAGCCTGGAAACTTTAAAACTTCAATTTTATCCAAGAAATTTCAATACTTAGTAGTAGGTAGCAACAATATTCAATATAAAAAAAAATTTTAGGTAATTTTAACTAGAAAGTAATTGAAATTTCTTGGATAAAATTGATGTTTTAAAGTTTCCAGGCTATCTGGTACGGGGTACGATTTTGTGTATGGCCTTTGTCTGTCTTCTAGATATTAATCGTCTTTGGTATATATAAAATATGAATGAAAATCCATCAGGGTCAGGGGGTTAACGCCAGTTTACGGTAGTATTGGATACTGTCCTCGATACCGAGTCAAGTATCACAAATGTATGAAAATCCAGCGCAGCGCCTCCCCCGGTAACTTGCATGAACTAAAAACTCCATACATTTAGAATACTGATACTTGAGCGAGGATAAATTACTATAGGTACCTACTACACAAAAACCCTTAACCCTTCTGGTAGTGATATCAAGTCCACAATATAAACAAAATTGTTAATGTATGTAAATGCTTTTTTTTTTAATTTAATTATTATAAAAACAAAAATCGTCTGCTTAACATTTTTTTTATATATTACTATGTAGTCTTATTTACTATGTAGTATTAGTTATAATAAGTAGTTGACTCATTTGCTGAATTTGTTTTATATGAAAATGTTAAGGAAGACATTCTTGATATGATAAATTGGTCTTACAAGCAAACATTTCCCCCTCAAGGTAATTATTGTTCTAAAGAAAAGACGTAATGAACTCTATCCTGGGGCTATAGTACAAAACATTGATATAATAAAGGATTCTCGTTTTAAATTTAATGTACTGAAATGAAGAGTATATCTGAGTTAATATACTGATAATTATTAGAAATTTGAAATTTGGTACCTATCAGGATAGCTTATATCCTGAAATGTAGCCTGTGTTAGCTACTTTTGATCCCGGTATTCCCACGGGAGCAAAAACTATTCGCGAGTAACACCGCGAGGCGCAGTTAGTGTTAAATAAATAATAATAATAATATTTATTTATTTCGGAACATACAAATAAGGTACAGATTTTTGGGAAATATCGGTGATACCTGCAGTAGTAATTAAAACTGTGGCGCAGATACCAACGCCCACCTCCTTAGCGTATAAAGTGCTTACAAAAACAGCAGCCACAAACAAAATGTTGAAACTGGCCGTGTAAAAGTAACTTAAAAAACTGTTCAACTCACCCAGTCCACAGGACGAATTCGACGTTCTCTGAATGTCTTGTGCGCATGTACCGCGCGGCAGACTCTATCAGCTCCATGGAACTGTCGCACAAGTAGTCTCCATATCTGCCGAGCGCTCTGTGGTGCCCGGAGCTACCTCTCTCGTCCGCTCTTCTACAATCTGTACAATAAGGTTTATGGATTGATGCGTTCAGTACTTGTGACGCACATTATTATACGTATATTACACGTTGCATATATAAATAAATATTATTATTATTTGCTTTAGATGCAGGTTGCCCAAAGCGCTATATGACAAAGCACCGCAATGCCGGGGCAGGGAATGTGCTAATTGTGCTTTTCTTTAACTAATTCAGATTTGTATTGCTTTTATCACATAATTTTACCACATTTACGACTATTTATACTAGTAGTTTGAATGTAAGTTGCCATTAAACAATTAATTTTATTAAATTACCTTTTTTATTTAATTTAGTAGTCAATAATACATATTAGTGGCAATTCTGAGTGTCGCAAAAGCTAAACTAAGCTAACTAAAATTGTTGCCGTCCCTTTCATAGCGATGGGAATAAAAAGGATGGCAATAATTTTAGTTAGGTTAGTTTAGCTTTTGCGACACTCAGAATTGCTCCCATTATGTACATAAAATCACTTATTAATAAAATAGCTAAGCCATGATAGAAGTTTTAACGGCTGAGTTTGCGATAACTAATACTAATACCATACGAATTTACTAATTGATTAATGTACTGTTTGTTCACACATTTAACAATCAGACTAAAATGAATTATATTGGATAACTTTCTGTTCATAATCACAAAATTAATGGTAAGTACCTAATCCGAAATGCGATGCAAATAGAACAAGAACAACAGACCAACGCACAGAATGCGTACATTTCTATGAATCGCTAACGGATTTATTGAAATTGTGCATATTTCACTCGAGCAAAGTGTTTTCAAACGAACCGAATTGAATTCCATTGGTTGATGCAAATATGATTTAATGCTCAATCTGTTTTGTTTAAATTTAGTGTTATTGTTGGATTGCTTGTTTGTACACAAAGTTAGATGGCGAAATGACAATAAAATGTATGCAATTATTTAACTGACAAACTACAAACCTATGCTTGTTTTTTATTTAGCGAAATGACAATAAAATTTATGCAATTATTTAACTGACGAACTACAAACCTATGCTTGTTTTTTATTTAGCGAAATGACAATAAAATTTATGCAATTATTTAACTGACGAACTACAAACCTATGCTTGTTTTTTATTTAGCGAAATGACAGTAAAATTTATGCAATTATTTAACTGACGAACTACAAACCTATGCTAGTTTTTTATTTAACACAAATTATAAATTTACTGTACAATTGGCGAGCGTACTGCCAAATATCAAAGTCCTTTTGATTTTACAATAGAGTTGACGTGAAAAGAACTGTTCTGGGCGTGTGAGAAGGACCTCTTGGATTCAAATCAAATAAGTTTATTTTGTTATCGAAACTTCCAAACATAATATTAACTATGTAATGAATTTAGATCACAAAATTGATTGATCTATTTAGTCAGTTATTTTGTCAATAATAATACATGTTTAATTTTTCTTATTTGGTTGTTCAGTTTCAGACTAATGAACAGATTATTATACCTACGTCGTCTAGTGTCGCCTTGTGATGTGTAGAGCGGGTCATAGTGAAAATCCGTGATATGCCAAAAATATCCTGCAACAATAGAAAAAACATTTTAACATACCTACATAGAAACAATCATCAATTTTTGTATTGCAACTTGACCTTTTAAATTAGGTCTAGAAACGTCGGGACAGGCTCTAAAGTAGGTACATTATAAAATTATCTTTGATCTTTTTACTACCTACGATGGAGGACACGGTATATGCGTTTGGGGCGAGAGGATGTTTGTTTGTTGGTCACCAGGAGGCGCTGGCAGCAAACATTGTTTGTGCGAAACCAAAATTACAAGTTTGGTATCATTAATGAAAGGAAATGGTCTGTAGAGTGCAAAATAGAAAGTGGGGATGAATAATTCAATTACTTTTTAAACATCGTTTCAAAAATTTTGATTTTGTTACTTTGAACAAGTAAAACAATGTCCTATTCATGACATCATCTTATTTCTATTAGAGCAAACATGGCGTGACTAAACTTGTCTTGGGTATCTTCACCTGTACAAGACTACACGAGAAAAAAAAAACATGTTTTTTACGTTGTTTTATGTTTTGGCTGTCTTTGTATTTTTAGCAGGCAGTTATTTGTATTGTTCTGTTCTATACTGTTATTGCGTGTTGTCAATAAACTATTTTCTACAAGCTTATGCAAGCGGCTTCGCTCACGAGGTACCCAAATAAAAGATAACCTCTATACGTTATTTCAGGTCATAAACTATGTGAATTCTTTGTTTTAGCCAATACGTTAGTAGGTTTCGCGTGAAAGAGCAACAATATCCACATCGATACTAACTTTCGAATTAATAACATTAGTAGGGGTAGAATAGGATTGTACATACCAATGCTTTTTCTAATAACTCAGTCGAAAGCCTCAGTAAAATAAGCATCTACTTCTATTGAAAGATTCAGAAACCTGTAAAAACGTAACCATCCAATAGTTTTCCGCTCTGATAAATCCAACATAGAAAAAGCCAACTGTGAACTCCGGTAAAGGTCTAGTAATGGTTGGAGCTGAAACCCGACTTATGTTATCAGATTACTTTATAGGTGAAACGGGTACGATAAAATAAACGAACCTTACAATTTTTTGCTACGAATTTCATCCTTTTTACTTACCGGCCTTTGGTACAGGCAAGCTCAAAGGTTGATGTTATTTTTAATCTTGAAAAACTTGGGCGTAGGATTTAGATGCTATAACGATGAGTGACATCAAAACGAATTGATAAGTATTTGAATGTTTAGTGTGTAATTGTTAAATGTTTATTTAAACCAAATGATGCAGTTAGTCGCAGCATTTTCATTTATTTTATTTCACGTGACAAAATAAGATAATTGATTGATGAATGTGTACAGGCTTTACGTGATATTTGTCCATGTGTTTCCAAGCAATTTTGCTCCGAATAATTTTCAATTCTTACCCAAAAGTTTCATTTCAAACCAGACTTCTTTGTATCTAGTTTGAAATATCATCTGACACGCACCTAAATACGACACCGATGTTAACGACGCCGTGTTGGTACGAGTAGCGTCTAATAATAAATGAAGACAATTTAATCTGCAGGATATACAAATCGCCTGTCTAATTTATTTCGTGAGTTTAATTCAGCCGAATTTGCAGACTTTCCCCTCGCACGAAACGCGGATATAAGTTTCAAATGAAGCACCTATTAGTGCGAGTAGGTTTGTGTGTTTTTGTTAGAAATGCTAACAAACTTTTTAAATGCGTTAAATTATTTTGGAGCAGGATTTTTCGAGATATTACCGTTTATTAATATTATTTTGCGCCGTTTCGGCTGTGTTGCAAAAATAATGGTCGCGGGCGGTTTTAAAAGTTAGTCTAAATTCCAACATTCACAAAGAATATTCATAAGACGAAAGTTAGTTCTTATTCCAATTGCCATACGAAATATCACAGATAAGGATAATGGTGTGGAAACATCGATACGTTTTGCCATAAAAACTTATGTAGGTACTAATGCTGTTGTTTGTTGTTTAGATTATGTAAAAATGTTTCAGAGCAAGAGAGTCAAACTCAGGTTAATTCAGGGTTGTCCGTATTCAGACTGTCTTACACCGAATTTTTGTAAGTTCTCTATTCAAATTCAAGCTTATTCCATCTTAACAATAGCGCTGTTTATACCATTTAGTAAAGATGTAAAAGACCCAAGTTTTATTATAATTAAGTAATGATACATTTATTTAGGACAAACACACACAAACAAAGCAAAATAATAACACACAAGCCGCAGACTTTGAGTATTTAATTTTATTTTAGTTTTAAATAGTCACTGATGTAACCACAAATTTAATCAATAACGTCTCGGAAACAATCTAACACAAGCAATGTTAGTTTTCAAAACAATTATTATTCTACATGTTGCAGCTGTTTCATTTCCTTACGAGCTTTTCCAGTAATTCTCTAAATCAATTTAATCTTAAATACGCAGTGTTCATCGAGTTGATGCTATTAATCAATGTTTTTACCAAGAGGGTACACGTCTGAAGTACTTATCCTGGAGGTTTTAAGGATGTTGTGATTGTGTTAGATATTTTTAGATGAAAGCTGATAACATAAATGTGGGAAATGTATGTATACATAATTGGCAATTTGTTACTCGTTAGCGAGCGTTTATTTGCTATATTTTTACGAGCCAGAAAAGAAAAACATAATAATAATGGTACCGAAAATACTTTTGTCGATATATACCTATATAATTTGTTTATCTAGTTACCATAATACAACCATCAAGTTGCTGAGCTTAGGACTAGATGACGCAGTGTAAAATGTTCAAGGATATTTATTTGTATTAACTAGTAAAAGCCGTGGTTAAAAGCCTTGACTTTTGACGTGGAAGTTGCGAGCTTAATACCGGCTGTAATTTATTTGTTTATCGATTCAATAAATATTAAGACGCATTAGCACTAGAATTTTTCAATAAAAAAACATCATAAGGAAACTATGTAGTTAGTGACCAAATAAGCGATAAAAAAATGAAGTATCAGATATAAAAAAAATAATAGGTCTACTACATAATTAGGGTTTATTAAAAAAATTAATATTTGAAAGTACCTCTCATTATTCCCATTCCATATAATCATAGGCTCTCAAATGAAAACATGCCTAAAAAAATGTCTACTGATGTTTAGCAATGACAAAACCAATGAAATTTGATACTCTTATACCAAGGAACAGTATTAGAGATAGTAGACATTTTTTAGACTTTTAATATTGTGATGGTTTTAAATATATCTAGCAGGGTAGTCACGAGGCACTCTCAAATAGATATTTTCATTTGTCGACCTTTGTATATAAGTATTCTTTGGAAAGAAAAATAGTAACCCATGTAGATGAGTCAACACGTATTTTTAATAAATAAGTATTTTATAATTTTTTAATCTTATTCCATACATTTCTGTACACCTAGTATACTTTTAATCGCATAGTTCCGTTTTGTGTTATTTTTAAACGGTGTACAAATGAGTTTTCTACCATTATTTCATTCATGTGTTCATGAGTATACTGTTTCCCTAAATACCTCTATCATGTCCCTCAAAAGCACAGAGACATTCAGAAACAAACATTTCAGAGAGATAAAGGTTGCATTGTCTCTGTTGTAAGCTGGATATTAATTAACTCAAGTGATTATGCTTGACGAAGTGGAAAGACATTGATAAACAGATAAACTATTTAATATTACTGACAACGGATGTACAGTTATGGAAATTAATTAATTAATATACAAAACATATTGTACTGGAAATGTTTTCTATCTTTTAAGACAGATCTATTTAAAAAACTGCAATAGGTATTTAATAGTAGCATATTTTGCCTAGTAATTAAATTAATTTATCCCTAACTCTGTATCCTGAAGGTTCCATTAAAAAGCGAAGTCACGAATAAAGGCTGGTTCTATAAAAAAACATTCATTTTTCTGAACAACATAAAGTTATATCATCAATGCGTATGTTTTATACTGATTGATTGATTTCGCTCAAAAAGTACTCAAAGTCCAAATAAGTGAGATTCACAAAGGCCCAGATATGATTCACCGTTATAGTGGCGATAAAAGGCAACCGGCATTCATTTTAATAAATTCTCATAAAATATTGTATATCTCAGGGCTTTAAATAATGGTAGCTGGCGGCAAGAATCTTTTGCGTTATAAATCTAATAATATTAATGTTACGATCCCTGAATGCTCTCTTGACAGGAACGAATGGATGGTATAACGGGGCGCTGATTTGATTTTGGAAATTATGTTCCTGTTATTACAATTACATTCTAATTATTTACCTACATCAATAACTTATTGCCATCAGGCTCTGAGATTTTATCATATTCTTTTATACATTATAATAGCACACGGGAAATTACTCACGTAAAATCATTGTCGGTATCTAAATCGACGATAATTTTACGTGAGTAATTTCCCGTGTGCTATTATAATGTCTAATACAACTCACGATAGTTTTGAAAGTGAAATATTCTTTTATGTGGATTCTCCGCTGATACCTTTAGATTTCCAAAATATATGGTTTGAGCGGTACACTCAATTATCACGCTAATATCATAAAGGTGAAAGTTTGTGTGTGGTAAGTATGCGTAAGTGTGTTTGTTACTCTTTCACGCTCAAACAGCTGGACGGATTTTAATGAAATTTGGTACCAGGATTGCTTATACCCTGGTTTAAAAAAAAGGCTACTTTGATCAAGGTACTACGAAAACGGGAACTAAATCCCGGGGGGCGCAGCTAGTAAATGATAATGTAATTAACTTTTTGTAGGTATAATTAGTGAGTAGACGACATTGATAAATACACAAGCAGACAATGAATCGGAGTAGCGCAGGATCGTAGCCGCAGATAAGGATCAGATAAGTGAAGCCTATAGCCATAAGTGGGTGAAGTCAGGCTGTGGGTGATGATAATAGGTTTAGGGCTTCGTTCACCATCCTCAAGTAAAGTGTTGATTAGTTACTTAACGAGTAACGTCATTCGTTCTATGCGCCAAATGTCAATAATGTCAATTACTCGACACTTTACTTGGTGACTAGCCTACTCGAAACTTACTTGAAGATCGTGAAAGAGGCACTAATAGTTCTCTATTTTACAAAAGCCTTTTCACTGTTCCTAGTTTGTTTTTGGTATCAAGTTATTGTACAATGTAAATCAATTATTGATTTGATATTTAACAGTTCACATTACCTACATAGCCATTATCATTTTACATATCGCCAGGGCCGCTTGACGTTGTCGTCGACGATAGTTACTATTTAGTCTTTAGTAGTTACTAGTTACCGATGTTTCTAGGCAACCCTCTATGTAATTTGTCACAAGTATGGATTAAATTAATTATTTACAGTTTGAAAATTGCTCTTTATATGCCTTCAAACAGTAGCATAAAGAGAATATTCATAATTAAATTATCTACATAGGTAAGGATTTTACTAATTGGCAATTCCTATGAATTTAAATAAAAATATAAAAATATCCTCCATTGACTGAATAATACTAGACTAGAAATTTCGATTGTTTATAATAGTGTAAAAATATGATTTTAAAAGTCATCGAACTAATCTCCTATATGTTTTCAAAGGATTCTAAGATCATTGTCTACCGCGCCTTGGGAATACAACCGTGTTACTGTTTCATTTTGTTGGATTTATGGCTTCTGCGACTTGTACTGTAGACAAGATTAACTTATGCGTCTACTCCTGTCTCTAGCCTGACATGATATCGTAGACAATGAGTAATTACATGGATTCCGTTTTACGAAAGATGTCCCTTTGGAGAAGGCTAGTTTACGTGAGAAGATTAATAATATAACGAGTTTTTATTTATCATTCGAACTTTACGCGCGAAAACGCTAGCCGCTATGCTGATTCTTTTCGTGACGTCACAACGCTAGTAAAAATCCTATTTCTACATGTAAAAATAATGGTGTTGTGACGTTTGTTTATTATACGGCGTACTGCGTTTAGGCATTTGTGGAGCAGATTAAAAATAATGAATTTAAATTAAATTTTATAATAATAATTGATGTTGCATTTTATGAATAGAAGAAATCAATTTTTATTAATTATATTTCAGGGAGAATATCCCAGTTATTACTCACAGAAGGAAATCATAATTAGTTTTCATCTGTAATAAGGTAACAAAAACACATTAGCTATGTGTTTTATTCATAGAACCTCATTATAATACCAAAATTATAATTTGGCATCTCCCCAAAACACGCTCACGTACCCTGCCCTAAATGCTTGACACATGGACACGTCGGTATTTATGACCCTTAAATATCGTGATATTAAATCCTTGGCCCATAAAGTGCGGGCGAATTGAGCTGTCAATAATCACTTCAGATTAATATCTAAGTTTACGAGTGTAGGATTGTTTACGACTTTCATTGAGGGTTAAAAAATGGTAGGGGTTAGTTTATTTTATCATTTTTGATAGCTTGTGAAGTAACCTGTTTATTGACTAGTTGTGTTTCGACAATTACCAGAGATTTTTGTAAAATTTTACCTAAATGCTGTTCGGACGGACTACAGAATGAATAATAAATAATTCGTAGTACCATGAATAAGTTGAAAAGTTGAAAAGTTATTACTGAGCCATAAAAATACAAAGTGTTAGAACTTGCTGTCGTAAGTCGTTGTATCAAGTTGCACGAATTGGAGTTTGCACCTTTTTTTAATTACTTATATGACCAAACATGAAACCTTTTTTATGAAATTGTAATAAGTATCATAAAATATTTAATTTCAAAGGCAAAATGTTGTAGGCAAATAATATTTCAGTTACCTTTATATTTCAACTTATAAACATAACAGCAAAAATGTCAAGTCAACGTTATTTATTCATCAAAGTAATTTCTTCATCGCCGTCGAAAACTTACATAACGTTATCAGATGAAAATAATTCAGGAAAAAATACCACTTTCGACATTTTGAATAGAGATTTAGTACGTGCGTAGGGCGTCGCGTGATCCAACTGCCTTCAATCAGCTTTCGTCTTTGTCACCGCATTTTAGGGTGTATATTTGTATAGTCAGAAAGTGGTATTATGCGTGCCCGTTCACTGCCAAGCAATTTGATCATTATGTTACGGTTATTGAGTTTGTTTTTGCGTGGCTGTGTCTGCAGTCCTATAGATGGTGTGTAGGACCACATAATAACCCCCGTGATTGATGAACACGGCTCAGTGCAGGGTTTAGACACCTCAAGCTTAGCGTGCTTGTTAAGTACGATTTGTATTGACTATTCTGGCTTCTCTATTCCTCCGGGTAATGAGAGTGGAGCTATCAAGTTGTCTTTTGTTGTAGTTGACGTTCCGTTATTGCTTTATTAGCGCCAGTGGAAATAGGGAAGACATTCAGCCGGTTTCTCGAACGCAGATCGTTTCCAAAATTACCTAATCAATGGACAAATCACGTGACAAGTGTCAAAATAGGAACAAATTCGACACTGCCACGTGATTTGACCGTTGATTTGTTAATTTTTGAGATGATCTGCTTTTGAAAAACCTGGTACGTACCTATTTATTAAACAAGTAGTAAGTACTTGTTGCCAAGTAATTTTTTTAGCGAAGTCTTTTCTTGACTTTTTTGCTTTCCTCTAACTTTTTCTTTACTGAAGCAGCACAATATAAGGTTTGATTTAACCTAAAATCGTTTCGAACAAATATAAGTACCTATGTAAAAATCTTCCATAAAAAACATGATTAAATCCTCACTTAATATTCAGCATACGAAGAATACAAAATTGTATTATTCTTATGACCCCGGCCTTGTCACTGTCGTGTTATACAGAGACAGTGTGTACGTGTTTTGTAGAGGACCTACTAATAATATTAGTACTCGCATCGGGATTCGAAAATAACATTTAAAAAACAAAGTACTTTCAACCGTGTTTTTCATCTTTGCGGGTAGTTTTAGTCAGAAGCAAAAATGGTCTTAACTAATTTATTTATTTAATTTGAACACCCAACACAGGGTAACTCTGTACATGCATAATCATTGGTCAAATATGAAAAAACTAGTGCTGGCACTTATTTGGCTCAAAAGATCAGCATTGCCATCCAGCGCGGCAATGTTGCCAGTGTCTTGGGCACGCTTCCGTCTGGCAGTGGTTTGGATCAGTTGAGCTACCTATAGATCGTTTGTAACGATCCTTAGGTGGCTCAACTGGTTCTAATTGTATTTTGTACAGTTATGTAAATATGTAGTAGTTTAGTTTCTGTAAATAAAGTGCTCCTGTAATTATAGGCTATCACAACATGCGTTAAAAGACAACTGCTTAATTCTAAGTAAATAAGTAGGTAAGTAAAATACTAGTAGATAATTAGATAATTCTACCCCCATACACTCCAATTTTACTAAAATATCAGTGATTTTAAACAGGCCACTCAGGTTGTCATTTATATTATGGACTTTAACGTAAACAAAATAAGATCTTTCCGATTCAGCGATAATTTAGTTCAACAGAATACACTTTTTCACCTGTATTGACTTTCATCATAATACTATTATTTTAATAAATTCTGTCGCCAGAGTTTAGTAGCTTAGTTTTGTCCGAATAGAACGACGTGGAATATGAGTATTTTACATAATTATGTATTATTTTATTATTTATTCTTTATTGTACACAAGAAAACATACAATTAAAAAAACTAAATTAAAAGGCATGTACAAGGCGAGCTTAACCCTAACTAGAGTTAAGCTCTTTACCATGTATCTATTTAAAAATAATTTTGATCTATTGAGTTGTTCAAGTTTGTATATTTACAAAGGTTACTATTCATTATGTATCGCAAAATTACTCTAATTACAATTGAAATTAACCAGAGCCGATTAATTTTAAGCGCCCACTCCTTTCGTGACTGGGCTAGTACGAAGCGATATTGTATTTTTAACGATGCTTTAATTGCCCAGTTTATGTTTGTTCATGAGTAGCTTGGTTTTATTATAATGGAAAAGTAAAATTATAACTGTTTAGTACATGGTTACTAACCATTTGGTTTTAAACTAAATTTTATGACACTTATAAGTTTTGCAATAATCTAAAATTCTAAATAATTGAGATAGATGATTTAGAAGCAGACTATACCTACATTCAATGGGAAACTGTTGTGACTGGGACCTTGTTGACATAGAGTAACATTCAAATACTTAATCCTATTAGCTTAATGCGTTCAGAGCCCATAAAACACATAAATTCTGTCCTGCGGCACTCGCATCTTTTTCGGAGAGCATCATAGAGTCGGTCAGGCAATGTGTTATATGTATATCGTGTTTACATCATGAAAATAAATGATCATTAAGTGTTCTTCTTCACGATGTTTTCCTTCACAGTTCGTGTTTAATAAGTTGGTCCGTATAAGCAATTGGCCAACTCTGTTGTCAGAGTTTTACGACGACGTCGACGTCTAAAGGCCTCCGTCATGGCTTAACGACTTTAAAAGCCAGGACTGGCAATTAAACAAGTCCTCTGAAGCACGAAATTGCGACCGATCTGAAAGTTGCTCTCTTCAACGATCTATGAAGAACTACTAGAAAGGCTCACCACGAGCAATTCAAGTCCGTGTCAATGAGCGTATTTTTTTCCAAACGAAAAATGTATAATGTTTGCCTGATCCAAAGTCAAGGAACATTAAACTAAGGTAATATTGGCAATAGAGCTGAAATTTATATGATAATCATAGTTTAAATACAAGTACCTACATAAAATAAGTTAATGTTAGTTTCCACTTAGCAAGTTAATAATTTCAGATTATTATCTACTTTTATGATGCATAGAAATATGGATATTGTTAATGAACAGCATTATTAAAATGAGCTCTCGTTTTAATGAAAATAGATGAACTCGATTGCACTTATAATTTTATTGATCAGATCTCCCCTGCTCTGATCGAGAGACAAGGGGTTTTTTATAACAATTTGTCAGTAAAATATTATTACAATAAATGGACGCAAGAAACACGAAAAATTACTTGTAATCAAAATTAAAAAGTAGATTGTTTATGTCGGGTAAAGGACATATTAATGCGTCAACAATGACTCGTTAATTCCTCATTTCCTTATAAAACTTTAATTTCGTAAGAAGATAAAAAACAATGCATTTTTGTTTATAACTCGGAATATCCTCATCAGATCCTTAAACACAAACACACACAGTCAACTTACAGTGAAATTGAGTACTTCCTCCTTTTTTTGAAGTACCAGTTACCTACTTCAAAAAAGGAGGAGGTAAACTACATAAATTCGTCAAAAAAGTAGGTACTCCATTATTCAGAATGCCATAAAATAATAAATTAAACAGAATAACGTTAGCGAATTCATTTTAAACTGCTGACTCTATTAAAACGATGGCACTCCACTTAGAGATCAAAAGACTAGTGGCAGGGCTGTAATAGGTCCTCCAAACAGATACTTATAGTGCTGGAAAAGCCTTTAACACAACGTTTTAGCTTTTATCCCTTTGAGTCTGAATATACTTGCTCTATGAAAATGTTTGCAAGAAAGTAGATAAATTCTCGCGACTCTGTGAAGATCAATACCGATAATACTCTTTGCACTATATTTAATTCATTTTGGGGAATCATTTTCTAATGCCTATTTTTATTGTAGCTCGATCACACCGTTTCGTAAAGTGAATTAATTTATGTATACTGTGCAAATAAAGACACATAGAGCTAGTTTTAACTATTGTAACATATGACCATAAAATACAGTTATATAATTAATAACAGCGCACACTACATAACAATAATAAAATATTTGCGTAGTTATAAAATTCAGCTGAAGATTTCATCTTAAAATTCTTGCTTTACGTGACCTCCTTCCAAAATAGTTTGCACATCACAATTCCTTATCTACATATCCCAAGTTTAACACGTAAGGCACACAGTCAAGATTACTAACGGTAGGGCTTCGTCATCAATCAAGCTGTACCCTTCAACAAAGGGAGCGGACAGCTCGTGATTAGCGCCGCACCTAAATTATCTACCGTGTGGTATACAGGTATGGGAAAAACGTTATAAAACCATTGTTTTCGCGAGAATAAATGGTCTGCACGCACTGTAGATTAATGGGGTTAGCGAATGAACGCTGAAAAGCCTAAATGGTGCTCAAAATTGGTTCAATGTGGATAGATGGTCTGTTTGTTTTCCGTTTTGAGCTGTTTTGTTGTGTCAAATGATAAATTGGGATTAGGTACGGTTAACGGTAAAATACGAGTAGAGCTGAAATAGTGGTCGATGGAAAATATCGGTTGGGCGTTGATTATTTTACTGACGTAGAATGATTTTGAATATTGAATGTGAAAACTTTAATTAATTTGTAATGTTGCTTGTTTGCATAACTTCGTTTGTTTAAAAGGATTACTTTATAAACTCGTAACTATTTAGTGTACTCCAAAATGAAACATGAAGTAGCTACGTCGATTTTACTAAACCTGGATCTACCCTGACTTTGAAGAACAAACATCAATTTCCGAAACCTTAGAGAGGCTCTTCAGAGATACTCGAAGTAATCTAAAATTTATAAGCGTGAAATCAAGGGTGGTATTGTGGAACAAGCTAATAAAATCTCAATGGTTGCATACGTCTGTTCATCCTACCGCGAAATTAAGCTATCACTTCACCATAATATGGGGCAAAGCGGGGACTTAAGACAAGGCATACTATGAGATTTTTTGCTAACATTGTCACACGAGGGACGTCAACCCAGCTTTGAATTGCTGTTGTTGTTTTCTTTTCTTCGGGGCTAGTTTTTCTAATACCTTGAGAAAAATACTGTGTGTATTCCAAGATGAATAGTTTTTGTGATCATCTTTATTTCTTCCTGGGAATAACTAATATAAATATTTTTATATGTACTGATTGGATTTACATCTATTTACAGGAATGAAACTAATACATATTGGGGTACCTACCGGGCGTCAGGTCAAAGCGACACGTGATTCGGGGTCTGTCACCTTTTTGACTCAACGGATCGCAATGTCATTCAGCGCGGCAAATTGTGGCGGCAATGCTGCCAATGTCTTGGACACGCTTCCAGGCAGTGGCTAAGATCAGTTAAGCTACATATAGATCGGTAACAACGATCCATGGATGGCTTATTTGAGTGTAATTGTATTATGTACAGTTATGTAGAATATTCTTTACTCAAACAGTCAAATAGTGTCTGAGTTAATTACTAACTCTGTTGAAGTTTTGAGGTCACTTGAAGGCCTCTGTCATGGTTTAATGACTTGTAATGAAATTTAGGTAGCGATTAGATGTTATCACCACTATCGTGAAACTAATAGTATGAAGTCCCCTTAATCCTGTGTTTTTGTCTATACACAAAAATAAACGTGTTAGGTTTGTCATAATTTACAGAAAAGATGTTACTTTCCTTCCATTTCCTCTGTTCTTTGTTATTATTAATTCTATGCCACAAGAGCGTGAAAATATGTGCGTTGAAGTGCGGCCTTCGCGTTTTATGACGCTGTGAAGTTCACTGGTTTGGGTTTGTGTGTTGATCGTGGAGCGAGATATAGGTACTGTTTATACTCTGTGGTTTACTGCAACAATTTTTTGACTAACCAATTTAAAAGGATTTTGGAAGCACTTATTTATGTCTTACTGACATAATCTCATTATTTATGTCAGTCAGAACATTAAATTTCATGCAATAAGAAGAAAATCCTGACTTTTATATGAAGTATCTTTTATTTAAGCATTTTCTATCTCAAAAAAGTTGATTTGACCCAGATAAACTACTTACAAGACATACATTAAACAATACCGTGAGAGATGATGACTGTCTGTATCCCCTAATTTCGATAAGTAGATCTTCTCTCAGATAGGTAATAAAATGATGAGATGATGACTCTCTATACCCCCAAATGTCAGTAGACCTTATCTAAGATAGGTAACAAAATGATCTTTAAAGATATCTAAGGAGTAGTCAAAGATACGACCAATAACATAACTGTGGGTTGACCAGACCAAGCGATCGATGGCAAAAAACCCTTGCATGCCTACATTATGAGTGTCGTTCGTTCGTTCGTTCGTATGAGCAAGTGCGGCCAACTCTGGTGACGGAATTTAAACGAAAGTATTATTATTATGAAAGTAAGAAACGATTATCTGAAAGTAACAGGAACAACTAGAACAAGAGTAATGAGACCTTTCAAGAGCTCCATTCTATACAAGAAAACGTAGAAAAAATTCACTAATTAATTTCTAAAAAGGCAAGGCAAGTCAAACAGAGTTCCTTTGAATGAAACTCGTTCTCAACTTTAATGCATTTGGCCCAGTACAAAAACAAAGCAGAGTTTACGTAAGTGCACGTCTAGAATGCATAAAGGAGAAGAAATCTTTGTCGCAGGTTAACATAGTTATTGGTTTTACTTGTCTAACACAAACTTACACACTTTGTATTTATAAGAGTAGGCTAGTTCGTATGAGCCAGTGGTCAACTTTGTCAAATCATCTCGCATTACCAATATGACATGGGTTAAAGATTTTTATTTTATCGCATACAATAGATGACTATTTTACTACCTACAAAAAGTGTGGGAGTATTTTTATATGTTTGTGTTTAATTATAAGTTTCAGCAGTAGACCATTTTTTATGCAAAAAATTAGGAATTCTTAAAGATAATGGCTTGGAAAAGCTAGCAATAAGATAACAAATAAGAAAAGTAACAACCAGTAAACAAACTACAAAATTCAGTAACAACATAGTGACACAAAGCACGTTATAACGCCGTGCAGCGAATGCACGAAGCAAGAAAGCTCAAGCCTTAGCTCTGGCTAGCGAACGGTCTTTGTGTTTCCCTTCAAATACTGATTTTATTTTCTACTTTCTTAGTAATCCGGGTAAACCTACTACTTCTGTAATTAAGTTACTAAACAAAAAAAAACTAATTTCTACAAAAATTGGGACTTAAACTTATATCAACTTATATAAATATTTTTCAAAATACAGGTAAAAACTGTTAGAGTCGATTGAACAGCACAGACGATTCTTCTATTATTTTGTACAAAAAGAAAAGTTTTTTTAGAAGTGAAACTGTAGTTTTAGTCTTGTAAATAACTTCTACGCCGTAGCTCTACGAACCGCTACGAAATGACGTAGCACTCATGCTCCGATTACAACCCATGAAATTTTCGAGTTTGAGACAAATCTGTTCAGTAATTTTTGCGTAAAAGAGCAACAACGTCCAGTCCACATCCATACCAATTTTCGCATTTAATTTTATAATATTAGTAGGATTTTTAACAGCTTACCTGTCTTAGCGTGAGTACAGGTGAACGAAATGACACAAATAAGTGTCAACACCGAGTTCACAGTCTTCATTTTGACACAACGACACTTAAGTCACTTGCATTTTCACATCACCTTGTGTTTGTTTTATCTGAAACAAAATAAATCAAGTTGGTACACTAAGCCATAAAAGTAATAAATTTTAATGCATAAGAATAATTAAACAGCCCCGTAGCAAAGCGATATCTCTCAATTTAGTGATGATATTGGCATATTGTGATCTAAACACATTACACCACTTGTGTATATGGGTGTACCACTGACTTTCACTAAGACATGGCCAAAGAATCTTGAATTGATTAAAGAACTTATTTTATGTTATGTCTAATGACTATTATATCTTGGGCATACATATTTGGTATTATTTTGTTCTTTTAATTTAAAAGTAATAACTTCCGTTTCCGAACTTGTAAACACAAGTAAACCTTTTCAGGATGCTGAAAACAGTTCCATCCCCTAAGTTCCAACAAAAAGGCTACATTTTATATCCCAAACGTCAGCCGGTCCGCTCCGAACAAAGCCTTCCAGCCTTCCACAGATAATAAATAAAGAGCAAAGCAAGTGGAAACACGTTATTACGTGTTGCTTACGCATTGCTACGGTCACAGAATACAGTACACTGTCATCGACCACAAAGCCTTTGTCAGTTTGTCACTCGGTTTTTATCTTTTTATCGGATGTGGCCTACAACGCCTTTGTTAGCTCAGCCTTGGTGCCAGTGGTGGGCCTTTTGGTTATATTTAAAGCATTACAATGGGTTTTTGTTTAAAAAAATACGTTTTTCGGAGACGTGATCGGATTTTACGTCGGTAATCAAGTAACATTCTTACGTAACTGAAAAAAGATAAACAATAAAACGGTTTAAATTTAATTTTACATACAACAGTTTCAACAACAAAACAACGTTTTAACTGAAATTAAAGCAATAAAAAAGTTAGCCATCAGGGTATGTCTTACTTAGGTCCTTTATTTAATAATTTTATGTATTAACAATATTAATGACTTGAAAAACAAGACACAAATTCGTGGTTTTACGTTAGTTATAACGCTAGTAACCCCAATTAAAAAACGCGGAATTCAAAAATAATAATGCTTCACCCACATTAGTCTTAGCCATCACTAGTCTGATTTAGCAATTTCCTTGGCCTTTCGCCGCAAATGGACGCGTTTTATTGGCAACCCCATATTTTCACTAATGTTGCGTTATTGTAACACCCAACATATTTTCGCTAATGTTGTGTTGTAACACCCAACCCAAATTGAATTCAGAGTCAAGATGAGTAAGCTGTTTTCGTTCTTTGTCGACGACTCAATGATATACGTTGCTTAAAATATTATAAAAAACGTAGCAGATGATTTTTACTAGAACCTGTTTAAATGAAATACCTATGTTACCTTTTGATACAAATACATTTTTTTTTTAATTAAATGTTTTTAGTTTCCGTATCGGTGTCGGTTTACTAGCCATTTTTCTATGTTACGAACCTACCAAATAGATGCTGCATGATATATCTCTTGTAGATAAACTCCGTCACCGATACGCCGAGCCGGCCACCGAGTTGGCCACTTGCTCATACGAACTTACATACTTTTAGATGAATGAGGGCAATGATGATGATAAAACTACTAGCAGATTGCCAAAGACTACGTCAGAAAAAAAAACAAATTTAAATCTCCAGTTTATCCTATTCAAGAACTATTCAGGTAACCTTTAATTAAAAATAAGTACAAACAAGATTTCATCAGAGTTGGTCAAAACGAAGAAGCACAACTTAAACTTACACCGGAATTCTCTATTCATATCTTTTTCCAGATTCTGTAATTATTTATCAAATAAGTACTATCAAAACTTATTGTTCTTTACATCAAGCATAATATCAAGCTGTGAAATAATGATGTTACCGTGCACCTCTAAACGTCATATCACGTTAAAGCAATAGACACTACGGAAGAGGCGTAAGTGACGTAAGACCCAGTTTATAACTGACGTGCCATGACACGGGGAAATGACGTGCCGGCCGATGACAGCTAGAGAATGTTCAAGAAACCTAGCTTGTTTTTGCTCGTGATATTACTTTTAATAAAATGCTTTGTATTATCTTTAGTTAATGATGCATTGTTATTTCAGTTTTACGGAAAAACTCTGAATATTAAATTAACGATTTGGTAGGACTGAAAGAAGAGATGAAATAGAGCACGCCAATCTTAAATTGGATTTAAAATATTAAGTGCCCGCGTAATGAACTGAGTTGTGGGACCATAAATCATTGTAATCAGTCCATACTCCAAAGTAATAAGCAAATATTTATCTAAACACTGAGTTAGCGCAATCAGTGCCCATGACGCGAATGCACATCTTGCGTCCAGTTGTTGCTGGGTAGTGAATGTATTAATAAAGCTAAAAGGAATCGGAAAATTAAGATTAGACTGGTAAGAAACAAACACACTTATCTAGTTTAATTTCTTTAGATTAGACGAAGTGACGTAGGTTTGTTATAAAACTTTTTAAACTATCGCGACTTGAAAACATATTTAAAAAATATTAACGGGACTTAATCGCGTATTGAAATCAATATTATTTATTTACCTCGACGTTTCGATGACACTGCAGTCACAGTGGTCAATAAATAATATTGATTTCAATACGCGATTAAGTCCCGTTAATATTTTTTAAATATGAAGTGACGTAGGATTTACTAGCATCGGAACAACGAAGTACATGCAGCTGACGCCGTAGAATTTTCCAGAAGTAGACATTTGTACGCAACCCACATCGCTTCGACCTTAGTTCTCGACGACTCCATTATACTTGATATACACATTTTTTCCATAGATATATAGGTATTGCGTTGGCCGTGTGGAATATTATCTCGAATGTTGATCTACGAAGAAAACTTTATACATATATCATCATTATCATCATCTACAGGCCGACTTCATATACTGATATCTAAATTAATAATAGTTGACCCTTAGTTTGTGCCATCTGCCACGATCCCACTACGCCAGATCGATTTCTCGTTTGCGGTAGTAATATTTTCCACAATCATTTTTAGCATACTTAAATCAAAAGTTAAAGCTTATAACTATCTAGATTTTATAAGCAATTGAATGTGCTTGAATATAGAAATAACATCGTTAATCTCAAAGTCTAGACACTTTCTCTTGACTGTCTGCTTAAAATCAAATAAGTAATTCCAATAATTAAACATTAATTAGTGTTCCACCCATTGAGTAGGTACCAACATCATTAGAATTGGGCCGAAGTTAAGTTGTAATCACTTGAATTTTTTTCGTAGTATTTGAAGATTTTAGTGCATAATGTTCTGAAAAATAATTAATATGTCGACCTTGGGAATGCAGTCGTGATCATAATTTTGTTATAGTATTTTTTTTATAGTTGGATTCGTTAATAATCTTTAGGTGGTTAAAATAAAAATTTAAAATATTAAATTAAATATGATCACGACTGTATCCCGGGAGCGGTAGACATTTCTTTTAGATCATTAGGCAATTTTAGATCCTTTTGAAGATGTTAAAGGGGTTAGTCAGAGGTATGTCCAAATACATACATATTCGGTACACACCCACTTTTTGCAAAAGTCAACTTTCCATACGTAACAGGTTGCAAGCCCATCGACGCTATTAGAAAGCTAACTGGTTTCCTTACGATGTTTCCTTTTAAAAACATAATTATAGTAAAAATATATAGTTCTATTTATTGTATTAAGTACAGTTACGTAAATATGTTGGTAGTACTTTAGTTTTTGTAAATAAATGAATTTCGTTAGCACTTACGTTAGAAATTTTCTCGAAAATAAATAAGCAGTTTCATTTATTTTCCCTACAAAATGTCTGGGGCAAATCACTTATATCCATTTTATTCTAACTGTCCTTTTCAATATTGGTAAAACGCCCAAATATAAGAATAAAGGAGTGACACCGGCACTAATGATGACAAATGTCAGCAGTGATATGACACGTAAGGGGAAATAAGCTTTATGACACGTGTCAGAAGTGTCACTTACAAGACATTCGCTTGGAAATTAATTTTCATAACACATTTTCATGGAATTAATATCTGCCAAGAAGCAATTTGTGACTTCATGGATCAAGGATTAAAGTTTCTAAATTGAATTTGAAAGCTAATACACGGCTCTTAAATAACTGAAAAAGTTAAATATGATCACGCGCGTGTTCAAGGTGCGGTAGACGATCTCTCAGATCTTCAGACAATCACACTAATATATGTGATAGTTTGTGTGTGTGTAAGTATCAATGTAAGTGTTCTTAGTATTCTTAGTTTTATTACGTAAACAGAATAATCTAGGCGCAAGTATGCCGGCTGCCGCGGCTGGAATTCTTATTTGGCTCGCGGCACAGAGCGAAATGTCAAGGTGTCACAGCACTGTGAGACGCGATAACACGTGATATTTATCCGGGTAATAAAAAAAACTCTTTTTGTAATCGTTTAACAGAATTTATCACTTTATCAAGAATGTCATTCTGACGTAATAGAGATTCCTTTCCAACTCGACCACAGAGGTCGAGTTGGAAAGGCTCTCAAAGTATGATTTGATCAAAGACCTTCTACATAAAGTCTTTGGATTTGATAACATTCATAGATAACCTCTTAACTGGTTCTAATTGCATTTTGTACAGTTATGTAAATATGTAGTAGTTTAGTTTCTGTAATTAAATTAAATCTTGGATTAAAGTAGTCATCACTATTACGGAAAAAAAAACTTCTTGTTTATTTATTTCACGTCGGCTCCTATTATCTTAAAACCCTCAGTTAGTAACACTCTTCCTCTCTCCTCAACGTAAGGTAGTGATAATTGAAATGCAATATCTTGCAATTAAAACTAAGAATTGAGGGTGCGCCCACACTGGTATTGAATTCAAGTCAGCAGGAGTTTATGTTCTACCCTCATACATTAGTTATACTTATTTATTATGCGTAAAGGCGCGTTTGCATTGTTCAAGTAGGTACTTGGTTGAAGTTTTGACGTCACAAGTGACTTGCAACATGCATGCATGTTTACGACAACTAGTCAAGTTGCATGAAAATTATTGTGTGTAACTTGTGTGAAAATGCAACTTAAATTCACCTTTGATTGTTAGATGATTAAATATGAGATACTTATTATTTAGAAATAGCAGATTATATATCTGTGCAATAAGGAAGAAAGTAAGTAATCAAAATAATTTTCCTAATACAGATTTATTTGAGCACCGTCAAAGCAATCTCGATTTTAATAAAGTTGAGGAAATATAAAAGCACATGAACATATTCTGGCAGATCTCGTAAAACAAAGAGTACCTTTGAATTACAGCGATTTGTGAAATACCTAATACAGATATAGATATATAAAATGTGGAACGAACTGGGAGTAGGCAACTAAAGGTTAGCCATAACAAGCAAAAAATTATACGAAAATATGTTGTAGGTAATTTGGCGGAATTATCTAAAAATCTTTTGATAATAAATCAGTGTGGTCTCATTCATAAAGATTCTTTAATTGAATATAGATTTAAAGAATGTTTTTTTCTCTTATGTCAATGAAAAGAGATAGCAACAGATTTGAAATCCGTTTTAGCTAAAGTAGGTTTACTAAACCACTATGCATAAGGAGGCTAAAGTATTACAGAGAAGTGTATTTTTATTCTATTATTCAGGAAATATAGTATTGTTTGAATTGAACCAGCTAACTTCCTTTATTTTCCTACAGGACAGTAAAATTCAATTTCCTATATAAAATCCTTCAGGATACGAGTCTGAGTGTTATTATTCGAGCACGAACCGAATCGAATAGCCAACTTATTGACCGTGCGTTTTTCATCAGATAAGCGATTGAAAGGTATTGTGAAAGAACCAGTTATGTTTTATGAAAAAAGGCTAAAATTAATACGACGAGATGAAATAGTTACACTTCTCTGTCTGGCACAGTGGGTTAAAACCAGCTTGAGTAAGGAGGGTACAGGTTCAATCCCCGCCTCAGGACAAATGTTTGCATGATTTGCAAATAATATATTTATTTCGAGCCTAGGTGTTGTCTATGTACCTATAAATATTTACAAAAAAAAAATAGGAACCTACAAGTATCACTAGTTGTAGTCATCTGTTTACCACAGCACAAGTGTTTCGTTGCTTAACTTGGGACTAGATGACGCTAAATGATAATCTTAAAGGATATTTATTTATTTATTAGCCTGGCCGGGAAGTATGTTGCTTCGACTATTGATTTTGTAGTCGAGTCGATTTTACGATTAAATCAAACTTCATGACATTTTTATCACAGTGATGTAGTAGTTGGAAAACAAGCGTATTTTTTACTAAAATCGTAAAAAATGAGAGGTGATTCGCCTCTAAAAACGCTTTGAAACTCTGAAATTTCCCTTGACACTATTTTCCAGGATGCTCCGTATAATCCACAGAATTATGGAAATTTAAATTCACTGTGCGGTAGAAACGGCTCGATCAAACATCGATACCCATCATTCGGGGTTACAAGCACTCATTACGAATACATGAAACGTACCATAAAGTAATACTCGGAGCCAACGTGATAAATGTGTGTGCATTACCGACACATCAAAGTTTTACGATCCATTCGCTGTAGGTAGCAACATGTGTATACTGGTTTTTATATTGAAGCACCCAATTTTATAAATTGAACGTGTGATCGAGATTTTCAGATTTAATGGATAGGCTTAAATTGAGTTTGGCGTTGATTACACTTAGTTTTCAGAAACAAATATTAGATTAAACTATATTTTTAAACATATTTTATATGCAAGGTTAGGTTAGGTTAGGAGTATTTTATTACTTTATTATAAAGCAGTTTTAGGTGACCGTTTGGTACCTTTGTTGTTGCCTTTGTAATAACATTACGAGTATAAAGTGGAATGACCATTCCATACTACTTAATGCACGTAAAAACGCTAGAAAGCTTTTATCTAAGGCACACGTTATGCTGACGGTTATGCTAATATAAATTTTATAAAACACAAAATGGAATTAGTCTCGTCATGACTCAGCAAGAACCCTTTAGCTTTCCACTTGACATTCTATCATAACTTTGGTATATCCGTGGTCGGAAACTTTTATATCTATAAAAAACATCGACCAAGTTTGAGATTCGATTCCCAACAGCTGGGTTTAGCCTCAACTCCAATAACAAAGTTTTGATCATATCAATTCGCATCAATCAATACAATGGTAGATTATTTTATGGTTCCTCGGAGTATTACGATTGCAAAACGCTGAATATCTAAGTTCGTGTACTCTACAAGGGGTTCATTTAAGACGTTGGAAAGTAAGCTAAAGTTTAATAGTTACTGCGTGGTATATTTTAGCTAGATAGCTCGAATAAGTATCGATCCCCTCATTAACAATATTACAATAGTCATAAACAAGCCTTAAGCTAACATGACTCATACGTTTACAAACTCAAGACCTTTAATTTTATGATCTCTTTGATGTTTAACAGAGGGGCTTCAAACTGATATACGAATAACACACTGACAAATTTAAGAAGAAAAACTAGAAGTTTAAAGATTTATACCACAAATATTTTTTATAATCTTGGATTTTTAATTAAAAATGAATATTCAAAGTAAAGAGATCAAAAGGCCCTTATAGTTTTTTGTGTATTGAGAAAAATTCAATTGCTTTCTTGTTATTTATAAAATGTAAGCTGAATTATTTGTAAATCAGAAAAAAATTAGAGTTTCCTTTGAAATAGGTCCGCAGTGTGCCCGCATCAATATTTGATTTGCCGTGGCAGCTAACTTTGCCATTGAAAACTTTTCTTTCACAATTTCGCCTGTGTTTTCAATTACCAAAATGTGGGGAAGTTTGTAACTTTGTATAATTTTTGTTATTGAGTGATGGTGTGGTTACTTTCCTTATAATATTCCGTTTGATCGGTTCTGATCAATGTAATTTTTTTTAACTTTTTATAAGTTTATTAAAAGGATAAGATCCTTTATTTATTTTAATACGTTTAATGTACGAGTAGCTGTAATGGAATTTGTTATGTTTTGTTCACCATCTTGTTCTTTACTTTCTATAATTAAGTCTCAATAACCTATCTATCTGTAGTTTATTACTTTTATACTAAAATGTCAAATATCCTTAATTTGTTATTTTCTCAACGCCGGCAAAGCCAAAACCTATGCAATACTTTCAATTTGATAAAACAGCTATGTCAAAAAATGTGTTTTGGATTTGTCTATACTATACCACCTGTCGTCTATTGTCGTACCTTAGGATACATTCTTGAGTCAGATTAAGTTTGACATTCCATAATAATAAACAATCTCTATAAATCGATGTTATCAAAATGATGTACAAATCTATAAAGTTTCATGGCCAATAAAATAGGGTATCAAATCTTGCCTAGGCCTCAAAATGTATCAAGTCATACATCTAAAACAATAATACAATAAGTTTCAATAACAAACTTAAGTCATTATGTTCGAGTTACGTCCATTGTTAGCCGAATCCTTATCAGCCAATATCCTATTGAGGGAAGTTTGATCGAATTTCAGTAATAACACGTGAAATAATTGGTAATCTAACTTTGTATGAAATTGATACTGGGTTATGTTTTCTGGAAATATCTAGTACATACTATATACGCTATCGTTGGTTTACGAACAGTGTATGTATACATTATTTGTGGTTTCACTATGATATATATCTATTAGTGGTATTACTTACTGTTATAAGGTATTAATATTTTGAGTTATATCAAATATAGCTACAGTCAGCAAAATCACAGATAACTATAATATTGAAACCACCTTTTGTCCTAAAAGAAACGTACATGCAAAGTTACGTAAGTTAGATTATTAATAAAATGGAAATCCCTAATCAGAAATCCAATTTGTTTAGTTTTTGTCGATTTTAAAAATATATTTTTTTGTGAATAGAACATAAAATCTAATGCGAAAACTAATATAACATGATAGCGAGTAAACCCAAGAATATTTAAATTTGTCGTATCGCACCGCCATCGCATAGTATAAACACAAACTATGTAGGATTACCGACTTGCTTAAAGGCGCGCTAATAAGATTGAGTAGACTAGCTCGCTTTATGTTCGCAACTAATTCCACAGAATCATGTTTTTGATAGGCCAAGGCAATCGAGCAGGTGATTGCTCGTTAGTTTTGTACTAAAACTTGGGAATGACAGTTTATCGACAGTTCAGATAGAAAGTTTCGAAGTAATGAGAATGTCCCCATTCCAGCGATAACTTGTAGTGGTTGTGTTGTTTTAGTTTGACGTGCAAAATATTTGGTTTGTTGTTTGAGGGTAGACAGAAGCTGAAGAGAGTGGTTGTTGTGACATTAATTAGAAGTGAGACTATTATCTGTTTTAATAAGATTTCGGAAATATTGTTAGATTTGAGTTAGATGTTAGAGTACAAGAAAATGTACTCGTTATCCTCATTATTTTGTAGCAAAAATGAATGGTTAAATTATACTTTTATACCTGAAACTCAGCAAGCTTCGTAAACTACGTCACAAAAAGCGCCATCTTTATTTAAAAACGCTGTGAACTGTGAGTCTTAAATTATAGCTACGTGCCCGAAGATAAAACGGAATAAAGTCATTCCCGTGGCTGAAATCCAAATTAAACTGAGCGATAAGGCAACCACGGTACGTGGCGAACAGGAGAAAAGCTTAGCTGGCAAAAAAATGCATACGTTACACTTTTTTTCAGGTGTGAAAAGCGGAAAATCAATTTCAATTGACATTTAGCAACGATTTATTCTTTTAATCATGTAAAATGTATTTTTGGTGCAGAAAACAATTCAATAGAATTTCAGAGCACGGTATATGTGATTATTAAGTTAAGATATATGAGGCTTAGCGTAAAATAGTGTGTGAATTTTAACATTTCTTACCATTCAAAACATCTTTTCATTGTAAAACAGTTGTAGTACTTACTATTGTTGTTTAATTATAACACTTAAAATATTGACTGTCATTCTTCAATTTATTGTTACTAATTTCTAGCTTACATTATCACACTGCAGGGAAAATTCCTAACTACTATGCAGGTAAAATCTATCACAAATGTGTTTAACTCATCACCCACTTACTTTAAAACCCATTCTTTTAAAACTATTTTATCTGCTTTTGCTTTTAAGAACAACAAACATCCTCACAGGTCTCCATAGGTTAAGTACGTGAGGTGAAATGTTAATTGAGTTTTCATACAAAAGCAAGCTTAACGTATGTGCCGATAAAGGTCTAATTCGTACACTTAAAAAGTTTCCAACCACAGTACGTGGAAAGGGAAAAGCTATCTTGCGAAAATAGTGCATACGTTACAGTTTTTTCTCGTCGAAAATCGATTCAATTGACACCGTTCGGTAATGCCGCTTTGTCTTTTGTACAGCGTTGGATTGTTATCTAATCGCAGTCCATTTTAAGTGTTTTAGGACTATTGTCATACATTGTACCTACTTAAACAGGTTAGACATCATTTTGTGGGGTATGCATTATTTTTCTGTTCAGTTTTTTTTGTTTTTGTGCAATTTTTTTGTTCAGTTTTTCACAATTTCATAATACATAATTCATATTGAAATCGGGAGTTATAGGAATAAACTTACCACCTTCAGCATTTTTATGTAAAATAAAGTAAAATTTTAT
Source organism: Xanthorhoe designata (assembly GCA_963582015.1). Taxonomy (NCBI): domain Eukaryota; kingdom Metazoa; phylum Arthropoda; class Insecta; order Lepidoptera; family Geometridae; genus Xanthorhoe; species Xanthorhoe designata. Next base: position 10,077,451 of record OY757038.1, read on the forward strand.
CTGTTTTGAGAATTTGACTTCTCTGTTTTAAATACTAAATGTACTCGGATTTGTTTATTAATTCATTACACTATTACATTTTTATGATTTAAAGATTTAATAACTTTTGTAAAACTAATTTAACTAAATCTAAAAATGAACATAAAATTGCCGCATTGTCATACCCGCTTCGTAGCGTCTCGTAGAGGCTCGTAGCCTCGTAGCTACGAGGGCGCTCCAAGTGACACTCGAGCTAAATTCGTGACTGCTACGTAAGCTGTTTACTTGTCAATATAAAGCTAAATTTATGATGAAAGTTTTATATTAAAATCAGCTGCTTATAAAAATACATTTTCTTATTTTATACATTTTGACAAAATATAGTAATTGAGTATGATTTAAGATTAAGCACGTGTTATAAAATATTTTTCATTTAAAAATTTAAGTTTTATTTTTAGAATAAAGATAACAAAGTGTCATTATAAAATTATTAAGAAGTCATACTACATACTAAAATACCAACCTTGCACTCAGTCCTCAAAATAAACACTTATGCAAGAATCAGTACGATACACCAATCGAACGTCACTTAATTTCACTCGTTCTTTCGTTCACTTTCGCGCGTGTCCTCGGCTCAAGGATCGGCGGCAAACTGCGCTACAACCGAACAATCCGAACGGGGCATTCCAACTTTGAATATTTACTCGGCAAGCTTCGGGTACGATCGGATGCAACACGATTCTATTTTGTGTAGCTTCTTCTCCCTGCTTTGTATGCATCGGAGTTTGAACTACGCGATTGGCGACAGACGGCTCTCCTAATATATTTTGCGATGCCTCGGTACTTTATTGTTGCAATATCGTAGAGGTCGTTGACGTTTTCTGGGCTTGTATAACAGTCTTAGGTAGTTTATGTTATTATTTTAATGGATGTGATATACGGGACTGAACAAAAAGTGTTATTAAAAAAATATGGATCATTTGTATCCGTAATAAAGATTTATTATTATTATTATTATTAAAAATAATCGCGTCTAATAATCTCACTAATATTATAAACCCGAATGTTTGTATGGATCAGTGTACTACACGGAATTAGCTGAAATTTGGAAATACATAGGTACATAGTTAATGACCTGGAATAACACGTAGGCTTTTTTATACGTACCACGCTAGCGAAGCCGGGAGCACCTATAAGTTTTAATTTAATTTTGACTAAAATTATTGTCCAAGAATTAAACAAAATAGAATGAATTATCATTTTCTGAGTTGGACATTTTTATGGACTAGGGAATTTCTTAGAAATTATAAAAGAGACAAAAACGAGAACCAAAAAGTTTCCTTAAGTTGTTCAATCTAGTAAAAGTGACTTATCCCCTTCCTTTACTTTCATACTTTATGTCCAAGTGGGTGCCCATTCAGGAGCGCAGGAAAGAACTCTTTGTAAAAAGTTGATTTCTTTTGAACTTTTGTTCCAAATTCACTGCCATTTCCTTCGCTAAGTTCTTTATCCATTAAACACAAAGAAATCTAGTCTAATGTACTATTTTAAAAGATTGTTTCTGTATCAAAATGTCATAATAGTGTGCAATATTTCAATAATTATTCAGCAGTAATGATGTATGGTCGTAACGACGAGATTTTGTTTAGATTTGTAAAATAAATATTTTTATTTTATTTTTTTTATTTTATTTTATTATTATTTACATATTTTGCATCAGGTTCAAAACTTACTAGCAATACTAAATAGCAGCAATTAGTTTCAATATTCATTCCCTGGCTTCTAGTTCCGAATATAGGTACACATCAAATATCAAGCCCAAACCAAAAATATTAAAAAATAAAAATATTAAATATATTGGCATTAGGCATCTATGCCTCAGGACTCTAAATTGTATTACTCCCCTAGGCCTACAAGATACAGTAGAAGATAAATCTATATTCATTAATCTCTGCAAACGTCCACTCACGAGGTCCATACATCATCTCTTAATGGACCATTTATATAATTACTGTTTGCCTGATGGCCACGTGAATGTTTATAGCCTGAGTGCCAGTGACAGATTGTGCGAGGTGTTTTTCGATTTTTCAATTTATACCAATCAGATGTCAGGAAAGGTTTATTTATTTACATGAGTGGGATGAAGTTCTACTTTTAAAAGAATTCAAAACATAAAATTGTAGTAATATAATGTAATGGACGCAATGGACCACACTAGCTCACAATAGAGATGAGTTGAGAGAAGAAAGGGAGGACTTTGCCCTGCATTGGGATGATACGGGCTCCTAATAACAATAATATAATGTAAATATTACGTAAGTAGTATTTTAACAGCTGAAACCTCCGTCACCAGAGTTGGCCACTTGCCCATACGAACTTACTTACTTATTATTTTACTTGTAATACTGTCATTACTCAGGCTTAAATTATTCCGTATCTGTCATTCTGTTGAAACGTATTGAGAAAGCAAAATGATAAATTTGAAAATGCAAACAATAATGTATATCTTAATTCCGATTTATTTGCGTTTTCCTTCCTTAGTAAAGTAATATTGTTAGGTAAGTTAAGGGAACGATGTGAACGAAGTAGGCATTCAGGTTTATGCTCAGGTTACATAGAAACAGGCTTGGCAGATGGCCATTGTTTGATCAACTCTTTGAGAAGATTTATGGCGTTGATTGCATTGATATTAATGTCGTTAGATACGCCGCGTGATACTTTAAATTCGTGACATTGTTTTCCATAAATGTAATAATAAAATAGCTTCAAAATTGTGATGTTGAGTATGTTGGCCCCATGCATATCTATCAATTTACTTCGGGACTCCATAGCCCCGTGATATGACAGTCAACAAAATCTGGGTGAATAATGTCTAGAGTAGTGTACAGAGTCGAACTGGGTGAATTACTCCAAGTAAAATAAATAATAGCCTATTTTTCTGCCGGATTAATGCTTATACTGACAGTATGCACCACCTACAGCGCATCATGTGCGTCGGATATAATTCAGAAAGAAAAATAACTTACCCAATATCCGTCAAGATTTTTCTTTTTACACTTTCAGATTTGTACTTTATTAAGGCATATGAATATGCCTTAATAAAGTGTATCACATTCACTAATGTTACTATTATAATCACATAGACATCTTACTCTGAAATTGTTTTAGCTCAGTTAAAACCCACATCATTTGTTATTAAACTTCGGAAATTCGAATGAATGCAATGGTTAAAATTTGCTAATTGAGATACCAATTTTAACTTGCATTACCTCCTCTCAGCATTAAATGGAAGGATTAAAATACAGTATTTAAAATTTAAACAAAAGCGTTTATTTTGGTATTTACCTGAGCACTGTTTTACTAGTTGTGTAGTTCGGATAATTTTGATGAGTAAGGCAAAATAAAAATATTGATAACGCAATGGCGAAACAAAAATATTTTACTAAACTAGACTAAGTATATAAAAGCAAAATAAAACATCATAACATCCTACTTTCAAAAATTGTATAGATGCATGGACGTTTGTTACTCTTTAATGCAAAAACTACTTTTTGGATTTGGCTGGAATTTGGAATATACATAGTTTATGACCTGGAATTACACATAATGCTACTAATTATTTAATAAGTACCATGCGAGCGAAGCCGCAGGCGAATCGCCGCCGCGTCCTTCTGTCTATACTCAAAAAGTGCTGTAACATTTTAGTGTAGGTACTAAAGAACGCGTAATATTTTACTTTTACAAAAACTTACAGAGTAAACGTTATGTCTGCTGGGAATAGAATATACTTATTACAGTTACAGTCAAGTTCTCTGTGGTGTTATAAAAACCAGACGTGACCCTTTTAATGACTAAAGCACTTACCTCCCCTAAAACCGTGTCCGTGCCATTAGGTTAAACCTACGGCGATATATTACTTTAAATCAGCGCCATTCGGGAGCGATTTGATTTTGAAATATTGGCGCTTACGTTAGAAAGCGTTTACGTAAACCAGTTACAGTGTCATGCAAAGGGTGACCTTTGTTGAACGTTTCTTTAGAAGTCCTTGCTATTAGTTAATAGTGCAAAGTTTTATTTAGGTACCTCCCTGTCCGGACCGAAAGGGAATTTCAAACTTTAATGTAATTCAGATAAATTCAAACTACTCAATACCTAACATTTTCACAAATAATATTTCAGTGAGCATTCTCGGTATCTAAAATATGCTGATTTCTCTCAACGAGCAAATTCCAAAAATAGTCTAATTTGCTTCTATCACAAAAATTTGGCGTATTTATAGTGTGAGGTAATGATGAGATTGCAACCTGTCATGTAGCGAAAGCTCTTTGATATTTTTCTGAAAACTACCCTAAACATCTTAAAGAATGTACAGCGTACCGTGCAATGCAGTAGAGCTATTTCTTTTATCACTTTAATTATTCATTTTAGGTTTTTAGTCATTAATCCTAATATTTCAGTGGTTTCATTTTAACCTTATTTATTCTGACATTCAACCTACCTAAACAACATTAGTCAATGTCATTTTGTACGTTTGACAGGGGTGACATTAAATGAACGCCACCCCTGTCACACCATAACAATAAAAATAACTCATCGCTCGCGCTAGAAATATTCCGAGAAAATGAATGATACAAAAGTCATATCAGAAAAAGAACTTCTTACTGCTATAAAAGATCTACTGAGAAAGAATGGGTACTTAAACAAACTAACTGCTGAGGTTGGTGATTGTTTTATTGTTTTTCTAGAGGATTAATTAACTACCTTTGAGCAACTTTGAAGTATAGACTGCCGGCTTGTTAGGTACTGGAAAAACAAATAATTTATTTAGATTGATATGCTTAATATGTATGATAGTAAGTTTTCTTTCATCGGCACTACATTTTATAAACGAGTAAATAGCAACATCATCGTATCTATAGTTAGAATTTCTATAGAAGAACTGCCTAAAGTGCTACCTGTATAAAATATTTGTAGACTAAGAAAAAAATAAACAGGATCAAGCACGGTAGATGTTCTTTCAAATATTCGGGAATTAAAGATATTTTGAAGATATCTAAAAGGTACTTATATTCTAAGGTATATTCTAAGGTATATTCTAAGGTATATTCTAAGGTATATTTTAAGGTATATTCTAAGTTATATTCCAAGGTATATTCTAAAGTATATTCTAAGGTATATTCTAAATACATATTTGGAACTGCCTGTATTTAGCAGAAAGTAACATTCAAATAATGACAGAATTGGTTAGTAACGGTTCGTTCGTTCGTTCGTATAAGCAAGTGGCCAACTCTGTTGACGGAGTTTTTAGGCCGCCTAAAGGCCTCCGTCATGGCTTAACGACTTTAAAAGCCGGGACCGACAATTTAACGTACCCTCCGAAGCACGGAAGCGCTCAGCTGATAATGCCACTTGCGGTCACCCATCCAAGTTGTGACCGCTTAGAACGTTGCTTAACTTCGATGATCTATCAAGAACGTCTTAGCAAGCTTCGCCACGAGCGCTTCTTTTCTTTTCTTAGTAACGGTAAACTACCGTTTCTCCGAAATGTATGTTCTAACATTGTGCCTAACTTTAGTTATTTTGTTCTCTCAAGGAATAGGTTGCACATTGAAGGAATTATTACTGCTTGACAACCAAATTGACGATCGAATATTATTTCCATGCCACTACGCAACGAGTTCTGAAGAAGTTTTTATTTTGAAACATGATACCGAACTTTAGCCCACATACCTTTTAGGAAACTTCATGTTAGAATTCTTACAGATGCGGGCTCAAGTGACGGAACTTTTGCGGGACCGACAGGCGGCGGCCGGCGACAAGATGTCTGAGCCCCCGCGTCCTACTGATGAAGTGCTTCTGGTCAACGAACTGGTATGAATATAATGCTATGACAAACAGCTAGGATTTGAATCTGAACAAGTTTCCCGGAAAGCATAACTATGAATACGGAACTGTTTAAGTTGTCTGTATGCGTTATACTAGCGCCGCCGCCTATTTTATTTTATTATTACGTTGAACAAAGGAATTAAAAAAAACTTAATGTTCTATTTGTGAAACCTATCATAAGCTTTTTTTGAATACCTCTGTAATAGTTTCATTTTGTATAGTTTAGGAGCCGTAGGGAAGTTACACTTGGTGGCCACCAAACTCTGTTTTCGCTATTCTTCTTAAACTATACAAAATGAAACTATTACAGAGGTAAAAAAAGCTTATATTATATGACTTGATGTGAATACACACAAATGTACCTACCCCATAAAAAATTCATATTATTTTCATTCATATTGATAGATCAGAGAGTACTTGGAATGGAACGGGTATCTCTACACTGCCTCCGTGATGTCTTCCGAAGCAGCTCTACCAAAAGATAAGAAGAATCGTTCTGCACTCTGCGCTGATGTGGGAGTGAAAGATGATGAAAAATCTTCATCTCTTCCTCTCCTGTCGAACATAGTGGCAGCTTACACTGAGAGGATTCGACGCAAAATTAACAAGAGTAAGAAAGAGGGGAGCATAGCATTTTGAATGATTTTTGGTTTTAAATTTAATTAAAACGATATTTTGTTGTTCTTCAGCTTACAACTCTTTCATTTTGATAATCATTATATAACTAAAGACTCGTAACTAGTCTCTGATATAACTGACAATTATATTGGTCGCGAAATTATTCTTGTAGAAAAGTATTGCCTATTAAGCATACCTACTGATAACAAAATTATTATTTTATATTTGTATTATGCTCGAAGGACAATTTTCAGAACAGAACAGAACTTTTAAGTATGTGTAGTGACACCAAAATTATTATAAAATTAATAAGATCCATTATTGAAAATAGATAGGAAGTTACCGCTACTTTTTCATACAGTTAGAAACATTATCAGAAACTATAATCATCGTATAATCATCGTGTAATCACCGCAGGCTAATTGACCTGTAAACCAACTCTTACCGAAATTTGAAATGGTATAACTATTTTGTTGATATTGAGCTATTTCTCAAGTTTTGACAAGACAAGGACTCCTCCTAAAACTTACAAATAAATCTTTGTTTCTCAAAAGACCTACGAAATTTGAAAGCATTTTTCGCCCATGATCTAAGTTTTTCAATGTATCAAAATTATGATACTTATGTTCTCTCTGCCCAAACTTTTTCAACACCTTTTGTAGATTACTGAATCTCAGAATCTCTATTGTTTATCCCATAGTAGCAATAACTATTAAAACAATCTACTACACTCCCTAAATCCTCTCTTGAATAGGCTGTAAGATTTAATTCCTGGTATCTAAAGAAAGTGCGCCTTCAATCTACAAAAGGGACAATATAACCTGTTTCACAGGTCGTTTGGCTTGGCACAGTACTAAGAGAGATACAGTATCTCACTTTTCCTCTTATCTCATTCACTTGAGTAATGTCTGGTACCTATATTTCACAAACCTTCGATTGTCATTTATGCCGAAGGAACATTGCTATCTATTGAGAATAGTAATATAAAAAAAGAAAATATATAATATCGATCATTGTTTAAATTAAATAATTTCATAGGGTAGTGTAAAAATCACGTTTTTTCAAATGTCAATGTCCGCGTCAAAAATGATGTTATAACTTATGTATTATTATTTTGACATGGTAGTGGCTAAATGCGTGGCAAAAGCCGGCGAAGCCAAAATAAAGAAGAAGAAGAAGAGTTGTAAATTGCACTACTGGTTCCATAATCTCATAGTTTTAATATGGGTTAACGCAGGCTATATCGGCACATCCACTATCTCTGAGGAAAATTGAATCGGCTCTGCCCGAACCGCGTTCGGCTACTTGGAGCTACTCAGATCTTGAAGGGTACTGTGGGACATACAGGGGAATCGTTTAGATAATTTTGTATTTTTAAGGCTCTCTGACAAACATAAAACTTGCTATATTCTCCTTTGATATGACTCCTCCCTCTGAATCGTAAAACAAGCACGCTGTAAAAATGCTAAAAACATTTTCCACGTAGAAACTCTCGTAGAACGGGTTCTGAGTAGGAAAATTACAAAATCTTATTTAATCAGCAAACATCAATCGACTTACTTATTCTCTTTAAATAGGTTTGTACTTGCAAAGATTTCACAATTAAAACTAGGCGAATTGGAGCATAAAGCGCTTTCCTTAGGTAATCAAAAATTTTCATTAATATATAGAATTGGCTGGTAATTAACAGTCACACACTTAGCAGTAGCACTTAGCAGTAGCACTTAGCAGTATTCAAAACGTTTCAGATATTATTGATGATAGTTTTTCACTAATAAATAATGTAATTTAATCATCGGCAGATACATCATGCTTGTGTATAGTATCAAAAGTCAATGGGTTATTATAGCCAAGTCCCTAAATAGTTAGGTACTATTATGCTCTTTGAACACCAGATCTGTGTTCCCACAATAAACCGAGCACAATGAATACTCCGATCTCACATCTATTACCTGCAGTAATCAGTTAGACACAATGGCCCTTTGACGTTCAATGGGGAACAGATTCACAAGATAAATTCTACCCGTAAAGTCTACGGACAATGATCCGGATCGGCCCATTTCAAAAATGGCTCCTAGTGTGAGATGCTCCTAGGCGGAGAATAAGGAAAAAACAGAATAGCGGAAGTAGGTATAATAAGTTTTTTGGAAGGGTTCCCAACGAGCCTAGATTTTGTGACAGTGTGACACGTTGGTGAGTTGGGAACTTGGGATGGCACCAGCAAGGCAACTTTAATTGTTGGATATCAAGGAGGCATTTGCCCAGGACACAATAAACTGTGAGGAACAGAACAATTAATAATGATTAAAAAAAAACTATTTCTGGTGACAGATGTAATAAAATACACAAAATAAAAACTTTAGTTGATAATAGATAATAATATCCCGACAATATGCAGATTTTTATTTTATTTTACCTACTGAATAATATTTTACAAACCTACATTTGCACATTATTTTGCATAGATGCAGTCTTTCGAATAAAACGAAATCTGAATCACGATCACGGTCAAGTATGTGCCTGTAACCCCAAGGTGAGGAAGACATTCTCTTAGACCTTTTAGACATTTTATGGATATTATTCGGTGCCCACGATTTGCAGAGAGTTCGTAGTTTTGTTAATATTATCAGAGAAAAGAGTTAAACCTATTCCGCTGTCACATATTTCTGCGAGCACTGGGTATAGTATTAGCCCGTTCGGCCGGAGCGCGCAGCGGAAATTGGTCAGCGTTGGCCGGCGCGACACGACCGGACGATTGGAGATGTAACTAATCAGAAATCAGCTGCCAACTGTGTGAGCTGAATATTCTATGTTATTCATATTCTTGGAACGCTTCTGTGAGCTCATTGATTTATTTAGATATAAAATAGCAGAGTTGGATTACCTCATACATTAGAATTTAAACATAAAGGGATTTTTTTGTGATATGAAATAGTTCGATTACATCAATCAAGATACACTGGGGTGGAGATCAGTTATCAGATACCACAGATGAATCAAATGCTCTTTATATTTTTCTGTTATAGTAACGTAATTTAGCAATTAACCTTAGGCAACCTAAAAACGTTGAATAGTACAAGTATTAATTTTAATTAAATCAAGGTATACTATACTCTACTTGGTACCTGGCAAGTCCATTAGCCGGAGTACCTGGTTTAAGTCGAACGCATTACGCAGAGAATGATCATTTATTAGCTTATACGTTCGACGATTGGGTAACTGGTTCATTTATAGGGTGTTTATTTTTAATGACGAAAAGACACACTAGTTCTTTCATTATTAATTGCGTCCAGCGTCAGGGAGGTATTCTCAGTCAAAATATGTATTTCGAAGTAGGTACCTCAGGCACTTTCAAAGGATCTTCAATGCAATGAGGTTTGAGAATATCAACTTCGGCTTAGGAGTAAGTTCCTGATCTTAATTCTTCCATTTTGTTTTTGTTTTTGTTAGCGGTCATCTGCATTATCTATGCTTGTATACTATAATATACTATAATACTAGATACTATTACAATATTATATAGAGGTAGTTAGTTTGTGACGTTGAAGGGAAGTAATCTCTCGATCTACTAAATCCATTTTAAAAATTCTTTTACTATAAAAAACAGATTATTTGTGAGTGACATAGGCTCACCAGAGTTGGCCACTTGCTCATACGAACGAACGAACGTTAGACTATAAGTTCTAGAGAAAAGATGTAGAGCTTGATAATGCCTACAAAACAACAACAGTTTTCAGCCACTGTAACGCTCGTACTGCCAAGTTTTATCGTAATCTGCTTTTTGTTTGCAAACATAGCTACTACAATACAGAACAGTTCCATACCATCAATAGCTAATAAATACTTGTTTATGTAGTAGCCAACAAATAGGTATCTAGCTAAGACCTTAATTAATCATGTTTTACTTTAAATCGCACCATTAAATTATTAAGTTCGTAAGGGCGCGACACACAAAGACACATATGGAATGATAGTAAAGATGCAACATACTGTAGTAAGAAATATAGTCTAAAGTAAAGCAACAAACACTTTCTAAAAGACTGATTACACGTACGCCGTTGAATAGCTCCGAAGATGAATCGCTGCTATTTGTATCGACGCGAGGGCTGACCTTAGAGGACTCATTAATTTGTATCGGGCGCATCAATCACGGGATTACTGTACACTTTGTAAGGAATGGCAACTCAGAGGGGAATGTGAGGAACTGTTCAAGGTTGCTTGCTTTCATTTTCATAGATTGGTATTTGGTGGCATGTCACGCCCGTCGCTGTATTTGGGAATACAATTTCATATCTCTTTTTTTCTTGTTTGTTTGCTTTGGTTAAATCAGACAATTAGACGTAGTTAAACCTTGAAAATAAAGTGTCGTCTTAAGGTGTCTGTATGCGTCAAACTAGCGCCACCTATTTTAAAATTCCTTATAAAATTCCTTTGTTCAACGTAATAATACAATAAAATATTGAATTTGACGCATACAACCACCTTAAAATATTAGTTGTTTCAGTGATATTTCTGTTTCTATTTGCGTGTAAAAAAAATGTGCCAAACATTAGGCTACCAGCACTATTGAAACGACCCATTTGTCTCAGTCTAGTACAGATCTAATAACAGGGCCCAGCTAATTGAGGGCAATACGAGCCAATAAATAAGAAAATTGGTGACCCGACACACGTGGCTCGACATACAATTAATTACACTTGTGTAAGACCAACAATTTCTTGGTAATATACGATAGGAATTTGAGACCATGTATTGTATTGGTACGGACGGCTATGGATGACAAATGTTTGGTAGAAATAGCGTAAGCTGCACCGCAGTTCAAATTTTGCAATGAAAATTCAAAAGTAAGCAAAGATAACCGAAGTAATGTTCACGTGAATGATGCTACGCAGTACTCCTTGCAAATTGTTTCAAAAATAACTAAAAGTAACATTTTCTTGATTGATTGGAGTTTGCAAACAAACAAGCCTCATCAACCACGACAATGGCTGCTCTCGATTGAAAGTTTTTAAAAGAAAGAAGAAACGACATCAAACGAAATGGGAAGTGCGGTAGTACAATCTGGGAATAAATTCACTAAATTCTTCCTCATAATAATTTTATTCATGAACAGTTTCTTTCTATAGATTTAGTAGGTACCTATGTAATAAAACTCTCGTCTAATCGTGGAAATCAAAAGCGGACATGCTCGAAAACATGAGGAGTTTGGGGTAAAAGTAAGTTCGTATGAGCAAGTGGCCAACTCTGGTGACGGAGTTTTTAGGCCGCCTAAAGGCCTCCGTCATGGCAGTTTGGGGTAATTTAGATACAAATAATTATTAGTTATAACTAGATGAATAGTTTTATTCTAATAACAAAATCATTGGAAAATATCGTATAAGGTGCATGGTAGGTACTATGCCGCTAGCAGAGAAAGCCTGGTCATTCTGGCAAATAAAGGCCAAAAGAGCAAGTCCACTACAGATCAAATACAAAATCATAGCTTAGGTACTTTGGACATGTCATGTTTATACATCGATGTATCGCGCGAAGGTTTTAGGCCTGGTCGGTTTTCAAAGGAATGTTCGGCTAAAATGTACACCGAATTTCCCCCGGACAGTCGATCTCAAGTCGATCCTGGGATGAGAGCCAACCGGGCCGATAAATTAGGCAATTTGCGGCGTCCACCGTCCACCCGAGCCACGTCCCCTGGCTCTAATTAATTATCCGCATGCCTGGTGCGGCGTTACTTAATCAACCATCACCATGTTAACTGTTTGTATTGATTTGGCGCTGACTTATTCGGTCATTCGACAAGCGTTTGCTTGGTATATTTTTTTTATCCACGTAGGTATTATACTACAACATTTTAAAGAAACATCAAAAATAATGTCTGCATACCTGTATGGCATTATGATCATTATATAATTTTGAGCAGGTAAAATAAAAATAAAATAAAATTAAAATCAGCCAAGTGCCAGTCGGACTCGCGCACGAAGGGTTCCGTACCGTTATTAAAAGAGCAAAAAAACGGCAAAAAAATCACGTCTGTTGTAAGGGAGCCACCCTTAAATATTTATTTTATTCTGTTGTCTTAGTACTTTTTGTTATACTCGTAGCGCCAACAGAAAAACATCATCTGTGAAAATTTCATCTGTGTAGTCTAGTAGCTAATCACGGTTCATGAGATACAGCCTGGTGACACACAGACAGACAGACACGTCTGTCTGTCTGACAGCGGTGTCTTAGTAATAAGGTCCCGTTTTTACCCTTTGGGTACGGAACTCTAAAAATAAATGTTAATTTTTTTTTTTATCTGTTAAACTTCACAACTACAACTTTCCCATTCTCTATTGTCCTGAAAATGATCAGTGAAGTGAAACTATGCACTTATTACCGCACTTCGTGTTGATCTATGCCGTGCCGTTTCAAACCTTTGTGCTATGAATTTAAGAAAAATGATACTTATATTTCTTGTTAAACGTATAACGATGTGGTAGGGAGGCGGTGAGACCATTGTGTAATCTGAGTTACAAGCAATTAAGTTGCTGTTCCTATTATCCAACCAATTTGGTCTATTCCGTAATGATGGCTGGAAGCTAAATATAATGTTTCATATCTTTATATTTGGTACGTGGGGGATTTATTATATTCAGAGAATTAGTGCCCTACTGGCTGTAAAAGTCTTCTTTTTATTACCATTGGACAGAAAACTCTGATAACCAGAACATACGTAAAGGAACGTTCGGTACGGCGTGATTAACTTAATTCACCTAGGTGCATCAAATATATATTTTTGTAATTCAAACCGATCTGGTCATTTGACTGATTTCAAAATAGGAGGAGATTCTATGTTCCACTAAATGTATAATGTCCCAAAAATAATAATTTCACTTCTTCTAACGACATTAAAGTCAGTTTAATGAAAATCTTAATTATGTCACTTGTGTCAACTCTATTTCTTCTTAAGTTCGAATGCATTATTCAAAGTAACCCTAATAAATGTGATCACCATACATTATGCTTTGGTGTGACTGCCTCCCACATGACCAAGACCGCGGAGTTACGAGGAAAATGGAGCACAAGCACTTAGATCTCTGTTTACCTTTCGCCGCAGATACGCGAGTTGGCGAGGACCAGTTTTGTTCGTGAACGGGGTTGGTATTAACGGTGTGAGTGCCCCCTCTTCACTAGAGTGTGGTTTCAGAGTTTTGCTAGCATTTTTGTTGCGACAATGCATTTTCTGTTGTTACTTTAGCTGGGTGCCATTTATTTTCATTGTACGATGTATTGCGTAGTATCTGCAGTAGGTACTAGCGTTTAGTCCAGCTGCAAGGTGAAATTAACAAGTAAAAACTAAATTAGATTTCATTATAGTACAACAACGGTGATGAGAGTTTTAGATAGGCACACCTATTAGCAGTACCTACACGAACGATATCTCAGATAGATTTTTATAAAAAGTTCCTTTTAAACATTGAACATAACAATTAAAACGATGTGTTAATATAAAAATAACAGTATTAGCATCACTAATTTCATTCAAAACATGTATAAAACAATTATGTGTAGATCAAACAGGAATCAATAGCCTATTAACCCTTTAACGCTCAAGATTTTTTTCTTCGATTTTAATATTTTTCATAAATATTTCATAGAGATATCAAAAATATAAATAAAAAAATTCTCATTATTGTATTTTTTTAGTTATTGTATGTATCACATATGTTACGTTGCGCAACATACAGCGAAGTAGCACGACAAAGGAGAGTATCATATTTGTTACATTGTCCATATAGGGGGTCAAACTAAGCAATATATAATATTGTAAAAATATTTTTCTAGTGGCTCAAATCACAAAATAACACAATTTCATGTAAAATAAGTAGACTCTACTTGGAATGAAAGCATAAACAACAGTTTTTCTTAGCCACAAAGCAGAAATGCAGGTAAAATTTCATGCAATGAACATGGGCTTGCCCTTCTCTACAGCATCAGCACCTCCCTCGTTTACTGAATACCAGAAGATGGCGTAAGCCATCATTCTATGCCATTGGGAGCATTTGGTTTATCGATATTGTGGGCTAAACTGCCTCCTTCCATCAATGTATTAGGAAAACCAGAATATCAACAGCTGAAAGACCCTAAAGAAACCCGTTCTGTAGGTCTCTTATGAGCTGGTACTCCTCCAAATAGTACCTCATGAGCTGGCAGCGAATGATGCCATTATTTTGGAATGGAGCTAGGTGATGGTCATGGCTATAATTAGATGCATTTGACGGATTGCCTTTTTTCGGGATCGGTTGCATAAAAACCATCTTCCAGGAGATCAAGATTACGTCTAATGGACAAAAGTGGCAGAAAAAAACACGTTAGAACTAGAGCCAACTATGGAACACACGTCGTAAGCGCAGTTATGGGAATTTCATCAGGCCCACTTGAATTGTGGACGTCAAACTTGAGAAGAGCTTTGCTCACAACTGTTTGCCAGAAGCGAACTTCTGGCATCCACTTTTTATACTATCGGATGGTTGGCAATGGATGCTTTTTGTCGCTCAGGGTTGACTTGAGCTACGAATGATTTTTCCTTTGCATAGGTACCGAAGATGGCTTACAGAAACTCCTAATAACAGCCTTGGCAAAGGACTAGAACGCAATCTGGAAGGACAGTGAACTAGTTTCTCGCCAATAATCATTTGTGTGCTTTGATTTTGCTGCTGGAACTACTCTTTTGAAGGAGCTGGAGTCAAAGTGGATCTCCTGTTTAAGACTGCTGGGATTTACACTCCGGGACTGTGATGGTTCTACCAAGACTTCATACGACCCCATGCTTTTTATTGAAATCCAGCATAATACTTAGGCGTTTTTGTCTATAACACCAACAAAACATGAAAATATTGTATAACTTATGTTGTTTAAATCCAATACCAGTCTATAAAAGGGGTAAATATTCTTTATAAGGGTTAAAATAAGAATTTTACCATCCAGCCTGTTTTTTAGTAGTTGCGCAGTGTAACACCCATAATACACCTAATACTAGAACTAATTTACCGTATGTTGCGCGCTGTATTACGGGTGATACGTACAAAATAAACTATAAATTACATCAAAACAAAACAAAATTGAATGCCATTTACGCACGTTTCAGTTGAAGGCAATTACCAACAAACAAGTTTTAGTGCTAAATTGTTAAAATATTATAAATTATCAATATTATGAATAAAAACGTAAAAGGCGTCGTTGGCCTCAACGACGTCTCTTCGTAATTTTGCATTTTATAAAAAAACGGCGAACGGGAATGTCTCCATTATTTTAACATTAATTGACAATAATATTACAAATAATATAGTAAAGTTATTTCAATTAAATATTGTTTGGTTTTCGCTAAATATTTTTTTGTTTAGAGTGTATCAGCTCAATAACGTTGCGAAATAAAGGGTTAAAGCTCTAAGCTCCAGCTTGCCTACTCGTATGTTTACCTACAACATAACGTTCTGCTTGATTTATTTCTACTACACTAGTTTATACCTCCAGGCTATCTCTCGTGTTATCTACTTGGACATGGGTGAATAATATAGGGAATGCCCATGGCAATCCCTGACTATGATGTACTTAATTTGAAGTACCTACCTACTTCAAATTAAGATTTGATCATAATAAATTGACGAACACCGCTTGTTTTCAACAACCATTATTATTTCCGTAACAATACAATGAAAGAAATCCTTCAGATTTCAACATTAACACGAAAAAAGAAATTCGTTGCTAGGAACAGATATTTTATCGCGACGAATCTCGCGTGACTTTGTTCCCTCAATTCGGAAAATGGAGGGAATAAATTAAAGAATTTTGAGGCTCTCGACTCGACAATTGGACTCAGGGAAATATATTCTTTAACTCTACAATTGCTGATGAAATCCAGTACAATAGCTGACTCAAAACACAATTGATTTGTGTGTGTGGTTTATTGCAAAGAAACCATATACGTAATTTTATTGTTATTTAATAATTTCGTTCGGCAAGATTGAGAAAAAAAAGAGGTGTGTTTGTAGAGGTGTGTCAGGATCGTAGCAACTGGAGATATGTGGTCTCTGCCAGGCTTCTTCACAATGGAACGGAATTCGTTTCGCTCAAGTGCTAAAAAGTTTATTGTGCAATGTTGTACTCGTAGAACAGCAAGTCAGCGTTATAAATTAAGCTATTGAAGCGAGCTACGAGTTTTCTCATTAGACTAACATGTGCATACCGCACTAAAAAAAATATTGAGGTACACGGTCTATTGGAAAGAACTAATAATTAGTTTTACTCAATACCTTACCTAGTATTGGGTAATTCTTGCATATTTCTTATACAAGAAATGTCTATCGCTCCCTGGGATACAGTCGTTATCATATTTCATTTTTTCTCATACATATTCGAGTCTCAGAATAGAGAAAAAACCAGAAGTAGTTATTGCGCCTAATACTGAGGCCACAAAAACTTGGCTAAAACAGAGTAGTTTTACGCGCAGCCGATCAGTCACGTTTTGAAAGTCATACCGCATAGTCGACTTCAATTTTATTTTATTATGCCGTCTTGTGTTGTTCCCACATGCAAAAATTCAGCGGGGCAAAACAGTAGAAAGAATGGGATTACATTTCACGTGTAAGTAACGCATTTACCTAACATCTTATTGAAATATTGAATAAATTGTTTCGTTTGTAATTGTCATAAAAAATGATGCGTCCATCTTGTTAATGTTGCCAGTATAAGAATTTTGATTTTCCCTACCTTCTATTATTATACAGAAATGTTAGAATTTCATAATAGGTATTCTATACTAATATTATAAAGAGGTAAAGTTGGTTTGTTTGTTTGTTTGTTTCTTTGTATGTTTGGGGTAATCTCCGAAACTACTCATCCGATTTCAAAAATTCTTTCACTGATCGATTTGACACCGATTTGCTACAGCGAGATGCATATGGCATGGACTTTCCGAATGAACATAGGCTACATTTTACCAAGGTAGATACCACGCGAGAAAAATCGCGGGCGAGAAGGCTTGTATTATTTTGTAAAAAAATTTGTCAGTAATAATAAGTGAATGTTAAAGTATGTACCTAAAAACTAGTGAACAACCTGCAGATATTCTTACAAAAGCTCTATTTAGACTGATTAAAACTGATTAAAAGGTGTTTAGAGAAATGTTGTTTAGTAGAGTCATAAGTTAATAATTATTGAGTGTAGGTAATTTAGTAATTTTTTTGATTGAAGTGCAATGTTGATTTAGTTTAAAGAAATGTTAAGTTGGGTTGTTTTTTCTTATTGTTATTTTGAGACATATTACATTGAAGGTGTTAGAAATACGTGTTAAAGAAATATATAGAAAATGTTTTTTTTTAGGTTTTATTTAAGAAATAATATTGTACTTCCGGTGTCAAGTGCAATGGCTGCTCTAATAACTAAATAAATAAATTTCGTCCAATTTTAATCAGTCTTACTCATTTAATCACATCTTAAACCGTGTTTCATTTACTTAGAGAACTTCTCTATTACCTACTTAAGATTATCAGGTATATGTAAATACATAAATATGGAAAAGGACAATTTAGATTTTAATATTGGTGGCGATTCTGTTGCAACACTGACTAGTTAAATTATTCCTAAATCCGAAAGCTCTTATTTCGTTCACGTTAAAGTTCAAAATAAAATAACAGACTGAGTGACATCTCTAAAATTACTATAATTTAGTAAAATTAAAGTGAATGTTGGTAGAATTGATCAAGACCATTTTTACTTCTTACTAAAACTACCCAAAGATGAAAAACAAGGTTAAAAGTACCTTGTTCTTCAAATGTTATTTTCAGTGCTATGCTAGATTGGTCTTTAGCATGAACGTAATAAAAGCTTTCGATTTTAGTCATAATTTAGCTAGTCAGTGTTGCAACAGAATCGCCACCATTATTATCATAATATCACACTTCCAAATTCCAATATTCTCAATGTTTACCCCAAAAACGGGCAAATTATGTCTAAGCTAGCCACATTACGCGGGTGGGAAGTGAGGCGGGCGGGGGATGCTTGTTTCGTATTTGGACTCAGCGTGCGTCTTGCAATGACAGTTGATTGTACCTTCTGTCATTTTCTCTATTCTGAGATTCGAGTGAACAAACACGTGAATTTTAGAAATGAGATTCAAATGTAAGTACTTTTCTGTTGCTTAGTGGCGTTTGTTTTCATTTAAAGATACGGCGAGTATTACATAGCTTTTTAACCTTACACAATCATTTCCTTTCAAAATTTAATTTATACCCAACCCTTTCAATTTTAATAATACGTGAGTCAAAAATAGGAATCATCAAGTAAAAATAGAATCAGATGAAAACAATATTAAGCTTCTTAAATTATTTTATTACTGAAATTATTTTTTATTTACATAATTTTAACAATACTGAAAACCACCACACCATCCGCGGCGATGGGTTTGCGACTTATTTCGTATGGAATGCTAAATTCTGCAAAGTTCTTGTATTTTTACATACTTCTGACTAACACCTAGGTATAACATTTTAAAAACTTCTTAAGACAATGCATGTTGTTAGCAATTAAAAAATGGTACCTGCTAAGATTCGATTTTTGAATTCAACGTAACATTTCAAATGAAAAATCAAAGATTTTAAGTCTTCTTCCTAAAAGTCTTTTGTGATAAATCACCCGACTAGATACTACTTTCTAAACAAAGGAACCGCTTAAAATCGCCAAAACAAAAACTCCGTTCTAAAGCAAATTATCTTTGAAGTTCCCTGATTTGTCCTTGGCCGTCGTTCAATTTGATGGAGGTCTTTTTTTCTTAGACATGGGAAGTATACAGGATGGAGACATTCAAGGAATCTTTATTTTCCTGAATTATTAAATGGAAATTCAAGCTTTCGCGATCTTTAGACATTATTTTAACTCAGTCTGCTCGTGACCACGAACGCTGTAATGCACTCGAAACGTCGGTAAATAATAAAATAAGGTAATTACAAGATAAAGTCCCGCAAAATTTGTTAAGTAGGTACAGCTATATAAAATGTCCCTCACAATCAATCAGCCTGCATCGTAATAATTTATTTTATTGCCTAATCTAGTGAAACAAAGATATCTCACTAGATCAATGATGGATCTGGTCAATGAATCTACTGTGAATGATCCAGATTAAACTGGATCCTATATCCATCCCGTTCCAATGTTTAGCTTTAAAATAATACCTACAGCAGAGATTATTGCTAATAGAAATCGGCAAGTCTGCATTATTTACGCTTCTGTAGAATCTCCTTCCTGTATATAAACAAAGGAATTCCTATCTGGTATATTAGATTTGATTTGATTTATACTATTCCACAGTGTCTGAAGACCCGCCTCTATAACCAATGTGTCCTGCCAACTATAACCTACGGTGCCGAGACATGGACGCTTACAAAGGAGACTGTGCACAGAATCAGAGTCGCACAGAGAGCCATGGAGCGCGCCATGCTCGGCATCACCCTTCTAGATCGAGTCCCCAATTCGGAAATTCGCAAGCGGACTAAAGTACACGACGTTAGCAAGCGAATATTGGGGCTCAAGTGGAGTTGGGCAGGACACGTGGCAAGGCGTGGTGATGACCGGTGGAGCAGAGTACTTACCGAATGGTGGCCTAGAGAAGGGTACAGGAATGTAGGTCGTCCGCCGGCAAGATGGGTCGACGACATAGTCAAAACTGCAGGTCGGACATGGGTTAGATTGGCGCGAGACAGGGTCGAATGGCGGAAGCGAAGAGAGGCCTATGCCCAGCAGTGGGATGAGAAGGGCTGATGATGATGATATTAGATTTCCTTGTAACGCTCTCCACCTGGTTTATTTAATTAAGGAATGTTTTCGTCGGTTTGTACGGCGCCGGCGAGACACGGAATTCGGCTCAAATATTGCATTTGTGTATAATATTGGGTCTAATCTCGTTTTGTTTGGATTAGTTTTGTTATTTATAAGTAGACAGGAATACTTGGTATTTGGCTTATTTGTGTAGGTATCATTGAGTTTCTCTTCTCTACACTGGTATAATTAATATTTTAAAGATATAAATTATAAGAACAAAAATAAGGTAAACATTTGAGTTCAATTTCGATTTTAAGCATTTTATAAAAAGTGCCTACCATGAAAATAAAAATAGTTTTATATATATAAAATTGCCACCGTATTAACTAGTACGTTTCACTGAGCCAATAAACCGAACCATTGAAAACAGAAGCACGTCGGAGCTTGACGAATGTTCTTAGAACTGAAGGTATGAGAAACAGAAGTTTATTCAGCGAGTTTACTTGCTTTTACTACATTTTCGATTCTGGCAATGTTTGCTTCAATATTATTCCGCTTTAGGTAATTTTCATTTCTGGTGGGAGGTAACAGAAGTTAATTTTAACCAGTTAACTTTAAGGAAATTGCTTTGAATACTTTCACAGTTCCACTTCATGTTTTATAAAACGTCATAAAAGCACGTAGTGGTAGGGGGACCTACATTGAATATAATATTGAACTTTTGGAAGTATTTAATTTAAGCAGATCGATCACCGATAAAAAAGCTAGGCCTCTTGTTTGTTAGGTGTGTCGCGTTGAAATACACAGGCTTAGAATCACCAAACTTTTAAGACGTAGGTATCAAAGTGATCCAAGAAGTCCTGCTGTATTTTTGAATTTGAATTTGAGATACCTATTAATGAAGTCAGTAGTTAGTAGTTCAGTAAGTATAGCACAATGATCCGAGTTCAACGCACTTGAATAAACTCACGCAATTTATATTCCTTTGGGAGAAAAACTACAGAGAGGTAAATGTTCTCGATAAATTTTTATCTGCTTTTTATTTGAACAGATAAACGTTTCGTGTTTTCAACGAATTTAAAGCAATTGTTCGCAAGATGAAATAAATATTTCAACACTTTTAGCAATCACCTAGAAACTGTTATTTCAATAGAAATAGGTACTAGATTAAACAGTAAGAAAAAAATGATGAATGGCAAGATAGGCCGCGCCCTGGGGGTACACCTAATAAAAAGTGAGTCATGTCAAATTACTTATAAACGAAAACCATATATTGTGGGGACAAAATCAAAACACTCAAGTCATTATTTATTTCTGTCACAAAGGAAAAAAAAACAACATTATTAAGTAGATGGATACTTCGGTAGAAGTATAAAGTTATTTTTGATGAATAGAAAAGTAAACATTCTTGAGATCCAACGCCCTCAACGTTGGTCCAATGGAACTTTCACGTTTCTATACCAAAATAAGATATTAATTGGGCCTTTTTCAAATTAAACAGGAGTGTAAGCACCTTGACCTTTAATGTTTATATAAAGAACATGATACCTAATATTTGATTAACCTATCTTTAAGGAAAAAGGTATTGATCAGAAGGCCGATTAGACGGTATGACTTATTTTTATAATAAGAACTTAAAAGCGTATTTAAATCATGGATACATTACAGTCAAGTAGCAAAAATTTTAAATGTTTAACGGCCGGTGTGACTTCGTGGTCCGTGAAGTTTTTTTAAGTACGAACCCCTAAAAACAAAGCTGAAATTTGTGTTTCTAGGAGTTAGTATCTTCTATTTACCTGAACATAAAACTGTTTCTCATAAATAAACTCAATTTAGTGGATTTGTCTTTCATGGTTGATTTAGAAGGCTCTTATTGACGCATAAAACCTCCGAGCCGCAATCTCAGCGATCTCAAATGAATTCAGCTTGTTCATAGACAAGGTCTGGCATTGTTCCAACGACCCTGATTGTACCTTCTATTGCAACTATATTTCTTTTAATATTAAATTTCTTGACTGTAATGTGGATGTGCATTATTTATCGGTAGGTACCTACCTTTAGATAGTCTTATTTGCTCTGGGAGAAAGTCTAGGTTCACTCTCTTTTAATGAAACAGCTGGCAGGTGAGTTGATTATGAAAGACTCACTACTGTATTTCCAAGAACGGTAGAGATTAAATTAATACCTACCGTCGGTAGGTATTAATTAAATCTCATCTTCTAGCATTTATTATTATTATTATTTTCAGCCGTCTGTGTCCCACTGCTGGGCAAAGGCCATTATATATTCTAGCATTTATATATTTTTTTAATTAGTAAGGCTTGTTGCACGTCCACTTCTTCCATGAAGATACTCGTAGTAAGTATTTCACTCGATGGGCTAAGAATATCACCTATTATTCAACGTTTTGATTCTCCGTTAAAAGTTAATGCGCTTCTGATTTTCCAAAACAAAAAACCTTCGAACCTACAAACAAAAATGCATTGCATTTTCCCATTTAACCAACACAGCGGTGCTGCTGGTGACGAAGTTTTTAGGCCGCCTTAAGGCCTCCGTCATGGCCTAACGACTATAGTAAAAAAGTAACTTCATGGGAATAAAATATGCCACATTACACTCTTTGTACCAACAAAAAGTTGTTTTTCTAGAAACAATTCTAGAGAAAACAAAAATACCTGTGTTGTCAGAATAAGACTAAGATCTCAACTTTGGCTTACCACTTAGCCCATGCTGTGTTCAGTTGGCACGATTTGTCATAAAACTAAAACACCAATCAAACAAATAACCAATCAAGGAAATGTTTAGTACAACGATGTAATTCCAAGTTACGAAACTACTCAAGTAAATTGCGACTCGGCAAAAGAAGGCTCACACAATACCGCTAATCAGAAATGACTTTCGTTTTACTTAGGCATAATGCGGGCATAAATATCAAAACTTCGGTACCTACCACATCCCCGTAGGAAGTGGCTTTATAGAAATATTATATTTTAGGATAAAAAGTTCTATCATACTGGAAGAAAGCTCTTCAGAATTACTTATTCCGAAGGTAGAGTTGATGTAATTTTTCGGTCATTTTCATTTGCTAGGACTTTAAAAATCGCGCATGAATTTTGCAGCGTTTAATTCGGTTATTAGTGGCAATTCTGGATGTCGCCAAAACTTAACTAACCTAATTTTACAGCAGTAAAAATGTTGCCGTCCCTTTCATAACGCAATATGCAAGTAGGCTATCAAAATAGTGTTGTGTGTCTAATACACATAATATATCACAAAAATTGTTTTAACCAGTTTTCTATGCGAACGTTCCATCTCTCAATGATAATAAACATGCCATGTTCACAATTTTACTAGAGAAGCAGCCTATAAAAAAAGATTGGTAGGTATAGGTTTAAAGGCAGCCAACCGTAGGGAGATAATTTTTATACGTGGTATAGATAGCATGTTCAGTAGAACGGAATGAAAATGGTTGTAGGTATTACAGGCCTACGAATATTTACATACCTTCGTGTCTACATGTAATAAACGTTTAGCTCTATTTGGGTTTGTTTCGTCGATCTTTTGTGTTTTAAAACTAGAATAAATAAAAACTTCCTGTGTCGTGGTTTTGAAAAACTACCATTACCTTTTATTTAGGTACTCTGTTAGTTTTTCTCAAGACCGAAACCTGAAACGGATTCATTGCCACTTGTTTTATGGTGGTAAAACTAGCGCCGCCACCTATTTTATATTATTATTACTTATGTTGAACAAAGGAATTTTAAAAATGCCTTGTACAGTTTGTGATACATAATCATAAGCTTTTTTTGATAGGTACCTATTTATTTACCTGTTTTTTTTAGTTAGCAAAGCCGCCTACGCAAACCTAAGATGGTGCTCCTTCTGAACTACTGTGGAATAACTATCTAATAACTTTCTCTACAAACCGAAAACGATAAATCGTGCTTATAGTCGCAGTTCTCTTTATTTTGGTTTAATTTCAGAGTTCAGTTACTAGTATTATTTTATCTGTGGTTAGCATATATTATCCCACTACTGGGCAAAGGCCTCCCCCCAAAAATACTATGGTGGTACGAAGTGCGACGGATCAGCTTGTAATAAGATAAAATAGGTGGCGGCGCTAGTTTGACGCATACAACCACCTTAAACAGAACACTTTGAAAGTCAAATATTGCGAAAGTCAGAAACTTTAAAGTTCCTTCAATCAGCGGCTGACCTCAATCCGGCGGTTTTGTAATCAAAAGATCAAAGCTCACAATCTCAGCATTTCAAGACACTAATAACGAATTGGAGTTCAAGTTAGAATCGCGACACTCGAATCAAGATCGACACCGAATAACTAACCCATTGTCCAAGTTGTGCCTCAATAAATTCTCACCCCGGCCAATAGTTCGGACTTGGCCATCGATTTTCTTCCGTCGGGACCGCAAATTGTGAAACTTGCCCCTATTGTGTAGGTACGTGCAATATGAACCTAGGAGATTGCAGATGCAGACTGCAATGACTGGTAACTTTTGTGTAGTGACAATGGGCGCTGGAATCTTCAATGGCATTCCGCTGTAGATTTGCAGTTCGCATTTCGGCATTCGGGTGTTCGGCATGAAATGAATATTGAACTGAATGGTATTTCCTTGAGGTTTATCGTGTCCATTTTTCGTTCGGAGCAGTTTTAAATGGTGGATGTAAAAAAATTGGGTAGGTAGGCACCTACATTTTTACATTCGCACATAAATACATTTCTAAAAATTTCTGATAAGGTAACATTTATATCAACAATCTTTTCTGACACCCACGTCTTTTAAAACTAACTTTTGAAAATATTACGTAAGTATTTACAAACTAATTTCAAAAGCAAAACCAACCTATTTATTCAAAACTCGTAAAGTGTTCCAATAAGTCTCACCGAAATGTAATTGCTACCAGCATGCCTCCCACTCATTAAAGATCCACCTAAAGGATGATGCTAGCACAGGTGATACCGCCAGTTCACTTTGCCACACAAAGAATGATTCCGACCAACCAGTTATACTCAATTTCTATTTGCTAGCAACAAAGTAGGTATTCCATTTAAAAAAATGTATTATGAAATGAAATGATCACGACAATAATTATATCCCAGGGATTTTGACATATCTTTCGGTATTTATAGATTGTATGAAAATGTTTAAAGGGGTATGTTAATAAAAATGACCTAAATAAGAAAATAAGATTACTACTTAGAATTTTTTTTCTACTCCAAGAACAGTGAAAGTATGGATGAGTTAAGTATTTCCAAAATAAAACTACTCGGCAAGTAAATACAAACATCTGCGGGTTACAGCTACAGCTTCTTGGCTATGGCTTGTTATATTATTTATTAGGTGGCGATGGTTTAAAATCGCGGGCGAGGTCCTCTTTTAAATTTTAACTTTTAACCTAAGAACTAGGGCTTAAATTTTCGGGCATTTAATTACATTCTTTGAAACGCAGGTCGCATCAAAGATTTACATAGATTGCTAGAGTGGATCTAACAGTAAACATGTTGAGTATCCCAGCTATTTCCTATACACAATGGTGCCAGTTTGCGCACCTATTAATTCCGAACTAAACAGCAAGAACTAAAGACGGCTCCAATTTGCTCAGTAAACACGAAACCAACTGCGCTTCAGTGCAAGATAGCTCACAAAAGCGGACATTAGTTCGCCAACTATTGGCGGGAGACACAATTTATGCTCACTCCACAACTTCGTCAATAGTTTAGGTAGGTACTGATAGGGCTGGGAGATTTGTATGGGCTATTTTAAAGAGCTAAGCCTTCAATCATCAAAAGGGATACTAATGATCGTTTCACAAGTCGTTTGCGTCGGCTCAGAACTAAAAAACATACAGTATAATTTCATTTGAATTTAGAATAACTGAGGAGAGACTTTGTCGACCAACGTCAAAAAGTTTTAAATTTTTCACCTTCTGTGTGGTGCAGTGGTAGGTCTACGGTAATTAGTAAGTTCAGGTATAGAAAGCTTACATTAGATTTATCAACATCCAGCTCAAAACAGATGATTAGGTAGACAAATATTACACCTACTAAGAATCTAGTAACTGGACTCTTCTCTACCTACTCTACTTTCTTTGTTCTTAGGGAAATACCAAAAAATTTTACTGAACAATATTAAGCTTTAAAAATTGCGAACCAAAATATTCACTCACTCATCTTATTATCTGACATAAAGGGCCACAAGGGTTAAATAGGAGTCATTGTTAAATGCATCAGATAAATAAGATTGCATTTTAAAACAGGTAGGTAAACACACGTTTTAGTTGAAAATATCCACGAAAATAATCAAATCCTTGTTTAAACAAGGGTTAACCTACCTATTCAGGAAAAAACATTCACGCTACCCAGAATTTTGTAGCAATGCGGAAGTAGATTTCAAAAGATCCGCACACCGATATGCTTCTTGCATACAAAAGCTGGCACCTTACATCCCTAGTCTAAGATTGTGCTGGGACCTTAGACCGTAGAGGAAATTGGGACTCATTGTTTATGTGTTTCGGATACCACAACTGCTCCTAAACTCAAGCTAATAAGGTACCTCTACCTATGAAATGAGATTTGGATATTGCATTTAACTGGAGAGATTTTATCAGTTTATTAAGAATGGATTTTAGGTAGAAACTTTAGTATTAAGTTACTATTAAAAACATTTTCTGTAAGTAACATTTCTAGGATTTGAGTTGAAGGTATGAGCAGGTCTATACATTTAGGTACCTACAGGTATTTATTTACATTTAAAGACTTGTTTTTGTTGCATCATAATATTATATTGTAGATGTTACCTATTTATTATAAGAAGTAGAATTTGAACTAATTTAGTCCTTGATTCATAAATAGGTAATATATTAGACACTCAGTAGGTAAACACATTGGTATCTAATCTACATCCCCTAAAATTAAATTATTATCCATCCACGCTATAGAAATTGCGGCAAAACGCGAAGAATTTTACAGGGTTTCATTAAATCCTAGCTCAATCAACGTGACTTGTAATTCTGCCTTTTGATAGTCATCCCAAATTACAAGAACAATCGAGACTGCTAATCCCAGGCCCTGAGAAGGGACAATCGAATCAGCACGGCATTATGTACGCGGCCAAATCAGAAATCGAACAACAGAAATAAATCAAATTTTGATTGGAATTGCCGAAGTACGTAACAATCGCATCACGTACCGGCCGCGCTTTGAATAAACAATCACGGGACAAAGTTTGGTGATCCCGGAACTTACTAGGGATGTGAAGTCGAAACTATCTCGCCTAAGCTTTGGACACAGCTCTCAATTAATACAAAATATTGGTTGCGAATGAAAAAGTGCAACATCACAAGACCGCACGAGTTGTCTAATTTATTAATGCCCTTATGCATTCATTTATTGCTTCAAGTTGGTAAATAAATAAAATCTTAAAAGATTAGGTTTGGCCGCAACAAATGTCTTCGACTTCGAAATTGCTTTGAATAAATTAATGTGTAGGTATTTACTGAAAATTATTTGTAAAGCTAAGTTTTTCTATCCAATCGAGGTCAAATAGCTATTGATTGATAACAATCATTGTACCTACCTACAACAAACATCAGACCTTGCTTTGAAGTCAAAACTAAGTGGTAAACAAGGAAAAAAATCTATGCCATTGTTGAAGTTTAAACTTTTTCTTTCGCCTACCACCTTCTGTATTCTAACAGGCTCGCCATTCGCAAAGCGCTTGATCACAACGTATTTCATTAGAAAGTTTCCGTGAGTTTGGGAACATAAGTAGCGCGTTTGTTCTCAATTTGTGTCTAAAATGTCGGAGGGCGACTTCGATTGACAGTGCTCGGAAGACCCCGGGTTTGAGAACTGGTCAATTGAGCTTTGTTTGTGTTGGTCTCGTGCGATGTGTATTTAGATTTTGAAACGTTACCGAACGTTGACAAACGCATGTCAAAGCTATCCCAGAAATTGGATTCACAAAGTGGATTTAGTTTGGCAATAACAAGGGTAGGCAAGGGATTTTGCAGCAAAACACATCTCAATCTGTAACTATTTTGTTACGTAACAGTATTTAGGATATTCGGTCTTCCACATTCGGAAACACCTATGTACCAATTCAAAAACTTGTCATATCATTTTCTTGTCATCACAAAACGACAAAAGATTTGATAGCTATTTCACATGATCACCTAGTAGACAAAAATCGAATGTGATATAGATACCTACCTACCTACTCAGAAACTTCAGCTTTCCACCTTAGCTTATTTGTTTTTAAAAGTGAATTATTTTTGAAACTTGGTGAGTAGGTATAGTTTCGACGATTAGGTACCTAAGTAAGTACCTACCTCACACATTCAAATTTAAAAACTTCAATAATCCTCAATAATTCAATAATTCCTCTTTTATAATATTAGTTCCTTAGATTAAAGGGTGAAGGTTAAGTTAAAGTGAAATCTTCTAAAACTGTTTCCTTTAACAAACATTCGTCATTTCCCATCGTCTCTAGAGTCATCACAAAAATGTTACACTCGTATTTCGAAAGTATTCAATAAATATGCGAGTTACAACACGAAATTTCCCAACATTTTCCTCCGCAGGCGCCTTTAAAGTCTGTTATAGAAAAGCAACTTTCTAGGAGTTGGTGTCACAAGTTTCTTAACGGAATTTATGGACTTCCAAGTTATGGACATTGACATTTCGACGGTAGTTTAACTCTTTAGATTTCATTTTGAAAGTTTCTTGTTAGAGTGGACGGCTGCCGGACTTAGTTATGGTTTTGTGTAGTTTTGACTTACCTATTTTAAAAGTCTGAGGGGACGTCTGCAATGTTTGCGGATTGCGGACTGTTTTTTGTATTATAAACTTAAGTTTGCTATTTGTTTGGACGCTATTTGCATCCAATCAGATTGATAACTAAGTAACTAATTGATAACTTGATCTATAACTACGATAAACAGTGCTCTTGAGTGTTTTATTGGGAAAGTGGGTAACTTTTTAAGAATATTTGCTTTATTTTCTGTAAAACGAATTTACAAGGCTATTAGGAATGGGTCATTTATGATAGTAATTAAACACAAACTTCTTCGAGATAAATCGTTTATTTAATTTGTAACGTTTAATATTACATTACCTACTGCATAATTTAAGTGTCGATATCAATAATATTTTAACAGTAATAGTGTAACAATTATTTTTTTAGTTATTGCTAATACTTTTATGTCGTTTCTAATACTATGGCGTGTATTTTTATGCAGTACAATTCTTATTAAGGCTTCTGCGCTGTACGAGTTCCCCATACAAACGTAATACCATAACCATTTGAAATTTGAGCATATCTTTAGCATAGTATGCTATTATTCGTATTAGGATAGCATTTATCTAGGTTTCTGCCAGAAGCTTTTTTTAAAATACTTAGTGAAATTAAACCGAATCGCACTTTGCATATTTTTACATCATAGAAGACATGTTTTCTTAATATTTATATAGTACTAAACACTAGGATATTTTAAGTTTCCTTCTGTAAGAAACATAGCTTATATGGTCTAGTAACAGAAAAACAACACTGTGTGAAGAACAAAAACAATTTTCAGTCATCATTTTTGGGACTACGGGAGACAAGCAAATTCCTTGCAAAATAGCCATGCATTTACATTTAATACATTTTTAACCTTTTCTAATAGTGCGTCTGTGTGCGTGTGTCACGCACGCTCACGCACACAGATGCAAAATGACAAGCAGACCAAGATTTTGTCGTGTGTCGATGTTTGAACGCGCGGGGGATTGAATTTTGCCGAGCCACGTCGCCGGACTCTTAAGTCCATTAGTTTACAATAAGGTGTGTCCAGTCTGTTTGGAGCGGTGCTACAGCATACCCGATATTTATGAAGGAAATTCTAAATAAAGCAACCACGATAACGATATGGACCAACTGTGTCTTCAAAGCGTGTTCCAGAAACAAACATCAGAGCCTGTCTTTTCCAACGTATTAACTTAAACAATATAATTATCCTATATATCCCTGGTGTAGGGAGTCGCGTTGGAACAGGCAGTAGAATCCCCTAGTTTTAAGAACGTGACATGTCAAAGTGTTCTATAAACGATCGTACTGAATAAATACGTTTTGAATTTTGAAAATAAGCCATATTATGCAGTTCACAATTACATGTATTTCTGCTAGAAAATCTAGGAACAAAACATTGCCTATATCCTTCAAACGTGTTAGCTCAAACAATAATACCGATAGGTAATAATATCACAAGCATGAGCCGTGTATCGTTCACAATTAGATGTATTTCTGCTACAAAATCAAGTAATACAAAACATTAGAATATTAGAGGTGTAGGGAGTCGCGTTGGAACAGGCATTAGAATCACCTAGCTGTAAGACAAAACTGAAGTGATTCTTGAGGTCCTACCAAAATAAATGATTTTTCTTTCTTCAAACGTACTAGCTCAAAAAATAAAACCGATAGTTAACATGAAAAAACATATACATTTACGGGTATTTATCGCTATTTACCTTTATTTACGATAAATACACGTAAATGTATATGTTTTATCATTATAGTGTTCTGATCGCAAAAGTTTTAAAAAAGATAGTTAACATTAACAATAAGCCGTATCTAAATCACAATAAGGTGTGTTTCTGCTTATCCAGTCCGATGGGTGCGTTCGGCGCGTGAGTTTTGGCGCCGGCTCCAATCCGTAATAAGCCGTATCTAAATCACAATAAGGTGTGTTTCTGCTTATCCAGTCCGATGGGTGCGTTCGGCGCGTGAGCTCTGGCGCCGGCCCTCCCCCACCAGGCCGCGCATCTACGTGTGAGTGAACTCCACCCGCACACCCATTCTTTGCGGAGGAACTATAATGATGATTGTTTTATTAAAGGGAGTTTTATTAAAAAGATGGGAAGAGATGGTATGGAAGCTAAAGTTCAAGCTGTTTTATCTTTAAGGCTCAACTCACACCAAAAGAGCGGCGAAGCGCAGCGAAGCGGAGCGCGGTTTTAGTGTCATATGAATTTTAACTTTATTTTCATTACTATAATACTTATAATACTTATCGCAGAGAAGGCGCGCGTATTCGAATTCGCCGGAATGCCCGCGGCGCCGCGCGCATCTGCGCGACTCGGTCGAGTTTCTCATGCGATAATAAGTATTATTGTAATGAAAATAAAGTTAAAATTCATATGACACTGAAACCGCGCTCCGCTTCGCTGCGCTTCGTAGCTCTTTTGGTGTGAGTTGAGCCTATGGTGGTTGTATGCGTCAAACTAGCCGCCGCTTATTTTATTTTATTATTACGTTAATTAAACAAAGGAATTAAAAAAAACTGAATGTTCCGTTTGTCCGCCCCTGTGTGCGAAGTGTGCGGTGAACACAGGGCGCCCTCATCAGAACCGAAATTATTTAAGTTAGGTACACTTACGAAACAACATAATTATTAACGCTAACTTTTATTTAAGCACGAGCAATAACTCACGATTAGCGGTCGACGTGCACGCGTTTTATCTTTTTGAGTATGTTGCGAGCAAATTATGTTATTCCTGACCGCGGAATAAGAACCAACCGTAAGCAAAATCAAGCGCTACGTTGCTTTCATCTTAAAAATATGTTGCTCGCTTCGCTCGCGTCGTTTCTCACTTAATAAGAACCCTAAATCAAGCTCTACGTTGCTTTCATCTTAAAAAAATGTTGCTCGCGTCATTTCTCGCAGGTTATAAAAACCCGAAATCAAGTGCTAAGTTGCTTTTATCTTAAAAAAAAATCTCACAAAATAAGAACCGGCCGTTACCAAAATCAAGCAACCTCAACGTATATCTATTCAGTAATAAGATCGTTTATAGACCACTTTGAAACGTCCTTAAAACTAGGGGATTCTATTGCCAGCGCAGCACTACGTAGCTTTCATCTTAAATAAATTTTGCTCGCTTCGCTCGCGTAGTTTTTTTACAAGATCAGAACGACCTTAAGCAAAAAAAATGCCACGTTGATACAAGTATCTACAAAAAATTTTGCTCGCTTCGCTCGCGTACCTTTTCAAACCAACTTATTTTTAAAACCTACGCAGTGGTCCCTGCTAACAAGAAAAATATAAAACTGGTCCCTGACCAAGAAAAGGTTGGGAACCCCTGCGTTAAACAAAGGAATAAAAAAAAACTGAATGTTCCGTTTGTGAAACCTATCATAATTAAGCTTTTTTTTAATACCCCTGTAATAAACGAAACATTCAGTTTTTTTAAATTCCATTGTTCAACGTAATAATAAAATAAAATAGGCGGCGGCGCTAGTTTGACACCTTAAATCATTTAAAGATAAAACAGCTCTGAATATAACTGAAAGAGATGTAAAACGACGTAGAAGTGGAAGAGAAGCTGCCATGCAATGTAAGCCAAGCGATTTCAAACAGTTGGTATAGCAACAGAAGACCGAACAAGGACGATCTCTGTGGCGCAGTGGGCGAAAGCCCGCCTGAGACGTGGAGGTTGCGGGTTTGATTCCCGCCACGGGACATGTTTGCATTATTATATCAGTCATCTGGTTATCATAACACAAGCATTAAGTTGCTTAGCTTGGGACTACATGCCGCCGTGTAAAATGTCTAAGGATATATATATTTTTTTCATTAAGTAAGTAATTAATTACAAAGAGATCGATAATACAAAATGTCAACTCACTTGGTCAAACGGCCTCCTTCCGATATGAAACATGGTGTAAAGAAGTGGCGCCTTATCGAGAGGCACATCGACTTCAGACGAATCATGTATACACAGCTCTTTGTTAATATAATCGGAATGCAGTTTTATGTGCTCGTACAGTACCTGGGAAACGTGGATAATTAAATCAGATTATTATGTTACAAGCGGGTATTAGGCGGCCTAAAAACTCTGTCAACAGAGTTGGCCACTTGCTTATACGAACGAACGAAACGGGTATTTATGTATTTATCACGAACGGGAAGTCTTCCCGCGACCACGGCTGGTGCAATCCGGGCGAAACGTCGGGTGAATATTAAAGGTAAAATTCGTGATAAATACCCGTTTGTATATGTTTTATAATGTGTTCTGAACGCGAAAGTTAAAAATATTATTATGTTTTTTTCCTGTTATTTGTTAGTCCTTTGCCCAGCTGTGGGACAATGTAGGTTGATAAAAAAAAATTGTTAGTACTTAATTGGTATATAAGCTATGAATATAAGCTATCCTGGTACCAATTTTCATTCAAATCCACCCAGCCGATTGAGCGTGAAGGAGTAACAAACATTCACACAAACTTTCATCTTTTTAATAATAGTGTGATTTACATTAAACTTTTCTTTTTTCATAAGCTTAGGCTCAACTCACACCAAAAAAGCGGTGAAGAGTAGCGAAACGGAGCGCAGTTTCAGTGTCATATGAATTTCAACTTTATTTTCATTACTATAGTACTTATTATCGCAGAGAAGGCGCGTGTATTCGAATTCGGCGGAATTCCCGCGGCGCCGCGGGCATCCGCGCGACTTGTTCGAGTTTTTCAGGCGATAATAAGTATTATAGTAATAAAAATAAAGTTGAAATTCATATGACACTGAAACTGCGCTCCGCTTCGCTGCTCTTCGCCGCTCTTTTGGTGTGAGTTGAGCCTTATTGTCTTATCCTCACGAAATTTCATATTCATAACAGTAACAGTTACACGTCCTTGTGTATATTCTTAGCCACAATTATGTCGGGAGAAAAGAAGTAAACTTTCTGAGCTCACCCTCAAACTATCTCTTCCAGCCGAAGTCATCAGTATCTGGCTGGTCGAGACGGCGGCGTCGCTCGACCGTTCTGCGTTAGACCCGGGAACATCACCCTGACGAATAAAATGATTTACGATCAGCTAACTTTAATACCGGCACCACACATTATCATTAGTTAGGAACAAACTGTACTCTTAGTCTGAGGAGGTGGGCGTTGGTATCTGCGACACAGTTTCAATAACTACTGCAGGTATCTTCGTTATTTCCAATTTTTGTAACAAATATCCTTGTTCCGAAATAAATATTATTATTATTATTATTACACATGGGCTTCCAACATTAGAATGGCCAATGGCAATGCTCAGTTTACGGTTATTCGACACAAACGGAGCATTGCCATTGGCCATTCTAATGTTGGAACCAAGTTGAAGCCAATGTGTGGTGCCCGCATTACAGAGTAAATAACCGCGGTGAATATTTCCCGTCCCCGCTGGGATGAAAGTAGCCTATAATGTTAATCCGGGTTACAAGCTATCTTGGTACCAAATTTCATTCAAATCCGTCCAGCCGTTTGAGCGTGAAGGAGTAACAAACATTACACACACACTTTTACCTTTATAATATTAGTGTGATTATTTCACTTTCAAAACTATAGTGAGCTACATTATTTAACACAACGGAAAATTACTCACGTAAAAATATTACCGGTCTATTTTATTTTTACGTGAGTAATTTCTCGTTGTGTTAATATAATGTTAAGTGTGATTAGTTCACCTTTCCAATTCATATTTACCTCCTCAAAAAGTTCAGCAAACTCAGGGAAATCTTCCAAACCGAACTTATTGGACAGCTTAAAGGTTTTCTTCGACTGCGCCACGATCCGTTCAATCTGTTGCGTGTGTTTGTCATCTTCGTCGATATAGCAGAGTGCTTCGGCAATGGCCAACGCAATGGATGATGGGGCGCTGAGGCTGCCGTCGAAACTAACTGAAGATGAAGTCGCTGTAATAACAATATATGGGTGTTACCAGACCAATCGTGCGACCGTCAATCGACGTCATCGGTCGACGGCAGAATGGACCAGTCGACATCGATCGATAGTTTTTGGTATGGTAGAAACCATCGATCGACGTCGACGGCTCCGTGCCACTATCGCGCAAAGACATCAATCGACGATCGATCGATTGGTCTGGTTCGTTCGTTCGTTCGTGAGCAAGTGGCCAACTCTGGTAACACCCTAAGATATCTTGTCTTTTTTAAACTTTCGCAATTAAAAAAACAATGAAAATGATCACGACTGTATCCCAGGGAGCGGTAGACATTTCTTTCAGATCTTTTAGGCAATTTTTAGATCCTTTTTTGAAGATGTCTAAGGGGGTAGTCAGAGGTATTGGTTACGGATTTTGCTGGAATCTGCTGAAGCTAGAATTCACTCTGTAGCTATGAATTCAATAATTATATCCTTCGTACTAATATTATAAACGCGAAAGTTTGTAAGTATGGACACAGATAAAAGAATACTAGTAGTATGGATAGATGGATGGATGTTTGTTACTCTTTCACGCGAAAACTACTGAACGGATTTGGCTGAAACTTGGAATATACATAGTCTGTGACCGGGAATAACACATAGGCTTCTTTTGATCACGGTATTCCTACGGGAACGGGAACTACCGCGGGTAACACCGCGGGGCGCAGCTAGTCTACTTATATAATGAACTCACAGCCGCGATAAAATATAAAACATCCAGAGCGATGTTTTATAATAATATTTGCATGTACAAATAGCTGAATGTATTACATTTTAACACCTGTTTGTAACTTACCATGTTCAAGGCAAATAAATGAATTTGAATTTGAATAAATATTATTTAAAGAATTATATGAGTAA
Source organism: Xanthorhoe designata (assembly GCA_963582015.1). Taxonomy (NCBI): domain Eukaryota; kingdom Metazoa; phylum Arthropoda; class Insecta; order Lepidoptera; family Geometridae; genus Xanthorhoe; species Xanthorhoe designata. The sequence goes on from OY757038.1 coordinate 10,113,341, forward strand.
AGAATATAACTTACTTGTCTGACCCATACCGACGATTCTGACTTGCTTTCTGTTATGCCTGTGCCCTCTCGAGTTCATAGTGTGAGCTTCTCCATTCAACGCCGTTGCTGTTAGTAACAATAAAGTTCAATTTAGCACAAAAACAATCAAACAAAATGTAGAGTAACAGCTTAAACACATAAGACGTTTTAAAACGCGCATTATTCGTTTGAATTTGTAATGGACTGTTTATTTTTAGGGTTCTGTACAAAGGGTAAAAAGGGACCCTATTACTAAAACTCTGTTGTCCGCCTGTCTGTCTGTCTGTCCGTTTGTCTGTCACCAGGCTGTATCTCATGAACCGTGATAGCTACACTGTTATTGTATGTCATTTTCACCAAACCAATTGGCGCCATCTACAGGTAACTTTAAGAGATCTCCTGTTATTTCTTGATTTCTAGGTTATTAGAGTGAGGTAGTATACTTACCTGCTTTCTTATTCGTTTGAATTTGTATTGGACCGTTTCCTTTTAGGGTTCTGTACCCAAAGGGTAAAAAAGGGACCCTATTACTAAGACTCTGTTGTCCGTCTGTCTGTCCGTTTGTCACCAGGCTGTATCTCATGAACCGTGATATCTAGACTGTTATTGTATGTAATTTTCACCAAACCAATTGGCGCCATCTACAGGTAACTTCAGAGATCTCCAGTTATTTCTTGATTTCTAGGTTATTAGAGTGAGGTAGATATACCTGCTTTCTCCCTCTGCGCCTCCTTCCGCGCCCATTTCTGAATCTCCTCATAAGTGACAGTGGTGAGTAACTGCAGTAGAACAGAACCTCCGACGGGATGGATGTGAGTAGCTAAAGTACATTCTATGATGGAACAAGCGTTGTTGAAGGAACGAGGCACGCAGTCCAGCGAACGGGATATACAAGTTAGACAGAGGGACATAGTCTGAAACAAAATATATTCTTAGTTAAATTAGATGAAACCATTGACCTATAGCTAGTAGGTAGGTACTATAGTACCTGGACGAACAGCGAGCGTGCCGCCGAGAGGGACAAAAAATGCAGTGAAAAGTTTCGTAGTACAAAATTCGGAGCATCAAGTTTCCAGCCATACAAAAAAGCGGCATGCGATGAGGGTCAAGATATAATGCTTTGTCTCTTTTACTCACAAGAATGTTGTAATATATTTCGTGTGACTGAGAAAGGAATATACAGCGCTCTTTTTCTTACTTTCTCTAAGGATGTAACTATAGTTCTGGAGAACAAATCTAATAATAATCGCTCATAGCGATAACCGCCCATTGTACTTCATTTTAATTATTATTTTTGCTATTTGATGTAATGTTCACGTGGTGTACAATAAAGTGTTTATCTATCTAATCTAATTACCTGATACATAGAAGCTCCAGTTTGTATAGCATTGACCAGCATCGGCGGAATGAATTGTAGCGCAGTACCGACCATCGCTAGCAAGCCCGCTAGCCACGGCGGGCGACGATCGCACCAAACCTGTGTATTTGGTTATAGATAGATAGAAAGCTCTTTATTGTTACACCAAATTATGCACTAAAACTAAAAAACTTAAGAACTAATACAAGGTGAAACAATGGGCGGCCTTATCGCTCAAAGCGATAAGGCCGCCCATTGCCCATTGCCGTTTTTTTATAGCTTTATGACTCAGTTGTAATACATTATAAAACATATGCAAACGGGTATTTATCACGAATTTTACCTTTAATATTCACCCGACGACCACGGCTGGTGCAATTCGGTCGAAACGTCGGGTGAATATTTAAAGGTAAAATTCGTGATAAATACCCGTTTGCATGTCTTATAATGTGTTCTGGTCGCGAATCTGAATTAAAGAAGTCAGTTGTAATAATCATAAATAGTGAAAGCAGTTTTTAATCGACTTAAAAAAGGAGTTTCTATGTTCCACTGTGTTTTTTTGTCAGCCAAGTGTAGCGTGTGATGCCAGACAACATTTTGTTGAGGTGTATTATGTTAATTTTACAATTACTTTAACTTGCTTTGACATGCCTTACTTAGTTTAACTGGCTTCCCACTGAAGCTTGACTATTTAGATTGTTAAGGGATCGCTTTTAAAAAAAAGCTAGGCTCACACCACCCGGTTCTTGCCTGATTCTATCCCAGGGCGTCTACTCTGCAAAACGAAAAACGAAGTTTCGTGACAATTTTCGGGGTCAGCTTATGTTGGTGGATACTGAATTCGTAATAGTTTACCAACATAATTAGATTTTGCAGAGTAGACGCCCTGGTGTAGGGAGTCGCGTTGGAACAGGAATTATTATGTAAGACGAAATTGAAGTAATCCTTGAGGTCCTACTAAAATAAACCGCAAGTGGCATTATCAGCAGAGCGCTTCCGTGCTTCGGAGGGCACGTTAAATGGTCGGTCCCGGCTTTTAAAGTCGTTAAGCCATGACGGAGGTCTTTAGGCGGCCTAAAAAACTCCGTCACTAGAGTTGGCCACTTGCTACTACGAACCAAAATAAACGATTTTTCTTTTTTTCTTTCTTTCTGTCTTTCTTTCTTTCTTTCTTTCAGATAATCTCTCTTCTTAGTCGGGCACTCTTGGCAGAGTAGTTGTAGTTGAACAACTAGAACACAATTACTCTGCATTGCTCCCATACCGCCGCTCTTCTAGCGATGCATCTCCATTTCTGGCGGTTATTTGCATTGCGAGCACACAGCACTATTGTCGATTGGGTCGTCTTCTTAATTAGATCTGTCCATCGAGTTGGTGACCGACCAGAGGCCCTAGCCATGTTACATTTCGACAATCGCTTTCGATTAGAAACTAAAACAAATGTATAGGAATTGACATTCGATGACGAAAACACGAGCGATCAGAAATGTCAAATCAAAGGTGTAGCGATGATAGAAATCGAATCGCTTCATAGCGAATGCCGGTTGGCTAGGCCCTCAGGGCTTCGTTTACCCTGTACTTGACCTTGTACTTCCTTTCAGATAATACCTGTCGCTTATCCAAGCAAGCTGCCCAATCCCTGCCGGATATCTCTAGAGCGTAGCACAGCGTAGACTTGAGCTCGCCCTTACTGCCGATAGTGGCGAGCAGGTAAGTCAACGCGCCGGCCGCTCTCGCGTATTCTTCACCGGCTGCAAATTGTTATTAGAAGTTACTACATACATACATACATACAGAAAAACACGCCTCTTTCCCATGGGGGTAGGCAGAGACCACGGATCTCCACTTGCTACGATCCTGACACACTACTAATAGAAGTTACTAATTGTTATTAAATAAATAATAAATAAATATCCTTGGACATTCCACATCTAGTCCCAAGCTAAGCAATTTAATGCTTGTGTTAGTAACCAGATGACTGATAAACTACATAGATACATTTTTTTTGTAAATACACACATATTATACATAGAAAACAACCAGACACGAAACAAATATTTGTAGATCATCATACAAACATTTGTCCCGTAGCGGGTATCGAACCCGCAATTAGAAGTTACTAAAGGATTACTTTTAATTAAGCTGGTTGTATGCGTCAAACTAGCGCCGGCGCCGGCGCCTATTTTATTTTATTATTACGTTGAACAAAGGAATTTTTATACTGAATGTTCAGTTTGTGAAACCTATCATAAGCTATTTTTCGATACCTATGTTATAGTTTCATTTTTTATAGTTTAGGAGGAATAGCGAAAACAGAGTTTGCTTGCCACCAAGTGCAACTTCACTATTCCTCCCGGTATTCCCACGGGAACGGAAACTATTCACCGCCTACACATCGTAGAAATAATTTTAGGAATTGGATGAGTCGTTTTGGAGATTACCCCAAACATACAAACAAACAAACAAACCAACTTTACCTCTTTATAATATTAGTATAGAAAATACAAAATATATTTTATACTTACCGTAAAAATGACTTGGACATAATCAAACTCACCATTACTATCGCCTTTGAACTTGCAATACCCATCAGCGGTGCACAGAAACCCTTCACACTTCTTGTCCTTCTCTACGCAGTACCAGAGACCGTTGGCCGGCCATTTTGAATTGTCAACCGACATGTTGCGAATGGCTCGGATTAACAGCAGGCGGGATAGATGACAGTTTCGCATCATAAGAACCTGAAAGGAAGATTAATGAGCAGGTGTATCTAATTCCTTTAGAATACCTGTAGATGGCGCTAATCGGTGCTCTAACCGAAAACTATAATCTTACTGATAGTTTCGTCGTCGACGTTAAGAACGCGCCGACTCGCCCTAAATAAAGCGATAAATCAGTTCGATTGGACGAATCACGCAACCAATCGAATCGCGATAATATCAGTTCGACTAGCTATCAAAAGATGGCAGCACTCACGACGTCGACCGATTGCGTTGATTTATACACGGGGTCGACGCCCGTGCACCGACTCGTTTTTAGCGAGTTGACAGCCTGGTTGATATTTTCGTCGCATCAAGTACGATCAATTTGGCCTAGTGGTCACAGCCCTTGATGTGAAATTTATGATGGCAAGCTCAAGTCTGTACGCGCCATGCGATCTTTTTGCACTCTTTTTTTTTTTTTTTCTATTTGAACATAAAAATTGAGTTCCAGTTGACAAAAGATACACAAATTGAGACGTTGGTACCTACTTACCTATTACTGCCTCATAATTTATTGGAATAAAATAATATACAAATGGTACCTAGGTATAAAAAAGGTAAGTATCTATATTTTTTATTTTTTTTCGTAAACATTACAAGCGGGGTGGTGACAACGGCGCGCGGCGGGCGGGAGGGGGAGGTCCGCTTGGGGGCGCGCGCGCGTGAAATGTGCGATTATGAATAAATCTAACTTTCAAATTATTAACCGACTTCAAAAAGGAGGAGTTTCTCAATTCGCTTTATTTATTAGTATAAAAAAGGTAAGTAGGTATATTTTTAAATAAGTAGAATTGATACGTTGGTACCTACCTACTGCCTCATAATATAGTGGAATAAAATAATATACAAATGGTAGGTATAAAAAAGGTATAGGTGCGTTCTGGTAAGATCGGACTATTTTTTAGAAAACCTCAAGAGTGTTAGAAAATATTTTTTTGTATCACCTCTGGTTATTCTTTTCTAACGCAATAGCGTCTAAACTAAAGTAAAAATACAGAGGTTTCATTTCATAGTTAAAGTGTTTCGATAAACACAACGGTTGATGTTTTATGAATGATAGAACCGAGCATAATTTTTCAGAATGGCAAGGAAAAGATCGGACCTTGTTGAGGTAAGACCGGACTGTCTAATAAAACCACCTCTGTCACAGCTAGAATAAGCTCTATCTCAAGAAAATATTCGGACTTACCTAAGTAAAAACATATTAAAAAATGAATTGAATCTGTTGTCAAAATTGAGTTGTAGCTACGATTTAATATAATTTTTTACCCTTCATGTCCGATCTTACCCCGCATGCATAAAACTCTGATTTTTGTGTTTCTCAAACTTTTACCACTATATTTATATATATAATGTGCTTATTAAAACCTATGCAATATTCTTAGCAATTTTATGTTTTTTTTATTCAGTTACTAACGAAAGCTAAGCTACGAAGGAGTAGAAGCTATTCTGTTGTATAGCAGTCAGGCAATTAGTAAAATAGAAGTCAGTTTTAAAACTTGCAGTTTCAAACTCAAATAATAACAAAAAATATAAATCAATCAACTTTATTCGCTCCGTTTGTTTAATATCGTTTAGAATCACTTTTGAACTTATGCCTAATTATTTATTTATTTAAAGTACCTACAATAAGAACTACATATTTAGGAGCCGTTGCTCGCTGTGATGTTTTGGGCATGGCGAATCTGTAAAGTGTAATAAATTTAGAACAAATCCTCACATCTTAATCATAATAAATGATTAAGATGTGAGGATGACGTGCCTTAACAAAAAAAAACCATTTAAAAAAAGTTTGAGATTCACTGTGAAAGGAAAGACCGGCTGATTATAGTCCGAACTTCACCTATTGAAATTTCCGAGGCTAAAGATCGGATCTCTGTTTACAAACGTCTTAGACACGATTGTGTAATACTAATCTATGCATTTTACAACGCGCATAGTGATAAAACAGCTAAACTTCAAAAATAAACAAAAATGACTTACCAAATTGCTCGTAAAAGTCTGAGGTAAAAGATCGGATCATCTCCTTTTTGCACTTTTGGTCCATCCTTCACAAGAACGACGATAACACACATCTGGGTGGTCGTAGAGTTAGATGCAGGCTAATGGGAGGGGCATAACAAAATTGCGCGTAAGCCGATTTTGCCATAATTTAAAAATATCGGCTAATTACGTAGTTACATGATGTATCCGGACTTACTACTTGTCCGATCTTACCAGAAGGCACCTTATTTTTAAATAAGTAGGTAGGTAGTTAGGTACTTACTTATAAGTCGGCTTATTTGTATCGATCGATACAATGGTACCTATACGATCTCACGGATCGATACACATACCTACCTACATGCCGGATCGGATCGAAAGTATCCAATCCAAGTATCTACTTAGGTACTAGAAAATGTTCTTTCAAAATCTGCCGTACCTACCTAGTTCATTTCGCACACATTCCCGAATGAGAATGAGAATGAATAAGAAGAAAACAGAATAGGTAGATTGTCTCGTCGAAAGAGCGGGATAGTGAATAATGGTTGTCGCGTATTTATGGAGATGTGCAGAGAAAAGTTGTAACAATATTCTTCACTGCCAAAGCATTTTCGTCTTTGTAGCCAATTAAATAAGATCTAACTAACACAACAAGTAATCACAATGATTTTAAAATTTTGATCCTATATCAACGCAGCTAAAGACGAAAATGCTTTGGCAGTAAATGGTGATCTTTGCTGCGCTTCTTCGCCTTATGCGCCGGCGCACCATAGACTACCTAGTCTATTTTGTCTTTGGCCGGCACTGTTGGCACTGAATAAATAATTACTTATAATGTTTTTTTATATGTAAATTTCAAATTATTTTATAGGTAATACCTAGCAATTTATAATTAAAATGGAAGAATACATGGAAAAGTTTTGACAAGTACCTACCTATAGGTAAGTACCTAGTACTACCTACCATTAGATGAGTACATCTAATGGTAGGTAGTACTAGGTATTCGCCCATTGCGCTACAGAAAAGGTCGTCAATACCTATAGGTAAGTATACCTATACCTATAGGTAAGTATACCTATAGGTATTGACGACCTTTTCTGTAGCGCAATGGGCGAAAGCCCGCCTGCGATACAGTCGAGGTTCCGGGTTCGATCCCCGCGGCGGAACTAATATTTGTATGATCTACAAATATTTCTTTGGAGTCTGGGTGTTTCTATGTTTATATAAATAAGTATCTACTTTACCTATGTGTTTACAAAAAAAAGTATCTAAGTTGTTTATCAGTAAACCGCAAAATACAAGCTTGCTTAGTTTGGGACTAGATGGCGCTGTTACTGTCCAACGATATAATATTTATTGTATTGTGAGTAGGTAGGTATACAGTAGGTAGGTAGACCTTCATAGGCAAATTACAGTCTTACGGAAACATTTTCAATTTGAATCACATCCAGCCAAGCAGTAGGTATACGATCTCATTTTATTGATCATCTCACGTTCAGATTTTGGTAAGGTAGGTACCTACACTGTACCTTGACCTTGACTGCAGTGAAAATAAATACCTAGGTATTACGGTAGAAAGAAACTAATCGCAACAAAGAAACAGCGCCTAAATATTCCGTACATTGGTAGGTATGGTTACTTACCATACCTTTCAATATTTTTTCAACAATTTTTGGTAAGTTTTATTTTTATCATTATTTATTATTACTTATTTTTATCAACCTCTATCTCTGTCTACCCAGCTAGGTAGGTACTTACAAACAAATTTTATGATACCTATCGAAAGTTTAAATATTTCGAATAATTTTAAATTTCCCGCTTTCTATTTACGCACGGCATAAATGGGAAGCGGGACGAGACAGAGCGACACGTCCACACTCTGTGACGCCTCGGCGGGGAGTGAAAAGGCAGGGACCGAGCGGATTATCTGACTGAAAACTTTCTTTGACGTTTTTATTTTATTACAAGTTAACTAATCAACCAATCGACAAAATTGAATTCCAATTTCATAGTAATCATTCTAGAGTTTTTTACAAGACAAAAACCAAACCAAACTAATTTGTATTTCTTGAGATGAAACGCAATTAGTTCAGAAAACATGTAATTTTCAAAAAAATATATTATCGAGACAATTTACTCAAATCATGTTTTTAAAATGGCACAACGCAAGATAAAAGTTCAAAGTTTAATTTCTCCAAACATTATAAGGTGGTATCTTTCACGGATTTTGAGATCTAATACGATTCCAACCACATATTTGCTACCTACGGCCTCTTAATGGCTTCGTGGCCGAGTGGTCGATGGCAATCCGGCTATAGGATGATCGCTTGAATCACGCGGGTTCGAATCCCGTCGAAGTTGTAACTTTTCGTAAGATTTGTAGTTGTAACTTTTCGTGGTGCAAGGTATATACCTTGGTTGGGTGTGTGAAGGCAAAATTTTGGATCATTTAAGGTACAAGTTGGTAGCGAAGGTCTTGCGGCAGCAACGACGTGTCGCAACACTACGGGTTTCATGTATTTTTATGAAATTTCCTCCGTAGTTAGTCGCTAACTACGGAAGGATTATACTAATCTATCTATCTATATCTATACTAATCTATACTATAAATATAATATTATAAAGAGGTAAAGTTGGTTTGTTTGTATGTTTGGCGTAATCTCCGAAACAACTCATCCGATTTCAAAAATTCTTTCACCAATTTGTAGCTTAGACTTTCCGAATGAACATAGGCTATATTTCATCAAGGTAGGTACCTACCACGTGAGCGAAGCCACGGGCAAGTTAGCTAGTAATATTATAGAGGTAAAGTTGGTTTGTTTGTATGTCTGGCGTAATCTCCGAAACTACTCATCCGATTTCAAAAAATCTTTCACCGATGTGCAACATAGACTTTCCGAATGAACATAGGCTATATTTTAGCAAGGTAGGTAACACACGAGCTAACGAGGACAGTATCCAATACTATGGTTAACTCGTGATAGACCCCCAGATCACATTTAGATTTTGCTACTTCCCTTACCTTTACCAACAAAGGCCAAGATGGCTGAGGCTGAGCGAGAAGAACAATCAGTTCGAGGCCCAGCGCCGTCTTCAGCTCCAAGTCGTGAGTACTCTTAGCTGTGACGTCATCCACTCCGTCGCCAAACAACAGAGGACTGACAAATGTAAACCATGGTTGAGGACAATCTATTACTTCGGGAGACGGTTCCTCGTTTTCATTGAACGCCTGGAATAGCAAAGGTTTATATTATACTAGCTTACTCACCCGCGGCTTCGCTCGCGCACCTACCTTGATTAAATATAGCCTATGTTTATTCGGAAAGTCTATGCTACACATCGGTGTAAGAATTATTGAAATCGGATGAATAGTTTCGGAGATTACCCTAAAAATACAAACAAACAAACAAACCAACTTTACCTCTTAGCAGCTAGTATCTATACTCTATAGTAATTATTTATATTTATTCTCAGTTTTAGTTTATAAGATTTGTATTATGTGTCCTAATAAATAAATAAATATCCATGGGCATTTTTACACGGCGTCATCTAGTCACAAGCTGAGCAACTTAATGCTTGTGTTATGGTAACCAGATGACTGATATAGGTACTACTTAGATACATTTTTTCTTTCGTAAATACATTATTATAGATAGAAAAACATCCAGACCAGGAACAAATATCTGTAGAACATACAAACATTTGTTCCGTGGCGGGAATCGAACCTCCGCGTCTCAGGCGAGCCTTCGCCCACTGCACCACAGAGGTCTACTACTTAGATACATTTTTTTTCGTAAATACATACATATTATAGATAGAAAAACATCCAGACCCGGAACAAATATCTGTAGAACATACAAACATTTGTTCCGTGGTTCCAACCCGCAACCTCCGCGTCTCAAGCGAGCCTTCGCCCACTGCACCACAGAGGTCTACTACTTAGATACATTTTTTTTCGTAAATACATACATATTATAGATAGAAAAACATCCAGACCCGGAACAAATATCTGTAGAACATACAAACATTTGTTCCGTGGTTCCAACCCGCAACCTCCGCGTCTCAGGCGAGCCTTCGCCCACTGCACCACAGAGGTCTACTACTTAGATACATTTTTTTTCGTAAATACATACATATTAATAGATAGAAAAACATCCAGACCCGGAACAAATATCTGTAGAACATACAAACATTTGTTCCGTGGTTCCAACCCGCAACCTCCGCGTCTCAAGCGAGCCTTCGCCCACTGCACCACAGAGGTCGTCTGTTTATTTCTAAAACATTATTTCTAAAACTAACGGGTATTTATCACGAATTTTACCTTTAATATTCACCCGACGTTTCGACCGGATTGCACCAGCCGTGGTCGCGGGAAGAAAATTCGTGATAAATACCCGTTTGCATATGTTTTATAATGTTTATTTCTATTATTTATTACCTGTTGTATAAAATGCGGTTGAGCTCCCCTATACACGAGACATTGAAACAGCTGATTGCACTTAGAATGCACGTCTCGTACATCGCGAGTCGCGCGACGCACGCGCAGTCCCGCCAACTCCGCGCCACTACTGGCGATGCAAGAAAGCAGCTCGGCTACACAGAGAAGGATGTTGAGGATGTCGTTGAGAAGAATCGGTGTGGTAGCTTCCGTTGTTTTTGTCTGGAAGGTATTTTTAACCGACTTAGAAAAAAGGAGGAGTCTCAATAATTTGTCTGTATGTTTTTTTATGGGGTTTTTTATGAGGGATATGGGGGAGACGTTTGCCCAGCAGTGGGACGATGTAGGTTGACAAAAAAATGTTTTTTTTTATGTGAACTTTCGACTAGGTGAACAGAAAGGATTCGAACCTGCGTAGATACAAGTGATCGCTATTAAGCCGAGCTGCCTGACCACTAGGCTTTTCAATAAAATTTTTCATTTATAATGAAATACCTAAGTGTGGTTAAACACTGTATAATATATAACTATATAGGTGAACCGATTTTGAGGATTCTTCTTTATTTGAAAGCTGGTGCTTCCCGTGTGGTATATAATTTTGAGGAATTGAAGACGGGTAATAAAAAAAAAAATTATTTCAGGGCGTCTCTGGCCGAAGCAACGCGTGATCCGGTTTTGTTTAACCTTTGGTTGTCTGGAAGAAATCACTAGCGATAAAACCGCCCATTGTAGGTACTTTATTTTAATGTTCTGTGTGGCTGTGCTTTATATTTTTGTCCATGTGGTGTACAATAAAGTGGTTAAGTATCTATCTATATATCTATCTAACCCTCAGAAGAAGGAAAGAGATAGAAATGACATACCTACGAAAAAACGAAGCTAACCTTGGCACAAAGATGGCGGCTTGCCGCCAATAACAAGTCGCGATGACAACTGGATGTACTTGTTGTGGTTGGCTGGGAAGCCTGGGACAAAACATGGCGACCAACCTCAGGGAGATAGTTCCTAAAGTAATGTTTATGCCAAGTCTATTCATATTGTCAATGATCTAACCTGACAATATCTGACAGTCAATATAGTGAGCGTCTCGTTCAACATTCCAGCGAATATTCTTTGCGCCATCCGAGGTGGTACTGTGTCCCACAGATCTTTTCTGCTTCCTAAAATAAAAGTTGTACATAGTTAGTTACATAGCACAGACAGAGTAAGTAAACTTGTGTAAGTATGTACCTAGTCTTTGTTTAAAAAAATATGATTTAATGCAAATTTTAAAAATATAAGTAGGTATGTGATATAAAAAAAATTGATGACAAATAGTTAAGTAAAGTAAATAAGAATTTTTTTAAAAAAGCATTAGACTTTATTTTCATAAACTTTCAAAGACCTTTCACCCACTTCTGGATTAAGAACTTATATTATGCAACTAGCTTCTGATCGCGGCTTTGTTTGCGTACTAACATACCCTATTCATATGCCACTAATCTATTTGTGGAAACTTTTAATTGGCCTTCTGTACTATGTTATGTGCCCTGCATGTATTGTATCTTTATAATTAACTAACCTTGTACATAGCTGTAAGTTTTCCTAAAATAAATAAAATAAAAATAAGACACTTTTTACGCTTAATCTTATTACTTACCGTTCATATAAAGCCACCAGCCATGCACAGACGGAGTTGCCTCATGCGCAGCCTTCGGTTCATTGATAGGTCTACCCCCAGAGTCTTGTAGTATGTACAGTGACAGGATTCTGTTATGCAGATCCAATACTCGCTCGCCGACCGCTTCTGACATTGTGACGTAGCGTTTGTAGCACGACTGTAATATAAAAAGAACTTAAAACAATATCTATACTAATAGTCAACTGTCACGTATGGAAAGTTAACTTCTGCAGGATGTGGGCATGTACCAAATATGTATTTGGACATGCCTCTGACTACCCCCTTAGACATCTCCAAAAAAGGATCTAAAAATTGCATTAAGATCTGAAAGAAATGTCTACCGCTCCCTGGGACGTGATCATATTTCATTTAGTAATATTTTTGAAACCTTGATGGAATAGATAAGATACAAAGCTTCGAGATTCTTCTTGATAGAGGAAGCATTCATCACTCCATGATTGTACTCCTTAGTTTTACTCTATAGTTTCTTTAGTATCCATAAAGTACGTCACCCGAATTTCATGAGCTAATCTCGTCGGAATACATTTTTATTCAATAAAGGTACCTATGTACTAAATGGTCTGAAACTGTCTGTGTGAATATAATAATTATGAAGAAGTGACCTACCATTTACAAAGAGAAAGTTGCAATTGAAAGAAAATGAGAACAAGGTATATAAGATGCTGTTTGATTGACAAGTACCTACGAGAAACCACCTCACCTGAAGTAAGGAATGTCTGTCTGCATTCCCCATATCCTCAATATGGTGCACATAGCAATATAAACTGTTCTTCAGTAACGCAGCAGCTCCCAATGTGGCGGTAAGTACAGGTAAATCAGCGTGATCCAGTGCCTCTTGAGCCAACATGTGGAGATGCTCTAAAATGATGAAAGGAACAATATCAGTTACCATTTTCTGTTGATTCTGTTAAGAATATTTCATAGATAAAAGTCCCGTTCCCGTGGGAATATCGGGATCAAAAGCATATGTGTGTATTCCCAGTCATAATCTATGTATATTTCAAGTTTCAGCCAAATCCGTTCAGTAGTTTTCACATGAAAGAGTAACAAACATCCATCCATCCATACATACAAACTATCGCGTTTATAATTAGTAGGAGTACGATAGGTAGGTTTAAATGTTGATAATGTCTTGACCAGTTCCATTAAAATAAAAAACAAAATATGACATTTTGTTTCAATATAGTAACAAGTCTCCCCCTTCAGAGGGAGACCTTTGCCCAGCAGTGGGACATGATAGGTAAATAAAAAAAATAAAAAATAGTAACAAGTACATTTTTGATGCAGGCAACTGTGCCAACATACAATTAATTATGTTAATGTATGACAAACCTAACAAAGAGTCTGTTGACTTGATCGCCAGCTGTACAAATTTATCGGGATCTGATGTTTTAGCAACACCAGCTTCACTGTTATCATCTTCATCCGTCATGACAAACATGCCTGAGCCTTGCCTGAAAAACAACAAACACGTTTTCTTATTTAGTAAGTACAGTGGCTTCGGGCACTATTTTCTACACCCAAACGCGGCACTATTTTACGCACTGGCAACAATGATTTAGCTGCCAAGTTCATTAATTACTGTTATCAGTGACAACTAAATATGCGGACTCATGTACTTAGATCTTAATTATCGGAATTATACTGACTTTCAAAATTACCCGAAGCCACTTACTTAGCTACATTTTGTTGTTTTTTTAACCTATATTTTCCCACTGCTGGGCAAAGGTCTCACTCAATTGTTTCAAATATCCCTCAGTCTTTTGCTAAGTCTCACATTTTACTTTTTGATATTAATCAAAGACGATTAATATGTAGAAGACAGACAAAGGCCATACACAAAATCGTAACCGTATAAATCGTCTTTGATATTAATATAAAAAATGATAGTAACTTACTTGAAAGCAATAGCAAATTCTTCTTCAAGCCATAAAACAATTTTAACTGATGCAAATGAGGCATTCCTCGGAAAGTCTAATCTACCACCAACTACTCCACGGCAAATTGTTTCCGATAAAACAGTTTGATTGCTCTGAAAAAAAAAGACGATTAAAAGTGCTTATCTGAAGCTTTACTAGTGAGAGTGTATACATGTTTATTGAAGCTTACCTGATAATATTCCAAATCTCTTTGCAATAGGATAGGGATCCTATCCATAATATTTCCATCTTCAATGACCTCCATTTTGAAATGAAACTCAAGTTCAACAAATAAAACCTATTTACTTACAAATAAATATTTTTCAAACAGAACTATGCGCACACTTTTTAAATTCCACTTTTTTTACTATTTTCGATATTTCTTCTTGTAAAAGTTGATGTAATGTTACTCCGTCATGTTTGTAGATCCAATATCCTCCATCTTTTAGTACTAGGTCATAGCGTTTTGGACCCGACGTGGGGGAGCTAAGCCAAATCTGTTTGTTTGGAGATTGTCTATTTATCACATAGGTTCCATGTCTAGATCCCAACATAACAGTCAACACTCCATCCTGAAAAGTAAAATATTTTTTAACGAATGGCACAGAAATAATTGCAAAACAAATCTAAAATGGAATGCCTTTTTTTAAAAATGGAACATTTTGCTTCTGGCTGGTAGTAGTGCATTTATTTATCTGGCATAAAAAGAAATAGGAAAAGGAAAATCCAGCTTTATCATCTTTTAGGAATATTGTACGAAAATAAAAACTTTTTACTTACACTGTAAGTTACGTCAGCGCCCTTCAGGTTAGATGCATTGTCTACCAACTCCTCGAAATAATCAGTCAGGGACTCCAAAGTTTCATTACAAATATCTTCGAAGACAGCAGGATCTATAGTTTCTAGTTCAGGAGCTTCAGAAGAAGTTGAATATTGGGGGGCAATTCGTGTATGGTTATAAAGCTGCACCGGTCCTAGCCGTGGTAACTGCCGCAGTATAATAGGACTGAAACTATTGATTTGCTTTCGTGCCAGCCGACGGCTGGTACGGAGAATATTGCGGAGCATTCTAGCAAAACAAACAGAGGAGAGGACTGAAAAATTCACAGTAAAATTTGAGGTTGTTTTTTTGTTGACATTGTTATTTGACTGACACTAATGACAGTGACAGCGTCATTGTCTGAAGTACAAACGGAGACATTGACAGCCTGGCTGGTTTAAATCTCAGACTAAGGAAAAAGATAGATATGAAATACCTACGAAAAAACGAAGCATACCTAATCTGAGGTCTGGCACAAAGATGGCGGCTTACTGTACTGCCAATAACAAGTCGCGATGACAACTGGATGTACTTGTGGTTGGCTGGGAGCCTGGGACAAAACATGGCGACCGGTTGTGGTTGGCTGCGAGCCTGGGATAAAACATGGCGACCGGCGCCTCAGGAAGATACCTAGTTCCTAAAAGTAATGTTTATACCAACCAAGTCCATTCATTTATAATGTCAATGGTTTAAATGCATTTATTTTTATTTCTATTTTAGTAGTAGGTACCTACGATAAAAAGGCTGTAATGATTATCTAGATAATTATTTAGTTAGTAGGTAGGTATACTTACCTACTTACAACATTATTGACTAGCTTCATCCTCGTCTTCCTCAGGTAACATGTAAGCATTTTGAGGTGGTAGCATCCATAGGTTTGCCTCATAGGCGGGAGACAAAACAGAGATGGATGGCTCGGGAATCCGTGGTATTGGCAGCAAAGAATTGTATTGACTCCAATGAGGACTGATGAAAAACACATGCCTGTCTTCCCGTTCTTGAAGTGGTCTGAAGTTTCGCAAGTTGGGTTCATCCCACGGATCTCCTAGTTTGCGAAACTGTTTCATCTGTAAATTTTAGACACCAAATTGTAGGTAAGTAGGTAAATAGGTAGGTACCTACCTACCATACAGGTAGGTACAACTCTGTTACATAAAATAAATATGGAGCCCCCAGCGGCTAAGGTTGTGGGTAGGTACTTAGGTAGGTACATAAGGTATATTAGTGTCCACCAATATTTTTTTTATTGGTCTAGCTCATTTTCAAGACAGTAGGTAGGTTGTAAGTATGAATTTTACCTGATCCAATGTCGCGAAAAGTGTAATCCTCGGCACCAGCCATCGCACAGCATGACTTTCCCCCCTCACGGTAGTGAGACTGCCCCAGTAGAGAAAGTAATCTTCAAAGAACATGGGAAGGAGGCGGCACATAGGGTAAGGACCGATTCTGGTTGACATCTGCGCCTCCTGGATCCTTGGGAACCCTTCGATCACCCAGCTGAGGCGGTCGTCAGGGTTCACGCCATGCTTTACAGTTGGAAGGAGGGTTTAATAATACAAATAGGTAGGTACTTACCTACTTAATTAAAATATTTAGGGATGGCTATTGGTCAAATCTATTGGTGTTCAATCTGCGACAACTTAATGCACCTACCCTAGGTATTTTTGAAATAGGTAGTTTATGTTCGTAGGTAGGTACCTACTTAATCTACATAGCAATAGGGCAGAAATTTGTCGTCAATTTATACCTTTATGATGTAACAAATCACCACCACTCCATTGGAATGGCGCAAAGCTTCATCTTGCGTCAAATATTCCGATCTGAAGAATGTTACCTGATATGAGAAAAAAATGTTTAAGTAAGCGCGGTATTTTTGCTTCCCACAGCGGCAGCGAATACGCGCCTCGAGCGATCAGAGGCTATTGCTTAACTTTGTCGCAAAATTAACATTCGTCACGCGACTAAACTCTTTTAATAAAATTTAACACGATCTTATTTTTTCCAATTAGGTAGTTAGGTAGGTATAAAGAAAAGTGTAAAATAAGGACTGAAATTTAGAGAAATTAAAAAATATAAAACTAAGTGTAGCGGTAGGGTAGTGCACCTGCATTTCACCCGGATGCCTCCTCTTGTCCACGGTGTGGTCGCTTCCTTCGAACATGTTCGCACCCCAATGAAAGTGGATCTGGGACAGAACATGCTTATCCAACAACGGGCCACCTTCTAAATATGGACGCTCCGTTTTCCATTTCGCTCCGAGAATCACTGGAATAGAACTTCTATTGATAAATAAAAAAGTACCAAATACACGAGTATAATATACAGTATAAACTACGCTATGATCATGCATTATAAGTAGATGCAGCATGGACGTAATACATTAGGTAATGATATTATTGCATAGGGACGTAAGTAATAACATAATAATGCCTTAGGCAATAAGCTCGCCAATAATTGTGTAATTATTTTGTTATTTGTGCGCATTAGAGAATTTATTAATAAATAAAAATAGGTATATATAAAGTAGGTACCTATATAAATAAAGTACCTATTATGCCTTTTCCTTTACGAGTGTAATACTTGATCGTAGAAAATATTAGAAAATAATTAATAAAATAAATACTCACTTTAATACAATACAGAGTAAATAGGTAAACACCCACCTAACTAAAATAATACTAGTCAACATTGTGAGAACTCCAAACGATTTTCAACAATTTGTATTTCAATTCTAGTGGAAGAGTGGTGAGAGTGCCCTAATTATAAACCTAGTTTTATTCAACACGCATAATTCATGCTACTTTGTGGTTAAACGTTTAGAATAACAATTGTTGAAATATTTTCTTAGAATTACTATTGTAAGTTTTTATTTACTTACTCGCCAGTTACCACAAAGGAACGGTTACATAAAAAACTGCTTTCATTAAAATAATTAAACTAGGTAATTAACCTTTGATAATAAGCTTCGTATCATCATGCCTACGCGGTGCTACGTACTGCTACGTACGGCTACGAGATAATCATTTTTTATAAGTAGGTACCGACTAGAAATAACCGTGAAATGTTTTTCGACAAAATACTTATATTGTACCCTGAAAGTTGATCAGAATTGTTGGGTGTTTGTAGAAACGATTCAATATTTACCCAATAATTTAATTTGGATAAAACTGATAATATAAAAAAATTGAATAATTATCATTACTAAGGTTTAAAAATACGAAGGGTTCCTAACGAGTCACACCAGATCCTGTGACAGTGGGACACGTTGGGATTTTTTTCCAAACCATTTATGTAGTACCTAGGTACAATCCTGTCTGTCGAATATCAAAATACGTAGCAAATATACTACAGCTGGGAGTGCTGTAGCGCCGCGTAGCAGTGATGCTACGCTGCTTCTACGAGTTTTCGCTTCTACGAGATATAGTTAAGTGCCTAATGCTTTATGATAACCTCGACAGCATAGTGGGTGATGTGTACATATTTTTACATAATAATGTACTTACTCTTAGTTTATTAATCCTTTAGTGAACACAGGGGAATTCTAGTAAAATAAGATTTGTAACATGAAAATTCCGGTAAGTACATAAATTTAAGAAAATAATCGGTGCTTTATCCAAAATGATCTTACTAATCATTTCATTCTAGCGTTTAGGGGTTCCGTGGTCGAGTGATAAGGCAGACCGGTTTAAGGACGATCGCTTGTATAATCGCGGGTTCGAATCGTCGAAACCATCGGAATCGAAATTTTAGTAATATTTTTCATTTATAATTATTACAAAAGTAGGTACTTACAAGTATACCCAGTATTCGACAACTTCACTTTATGAGGGTAAACATCGAAGTTATACCACTTTAGGCCAGGACACCAGTACGCAATTGACCCTGTTATTGACACATCGATTGGTGTAGGAAGGTGGCCTTCAAATTCACTCCAGTATTGGATCCATTCACGTGTTCCAAAAGGCGGTTCGACTTTCACTTCATCTTTCACAGGGCCGGTGCCTGCTTCGTCATCTTCCTCTAGAACATCATGGTCGACCAAAACTTTGTTTATATGAACATCACAATCATCTTTTAGACCTTATTCCACTAAGTTGGGTCGGCATCACTATTATATGTTTCACATTTTTTTCTAGCACTTGTCATCTCAATACTCCACTTCTAAACGATTATAGATAAATAAATTAAGTAATAGAGAAATTTACTTATAAAAAAAAAAATAAGTATTCTTTTTAAATACTTATATTAATTTATTTACTCGGCAAAGGAGACGGTTGGAAGAGTTTGGGGGAGACTTTTGCCCAGCAGTGGGACTAAACGGGTTGATAAAAAAAAATATTTATAAAAGTAACGAAAAACACTGAAAAAGTAGGTACAGCTTGCTTATTTTGTTCTAAAACTATAGTTATTACTTTTCACGCGGTACAAAATGTACACGGGGGTACACGGGTGGTTCGAAAGCTCCGTCACGAGCTGGCCACTTGCTCATACGAACTCACTTTTTACTTACGGGCAAAATTCAACGTTATTTAATTCCTCAGTGGTTAATCCGATTGGTTAACTACTATGCCAACAGCAAGTAAACATTGGTATTGTGTTGACTCGATTTATAATATAGCGCAGTAGCGTGTCGCTCGGGTACTTTGATCTTACCGGTTTGTGTTGGTACAGAAGCTATTTGCATTATGTAACACTGAAATTTTGTACAAAGTTATAAAAATATTTTTAGTTTTTAAAATGTTTGTTTACAAATTTTGACACTGATAATTTTATGTTTGACAGAAATTGTCTGAAAATAACAAGGATGATTTACACGTTTTGTACATTTTTGGGGTATAACCTTTATAAATTCTATCTATTACGTTGTCACCAAGGAGAACATTATAACGCAACTTGACGTCTTACTTCATTAGAAACCATTTTCCCTAAACGTAGTGTTTTTATTCTCTTTGATTTTCCCAACAATCGAGTTCCAAAAACGTAAATGCAAAGATATAAAAAGCACGAGATCACTGTAAAAGAAGTAGAACCCGATCCCGAACTATTACTGTGGAAAAAATGGATCAAAATCAGGAAAAACGAAACAACAAGACTTGGTTTAGCGATCAACAGACCACCAGTAGACTTGACTATGAATTTACTGGAAAAAGTAAGAGAAGAAAAGGAATGGAAGACTGTTTTGGAACATGCTCAGTTGGAGAAGAAACCGAATGTACGTGGAACATTGTGGGAGCAGCCTCTTCGACTAAAACAAGCATGTTACTGTAAGCCTGTGTATGAAGTACATAGGACACCAGCAGAGATGGGAAAACCACCAGTCGTTGAACACGTTAGCGTTCCCGCACACGTTCAAGTAACTGAAAAAGGACTGAGCGGTATTCCATGTAGAGTTACTTGTGAAGAGTTGAATAAGAATTTTCAGAAGTATAGAGACATACGAGAAAATGAATTGCAAGAGAAGATAAAGAAAATTGATCCATTCAGGTATTTAATTATTTCTTTACATGCATTGTTTCTTATTTTCGACATTATTTTGTATAGTCATTTTAGTTATAGTACAGTATTGACCGTAAATATTTTTAATTTCAGACCAAGTGCTTCAAATTTGATTGTAATAGGCAATAAACCAAAGACACCCCCTAAAAAGCTACCTCCACTTCCTAAAATTATGTTGGTTGAACCAGTTGGACAATATGAGGAAGAATTATATAATGTTTATGCTGTTAGAATCAACAACACAGTAATTATGAAAGACATACCCGGACAAACTTTGATAAATTTAAACAAAATGAAAACAGAAAAGTGGCATGAAACATGTAACTCTTGGTCTTACTATTTCAACACTCCTGTCAAGAGAGCTGGACGGTGCAAATTTTACCTACAAAATCTCGGAACAGTTGCATTGCGATACTGCTGGAAGAAAATAAAGAAACCCATCCCTTTCATACCAGATGATATTTACGAGCAAGTTTTCTTTTTCAACAAAAATGAAGACGTCATATCTCCAGGCCAAAGCAAGGAGTTACTCTTCACATTTCTCTCCGATATGCCAGGAATATACAGCGAATTTTGGGAACTCAGTTTCTGTAATGTGTGTTTTTTTGACACCCTCTCAGATAGGCTTACCGTGAGTCTTTATGCAGACTCTGTTGAAAACATTGCGTCAGTAAAAAGAAAGTGCGACATCTTGAAAGCCAGAATTGATAAAAAAGCAATTACAAACATTGTTAGTGATATTATAAATGATTCAATCACTAAAGCTGTGTCAATAGAGCCTCAGAAATATCCCTACGAAAAGTTGTTCTTGGAAGCAGAGATGTTTACCATGAAGAATCCTGTTTGTTATTATCATCAAACTGAGGTATTGGAAATGAAGAAAAACTATACCGAAATGGTGCCTGGTGAGTTGTGGGACCTTTCTATCACAAAATGGAGAGCGATGATGATGGAGCAAGACTATGATGAACGCATGAAATTTTATGAACTACTCAAAAAATCTCATCACGATTTTCTAAAACCTTGGTATGAAGGTGACAATTTACTGAATCAGAAATATCGCGCAATGAAGTTATTGTTATCACAAATGGCAGATCAATTTGATAAGGAATATGATAGATTGATTGATGCCTACTGTCCCGTAGACGCAGAAGAAGAAGAAGAAGAAGATAGACAGCAAGATTCACTTAACCTAGATCCTGTGCTTAAACAGAAGATACATAATCTGTTTTATATTCATGCTTCTGAGTACGTGGCTACAACTGTTGAGCTTTGTGCTGGTGTTCTTAGTAGTTTGGAACTGAATAGATGGATTGAATTTGATTTTTGTCAATGGTAAAATACATTTTCAAAGTAGGTACTTACTTACAAATCGTTTGGCTGTAAATTGTATTAATATCTAGTTTTGATACTGTGGAATAATTAAATTAATTTTCATTGGTAAAGATAGTGGACTAACTGTAGTCCCTTTCTTATCTTGCCGTTATCATAGTTGCGCCTTTGAATCGTAACAAGCAAACATGTATTGAGCTCAACCAATGAAATGGAAGAGATTTCGGAAACCTTTGTTCTGAATAACTTGAATAGCATTAACAATGCCTCATGACAATATTAATGTATGCCAATATTTGTTAAGTCGACTGTATCTATAAATTTGGATTCTCAATATTAAGAACTATTCTCTTTTTTATCAGCTAACCTTCTCAAAGGTTACAAAATCTAAGTAGGTACCTACTTATTAGTGTTCGTATAAACATAGTTTTCATTTTTTAAACGGCTTTTCTGGCCGGGATATAAATAAGGCAAATAACGCGATTAAATCCCTTGTCTATGTATTTTTTAACCTCTCTAGGTACTTAGGTACCTACTGAAAAAATAATAACAATAAGTAACTTGATAACTTGACTCAAAGTAACTTGACTCTTCTATGTAGAAACTATGTTAAAACTTAAAAGCCAAAGTAGACCGTGATTTAGAATTTACGTAATTATATTTCTATCTAATAGCGAACAAATTTCTACAATTCATACTCAATTAATAACACGAACCGATAAATAAAGTACCTAATTAATACAAACATTACAATGTGTAAGATATTCCACGGACACGCTTACGAGTTTTTCGGTTGATTGGAGAAACTAGAAGGAATCATTCTTATTGTTCGGAATAAAGAGCAGGAATGTGTCGAAACCGGGATACCTATAATAATTTATCCTTTACGGAAAATGTACCTACTAAAAGATAAAGCCCAGACGATCTCCTAGTAATTAGTTTGCTTAGGGGCAATTAAAATGGAGCAGATCACTAGAGTTGCTTTGACTAGCCTAAATATGAATTTATTGTCAGACTTGAAAAGACAAATTTAAGAAAACATAGAGTATGTATTCCTCATGTTTTTTGAATCAGTTAGGCGAAATAGTTTGGCTACGAGGAACAGCCCGTTTTTTGAACTCGCAGTCACTGCGCGTTTCTATCGATACAAACGCGATACTAACGCAAGGCGGACAAAAAGCAGTCGGCAAGCCGTGATAAATGCACACTATCCTTGCGTTTGTAAAACGCGCTACAAAAAACGCGCAGTAACTGCTCGTTTGAAAAACGTCGTGTGTATAGGCTAACTTTCGTTGAATATATCTTTTGAACCTACGATGGTACCTATCTACGGTGTAACTAGGTGGAACAAAAAAGTCTCATTAGTTACGTTATAGTTACATTTTTAAATAATGTAACTACTTGGAATAAATGTCCAGCTGGTTACATCGATGTAACTACAATGTAACTAGGTGGAACGGACGGGTATTATAGTTGAAAAATCTGTAAGTGTGTTTGCTATTTCTTGATAAATGATAATAATTAACTACGTAAATTCAAGATGGATATCTAATCAGCAGTTAAAGACACTCAGTTAAAAGAATTTACACTTGGGAAGTGACTTTTAAAGTAAGAAAGTTTGAAAGTGGAAAGTTTCCTCAATTGCATTTCAAATTGAATCGTGATGAAAATCTTATTTATTTATTTATTTATTATGGCATTGCCAGGTACACATAATTTCACTTTATAAAAAACATTCCTATAAAAATACTATGATTATGTGTACCCATTACAGGCATGCACAGCACTATATAATAATCATTAATAATAATCTATAATAATATGAATCGTAGTAATCAAAAATAATAACTAAATTTATTAAATTAAATTAATCAACAAAACAAAACTCTATACCTACATTTTAAATTAAAATACATATATAATTTCCTAAAAATACCTAAAATTATCTTTGCCCTCACTTAATTATTCTCTGATTGGTCATTATGACCTACACTAAAATGTTTATTTAACAGGTTAGCTGTCCGATGAGGCACATGTGCCTCATGGGTGATTGCACTGGTACGTCCATGAGGCATATGTGCCTCATGTTAGCTGTCATTATTTACTACGAGGACGTGTACAAAGAAGATCGAAACTTGCTTCGGGACAGCTAACCTGTTAATTTTCTTTTAAAAACATTTATCGAGTCGCAAAATATGTCAAAAATCTTATCTGTAGGTCTGACGGTAACTAAGAATAGCACGTAGTGGTTATATTCTCTTTGAAGAATAGTTGTAGTGAGTATGACATATATTTTTTATTTTTAAAATAATATGAGTAAAGTCATGCAAGTCATGCAACTCGTATTTGCCAAAATAAAAAGCCAATTTAAATCAATAATAATTTAATTAAAATTCAAAAATATCAAAGTGCATCATCGTTATATCACAAACACTTAATAATACCCGTCATTCACACATAAATATTATGCGTAAATATTTGTATCTAGGTATGTAGGCTAACATTTTATTCTTCAAACTTCCATAAAAAAAACAGTAGATGGGTAGTAGAACTCTTTCTACATAGCTGTTTTATAGCACAATCTTAACCATATTTACTCGTATTTCAATTGCATAACGATAT
The DNA here is from genome assembly GCA_963582015.1 of Xanthorhoe designata. NCBI lineage: Eukaryota > Metazoa > Arthropoda > Insecta > Lepidoptera > Geometridae > Xanthorhoe > Xanthorhoe designata. Next base: position 10,137,771 of record OY757038.1, read on the forward strand.
CGCTTGTTTCATTCACGTGTTTATTTGGAACACTTTAGCTGGCAAAGTATTAAGTACTTAACTGTACTATTAGTGCTAAAGCTGTGAATCGCACGCGAAGGCGCGAACAACAGACAAAGGAGTATGGATTTCATTCGCACCTCGTTTCGTTCTCGTTTATTGTCAGTATATTGCCCTGCGCTGCGACAAAGGAACGCGAATTAAATTATTGTCAAACCTCTGCAAGTGTAGGATTGTGACAGTCACGCGCCGCCGATCCGCACTGTGACTTTGAGTGCGAATCGCGTGCGATTGTGTAATGTGAAAATTTGAACAAGATTTGTTTTTGCTACTATACTCGTTCCAACCGTTTATTTAACTTTTGACAGCTGTAATACTGACTCAAATAGTGATGCCCTGACCCGTTACCGATTCGATTTATTTTATCGATCGATTTTATTCGTGAAGAAGTTTTAATCGATTTAACACACTCATTATTTACTATGAATTTCAACATTTTGCACCTGTTCATTACAAGTAGGTACCGAAGTTCATTCACATGTTTTTTATTTGAACCAACTACAGTACCTAAGTCTAAACGATTATTTTAGATTCATTAATTTTCAGCGAATAAATTCGATCCCATTACTAGGTAAGAGTACGATGGAACTGTTTTCATTACGCAAATTATTTATGCATTAAAACAGAGACATTTAGGGCATTTTAATGCAAAATAATAAAGGTTTTTACGTGATTTAATATAAAAATAATCACAATAATTTTATTGTATGTTTTAATATAATCGATAATCGATTTATTTCAAAACCAGTTGTCATTAATTACGAATGAAACATCTCTAAGTGGGCGGAGCCCGTCCATGACAGTACAGTATTCTCTGTAGTACATTGTATCAAAAATTATTATAAAACTTTATGTGCGTGATCTGTCAAAAGTTAATTAAACGATTGGAAAGACTATAATTGTAATAATTAAGGCAAAGGTTGATCGGTTCTATAATTTGGATTTGCCTTGCACTTGTTTGACGTAGATGACAGAGTGGCCTGGAGGGTGTCGTTGTGTAGGCCTCACATTCCTCTCGATCGGAATATCCTCTGGGCCTTCTAGCTCTCTGAGGAGTCCAAGCTGTAAAAGTAAACAAGTAGAACAATTTGAGATCGAAAATAAAGTTCCTTTTTTCGGCATCTATAATGTTACTTAATTTTTGCAGCGATATACATTTAAAAGGCTATGTACATAGGCGAGCTTAACCCTGAAAGAAGTTTTCTTACAGCAAACCTTGGGTGATAGAGAGCTTAGAGGTTATTAAACAGCTGTGGAATGAAATGTGTACCTCCATACAAGAGATACGCCTTTTACCTGTTCAAAACCGATCTCAACAGGTTTCTCATAGATGATCCATGTGACACACTCCGTGTAAGGTGGCGTGGTCAGGGAGCCTTTGTATGTCAAATAGCTGCCTTTGTAGAGCTCTTCACTATCCATCCATGATAGCGATTCTGTAATAAATATAGTTATTTCTTAAACATGACTCCCTATAAACACATCGGATAGGATTTTTATGCACAGAGCATTACCTATTACGAGTATGTATTAAGATCAGATCAGATGATCAATATAGAATAACGTTCGTAACGTGTTTAGGGCCATCCCAAAATTATATTAAAATGAATCCTATTAGGTACTCAATAGCTCGAGAATGGCAATAATTATTATGATACCTTGCCTTCTAGACGCGAAACGATTAGTGCGCTCAATCTTCATACTTACAATAACACTATGTTTACTAACGAGACAAATACCTATAAAAGTGAATCATGTCATAACAGACTTCATTATCGTGATAAAAATAAAATACAGTATAGAACTTAAATGGGGTTTAGAAATAGCTCTATCAGACCTTTGTGTTACTTTTTGTTATAATAAACTGAAAATAGTCCTATCTTTAGAACCATTAACAAAGATCTTGGACAAAGCCCAATTTCCTATTGATTTATCTTTTGTCTAACGTTCTGTAAAAACAAGTCTATTTATTGTTGCGTGATAGAATATAAAGAGGAAGGTAAATTACTTTGCTCATTTTCTTTAATAATAAAATGAAAGCGTTAGTTACTTCCTAAGTTTAAAAATTAACAGGCGTTTTCTTAGTAAACTGAGTCTGTAAGGAAAGGCTAAAGGACACGTTCCTAGAAATATCCCGTTTATTGCTTAATGGCTATTAGCCTACTTGGCTAGATTGAAAAAAGAAAAAGAATTTATTACTACACAATAATTAATTAAAAACTTTAAGTAGCTATCTGATATTGCTGTTTACAGAATTAATAAACCCCTCTTAATCGATAAATTTTATACCAAGTTTCTAGGAACTGTGTTGAGCCTGCTATAATACGTCTCAAGGTTGGTAAGTACAGATAAATTTAGATACCTAAGTACATTCTACGAATTCATTATTATGACTAGATTCTTCGTGGCCTCATCGGCGTTAGTGTAACCCCTGTATTTATAGTCAAGTCAAAGTGATTATTCTAGTAAAAGTAATTTTTATTTAAGAAATTGCTTGAAGTAAGAACTGTAAAATAAGAATTCTTAGCTGAGTTCTAGTCACCATTTCCTTTACATAAGCATTGACAATTCTATCATTTTGTATTTGATTTAACAGTTATTGCGTTCGATCGAAGTGAAGTAATTTTACTCGACTATAGAATAAGATTTTGTAATGAAGAATTCTACTGTCAAGTGATGACTTCTCTAACGGCCAATCTCAATAACATGTTGACATTTAACTATCAGTTAAAATCTCTACTTTTAGCCGCTGTCAATGCATTTTTGCGTTTCAATAAACTAATTTAGATAGGAATTCAAATCCGCGACTATTGGTCTACCTTTCGGAGGGCAAATCTCCTATCAGAGATCGTAGATGTATGGGAAAATAAATAAAGCGTTTCAATAACATTTTATTGTTGAACTTCAGTTGCAAATTGTGACAGTTTGCTCATCTCTCGAAATCGGGCGATATTCAAATGATATCAAGAGATTTCAAGCAAATTTTTTGATAAATAATGGCTAGAGTTTGACGAGAGTGCTAATAGGATGTATGAAATAAGTGTAGGTACCTACTTATGTAGTAGAATCTGAAAATATTATACCACACTACTTACTAGGTACTTATTTATGGGTACTTACCTACCTATTATGGAAGTGAATTTTCAGATGCTGAATTTACATTCAAAGCATAGATTCAAATTAAACCTATAAACATACCAGCTACTTGATAACACAAACCAATGCATATTGTTTTACATTATTTTGATTTAATTTTAGTTCTACCTATGTATAGATGGGCTATTTGAGAAATAGATGTCTCATTCATGACACTGCACAGCCTTGTCCTACCTAAAAGGATTTTATCAGTGTGGTGGCGATCGGTTTTAACAGAAAAACAGACTACAGTAGGTACATATTTCATTTAATTTACCACGGAAACAAGAAAAAATTGTAGGTACCTACAAGCAATATACTACACTTCATTATTCAAACTCAAACATCGTTTATTCTGTGTTTTGGTCCTCTGAGATCTCATTGAATCGTTAATGAGCTATGTAATTTTACTCCTGTTTTTCGACCATACTATAAAAGACCATGAAGAATCAGGGCCGGCAAGAAACACGGTTACTGGCCTAGCTTTACTTGGTGATTCTTTCTAATGCTCTCCAGAGTCCTCCGACTTTTACAAAAGCTTGGGCATCATCTGAAAACAAATACAATTTTAGCACATTGAAGTTTTGACTACGCTTAAATTTTCACACGGTATATTGTAACTAATATAAGAAATGCAATGATCACTAGTTGTTGTTACTTACGTGGTGTTACACAATGTTTTTATCACGAATTCATTAAAAAAAATAAAAAATACATCTTGAAAACTCGAACCTATTACAAAGAGCATGTAATAAGCGTAGGTATTAGATGTTTTTGACAACTGTCAATTTAGGTACATTATATCAATGGTGGTGCGTTTTGTTGCTTTGAACTCGAAAAAGCTTTTAATACTTTTTATGAAGTAAATCAGCTTTTTAAGACCATTTCAAGAAAAAATATATTAATTTAATAACAATATAGATGCTATAAAAGAGATATTGTTGCTAGAGTTAAAACAACTATATTATTTTAATACTTATTGTATGATTACAATAGGATCAAAATAGGATCAATTTAAAAACAAAACGTTTCGGAGGGACGAGCCAAAGAGAATAAAAACACTACGTTGGACGAGCAAAACGAAAGTTAGGAGTTTAACTAGACATTTACTGCCGTAAAATTTGTTATTGAGACGGCAGTAGTGGTTAGTTCAAACTTTTCGTTGACTCGCCAGTAGCAGTCAGAGATTAACAATTAGTGCGTTATTGAGATCGGCTGTAAGAAATTACTTAGCAACAAGTAACTACTTGTTTATAAATACGGGTGTAAGTATTTGGACTGAGAAACTATAATATTGTTTATGAATAAGTTTACTTATAATATTTTTTATACTTATTTTTAGTTTATTGGTTTTTTTTAGAATCGGGTTCGATAAGGTGCGTTTACGTCAATCTGTGCGAGGAAAAAAAGTGAGGAAGACTAAATTATCTGCAGTGGGTTTGCGAGGAAAATTGCGTGCTTTTACCCACTGCGCCACATAGGTAAACAAATAAATGAATTAATTATAGGTTTCTATGATTTTGTCGTCTTTTTCCACAGGATCGTAGTAATATTAATACTTATTACATACCTGACGTAACATGCACAACAGAATCCCGTTTCTTGATGCCCTCCAGTCCATGCACAAGTTTGTCAAACCTTGGATTAGGTGCGTCGACTCCCTTGAAAAAGAACCCAACCACTGCCAAACCATCAGGATGGCCCATAGCTGCTTCTATAGATTCGTATTTGCTGTTGAAGTGGACGAAGTGGCATTCGGCTGCGTAGCTGAAAAAAAATAAGGAAAAATAAATAAGGACTAAGGTCACGTATTTCAGTTAGCAAGAGAAGATCTTTTATCTCCACGTGCGGGAAAAAGCATTTTATTACCTATTTAGAAATTGGAATTTGTATAGAAGCTATGAAAGTTCAAGTTAAATCAAATTATTATTTATTTACAGAGACTAAACTACTACATATTTACATAACTGTACAAAGTACAGTAATCTGTAGTAAGAACCAGTCGAACTGCCTAAAGATTGTTAACAAAATGATCAATAGCTCAACTGATCTTTGCCACTGCCAGACAGAGTGTGCCCAAGACATTGTCGCAGTGAATGGCAATGCTGATCCTTTGAGCCAAATGTGCCAGACATTTTTGTAATTGATGGAGTTAGTCTTAGAAGCGGCCCACTTCCACTTTAACTGAGTGCACTATTATCTTTAAAATAAATCGGGGTTTTTACCTACACTTTGATTATAGGCTCTGCTCATCTGGACTAATGTAAGTTTTTAATGGAGAACACTTTTTTTAAAATATAATGTGCATTGATTCGAAATACCTTCACAAAAACAGTCAACATTTGAAAATATAATTAATTATTTTACAAAATATATTATTTTAGGACAATAATATTTAATATTTTTTTATTACAGACGTAAAATATTCAATTATGTACCAAGTCCCTTCCTCGAAACGAAATAAAAGTAATTTCCGTAAAATCTCAATACTCCTACACTGTAATGAATCTCCTTTCATAACAAAACCATGAATTACCATGAATATTAAATCTAGAAGCAATTATCTAGTCCAACAGTTTCAGTCATAAAATTTATTGTACGATCTAGTATTTTCAAGTTCAAGGTTCACAAACGCCTAAAATATAAACACAATCCTAAGCAATAAATACAATCCGTGTTGTTGTAATGGAATAGCAAGATTTCAAGCGTAATTTTCCAATATTTTAACGAGTTGTGTTTTCAAATGAATTACGTAGGACCTCGAATGAAAAATTAAAAAGTTGAAGACTTCCCCTGAGTTACTTGAGCAGCTGCTCAGTAGCCCTAAAAAAGCTCACCTGTATAAATTATTCATGTTCATATTCATTTATTGCTTCAAGTTGGTACATAAAGTCTTAAAAATTAGGAAGGTACTTGCTTACCCGTGACCATCAAGAACATGTTCGCATCCAGTAAAATCATCAACGGACCAGTGGAAGTGCATTTGTTCGAAAATGTACTCTCCGATGAGTGGCCCTCCGTTCAACGTTGGCCGGACTGGAGTTTCGAATGCAAAATAGGCTGAAAATCGAAGACAATTGGATAATTCGGTTCGATAATACTAGACATTAAGATGATTGACATCTGTTCCGTGACTAGGCGCTTGCTTTACCATTTAGTGCGTTTTGATTAGGGAAAAACACATAAGTAATTATAACATGTTCTTATACTAAATACATTGTCTATTTTGCGTCAAATGTGTGATAGACCTACTACACGTTCGATTAGATCATTTGAATCGATATCGCTGCTATTTTGTCGTGACAAAATTCTTATCTAATTTTCACGGTGAAATCTCAAGGAAATCGATATTACTAATGGAATCGTGATGTTTCAATAAAACTAATAATTGAATTAAATCTAGTAGAGGTAATATTTACGACTTCCTCTACGCGGAAAAGTTGCTTGTGTGATAATTAAAGTGAAATAAAATATCATCACGGTTGTATTCCCTAGATGCGGTGGTATATACGAGTGTAATATAGATGTAATTAATTGGTTAATGTTCTGGAGGACGAGCTGAGTGATACAGTTTCATTGTTGTTGAATAGGTCTTTATTGTGTGACGGCGTAATGAGTTGTCCCTCTAATACATGATTGTTACTATATTGAAATCTATGGCTAAATGCTGAGTGTGCACTCACACTACATCTATATTTTTGGGGACAAATAATTCTAATGTGACAACATTAAAATTATTTGCTTACAATTGAAATACCTCTAACATATCAGATCCAATCTATTAATACTCACACTACATCTATATTCTGAATCTGATACATTTTACAAATTTTTCCACTATTTATTAATTGAAATGAAGTAGCTAAATATTATTTATTGAATATTTCTTAATTAAACAATTTTAAAACTTTATTATCTTATCAGATTTAGGTAAGTAAGTAGGTATATAATTTAAGAAATTACACTATTAGTTTTATTTATGAATTTACCTTCTAACTGTTCACAATTTTTTATTATTTAATCTTTAAAAATCACAATTATTTTCATAATACAAATAATCACCAATATCATAATATAACATACAGAATTACTCTTAAATCAAATAAATCAATCTACTAGGTACATTATAAATATCAAATATTTTAAAAACAAAATTTTTGTTAAGTTCTTATCAAACATTCAATTTCTATTATGAATACGTACCAGTAGTTGCATACTCGTATTACGATACGACCTTCGAGTACGAGTTGATGCAAAATGTATCATAAGTACTGTTAGCAACAAAAACTAATTGACTGTAACAAATATTAAAATCAAGTACACGTTACATTATAATATGACATACAAAATATACTTATAGTTTTGTTTGAAATTGCATTACGTTATTATAATTAATTTTAAAGTTTTATTAAGATTTATTTCATTTTATTCTTTATTTTTTTTTACTTACATAACCTTTACCTTGTTACTTACATAACAATAATTTTCTAAACTAATTTTATTCATTCTACTATACCTACTTAAAATTATTTAATCATTAGCCAGTTCATAGTCATGGTCATAATCAAGTCATAATAGTGTTTCGTAAACTATCCTTTCTCACGAAATTTATTTCTATACTTCCACGTCAATAAACTTCTTTCCTTTTCATAGTCCGAATGAGTCTTGAATTGGCATACATTCCAATCTATTTTCTCATTCTCATTATCTTTCACAAACTTTTCATCTTCACAATCTACATTTGAATTATTCTTTCTACATAATCGGTATACACTTCGATCAATTTTTTCATACTTTTCTTCCATACCATTCGTCTTTGACATATTTTCTTCCGACAACTGTATTAAATCGCATTTATCATTAGAAACATTTTCATTTATTTTTATATTTAGGTTACATTTTCATTAAAATCATTCGTATCATTTTTATCTTCTCTAAATAAATCTCCTAAATTCCATTCATTTGTTTCATATTCATCCTCATGCTTACTTTTATTCTCTTTCGTACTATAAACCTTTAAACACTCGTACTTACGATCATCACTTTTGTCCGTATTGAATTTCATTACTTTGTTTATTCTAACATCATTTCTGTACATGGGAACTAAAGAATGCGTGATATCATTAGTACTCGGTAGCTCTGGCGTCTGATTTCGCTGAGCCTGCAACTTATTCGATACGCTGTGACACACGGATGGCTTTTTAAACTCGTTACAACTTCTATCATGATTTAATTTATTTTGATTACTGCAATTTTTTCTTTGATATCTATTTTCAATTTGATAATTGTTACTCTTCCTGATTGACTTGTAGTTTTCTATCATTATTTCTTCCTCAGTCGCAATTTGAATAGCTTCATTAAGTGAATTTGGTTGCCTACATTTCAAAATAAGATTTATACGATGGTTTGAAAGTCCATCGCTAAAACATTTTATAGCAGTTTTTTCGTTAATTGGCAATAACATTTTGCGATTTTTATCTTGTGAACTACCTAAAAATTCTAGTTGGGCATAGGTTAAATCTACTAAAATTTTCTCGATTTCTCCTCCGAATTCCTGAATAGTTTTATATCCTTGTCTGCAATTTAACATTTGAATTTGTAAAGAAGTGTGTGATTTTTTGGGCAATAAGTATTTCTTCATATCAGTAATTAAGTCTTGCACATTTTTGTATTCTGATTTTAAATAAAATTTACCTTTCTTACTAAGCCTGGTTTTTAACACAAAATTTATCAGAACTTTCCTTGCGCTCTCATATAACATTTCATTATAAAAATCTATTCCATCAATTAAATTTCTCGTTACACATTCGTCATCATCATTCATAACTGGTAGTAATTCTAATGCGGTACTAAAGTCAAAATTTTCTGAACCCATTTTGATTTTATACGTTACCTATCTATTTGATTCAAAACTTTACTTTAATTTATATCATTCATGCACTCTTATTTAAAAAAAAAAATCCTTTCAAGCAAACTCACAACTAAAATATTTTATAAGAGTTTAAAGAATTCGACTGACCTTATTTATGTTAATTTATACCTTTATCTATACAAGTCAATAATTATTTCTCCACGTTTACTTCCGTTAACGCACTCTGCGTTTGTAGTCTGCTGACCTAGAGGCGAAGATTCGTCCTAGTCCTGCTGCTCTGGCTGCTTGGCTATCCGTCCTTGGGCTGGATGGCTGCTTGGGCCGGGCTATACCCTGGACACCACTGCTAACTGAGCCGGGAACCTACCCTGACTCCTCCAACAAATAAATTCTTCTTTCTTCTCAATCTTCATATAATTTTTCTTCATAAAATAATTTTTTCAGTTTTCATTAACTATGTTTCTTCAGTAATATACCTTCATTCTTCATAAATTCATTTTTTCAACATTATTTCTTTATAACGATTTTTCTTTCTTCATATTTAAGTATTTTTCTTTCTTCTTATAATATAACTTCATATTTTTCTTCATAAAATATTATTATCTTCTTTCTTCATTATTTATTCTTCTTACTTCATAATTGACAGTATTTTCTTTCTTCAATAAATTCGTATGCTTCATTTTTCATTTAAATATTTTTCCGTCTTCTTTATTATTTTTCTTTAATTTCATTCTTCCATGACATTTTTCCCATCTATATTTTTGAGGAAAATGTTCGATGCACTATTTTCTGTTATCTGGTAGGTATGTCGTTTTCGGCAAGGTCGCCATGTAATATATGAGTATTTAATGGGTTAATCCTGGCAAGGTCGCCATGTAATATAGATGTAATTAATTGGTTAATGTTCTGGAGGACGAGCTGAGTGATACAGTTTCATTGTTGTTGAATAGGTCTTTATTGTGTGACGGCGTAATGAGTTGTCCCTCTAATACATGATTGTTACTATATTGAAATCTATGGCTAAATGCTGAGTGTGCACTCACACTACACGAGTACATAATTACTTTTAATGTTGGATCTAATGTAGGATCTTAATCACCTAAAGATCTGAAATAAATACGGCTATTGCACCTTGGGAATACATTGTGATGATAATTTCATTAGTATTTTTTATTTTTTATACCTTCAACTACACTCGTGAGCAAAAAAATCGACTCAGGACACACGCTTGCGCTTGAAAAGCTCTAGCAAAAAATCTGAAGCTTTTATTCTATTTCTGATTTCAACATCTCAAAGCTACTAGTTTTAGCTTTAAAATGAGTGGTCTACGTTGTTACTAAAAAAACTTTTTTGGCCGAGAAAAAATATTGAATCAGAAAGAGTCTTGAGCAATGAATAAGGCTATAATTTACAGTAAAGAAAATACCAGCTGAAATTCGTTAAAACAATAATTTAATTGAAATTATCTTTTTAATATTTAGTGTTGCCCCCCCTGGCCCTAATAACAGCTTCCAATCGCTTCTTCATGGATCGAATAAGTTTCTTTACTCGATCTTGTCCGATGCTATTCCATTCTTCAATTAGCGCCGCTTTGAGGTCCGATTTTGTGTCTGGTGCAGGATTTCTAGCCCGAACATTTCTTTTAAGTTCATCCCACAAATGCTCTATAGGATTTAAGTCCGGGCTACGCGCTGGCCAGTCCATAGCGGCAATTGCGACCTCCTGTAAATACTGCCGTGCGGAACTTGCTGTATGTGGACGGGCATTGTCGTGCATTAAGACGAAGTTTTCGCCGATAAAACCGGCGTAGGGAACGACGTGATCCTCTAAAATCTCTTCGATGTATCGGTTCGCCGTCAATCCTCCCATTCGACCGCCAGTTTCAATAAAAACCAACTCGGTTTTTGCCTCCATTGAAATACCCGCCCACACCATCCACGATCCTCCTCCAAAAGCCACATTTTCTTTGATGCAGCACTGTGCGAATCTTTCTCCAGGTCTTCTGTAGACTCGTCCTCTTCTGTCACTACCATGCAAGCACACTCTGCTTTCGTCTGAGAAGAGAATGGTGCTCCATTGTGCGTCAGTCCAATCAACGTGTTCTCTGGCAAATCGTAGGCGGGCTGCTCGGTGGGCTGGGGTTAATTTGGGGCCAGTAGCTGGCCTTTTTGGCTCAAGGCTAGCTGCCTTAAGTCGTCTTCTAACTGTCCAGCCACTCACAGCCACTCCTCGCGTTTCTCTGAGGTTTTGTTGGACTTGAACGCCAGTGAGGGCCCGATTTCTCAGCGATGTGCTGACAATGAATCGGTCATCTCTCTCCGATGTGCACCTTTTTCTTCCGGAACCCTGTCTTCGATTAAAGCTACCAGTCTCCTGGTAACGACGGTAAACTCTAGAAACAGCAGACTGGCTCATGTTAAGCGCACGTGCCACTTCTCGCTGACTCTGGCCTTGTCGCAATAGGGTGACCGCTTGAGCAGCTTCATCACTTGTTGTGTCCATTTTCAGGTAGAATTCTTGTTTGTTGATAACAGAGATGTGTATCGGTTGACGTTTGACGGCTAACTGATAAGGATAAGTCAGGTAGATAACCTTTTATGTGGGTCAGTAACCCTTAATTAGCACTATTGTAAACAAGCGTAAAAAGAGTGGTTACTAATCACAACATGTTATTGGGTTGTGTGAGCAAGAAAAATTACAATATTTTATATCATTTTGAAGCTAACACTAGCAGCTTTAAGATTTTACTAAGAAAAAAATATTTTTGCTTTCAGTTTTTTTGCCAGTGACTTGCGACTGCAGATGTGACGCCTGAGTCGATTTTTTTGCTCACGAGTGTATATAAATATACTAAGTCGTAGGCCTAGAAGGAGATGACGTTTTGAGTTGGATGTCCACTTAACATCTTGGCCTGTAGCAGCGTTAAATCGCGAAGAGTGTAAAAATGGAAGGGAGGCCTTTGCCCTGTAGTGGGACAGTAATGGCTGAAAAATGAAAATGAAATGAAATGACCTTCAACTTTACTTAACACGAGGAGTTTAGCACATGTTCGCATGTAATTACATTAAATATTTTTATCAGTCGATATTAATTCTTATTTACGAATTCAAAACTACTATCGTATTTTCAGCAGATAACACTGATAAAATTCTTTGATTTTTATGTGAACAGTATAAGCGAACTACCTGTAATAAATAGTTTGGGAGTTACTGCCCTATTATTTTCGTTTCGTTACGTCAAAAACGTATTGTTATGGAAAGACTGATAAAAATTTTAGGCAAAAATATTATAAGAAAAACAGACAGGGTCGCGGCGTCGTCGGTTAACTAGTTATTTTTATTACAAAAAATATTATAATTTTGTAAAGTAAATTAACAAGTTTGCTTGATTTTTTAAAAATGTTTTGAGGATCTACATTTCTGTTCATAAATCTAAAAGTTATGAACAGAAATGTACCTTGAGAGTGCAGGAAATTTCATTCTCCTTACGAAATTGAAGTCGGTTTAGTAAAAATTTTAATTTTGCCATTATTCATATTGTATGCTAAGCCTACCTCTTTCATTTTTGTACCCTAGTCTCACTATTCTGGTACAAAATAATAACAAGCCATGACGGAGGCCTTTAGGCGGCCTAAAAACTCCGTCACCAGAGTTGGCCACTTGCTCATACGAACGAACGAACGGTACAAAATATACCACTTATAATAACTTTAACTGTAGGTCGCGCCACGTAAAAATACCGCTGAGGGGAAGTAGTGGGGGGAATGTTTGCGCCTGTATTCACTCGCTGACGAACCAATAGCACTAGCTAAATCAATGGTATGAAGTGCGCCGCGTTACCTCTCCACCAATCATCGACCACTGCGTAGTTTGACAGCCAACGCTCTTTTAACGTGGCACGACCTATATTTTGAGGTAGTAAAAACATTTTTAATCATCACACTCACCAGTAGATCCATTATTAAGTAGAATTCCATTGGCTTCATTGTCCCAGTAACCCTTAAACTTCAGCGTATCCAATGAAGACCAGGTCGGGCACCGACTTACAGATATCGCGATCGGGGACTGCGAAGATCTTAGTTTTGATATTTGTTCCGCTGTAAGAAAAAAAATTGTTACTTACGGTAACAACCGCTTGGTCAAAAATATTTTTCTTCCCTTAATTTATGTAACAGCTCGCAATAACACTATTTTGATATCTAAAAAACAGACAGAAACAACTAAAGGAAACACATAATTATCTCATATATTCATTGAGATGTATTAAAGAGTCACAATCTAATAGCTGACAACAGTCAAAAAATGTGCGAGCAAATTCAATGTTCTACAATGACATTTGACATTTGAATGTAGACGTTATGGCGTTTGTTTTAATGTTCAATGTCGCTTGTACGCAAAAAAGAAAAACTCTGCGCACTACGTAGTGTGCGCAGAGTTTTGGCGTTTACATTTTATTTGTCTGATTGTGGCTCTATAATACCTACATCTCAATGCATATATTATATGAAAATAGATAACAATCAGATTCACTTCGCATCTCAACTGGTTATTGGTTATCGGCCATTTCAAGTTATAAGTATTTTATGGATACTTCAAAAGTTCAAACATAATTATATCGATAGGAAAATTATGAGTCTTTGCTTTTGAATCGTAAGGTCGCTCATCAAATCAGGTTTTGATTAATATTGTTACGAAAAGGTTAACTTTATAAATATCTCTAGTGACTACTATGAAAACCTACTTGGGCTGTCTTGTTTATCTATACCACTAAGTATAACTTTACTTGTATATTCACAGCGCATTTTTACCTATCCTATCCACACTTCGCAGTTTGCGCAACGATCTGTTGGTGAATGAGGATACACTTTAGTGACGTTTGGGATGATACCAATTTAACAAAGTTCCTAAGTATTTAGCTCAATATTTCAAACATTCGAAGTTTTTTCGAAACATTGTACCTATGTATCAGTGGCACATCCAGATTTAAATTAGGTACAAACGACTTTTTAAACTCACGTAGCCATCGAAAATAATATAGATTTTTGTCAACTCCTTTGAACTAGGAAACAATAATAATAATAGGTAGGTATTTATATTGATAAAATAGTTTTCCGTGATACAAGATAATACCGTAATCGTGTTTCTAACAAAGTGGTATTTTCGTTATCAATAAAATAACATGTCTATGCGTATGTATGTCCGTCCATTGATAAACTACAAATTTAAACGTATTTATTTATATAAGAAAATGTAGGTTCATAAGTATGATTACTTTTCAGAAGTCTTAAAACCCGAGACCGATAAATTACCTTGCTCTCTTGTATGCATTCAGTTGTCAACCTATCCTAAATAGTGGCCGCTCAGAAAGTGCTTTACTTCAACGAAGCTTACGATCAAAAAAGTCTACGCATTTGAAAAGAAACCAGCAAAACCAAGTGGAAACCTTTTTATCAGTACAGAACATTCACTGAAAGACCAAAAAGGTTTACTACCCAAAAGCTTGAATTTTATTTTGCGTTTAGGTATTTTACTGTTTTATGAGCACACATTGCCACACAAAACGTTAAATAAGTAGCCGTATAATAATTGTATGTTCAGTATTAATCGCATTCAGGTTAGGAAACTCAACCACTCTATACCTATTGTAAAAGTAAATTATAACTAAAACTAATCTTAATGAACAACTAATACAAGTGAAAATTTGTTCTACATACACTAACTCCCCTAATGCATATTGGTATGGTAAACCTACATTAGCTAAAACGGATAATAAATCTATTGCTATCTCTTTTCATTGAATAAGAGTAACAAGAAAAAAACATTCTTTAAATCTATATTAAATTGACAGATCTTTATGATATAACTTTATTTATACTCTGTGCGATAATACAAGCGATTGTCTGTTCTTGTATCTGTGATAGTTATCAAGTATCAAAAAAAAAGAAAGGCGAAATATACGAGATTTGTATGATTTTCTTAGGAAAATCCAAATAAATACTATTTTCTATCAATCAATCATGATAACATATCTCATACGAGATTATTATGTAATATTTTAAGTGAAGGAAAAGATAAGATTACTTTTACCATGCTTGTATTACTTCAATATTAAGCAGTAGTATTATAATCGGAATATCTAAAATAGATGAATTGCAAATTAACAACATGTCATTGTGTTTGACAGACAACATGAAGTTACTTTATGAAAAGTGCCTCGGGAAATAAATTAAGAGTATGGCATTATGCAATACCTATATCAGTTCAAAATCCTTTTTTATCTCAGAATACGACATTAATAAAGCTACAACATTAATATTTGGTGTGCGTTATGCTAGCGTACCCATAATCGAATTCCCATTATACCTGTTACCTTAATTTATGAGAAGCTAATGTAAGTTGGTAGTGGAAACACTCGTGAAACTTTCACGTTCACTTAATTAAAGGAACAAAACTACTTACTTACAGTCTTACCACCTACCTAAATTGTTCGGCTTATAATTTCACTAGCAAATTATTTGTTGTGCGTGACTGTACCACAATATTTTGTTCCTAGATCCTTACATCGACTTTTTATATTGTTGCACAAGGAATTTGCATAAAGTATACCTTCTGGCAGAGGCACTATTTATATTATGAAACGCTCGTGTCTCGACGCACTAATTCAATTAAAAATATTCAAGATTAAAAATTGTAATTTAATTTTTGTTTTTAATTCTTTCTATGACTTTGTTTGTGACTTTTAAGTTTTAGGTAATCTCTTTTATAACCGATCAGATTCGAAATGTCGAAAATTCGCGAATTAGGTTAGAATTAGTCAAAAACCGGCAGAACGACCCCGGGGTCGTTCCGCCGGTTGACAGGTTAATTAGCACATTTTGCTATTTATTTCAGGAACAGCAGACTGAGTTTTTGTTTTGTCATAAAACCTAGAAGTATTTCTTTAGTTATGTGTTTTTTATATTAAATATGTCAATTGGTTGTTAATTTATTTATAATTAAATAAAAACAGTTTTTTCGCTAATTAAGTTGCGTGTCGATTGCTCTGCACTCCTTATTCACGAGAAAAAAATCGCTATCCCGCTCGTTCTTCGGCGTTTGGGCACACTCAAGGCTCCTCTAAAACAGGATGAGTTATATGAAGGGGCAACATAAATCCATTAAAACTTTGGTAACTTGAAGCCTTTTATCGCTTAATACAAACTGTCTGAAATTAGGAATCCAAAATTATACCCAGAACTAATATTACAACATTATAATAGCACACGGGAAATTACTCACGTAAAATTATCGTCAATTTAGATACCGACAATGTTTCGATTCTTCCGGAGAATCTTCATCTGGGTATGAGTGTGGTCATTCCTCGCGGTCGCGTCTCACACTCATGTCGGTATCTAAATTGACGATTATTACTTTTCTTTTCTTCCAGTTCTGTTATTTTGTTTTCTTTTTGTAACCTGGTTTTTTGTAACTTGTCAAGCAAGCACTAATAATAGCTTCAATATGCGAAAACCTCTAAATGGTCTTTAGTGTTATACTTAGTTATTTAATTTGTTTTTTTATGACTGTTTGTTTTCCTAAGATGTAAAAATAAATAAATAAATAAATACAACTCACGATAGTTTTGAAAGTGTAATATTACAACGTTGAAATATCTATTTCTTGTGATCAAAATGCTAAATCCAGATTATAACTATTCATAGTCTTATTTCTCATAGCTATCATTTAGTCTAACATCCGGTAACTAGAACGCTGATCATCTCCAAAATTAACTAATTAATAGTGGCAATTCAGAGTGTCGCAAAAGCTAAACTAAACTAACTAAAATGAATGCCATCCTTTTTATTTCCATCGCTATGAAAGGGACGGCAACATAATAGTAAAATCACGTGACAGTGTCGAATTTGTTTCTAATTTGACATTTAAATCACGTATTCGACCATTGATTAGCAGATTTTTGAGATGATCTGCGTTCGAGAAACCGGCTGTAAGCCATAGTTTAATTTATATTAATTCAATGTTACATTTGTAAAACCTAATTAAATCTAAGTAGGTACTTATATTTTCGTTGTTTATTGGTCAGAATGGTGGTACCTAACAATACAAAAAGGTTTTGAACTGTCTAATGGGAAACGATTTCTATGAAACGTAGTCCAAGAAAGTCCCATTGATTATTACCTACATTAGATTATACCTAACAATAACTTCAAACTCAGGGCCGTATTACTTTATACAATAAACTCAGTCGTAGTTACCATCAGATGCTGTTTTTTTCTGTGCCACGGCCAAAAGGTTCGGAGTAAGGTTCACAATTCGTTTTTCCATTTTCACTAGATAATAAATAAATTTCGCACGAGAAACGTCCGAATACGATTAGGTTTGGTCCAAAAACAATTTAGCTCCGTTGTCTTGTCGAATTCAGATTAGATAAGTAGTAGCAAAATAATTTATCACATTTTTGCGTCGTTACGTAAAACAATGAACGGATTAAATTAAATCAAGTAAACAGGCTTAGACTAGAGCGCCACGTTTAAGCCATTTTCATGATTTTGACGAATGTTGTTGGGTGTTGCTGAACGTTGAAATTTGTATAAATCTGTGCAATATTTATCGTCTTTATATATCAAAAAATGAAATAAGATTAACTTTGAGGTAATCATAATGAATGAATGGAAGTTGAGCTCGGTAAAAAAGTGCTTTCCGTTACAAAACAGTTAAGTTTATATTCTTGTTCTATTTGTACATAAATAATAAAACATTAATTTATTTGTCAAATAATTAAAAAGAACATTTCAGTCATAGGTACATTAAATATATAAAAAAATCGGATCAGCAAGTCTAACCTTTTTCCATTACATAGCTCCATATGATTTTTATTTATACTTTTTAACATTCTAAATAACGAGAAAGTACTTAGTTTAATTGAATAAGGTGAGTAGAAAAAAATAATGAGTTGGTAAAATACCAAAAACTCTTTACAACTAAAGACCTACATATTATTACAAGAATATTGTGTAAAAATAATTCTTTGGTAAAAAATATTAAAATGTCCTAAAACGTTTAGATTTACTATCTGCAGTATCTGACAAAAGTCTGGCTTCTGTTATTTTAAGAGATAATGTGATTATTATAAAGCACACTCATTGAATACACAAAGCGCACGAATTTGGATACAGAGCTTTACTTTGATCTATCTATCTATACATATAAAATGCTTTGTCCTGAATGACTGACGAATCGTAAAGACCCGAAACTCGGAGGGTATGTTCTTTGTATGACGTAGGCATCCTACAAGAAAGTATTTTCGAAATTCTTCCCCTAAGGGGATGATAAAGGGGGGGGGGGGGCAAAGTTTGTATAATGTACTAGAAGAATAGAATAGAAGAATAGAAAACATTTATTCAGCACACACAGTAAAAGAAAAAGAGAAAGGTTGGTAAAGATATCTACCTAGGTACTTATAAACTACGTAATAACATTAGCCCGGGTGGCATTTAGGTGTGGCTGAAAAGGTCAAGTCTCAGCGTAGTTCTACTTCCAGACCCATGTGGGAATGGGAAGTAGCACTGGTTTTCAGACTGGACCACAATCAGAGTAAGTATAGCTAAAAACGGAGCGAAAACAAAACTACGGAGCGAAAACAAAACTACTATGTACCTACTGTATAGTTGTATGCATTTCGGCGAAAACAACTGAACGCGGCGACGGTTATGTACTGCCGCGATTCAAATAGCACCTTACACTTTGTATTCCACAGCCAAATCTGTTCAGTAGGTATTTTTGCGAGAACGATTAACAAACATCCATACAAACTTTTGCGTTTATAATAATAGTAGGATTTGCTATAAAAACATAACATTAATATTCTATAGTCATGTTTTCTGAACACGCTTCACACTTTTAATCGCACGACTATCTGATCTATCATTCTTATCAATAATCAAAGATTTGTTTATTTAATGTTTAGAGGCGCCATTTTTTATGCCAATACTATTAGATACGAGTATATTATTACTGACTTTGTCATTTTTATTGACTGCTTCAATACGTCACTACACCAGCTGTGCCGTTCTGATTCAAATAAATATTGTTTTTTTAATAGTTTATTGTACCACTGCTGGGCAAAACAATATCTCAAAATAAATAAATTAATACCAACCTACTACTATGGTTCATCAGAATTAAGCATGACTTACAAAATGTTAGTTTTCGTTGAAGAAGTACACTTTCCTATCATTCAGAGGCTGAGTTTGTCGGAAAAACTGCTGCGATTCCCCGCCGATCAACATGTTTTGGACAGCTTGCACATACTCCTAGAAAAAAATTCGAAAATTATAACTTACTTATTAGAAGTTAGTGAGACAGTGTGAAAAGAAAAGAAAGAAAAATCGTTTATTTTGGTAGGACCTCAAGGATCTCTTCAATTTCGTCTGGTGATTCTAATGCCTGTTCCAACGCGACTCCCGCATATAGTTACTAACGGCTGAAATTCATATTCAATCCGACGAACGATCGCAGATCTATCTCCATAGCAAATTTGTTATACAACACAATTTGTATGGCACTTTTTGACAGATAGCAGCGTTACTATGGCAATAGATCTGCAATCGTTCGTCGAATTGAATATTAATTTCGGCCGTTAGAGGACTTCAGTTTAATGATCAAAATTCAAAGTACCTAATAGGCTCTAGTAAAATAGATTAACCTACGTGGCACTGCACATGCGATTAACACACGTCTGCAAAGAGAATCTACGAGTACATAAGGTTAATTTGCTTTCTCGCTGAGTTAGGTAATAAAAATAATTACTCAGTATATTTCCATATTCGATTTGGTTTGATTTGATAATAATATAAACTTGAATTTCCCACAATGCACAAATTAATTTAAATTATGGTTAAATAGATTGCAAAATGAAGCACCTCCAAATTGATAAAACAATTAATATTTTGATTAGCTCAAAGCCCATTCATGCGCCACACAAACATACAGTGTGCCCGCATAATGATTTACAAAATGGTAATTTATAGTAAGTAGACCAAATATGACAAAACAGAAAATTTTGCTCTCCTACAATTTCTAGTAGAATGTTTGACCGCATATTTATCATGAAATAGCGCAAACACAAATTGAATGTGTTGCGTTTGTATTTTACTAAATGCATGATGTATACCGATGAAAATAACGAATTTGTGGCTAGGAAAACTAAGCCCTTTTAGGTAAGTAACTTGTATTTTTGTTTGCTTAAAGAAAATGTTGTAGGAACAAAGGTGATAAGTAGGTGATTATGACCCGGTGATAAATTCTGAAAACAGTAGGTAGCAGAAAATGTAAACATATTAATGTGTAAGCCTTGACTTTTAGAGTATACAAAAACAAATCGATTACATCAGATAAAATTTTACTCAAATGTATTTCTAGTAACCAACTTAAAAACTATCGAATTCGGTCCATCATCAGCTGCCGTAAATTACCTACTGCATTCATTGAAATACTACTCTTCCTGCTAACCTTATCCATTCTCACATACAACAATATTTTTTATCTTAAGATTTACTTACCCTCGTCACTGGCAGTGATCTTGCTCGGACAAGCCACAATACGGACTCGGTACAAGGTGGTGACGTCATAGACCCATGATAGCAAGCGTACTCCTTCAGCGGCGGGTTGAAGAAGCTCAGTGGATGATGTTGTATTGGAATGCTCCCGAAACTGGTCTTGAGTGTTGCTTGTAAGAGCTCGCGAAGGCCCTTGTGTGTGCGGTTGGAAAACTAGAACAAAAAAATGTATTACCTATCATAATTCCTAGTTTATCACAACTATGCTGCAAATAAAATAAAAATAAATATACTTGGACATTCCACACCGCGTCATCTAGTCCCAAGCTAAGCAAATGAATGCTTGTATTATGGTAACCAGATGACTGATATACTACATAGATCCATTTTTTTTTGTAATTACATACAATATATTATACATAGAAAACACCCAGACTCGAGACAAATATTTGCAGATCATTCAAATATATTAATACATAATATTATATTCAGCGCGGTAATTCTGCCAGTGTATTGGGCACGCATAGCTAAAAGATCATTTAATCTTGATATTTTTCACTTGAGTTTTAACCTAGTTTAGTTCAGGGCTTTATTTATTTAATACTTCAAAAGTTTAATTGCTTTCAACATAATCTCATAATCTCTTCATTTCAGTATTTTAATAAAACCTGTCAACAGTAATACTTAACTAATTCATTTTATCTCAAAAGGTTAAACATTAAAAATAATTAATTGAATATAAATCACTAGTTGCGCCCCGCGGTGTTACCTACGGTGAATAAGTTTAGACATTATTGTACTTCCCTTTCCCGTGGAAGTAATGGGATCAAAAGTAGCCTATGTGTTAATCCAGGATATAAGCTATCTTGGTACAAAATTTCATTTTAATCCGTCCAGCGGTTTGAAATGATGCTCAAATGCGGCTCATCTCCCAAAAAATTGTCTTGCTAAGATGTAAAGATGATATTCATTACTAATTCATATTTGATTTCTGATCTAGTCGTTAGCTTACAATAATTCGAGCACAAAATATAGCTTGGGTTTTAGTTTTATGCCATAGATATATTATTATACACGGTAAGGTATAGATAGAATATACATAGGTAACCATTTCACTATTTGTAATTTAAGGATTGTATATATTTTACACAATATCTGGAACAATAAAGGTAATGCTAAATTGTACTTAATTACAGAAACAGTTCAAACAACCCTTTGTTGTAATTGTTAACACGTTTCACGTCGCGTTGCTTGATTACTCTGGTTGATTGTTAACTCATCCATACACTAATTAACTATTGCTAATGATAATTATAAATATTATATTAATATTATATACCATTTTTACAAATTATATTATTCTAAAAATTGCCTAATGATCCGAAAGAAATGTCTACCGCTCCCGGGAAACAGTCGTGATCATATTTCATTTCATTTTTTTTCTTTTAATGATTTATAGTTGGGACCACACCGCCGTTCCCGCCGCCATGCCACCGGGCCACGACGGTACGTTCATGTTAATATTTAATAGGATATGTTCGTAAACTTGGATAATCTAGACTGATAATTTAATCTTGTGGTTAATAATAAAGTTGACTTTTTCAGTTTACTGTTCCTCATTATTAACCTGTGTGTGACCTGACAAAAATAGTATTACTAACCTTAGCACTGTGACCAAAAAATCTGATGCTGAGATAATCATTTTATTTGTCCCCAAGCTCAAATTGTGTTCCATTGTTTCACTTTGTTTTTGATTGACTTATTGCATATATATTTTCTCTTTCCGATACTGTTTTACTTTAATTATGTTTACGGTACTTTTAATTACT
Organism: Xanthorhoe designata; assembly: GCA_963582015.1. Classification (NCBI taxonomy): domain Eukaryota; kingdom Metazoa; phylum Arthropoda; class Insecta; order Lepidoptera; family Geometridae; genus Xanthorhoe; species Xanthorhoe designata. Next base: position 10,160,221 of record OY757038.1, read on the forward strand.
AAGTTAGTTAAGCAGGTTAAGTTTGTTAAGCACGATAAGTTTGTTAGGCAAGTTAAAATCTCTAAAATGTATTCGAGAGGCTGAATAGGGGCCTTTAAATCATTTATTTACTTTAACATCGTATTATACGAGTATTGATAGGGAAAAGCCGTGTTGGTCAAGTGGATTAGTACTTCGACTTTCGATCCGAAGGTCGTGGGTTCGAATCCTGGCGTGCATCAATGGACATTCGCATCGAAAAATTTACACGAGCTTTTAACGGTGAACGAAAACATCGTGAGGTAACCAGTGAGCTCTTTAATCGCGTCGATGGGCTTACAACCTGTCACGTATGAAAAGTTAACTTCTGCAAGGTGTGGGCATGTATCAAATATGTATTTGGACATACCTCTGACTAACCCTTAGACATCTTCAAAAGGATCTAAAAATTGCCTAAAAGATCTGAAAGAAATGTCTACCGCTTTCTGGAATACAGTCGTAATCATATTTCATTATTTTTTCATTTCATTTTTTTATGGATAACACGCATCAAGACCACTGGTTGAGCCAGCAAAAATGACAGTATTACCTTGTACAAATTAGCCACTCCAAGCAGAGCTAACTTGTCATTCGTCACATTCAGTGCCTCGTCCACTGAAGCATGTTCGGCCGAGACGTAAATCGCCTGGCTCTCTATCGGATACTGCAGTCCATTAATAGTGTGCTCAGAAGGCCAGTGCAGGAGGATGGAATCGAAGACGTAGCGACGGCTGTGCGCCGCTCCGCCGTAGATAATTGGACGTTTTGATGTGTGCCACACACCAGATAGCTTTACTGTGAAGGAGAGATAGAGTTTATGTTTCTTGTTAGTGATAACGATGCTGGAACAACCTACCTATGTATATATTCAACTATAATATTCTAAATGCGAAAGTTTGTATGAATGTATAGGTGGATGTTTGTTATTCATTCACGTAAAACTTATGAACGGATTTGGCTGAAACTCAAAACTATAGTATGTTTTAACCTATAATAACACATAGGCTACTTTTAGGGTTTAGTATCACGCGAGCGCAGCTTAATGAAATAATGAAACGAAAATTGATATTAAGATATCTCAGAGTGGTACAATTTACATTCCCTAGAATATTGCATTATCTGAAGATGGACTTTCGCAAAGTCACGCCTGAATCAATTAACTATTCCCTAGAATGTCAAAACGATTATACTCGTAGTACAAAGCGTATTTATCTACAGTTGGATAACTGTTGAAGATTTAATAAATTCCCACTGGTTTTGAAATTCTAGGAGAATTATTTTAGTTACTAATCTTTAACTTCAATTGTACATTAACAGGTTAGCTGTCCGATGAGGCACATGTGCCTCATGGGTGATTGCACTGGTACGTCCGTGAGGCATATGTGCCTCATGTTAGCTGTCATTATTTACTACGAGGACGTGTACAAAGAAGATCGAAACTTGCTTCGGGACAGCTAACCTGTTAAAGAGCCCATGCACACTACGTTTTTCGAACGAGCAGTCAATGCGTGATTTTGTGTAGTGCGCCACCTGCTAGTTCGCAGCGCGTTTTACAAACGCGAGGATAGTGTGCACGGGTCACATCCGCACCTACTATCTACTTACCTAAGTAGTATATTAGATTGAACTTTCGACATTGAACTTTTTTTTCTTTTAAGTATTTTTATATAAAAATGTTAATTCAGCATTAAACTTCTACCCCCTTATTAATAAACGAAGATTAACAAAGAACGTCAGTGAATGAACGAATTTGCACTTTATTGTACACAGAATAAACATACAAATACAACTTAAAATTAATACTTCGTTGATCTTTGTTTACTAATAAGAGGGCAAATTGTAGGTACAAGAAATTAGTAGAGTCCAAAGATTTATTTCGTGTTCAGATACAGTATACAGTTCGATTATAAGACAAAGTACACAATTTTTTGAAAATCTTTGAAAACAGTAAGCACTACTTACTTACTAAATAATGACTCAGCTAAATATCCTATCTACATTATTTAAGGTATTTCTCCTTCATGTGGCATAGCGTTGGGATACCCTGTATAGATACTGCAGATGTTTGGCTATTGGTCAAGTCAAACAGCTCTCCGTATTCAAACAATATTGAAATCAATTAAGCGATAGGTTTACATTCAAGAACCCTGAAATTTCGATTAGTAAATGCTACCCTCTAAGCTTAAAGGATTTATTAACATCTAAGAAAAATATTTGTATGATTTTCATAGATACTGTCGTTTTACGAATACTACCCCGTTAGTTAAACGGCACCGTTGAACTGTTCGAGTGCGGAATAATTTAAAGCAAAAAAACAAAGGTTTTTTTTGGTGGTTGATTTAAATTCCTTGAGACTATTAAAAGCTTCTGTTTTCGTATGATGTTTTCTTCCCTCCACTTAAGGAAACACAAACTATCCTCCCAAAACTGGGTATGATTACTCTAACGATGAACTATGTAACGTCTCGTGAGGGACAAATTATTATTATTATGTATGTCAAGGTTTACCATCACGGGACTATGGAGTCCCGGACCTTTGGTAGGCATGCATGGGGCCGAAGCCAACACACAGAGGCCCTTTTGACAGTTTTGATGTTTTTGTGATGGAGACACATACCGGTGACTACCCTGAATAACACAAGAAATGCATCCAAAGGCAGTCCCCGGTCTGTGCAGGACTATTTAAAAATGGGGAAACTACTACTGGGCTATGGGAGTGTGATGGTAGTGGACTGGTTACTGGGAAACTATGGGGACTATGGCACCCGCCGACACAATGTTAACGAACATGTATAAAATGGCGGGCGGAGACTCGCCAACTCACAACTGGGCCCCCCAAAATAGTTGCAAATGTCGCAACAAGGGGGCAACATGAAGTGAGTAGCTAGAGGGTGGTTGAGATGTTACCGGGTTTTAAACGACGATCACGAGCTCCCTGAGGGTCCAGCTTCACGTGCCCACTCACCACTTACGTAACACCGCCAGCCCCCGAGCAATGCTCTAGCAACTCCACTCCGTCCGGCCAGTGAAGGCAACACGGAGGTGGGGGACCTGTTCCTCGTCAGTGTTCACTTATTATTATTATTATTATTATGAGCCGTGATGATCCCACTGCTGGGCAAAGGCCAAAACGGAGGTGGACAGATGAAATCGACCAGTTTTTGCCGGACTGGAGGGTAGTTGCCGAGGATCGTGAGGTGTGGAAAGAGTGGGAGGGACAAATAGGACTTATATTTGCCGCCAATATTTTCGCTATTTGTGAGGGCATCTATAATAATTTTCTTGGTTTATTTGTTGCCCGCCTGACCTAAACCGAGGCGAGGTCGCAATAGCTTTTATTTCAGTTTCCAGATAATGAAAGAAGCGACAGATAAATGAAGAAAGAACAGTATACAAAGATCTAAAACTATAAATTGCTACGTTATAAAAACAAATAACAAAGTTATCAAACATAACTTAGACTCTATATAAATAATTGCATTTTATTACTTCTTAATTTATAAAAAAACAGTGCGCAAAACGATCAAATTCACTTCAAGTATCTTCAATTTTAGTAAACTTATATTGTACTTAAAGAGTTAAATTTTGTATATTAGGATTTAGGAAGTAAAATTCCAAAGTACTCATCTAATCTCACAAATTCTATAACAGGTGAAACAAATAATCACTAACAGTATGGAGTTTAAACCGCTAGAAGTTTTTTTCTAGTTTACTAAATTTAACATTTTCACCGATTAAGAGTCGCAGCACTCAATTGTTCGAGCCTTGTGCTCATCACGGTTTTCGAACGTACAGGCACTCCGGCTTTTGATCGATTCAAACGCGTGGCGAACAAAATGCAGGCAGCAAGCTGTGACTATGCACACCCTCGCGTTGGTGAAACACGCTGCGAACTAGCTACACCAAATCTCGCAGTGATTGCTCGTTCCAAAAACGTAGTGTGCCAAGGCTCACAATGCTACTAGTAGTACCTAGCCTAGTAAAGGGTTGCATAAATTCGACTCTACCAAGAACAACAAAGCAAGCTACACCACAAGCGCGGTATAACACACTGATAAGAAACACCATTACCATACTTTATGCGTTAAATGATAACGCTTGTTTCCGGAGTCTGAAGCAATTTTCATATTTTAAGGTAAATAATGGTTCACCTTCAATTTAATGGACTAAGCGACCCGAGACTTCAATTTGTACAAGGATTAAGTGCTACTTTTTAAAATCTTTCAGAATTTTGAGAGGAAGAGAAGAAGTTTTTATCTTAAACATTAAATTAATCTAGGTCAAGAATCATGCTATTCTTGCATATACTTAATTATTTCTAACAAATTATTTTTTTGTTTGAAATCAACATTAGTTATTATTTAAGAAGATTTATACAGTATCAAGATGCATAAAATATTTAGTTACGAATTAAAAACCTAGTTTCCTGAGAGGGAAAATACGTGTTTTCTCGTAACTGGTAGGTATCGTACGAGGACGAATTATGTTTAGTTCGTAACTGGTTACGAAGCTCCGGTTTCGTAGACGGCCGAAGCGAAATTTACTACTCATATCGTTTCAGACCCTTTCGCTCGGAGTGTGGAGTGGAGTTACGTAGGTAAATAGCCTACGACACCAACCTAAGGACCAAAAGGTTGACATCAGGTGTTACAGCAGTGCCGAAAATGGAAAGCCAATTCATCCAAGATGCATTATCCTAATACAGTTTAGGAGCTTGGGTAAAGTTCGTGACGATTCATCTCGTAATAGATTTACTATGGAATGACCAAACAAAACTTTCTTTATTTAAAACTAGCTGTGCCCCGCGGTGAATAGTTCCCGTACCCGTGGAAATACCGGGATCAAAAGTAGCCTATTTTTTAATCAAGGGTTATAAGAAATTTTAGTATTAAATTTCCTTCAAATCCGTCCAGCCGTTTGAGGGTGAAAGAGTAACAAACACACTTACATACTTACACACTTACACGCACACAGAGACAAACTTACCTTTATAACATAATTTGTAGGATTGTTTTTATATACCTATATTTGGCACATTTTCACATTTTAAATAAGTGAAAATAGTAAAAGTTTCCTGCATCGTTTAGAGCTAGCGTTGATGCATATTAAAATGCATTTTTTACACGAAAATATCTTTGATACACTGCTTGGATATGAGGCACGATCACACCAAACAACTCATTTAAAATTTTATTGAGATTTGTAAAGATTCTTACCACTTTTCCCGTCATTGATCACAGAGAGACTCTCCGGAACCACATCATGATTTATGAAGAGCATCCGCCGAGCACCTGTGACCTTCTGGAAGCCTTTGTAAGGCAAGTCAACGGGTGATTGAGACCTGCCTGCGCACTCAGGGTACTGTGATCCCCATTTGTGTTGGTCTAGGCACATATAAAATACACAGATAAAATAAATCTAGGGAACAAAACATCTATTGGATGACCTTCGATAATCGACTATGATGCAAGACAAATACAATACAATATATTTATTGATAACGCCAAGTTATATGTCTAGTACTAAAGTACAATATCAGCTGGTTATTACATAAATAACGATACTAAAAAATTATAATTATAAATTCTGCATTAAAATGAAATATTATAAAATCACAACAATTTCATTAAGTATAAAGTATAAACTATTTTGTGAGAAAGTTTGATTACACAAATAAAATCTTAGTTTTTAAAATATGATTTAGTTACCTACCAGCCTAATACTGAACTAGCTTACTCGCCCGCGGCTTCGCTCGCGTGGTACCAAGGTACCCTGATCAAATATAGCCTATTGTATTATCATTTATTTTTTATTGGCGGGCAATATAGTATTTCACATCTATCCATCTATTATGATTTGTTACAATAATTAGGTATGTAAAAATAATTAAAAAAAAGAAATTAATTTAATTCTAATAGTTCGCTGTATGGAATGTCCAAGGATAATAATAATAATTATTATAGTATAGTTCCAAACTAACAAATAATCAAAACAAATTATATTCTTGAGAGCACAGAGCAATCTAATAGTAATGTTATTATACCCCAAATATAATTATTTCAATCATCTCACTATATCTATTACCAAAGTCACGATTGTGTCGAATTTCGCACAAAACTGATCACAAAGCGTTCGTTAGGGGGGTCTTGAACGTGCATCAATTGAATACAACACTCTGGATGTATAGAAGTGACACTCCGTTCATGGATAGGTACTCACACTCACACGAAAAATCATAACGAGTCACACTGTCAGGATCTGGTGTGTTGGGAACCTACCTACAAACTGACTGGACTAAAATGGTTATCAGTATAGTACTTTAGTATCGACCATACGGATATTTTGTTTGCTTTATTCAGAGCTCCTTGTTTTTTTTTATTTCGAATCAGTCACTGAAAAACATGGAGTGTTTCATCTATGCTGTTGTGGATATGCCTGAAACGCGGCTAATCACAGAAGCTTTGCGGAATTATCATGCAAATCGCTTCATATCGCTCGGGAATACTAATTGAGGGTTCAAGTGATGCTCTAAGGTTGCAAATTGCCTTATTATTACAAGAAACTCACCCTTATATTCCCATGGTTTGTTGATACCTGAAAATAAACAAAATAAAAAAAAACTTATTTATTTACTCAAATGATATAAAAAAAATTATATCTAAAAAAAACATTGAACTGAAAGAAGGGTTAATGATGTTTTCTCTCCGAAAACGACCAGTTATCTACGGGTCTTTCAGCTAGATAAATTTGCGTTTATATCGTAAAAGTCCACAGCGAAACGTAATTGTCCTCTATTAAACCACAAACAAACCGGTTACAACCGAGCCCGTGCTAACAAGGCGCTCTTTATGACCACAATATCAGATGTAAAAATAGAGGAAGGTATCTACTTTAAAAAAGACAAACCAAGTCGAATACATTTAACAAGTTAACAGACCCGCGCGGCTTCACTTGCGTGTTGTACACGCTACTTTTCGTAGAAACTTTGTCATACTATTTCACAACATTTTAAAAGCCGTGTATGTACTATGTACGTAACATTAGGTACGGTACACGGTTTTGATTATCTTTTATTATTTTCTAAGCATCAATCATCTTTGTCGATACTTTTTGGATACATTGCTAAAAAATTGTTTACGAAATTGGTATCAATTAATTTTCGCCCAACATTTTAATGGGAAATTCCACACGTTCGATGAAATTGTAGTCAAAGGATTATAGAAGAATATTTAATCATATAGTGTAGAATAGAATATAATAGTTATTTGGGAGTTTTTAGATAAGGTTAGGTAGCGATATTAAATTAAATTTATTTTTAAAAGTTTATAAATTTTTAAATTCTTAAATGTTTAGTAATACCACGCCATGTAAATCTGAACCTTAATGAAGTATTTTGAATTGTTGTTATGAATGTTTTGATTAAAATACCGACGAAAATAAAATTCTAAAATATTCATTGTAAAATAAATAAATGAGAGAAACAATAAAACATCTCACAAATTTTCAGTTTTTTTACAATATAAAACACAATCATTGTCCCGGTGTATCAGCAGAAATTCAATGTACAACATGCAGTAGCGCTGTAATGACGTCATAGTGATGTATGGGAAGCACATTCCACGCAGGTGCCAAGCTGATTTTGAAATGATCGTAATGACGAAAAACTCCCAAACGTGTTTTGAGGAAAAACAAGAAATATAAAGAAAATTAATTACTTGCAGAAATATAGTCCATGTTTGCATCTGTTACAGCTCGCCTCATTAAATCCTGTAAGAAAAAGCAATTTTATTAAAATAATAACATACAACATTTTTCTTTATTTGATGGGTATTATAAAACTGAGATAAATAAAGTTTATTACTTTAACTTCCGTCGTTGCTCAAAAAGATTTATCAAAACAAAGAAGATGTTTAAAAATAAACTATGAAAAAAAATCTCATCACAAGACATTGTGTTGGTGTTTATTTTATCTATCTAGTTATTTTATTTATTTTGATAAATATAAAGGAAGAACTAACATCACGACGAGATCTGCTCGTATCCATGCTGATAGTAGGCAAATGAAACACCCAGATTGTTTTAGACTGTAACAAATTTGCATAATTTAAAATAAGGCCTAAAAATAAATCTTTAACAATTGACAACCTTAAGTCGCTAGGTGTGTTGTCAAAACGACACATCATTCAAATAAATAAATTGATAAAATAATGGCTTAGCGGTTGTGACACATCAGTCGAAAACTGACATTGTATTCAACGGATCAAGCAAAAACCCACACGAAATAATGAAATGATACCCTTATTTACCCTTGATGGTGGTAAAAAGCATTACTTTCATGCAGATTGGAATTGAGTTGATTGAATGTACTCGTACTTGATTGGTTAAGTACTATTTAGAAGCATCATCGTTTTGATCAAGAGCCATTTTGCAGATTTCTATTACATAATGCATTTATTTTAATTAAGGTGTGCTATAAATAATTTTTATACATTCATTGTTAATTAGTTCGTTTGTATGAGTTTGAATGGTGGCCGAAAACTGGCCAGAGAGCGTCGGACGTCCAGCAGCACGATGAGTCGACGATATTGTATAAAATGTATGTATTTAGAAATAAAAAGGTATCTATAGGTAGTTTATCGTATAGATGACTTTGTGTGGAATGTCCAAGGATGTTTATTTATTTATTGTCAGCGTCGTGTGGCAGCAGTGGATCAGACAAGCGCAGGACCGGTAAATATTCCAAGAACTAAGGGAGGCCTCTACCCTACAATGGGAGAGATCGGGCTGCGTATAATGATAATGAATTGAAAAGATTGCCACAAAAATGCACTCTCACTAAATGCAGCACGTTCAAATAATCGCGTCGCCTCTCGGGCGCCAAAATGTGGCCCGCGGCACAATAGTTGATCAGCCGTGAATTTCCCACAATAGAGTCACAAGTTTCACACGAATTGCTCCAAGCATTCTCTGCCAACTTAATTGTTCTCAGCTTTGGTCCGTTTGCACGGAATGTGAGCAGCTGCTGAGAATATTGAAGGATCTTCCACACTTACGTTATGACGTTATTCGCCAGCAATATTATCGAAGTGGTGGGACTTGCTTAGTTTCCTTTGCAAAATCTCTCTAAAGTTGAACTTGGTGTTCCTACAACTATTCTTTCTCAACCAACACCGTGAAGAACTAGCTCAATGAACACAATTTGGGGCCTTATTCTTATTTTGGTACTATTTTTTTTTGACAGGGCGTAAGTACCTATGTGTATTTTTTTTGTTACAATTTGTTCATGTTGTATGATAAACATTAACACAAGCTCCGAATGATTAAGGAAAATAACGTTATCGAAATTCACACCCTATTATACCTAATTGAATTCTGACTGTTTCGCGACAGTGTGAGGGAGACTTTACAAACAACAAATTCCCTGAACTGTAATATAATTGGGAATAGAATAGTTTCTTGTTTGTCCTTATATCGTACTTAGGCCGGTATTCAGAGACCTGACTCAAGCGTCGATTTGAACTCGGTTCAGCGGAACTCTGCTTAAGCATTGATTCGTTGCTTAAGTATCGTTTGTATTCAAGAACGTTGCTTGAGTAAATGCTCAGCTAAATCGAGTCTCAAGTGTCGATTCCTTTTTGTTTATGAATTCAGTCTGTTCTCATTTACATTTTTAATTTATTTTGTACTTCCATTCCGTTATACGCAGAAATTGAAAATGCCTGGATGAAAAATTAATGGCGACTCTCAAAAGTGAAGTCAAAATAACGTGTAACGGAACGACTTTAGAAAACTGACAAATTCATTCATTCATACGTCAGTCGTCAAGCAAGTCAATCAAATTTCAACAATCGCCAAATCGCGGGATGAAAATGTGAAATCAATGAATTTATTTTTACGCTTTGACCAATGACAGGTAATACTGCTTGGTTATCGGCGGTAGTGCTTCTTGCCCTGGTCTGATGCATTATGTAGTGTTTGTAGACACAAACGTTGTGGAAGATAGCACCAGCACTCGTTGAAGATGACGAGACACGAAGGATCTCTCTCAACAAGCTTAGCCTGGACATGATCTAACGATTAGCTGTTTCCCGTGACTCCTATAAACTTTATTTAATACGTTTTAAATAAGTGTGTGTAAAATATTAAATAAAAACATTATGGTAGTTTTGTCAATATATTTTTTATTTTACCCCAGCCAAACCAAATGTGTTTAGGTTATGTACGTAGGTAGAATTTTCGACATAAATAAAGTAGGTAAGTAATCCTTATGAGTACCTACCTACCAAGACTAAACTAATAGTATTCTTTTATCTGTGCTAATACTAACTATAAATTCACAAGTCCTTATAACATTTGTCTGTATGAAACAGAAACAAGGTCCCCATGCATATTTTGAAGTCTTGTCTTGTGTGTCCGTTATTCTAGCATGCTTAGATGACCTCGAAAATACAACGAATCGAATATATTATCCATTTTTACTGAAAACAAAACAAAAATGCTATCTGAGTAAATGCTCAAGCGTGGTCCAGACCACTCTCAAGCATTTACTCAGATTCCTTTGAAAAATGTCAAACTCAAGCATCGATTTCACTTGATTGAGGTTTTTGAATAAGGAATTACTCAGGTGAACTCGACTCAGCTGAACTCTGATCAGCAAAACTACTCTCAAGTAACGTTCTTGAATAAGAAACGATACTTAAATCGACGCTCAAGCACAGATCGACGCTTGAGTAAGGTCTCTGAATACAGGCCTAAGGCCTGTATTCAGAGACCTTACTCAAGCGTCGATCTGTGCTCGACATTTACTCAGATTCCTTTGAAAAATGTCAAACTCAAGCATCGATTTCACTTGATTGAGGGTTTTGAATAAGGAATTACTCAGGTGAACTCGACTCAGCTGAACTCGACTCAGCTGAACTCTGATCAGCAAAACTACTCTCAAGTAACGTTCTTGAATAAGAAACGATACTTAAATCGACGCTCAAGCACAGATCGACGCTTGAGTAAGGTCTCTGAATACAGGCCTAAGACCTGTATTCAGAGACCTTACTCAAGCGTTAAAAGAATACTATTAGTTTAGATAAAAGAATACTATTAGTTTAGTCTTGGTAGGTAGGTAAGTACTCATAAGGATTACTTACCTACTTTATTTATGTCGAAAATTCTACCTACGTACATAACCTAAACACATTTGGTTTGGCTGGGGTAAAATAAAAAATATATTGACAAAACTACCATAATGTTTTTATTTAATATTTTACACACACTTATTTAAAACGTATTAGATAAAGTTTATAGGAGTCACGGGAAACAGCTAATCGTTAGATCATGTCCAGGCTAAGCTTGTTGAGAGAGATCCTTCGTGTCTCGTCATCTTCAACGAGTGCTGGTGCTATCTTCCACAACGTTTGTGTCTACAAACACTACATGATGCATCAGACCAGGGCAAGAAGCACTACCGCCGATAACCAAGCAGTATTACCTGTCTTTGGTCAAAGCGTAAAAATAAATTCATTGATTTCACATTTTCATCCCGCGATTTGGCGATTGTTGAAATTTGATTGACTTGCTTGACGACTGACGTATGAATAAATGAATTTGTCAGTTTTCTAAAGTCGTTCCGTTACACGTTATTTTTACTTCACTTTCGAGAGTCGCCATTAATTTTTCATCCAGGCATTTTGAATTTCTGCGTATAACGGAATGGAAGTACAAAATAAATTAAAATGTAAATGAGAACAGACTGAATTCATAAACAAAAAGGAATCGACACTTGAGACTCGATTTAGCTGAGCATTTACTCAAGCAACGTTCTTGAATACAAACGATACTTAAGCAACGAATCAATGCTTAAGCAGAGTTCCGCTGAACCGAGTTCAAATCGACGCTTGAGTCAGGTCTCTGAATACCGGCCTAAGTCTTGGAAATTATTCAGTAATTTGTAAGATCTAGTCTTGATCTGTCATAACTAAGGCTGCGTTTCCATTGACGCGGAGCTGTGCGGAGTGGTGCTTAGCGGTGCATGAACTGACCAATCACTACGCTCGAAATTGCGGAGCAAAAATTTTAGAGAATAGTGATTGGTCAATTCATGCACCGCTAAGCACCGCTCCGCACAGCTCCGCGTAAATGAAAACGCAGCCTAGTGGTTTGCTTCGAAATAAGTGATGTTCGCTTCGATTATCATGGTTGTGGCATAATAAAATGTAGGTACTTCCTGCAAAAATCATGATGCAAAAAAAAAAAAATAGCTTTCATTGTATATGTTGGCAAAAGTAGCTAAAAGAAAACTTTGGCATCAAAAGCATTACCGTATTTGTAGATAGGCCGCTGCTTTGAAATTAAAACATTTTAATCAATCGTGCATTAATCTTCGCAAAATATAAATTTGAGACTTATTTATATTTATCTTATTAAAAACACGTACTTTTTGCAGCCATTGTTAATTCAAAAATAACAAATCGTTTCTCATTGATGATGATAACAATTTACGACTCAAAAATATTTTGAAACATAAGCGTTTGAGTAGATTGAATCGTAAATTTTCATCGGCGCTTTTCAAAGAAAATCCAAAATTCTAAGGAAACTGACTTTTCCAAACTTTATCCGATCCCGGGCTTCGTTGTCCAGTTGGCGTTGTATATCGTCTGCATCGTCGTATAACGTGTGCGCTCTCGGTGTGCTCATGTCTTGGGTATTACCTAGAAAACCGACAAAATTATTTTTTTTATGAAACCGAATTCAATTTCGTAAGAGACCATTTTCCTAAAGAGACAGCCTCGGGAGTGTCTTAAAGAAAACATTTCCAAAATCGGTCAATTATATTTTACGGAAAAATCAGTGAACATACATAAAAAAATACATACAGTGGAACATAGAACCTCCTCCTTTGAAGTCGGTTAAAAGGTAATCATATTTTCATTATTATTTTTTTAGGTATTCATGACGCGAATGATTAGATTAGCAAGATAATGCAACTCTCTTCGCTCGTTAGGTCCCTATGTCAATGTTAAATCGTGGAAATAAAATCAGTATCCTAAAATGAAAGCAGGCCAAGATTTCCTACAATATAGTAAAATAAGTGCGTATAAGCTAGTCCAACTACAATCTAAAAAGTTCCTAAGTTTATTATAATCAATACAATACAAAACATTACTGTACCTACCGTGATTCTTCACATAGGTTCAGAACTCACACACGATTTATAGTACAATTCCTACTTGTATATTGTAATGTTCGTCTGTGCTTTGTGTTTTCCAAATAAATGTTTTATCTATCTATCTATCTACAAAGGGCAACAAGCACAGCTTGGGGCACAGCTCTGGGTTCTTATTAAATTCAAATAATGACTGTTGTGTTTCAATCAAGCCGCAGCCGCACAAATGTAGATGAAATTTGAAATATTATTCCAAAAGAACGTGAGTAATCTTGGTCCGATATCTCAACAGATTTGGATGTGATCAAAATTAATGTTTTTGAGGTATTGCTTATTTTGTATTAATTATATTTCTTTAGCTTCATTTTTCAGATATAAATAGATAGGAACACAATGTAGTACTTTCAACCTACTAGGCAACTTCGCACTTTTAAATAGTAAATCGACAAACGATTTTTAATCGAATAATCGATACCCTTCCCTAGTCTACGTCGTCTGTTGTCCGCACTATGACCTCATTCTTTTTTCGTGCGAGGCAACGGTAGCACGTCTTTTCCAAAAAATACCTTTAATATCTTAGCGTATCTGAGATTTACAGTGAACGATAATGCCAAAGCGTAAGCAGGAAGAAAGGATTCGTTATTACGAATCAAAAATACAAAAATTACGTGAAAAACAAACGCCTGCACCAATTACTCGCCGACGGTGTATCGTTTATTCCGATTCCTCATCGGACGAAAATCAAACAGGTAAGTCTTTAAATGATTTGTTTTATACCTAAAAATGCTAGTTATTTGTAACAATAACAATTTTATCCTGGGTGTTGGCCGAGAGTCAATGCGATGGAAAATTTTAAGCCGGGGTGCTGGCCGTGAGTCACCACGAAGGCATATTTTGAGGTCTGGGTGTGAGCCGCGAGTCCACGCGATGACCAACAAAACTATTAGAATATAGTTAAAAATGTTAGAATAACTTTACAAGTTAATTCACTTTAATTTTATTTTTATTCAACTACCCTCAATTTTTTACGAATGGTCTCGTTTTGTTACAGACCAAGATGTGAAAATAATAGATGAGGAATTACATCCCCAACAAGATAATTTGAATGAGGAGGTGTCTGCCGAGCCTGTGATTTCAGAAGTTCCTACTCAAGAATCTGACCAGGTAGAAGAAATCGATGTAGAATTTCTTTCTGCGTTAGGCGACCCAGCGCCAGATGTGATTTCTTATGGTGAAAAAATACACGAAACGCTGGCGCAACGATGGTTACCGATTCTGCGTCGAGGCATTCCGAAAGACATAAAGGAAACTTTGCTAAAAGAGCAAAAAATCCCAGAAAACTGTAAGCTTTTGAAAGCACCAGTTCTAAACCCAGAAATTTCAGCGGCTCTTATCGAATCGACTAAGAACCGAGACAAGAAAATAGAAGCCCAGCAACAGCAATTGGGTCTGGGTATCACAGCCATTAACCGGGCCATGAACATTCTTGTCACTAGTGCTGAGGACAAACAAGCCAAAGTCGACGCCGTAAAAATTCTATCGGATGCTTGCCGCATACTTTCCGATCTCCATTATATGGAAACAAAGTCTAGAATAAATCTTATCACACCGGCATTAGACAAATCATTCACTGCCATTATTCAAGACGTAGAAAGAGATGAATCCCTTTTTGGCTGTAAACTATCCGAAAAGATCAAGGCTTCTAAAGTCATTGAAAAACAAGGCCTTCAAATCAAGAAAGCAACAGGATCTCAAAAAACTCCTGCTCCTTCTACAGCACAATCTACATCAACGACTCGAAGTCGCTACCAGGGAAACTGGACAGCCCCCTCCCGCTATCAGCAGTCGTCGAACAGGGGGGGGAGAGGAGGCGCTCAGAGGACTCAATCAGCGACCCACAAGTCGTCAAACACATCGACACAAGCGAAAAACAGCTACAACAAACAGCGTGCTGCACAACGTCAGTAAACGCGGTATGTCATGCAGGCAGAATACAATACTTTTATGATTGTTGGCTTAGAATTACCGCTAATCCTTTTGTATTAGGCGGAATCAGAGATGGTTTTAATATACCATTCGAATCTGAGGTAATTCAAACCATAGTTCCACGAGACAAATTTTCTCCGTCAGAGTGTTTGGATATGATAAAGGCTATTGATAAGCTGTTAGAATTAGGAGCTATCAACAAATGTCAGCCATGTATAGGACAATTTATTTCTAAAATTTTCTTGACACCGAAGGCTAACGGCAGCAAGAGGTTTATCTTAAACCTCAAACCACTCAATAGATTCGTGTCTAAAGTTCATTTTAAAATGGAGGACTACAGAACGGCCTCAAAATTAATACCTCGAGATGGTTTCATGACCACCATTGATTTAAAAGAGGCGTACCTTCTTCTTCCGATCTCTGTTAAAGATCGAAAATATTTACGTTTTCAATTTCAAGAAGAAGACGGCACTCTCTCTTTGTATGAATTTTCAGCTTTACCATATGGCCTTTCTGTAGCCCCCAGAACGTTTACAAAACTCATGAAAGAGGTTGTAACGTATCTTAGAACACGCGGCTTTACTTCTGTTATTTATTTAGACGACATCTTATGTATTGGAAAAAATTACAAAGAATGTCTCAAAAATACCAGAGTAACGGTTAATTTATTGCAGTGTCTAGGATTTATAATTAACCATGAAAAAAGCTCACTGGAGCCTAGGCAGTCTTGTAAATTCTTAGGATTTGTTTATGATTCGAGAAACATGACAATGTCTCTACCTAACGAAAAACGTAAAAACATAGCCCAAATGATTCAAAAATTTCAAAAATTGCCTATTTGTTCTATCAGAGACTTTGCGCGACTCATTGGAACTTTGACTGCAGCTTGCCCTGCAGTGCGCTATGGATGGTTATATACCAAATTGTTAGAAAGACATAAATTTTTAACTTTAAATAAACACATTTCTTTCGATGCAAAATTTAGACCATCAGCCGATATATTACCGGACCTAAGTTGGTGGGGTCAACACATCCAATCATCGTGCAACTCAATAGGTACCTTTGATTTTGACCTAGAAATATTTACCGACGCTTCCAGAACGGGCTGGGGTGCGTATAGCAACCATGAACGCGTTAATGGCGGCTGGACAAAGAGCGAACAGAGTTTTCATATTAATTATTTAGAACTCTTGGCAATATTTCTAAGCCTTAAATGTTTAGCTCGAGATAGGTCTGAGCGCACTATATTGTTACGTGTTGACAATACCACAGCGATCAGTTACGTCAATAGGATGGGGGGAATCCAGTTCCCTCATCTAAATGAGCTAGCTAAGAAAATTTGGCAATGGTGCGAGATCCGAGAAATTTGGTTATTCGCTTCCTATATAAATACTAAGGAGAACACGGAAGCAGACAGGGAATCACGAAAGAAAAATAATCCTGATATTGAATGGTCATTGTCTGACAAAGCTTTCTTGGCTATTACACACAGTTTAGGAAAACCTGAAATAGACCTCTTTGCTTCTCGCACCAATGCCAAATGTAGCGCTTACATTTCATGGAGGCCAGATCCTGACGCAATTTCAGTAGACGCATTTACTTTGAATTGGAGTCAGTGGTTCTTTTACGCTTTTCCACCCTATTCGTTAATTTTGAAATGCCTTCAAAAAATCTTGAATGAGAAAGCGATGGGCATTCTAGTTTTTCCATATTGGCCCTCGCAACCCTGGTTCCCTCTTCTAAAAAACATGTTGATATCGGATATAATTTTCTTGCGAGATGACGCCCTCCCTCGATTTCGTTACAGGACTCGTGGGCAGCAGAATACCCTGGCTGCAGCGAGACTCTCCGGCGCGCATTTTCTAGAAGAGGGACCCCGGAGGCCGCTCTAGATTTAATGATTTCTTCACTTGCTAAGAACACATTGGTTCAATATAGCGTAACTTATAAACTTTGGTGGGCATTCTGCAGGGATAACAATTTAAATTTTTATGATACTGAGATATCCCAGGTTATCTCCTTTTTAACAGAACAATTTAATAAAGGTTCAACATTCGGTACTCTGAATAGCCACCGATCAGCACTCTCCCTCCTTTTAGGAGGTGAAGTCAGTGTTGACGTCAGAATCAAACGACTTCTGAAAGGCGCCTTTAGACTAAGACCTTCAGTTCCCAAATATACATTCACATGGAATCCAAAAATTGTATTAGACAATATTTCTAATTGGTATCCCAACAGAACTCTTTCCATAGAAAAGATTACGAAAAAACTAGTTACGCTGCTAGCATTATGCACTGCCCATCGGGTACAAACATTGTCCCTTATAAAATTAGAGAATATAATAATCAATCCAAATGAAGTTAAAATAATTATCACAGACATCATAAAGACTTCAGGGCCGGGTCGGAATCAACCCATTTTGATTTTACCTTTTTTCAACGAGAAGAAAAGTATTTGCCCAGCCACCGTTTTAGAAGATTATATAGAAGTAACAAATAATTTGAGACCAGTAGGATCGAACAATCTTTTACTTACATGGAAACGACCCCATAGGATTGCCTCTGCTCAATCCATCAGCAGGTGGATTAAGCAGGTCCTGACCGACAGCGGCGTGGACGTGTCAGTATTTAGTGCACACAGCACCAGACACGCATCCACGTCAGCTGTCAGTTCAGCTGGCGTTTCTCTAGAAGTCATACGTAGAACGGCAGGCTGGACAAAAACTTCAGAAATATTTGCTCGCTTCTATCAACGTCCTATTTCTGACGAAGGAGATTTTGCCAGATCTGTTTTTGGCATCTAAATGATTATAGTTAAATTATGTACATAGTTAACAATAACAAGAAATAAACATTTTCGTTAAAAAACGTTATTTATTTCCTAAAGAGTTTAGCTAGGTTACATAGTGAGTGGATGAACAAAACTTTTTACCTCTAAACATCTACATTGTGTTCCTATCTATTTATATCTGAAAAATGAAGCTAAAGAAATATAATATTATGATCAAATGAACTTCACGTGTGAAGTTCGATCATTATTATATGATTTAGCTTCATTTGAAGATATAAACCCTCCCACCCTTAACCCGAAGAAAAGTTTTGTCATGTATCTCTGAAAGAATGAGGTCATAGTGCGGACAACAGACGACGTAGACTAGGGAAGGGTATCGATTATTCGATTAAAAATCGTTTGTCGATTTACTATTTAAAAGTGCGAAGTTGCCTAGTAGGTTGAAAGTACTACATTGTGTTCCTATCTATTTATATCTTCAAATGAAGCTAAATCATATAATAATGATCGAACTTCACACGTGAAGTTCATTTGATCATAATATTATATTTAATATAAAAATTTATTATTTAATTTTTTTTTTTATTTACCCGAGAAGTGGACAAACACTGTTACTTCTTGGGTGCCCGAGAACGGTAGGCGACGACGAGGCCGGCCGAGAAGGCGTTGGCGGGACGATCTTGACGTGTTTGAGAAGGAGTGGTGGGAGATCGCCAAAGACAGGGGGTCAGTGGAGGATTTTGGGGGAGACCTTTGCCCAGCAGTGGAACATAATAGGTTAATAAAAAAAAAATAAAAAAAATTATATTAGGCTAAGTCAAAATCGAACGCGAACAATATTGTTTTTAAACATTTTCAAAAATAAGAAATGATAAATTCTCATCATTATCACACTATCAATGTAATAATTATCACCAACAAACTCGGGTATGCAAGCCACCAGAGAGCGCACCAAAGGGTGGAACATCCATACCCTCCAATAAGTACTCAAAGTTAAATACGCCTTACTCTTACTCTTTCACGCTCAAATAGCTAGACGGAATTGAATGAAATTTGGTACAAGAATTGCTTATACCCTCGGCCATTCTCAGCTCAATATCGATCTAGGTCTGCTAAAATATTAATCTCGTAAGAAAAAGTACAATAAAAAACTCCTCTGTCCTTTATCTTAATGCAGTTCCTATCTAAAATTATATTTTATGTATTAGGTGTTGCCATTTAATCATCCACTCGTGCATTTTACTAGAATATACGAAATTGCATATCATAATAAAATCAATTTTGTGCTCTTACCTGATTATACTTTGTTAAAATAGTAGCTGTTGAAATTGCAAGCTGTAGATTGTAGGTAAATACAAATACACTTATAATGAAGATTCTCACGGGAACTGAACGTTTTTTAAAAAATCCGTATAATCTGAAACAATTTTCTGAACACATGCTATGAAAATAATCCTACTAGTATTATAAACGTAGGATGTGTGAGTTTATGACCTAGAATAACGCATTTTGCTACTCGTACGCATATTCCGTCAAGTAAACTATTTTGAAATTATATTTTTTGTTTTTAAATCGTGTCTGCTGTAATCCAAGCTATGAACAGAAATGCTCCTCAAACTGAGGTCGATTTAAAAAAAACACATATTCCGTCAAGTACAATCGATTTGAAAATTATTTGTTTTTTTAAAGAATATAATACGCACTCGTAATCCCAATAAAAAAATGAGGATCTGACGAAGATCTTCGGAGCTATGAACAGAAACACACCTTGAAATTGAAGTCTGTTTTATAAAACAAATAATTTAGCCACTTGTTCTCTGATTTTTCAATAACATTATATTCTAACCAGCTACACTTGTTCTCTGATTTTTAAATGACATTATACACTTCTAACCTTCTAGTTTCTAGCTATGGTACTACACTGTTCAAACACATAGCACGTAAAATTCCGGTCCTAAAAAAATTTCATAGTGCATAAGGACCCATATAATTTTAGGACCGGGTAGTGCTTATTTCGTGTGCACTGGAGCTCGAAATTATACCTTACACCCGTTAAGCAAAGTTGCAAATTTATTAACGCATGGTCGCCTTTACTCACTTTCTGATTATTCTGATATAATTAAACCTTCACTCTTCCATGAACACTAAACAACACATAATGAATTATAAACTTCAAGTCAATGGACTGAGTGGGTGTATAAACTATTTATTCGTGCAACTACGTGGGCGAAGGATCCCACGAAGTACCGATCTTAACTTGACTAGTTTTACTGAACTCAGCTATTGTTTATTGTTTAGAAATTTTCCGACATTGTTTTGGGATTTTCCACCAGTTGAATCCAGCCACAATCTAAATCGAAGCTTTAACCCAAATCACAGGTTAGGAATCATGTCACGCCAGTTCCTGATTATTCAAAACATGATCAGTTCTTTTTGGAAAGAGTCAAAATAATTGAAAAATAACATTATGCTAGTCTTTTTCCCAATTTATGAAATTTAAACAATGATGTTTAGCACTTTATACTAGCTGCACCCCGCAGTTTAAACCATGGTGAATAGTTTCCGTTTACGTGGGAACACTGGGATCAAAAGTAGCCTATGTGTTATATCCAGGGTATAAGCTTTCCTGGTACCAAATTTCATTGAAATTCGTCCAGCCGTTTGAGCGTGAAGGAGTAACAAATTTATAAATAAAATTCACACTTACATGAACACAAACTTTAACCTTTGTATTTTTAGTGTGATTTTAAGGACAAAATGTTCAGTTTTCGACGAGTTTTGTTTTTATTGTGAAGATTTTTCGCGGATTGTGAGTTGGGAGCGCTGTTTATGGAAACCTGATATAATTTTTGTATCATTACATTCATCTCTGTCAATGAATGTACGGAGTACAAAAACATTTTATGTTACCTTCTAATCCAGAAGCTCGAATACACGCAAAATATAAATTGATGTACAAAACATTCTTGATATTTTTATCAAACATTGATTCAAATCACGTCGGATCTAAATTAGAAACATGAAAAAAACATTCAATTTTCTTATTTTTACGTTTATCTGCTGCTGTCGGAATTTAAGATGCTACTCAATGTCAAGCGGGGATTTGAAAGGAGGATTGTATTAAGTTCTTGACTTTTTGTGGACGAACCTTTTTGTAAAAGATTTAATTAACCAATAAAAGGGTTGTATATAACCGCTTATTTTATGTTGTAGTGTAAGTAAGTAAGTTTTTTATATTGGAACATGCAGATAATCCTATCCTACTATCCTACTAATCCTACTTCCTACTAATATTATAAAGGTGAAAGTTTGTGTGTGTGTAAGTGTGTTTGTTACTCTTTCAAGCTCAAACGGCTGGACGGATTTGAATGAAATTTGGTACTAGGATAACTTATGCCCTTAATTAAAAAATAGGCTATTTATGATCCCGGTATTCCCACAGAAACGGGAACTGCGGGTAACACCGCGGGGCGCAGCTAGTTAATAATAATATTATGTATGTTTGTATGAGATTTCTAGCTAGGGTAGCGGTGTAGGTATAGGTCACCTGATGGTTCTTAGCTTACCGACATGAAAGCCGAGATCGATAAATTGACCGTGCCTTAGTACTTCGTTATGAGTTTTTAAAGTTATTTATTTAACAAACAGTAGACATTCTTTAAAAATTAAGCTTATTTCAGAGAGCCCAAGCACTCAAGATTTAGTACTAAAGCACAAGTTTTAAATATAAGCAGAATTAATATTAACTGGATTTTTTAGGATTTCTATTGATCTAATAAAGCTAACAAGAAAATATAGTGTCAAATACACAATTAAGGGCATTATATTTATTATTTAACTTTATTTATCTTTTGTAACCTTTAGGTAAACAGTGGTAAAATCTAAGTTGAAACAAATATGCCCGCGGTTGAATATTTAATATTTGCTCTTGTCTCCAGCTTTATATTAGTTTTAGAACTCTCGCGAAAACTTGGATAAACTCTTTTTTAATATTTTAGCAACCATCATAGAAGTATCTCGCTTTTCCACAGAAAGTTAGTGAACAAACTGATTTGCAAACTGCTGCAGATGTTTGCGGAAACACTCAGTTAAAATGAAAATTCTAGATTTTATTCACAGTGATACTGCTAAAATGTATTTTCTTAGCTCCATAGGTCGATAGTTAAAAAACTGGTTGTTCATTTTGATAGTTTTTTAACAACTATAAAATATTATTATATCTAACTAAAAACCCAAGTATACCCAGTACAAACATAATTGAATCACGTTGCATGTTTCCTTACAAATCATTACAGTCATACGCAATTATCTTAGCGCAATAAGTGCCTACGTCTACGCGGCCTACGAGCCTCTACGACCTGCTATGCTAGGCGTAGCGATGTTAGGCGTATATGTTAGACGACCTCTGTGGCGCGGTGGGCGAAGGCTCGCCTGAGACGCGGAGGTTGCGGGTTCGATTCCCGCCACGGGACAAATGTTTGTATGTTCTCCAGATATTTGTTCCGGGTCTGGATGTTTTTCTATCTATAATATGTATGTATTTACAAAAAAATAATGTATCTATGTAGTATATCAGTCATCTGGTTACCATAACACAAGCATTATGTTGCTTAGCTTGGGACTAGATGACGCTGTTTGGAATGTCCAAGGATATTTATTTATTATTTATTTATTTATTATATAGCTACGAGCTCATCTACGCTAATTATTGACTCTTGTTATTGTATTGAAAGTTTATAGTTGCTTCTAATTTTAACTTTTACGACTTAAGGCTTCTGCGCTGTACGACTTCCCCATACAAACGTAATACCATTACCATTTGAAATTTGAGCATATCTTTAGCATAGTATGCTATTATTCGTATTAGGATAGCATTTATCTAGGTTTCTGCCAGAAGCTTTTTTCAAAATACTTAGCTAAAGTGAAATTAAACCGAATCGCATTTTGCATATTTTTACATCATAGAAGACATGTTTTCTTAATATTTATATAGTATTAAACACTAGGATATTTTAAGTTTCCTTCTGTAAGAAACATAGCTTATATGGTCTAGTATCAGAAAAACAACACTGTGTGAAGAATAAAAACAATTTTCAGTCATAATTTTTGGGACTACGGGAGACAAGCAAATTCCTTGCAAAATAGCCATGCATTTACATTTAATACATTTTTAACCTTTTCTAACAGTGCGTTTGTGTGCGTGTGTCACGCACGCTCACGCACACAGATGCAAAATGACAATCACACCAAGATTTTGTCGTGTGTCGATGTTTGAACGCGCGAGTAATTGAATTTTGCCGAGCCACGTCGCCGGACTCTTAAGATCAGACGTGTAGATTTACAATTTCGGATATTTGTTTTTATTTAACAAATTTGTTTTGCTTTTTAAAGAAAAACTGGACTGAGAGAGAAGTTAGACATTGACACATAAAAAAAGAATAAGCCCTCATTCGCACGAGAGCTAAAAAAGCGTTGCGTCAAAACTCGGCGTTGGCGCTTTTAAAAAAGCTTTGACGTGTGAACATATTATGTTCACACGTCAGCGCTTTTTAAACGCGACGGTTTTTTATCGAGCAGTGTTGTATTTTCTGCGCTGGACGTTGGACGTTAAAGCCCATATTCGCACGAAAGCTTTTTTAAAAGCGCCAACGCCGAGTTTTGACGCAACGCTTTTTTAGCTCTCGTGCGAGTGGGGGCTTATTCTTTTTTTATGTGTTAATGTCTAACTTCTCTCTCAGTCCAGTTTTTCTTTAAAAAGCAAAATAAATTAAGTATATTATACTTGGGAATACATTTGTTCTATTTGAACGCTTTTTTAACGGACGGTAAAAAAGCTCTCGTGCGAACGAGCACTAACACCAAATCAAAATCAAGTAGGCCCTTTGATAATAAAACTATTCAAATACAGTTAGTTTTAAAAGGTCAATTGAGCAGAAAAATTGAAGAGAACACAACATTTATTAACTTGCGAAATAAATGAAACTTCAATCACTTTTAGTTTTTCAATTCTGAAGCAATCAAAACCATAGTTTTTTAAAATATAATTTTCATTTTACCGTTAAGATATCTTGGTTACGTGGTATTGCTGTATTTTTGTGCTATACATTTGTGTCTATTTTAGAAAATGTCTATCACATGAACGAATTGTCGGTTTAAATTGCCGGCCATCTTTCGATTCGGTAGTAGTGACGCGTTTATGTTACAAGTTACCATAAATCTATCACGTTTGCTAAACACGTTGACCGCCCGAATCATAGATCGAGCGACTTATAAAATGCTGGACACGTTCGTTTTCAGTCGCATTAAATCAATGAAGGATATATTCCATTTCTTTATATTGTTTCGTCAGTAGTCAGTATCAGTCATGGGCACGTTTCCTTCTGGCAGTGGAATCAGTTCAGCTACCTACAGGTTGTTTATAACGATCCTTAGATAGCTCAACCGGTACTATATAATATATGTATGTAAGTACAAAAAAAAAAAAAAAAAAAGATGTATCTAAGTGTATATCGTCATCTGGTTACCATAACACAAGCATTAAGTTGCTTAGCTTGGGACTAGATGACGTTGTGTGGGATGTCCAAGGATATTTATTTATTTATTTATATAGTACCGGTTGAGCTATCTAAGGATTAATAAAATATTATTTTGTACAGAATATATTTAAATATGTAGTAGTTTCGTTCCTGTAAATAAATAATATCTATCCCTTGCCCTGCAGTCAGACACAACAGGCTATTAAATATAAATAATAAATAACTAAATCACTATTCGCATCCGCTTCTATTCGCGATACAGACTTGCGCGATATTTTAGCCACTTGATTAAAACCGAACAAAAGATTTGTCATCTGATGAATATTCATAAGATGTTCGTAACAAAATCTATTTAGGATTAGTTGTAACCCGCCACTCTTATCTGCTTGAATAATAGGCATTGAAAAATAGTACTAGCTGTTGTCTTTGGTTCCACTCGCTAAATAGCCAGCAGAAAGCTCACGTTGATTTAACATTTAACGATGTATTAAAAATAATTAAAAATAAAATTATTTATATGACACCCCACTCGAAATATTTGCATTTATTTGCTCATCCTCTTGAGAACACAATATCTTAAAAACCCCTTCACCAATTAAGCTTATTAGATTAGACGTAAGTTAACTTACCACTATCTAAACATACCAAGTTCCATGAAGTTCGATAGTTATGCCCGAACAAACAAACATACAACGCAGAATCGCCCACTAAGGTCTTATCGTTTGCATGATCGATAACAGCAAAAAACCATTTGTTCGCTTATGGCCAACTTAGCAAACCATCCACTAAAGGGAAGTAGGAGATGAGCAATCGATCCCTTCTCTCTCTGAACAGACCATGGCGGGAGCAAAAAACAGCAAGCAGTAAATGAAGTCAGGCTGTAAATGTTAATGAAGAAATATTCTCATGAAGCAAACATACAAAATTCCATCGTTTTATTATATTGTAAGCCTAAGCCCCTACGTGAAGTAACTCGAGCCTATTCTCTTACCCTTGTTAGCTGATATAATTTATAACTGCTCAAATTACATGAATCCACCATGACCTTCACGAGTAGTTACTATCATTTTATTATTGCCTAATCGAAAAGCAAGTTCCTCACCGCTTACCTAACAGTTTAGTTTTCTATGTGGGCCGTTTCTTTTCTCTTTCTAGTCCTAGCTATAAAATGATAGAAATCAATATTATAACCTATATACCTACAATAATAATAACATGCAAATACTATCATTCATGTACCGAAAGTGAGTTGCTCACGATTACCCAATGATGTATTATTGTGGACAACTTTTCGCTCTCCAGCGTCTGACCTCGTACTGCGACCGTTTGTGCTTGACAATACAAAAAAATATACAACAATAATTCACAATAACATTTATTACCAAAGAGTGACTTGATCAAAATTACCCATGGAGTATGTAAAACAAATACTTTTGAATTTTACCCAACGTTGAAGATGTTTTACCCCCAGTGTCTATATCCAACGTACGGATGTCCGTAGGTCGGTCGTCATAGCAACGTTGTTTATTCAACACAAAATCTATGCGACTTTTTGACAGATAACAGCGTTGCTATGACGACAGACCAACGGACATCTATTAGTTGGTTAAAAGGAACCCGGCATTAGTGTGGACAGTCACTCCTCGCTTTCCAGCGTCAGTCTGACCTCGTACTGCGACCGATACCAGATCCACCAGCCGAGTGCGTGTCTCGTCGCAGCCGATACGATCCAGCAGTAGTAGCAGACCTGGAAACAAAATGTACAATAGATTTAAATATCGAAAGAAAGAAAGAATAAATCATTTGAGCTTGGGTGTTTTCTATGTTTAATAATGTAAATGTATTTATAAAAAAATGTATATAAGTAGTTTCACAGTCATCTGGTTACCATAACACAAGCATTAAATTGCTTAGCTTAAGGAATTATAGCTCTTTTCCTAGGTTGACAAATTGTGTTACATCCAATATGGCTTTCACTGTTTTTTATCTCCTTCATTATTCTTAATTTTATTATTGCAAAACTTTAGCCGATTCTCACTCAGAGATTTGACGCGTTTTTTATGTTGCGGGACATAAAACCGACAACAAACGGGAACAAGGCGTGGATCTCGCGAAGTCGTGAAGTATATTCGAATGGAATCCATACTCCTGTGACGCTGATGGTTTGCGGCTTCGCGCGCGAAGAGTAGGCCAATGTAAATTGGCTATTTGTAGTAAGAAGAAGTGCATATTTTGCAAGACATTAACTCAGCAAGCAGATGCTACCACAGTGCGCCACAAATTGATCCCGTTCAAATATAACTCACAATCATCGCATCATAAAACAGAGTCAATTTTCTTTTAAAGATTGAAATTGAAAAAGAGTGAGATTTTATGATCATACTAAAATATTAGTGACAATCAACTGGTTTTATGCTTTGGTATGTAGTGCTGAGAATGATAATTCAATCTTGAAATCGTTCAATGAACTATGTAGATCAATAAATATGAGCTTTATTAAAAAGTAGTTATATGTAGTCCAATACTGTGGTTTAAATGTTTTAAACTCACTACGTTCGATCCATTTAAGTGAACAAAACCACGAAAGAAACTGAATTACCTATACCCAAAAGAAAAAATCGTATTCAAAAAACGTTTCTACTAAGTATCTACGTAATTCATTACAGCATTCGAAGATATCAATTATAATTCAATGGCTTATCAGCTTCTTTAAGTCATGCAATTCATATCTATTTATACTAAATCTATTTATCACTACTCTAACACCAATCAAGCAAAAGCTCTCAATCGAAATAAGAGCTTAGAACTAAGATACGATTGCTAATACATTTAGGCTAACCTAAACGTATTAAAAAATTACTTATATAAAAATTACTAATATTACAGCATCTTGCACAACACAAAATTTGTCGCTAAATTCGTTTTACGAGAAGAATTATATAAGTCATCTGGTTACCATAACACAAGCATTAAGTTGCTTAGCTTAGGACTAGAGGACGCCGTGTGAAATGTTAATTTAAAAAAACTGCTACAATGACTAGGAGATGTTCCGAGTACTAACAAGGGTCATGCAAGCTAGGACGAAGGTGGACGCAAGCGGCCACGGCGTGCCATGACTGTCTTGCGTCATCAGGCCGGCCAGCGTCCTGCCTGACAGCCAGGCTGCAAGGACAGCTAGTGGAGACATCAACATAATCCCCAGACTATCCACCATCAGCTGTAAATACTTTATAAGCTAGAGTGAACCATACCTTTATCTCAAAATTGGCTTATAAGCTTTATAGAGCTCAAACTCAGGTCTATACATCTATACTAGATTATTAATCTACTCTAGGCCTACTCTTAACGGGGGCTACTAAATCTATTGCCATGGTTTTCTCAACAGCCTAATTTTTAAGTAAGTGTACCAGGTAGAAAAGAGAGTTTGGTGGCCACCAAGTGCAACTTCGCTACTCCTCCTATACTATTATATACAAACAAACAAAGGTGGAAATGGAAGTAATTTCCGTCATTTTCCGTTCCCGCCGAATTAAAAACAAAATATACCAAACATTATTTCAAGTGTTTATTCATCCTTGCTACAATTTATTTACAATTTTTTTATCTGATTCTTGACAACACGATAAAAAATTTGAATTGAAGACGGAGATATTTTACAACACAATAACGAGCGCGTTGTGGCATTTTAATAAGACATTCACATTGTCAAATGTATTAAAATTTGTTGTCCATTGCTTTGTTTGTTATTCTGCTTTTCCGCTGAATACGCAACGGAATTGAACAAAAGCCTTACATTTTCTAACGACAAGAAGCATAGCATATTCATTCGGTTTTTATTCGCATAGTCGTTTAAAACAAAACTGTGAAGATAAAGTTGTCTTATCTTAATTTAAGAGCAAAATGTTTACTTTCTTCAGACTTTCATAGTAAAATATGATTTACTGTTACAGCGGTTGAATTCTTTATAGATTATGTTTGATTAAATTGATAAAATAAAGCAATGATTATAAGCGTCTTTGAGGAAAACCGCGACACATTCAATGGAGAGTCAACAATAGTTTCAGAGGTATTGAAATTAATGCCTCTCACTTGCCACTAAACCTGAACGTGACTGAGCACATGATATTTCATACCTCAGCGAAACTAATATAAACATACAAAATGACACGTGTCGGTGGTTCAATTATATTATTCCCACAGCGCAACTTCTTGTCGGGTTATAATTTTGTAGTATGTTCCCACCAAAACTTTTGTCACAGTTAACGAAAATGTATTTTGTTGTATTAAGATAGAAAAGCCTATTTTTGTACATGGTTTAATACTTGTTATATTAATATGTTACGTAGTGTGTTGAAAACATAATATTTCCATAGTCATATTTTTTTACCTCATCATTTATTATTGTAGTGTGTTTAATTAGAAATATAACACATTTCTTATTATTTATAGCAACATAATGTAGATGCTATCGGGCTATAAGACAAAAAATTTAATTCCAATTTTAAAAATAACATGATGTCTTAGTAGAAAGAGTGGCTTACCTGCTTAGCATTTTGACTCAGTATCCACATGACCAAAGCTCTCGGAACGCCGTACCTATGAACGCGTCGCGTCGCGTACCTAGTCCCGCACAGTTCGCACCGAGACTTCCCCGACTCCGTCAGCCATCTTTCCAAGCACTTCACATGCACTCTTCCCACTGTCCCTCGGCACGAACATGCCGATATCAACGGGCCCAGTTCCGAAGACAAGCTATCCCCACCGTGACATATACGACACATATCGTCCAAAGACTGATCGCTCTGCCTTTCCTCATCCTCAGTAGTTTCCACTACATTGGCGGAGTTATCAACGCAGATCTCCACCTCCTTGCCCCAATCGATTGCTTCCGTTCCAACAGCGCGCTTATCGATGTCATTACTCTTTGGCTGACTGTTAGTTTCTAGTATCGGGGTCCGCCGTTTGGGACTCCTTACTTTAACGCGGTGCTGACGTAGGTATTTGTCTCGGCGAAGTGGCGTTTTGTCGCGGGTTTGTTGCCTGGCACGTTTCGTTTGTGACTCCATATCTGTATTATCTTTCAATTCCGAAATGTCGTCAGATGCGTTCAGTATGTTGAAGAGATCAATGTTGCTTGAACTGGCGGTAACATCTTTGTCGACGGCTGCGTTTGAACGCTTCTTGACAGATAACATTGAAACAGAACTTTCGCAGTCTGCTATAATCTCTAAGCTATTCGAGTTTTTGGAGCTGTTTGGTTGCATTTTGTTCTTAGATTTTGTTTTCATTGCGACTAAATTGTTTGCCATTGATTTTATTTCAGGATCCGGTTCAGGGGCACTGAAAGAGAATATTCATATGCATATTTTGCGGTTACTAGGTTTTTGTTAGTTTATTATTACTTCGACAAACTTATTACACAGGCATACAGTAAATTAAACTTTCATAGAATTCGTTCATAAATCTCGCGTACAATAGGTACCTACCTGGTTTGTAGCCCGGTCTGAACTTTGCGTTGGTCCCTGCCAGCGATTCCATTGTGAACCGAAAACCTACGGCGCCGAGAGTTGGGCATTTCACTGGGATTTATGTATTTTTTTCAAAGTTTTAGTACTTTATGTTAGAAAAACAGTATTATAAATTAACTCATTTTGTTTTGACGGAATGTGTCAGTTAAATTTATTTTATTTTAGTCTACTATTCATAGAGAGGATAGAGTTTCTATGCATTTTATTATATCTGTTATCACTCAAAACTATTTTATAGGCTATCTCATAATTCGCCAGAAACTTCATGATTAATAAAAGCTCTAGTGGCCACTGTAAACGATATGTGACTTGTATAGTAAATAACAACGTCTCACTTTCTCTGACCTATTCGTTAGATTTGATTAGTTCAGCTTACTCTACTTTCCAACGTCCAATTAAGATGAGCCGTAAAAAAAAAACAACCACTCTCATTGTATGAAAATTTTATTTCGATTTAATCATTCAAACAAAATATATTCTTAACATTTCAATTTACAATTATTTACATGAGATAAAATCCTTACATTATTTATAATTTCGTACTCTTATATTTCTATTTACATCTTAGATTTAGTGAGAATAAAGACATCAAGTGCTTTAACGCAACACTATTGGCAATTCTGGATGTCGCCAAAACTTAACTAACCTAATTTGACAGCACTAAAAATGTTGCCGTCCCTTTCATAACGATTGAAATAAAAAGGATGGCATTAACTTTAGTGCTGTCAAATTAGTTTAGTTAAGTTTTGGCGACATCCAGAATTGCCACTATTAATTACTTAGAAGTAGAATGTAATGTTTTAAACACTAGTTTTACATTTTTGAGAAATTATTTACATTTAAAATCGGCAACCACAGTACATTATAGTGCCAGGATGACCGAGCTTTGCTCGGTATTATATTTTTTGGAAATAATGTTATTTGGAAATAAAACAATTTTTTCTAGAAAATAATTCTAGCTAGTTCGATTTATCGCCCCCTGCATAGTAAATTTCATAAAAATCGTTGAAGCCCTTTTTAAAATTCCGATTACGAGTACCTATAATAATATGTACATTATTACAGGTATAAGATTAGATTAATATAGGTACCTACTCGTTTACCTACATCAAATATTAAAAACTATGGCTCCTTTAGCTTTTGCCAATGATCATAATTGTATTTCAATTACTTTAGTCAGTAGGTACGTAATAATATTTATGAGAAAAATCAAAATTTTTTTGTTCAAATATTTCAAAAAATCCACAGAGTACCTACCTATATTATATATATATAGTATATAGTATTAGTATGTGTATAAACACATACTCTGAATTAATAAATAAACAAAAGAATTAAACTAACTAAATATGTTTTGAAGTAAATATATACTAATTAAAATATAATTAATAATTAAAATACATTTTAATATAACATGTTAATTGGTTTTTAGTTTACTCTAATTGTTTTATAACTAGGCTGTACACAACAACTGTGCTTTTTCTTTGATGACTTTAAAAAGTACATACTTACACGCATAATTGCCACGTTTACCACTTTTGTGTAAAATTAATGAACTCGATGTATCTACTTAAAAAAAGTATGAATTCACTATCTAATAAAGAATTTGATTTATCTAAACATTAACATTTTTTAATTTTAGTATAACTTTAGTAATTTAAAGCCAAAAAAGTTCAAATATCCAGTCTAAAATTTAACTGGTCCATTTTGCCTCAACATTTACTTAGGGTCTAGTTTAACAAATCAACAATAACGAAATATCTTATATTATTAATAATATAATTTACTGCCACTTATAAGAATAGAAAAGTTAGTAACTTACCTAATTTTTTTAAATATTTAGTACACCATTCTATGAAAACATTCACTTAGATTTTTAACATTGAACAGTTTATTATTTATAACCTTTTTGGTTTACTTATAACTTATCTTGTGACGTTTAGTAAAAAATGGTTGTTCACTTTAGGCCTAAATAATGTTACTTGAAAACTGTACATTTATTGACAGAATTTTTTGTCTAACCTAGAGAATGAGCAACTTTTTTGTTTTTGGTACACACAATACTTTCCTTTTTACAATACTGTACAATACTGTTTCAAAGGATAAACAATAAATATTTATAAAAACATCGCTATATTCGCACTTGATCGCACGCGAAGTCGCGGTCGCTGCGCGGTTCCACATTCGCAGAGGTTGGACAGTATAGCTCGGAAGCCTTTGTCAGGGACAAAAAACCGCCAACTAATCGGAGCACGGCGCCGACCGTGCAAAAAGCCGCGAAGAATATGTGAATGGGACCCAATACCCATGTGTCGCAACGTGCTACGTAGAGCGGCTTAAAAACCTAATTTCATTGACGAAGACAAAGTATTCGAAGCATTTCGTTTCTTAAACATACAATAAAAACAGGAACATGGATATCTTATCAATAAAAAAACCTAGGTAGAAAAATACTTTGAAAATAAATGTAGGTACTTAATGTAAAACTACAGCTATCATGTAATTTACTTTGTATTGTACGTAAGTAATATTATTATGTGCCTACATAAATAAACAAGTTGCGACATTGACACGAATAAATAGATAGTGGAGCACGTTTCTACAATAACTTGTAGTACAAATTGGATTTCATCTATAAAAGTTTGCCAAATAGCAATTCTCTCATAGAACAAACCACAATCATCCTATCTCAAAGAGATTTCTGGCTATTTTCACACGATCCATGTTTAACCTTATTTTGGCGGGACTATTTCTTTTCCTGTCGTGTCCTTTTTTCATTTAATACTTCGATATTACCATTACATTATTATATAACGTAAGACACGCTTAGGTTTCAGTGACCGCTTGGAAATTTCGTCGTCATGGAAGA
This sequence comes from Xanthorhoe designata, assembly GCA_963582015.1. Classification (NCBI taxonomy): domain Eukaryota; kingdom Metazoa; phylum Arthropoda; class Insecta; order Lepidoptera; family Geometridae; genus Xanthorhoe; species Xanthorhoe designata. Next base: position 10,193,104 of record OY757038.1, read on the forward strand.
GTAAACTCACAAGTCATAATAATCAAGATATGGAAGATTAAATAGAGCGTTTTGGTAACTATAGGGCTGTATTTAGTGCTCAACCGACGGTAAGCACTGAGGTCGGTTGTTGAATTACTACGCGTGTACAGTAAAATTCCTACGACGTGCGTTCAGCGTGTTGGAAACATGTTAACTGCCCATGACAAACGAGGGGGCTAGTTGTGAATTGTCGGCCACAGCCGGCCGGGAATGGGTTAAGCACAAATTACAGCCTTACATATAAAAATATACAAGCTTTAAGCTATCAAGGCGTATGTGACAATTTTTAAAAGGGGTCAACTCAATGTATGCGTATACAAACGTGATTTACTGCTTACTTCCTATCAATGCTTAAACTTTCCTGCCGTGAATGTAGGCTGAAACAAAAACATATTTATTGATACTTTTATTATATTACCTATTATTATTATTATTAAATTTTACTTCTGAGGCAGGTCAAAAGTACCCTAAACGAGCGTGCTTGTATGAAGAATGTAATGAGAGAAATAAGGCGAAAGAGGTGTATCGGAATTGTAGCAAGTGGAAAACCCGTGGACTCTGCCTACCCTTATGGTAAAGAGGCGTGATAATATAATGTATGTATGTATACCATCATAATAAGTCCGATGCGGGCACTTCGGGCAGCTAGCAAGCGAAGGCGGTCTCTGCACGCGGGGGTCCGTTCGTCCCCGACACGACGAGCGCAGCCATGCGCCCTGCACATTTCTTCCTGAGTCTCTGAGTTCCTCGATACCTGTGCAAACGAATACTTCAAGGGAATTATTAAAATTGAAGAGCCTCCGGTATGATGACGCGCATACAACTAAGTCCATATTTGAAGGATATTTCTGGGTTTTTGAAAATAAATGGTTAATTGGAATTCAAAATCGTTTTTTTTTGGTTGGAGTGGTTTGAGGAAAGTTTTACTTTAAAACTTGCAACACACGACAATGTGCAATTTTTATTATCTAAAATGCAATATTTCTTAGTAAAAAACAGTGGTGGTCAATATTCTACATCTATAACATCGAATGCTAACCTTTTATCAATTGCGGCGGTGTTATATATTCAAAAGAGGTAAACAAAATTAATTTATATCGAAAAAATCTACCCTTAAAAATTGTTCAAAGCTTTTGGCAAAATAAACAGCCCTAAAAGTTTGCGGAGTAAATTACCGCATTTACTGGTGTAGGATGAAACCGATTCATGTGGGTTCATAAATTTAACTTGAGAATTTTGGGTCAAGATATGCATTGTACATAATTTATTGACCAAAATGGGATTATTCACTGTGATTCATTGGATGTTTACTTTAGTTGGCTCTCGGATAAATATGGGGCCTTTTAGTGAAACCCAGTAAATATTCACATGTTTAATCTTTTTTAATTATAATAAGTGGGCACGACTTTTCTTTTTGACTTGCAGCCACTTAATGCCTGTGAAACCTTTTGAAATTTTCTCAAAAGGTAACTAGTACATTTACAGTCAAATCAGTTGTTAAACCATAACAACAAACAAAATAAACTTTAGGTCAGCCACATAATGATAGAATAAAATAAATGTATTTATATAGCACTGGAAGAAAGTAAAATTACAAATTAAATGATGCCTTGATTATTATTTCTATTATTTTACAACGAAATCTGTTACTAAATCGTAGAAATAAAATCATACAAAATGCAAATTATGATTTGTAATCTTCCTGCATTCATATAATCATTTAGGGAACCCATCAAGCATCATCATAAGCATTCCCTACAATTTGTTGGTCTAGTCGTGAAATCTATCCAATAATAAAATCTATTAAATCAATGAATGAGCTCTCATGAGCTCATTCATTGATTCAAGATACCATACCATGAGGTAAGGAAATCGTAAACAAATCCGCTACTTAGTAAGTGCTACTTATGTTTTAACGATGTCTTTCTTGAGGCTTTGGTTTAATCTGAGAGTATTAATTGGGTGTTGAATATTACTCAACAATACTCTTACCACTATATCCGATGCGTGTAAGCATCATTGCCATCTGACGTTGTACATATCACTCACTCTTTATGCACTTGACAGTATAATATTGAAATAGTTCAATGCCTCTGTAAACTTTATCAGCTGAAATCGCAGATGGAGTGTTTTGTAGATATCCCAACGTAAACTTGTAAATAAAGTAATGTTATAATTACGTATTAAATATTTACATAAACTGTGATACTCGTACGTTAATTAAGCATACAGAAAACCAATTATCAGATTATTCGCTTTTCATCCCTATGCCTAATACTTTACTTCATGTTCGGTCCAAGGTGAAAATATAATATTACGACTACGTTAGTGACAAAGTAATGTCTTAATTATTACCTAAGTCTGAAGAACTACTCATAAAATTAGGTCACCTTCATTTGATAGTTATTCTGGCCTTTTATAGTAATATCGGGAAAATTCCTAGTTTCTCATTGGCTGTGAAATCTTTAGTTATTTATTTTTGTTAGTATGAAATCATCATCAATATATATAAAACAATAAGCATTTTTCTGCAATCAACGCACAGACCAAACCGCTGAAGCTATGAAGCTGAAATTTGGAAGGTAGCTTCCTTTTAAAACAAAAGTGAGCACTAAGAAGGGATTTTTCGAAATTCCACCCCTAAAGGGTTGAAAAGGGATGAAAACCGTTGTATGCAACTTTTTAATGCGTGAAGCGATTTTCTTCAAACTTGGTTTAAATATGGTAAATGATAAATAAATTTACATGTTAATCAGAAATTAAAAAAAAAAGCCTGATAAGGGGTGAAATGGGGTGTCAAAGTTTGTATGAGAACTTTTTAATGGGTAGTTCGATTTGCTTGAAACTCGGTTACAACACTAACAATGCAAAATAAATATATACGTGTTTCAGGGTTTTTCGAAAAAAACCCTTTAAAAGGGTGAAATGCAATGTCAAAGTTTGTAGTGAAACGTATTGAAGGGAAGCGCGATTGGCTTGAAAATCGGTTTGGATACTAAAAATACAAAATGGTTGGACACGTGTTTCAGGAATTTTCAAAAAATACCCTAAAAAGGGGTAAAAAGTGGTGTCAAAGGTTGTATGGAAAATTTTAAACGGGCTTAGCGATTTGCTTGAAACTCTGTTGCTTAAAAAACAAAATAAATAGACACGCGTTGAAGGGTTTTTCCAAAAAACCCTTAAAAAGGGTGAAATCCGATGTTAAAAGTTTGAAGTGAAATGTATTAAAGCGAGGTGAGATTGACTGGAAATTCGGTATGGATACTACAAAATAAATGGGCAATTGTTTTAGGGTTTTTCGACAAAACCCTTATAAAGAGTGAAATTCGGTGACAAAGTCTGAAGTGAATTTAAACGTATTAAAAGGTGGAGCGATTTGTACGACAAAATCAGTTGCAACACTTAAAATACAAAATAAAAAACCTTTAAAGAGTGAAAGAGTGAAAAGTTTGAAGTGAAATGTATTAAAGCGAGGTGCGATTGGCTTAAAACTCGGTTTGTATACTATTACAAACTGATTGGTTCAAACTCGCACGATAGCTTCTTGAATATTTAGCAAGCGGATTTAACAGTGCCAGACGATAGAATATAAACCGACCAACCGTCAGCCTTTTCTAGGAGCAGAATAAGCAGAATCCAGCGTCAGTGACGCATTTGTCTAAAAAAAATTCGGCTCGCTACGCTCGCAAAGTTTGAAGCTCGCTTCGCTCGCAGGTATCTTGAATCTTTTGCAAGCAGATTAAGCTATGCCAGACTATAGAATATACACCGACCAACAGCCAGCATTTTCTATGAGTAGAATAAGCAAAATCAAGAGTCAGTGACGCATTTGTCTACCAACAATCAGCCTTTTCTAGGAGCAGAATAAGCAGAATCCAGCGTCAGTGACGCATTTGTCTAAAAAAAAATCGGCTCGCTACGCTCGCAAAATTTAAAGCTCGCTTCGCTCGCAGGTATCTAGAATCTTTTGCGAGCAGATTAAACCATGCCAGACTATAGAATATACACTGACCAACAGCCAGCATTTTCTATGAGTAGAATAAGCAAAATCCAGCGTCAGTGACGCATTTGCCTAAAAAAAATTCGGCTCGATAATACGCTCGCAAACTTTGAAGCTCGCTTCGCTCGCATGGTAGCTTCTTGAATATTTAGCAAGCGAATTTATCTGTGTCAGACGATAGACTAAGAACCGACCAACAGCCAGCCTTTTCTATGAGTACCATACTACCACAAGCAAAACCAAGTTTCACATGACGCATTTGTCTTAAAAAAATTAGGCTCGCTTCCGAGTCAAAGAAGTTCTTGGTTCGAAGCTCGCTTCGCTCGCACCATAGCTTTCTGGATAGTATGCAATCAAATTGAACTGTGTCAGACCATAAAAGGAACCGACCAACAGTCAGCCTCTTTATGAAAATCGTAAGCAAAATCAAGTGACACAAGATGTATTTGTCTTTAAAAAGTTTAGCTAGCTGCGCGCGCACCATAGGTTCTAGAATATTTTGCAAGCAGATTGAACTGTGCCAGACCAAAGGATATGAACCGACAAACAGTAAGCTTTTTCTATGAGCACCGTAAGCAAAATCAACGTAGGTAACCACATTAAATACAAGTTAATACAACTTAAGATGCCTTCACATTTGAGAGATTGTTTTGAAAATAAATTTTATGAGACATTTTTACCAAACTTGCTTAGTGGTATTGTATAGTCATATAAATTCGATTTTACTCCATTCATTCACTCTATTAAGGGTTTAATTTCTAGAAATCCCTTTTAAGTAGGTACACCTACATTTATTACTTATATGCGCTTTAACACGAGCTTATAACGGTGAAGGAAAACAACGTGAGGAAACCAGTTAGCTCTCTAACAGCGTCAATGGGCTTGCTAGCTGTCACGTATGGAAAGTTAACTTCTGGAAAAAGTGGGCATGTACCAAATATATATGTATTTGGACATACCTCTGACTACCCCTTTAGACATCTTCAAAAAGATCCCTAATGATCTGAAAGAAATGTCTACTGCTCCCGGGATGCAGTCGTGAAAATATCTCTTATTTCTTTAATTTTCTTTCTATTTCACTTTTCTTAAAATGGCAAGTCAGTACGACCAGTGTTTAAGGTAGGTATGTACAACACGCGAGCGAAGCCGCGCGGGTCTGCTAGTGAGTAATATTTGTCTTGCATTATCCACAACCGAAAGTGCAAAAGCCTACTCTATGACTCTCAGTTAATTAATCGGTAATTATTTTCTATAAGTTGTAACGTCTTAACAAATAAATTGTTACGCCCTAATATAATAATTTACTATCATACTTCGGCATGTTATTGAGCAATATAAAAAACTTATTGAAATTCAAAACGAAAGAACTTGCACAAATGTACCTATATATTTTTATGAACAAGGTGTAGTTGAAAGCAATAAATCCTCTTTGAAAGACAGAAATTTAATTACAGCTAACAAATTCCAGAATAAACTAATATCTCCCGAGTTATTTGTTCGCAAAACATGCATTTATTGTTACCTAAAGTATCTTTACATTTAAATAGAAACACAGCTCCACAATATATTTAAATATTTTTTGTAGTTTTACTAGATTTACCTACCCTAACAATTGGCAGAATAAAAAAAATCGGCTTCAATTTCGTAAGAAGAAAGAAATTTCCTACACACTTGATTTCTGTTCATAATTCTTAGATACTACTGTTATTAGCTACAAAAAATTACTATTTAATTTTTTTTTGCAGAACAAAACTTTTAAATACGATACTTTTAAAGATAAAAGTAAATGTTATTTTCACAATAAATACTCGTAATTGATCAGTATTAGAAAAATTAAGTTATTCTGAGTGAGAGACTTTGGTTAGTAATTACAAATAAAAGCTGCCTCACTGAAAGTTAATTCAGCTCGGAGCCTTCGTTACCCAGTCATTACTGGCCCTTTACCTTTTAGTCCTTCAGAATTAGATGTTTTGCAAATTTACCTTTAGGTCAACTCCTATCACATTTTGGTGGCCCTTGTGATTTTTGATTAAGCTCAGTTAACAAGTTAAAGCGATTATATTTAAATAATTTTCGTTTAATCAACTTTAATTTATATTGAAATGTATGCCATGAAGTAAATAAAAATAAATAGAAAAAACATATCCTATTTTACACAGCGTCATCTAGTCCCAAGCTAAGCAACTTAATGCTTGTGTTATGGTAACCAGATGACTGATATAATAGGTACTTAGATATAGTTTTTTTGTAAATACATACATAATTATAGATAGAAAAACAACCAGACCCGAAACAAACATCTGCAGAACATGCAAACATTTGTCCCTTGGCGGGGATCGAATCCGCAATCTCCGCGTCTCATGCGGGCCTTCGCCCACTGCGCCACAGAGGTCGTCAAAAGTTGCATTCTGCTGCATTGATCCAAATACAAAATATTCAATAAATAAATAAATAAATATCCCTGGACATTCCACACAGCGTCATCTAGTCCCAAGCTAAGCAATTTAATGCTTGTGTTATGGTAACCAGATGACTGATATACTACTACATAGATACATTTTTTTTTGTAAATACATACATATTATACATAGAAAACACCCAGACTCGAGACAAATATTTGCAGATCATACAAACATTTGTCCCGCAGTGGGAATCGAACCCGCAACCTCCGCGTCTCAGGCAGGCTTTCGCCCACTGCGCCACAGCTACCAATAATTAGAATGGACATCTCGTTGTAAGTTCTGAAGGCAACTGATGTACAAACACACGAAGTAAAGATGTAACGATCTCAGTTTTTATTTATCACTGCAATTAGTACTAGAAATGAATATGTCAAAGAAAAAAGTGCAACTATGAACTCCTCAACAGAAAAATGAAGTTTTGGTAAGTTGCTATCAAATACTCGGAATAAGACTGTCAGGGCAAGTATTCCCTCACTATTAGAATGATTATAACCAAGTGTGGTACATAATACATTTGTGCTCAGATGATAGCAAATACTTCAAATTCTTTTAATAATTACGTTAACGAGTAAAAACCTGATCGGGATCGACTGCCCGACTGGCTGTTGTCGGGGGGCGAGCCAGGCAGCGGCCGCTTGCGCCGGCAGCACACCTCGCGCCAGCGGCAGAGGATGGCAGTGCGGAAGTATGTCCTGAACCTGTTAAATAAAAATACATAAATGAAATCACGACTGTATTTACTGACGAGGATTTATAACACAGGGTTTGAGCTAGGCGAACGAGAGTTGAGAGGGAGATATAAGTAGTGTAGATCACAGATAATATAATACTATACTAGTATTGATAGGTTAGGTAGGTGTAGATAGAAAGAGACAGAGTTACGTATCTATCTTTGGTTTTGCTTACTGCAAAGGTAGCAGTGTCACCAGAGAGTGGATAAAATTTCACCTAAAAACAACTAAACTACTAAATTTGACTCAAACAAATAAACAACAAACAGGTCAAGCTCACCCAGGCTCGAGACAAATATTTGCAAATCTTGCAAACATTTGTCCGCAGCAAGGATCGAACCTCAACCTCTGCGTCTCAGGCGGTCTTTCGCCCACTGCGCCACAGAGGTCGTCGAAATTGAACTTACTTTACATTTGAAATTTTTGAGCTGGTATCGATCTCGATCATCGAGAACTGATCATAGTGACCCTGATATAATATTTATTGTCAAAAACAGCGACTTTGGCGTGAGCGATGACGGTAACAAAATCTCATGGGAAATAAATATTGGGTCTGAAATTGTCAGGAGCGAAACACAAGATTTTCCAGGTAATGTAAAATATGCAAAATTTCGCAAAATATGGAATGTCATCACTCTTGTTAATTCCATTTTAAGTAATGGCGCAAAATCGTAAAATATGATTTCACATTTTGTAAACGCGCATTTTTTGCGTAGCATTATAAGCGACATTTTAATCATGGAATGTTTTAAAACCCATCGATGGAATAATTTTTCCAAGGTACTTAGGACTCCTCTGCTTCTTTGTATTGAAAACTGATTTAATAAATTGTTTTAAGAGCTAGATTGTTAAAAGATGGAAATGACCTTGCCAACTTTCTTTTTACGTTTATCAAAAAGCACTGACGCAATCCAAACATGAATGAGTGAACAAATTGTAGGCAATCCAAAATTAACTCTATGCTTCCCTACTAGAGCACACAAAGCAACTTTGTGCTGACGAAAGTACAGGAAATATAATTTCAGTCTCATTACAAGTGCATGTAAGGTTCCGGACTTAATTTCATCTATCAATTTGTTCCAAAAAATAGACATTGGTTCTCAAAGACTTAATTCTATTTTCAAAATTCAGGGCTTAGAAGTTTAAGACGATCGTAAAAACGATAAACATATCGTATTCAGATTGTAAAAACGATAAATAATGGAAATAGAAAGAGAAATGCGGCTTCCCTCGCGATGTACCTACTTGTTAAAAAGTATGTATATTCCAAGTTTCAGTAAAATCCATTCAGTAGTTTTCGTGTGAAAGAGCAAAAGATATCCGCATATCCATACTAACTGTCACGTTTATATTATAGTAACATTTATGTCTCTATTATTACAAAACTATAATCCAAGATCTATTAATAATCACGACAATTTCTCGATCCCGAAATTGGTGCTTGATATAATGTTCTGGAACACTTTTAACGCCTACGTTAACGACAGTAATAATAAATTCCCAGACATGATCTTGGAATTCTAACACCTTTTTTAGCCAATAAATGGATGTTCCCAAACTCGCCCGAACGTGTAATATGTGCTAACTCGCTACTTTCTGATATGAGCTACGATATCGCTGGTTTCAGCGAATATTCAATATTTGCGAGGTTTGTTAGATTCACTTTATCAGATGAAGTTTAGTTTAGACGTTTAGTGAAAAACTAAAATTTTTATAAAACCGAATTCTATTTCGGAAAAGGAGTGATCGACGATTGGTAGTTTAGTTTATGTTAGATGGCTTTGTTATAGTCAGAAGCGAAAATGGTCATGATTAATTCTACCCACATACACTCCAATTGTACATATTAGTGATTTTAAACAGGTCACTCAGGCTGTCATTTAATTTTGAACTTTAACGTTAACGAAATAAGATCTTTCGGATTTAGCAATAATTTGTGTTGTACAACATAATAAGCGCCGTTAATAGGGTAAAAGGCAGAGGGATTAGTAGGCTAGAACGTCTTACTTGGCATTCATCCAGTAGTAGATAATGGGGTTGACCATAGCATTGGCCATGGCCAGCCAGTAGAAGGCCAGGTACATGTGTTGGACGTACTTCATGTACAAGATAGACGGGTTGAAGTGAGTGTAAATGAAGTAGGAGTGATACGGCAGCCAGCAGATTCCGAAGATCACGATGACAAGGATAAACATTTTGACCACCTGAGGAAAAATTTCAATTATTAAATATTATTTTTTATTATTTTATGCCGTTTGTGTCCCACTGCTGGGCAAAAGCCTCCCCCCATTACTTCCAGACGTCAAGTTAAGTTAAGTTCAAGGTATTATTATTATTTTAAGCCGTTTGCTTTAGTTAGATACAAGCTTACGTCCGCGGCTTAGCTCGCGTGGTACATGGATAAAAGTAGTCTATGTGTTACTTCAGGTTATTAACTATAATATTATATGACCGGGAATAACACATTTTATACTTTTGATCACGGTACTCCCACGGGAACGGGAACTTTCGCGGGTAACGCGGGCGCAGCTAGTAGAAAATATTTTATTTGACACACACAATACAATCATTTAAATTACACACGTAAAAAGACAAAGATCAAAAAATTACAAGAACAAAAATATAAAAAAAAAACTTATACCCAAAACAAAATATGTACTTATAATGTAACGAACATAACCAATAAGTAGTGTCAAATGGTTCCAGTCTCATTTAAGTGCCACTTCCGTGGTAGACAGCGCTGATTTTAGACTGTGCCCAAAAAAGGGGAAAGATCGAGTTTTAAAATCTTTATAACGTTGATTTGAAGTTAAATGTACCACTTTACTTGAGATTTAATATGTTTTGATATTCATAATATCATTGAAGATCTATAAATAACAAAAAAACGCATAAACCAAAGGTATTATTTTCTTAAACACAATACTATCGAATATTCGAATGTAAAACGAAACTTAAGTGATCCTTGAGGTCCTACAAGAATAAATGATTTTTCTTTCTTTCATTCAAATATCTTTCTCATGTTTTCGTAAAAATAATGCTCATAAGAGTACAAAAACTGGGCCACACAAGCTACGTTCGTGCCAAAGCCGATAACAATAGAGCCTGTTGCTCAAATTTATCTAGACCAAGTTGAAATATTATAGTGTTCCATTTTAGGATTCTGTGTGTATATATCTCCTTTGTAAAGAACTCGAGTAGTTTCTTGCTACACCTTTCACTCAGTAGTCGACTCAAAAACTTTTCTTCTAGATAATATAAAATAAATTATTGTCAAACAAAATAGGTATGAAATGTAGCTATTGTTAATTTTTACGTTTCATAATTGAACAAATGTTCGAGTTTAATATTTCGAGTCTTTAATGTTTCCACATCATGCTTACTTTTGCTGACAGCCTAATCAAAGTTACAAAGTATACCAACTGATTTCACAACTTTGTTGAAAAGGTACACATAAATTATTCAACTGACACGGAAATAGCAGGAAAGCTCCTGAAATGGTATTTATGTTAGAGTTTCGAAACGTGTACCAGTTTGCAATTTTTTTTTAAATGTCAATTATTACTGATTTGTGCCAAGTCACAGTTACACAATTTTCATATTACATATATTTTTTTGGTTAACCGATGGTAAAATGAAATTTCAAAATATTAAAATCATAATTTTAAAATGATTATCTTCGAATAAATAGGAGCTGATAATTAAACGGCTGAGCAGGTTTTCTTAAAATAGGTATAGCTATGAACCCTCTCAATGAAGATCTTTCTGATCAGAAACTATTGTTGTCTCAGACAAACACATTTTAACAAGTAGGTAAATACACCATTACACAAGTACATTTATGTACAGAACTACACCCCTCTTTTTCGTCGGTGTATGAAAACCACCCTTAATGTGCGAAGTAGGACAAAAATCATAGCTGTCGTTTTGATTTCCCGCTTACAATCAAGATGACATGTGAATAATGATAAACGGGATGAATACAGTCACGGCACGAAACGTTGAAGACATGTGGAAATTGTACTCGACTTGCATGATGAAATAAAATGAATTTCATCATACGTCAAAGAATAAAAGAACAAGTACAGTAACCTAACTTCGCGAAAAAAATACATTTTAAAAACGACTTTTACTGCAATGCAACAAAGTGTAATTCATCCCGCACAAGCACTTCGTTCCAGGCGCCATATTTGCCTAAACATACCATTTCATTGTAATGAATAACTCTGTATACCTACTGTCACTATCACTCGCATTAGCAGTTCCGGGCGTCGCGAAAAAATAAACTTTAAACTAAATTAAATAAAATCAAACTAAATAACAGATTTTATATCTCTACAATTCTGGTAGATCTTTGACTCATTCACTCTCATAAACGAGATCCTATCCTATAAACGACATTTTACCAAATTATTTTTCTAAATATTAACGCTAATTGGTTCGCCTCGATCTTTCCCTTTGTAGATAACAGGAAATATCAAGCCAAGCTACCATATTCCGACTAGCTGACTCACCCGCGGCTTTGCTCGCGTGATACATAACTATGTGTTATTACAGTAAACAATGTAATTATATTTCAAGTTTCAGCCAAATCAGTTCAGCAGTTTTTGCGAGAAAGAGTAACAAACATCCAATACAAACTGTCGCGTTAATAATATTTTGAAGAATTTGATTATATTCATTCGATCACACACCTTGTCTGTTGTGAATTGTAAAGATCAATGCATACATAATTTTATTTATGAGTTCGGAGACCTATCTTCAACGTTTTAAAAAGGGTTAGCTTTTATTGGACAACCCCATGTTTATGCTGATATCTAAGGCCTTTACATCTTTACTAGATGATTTATTCAACGTAAAGAGGCAACCTATACCTAAACTGAGAGCTATGTAATATAAGTATTTTATCGGATTATGCTTCTCTATCGCTCTATCTATCTTCTCTATCGGATTATTTCTTCAAGTTGTCGAAAGAAAATATTTCAAAGACGAATGGTATGGAAGAAAAGTATGAAAAAATTGATCGAAGTGTATACACTTCGATCAATTTTTTCATGCATACCGATTATGTAGGAATAATAGTTCAGATGTAGATTGTGAAGAAGAAAAGTTTGTGAATCCTGGCAAGGTCGCCATGTAATATATGAAGTATTTTATCGGATTATGCTTCTGGAGGACGAGCTGAGTGATAGACTTTCATGGTGTGGATAGGTGTTTATTGTGCGACGGCGTAATGAGTTGTGTCTCTAAAACATGATTATTACTATATCGAAAGCTATGGCTAAATGCTGAGTGTGCACTCACACTACGTAGTTATCAACATATTGTGAAAATATTACAGTTCTTTCAAAACAATTTCGTTGGATTTTTTGGTAAGAGCCAAGGTATACCATGTTTTTCAAACGCGCCGTCACTGCGCGTTTGTATCGAAACAAACGCAAATAAATCACAAGGGGAACAAAATATAATAGGCGTTAAGCTTGTGACCGTGCACAGTATCCTGTTGTTTGTGAAAAGCGCTGTACACTAGCAGGTTACGCGCTACACAAAACTGCTTGTTCGAAAAATGTAGTGTACCCAGGCTCTAAACCAAACATAATCCAAACTAGGTAAAAAATAAGTAAGCTAGTGGCCAACTCTGGTGACTCTTAAGGGCAGAAAGTAATTTCTATTAGTCTTTTGAATTCGAAATGAACTTGAAGTCTTTTAAACGAAGTCCCAAAATGTTTTATTGAAGAAAACCTAAAGAAATCAACTAATTATTTAAGAAAAGTTTATAAGCCATCGCTTTGTCAATTTACTTTATTATTCCTCTTACATTCCACACGCAGTTATGAAAAGACAGACGAAATTGTATGGAAATGAAATTGGCAAGGACAATCAAATAACGATCGCGTGTGTAAATACTGTTAGAATTCGGTAAAAACCAGGTCTACGAAACGTACGAGGTCTAGAGCCATGTTCGCCAAGTGGATAGTAGCTCGACTTTCAATCCGAAGGTCGTGGGTTCAAATCCGGCAGCAGTGCCGCTCAGAATGTTGTTTTGTAGTACTTACTAGGTATATATATAAAGAACATAGATAATACGACCAAGGAAAGGGCGGCACATGATAGGGCAATAAATATCGCACATATTTCTTTTTCTAACGAGTTTTGTATTATTCTTCTTTATTCTGTGTGACTTAGAAAAAATATTTCTAGCAGTCGAGCAGTCTATGGTAAAATATTTTAAATTTCAACAACATTTCTAATCAAAGTAGGTAAATATATTTATTGAAGAGTACAGTGATATCATAATATTTCCAATTTTAGTTCGGAGTATCGCAAAAGCTAAACTTAACTAACTAAAAATGTTGCCGTCCCTTTCATAGCGATGGGAATAAAAAGGATGGCATTAATTTTTGCTAGTTTAAATTTAGCCTTTGCGACACTCCGAATTGCCACTATTATCTAGATGTATAAACTCAAAATTAAGACTTATTACAATGAATAACGGTCCACAATATGTTGAAAAAAAAAAGGATAATGTGCTTGAGCCAAAATCATCCTACTAACAATTTCATTCGGGCGTTTAGGGGTTCTGTGGCCGACTGTCAAGGCAGTCCGGCTTAAGGACGATCGCTTGTACTATCGCGGGTTCGAATTTTGGCACAATTTAAAGTTTCAGTAAAATTTTAAATTTTATAAAGTAAAGACTATTCCACTGAACAACAAAGCTTAAAATTAAATCAAGTTGATCGATATAAGTATGAACAACCCTTATACTTCATCTATCAAGATTCCGAACCATGAATTTCAAACATATCAGTGTCTGGCAAATTGACTTGACCCTAATATCTTTAACGTCAGGCTAGATAAATCTGAAAGGTCGAGATTGTATCCGAAGTCGTTACTAGGGCTTTCAACAATAGCCGTTTAGACTAAACCTCTGTTGAATAGGCTATCTGGATTTAATAGCTATTTCAGTTACTGTAGTTGAATCTCGTGCTGAGACCAGTTCAACTCGGCTAAATACAATAAAACTTTGTAAGAAACGACTGTTATTTCATGTATTGTACATTATGGCATATTCACTAATTCTTAACTGGCATAATTACTTCGGCAAATTGACAATACCTAATGAAATTCATTACGACCATATTTAAATCAATAATTTTACTTTACTTTCGTATTTATTCGTCAATTTACAGTGTACTAGCAGACCCGCGCGGCTTCGATCGCGTGTTGTACATACCTACCTTAAACACTGGTCGTACTGACTTGCCATTTTGAGAAAAGTGAAATAGAAAGAAAATTAAAGAAATTAGAAATATTTTCACGACTGTATCCCGGGAGCGGTAGACATTCTTTCAGATCATTAGGCAATTTTTTTAGATCTTTTTGAATATGTCTAAGGGGGTAGTTTATAATAAGTGGCAACATTTTATAAAATATTAAACCGACTTCAATTTCGTAAGAAGAGAGCTATTTCCTGCACTCCTGAAGAGCCTTATCAGATTCTCAATTTTTTTATAGGAGTACCTCGGGATTTTATTTTTTAAACAAAAAAATTTTATATCTTTTTTTTTTTTTTACAAAATCGGTTCACTATTGACGGAATAATCGAAGAAAATAGCTAGTGTTGAATCAATATTCGAAGAAAATACCTAATGTTGAATCAATATAAAAATAATTTATGTTATTTTCTACCTTTCTACTGCAAATGGCGACCGGTAAAAAAGTTTCTCGAGACCGCAAATCGGAAACCACAGCGTATGTGAGTGGCACTCCACTAGATGAAAACTCTACTCTGTGTGCTGTTTAATCAAGAGCCTGAGCGGAAAAGTGGCCGAATTATATTGTATTCTTATTTTTACTTTCCAATTTATATGAATGATCAATCTTTTAGATTTTTAAGAATAGCATAATGTTGTAGGTAATGTAGGTACTTACCTAGTCCTAATTTCAACCCATCTTGGTTGTCTTTAGTTTAAAATTAGGCTTGGTATTAGAGGATCAATACCTACTTTACGTCGCAGTTAATCCACACTCACAGAGATTTGACAATATTGTTCGCGTTCTTTTGTCGCGGCACTAAATATCAAAAATAAAGTAAACAGGAACAAGTCGTGAATTGCGCGCGAAGCCGGAAAGAGTGAGTGAGGAATGCGAATGCTATAATCTACACTCCTGTATCGCGGATTATTCGACAGCATTGATCCGCGGGCTAGTGAGTGTAGGCAGTTACCAGCCTTAAACCAAAGAATGGCCACGGTCCAGGTCAGATTCCATGTTGGTGTAATTTAATAAGGAAAATATTTAATAAATTTTCCTAATAAAACAGACTACGAGTTAGGGCTGTTTTTTCTTTTCAATTACGATAATACCATTAGATTCGTTACAAAATAAAACGACTTCATTTTGCATCAATATTTAAGTACTTACATAACTGACAAAACAATTTCAATAAGCTCCTTAATGTAGCTTTTGTAATAAAAAGGATTTTTCTCGACATTCCTATAACGCTCGCGACGCAGCACGAATATTTTTTCGTCCTACGAGTATATACTATCTACTTTCTTCGATATATTTTATTTTGTATTCGTCAGTTCGTGCTTGTTACTAATTCGGCTGGCAATGGCGTATTCAAATCGAATACAATAAACTGTCTCACTACTTAATGTCGTCTATCGCAAGAGAAGCCAACATTTTATTTTTCTTATTACCTATGTATTTTTACGTCACAGCAAATCACAAGCATAAAAAGTTACGTAAACTTAACAAATCGGTTCAATAGATAATTTACTAAAACTAGTCTTAACAATTAAATCTATTAACAAAATAAACTAGATCTAGCTAGAAAATATATTACCGTATTTCAAGAAACCACAAACGGAATCAGTTAGATTCAAGCCGTTTTTGGTCTATTACTTAGCACTAGTGTATAACCTTGTCGATGCAACTATTAAATTAATATAACTATCACGAATACTTTTAGTATTCATGATCTTGAAGAGCCAAACACAGAAATAGATATAAAACTATACTTGACCAGGTCTAACTCACTCCTCTGTTTAGATTCCGGGAAGAGCATTCCGGGCCGCCTACGGGTGGCCGGTAGGCTTATTAAGTTGGCTTAAGGTTGGTTATCGCATGTTCCCTGGAAGAAGTAGTTCCGGGCGACGCAGTGACAGAGTTCTAATGGATAGCTTTGTAAGAATGAGATGGCAGGATTTAACGAGACGCTCGTGCGAGCTAAATTTCACTTTTTTGCGTCGTAGTAAGAGTCGCTATTTAATTTAATGTTTTACATTGCGAAGCTTCTGTTACTTGTCTTTTTTAAACTTTCGCGATCGAACACCATTATAAAACATATGCAAGCGGCTATTTATCATAAATCCCGACGTTTCGACCGGATTACACCAGCCGTGGTCGCGGGAAGACTATTAAAGGTAAAATTCGAGATAAATACCCTATTGCATATGCAACTGCTTATTATTTTATAATTTTTTCTATAATTTTATTTAATAATTTACTTACTTATTTTATAATCTTTCTGTGATTTGACGTACCTTTCTTTTTGATCTTATTGAATCCGCTTGTCGTTGTGTGAGCTCTCCAATAGACCGCGAGCCCCAGAGAACTCGACCCATAGCTGAATAGAAGAATGTCATTCCCAGCATTGGAACAGCATACGTCACTACGAAGAATAGTACTTGATACCTGTTGGTATAGAAAGAATATTGAAACAGTTACATGGAAGTAAAAAGTCAGTCCTTTCAACCCTTGCATAACAATCTCAGGCCTTTACATCTTGACCAGATGATTTATACAGCGTCAGGAGGCAATCTTTGCCTACACTTACTGGGACACTGTAGTGCCCGGGACATTGTTGAGATGGAATAGGCTTGCCCAGCACCTAAACCATTCTCTCAGCTGCCGGCCGTATCCACAGGAAAGACAATGGTCAATACGTGTGGGGCTGACTAGCCGCGGGTTTCCTCACGAACAATCTACTATTGTTATAATCTTGCTTGTTGCAAAGAGCTTTCTGAAGTATCTACCTAAGTGTTTTTATGCTGAGATGTTTAAGACCTTCTTTTCTTTCTTTGTTCCTTAATTTAACGAAACCTTTATATCTTGTAGGTACCAGTTCAACCAACAAAATTAATTATCAACTTTTTTCACGTTTTTGCAAAAAAGGTAGGTACTTATAGGTATTTTCCGTTGCGTGAATCTGTAATATTGCAATGCATTGTGCAAAACCTAATTTCCGGGTCGACTTTGACGAGATCTCTAAACGGAAACGGAAGCAACATGCAGATTGAAATAGCTGAATTTGGCTGAACTCCAAACAGCTTTGATGCGGTAAATTCTAGGGTCTGCAGAGTCTGCAGTCACGTACTGACTTGTCGACATATCTCGCCAGGTTGATGTACACGTTAATTAAAGTTCGCGTTGTTTGATCTGGTCTCAGGCGGCGAATTCAAGCAAATTATTGAGCAAGGACAGAGAGGAACTGAATCTAAAGTCTACCAAACTAAATTATAATGACTCATGAGTAACAGGGTAAGAAATAGCTTTACATTTATCTTTATAGACAGGATTTTTAACAACAATTTAGGAGTTTATAATGTTATATTGTAAGTACCTATGTATTTTTTTTCTATGTACTCGTATGATAACCGATTAATCCGTCATTAGTGGATCTGATAAGGAGTTATGAACAGTTAGGCCGTATACAGAAAGAAAACTGGAAACTTATAAGCGCTTTCCGGCGCTTGACAGCGCTGGTCCGTTCTACACAAAGGAAGCAGGTTGAAGCAGTTGTTTATTAATTTTAAATGGCAGCGCCCAGCGGTGACTAGCGCGTGTTGAAGCTTGTCAGAACTTGTCGGCACCGTTTAGTGCTTATCGGCGCGCGTTCATATATTTTAATGCGCGGGTTAATAACGCTGTCAAGCGCCGGTAAGCGCTTATAAGTTTCCAGCTTTCTTTCTGTATACGGCTTTATGCACCTCGATAGTGCAGGAAATTGCTATCTTTTTACAAAATTATAGCCGTATTTAAAACAGTTATAATTTTGAAGTAAAAGTAAGTAACGTTGAAGGGCACGTCTAAAATATATTTATAGTTAATACGGTAGCCGTATGTTCACATTTCGCAGTAAGCAATCGATACGTGACAGGTTGTAACCTCTTCGTTGCTTATTGTGTTATCAAAATGAGAAATGCTTGTGATCTCAGTACAATCCTACCTCACACTGATAAATCTTACAAAGTTATATAATATTTTAGATTTATTATAAGCTCATGTATTCGTAGTGAATGTGAATGAACAAAGGTCCCGCCCGTAAACCTCACTCGTAATTCATGGCAATATAAAAACATGAAAGGAAGACATGCCCTTATGATTGAACGGCATGTTGAAACTAAAGCGAATTGTTTCGTGTTATATTCGAAAAATACAAAAATGTAACACTGCTTTTGAATTTTTGTTCAAAGAAGAATATTTTTTACTGAACCTGAATTGGTGACATTGGCAAACCGTTGAACTGACGGTATAAAACATTGGCTCGTTCGTTGGTTCACTGAGTCAAGGAGTAATCCATTAACGGAAAATCTATCTATCAATTGTCGGCAGTTATGAGCCTATGCACACCATTTTTTGACCAATAGGCCTAACATGTGCAACGCGTCGAGACGACAAATTCAATATCTCGATAATGTCAAACTGCTCTAACGTACAATGTTAGAGAAGGAGATAATAATATTATCTCCTAAATATTATTTTGTCGACGACGAGATGGTTTCTCGTGTTGCACATGCTAGGCCCGCAAGTATTTGATTCGATTTGGTGTAGCGAGCTCACCTGCTAGATCGCAGCGCGTTTTACAAGCGCGAGGTTATAGTGCGAATGGTCACAGCGCGTGCCACCCGCATTATGTTCGCCACGCGTTTTTATCGCTACCAATGCATAGTCACTGCGCGTTTCTGTATAAATCATCTAATATAAAGGCAGTTTATGCTCCTAATTATAGACTTAACGGCCACTGATCTGCCTTGGCTTGCCCACAACCTAAATCATCCTTCCTGCTAAATCAGCCATACCCACAGGAAAGACATGGTTATACCTCAAAGTGGGGCCAATTATCTGAATAAAATGAGCTCTCCCACGTTTTCAATATGGCTTTAACATGAGCTCGGATCAAAGGCTTAATATGCTTAGACCTTCACTGTGCTATTAAAATAAGATACTAATATGTAATGCTAATGATGGATGGATGGCTTTGAATTTCAACCTCCAACATGTTAAGAACCTAAATAACTATTTTCCACTACATTAAAAGGCAATTTTGCGTACCAAACCCAAACCACTTAAAATATATGAGCCAACTTAAAATGCACAGCATACAAATGAGATTTAGTGCAAGTTGCTTAAAACGTTTTGCGCGCGAGCTCTAGAGTGCTTTTTCATTTTGTTGTTATCAAATTAACACGGTATACTGGCAATTGCAGAAAACTAACTACGAGTATTTTCCACGGTCGTTGGTCCCAAGTTATTTTTAGAGCCTATGCACGCGACGGCTTTCGAACAAGCAATCACTGCCCGTTTTTTTGTATCATGTCACCTGCTAGTTCGTAGCAAGTTTGTATCGATACGCGCTGTTGCAGCGCATTTCATTTGCAATAATAATTGTATTCCTATAAACGCATAGCATAGACTTTTAGTTAACGCTTTACGCGCTAATGGGCGTAGTTAATGAGCGTCGATGTCGCTCACAATATGTGTTAAAAATAATATACCTGGTTATTCGGTTTAAATATTTATTTTGAATAGGTGTTCATGGGTCCACTATGATCAATAAGTGTGAGGCTGACTAAGCGGGTTTCCTCACGATGTTTTCTTACACCGTTTAGAGCTCGTTTTAATACTCATAAAATATGAACTTTTCGAAACGAAAAATCTGTTGATCCTTCGTAAAAATCCAGCCGGGATTTGAACCCAATTCGTCCTTCAGATTTAAAGTCGAGGAACACCCCACTCAGCCAACGCAGCAGTCAGCTTTAAATCTCTTAATTTCAGTCTAACTACGAAGCAAATAAGTAATGTTTAATTAAAAATTACTCACATAAAATCCATGTAGGAAACGTCGGGTAATCCGTCAGGCCACAACAGCAGGCATGCAGTTTTCAAAGTTCCTTTTGACCTGACAACAAAATTAATTTACAATTTTTCACGAATAACACCGACAAAGTAACCATGAAAGGTAAGCCGCGTCATAAAAGTTGATTAACAATTTCAGTTGGTTTAAGCTCACATCAAAAGAATTTTAATAATGTTTAATTTACACATATAGAGAGTAAGGGATTTTAAAATTTGCCGAAACCACCGTAACTCATATTGTACGAAACCCAGTCTTGGAAAATATTTCATCTTCACATTTCCGAATTCCTAGCTTTCATAAATGTATTTGACTTGTATTTCCAAGCTATCCAGTATCCAGGGGCCAGAGCTCATTATTCCTATTGGATAAAGATACGCGAAAATGCCTTGTCAACTGCAGGACTAGCCATAACAATGTAGTTATAATAGTTTGAACTATTGTACTCAATAAATATATTCACAAACGATTTCAATAACCAAATGTTATTAACGTAAGCCAGATCGCAACACAAACTGTAATTTTACTGAACAAAAATGAAAAATAAATAATCACGGCTAGATTTTTCGTGTTCAGGATTTTTTTTAAATATTTAGGCACTTTTTTTAATCTTTTAAAGATGTCTAAATGGAAATGCATTTTAAGTTAATTAATGAAATGAAATGAATCAAAATGAAATGAAATAAATAAAAATGTAATGAAATAATTAAAAGTTAAATGAATTATTCTGATCACAACTGTGTCAACCAAAAATATTATTTTTGATTTATGATGTATTTTTCAGTGTGTGACACATTTTGTGCCTCTGTGTATTTAGTTTCTAATGCCCCAATACTGAAACGCTACTAAATTTAGATACAGGCAAATAAGCATTTTGACATTTATCCTTTCACAAATCGCACTATTCACAAGGGTTAGGGATTAAAACATTTGTGTTAATCACTAACTCTCTAAGCTATTCCAAGTTTAGCGTTTGAACGTTCATAATCCCGTAATACATTTATATGAGTTACGAATAACAGGCCCTTATGAGTATAATCCTGCTCTGACCCGCAAAAAAGATCCGGCCTCTT
Source organism: Xanthorhoe designata (assembly GCA_963582015.1). Classification (NCBI taxonomy): domain Eukaryota; kingdom Metazoa; phylum Arthropoda; class Insecta; order Lepidoptera; family Geometridae; genus Xanthorhoe; species Xanthorhoe designata. Next base: position 10,214,535 of record OY757038.1, read on the forward strand.
TGACCCAACCTACATCATATCATATCACGACGCATGGATTGCATAACTTTAGCTCGGAATGCGTGAACAGATTTGAAGCAGACAGATGTCAGGAAATATGATTTTATCACAAATAGTATAGGATCCCGTCATACAACGACCTTCACCGAGATGTTTATTTAATGAAACGTATTTTATATGTAATTTAATATGTAAATAAATATATTGCATATGGGTTGGCTAACAAATTTCAGTCCAGTATATGCTTAATTTAAAAAAAAAAGTTTTTTAACATTTCACCGGTATAATTATTAGACAAATTCTATACCAATCGAAAGTCTGAAGCCCATAGAATATGCAAACGTTGTGTTGCCTATTCTTTTCCGGTCACAACTATTAATTTAATTAATTTAATTTATGAATTTTTTATGAATTTATTATTAATTTATTAATTTATTTTCAGTTTTATTTTAATTCAATAATCAGATTAGTGCAAAATGCTAATATTATTTACCTGTTTATACCTGGCTGCCCGAGAGTTGTGACCGGAAAAGAATAGGCAACCCAACGTTTGCATATTCTATGGGCTTCAGACTTTCGATTGGTATAGAATTTGTCTAATAATCATACCGGTGAAACGTAAAAAAAATTTTTTTTTTTAATTAAGCATGTACTGGACTGAAATTTGTTAGGCAACCCATATGCAATATATTTATTTACATATTAAATTACATATAAAATACGTTTCATCAAATAAACATCTCGGTGAAGGTCGTTGTATGACGGGATCTTAGACTAAAAGAAAATAGAAAATTTCGTATATTTTTTTAGTCCTCCATTACCTCTCAGAAGAAAAACTATTTGCTAGTTTGACACACACTTAAAGTAAGTTATAATTAACAATGGATAGGCACAATACTGCATTCGCTAGTGCATTGAAAGAGTCAGTCAAAGATGCTAATCGTTTTTCTAGTTTTGTATAACATTTCGATTGTGATACTAGAACAAATAAGGCGTTTAAAGCGCGCGCAATGGAAACGTGCGCAATAGAAACGTTCTAAGAACCTAACGGTTCATTACAACGATCCAGTACGTATTATATGCACATTATATGTACGTAAACTCTTGGCATGTTCCTTGGGTGCTCTAAAAAAAGGTGCTCTTAAAATCGGTGCGCACATGGGAATACTTCATTCTTTCGATTACTGCAGAATATTTATAACTGTCAATATAGCTTTTCTAACCCTCGCTATATCGAGGAGTTTCCAACTCGCACTAAGAAAACTGGTACCAGGTGGTTCGAGTTGGGAAATTAAAATTAATATTATTTTCGTTCATCATCTCGTACCACTTTTATATTTGTATTGAATTTCTAACCCTCACTATATCGAGGAGTTCCCAAATCGCACTATACTCGTTCCAACCGTTTATTTAACTTTTGACAGCTGTAATACTGACTCAAATAGTGATACCCTGACCCGTTACTGATTCGATTTATTTTATCGATCGATTTTATTCATGAAGAAGTTTTAATCGATTTAACACACTCATTATTTACTATGAATTTCAACATTTTGCACCTGTTCATTACAAGTAGGTACCGCAGTTCATTCACATGTTTTTTATTTGAACCAACTACAGTAAGTCTAAACGATTATTTTAGATTCATTAATTTTTAGCGAATAAATTCGATCCCATTACTAGGTAAGAATAGGTACGATGGAACTGTTTTCATTACGCAAATTATGTATGCATTAAAACAGAGACATATAGGGCATTTTAATGCAAAATAATAGATTTGATATAAAAATAATCACAATAATTTTATTGTATGTTTTAATATAATCGATAATCGATTTATTTTAAAACCAGTTGTCATTAATTACGAATGAAACATCTCTAAGTGGGCGGGGCCCGTCCATGACAGTACAGTATTCCCTGTAGTACATTGTATCAAAAATTATTATAAAACTTTATGTGCGTGATCTGTCAAAAGTTAAATAAACGATTGGAAAGACTATAATCGAATGAAATATTTTTTGTAATTTGGTGGAGATTGTCTATTGTTCAATTGTTTTCTAGCGGATGTCAAGTGGGTCGTACAATAAATGTTGGACAAAAAGAATGCTTTGTACTCGGTGATGATTTTAATTTTTTACAAACACGCTCCTAACAAAGCTTTTAAGTGAGATTGAACAGAGCATTGGGCTAGCTATTTCTGGCAAAGCTTTATCAAGCGTTTGAACAATTCATTTCAATTTATAAATTAATTTTCTAGGTTTCATCTCACGGTATTTATCATACCGACTTGAGAAGTGAATACAGATTTAGGAAAAAGATTGTAATGAAAGAGGTTAATATTCTCTATTTTTGCGTTTTAAGGTATTCTGAATTTAAGCAGTAAGTACAGTACCAGTTAGTAATCATTTTATCAGGCTGTCCATAAATTAATATATTGTTACTCATAATGAACTTCTGAGTGTTGTCATCTTCTAACAATTAAATTGTAGTGACAAGAAAACTTACTCTCTATTAGTCTTGTTAAAATTAGATAAAAAATCTAATGAATCTTTCTCCTGCAGCTTCGTTTGCGTGGTACTAACCAGGATAAAAAGTAGCTATGTGTTATTCAAAGTCATAAAATATAACTATTCCAAGTATCAGCCAAACCCGTTCAACAGTTTTTGCGTGAAAAGGGTAACAAACATCCATCATTACAATTATAATAACACTTAAATTTAAAATATTAATTATGATTAGTAAGTTTATTTTGTCTTTTTAAAATTATTGTTTACTATAGAATTAATTAACTCTTCATAGTTTATAATATCATTATACATACATAAAATCACGCTTTTTTTCCCATGGGGGTAGGCAGAGACCACAGACCTCCACTTGCTACGATTCGATTCTGACACATCTTTTTCGCAACATTCACACTCATTCATTACATTCGTTATAGTATATGCTTACCTATATTCTTTTGTTGTTGAATACAGCAGACAAGGAATGGCAAGCAGCATACCGCTAACCCAGATCACAGCAATCATGACGAGCGAACAAGTTTTTGACATCCTTGGCCGCATCGGTCTTACTATAGCTTGATACCTGTAAAAAAGGAAAGCTTGAAATCTAGGTATTTTAGCCGACTTTTAAAAAAGAGGAGATGTTCCTGTATGTATTTTTTTTATGTTATGTTCACCGATTATTATTTTGTTTTATTTTTGATGCCTAGATGGTGCTCAATTGGTTAACTGTTACGTTTTGTAAAGTTATCTCGAGTTCAAAATAAATTCGTTTTCTAAGTATAAGTTTAGTTTTAACAAAATCTCGCAGTCTATACTTAGTGTAATTTATTTTGATAGTATCAAAGATAATAATTAATTAACCACACGAATTACTAATACTTATTTACAAGAACACAACATTTTACCCTTAATTAACAATGTTATTTCTTTACCATCTGAAGCAGCTGTGTTTGATATAATCATTTTCAGAATCCCAAGCAGTCGCGGGTAACAGTCAGTGATTATTATTGTGTTAATAACAATCACTGGTTCTTACCCGCGACTTTGTTCGAGAGAAAATTTAGATGTGCCTGCCTGATCCAGACAATCGTTATATTATTGTTTTGCAAGAAACGATGGTGAATTTGGGATAAATATTTTGACATTTTAACATTAGCTAGGTCTTATTGAACTTCCGGTCATTAGAATCAACAGTTTCAAAGACGTATGCCCCTGTTTGAAATCTCGTTCCAAAAAGTATAAGCAAAGACGATGAATACCAAGTAGACAGACAACGTCCATACACAAAATCGTAACCCTGAAAATAGCCCGAAACGGGAGTTACTGGAGTTAGGTAATCAGGTGATTAGAGTTTGAACTTCAACTGGAACTAAGAAATTAAATTTTTAAAATATCTTTTATTCATTTAAGGCATAAAACGTAGCCCTAATTTCAGTTTTTTGAACTTCTTTTTATTACACCCAATGTATTTTTAAAGCTATTCAACTTAATTTACTTTTTTACGGTTTGAATAGCTTAAGTTTATGACGCTTCAGCACTGAGAACTTACAATCTTATTACGAGTACATTACATCATTCATTTGGTGAATCGATTTTTTATTGTCAACTAGCTGACCCGGCAAACTTCGTACCAACATAGTTTTTTTTGCAAATTTTACTTTCTTTCTCATTGTTTCCACAAGTATTTCAAAATAAAAATGAGCAAAATTGATCCGACCTCTAGTTTTAGCGAGACTATAAATTATTAAGGAACAAGAAGTTTTTAAATAAAATAAGCTAACTTTTGCACGTGTTTGCTTCTTAGATGAAACAAGGAAAATGTAGTTTATTCCGTTGTTTTTATTTACTTCCAAATTACTCAAATTACCCACAACAGTCGGTAATGGAGTCAAATTACGAAAACATAATACTTGAGTAAGTATTTACTTTTACTTAAATTTTAAAACATCGAAAACTCACAAAAAACAACGAATTTAAATTAACAATTTACTGACTAGCTGATATTTTACTCTAGTAATGGTTTTTAGAAAGTTTTCTGTTATTTACTTACGAAATATAAAACAAGCTAAAGTGCACAAACAAAATTTTATAGTTACATTTCTAAAATAATGTAAAAACAAAGAATAATGATATAACATTAACTTACCCTGCATCTAAACCATCGTCTCATTGGCCTTAATCTCTACAGCCTGTTATTATTTCCGTCATACAAATTTACCGGAATAAAAAAAAATGATGTCTTTTAGTCACTATAAATGAATGTCTATGCCTATGTCTGGTAAAAATGTCTTTTATTCAAACCCAATTTCACTACTTGGATGGGTGACCGCAAGTGGCATTATCAGGCTGAGCTTCGGAAGGCAGGTTAAATTGTCGGTCCCGGCTTTTAAAATCGTTAAGCTATGACGGAGGTTTTTAGGCGGCCTAAAAACTCCGTCACAAGAGTTGGCCACTTGCTCATACGAAATTACCTTTTACCCAAGATCTCCGTGTAGTATCTAGTCAAAGGAGTACCTCACTAGGCTTTATGGCTCTTCAAGTCCAGTGGTCATAATAAATATTATAGTTACCTGTCAAATGAAATCCCTGTGAGCGTGAACACGCTGGCTGCGACTGTAACATTCGCGATAAAATTGCTGAGCTGGCAGTACCACACGCCAAAAACCCAGTCACTGGAACAATAACCACATTTTTAATTCCGGTCTGTGAAGTCAGAGCACGAACACTACTCCTTTTTATTGCGTTTCAATGGTTAAAACAACTTAAACGATATTTGAGTAAAACATCGCCACCTTAACTCCATTGGATTTGGCGTTTGTTAGGGAGGACCCTAGTGCAGGTGTTAGGGCACAAGGGGCAGACAAGGAGGTGGTTCATCGTTTTAATGGGGACCCCGCAGTCACAGTGGCTAAGTGTAGGGTCGCGGTAGCCCCATATGCACATATTCTCCCTATTTCCCTACATGGTACAACACTACTCCAAGTTTTGAGTAAATCGTTGGCGCCACTAGGATGTACAATAAGAGCTACGGTGCCATAGACAGACACAAAGATACACCTAACGGTCAAACTTAAAACCCTCATCTTTTTATGACTGAGGTTAAGAAAATTGAACCTAATGCGCGCTAGGCCTAAAAGTCTTGGCAAGCTTAATAAATACCAAGACTACGGAATCAGTCATGAGCTTAATACGTTTACATTTTTTATTCACAAAGTATTGTACCGTACTCCATATTAACTAGGCATTCTGGATTCCGTGTCGCAACTTTACGTGCCACACTTTGCTAGTAGCTGTTAAAAGTTAAACATGGTTGAAGAGGTTATGCTACCCAACGCGTATGCTTCATCACTGTGCGTTGTAATAAAAACCGTAACACACGTATAAACTTATATTCTATGTACGTGGTTACACAAAATAATCAAAGACCTCCGTCGTCGAAGATGTAAAGGCCCAAGTTTATATTATATTTAAAATTGATAGCATTTAACAATCTCTTATTATTCACGCTTGGCTAAGAGCCGTGTTTATGTAAGCATTTACTAACAAAGGAAATATAATTATATAAAGTTCACGCGTTTCGCGTGATTGTGAGGAAAGCAAGTATTTTAAGAAGCTTACCAAGCCACGGATGGAGGCAGGATGGTGAATTTTGTTTTGTCTTGATAGAGGAGGATAGCACGATAGACGCCGATATGGTTATAACAGAAAAAAAGTTTTTACCCTATTTAAATAAATCCCACTAATATTATAAAGGTGAAAGTTTGTGTGTTTGTGTGTGTGTGTGTAAGTATGTAAGTGTGTTTGTTACTCTTTCACGCTCAAACGGCTAAACGGATTTGAATGAAATTTTGTATCAGGATTGCTTATACCCTGGATTAACAAATAGGCTACTTTAAATTCCTGAAAAGTGCAGTGTTCCCGTGGGATAAACCATTATTATTCATCAAAATAGTTTCGGTAGTTTGGCCGTGCAAAAGGCAGCTGTCAGACAAAATAACTTCATAGATGGCAGCAAAGGCAGAAATATAACTCCTTCACGCTCAAACGACTGGACGGATTGAATGAAATTTGGTAGCAGGATTGCTAATACCCTGGATTAAAATATACGCAAATTAAAATTCCTGAAAAGTGCATTGATTCCGTGGGATTATTAATCAAATTCATGAAAATAGTTTATACAAAATAGTTTGATGAATAGTTTGATTGAAAAAGTAATAAAATAATTTCAATAGATGGCAGCACAGACAAAGTTATTATTCCTTCACGATCAAACGGCTGGATGAATTTGAATTAAATTTGGTAGTAGGATTGTTTATTCCCTGGATAAACAAATAGGCTACCTTAAATTCCTGAAAAGTGCAGTGTTCCCGTGGGATAAACCATTATTATTCATCAAAATAGTTTCGGTAGTTTGGCCGTGCAAAAGGCAGCTGTCAGACAAAATAACTTCATAGATGGCAGCAAAGGCAGAAATATAACTCCTTCACGCTCAAACGACTGGACGGATTGAATGAAATTTGGTAGCAGGATTGCTAATACCCTGGATTAAAATATACGCAAATTAAAATTCCTGAAAAGTGCATTGATTCCGTGGGATTATTAATCAAATTCATGAAAATAGTTTATACAAAATAGTTTGATGAATAGTTTGATTGAAAAAGTAATAAAATAATTTCAATAGATGGCAGCACAGACAAAGTTATTATTCCTTCACGATCAAACGGCTGGATGAATTTGAATTAAATTTGGTAGTAGGATTGTTTATTCCCTGGATAAACAAATAGGCTACCTTAAATTCCTGAAAAAAGAAATGGTTCCGTGAGATTATAAACCAAATTATTCATCAAAATAGTTTGGCCGCGAAAACGTAACTGTTAGTAAAAATCATGTTAAAAGATGGCAGCACATGCAAAGTTATAACTCCTTCACACTCAAACGGCTGGACGGTTTTGAATGAAATTTGGTACAAGGACAGTTGATATACTGGATTAACACATGTCTTAGGCTACTTTAAATCCCTTAAAAGCGTATTGTTTCCGTGAGATTATCAAAATAGCTAAATTATGCTTCTTGAAACTCAAACGGCTTATCGAATTTCAAATATTGTTTTTTTTTGTCCCGATAATCTCACGGAATTGGGACTTATGAACGCAGATAAATCCCCGATAAAAAGATTTCTGGCTCAACATAAACCATTTGAACAAAGTTTATATTTGTGTCTTCAATTAAAATTCGCTACAGCACCTCATCGTCGCTATTTTATTAAATTTCCCACAGTTTCGGCTCGCTTCGAGTCTAAAATCCTCGCAGCGCTCGCTTTGCCCGCATGTTGCTTTTTCAATCTTTTGCAAGCAAATTGAACTGTGTCAGACCATAGAATAGGAACCGACCAGCGCCTTTTCTTTGAGCATCATAAGCAAACATAAGTGTCAGTCATGATGAATGTGTCTTAAAAATTTGAGTCTAAGAAACTCGATGCGCTTGCTTAGTTCGAAGCTCGCTTCGCTCGCACGGTAGCTTCACAAATATTTTGCTAGCAAATTGAACTATGTCAGACAATATAATAGGAACCGACCAACAGTCAGCCTTTTATATGAGCTCCATAAGCAAAATCAAGTATCACGTCAGGACGCATTTGTTTTTAAAAATTTCCGCTCGCTTCGCTCGCACGGTAGCTTCATAAATATTTTGCTGGCAAATTGATCTATGTCAGACCATAGAATAGGAACCGACCAACAGTCAGCCTTTTCTATGAGCTCCATAAGCAAAATCAAGTAACACGTCAGGACGCATTTGTTTTTAAAAATTTCCGCTCGCTTCGCGAGTATAAGACGCTCGCTGCGCTCGCTTCGCTCGCACGGTAGCTTCATAAATATTTTGCTAGCAAATTGAACTATGTCAGACCATATAATAGGAACCGACCAACAGTCAGCCTTTTCTATGAGCTCCATAAGCAAAATCAAGTATCACGTCAGGACGCATTTGTTTTTAAAAATTTCCACTCGCTTCGCGAGTTTAAGACGCTCGCTGCGCTCGCTTAGTTCGAAGCTCGCTTCGCTCGCACGGTAGCTTCATAAATATTTTGCTAGCAAATTAAACTATGTCAGACCATATAATAGGAACCGACCAACAGTCAGCCTTTTCTATGAGCTCCATAAGCAAAATCAAGTGTCACATGACGAATTTGTCTTAAAAATTTCGGCTCGCTACGCTCGCATGGTTCGAAGCTCGCTTCGTTCGCACGGTAGCTTCTTGAATATTTTGCTGGCAAATTGATCTATGTCAGACCATAGAATAGGGACCGACCAACAGTCAGCCTTTTCTATGAGCACCTTAAGCAAAATCAAGTGTCACATGACAAATTTGTCTTAAAAATTTCGGCTCGCTGCGCTCGCTTGGTTCGAAGCTCGCTTCGCTCGCATGGTAGGATCTTGAATATTTTGCAAGCATAATAAACTGTGTTAGACCATAGAATAGTAACCGACCAGCAGTCATCCTTTTCTATGAGCACCAAAATCAAGTGACACAATGACGCTTTGGTCTTAAACAAGGAGCAAAATTAAAAATTTTATGAATTTTTTTCGATTACGTAAGAAGAGAGTAATTTTTTGCACTCTCGAGGTGCATTTTTATTCATATCTCTGATGATCCTCATCAGACCAAAAAAAAAACATCAAAATCGGTTCACCCAGTCGACGAATTGAGAACTTCCTCCTTTTTTGAAGTCGTAAAAAAAATGTATCAACTTATTCACCGCGGGTAACACCGCGGGGCACAGCTAGTTAAATATAAAGTAAAGATAATGTAAATGTGAAAATATTTTTGCATATATACTTAAAGTAAAGATAATATGTGAATGTGAAAATATTTTTGCATATATACTTTACAATGAAACCACACGTTATTTTTAAATGTTCAGGTTTCTGAGAAGCTGTTAAAATTTTTTAAATTTACCAATTTTTGTAAATGATATCGGGAGTCGAGTAATGAATTAACTTTATTCACTTTTTACTACTTGTGACGGTGACTGTAACGTCTTTCAAAATGTCGCGGTACTAAAATCATTTGATTACACGAATAATCCTAATAATATAAAAAAGAGTCAATTCCTTTAAATTTTTCTGTTTCTACAGCGAAAGCTATTGTAAAAATGTATATAGCAGGGGAGAGGGCAGGTACCAAGCACTTTATTACGTCCATTTCATTCATTATTCTAACCCCAAAAATTAAGTCGAATCTGGCGTGGATTAACACGTACTTTCTCATTATTACAGAGACACGCACTTAAAAGTTTAGAAAGTACAATGCTGGAAAATAACTGAACAAATTTGATTATTCTAAAAGGTTTCCCAAAATAATGTAACTCATGTTGCTCGTAGAAGTTATTTTGTGTGGTACTTGTTAATTGTTTGAATATCAAATGTAATGAAATATGATCACGACTGTATTCCAAAAGTGTGGAAGCTAATTTTTTATTGTTTGAATTGAAGTGCATTAGATGGAAATGTTTAACGCCCGAATACTAAAGACTGCATTAATCATTTGAGACGTTCTTTAGTCAGATTTGTATTGACAAACGTCAATTGATGTCAAAAAAGCACCCTATCGTTTTACGGCCGAAATTAATATTCAATCCTAATCCTTAATTTGAAGATTGAGATTGACATTTCAATCTTTTTTCTAGAAAAAGCTTGCCAATAACCAATCCTTGGATTGAGTTTGCAATCCAAAAAACCAGGCTATCTTTGGGAGGTCGGATCACGGATTAAAGATTGGCCTCTGTTCGAAAATGACAGTTTGAGCTTGCCAATAACCAATCTTTCTATTTGACGTTTGCTTTGATAGGTGAAAACAATCGCAGATTGCAATCCGAGAAATTTGTTGGATTTCTTCTTGACAGATTGAGATTGCCAAAGGATCGATTTTGTAATCTTGATAAATTTATTATATTTATTATAAAAGTACCTAATAAATCTGTCGGAATTTTCAAGTGATAGTGATGATAGTGATAATAATAGTGATTTGGAGGTTCTGGCTCAGTTATCGGATTGGAAAAGTGATGATATCGACGCCAACGCCGAAGTTAGAAGTTCACGAAGAATCAGAAGGGTGAACTTTATGCAGACCCTCGAGGATGTAGAATTATTCACCTTCAGATTTCGGTTAGGCTGAAGTATAGCTACCAGCAGCAGATATTATTCTAGAATCTAGAGAATAATACCTACGGAAGAACAAGATGTTACAGAATGGGCAGCTCTCATAAATTATTATTTTAGTTACTTATATACACAGGCTTTTACCTAGCAAGACGATTTAAACAGTGCTAATAATAAAAACTACTATAATAAATGACAAAATAGTTTTTTTTAATCAATACCCTTGGTAAGCAATTGTAGTAGGTGGTAGGTAATGTGAGTTAGGAATGTAACTTAGTACCTACATTATCTTATAGAAACAATAATACCTACCTACTAGGAATAATAAGTCAAAAGATTATTCATATCTCAGAACAATCATGTTACCATCAAAATACAGTTTTGTAGGACAATTGAAATGAAATGAAATGTTTGTTGATATAGGTAATATTTAATTAAAACAATTAAATACATAAATCAAAAAGGTTTAAAAACTTAACAAAACACCTTACAAACTCTCCTTCCACTTCTGTAATCCTAATTCTAAGTTATTCAAAGTATAAGCTGTGTTTTTTTAATTCGAAATTATTATTTTCTAGATTGTATTATTTATATTAGCGTCCAGACATCGTTTTTTAGTAGCAAAATGTTCTGCTTTTGCATTATTTCTGGCTGTTTTCCCTTCATCAGGTTTCAATTTCTTTTTTACTGAAAAACAGAAAATATGAGATTAATAGGGAATGAACATACGTGCATTTTTCTTTAAATTTTCCCATTTTAAACGCATCTGCTGCCTTTAAAATGGATCATGTGCGAGGGCTATTCGTAGCTTTAGCTTCCTACACCAGGGAAAGAAACAGGCAAGCTCAGAATTTCTCTGAGCAGGCAAGAACCTGGTGTGGTTTTGCTAAGTTAGGCCGTAGGCGTCATCTCTACAACATCCATAAAAATCAGTAGGTAGGTAGGTAGGTAACTTACGATTTCTGAATCCATCATTAGAAGTAATGCTGATGAAATGATCACACAACACACATTCGGTTTATTTACCTAATTTTCGCAACAAATAACTGTACAGTAGTGGTTATATTTGGTTATATTCTCTTTGTCAAATACCATTCGTCAACTTGAACGTTCCATTTCAGTTAAAGTATTTTGTGTATAAGTATTGAGATTGTTAAATCTGCAAGTTTTTAGGCAAATAACAATTTGTTTGAACTATAAATATTACTATCTACATCTTGTTAATTAATTGTATTTATTATTTGTTTTTATATTACTCAAATTAATATTGTGGTTCCAAATTAATATTGTGGTTCCATTAAACATTTTACATAAAACGGAACGTTAAAGAGGGAAAGGATTGCCGGCAATCTGCCACCAAAAAAAAAGATTGGGATAGCAGATAGGTTATTGGCATGCGGATAGGAGATCGATCGGGAGATACCCAGCAATCCAAGATTGAATTTAATCTCGGATTGAAGATACATTATTAATTTCGGGCGTTGGAGGTTCTGGCTCAGTTATCGGATTGGAAAAGTGATGATATCGACGCCAACGCCGAAGTTAGAAGTTCACGAAGAATCAGAAGGGTGAACTTTATGCAGACCCTCGAGGATGTAGAATTATTCACCTTCAGATTTCGGTTAGGCTGAAGTATAGCTACCAGCAGCAGATATTATTCTAGAATCTAGAGAATAATACCTACGGAAGAACAAGATGTTACAGAATGGGCAGCTCTCATAAATTATTATTTTAGTTACTTATATACACAGGCTTTTACCTAGCAAGACGATTTAAACAGTGCTAATAATAAAAACTACTATAATAAATGACAAAATAGTTTTTTTTTTAATCAATACCCTTGGTAAGCAATTGTAGTAGGTGGTAGGTAATGTGAGTTAGGAATGTAACTTAGTACCTACATTATCTTATAGAAACAATAATACCTACCTACTAGGAATAATAAGTCAAAAGATTATTCATATCTCAGAACAATCATGTTACCATCAAAATACAGTTTTGTAGGACAATTGAAATGAAATGAAATGTTTGTTGATATAATATTTAATTCAAACAATTAAATACATAAATCAAAAAGGTTTAAAAACTTAACAAAACACCTTACAAACTCTCCTTCCACTTCTGTAATCCTAATTCTAAGTTATTCAAAGTAAGCTGTGTTTTTTTAATTCGAAATTATTATTTTCTAGATTGTATTATTTATATTAGCGTCCAGACATCGTTTTTTAGTAGCAAAATGTTCTGCTTTTGCATTATTTCTGGCTGTTTTCCCTTCATCAGGTTTCAATTTATTTTTTACTGAAAAACAGAAAATATGAGATTAATAGGGAATGAACATACGTGCATTTTTCTTTAAATTTTCCCATTTTAAACGCATCTGCTGCCTTTAAAATGGATCATGTGCGAGGGCTATTCGTAGCTTTAGCTTCCTACACCAGGGAAAGAAACAGGCAAGCTCAGAATTTCTCTGAGCAGGCAAGAACCTGGTGTGCTTTTGCTAAGTTAGGCCGTAGGCGTCATCTCTACAACTTCCATAAAAACCAGTAGGTAGGTAGGTAGGTAACTTACGATTTCTGAATCCATCATTAGAAGTAATGCTGATGAAATGATCACACAACACACATCTGTTTTATTTACCTAATTTTCGCAACAAATAACTGTACAGTAGTGGTTATATTTGGTTATATTCTCTTTGTCATACCATTCGTCAACTTGAACGTTCCATTTCAGTTAAAGTATTTTGTGTATAAGTATTGAGATTGTTAAATTTGCAAGTTTTTAGGCAAATAACAATTTGTTTGAACTATAAATATTACTATCTACAACTTGTTAATTAATTTTATTTATTATTTGTTTTTATATTACTCAAATTAATATTGTGGTTCCAAATTAATATTGTGGTTCCATTAAACATTTTACATAAAACGGAACGTTAAAGAGGGAAAGGATTGCCGGCAATCTGCCACCAAAAAAAAAGATTGGGATAGCAGATAGGTTATTGGCATGCGGATAGGAGATCGATCGGGAGATACCCAGCAATCCAAGATTGAATTTAATCTCGGATTGAAGATACATTATTAAATTTCGGGCGTTAGTATTCAAACGTTAGTTTAGGGTCGATTTACACCAAACGAGCGAATGCTCATTCTATCCCCATGACATCAAATTATTTTAGTAAAAAGAAGAATTTGATGTAGTGGAGATAGAATGAGCATTCGCTCGTTTGGTGTAAATGCACCGTCAGAGGTAGGCGGTAATTCTAAAATGTTTTTGGTTCCTTACTTATAAAGTATCCTGTGATAGAAATGCCATCTCGTGTTTATTTTTGTGACCCTACATCCTACAGCAAAAGTTTGAATAGGTAGATGTTTGTTACTCTGTCATGAACTCTGTCAAAAACTACAAATCTGATTAAATCTTAGAATTCACATATTTTATGACTTGGAATAATACAACATAGTATAAGCTACTTTTTATCAGGGTTAGTATCACGCGAGCGAAGCTGCGGGCGTATACTTATATATAATTATAAACGTTACGTATAAAAGGCTCTTTTATTACTATGATTTAAAACTAGGATCCCAAAAAATTGTTGTTCGAAATTACGATGTTAAAAAGCGTGTATTTTCAGAATCTAAAAGCTGACATCAAAAAATAAATCCCTTTAAATAACGTTCAACATAAAGCGCTACAATAAAATTCCGTGAAAGCCCTATTATCTAGAATACTAACCCAGTCTGTTTCAAACAGAAATCTTTATTACTTTTTAAGCTATCAAACTTCATGAGCATAATTTGCAAAAACCATTTCACGATTATTGTACCTCTGTTTGTGTAGGTTAATCAAAATTTGTCTATCAAGGTTGGAGGTTTATCAAGGCTAAGTTGGGTATAGGCATTTATCTAAAAACACAATACAACGATGTCGCGTCGTGTAACAACAGGTATCGTTTACGATGCAACGTCGAATCGTGCCAAGATGCACGATGCGACGTCGTATCGTAGAGACTCACGGTTCACTTTTTTGTCGGAGCATTAAATAAATAAATAAAATAAATAAATAAATATCCCTGGACATTCCACACGGCGTCATCATTTCTTTAATACAAGTGACAAGATGAATTTTTTTATCAAACCAACTTAAATTTCAAAGAAGAAAGAAATTTCCTGCACTCTCGAGATACATTTCTGTTCATAACTCCGAAGACCCTCATCAGATCCTCAATTGTTTTTAAGGGAAAACCTTGGGGGTATACTATTTCAATAAATTAAAGAATTTCCAAAATCGGTTCACTTTTGACGTAAAAAAAAATTCATTACATTTCAAAACAAACAAAAATGTAATTGTATCCTAAAATTACTTTTGTTGGTAAGTATGAAAACCCGACCTTTAATATAATACAAAGTGCGTGTTACATTGTAGATAAAAAAGACAAAGATGTGTGTTGACATAAAATCATGAAAGCGACTCTTTATGAGCTTATAAATATGTTTCTGTAAGGTTTGTGCTAGACGGACTTTATGTGTGCAGTCAAAAGATAGACTGCACGTGAATCTCACTTAAAATTTGAAACGCGAATGGTTGTATGGATTTTTGTTACTCTTTCACGAAAGAACTACTGAACAAATTTCGCTTAAACTACCTGGAATAATGTTGGAGTTGCAAAAGTAAGAAATATTTAAAAAAGGCTGCGAGCAGTCACCATTAAGAAAAATGAGGTGCATGATTCATGATTATAATCGTTATAATTTTTATCAAAGGTTAATTAAAATTCATGAAAAAAAGATGCTTTATTGTGTCAATTACTTTAATTATACTTTAAATAGGTATAATGTATCTGTTGATATTAAATACGCTGCAGAAAGAGCAGGAAATAAATAAAATAGTGATTAATACTTTTTTATGATTTATGATTCAGAGGTTCATTGTAGACATTGAACTTCAGAAATAAAGTGTGTATTTGAATACCAGGCGCATATAGATCTGACTGCTACGTATTGAATACATTAACTACGTGCCTGTAGTCCGTGTAATAGCAGCCTATGTTTTAGGAGTCGTAAAACATCAGCCCCTCTAGCCAAATTATATTCTACAGTCGCTTCAGAAAAGAAACAAAGACAAATGTTTAGGAATTGACATTCAAACACGAAAACTCAAGCGTTTTAGTGAGATGCGTTCAAAAAAAGCGTTTACGAATAATACAACTAACATTGTTATTTTAGTCAAACTTGTTGAAAAACTACACATTTAAAATGTAATTATATTTTCAAGCTATAAAAATTCTAAATGAAAGCAGTTCAAGGGAGACGAAAACTACATTAGTTGTATTAAAAACTGTATTGCAACTCTCACTACCCTTTTGAAACTATGGATAGTTCCGGTTAACTTCATAGTCGTTTAATGATGTTACGCGCTTAAATTTACGATAATAAAGCCTTTATTATTACGATAATATTCGAGTCAAATGTGCTACACACAAAAAAAGTGAATTCGTATAAGAAAAAATTAAATATCAATAAATATCCTTGGACATACAAAAAAAAAAAGAGCGTGAGTGCCTCGACTTTCGATTCGGAAGTCGTGGGTTCGAATCCGGCCGTGCATCAATGGTTTTTCTCTTTATCACGGGCTCTAAACGGTGAAGGAAAACATCGCGAGGAAACCAGTAAGCTTTCTACTAGCGTCGATACAGCCCGTTAAATTAACTTGTCAAATGGTAAAATCACGTGACAATATCGAATTCTAACTTGATACCAATGATTTGACCATTGATTCGTTAATTCTCTCTTCTGATGGAGTCGTAAACTAAATGCGCACATTTTTTAAGACATATCCAATTATCCGTACCTATTGACAAAGTCCTTAAAAATTTAATAAAAATTATGTTGGTTCATACCTGTGCAGCATATAGATAAAGTTGAAGAGACAGTTGAGGGAAGCCATCATCAGATCAGCGAAGGAGAGGTTCACCAGGAAGTAGTTGGTCACAGTCCGCATTCTTCGATGTGCTGCAAGAAATGTTCAAAATTACTTAAAATAAATATAACTGGACATGTAAACAGGCTAACGATTGTCTTTACAATCGTTAATACAAAAGATATCCACTTAATCCCACCTCACTATCACTCTCTGGGGTAGCTACTACGATATTCTATTTATTTAATCCTCGCGTTATTTAAAGTCGTCAGGCCAAGGCGGAGGCAGGCGGCCTAAAAACTCCGTCCCTAGAATTGACTTACTCATACCAAATACGAACTTACTTTTTAGTATTATTGCTTTTATGTTATTCCAGGTTGCTGTGTACATTCAAAGTTTCAGACAGATTTGTTTAGTAGTTTTCGCATGAAAGAAAAACAAATGACCATCTACAGGATGGGACTCAAAAGGCCAGACACGTTGAGCTAGTTAACAGAATAAAAAATATTTGTTATACACCCTATACAAACATTCGCGATCTTACATTAGTAGGAAGTATGTCCCATTAGAGTTTGCCACCTCTTGGTTTTCTTGTGTTTTTTCCTTAGAATGGTAAAAGTAAAAGGAAACCTCAGCCGGGCCTTGTGGGGTATCTCACTTTAGATCCGAAGGTCTTGCATTAATGGTTCTTTCGTATCGGAAAATTTATATGCGCATCAATTCATATTGATTTCCTCTAAAATGTATTTGTAAAGCCAAAGCCCGCAACCAATAACGTGTGTTGCCGTGTACTGCTGAATGTGGTCATGCATTTGTACGTATCTATTTCTCATCCGAGAGATAATTCTCAAACAGACATTGCCATCCAGCGCGGCAATGCTGCCAGTGTCTTGGGCACGCTACTGTCTGGCAGTGGTTTGGATCAGTTAAGCTACCTATAGATCGTTTGTAACGATCCTTAGGTGGCTCAACTGGTTCTAATTGTATTTTGTACAGTTATGTAAATATGTAGTAGTTTAGTTTCTGTAAATAAATTTAAAAAACCAAAAAAAAAAAAACAAACTGTATATTTAAAAATTGAGAAGAAAGTCCACTTTGAAACAGTCACGATCTAGTCTTATACATTTTATTAATTTGCTTTACAATGCAAACATTAATCCCGTGACGAGTATCGAACTTGCACCACATACAAGAGATCCAAACGCACCTTCTGCGCCACCGCTTTGAAATAATCATTTACAGATTAAAAAAAGAAGATTGTGACTCAAAATAGGAAATTGTTATAATCGTAATTAACTTTACTTTTTTCCTTTACCCGCCCTGTAATACGTTTTTCCATCAACTACGAGTATCTCTTATTGCTCGCGCAGCTTCACTATCGGTTTTTTATTTCAATGGCGATTGCAAGCTATTTATTGAATTACGCTGCAATATTGCAAAGGCCCTTTGTTTCGGACTATGCAGGTTAGAGCTGTGGCCAATACAAATCGGGAATGCTAGACTTCTAACAATACATATTTGATTGAAAAACAACTCTTTTAATTAGTAGCTCATGTTAGAAGGGTTTCTTGATTTCACATTTATCAACATATTCAGGTGGATACCACGAGAGCAAAGGCGCTTATATCAAAATTTTTTTTACATTAAGTATATTATTTATTAATAATACACTTATTTTAAAAGTTGATACTGAAAATGTGCTACAATGTACCTATACAATGTTAATATGTATATTGTATGTCCCTTGGCGACTTTGTTCATCTGGACAGGCGTATTTAACTCGTAAGTTACTAGGTACTTTGTTGTACCCAATTTTATTAAAAAAGGAACGCACGCATTTTGGGCATGTTAGTGCCTCGTTTATTTCAAATATAGAGGAATGTAGGTCAGAGAAAATAATAAAAGTTGGTGCAAATAAAGGAAAATAGGCTAGTCACCTTTATTAGTACGTTTAGTGTCAATTTTATCTAGCAGTTAGATGTCGGTATAAAGAAGTATGCTAGATTCTAGCTTATAAAACGTTTGAGTATGAGGTACGAGTTTTTGTACCTATATCACAGTAAAGGTCTCAAATTTGACATCGATTTTGACAGAATGAAGTATTATTCCCAAGTGAGCACCTATTTTTTGAGCACCTAAGCATCAGTGCTTAGGTGCTTAGGTGCTTAGGTGCTCAGGCACCCAAGCTATTCCCATTTGAGCACCCATCAAAATTTTGTCGTGGTGCTCAAAATGGGAAAATTAAAAAATTACATTGACACTAGGATCAGTTTCTGAAAAAAGGTAATATTTACTCCTGTTCCTGGGCGACGTTAGATCGTGAACAATATGCGAATGCAATCTGTTTCACGAGTTGTTCAGTGTTTATGGCTTCACGTGCGATCCGCGGGAGAGTGTGGAGAGACTTTTAACACAGAATCGCATTTTTAGAAACATTTTTAGAAAGAGCTACAGATATTTTTCAAAGACCGACATTCGGTTTTCCATCCCTGCACTAGGCCAACACAGCTCTGAATACCTTCTGTAAGTATGAGGTCTATTGTTGGAACCACTATCCGGCTTGCTATTCTTATATTTTCTCAGAGAAGTAACAGCTGAGTGCAAAATAATAATAGATGTGTAATATTTTTATAAAGCACTTTTATAGGCCGAAGATCAATCGATTTCTATTCTGGATTTAGTTTAGTTATTATCAGCTTTACCCATTTATGATTTTTTGTGAATACAGTTAATTATGTGTGTAACCACAGATAACATAATACTATTTACGGGTCTTTATCGCAATTAACATCTCTTTATTTACCTGTAAATATATGTTTTATCCCGTGTTCTTTACAAATTTATGAAGTAAAATGCAAATATAAAGCTAGTTAAGCTAAACGTACCCTTTTCTGGCAATTAATCCTTTGTTTTACATTTTTCCACTGTCATTATAAGATTGGCATCATCAGTAAAGAAAATGCGATAGTCATTAACTAACTGCGTTTTGCAAGTTTGACTCAATCATTTACCTAATCTATTTGGAAACTTGATGAATAGGCATGCAAAAAATAGTACCAGTCGGTACGCACACGAAAGTAAAGGTCATTAACCAAAAGACAATCAAATGTCATAACCTTTCTATAGAAAAATAAACGCTAATAATGTAAACTAAAATGTTTTTGTAAAACCTTCTCACTACATAAAACAAGTTAAAAAAACAACAATTAAAACTTTTTAAGTTAAAAGTTTTGTAGGTAGGTGAGGGTGAAAATCCTGTGTTGTTTGTTACTGCAGTAAGGTATCTACTCGGCACAATGAAACACTGGATACTGTCCACTCACTTTCCAAAGTTTATTAAAGTTTTTAGAGAAAGTCAGAAGGTTTAGCACAGCACACAGTATGAAACAGATAGAAGAAAGATAATGAAGATGAAGTAGGAAATAGGTTAAGCACAGCGATAGAAATTGCGTAAATAGATTTCGGAAGCTTAGGCTACGTGCGTCATGCGCGGTGGCATAAAATTGACTGTCCGAAGGTAGGCGGAGCTTTGCGGCTACGCATCGGCATTGTTCCCGAGCGAGCCTTTGTGCATGAAAGCTATTTAATCGATACGATTTATTTGCGCTGCGTGTACGACTACCTTCCGACATTACATCGAGATTAATATTTTAGTATTTATATAATTACCTATCGTAATTTATTAATTACGCTAAGTGCTAAGTAAGTATAATATAATAATATACAATTTAGTTATAGAGTAAGTATGGACATGTTTTAAATGTACCTATTAACTATTTTAAAGGTACCTATATAATATTTAACAAATGTATGGAATTTATTTAGGTTAAATCTACGGTGGTAAAGTATGTACGCCACATCACTCCCCTCCAGAGACCGTCTTACGGGCGATAATAATCTGGTAGACGTACTGTTCTTCCCGAACGTGTAGTTTTGTTAGGTGGATCTGGAGGAGGAAGTACATCATCTTTGGGATCGGTGCTGTCAGTGAGTACATAGGCAGGCTTCAGTCTCTCAATGGACACAGTTACAGACTTCCCTTTTATGAGTAGTGTAAAGACTTTATCATTCCTCTTCAATACCTGATGTGGTCCGGTGTAGGCTGGTTGAAGTGCTCCTTTTATCGCATCTTCTCTCAGGTAAACGTGAGTAGTCGTGCTTAAGTCTTTAAAGATGAATATTGACTTTTTACAATGTCTGGCGGCTGGCTGCGGTTGAAGATTCTTTGCAATCAGCCTGAGTCGTACCATAAAATCTGTTATGTCGTCACTTTTATCATCTGATGGCTGGAATAGTTCCCCAGGTAATCTTAGTGGTTCGCCGAATACCCATTCTGCTGGAGAACCTTGTATGTCCTCTTTATAGGCACTTCGTATACCAAGCAATACAAGTGGGAGTGTTTCTGTCCAGTTAGGGTTAGAGTGACAGACTATTGCAGCTTTTAGTTGCCTGTGAAATCTTTCTACCATTCCATTACAGGCAGGGTGATAGGCTGTTGTACGTTTGTGTTCAAATCCAATCATTTCAGCCAAATGCTTGAAAAGAGACGATTCAAATTGCCGTCCTCGATCGGTGATTATGGCAGTAGGGCAGCCGAAGCGTGCTATCCATCCGGAAATCAGGGCTTTGGCAACCGTTTCTGCTGTCATATCTGGTATTGGTAAGGCTTCCGGCCATCTTGTGAAGCGATCTACTGCGGTGAGGCAATATCGGAAGCCGTTCGATACTGGTAATGGCCCGATGAGATCGATGTGCACCGTGGTAAATCTTGCACGTGGTAGTCGGAATGTCCCAGGAGTGGTAGACACATGGCGTGTAACCTTTGCTAGTTGACAGGGGTGGCATGTCTTTGTCCATTCGCGACAGTCTTTTCGTACGCCCGGCCAAACGTAGCGCTGAGCCACTAACTTTGCGGTTGCGTTAGCGCCTGGGTGGCTGAGGGAGTGTAAACTTTCGAACACTTGTCGTCGATATGGAGCTGTGACGAAGGGTCTCAGTGCTTGGTTAGTGTCATCACAATATAGCTGGATCTTTGTTCCAGGTATGATGGTCTTGCGTAAGTTAAGAGAAGTTGCTCCTTCCAATATGCTTTTCAACTCAGTATCGCTGTTTTGAGATTTAGCAAGGAGTGTTAAGTCGACAGGTTGTGTGAGTTCTTCGATTCTGGACAATGTATCCGCCACAATGTTGTCCTTTCCTGATATATGTCTTATATCAGTGGTAAATTGAGATATGTAATCTAGATGTCGAAATTGTCGCGGCGAACATTTGTCTTTTCGGGTAGTGAAGGCGAAACATATGGGTTTATGATCAGTGTATATCGTAAAATGACGCGCTTCCAACATGTGCCTGAAGTAGCGTATTCCCTCGTAGATCGCAAGTAGCTCCCTGTCATATGGAGAGTATTTGACCTGCGATGAACTTAATTTCCGGGAGAAGAAAGCAAGTGGTTCCCATATATCGTTTTTATGTTGGTGGAGAGCAGCGCCGATTGCCGTGTCAGAGGCATCTGTGACAATTGCTATCTTAGCTTTTAGATCTGGATGCGCTAATAGTGTGGCCTGGCATAGACTGCTTTTGCACTCTTCAAATGCTTGTAACGCATTTCCAATTATATTCACCGGATGTGATCCTTTCACCTTGTCAGTGAGTAATGCATGTAATGGTGCTTGGGTTTCTGCTGCACCTGGGATGAATTTGCGGTAAAAATTCAACATGCCTAAAAATCTTCGTAGCTCCCTAACAGTTTTTGGCACTGGGAACTTACTGATAGCTTCGACCTTTGATTCCAGTGGCTTGATACCCTCAGATGAGACTTTGTAGCCCAAAAAGGTGACTTCTGACGCTCCAAATACACACTTTGAAGTGTTAATCACCATGCCATATTCGCATAGCTTCTTGAAAAGGATGGTCAGGTGCTCCTTGTGGCTTGTTTCGTCTGGTGAAAAGACTAAGAAGTCGTCTAAGAATGCGTAGGTGAAGTCCAGCCCTCTGGTTATTTCATCGACGAAACGCTGAAACGTTTGACCTGCGTTTCTGAGCCCAAATGTCATGTATGGGAATTCAAATAAGCCGAAGGGCGTGGTTATCGCTGTCTTGGCTATGTCTTCGCTGTTCACTGGGATTTGATTATATGCCTTCACCAGGTCTATTGTAGAGAAGACATGACAACCGGCGATGTTGTGAGTGAAGTCATGAATGTTGCGGATTGGGTAGCGATCAGGAATAGTTCTCGCGTTGAGCATTCGGTAGTCCCCACATGGACGCCATCCGTTATCCTTCTTGGGTGTGAGGTGCAGAGGTGATGCCCATGGACTTTCTGAAGGTCGAGCAGTTCCATTTTTAATCATGGCTTCGAATTCTTTCTTGGCAATAAGTAGTTTGTCCGGAGCCAGTCGACGTGGAGAGGAAGACACTGGAGGTCCAGGTGTTGTCCTGATATGGTGCTGCGTATTGTGGTTGATGATACGGTCTTTTCCTGCTGGACGTGTGATCTCGGGAAATTGACGTACCAGTTCGTGGTAGCTGGAGTCGCCGACCAATGTCTTTACGGAAGAAATAGTGCTCGACGACGACACAGAAGAAGCTGGAGATGTCAATGTCGTTGTGCTGTCAATCAGACGTTGATTTCGGCAATCGACTATGAGTCCGTAGTATGACAAGAAATCTACACCGATTATTGGCTTGGTGACGTCAGCCACGATGAACCGCCAGCTGTAGTCACGACGTAGACCAAGATTCAGCTCTAAGTGGGCGAAGCCGTAGGTAGTAATGACAGTCCCATTCGCTGCATAAAGCTTGTATTCGTCAGTTGGAGATCGGCGTTCGCGGAGCATTACTCTAGGGAAGACGCAGAGGTCGCTTCCAGTATCGACAAGAAACTGCATCTTCGATCTTCGGTCCATTACGAACAGGCGACCAGGAATGTATTGGCTATCGGATGTCGCCATCACCGACTGCCTTGGTAGTTTTCCGGCTTGTAATCGCAAGGCTTCGCACAGAAGTTAGCATTTTTTCCGTGTCTGCTATGGTACCAGCAAACTGGAAATTTCCGGTAATTAGACTGGGATCTAGTGGTTTTCCTGTCTAGGCTACCTTGCCTTGATCTGGGTCTGGATCTAGACGTGCGGTCGCGTGATGATAATGCCTGTACTTGACGCGTGAGTTCACTTATTTGCCGAGCCATTGTTTGAAGCGTGGTATCAGCAAGTGACGAAGCTGATGCTACCTGTGGTGTGCTCGGAACGATTTCGTGCAAACTATCGGCTAGGTCCGCCAGCGCTTGTAGGTCTGACGTCTTTTGAGACACTAAAATTGGCTGCAGAGCTGTAGGCAGGCGGCTGGTCCAAATGGTCTTAATAAATTCGTCTGGAACAGTTGGTCCTGCGAGGCGTTGCAAGTGGCGCATAAATTGTGATGGACGACGATCGCCAAGCTCCTCGTGCATGAGTAATTGCTTCACTTCTTTTTCACGAGACGCTGACAGCCGTTTAATGAGTTCGGTCTTCAATCGCTCATATTTTCCCGTTTTTGGCGGTGACACAATGATATCTTTCACTTCGGCGGCGTATCGGTGTTCCAAAGTTGAAGTGACGTAATAGAATTTTGTGTCTTCATCTTTTATGCCGGAGAGTATAAAGTTCCCTTCAAGCTGAGAAAACCACACTGCGGGCTCTTCTGCCCAAAAAGGAGGTGGTCGTACTCCGACTCGAAAAATTCCAGTTTGGTCGTAAGCACAGAACATATTTACTCTGACGAGAAGAAGCACGACTTCATATAAAATAAATGCCAACACGAAAGCACACTAGCGCCCCATCTTTTGACAAGAGAAACTTACGTTTGGCGGGAATTTTTAAATTTTGTTGCGCTCGATTCAAATAAAATGGATTTCGATCCGTTGTATGAATTCGCTGTAACTATCTATCAGAAGAATGGCCAATGTAATACATTATTATTGACCATTCTTCTGATAGATAGTCACTAGTATAATAATGTATAAAGGTAGGTACCATGAAAACATCACTTAATCATTTCTGATATGAGAAATTCGTTTATTTTAACTGAATTAAGTTTTGTTTTTATGATAAAATATAATTAGATTAAAAGAATACAACCCTTTTTAAATGTTTTGTTTGAAGAATATTTATTTTTAGATTGGTGGCTTTTCTTGACGCATCTTCTGAGAATTGCCTATTTTTCTATACACAAAAGCGTTTGACACAATAGGTATAGCAATTGTTGACATTATTAGAAACATTTTATTTTTTTCATAGTGCTCAAGCATTCACTCATTTTCAGCAATAAGACAAAAGACCCAGTTATGCATTGATCCATTAGTTTTTACATTTTCATCTGGCTATTAACCTGTGTAAGACCGAATGACGCTGTTTCTTCATTTTTTTCGTAGTCTTATTATTTTCCTCAAGTTTCTTCTGCATTTTGCATAAAGTTTGCGTTTTCTAGGGGTTAAATCTGCAGATCTACTTAGATCCAACTCCCTTTTGCAGTCTTTGGAACCTAAAAAAAATTAAACGCCATGATTAAAATAATTTTATTTTATAAAGAAATATTGAAACCAAGATTATTACATTTTTTTATTTTCAACCTTTTGACTAAGTATTACAAAACACAACAAAGATAGACACTGTCTACTAACCTCTGGTACTGTTGTAGTTGATATTTCTAAAGTTGATTCTTCAACAGGTACAGTAGTCTGTCACCAATGCCTAGAAATCAAAATTTTTTTTTATTTAAAAAAAATGGGCTCTGTCTGACACTTTGTCTTACTAAACAAGAATTAAGAAGATAAGGTAAACAAAGGATTTCCTTCAGGCTACAAACAAAGTTGGGCCTAAAAGTTAAAATTGCCGGCCAATGAAATAAAAGGCCTCACTACTATTGGGAAAGTCAATCCAATCAAAGAACGAAATATAGAAAGAAAAATCATTTATTCTGGTAGGACCTTGAGGATCACTTCAGTTTCGTCTTACGTGATAGGTGATACCTACTAAAGTAGTTGACTGAGACTCACGGGCGAAATTAAATAGGTATCTAATCTAGCATAAAATTAAAAGTACATAATAACAATTGTTTCATTACCTACTGATGAAAATGAACTTACTTGAAAATCCACATCTAGGATAGTCGGGTTTGTTAGTGTGGCTTGTTCTTGAAGTTGAACTTTGATCCTGGCGTAGCTTCAACATTATACTTTCTGTTCCAATTGGAATAGCAAAGTTGTTCAATCGTTTCCTAGAACTACTGCTGGTGTATGATCCGTCATCGAATTGCTTAGGTACTGCATAGCATTTTATGCTGTTGATTTAAGCTTCTAGGTGACTTCTCAGTTCCCAGCTGGGTAGCAGTAATGGCCCATACTCGTGCCCTGAAATCATTGAATGAACAAATTAGACATAGGTTTGTGTAAGTAAATTTAAATGGAATTTCAAAAGCCCGGGCACTTACTTCAAGGATCCATGTTTACCGGGTAGAGGAAATCTGTGGAAACGCAAGTTCACACTCGTCATTTGCAGCAGCGATATGACATTTTTGCGCATTTTCTTTGCAGTTCTGAAGCAGACATCGTGAAAAGTTAGAATTTTGAAAATTACCACTAGAAAGACGATAATTCAGTTCACAAAACCGCACACAAAACTCAATCAATGACAAAACAAAAATGGCGGCAAAGCGAACGAATTTTGTTCCAAGCTTAATTTTCTGTCGGGCTATATTCCACTGATTTAAAGCATAAATTAAGCTGTCTCTGTCTTACGTATAGCGTTCTCTCTTATGGCAAACTGTGCCCTGGTGTTTGCATTTGATGCTAAGGAAGTTGACCCCCCCTGGTCGTAAGGTGTAAAAGTCCCTTGTGCATCGGAATTTTTGTTCGATGATTTTTCACCGCCATCTTTTCCTTCCATATTCTTCGAGAATAAATTGGCTTACTGTTTGAATGCTTCTCGTCCTTTTTTGCGGGGTCACCAGTGTAGGTAGGTGAGGGTGAAAATCCTGTGTTGTTTGTTACTGCAGTAAGGTATCTACTCGGCACAATGAAACACTGGATACTGTCCACTCACTTTCCAAAGTTTATTAAAGTTTTTAGAGAAAGTCAGAAGGTTTAGCACAGCACACAGTATGAAACAGATAGAAGAAAGATAATGAAGATGAAGTAGGAAATAGGTTAAGCACAGCGATAGAAATTGCGTAAATAGATTTCGGAAGCTTAGGCTACGTGCGTCATGCGCGGTGGCATAAAATTGACTGTCCGAAGGTAGGCGGAGCTTTGCGGCTACGCATCGGCATTGTTCCCGAGCGAGCCTTTGTGCATGAAAGCTATTTAATCGATACGATTTATTTGCGCTGCGTGTACGACTACCTTCCGACATTACATCGAGATTAATATTTTAGTATTTATATAATTACCTATCGTAATTTATTAATTACGCTAAGTGCTAAGTAAGTATAATATAATAATATACAATTTAGTTATAGAGTAAGTATGGACATGTTTTAAATGTACCTATTAACTATTTTAAAGGTACCTATATAATATTTAACAAATGTATGGAATTTATTTAGGTTAAATCTACGGTGGTAAAGTATGTACGCCACAGTTTCATAACATAAAACAATTAAAAAAAATGTGAAGTAGTTATTTTTTTAATTAGAAGTTTATATCTACTTTTTGTAAGGGATTCGATTAGAACTGAAAAGGACTTATTTTAGGAAAGCTCTAAATCGTATGCCATCATTATAATGCATCATTTACTCACCAGTCACAATCCATATAACGATTGCATTCCCGCCTATAGCGATCGCGAGCATGGCCGCAAACAAGCAGACCCAGGAGTTGTGGGCCCACAGCGGCATGCTTATGCTGGAAGGAGGTGGAGTTGGACCCTTGGGGACCAGGAGTGTGGCAGCGCTGAGCATGCTTCGGTTGAAGTCCATCTTCCAAGTGTAGATCACCTGCAAATGAGTTCAGCTTAGTTTTATATTCAAAATCTTACCAAAAGTTTCGATTACGGCGGGATTTGAACCCGCAATGATACAAGCGATGGTCCTAAAGCCGGACTACTTAACCATATGACCATGAGGCCCGGAATTAAATGATTGGTCAGATGATTTAAGTTAAGCACCGATTAAGCTTAGTTCTTGAGGAAAAAGAACGCCTCAAAAGCATACCAGATTCAATACGCTTCGTATGCATAGGCTCTAAGGTAGTGTTTTTTAACAAAAGGATTATATGGAAAGATTGTTATTGTTCCGAACACGTAAATAATATTTAGCAGTAGATTTTCTTTGAAGTCAACTTTCAACACCTCCTGTTTGACGTAACAAAGGCCAGGCATTGAACATGACGTTTTTATCCCGAAAATCTATTCGAGTTTTTTGATCTGAAAAGCTTTTATGCTTGCGATAAAGAATTATGTTCTACTGGTACATAATATTTTGATCTGTTTTGTGCCATTGTGTTTTTCTCAACAGTGAATACATTTTCATTTCACATACTTGAAAATTACGCTTGAAGTTACCTGGAACATGGGTTAGAAAACAGTAGTATAGTAAACAACTTTGCGTCCATATTGAAAAAAAATGGAACATTCAAATCCATGTAATGACAAATTCTATTTTTTAATTTTAATGAGTCCTGAAACATTATTTAAAACCACAATACAGCTGTATTTGAAATACATATTTATGTACCTCTAAATGAGAATTGTTGTAAAAAAATATTATTAACTAAAATGTTGTTATCCTAACTCGTATGTACTCCTAACATTACATTTTACTTTTCATGTTTTTTTCACAAAATTGATAATTATTATTGATTAATTATTTAATTGAGTTGATTTTAATTTATTTCTTCAATAATAAAAAAAAAAATAATAGAACGTCACAAATTATGGCAGGAAAACAGCTATTCGATCTTCAATTGGTTTGTCAGTTTAAAACGATAGATCGATAAAGTCAAGTGAATTTCTTCACTTGTCCCTCATCCATACAAAACAATAGTATAACACGCAGAAATCAACTTGGCACCTACGTGAAATGTGCTTCCTATACATCACTATACAGTGCATCACTATGACGTCATTACAGCAAGGTGCCTAGTTAACTTTTGCGTGTTGTAGTAGAATTACCTTGAGTTATTTATTAATTCAGGGCGTTAACCTTTTCCACGCCGTACCTGTCGTATAAAATTACCTGTGTTATAATGTAAATATTATTTAGTCTGTGGGTCAGGAACTAAGTTTACCTGTGGTTTGATATCCAACTAATTCTCGGACTTTTTGACGAGAATTTGAGAGGTCATGTTTTCTTTTTGTTTTTTTTTCCGAAACTTTTGTTTTGTGTAATAAGGTGGATTTTTAACTGTTGAGTGTTCGTATAGCTAAATTAAACAATACTGGATATCATTGCATTTCGAGCTCTCACAAAGAGTCCGTGTGCTTAAGTAAAGACTTACATCTTTACTGAGGCACAAGAGTGAGGCATATGCATGTATCATAGTATATAATTTGTATTTGTGTACCTATAAGTTTAAGTTATGAGAACTTGAATTATATAACTTGATAGTGGCTAAATGCACAAGACGTGCGAAGCCAAAAAAAAATAAAAAAAACTACTCGTATTTACCTTGGCTTCGTTTTGTTTGCGAAAATACTTAACTTGTAGTTGTGCAGAGATTCTACGTTCATTAAAATGAACTAGATACTAGCTGAAATTGAATTCTTAGCTGACGTCTGTCTCGCCTGACACCAATCTCTTTTGTATAAAACAGAAGCTTTCAGGTCATGTAATTTCAAAGGAACAGGAGGAAAATCACGTTGCTCTTCTGTGTGACTTACGGCATTCAGTATTATGTATCTTATATTATGTATAGGTTCATATTGTATATCTTTGACTTTGATTAGTAGCACAGATAAAATAAAAATCTGGGTTTTTGAATGACTGTCACGAACTTTGTATGAGCTAGTAGCTAACTTGGGTGACTGAGTTTTTAGGTCGCCTGAAAGGCCTCCGTGGCTTAACAAGTTATTAAGACATAAAATGTACGTGTCCTCTGAAAAAATAAAGAAATAAAAGTACTCCTAAAAATTATAAGCGCTACGTTTTTGCTTTTTGAACACGAATTAAAAAAACATGGCTTAACAAGTTATTAAGACATAAAATTTACGTATCCTCTGAAAAAATAAAGAAATAAAAGTACTCCTATTAAAATGAAATGAATAAAATTATAAGCGCTACGTTTTTGCTTTTTGAACACGAATTAAAAAAACATTACCCACACGTAAGTACAGCAGTATTTTAAGAAAACTGTAATTTAGTTCGGATATTGTCAAATTAGGGTGCAAATTAACAGTCAGGAGTTAATCACCGAACTAGGCTAAGCTTAGATTATCTACTTCGGTAAATTGTTTTACGGTCAACTGAAATAGGCCATACAATTATTGGCACTTTGAAATTTACATTTCAATTTGTAACAGTTTGTTTTTTTAGCATTAGTTTATTTTTTCTAAGCAAACTTCTTAAGGGTCCGGCGACGTGGCTCGGCAAAATTCAATTCCCTGCGCGTTCAAACATCGACACACGAAAAAGTCTTGGTTTGTTTGTCATTTTGCATCTGTGTGCGTGAGCGTGCGTGACACACGCACACAGACGCACTGTTAGAAAAGGTTAAAAATGTATGAAATGTAAATGCATGGCTATTTTGCAAGGAATTTGCTTGTCTCCCGTAGTCCCAAAAATGATGACTGAAAATTGTTTTTATTCTTCACACAGTGTTGTTTTTCTGTTACTAGACCATATAAGCTATGTTTCTAACAGAAGGAAACATAAAATATTCTAGTGTTTAATACTAAATAAATATTAAGAAAACATGTCTTCTATGATGTAAAAATATGCAAAATGCGATTCGGTTTAATTTCACTTTAGCTAAGTATTTTGAAAAAAGCTTCTGACAGAAACCTAGATAAATGCTATCCTAATACGAATAATAGCATACTATGCTAAGGTTATGCTCAAATTTTAAATGGTTATGGTATTACGTTTGTATGGGTAACTCGTACAGCTCCGAAGCCTTAAAGCACTTAGAAATTTCCCGGTAAACTGTTTTATAATCTTTTTTAAAAAGAAAAAACAATCTTTTCAAAAACGTTAATTTTTTACTGTAATGGGTGCGGCTAATTACTTTACAGCTCATGTCAAACAGCCACGTGTAAATAAGTAAAGTATATTTTAAGTAGGTAGTATACCAGTCATCTTGATTGTCATACAGAAGCAATAATTTGCTTATCTTGGGATTTGATGACGCTGTGTGAAATATCCTACAGTTTTTTGGTAATAACCAAAGACGATTAATATCTAGAAGACAGACAAAGGCCATACACAAAATCGTAACCCTAAAAAATAGCCTGAAAACTCTAAAACATCAATTTTATCCAAGAAATTTCAATTACTTTCTAGTTAAAAATGTTTAAATATTGAATATTGTTGCTACCTACTACCAAAGACGATTAATATCTAGAAGACAGACAATGGCCATACAC